>CM077819.1:43971835-46371835 GCA_039764185.1 Tamarix austromongolica
GAGAGGAACATAATGGAGGTGGCGGCGCACGGCGGCGGCGGCGGTGGCCGATTATGGAAGAAGAAGAGAAAGATAGGAGGAGAGGAAGGAAGAGGAAAAGAAAGGTAGGGGAAGGTAGATGAGGGTCTTCAGAACAGAATGGGAGGTGAAATGAGCGAAGGAAGCGGCGGAAGTGGTGGCTAAGGGTGGTTTGAAGGGCGGCGAAGGTTGAAGAGAGCGTTGATCGGGAGGGCTACTTCGCATAGTCGGGGTGGCTTGTGTAGGGATAATCGAGGGAGAAGGGAGGCGTAGTTAGTTAAAGGGTGGTGCAAGGAGTACTCGGGTGGCTAGAATGGGTGGTGTTTTTGGCCGGAGGCGACGGAAATGGCATCTAAAGGGGCGGCAACAAGGTCGGGAAATTTTGGGTAAGCAACCAAAACTCGATACAAGGCTCAATCTGGGGGTATTTATAGGTTTTAAATGAGAGGGTGATGTATGTGGGACGAGGAGGGAATAGGGTAAGTAGGGTTAGGGTTCACTAGCGGCGTCATGTGGCCGGTGAAAATCCAGGTTGTGGCAAGGAAGGTGATTGGCTGGGATGAGGGGAAATGTGCGAGAATAAGGGAGATTTGGTTGGGTGAAAAGGTCGACAGGTCAGTAGGGAAGAGGGAGAAGCAAAGCGGACGGTTAACGGCGTGATCAGCGGCAAAAAACTAGGGCGCTAGGGCGGTAGTGTAGGTCGTCGACGTTAAGGAAGGAAGGAAGAAGAAGATGGGGGGTGTGTGGACCTGTCGGCCCAGGGAGAAAGAAAAGAAAGACGGGGGAACTGGGCGGTAGGGCACGGTGAGGGGAAAAACTTAAATGGAATGTAGCGTTTAGAGGGGAAAAAAGACAAAACGCATCGCTGGGTTGCCGAAAGAAGAAGAAAATAAAAGGAGAGGAAGAATGGGCCGTGGGAAGAAGAAAAGAAAGGAAGGAGGGTGACGGTCGCACGGGCTGAGCCACGTCGAAGGAAAGGAAGGAGGGAGGGGGGACTGGGCCACTGTTGAAATGCCCTAGAAATATTTATTTTATGAGATACAATTAAGTAAGGATTTATTAGGAAATTAATTAATTTATTTATTTTATTTGGAATAGGAGGGAAAATTAATAATAATTTGTAAATATTTTTATAAAGGAAAAATTGGGCTTTTTGCTAATTAAAAAGGGATTTAAGAGAAATATTTTTTTTAAAAACCCTAAATTAGTCTAAAAAGGAAATTTAATATTATTTTAATTAAATATTTTATTCTAATTACCCAAAATATTCTAATTAATTTATTTAACCCCAAACCACTTCAAGTTTCCTTTTTCCTTTTTCCTTTTTCTTTTTATTTCCTTCTTTTCTTTCTTTTTCCTTTTTCTTTCCTCTCGCCGGATTGGGTCTGGAGCGCAGCCCAAACCATTCCCTTTTCATTCCTTCTCCCGCGGTCCAACGCCGCTCCTTTCTTTCTGCCTTCTTCAGACGCGTCGTTTTGTTCTTTTTTGCCTTGGGACGCCACATTTCATTAAAAGACTTATAATCGAAGCCGACCGGCCCGGTTCCCTCTTCTTTTTCTTTTCTTTATTTTTCCCCTCGACTGCCCAACTCACCTTCTTCTTCTTCATCCTTCCTCCAGCGTTGTCCACCTGTAGCTTCGAAGGCCGAAAATGGCACCGCTGGCTACACGTGCCTTGACCGGCCTTTCTCCTACTCATTCTCTTCCCCTCGATGCACACTCCAGCATGAACTGCCCCACTCCCCTTTTCTCCCACACGATCGCCCCATTTTCTCTCGTGAAGGTTGGGCACAATTTGAAATCATGCTAACTGATCAACGCCACAACCACCCTATTATCTCATCGACTTTGACCTCCTGCTAACCTCCAGAACTCGAGCCTACCCTCTACCATTATAAATACCCCTCGCATGGAATGAATTCGAGTTTTTTCCCCAAAGCCCTAAGTGTAAGCCTGTGCACCACCGCAACTTTAGACGCACTTTTCTCCGCCGTTAGCCAACCTCACCGCCGCCTCTGCCTCCCAAACTCTTCCCTGCAATGCACTCTAACTAACTAAACCATCCACCTCCTTCGATTCTTCTCGCACGGGCCACCATAGCTGTGCAAAGTTCCCTATCCCTCTCGCAAAATTTTTACCCCCGAAACCTTTAAACCACCGTCCACCACCACATCCGCCACTTCTACTGCCCTTTAAACCACCCAAAAACTCCTGCTAATTCTCCTCCACCGACCCATAACCTTCTTTTCTTTGTTCTCCTTCCCCTCCCCTCTTTTTCTTCATTTTCTTCCCTTTTAGACTACTTTTCCGGCCCTATACCTTCTCAAGGTGCCACCCATCCCCGCCAACTCAAGGTGAAACCCTATACCTTCTCGGCCCTTCCTTTCGATTTATTGGGATTTATTCTATTTTTATTCTAATTTTTAATGCTACTTCAATTATAATTATTATTATTATTATCATTATTATTAGTATTGTTATCAACTATAACTTAATTGATAAATTTTGTTGGAAGGTTTGAGAGTATTCTTGAGTTAGATACATTATTAGTTTTGAATTTTAGGGATTTAATGGAATTATTATATGTTTACTATTATTATTACTATTATTATTATTATTATTATTTATTTATTTATTTAATATTATAATTATTTAATGGGGGGCCGACACCTTAAATTTTAATTAGGTCTCGCACCCTTGCATTTTTATTACTATTATTAGCATTTTTAATATTATTACTATTAATATTATTATTATCTTTATTAACTTTTATATTATAAGTATATATATATATTATTAATATTATTATTACTATTATCGAATAGTATTCTATTATTTTGGGTAGTTTCGAAAGCCACCTTGTAATTTTAAGATTTATATTATTATTAATATTAATATTCTACTAGTAAGAGTATTATTAATAATATTTTATTTTTATTAATATTATTATTACTATTACCAACACTATTTTGGTGAAGGGTAGAAACCCTTATATCACCACTTATTTCGAATTACAATAGTAATTTATTTGTATTTTTAGTAGTATTTTGTATAGTTAATTATAGTATAATATTATTTTAATTAAAAACCAAGTCTTAGGATAAGTTAGTGAATAATAGAATTTTTAGGAAGGAACCTAACTCTAGTATTTTTCCTATAATAGGTGAGCTCAGTCAAAACCCTCAAGTGGAATAGGAGCGTGCACCAAGACCGGTGACATTTTAGGTAAGGGGTGCTAAGGCCATATGCGTAATATGTGATTTTATGCTATGCATGCCATGTGATATGAATTATAGTGTATTTCATGTAAATATTGTATAATTGTTATGAATACAACATGATTATGGAGTTGAAGTATGTTGGTGTGAATAAATTGTGGCATGAGAATTATATGTATAATTGTGTTACTATTATTGTATGATGTGGCCTTAAGACATGCATGTTAGGGTTTGCATGGAATTGCATGGTGTTAGGGTTGTGCATGGTGGTATTAATATTGCATGGTATTAGGGTTTCGAATGGTGGTATTAATGTTGCATGGTGTTAGGGTTTTGCATGGTGGTATTAATATGGCATGGTATTAGGGTTTGCATAAGAGTTAGGGTTTGCATGGAAGTGTGGTTTACGTGGAGTTAGGGTTTACATGGGAGTTAGGGTTTTGCATGGGAGCTAGGGTTTTGCGTGGGAGTTAATAATTGCATGGGAGTTAGGGTTTGCATGGGAGATAGGGTTTGTAAGGAGTTAGGGTTTGCATGGAAGAAGGGCTTACGTGGAGCTAGGATTTGCATAAGAGTTAGGGTTTGCATGGAAGTGTGGTTTATGTGGAGTTAGGGTTTGCATGGGAGTTAGGGTTTTACATGGGAGCTAGGGTTTTGCGTGGGAGTTAATAATTGCATGGGAGTTAGGGTTTGCATGGGAGCTAGGGTTTGTAAGGAGTTAGGGTTTGCATGGAAGAAGGGCTTACGTGGAGCTAGGGTTTGCATAGGAGTTAGGGTTTGCATAGGAGTTAGGGTTACATGGGTGTGAGGGTGTGCCATGGTTAACTCCCATTGTGGTGGTTAACTAGGGTTGGAGGATGAGAACTATAGAAGGTAGTCATGCATGTCAAGGTCAAAGTTTGTGCATAAGATAAGTAAGATATTAATTACTTAAAGTGGAAGATATTGAGACGAGACCAGCCGATCCACCGGTCAAGAATAGTGGTTAGGGTTTTACCCTGTGTGCGACCGATTCACCGGTTATAATAGTGGTTAGGGTTTTTACCCTATATGTGACCGATCCACCTGTTATAATAGTGGTTAGGACATGAGGTCCTATATGTGACCGGCCCTCCGGTTATAATAGTGGTTAGGGTTTTTACCCTATATGTGACCGATCCACAGGTTATAATAGTGGTTAGGACATGAGGTCCTATATGTGACCGACCCACCGGTTATAATAGTAGGGGATCCTGATCTCAATGGAAAATAAACCAGAGTTTTGCTAAGGCAAATAAAAGGCACTAATCACTTATAGTGGAACACCATGCTAATAGGAACCGAGCCGATCCACCGGTTAGGAATAGTGGTTAGGGTTGTACCCTATATATGACCGATCCACCGGTAATAATAGTGGTTAGGGCATAACGCTCTATGTGTGACCTACCCACCGATTATAATAGTAGGGTGTTCCTGTACTCACATGGAATTGATAAAAAGGCATAGTGTGAATCGACTTATGATAAAAGAATGATTAAATAATTAATCTAGACCTTTTTGGGCCTTATGTGTGGACTTATTGATTCTAGGTTGTGGATTTCTCTATACGCTCTTATGTATTATATGTGTGGTTTGAAATTGTATGTTGATTTTGATCCTATATGATTTGATGTGTTTATGTGTCGGCCTTAGTGCTCGGTTACCTTACTTAGTACGTAGCGTATTGATCACCCGTTTCATGGGTGCTGCTCATTCCCACGAGCAGAAGGGCCATCTAACTTATTGCAGGTAGGAGATAGTTATTTCGATGCTATTGATGTCTATGGGACATCATGTGGGATCGAGTGATGCTTGGGCTGGATCAATTCCTAGAGTGACGTGGACATTTTCCTTTATTAATTATTACTCATGTTACTTCCTTATTTTGTTTGAGTTGTAGAAACAATTTTATTAATGTTTTTTTATTTATTTCTGAGAAACAATAGCTAGTATTTCGAATTATATAAAAACTTACGCATACTCTGATTTTCGTTTTTATAAATTTGGATTATTAATGATGTTGTTGGTAGTGTTTTTCTTAGCCTTAGCACTTGGTACCGGAACGGTAGGAGTGAACCGGTATGGTACTAAGTGTGGTAGTAATATCCCCAGAAATTTACGGTTTTAATTTACAAGTATATTGTTTTAAAAAAATGTGTAAATATTGGGGGTGTTACAGCTGGGCTGGCCCAGGTCGGGGAAGATAAGGAAGAAAAAGAAAAGAAAAGAAAGAAAAAGAAAGGAAAAAGGAAGAAAGAAAAGGAAAAAGGAAAAGGAAAAAATGAGAAAATAATGGGCCAGGTTAATTAAATTAATTAGGGTATTTAGGATATTTAAAAATAATAATACTTAAATATAACAATATTTAAATCCCCTTTTTAGGCTAAATTAGGATTTTTGAAAGGTTTTTCATAAATTTCATTTTAATTAGCAAAACACCCTAATTTTCTTCAATTAAATTATTTATAAAAATCCTATTAATTAGGAACTATTTTATCCTTCTTATTTTAAATAAAATAATCTATTTAATTAATTTCTAAAATAAAATCCTTAATTAGTTAAAATACCTAAATTTCTCCTAATTAAAATACTTATAAATTCCATTTTGATTTGCCCTAATTAATTTCCTGTTTATTTTAATAAAAATAATTTATTTAATTAATTTTTCTAATAAAATCTTATTTAACTATAATTTTTTAAATTAGAATTTTTGGGGCATTTCACTCATTGTCCCTTCTACACCACCTACCTTATAGCCATCATTTTAGCCTAGCCAACTAAGCTCTAACACCATCACTACCTCCCTCCATTATAACTCTTTCTAGCACCAGCCACCACTAGTCGTGCCACTCACTATTGCCCAAACCAAAACCAACCATCACCACCACTACCTCACCCTAATACCATAACTAATAATCCCTTGTAGCCATCTAGCACCCACTCTATTATGCATTGTTCACATTGTGCATGCATCGTGAGATGGTTTTGTTTTTTAAAAAAAAAATTGTTGCCTATTTTTAATAAGTAAGGGTATTTTAGTATATTGTATAAGAAATATTTTAATAATTATTTTATATGTTAAGTATGAATATGGTAATTATGGTATTATTTTATTTTTAGGTACGAAAGTTTGATTAGCAATGCCTTATAATTTTTAGTAGGATATAGATAATTTATGTTTTTGGTGGAAAATAGGTAACTCTTATACTCTAATAAAATGAATGATATTGCTTGATAGCACATTAGGGTTTTTGATGTACAAACCATATTAAGTATGTTTATTATATGGTAATTTTACTAGTCTACTATAATAATAAATATTGCATTATAGTACATTAGGGTTTTGTATGAAATATGTCAAGTATGATTTGTTACGTTATAATTATGTGCTTATTATAGTTATAATGAAAATAAATAAAAAGAGTATGTTGTCTTGTGTAAAATATTTAGGGTTTGAAATTATGACTCAAATGATTTTAATGTCAGGAAAATATTATGTATGTCATGTAAATGTAAAATGATAGGTTGAGCATGCTTAAATATATTCGTGGAATAATTATTATTGATGTGTGTCCTAGGAAAAATTTGTTCATTTTGAGTATGATATAATATTTATCCCAACAAGCATGTCAAATGTGCATCATATATCATTGAGCATGCAATTATGTGTTTCTACATGTATTAGATACACATGCTAAGATTTATGTGTTGAATCATGATTAAGAGAAAAATGGTCATTTGGCTTATCTGATAATTTATTTATATGATAAATAATTTAATTATTAGATTTTATCTTTTTCATGACAAATTAATAAATAAAATGGAATTAGTAATTAAAAAGGATGATAATGTAGTAATTTTTGTCTTAGGGACATTTTGGTCCTTTTGGCTTAGTGCTCCCTAATTTGAATACTTAAGTCTAAGATAACCTTAATATATTTTTATGATTGACCTTGGTAATGATCTTGTTTATGGCTATCTTGAATTAATGGGAAAACGAGTAAAATGGTTAAATGTGGAAATTGGATATATGTGATTGATTGTGATTTTGTGGTCACTTTATTAAAATACTAATACTTAAAGTGAAAGACCTTGAGATCGGAAATGGATTCTATTTAGGGGTCGCTACCCTAAGGATGTGGTTTAGTCCATAATTGATTTTGGATTTTTGCTGGTGCACCTTCATGCACAAACCAGATCCTATATCTTACTCTATATAACTCTACAAACTTATTGAGGGTATGGATACTTATAGATTAGGTATCCTTGTTGGTATAGTATTGTGTTACCTTCATGTACTAGTATGACCAAAGTACCCTTGTGTCCTTGGGTTGATAGTTGGTAGGATACTATGTTACCTTGGGCATTAATATGACCGAAGTACTTAGTGTCTCCAAGCTGATTTGATCTCCCCTAGAGTAGAAAATAATTAAATTATTGATGGACTATTAGATTGGTCAGTTGTAACCTTTATGCCTACCTGTGATTTGATAGTAGCCTTTATGTTTACTTATGGTTCGGTAATAGTCTTTGTGACTACATATGGTTCGGCAATAGTTGTTTCACTTACATGTGGTTTAGTAGTAGTCTTTGTGCCAACTTATGATGTGGGTTTTCATTGGTCTTATGTTTTGGGCCAACCTGTGATGTTATGGATGTTTATTGGAGTTGATAATAACATATGTGACCATTGCTATTATTATGGTTTGGGTTGATGTTGTTTCTAATTATATTTAAAATAAAATCTATTGGATGTTCAATTGGTAAGTTTTAGTTGTTCTAAATGTGTGTGTTTTAAAAACAGATGTCATTGGTTTTATTTAGTTATATGAATGATTATCGTATTCCAATTAACACATGTATACTTAAATGTTTTATATCATGTATTGTTGGCATGCCTTATATGTATTACATGCTAGTTTCTCATAGGTGTTCTATATAATGGGTTGCTCAATACCGATGTACTGAAGGGTTCCTTTTGTGGCCCCCTACTTATTCAATGGATAGTGGTCTTTGCATGTTAACTTATGAATTCAGTTAAAAGGTAGTAGTTTAGAATGAGAGTCTAGGACTATCCGGTATCTTTTTGGTATATTTGATTCCCGGTGTATTTAGACGCTTGTGTCCTCTTGTACTTTCTCTCTTGAGTTTTTATAACTACTGACGCCTGTGTTTTATTCCTAGTTATGATTAATTTAATTGACCTCTCCATTCTATTTCTTGTAATCACGTTATTCATTTAAGTAGAGTAATGATTTTACCATTAATACTTGGTATGAGAATGGTAAAGAAACCAAACTTGCAACAAGTGTGATAGTAACACCCTTTGTTTTTATTATTTAAGCTTCTGTGATTAACTCTTTAAAATACAATTTTCAAGTCCTAAATAAAATGGGGGTGTTACAAAAACCAAAATCGAATACCTGAATATTGGTTCGATATTAGACCGAAATTTAGAATAATTGATTTGTCCAGTCTAAAATTATGGTCCAGGCCAATTTTTTGAAGACCCCTAGTGAATACTACTCTTAGTGGGAGTAGGAAATTATGATTAATCTCTCAAAACTATACTATTACAGTGTTAAACAATATTATTTTTGTAAATATTAGGTATATTTTAGGTTAGGCAACAATCCACAGTAGATGGTGGAAACTACCTCCAGTGAGTTGATAAAACTATTATAAGTCTCTTAAAAAACTATAGTATATCCATGCCATAAAAAAGAAGGCAATGATATTTTAGTAAATATTAGATTTTTATATTTTAGGTTAGAAAACTAACCAGAGTAGATTGTGAAAACTATTCTTAAAAGATTTAAAAAATCACTCTTAATAGGTTAGAGAATACTACTATAAGTAGCTTACAAACCTGTGGTGGTTCTCAATTCTCTACATGAAAGGGTAGATATGATCACATGTGTGTGTGTGTATCCATCATGGTTGATGCATACGTTGATGTTATTAACTAATTATACAAATAGAAAGATAATAGCTAGCATCATTATAATCACCAGCATTTCTTCTTATTTCTCTCATCTACCTCATCTCTACTTGCCTCTCACTACTTCAATTTCAATATATTTTTCTACTCTATGAAATACATTTCCCCTAGTTATAGACCAACACCACCATATAAGATCATTAATAACTATTGTACTGATGGAATAGCCACTAAAAAATAGTGGAACATGTCATAATTGTTTGAGATTCAATTGAAATCTAAGAGAGGGAAGACATGAGTATTTTTATCAAGACCCTTCATAACTTGCCTCTGCTATAAACCTTCCTAGTTCTAGCTACCCACTTCCTCAACTATTCAATTAAAGTTCAAGACAATGCCACCATGATCTTCCGTTCTACGCCATTTTGCACACAGATGCTAATTTCTCTCTTACCCTTTCTCGATCATGCATCTGTACAATAATGTAAACTCTTTCCATTCATACATTTAGAGAAGTAGTTAAGATTTTTGGAGTTTCTTTATTGTTTGATTTCTCTAATCTTGTCCTCATTTTTCTATTTTAAATGAGAAGGGTTGTAAATTAGCCTTCCAAATTCTTTTAACTAATATCACCCGTCTCCCCTCAAACATTAACTACCATAGTTTACAGAAAAATGAAACAAAAAATCTATATCAACGGTATGGTGGTGCTAATAGTAGTTGGAGATGAATTTTGGACGCATATGGTAGCATCTAACAAGTAACATACAAATGAGTGCTTGATTTATTTTGTTTAGATTAAATATGATTATGTGTATTTTTATCCTAAAAATTATATATTTTTATGTCAAAGGACATGTATTTATAATACATTTATTTATCCCTTTCCTTTTATAAATAAAACAATGTGTAATTCTATTTAGAAATAGTGTATATTTATTTTAGAGTACATGTGTTTTTATCTCAAATGATGTGTATTTTATTACTTCTCGATATGTATTATGGTGAATATTTATTAGCATAATGTGTATTGTTATGTTGGAGAATGTGCAACCTAGTATTAAAGCAAATGTGTTGTTAACCTCAAAGGTTAAGCAATATTATTATACTTGTTTTAATGATAACAAACAGATTTTAGTATCTAGTATGTTTGCTTAAGTGTGCATATTCAACAAATCAATACCTACAAAAGGCACTAAGACATGAAATCAAGCATTTGATATCTCTTATGCATATTGTAAAGAGTTAAGTTGAGCAAATGTCACATTTTAATAATAATAATAATAATAACTCTTTAAAACTCTTTATCGAAAAATACTTGACTTGATTTCATATTATAAATTTTTTAAAAGTATTTTCCAAACAAATTGATTGGTTCTAGTTAGAACCAATCAATTGGTTTAGTTTAATCATAGTCATTAGTTGTACTAAAACTAAGATGGATCGACTGTTGCATAAAACTGATTGACTAGTTTCCTCGAACCGATCAACTAGTGCTCAATAGTACTGTAAAGAATGTGAAGATTTAAACATGGAGCAACTAGATCTCTGCAGAAATGAAACCCATGGATTGGTTTATCAAACCAATTGATCAATTTGTCAACCATTCGATAGGTTTTGCAATAACCAATCGATGTGTTTAAATAGAGAGCAACTGAGTCTCTACAAGATAGAGACCTATGGACTCGTTGGTCAAACTAGTCCATCGGTTTTTTGACCAATCGATTGGTTTGCATGAACCAGTCGATGTGTTTAAATAGAGACAAACTGGGTTTCTGTAAGATTAAAACCCATATATTAGTTGGTCAAACCAGTTGATTGATTAGCCTAAACTAGTCGAGTGTTTAAACAAAGACAAACTAGGTTTATATGATACTGTAAAGATTGTGAAAAATGCATATACGTTCACAAAAGGTAAATAAGGTCTAAACATACTATTAGGTGGTCAACAGTATTATAAAGATAGTGAAGATTTAGGTTATGGAAATAAGAAAGTGATTAAGCGTCAAACACTTAAAAATTTCTTAGTGAGGGCCTCAAAAGCTCATCAAATAAATGCTTCACCTGCATCAAATAACTGTACTATATGTAGGAAGGATGGGCATTCATCTACAATATGTAGGCTTGCACAAAGTTCAACATTCACTTTTACTCATAAGAAGAAAACCCTATGTAATGTATGTGGCAAACCTAACCATGTTGTGTCATCATGTAAGTTCTTAAAGAGCACCCGAGTGAAGTCAAAATTCAAGCAAGTCTAAGTACCTAAGGGAGCCATTCCGCATGAGTTAAACACTAACCCAATAAGGACCTATTGAATTTGTGCTTGTATGTATGCTTCAAGGTCAATACAAAAAGACACAAATGGTTCCTAGCTAGTGGATGCTCGAGAAACATGATCAGTGATTGAATCACGTTTTGAAATACCCCAAAATTCTAATTCTAGAAATTATGGCTAAATAAGGATTTATTAGGAAAATTTATTAAATAAATTATTTTACTAAAATATAGGGGAGTTATTTAGAGACAATCAAGTAGAAAATGATAAATAATTTAATTAGAAAAAATTAGGGAGTGTTGCTAATTAAAATGGGATTAAAAATTATTCAAAAATAGTCCAAATTAATCTAAAAAGGAATTAATTATTATTTTCTAAATATTATTATTTTAAATAACCTAAAAACACCAAAATACCTAACCTACCTATTTTTCCCTTTTTTCTTTTCTTTTCTTTTCTTTTTCTTCTTCTTTTTCCCTTTTTCTTTTCTTTCTCTCTTTCCCTTTTCTTTTTTCCTTCTCCCCCGACCTAGGCCAGCCCGCCCCGCGCGGCCCAGCTTCTCTCCCTCCTACGCGACCTAGGCCCGCGCTGCACCTCCCCTCTTCCTTTTTTCCTTTCTTTCCCGGCCGGTCCGGTTTCTTCTTTTTTCTTTTATTCTTTCTTCCTCCCTAGACCGCCCAGTCCCAACCCTTCTTCTTCCTCGAGGTGTAGGCGGCGACCGAGGAGCTGCAACCCTGCCATCCGCCGGCCACCGCCACTGCTTACCGTCCTTCCCTTCTTCTCTCGTTGCTTTCTTTCATTTTTTACCCCAATCAATCCCTTCCCCTCTCCTGAGCACCCTGCCCCTTTTCCCTTTTCCTTTTCCCTCGACCTTGCCGCCCTGCCATGGCAGAACTGCCTCGACTGCCACCACCGGTCGGCATGCCTGGCATCTGCACCCCTCTTATCTTCTTCCCCTTGTCATTTCTCACTCAATTGGCCTATAAATACCCCATAGGATTCCTTAATTCGGTTTTGATTTTGAAACTCAGAAATTGCCCCCTTCTCGTCGCCTCCCCATTAGACGAGCATTCCATCGCCGCCGCTCATCACCATCGGCCGAACCACCCATACAACTGCTCCTTACACCACCCTCTACCTATCTAAACCTTCCTCGTCCCTTGATTTTTCCTACACAAGCCACCCCGGCCGTGCAAAGTTTCCCTCTCAATCAACCCCTCCTCAACCCCTGCCACCTTTCGCATCGTCATCCACCACCAATTCCACCGCCACTAACGCCACCTCTACCCTCCAAAACAACCAGGGGAGCCTACTCTACCTCCCCACACCTCCCTTTCATTATCCCTCTCCCTCCTTTCTCCTCCTTCCACCACCTCTAATCCCCACATCCGTCGCCGTTGCTGCCGCCGATGCCACTACTGTCCCTAGGTGGTGCTCTAACCTTCCCAATCCTTAAACCCATTTTACACAAGTATTAGCTATTTTTAATAATATTAATGGTATTATCTATAATAGTAATAATACTATTATTATCATTATTATTATTAATATTATCATCATCATCATCATCATTATTATTATTATTATTATGATCGTCACTTAACCTTACTTCAGAATTTGCCTAACTAATAATAATAATATTATTATTATTATTATTAATGGTCTACAACTTTAGTGTTATTATAATGATGATTTTCATTATTATTACTACTATTATTATTAATGCTAACTTTGGTCCATTATTATTACTTTTATTATTAGGGTAAATATTTGGACCCTTATATTACTATACCATTCTGATTATTATTACTATTAGTATTATTCTTAACATTATTGTTATTATTATTGTTATTGTTGTTATTATTGTTATTATTATTGTTGTTGTTGTTGTTGTTATTATTATTATTATTATTAATGTTATTGAAACCGAAGTTGGCATATTATCATTTTGTTATTATAGAAGAAGAATACTTATGACTTAATATTATTATTACTTAATATTCAAATATTGCTAATATTATTCCTAATGCCTTTATTACCAACATTATTACTATAGTATTATTATTAGTTATTACTATTATTATTGTTATTATTTTTGCTACTATTATTGTGGTAAAAACATTCGAACCCTTATATTATCATTATTTCAAATATAACTATAATCATTATTACCTTTAGTAATATTAGTATTTTGTTAGTATTACTAATATTATATTATTATTTTGTCCCTAAAGCCATTATTAGCCTTAGCCTTAAAAATACTAAGTTTTATATTACTAGGGGAATTAGTATTACTATTATTATTATTATCACTATTTTGCTATAACTAGTATTAGTACTATTATTATAAGAAATAAAGCTATTAGGTTTAATAATGTAAATATAGCTATAAATATTAACATAAATATATTTTGACTAGCAATATCTAGTAGGCTAACTTGAGGATAAAAACCCTAGTTTTCACTTGTAAAACTCCCTTTAATAATAGTAACCCTAATCTTAGACTAAAATAAGAAATAATAGTATTTTTGGTAGGAGGGAAAGTAATCCTTAGTTTTTCCCTCTTATAGGTGAATCAAGCCAAAACCCTAAGGAGGTGTAGGAGCTTGCTCCAAGCCCGACATTATTTTAGGTAAGGATGTAGCTAAGGCCTTATCTATGCTATGTGTTTTTATATGCCTTGGATGCCATGTATAATGATATGTTGTGTATCTTGTGCTATTGTTATAACCGTTTTATGTGTAGCGCAACTTGGAGTTGAGGTATGATCCTGTATTTGTTTATGGCATGTGTACGATATGTTTGTGCTATGAATGGTGATATGATATGATATGACCCTTTTAGGACATGCATGCTAGGATAATTAATGTAGTGATATGGGGTGGAAGGATGAAAAAGAAAAATGGGGAAGTGAGTGGACCAAGGGGAAGTAAGTTGGCCAAAGGGAAATAAATTAACCAAAGAATGTGGGACGGACGTAAACATCCTATGATTCACGAGAGGAAGAATAAAAGGGAACTTTAAGTAAAATAAAGGGGATGAACCTTGAATGGGAGAATTTAGGGTTGCATGGGAGAATCTAGGATTTTGCATGAAAGTTTTAGGGTTTCGCATGAAAAACTTCGAGGGTTTGCATGGGGTGGATAGAGTCCGCATGGAGGTGAACTTTACGTATGGAAAGTTGCCTTGGGGTGTGAAGAAGGTAATGGAAGAGTTGTTTGGGTGATTGGAGATTTTGAGTGAAAAATAGTACGTAAGACAGTATAAGGGTGCATAGGAGACCAAGCTAGGGTTTGGGAGGAAACCCTAATTTGATAGGGTGGAAAAAGGAAAATAAATGTGGATAAGTGGAGTATGAGGTGAGATGGGGGATTGTCATGAGTGGGGTGAGCATGGGTGTCATGGGAAGTAAGAGTGGAAGGTGAGAAATAGAGAGGTGCCATGTGGAAAGGGGGATGCTAGGGTTAGCATGGCCAGCTAGGGTTTGGTGTGGTCGCCTAGGGTTTCAGGGTCACACGTGTATTTAGGAGAGTAACGTGAGATGATGAGGGTTGAATCTACGGGATGTGATGTGTGGGGTGTTAAAATAGCTTGGGTTGCGTGAGGCAGAGGAGGATGGGCCACATAGGCCTAAATTAGGGTTTTATGGAGAAACCCCTAGGGAGGACTGTGAATGGGCTTAGTGGTGATAGGTAGTGGGCCTTGATCCACACACCTAGGAGTTGGACTTCTAGTGTGAGTAGTGAAAAAGCAAAGGATGTTCGGGTAGTTAAGAGGTGTCGGAGTCTCAAGATATGGGACTGGCCCTCTTAGGAGGATAAAAGTAGAAGATTGGTGACATGCATGTCAAGGGTGAAAAATTATCAAATAAGACACGGATAAGACACTAATCATTTAAAGAGGAAGATTAATGAGTTGAGCCCAGACCGGTCCACTGGCGAATAATAGTGGCCAGGAGTCGAGGTGCCCTGGAGATCGTTCCACCAGCGAATAATAGTGGCCAGGAGCATTTTGCTCTGCATGATTTCTGGTCTACCGGCTATAATAGTGGGGGATTCCATGCTCAACAAACCAAATGTAATGAAGCTAAGCCATGGGAAATACACTAAGTACTTACAGTGAAACGCCATGTGAGTCGGGGCCAGACCAGTCCATCAGCGAATAATAGTGGCCAGGAGCGTTATGCCTCAGAGACCGGACCACCGGTGAATAATAGTGGTCAGGAGCGTTCTACCTTATATGTATTCCAGTCTACTGGCTATAACAGTGGGGTTCCCGTCCTCACATGTATTAATAAAGAGTATGTGTGAAATGAGTATATTGTTAAGAGGACTAAAGAATAAGTTTATCTAGAATGTAACCTGGCCTTATTATGTGTATTATTGTATGTTGCCTATATGATCATGCTTATGTTATATGCTTTATGTGTTTAGCCTTAGTTGCACGGTTACCTTGCTTAGTACATAGTGTACTGATCACCCGTTTCATGGGTACTGCTCATTCCCACGAGCAAAGAGCGCACCTGAGTTTGTGTATGTAGGTGACGATATCTTCGATGCCTACGACACATACGAGGCATCCGGAGGGGCTAAGAGTTGAGCCTAAACTTGGCTTGGGGATCGATAGTGACTGGCCGGACTCTATCTTACTTTTACTATATATCATTTTACTCTAGTCATATTTTGTCGTACTGTGTTTGATGTATTTGAAAAACTTATTTAATTACTCCTTGGTTTGTAACTCTCTTTAACAGCACTCTGATTTCTGTATGGTGAACACTATCATTTCTTTTATGAAAGCTTATTTCAATTATCGACTTGTGTTTGAAGTTAACCCTATTTAGCCTTAGCACTTAGTACTAGAACGGTAGGAGTGAACTGATTTAATACTGAGTGTAGTGGTAATACCTTCAGAATTTATAGTTTTATCATCTCGCTTTTGTTTAACACTTATCATTAAACAAAATTTTTCAGTAGTAAATTTTGGGGGTGTTACACGTTCTCCAAGCTCACTCCAAATGATGACGGGAGCGTAACCTTTTGAGACAACTCAAAAGGAAAGATCAACGGTGTTGGCAGCATTAGCATTTGTAACAATAAACATTCATAAATGATGTTTATCTAGTTAATGGCCTCAAACATAACTTAGTAAGCATTATTCAACTCTATAATAAAGGATTTTTGGTTAATTTTTCAAATTTGCACTGCATGATTTCAAACAGGATAGACAAATCTATACTTTTTGTATGCCCGCACATCAATAATATGTACATGATTGATGTCGAATCAATAAAACTACATGATACATGTTTGAGTGCAATTGATAATGATGTATGGTTGTGGCACAAAAGAATTACATATGGTAGCATGGATCTATTAATTAAGTTAGCTAGAAAAGACCTAGTGCATGGTCTCCCAAAGTTAAACTTTGCAAAAGATAGATTATGTGATGCATGTCAACAAGGGAAACAACATAGAATTAATTACCTTCAAACCCAAAAATGTTGTGACTACTACTCATCCACTTGAATTGCAGCATATGGATTTGTTTGGGCCTACTAGGACTTTTAGCATGGGTGGTTGCAAATATGCATTAGTCATTATAGATGATTACTCACAATATATATGGACATTATTCCTTTCTACTAAATATGATGCTTTTAATGCCTTTCTTGTACTTGCTAAGAAAATTCAAGTAGATAAAGGATCAATGATTCATGCCATAATGAGTGATCACGGCAAGGAGTTCGAGAATACCACATTCATGAATATTTCTGACCAAAATGGCATCACTAACAACTTTTTAGCACCAAGAACACCTTAACAAAATGGGGTGGTGGAAAGGAAGAACAAAACCTTAGAGAAAGTTGCACGGACCCTACTATGTGACTCCAAGCTTCCAAAATATTTTTGGGCTGAAGTCGTTGCCACTACAAACTAAGTGATGAATAGAGTAATCATACATGCCATATTGAAAAAGACACCCTATGAGCTGTACAAATGTAAGAAACCAAATGTGAGTTATCTATGCACATTTGGTTGCAAGTGCTTTGTCCTCAATTATAGAAAAAGCAACCTCAGTAAGCTTGATTCCAAAGCTAATGAAAATATCTTTATTAGGTACTATTTATATAGTAAATCTTACTGGATCTTCAACAAACGAATAATGTTAGTTGAAGAAACCGTACATGTTGCTTTTGATGAATCTTGCTCAAGTGTGCAGAAATCTCAAGAGGAAGAAATAGGTCCTTTCATTTAAATTGAAAGTCTGGTGGAAAATGGGGAAAAAGAAGAAGAGAAAGAAATAGAAGAACCACCAATCTCCCAACAAGAAGATGAAGTGAGAGAGGATCTCCCTAGAGCATGGATATGTTGTAACACCCCAAAATTCACTATTATTATTATTTTTTTTAAAAAAGAAACGGAAGCACTTAAATTAAAACCTATGAATTCTAGAAATGTTACCGCCACACTTAGTACCAAACCAGTTCACTCCGACCGTTCCAGTACCAAGTTCTAAAGCTAAAAAGATTATTTTCAAACTTAAACCAATAGTTCATAAAATGAATTAAAAAGATCATAACATAGAAATCAGAGTATGTATAAAAGTTTATAATCAATAATAAGATAGAAATCATAGTGCAAAATCAATATTCCTCGGAGGGAATAATCTTACAATTGATAAAAGGTTCAATTGAAATACTCAATACAAGTAATAAATCATAAAAGGGTAAATACGATACAAAAGAGATACAAAAGGAAATAATCGCATAAAGAGTAAATACGGCTACAACACTCTTGACCTTCGAGCCAACCAGAAGCTCAACACTCAGCCTCGCCTAATGTCTCGCCCACTTGCACAAAGTCAGAAGGGCCTACTACTCGTGGGAATGAGCAACACCCATAAAAGTGTGATCAGTATGCTACGTACTGAGTAAGGTAACCGAGCACTAAGGCCAACACATAAGAATATAAAATCATGCAGATAATATTCAACTAATGCACATTTAAACCCACACACATAATATATAAAGTCATGCAGAATATTATACCGCTTACAAATGATCAAGCCCACACAATAAAGGCCCAATTAGTCCAGATTAATTATTTAATTAATCTTTTATTAAAAGTCGATTCACACCATGCCTTTTATCAAATCCATGCAAGTATAGGAACACCCCACTATTTTAGCCGGTGGGCCGGTCACTTGCCGGACAACATGTCCACACCACTATTTCTAACCGGTGGATCGGTTTGGTTCCTGCTCACATAGTATTCCACCATAAGTAATTAGTATCTTTTAAGTGTCTTAGCAAACTCTAGTTTGTGTTTATTGAGCTCGGGATCCCCCACTATTATTGTCGGTGGGCCGGTCACTTGCGGGACAATAGTCCACACCACTATTATTCGCCGGTGGATCAGTCACTTGCGAAACATCAGGTCCACACCACTATTTTTAACCGGTGGATTGGTTTGGACCAGGCTCAATAATCTTTCACTTTAAATGATTAGTATTTAAGTATTTTTATTCAGAAGCTTTCATCCTAAACATGCATAAATCACCCTACACTTATCCTCCAACTAACCCGTATCATATCATGAGAACCCTACACCTTCTAACTTCCCAGAAACCCTAATTTAGGCCTAAGTGGCACATACTACTCCACCTCACACAACCTAAATCATTTTGACACCCCGTTTTTCACAACCATCGATCCCATATTCATCATCATACTTTATTCCCCAAGTACACACATGTTACCACCGAACCCTAGTTAGCCATATCAAAGCCCTAGTTAACCACACCAAACCCTAGTTAACCACTCCAAACCCTAATTAACCACATCAAACCATTATTAACCATTCCAAACCCTAGTTAATCACAACACACCACAATTAGCCACTCCAACCCTAGTTAATCACAACAACCCATAGTTAATCACTCCAAACCCTAATTTAGTCTCCTCCATACCCTTATAATGTCCTACGTACTATTTTTCACCCAAAACTTCCAAACACCCAAATAGCTCTTCTATTACCTTCCTTACATCCCAAGTCAACTTTTCACATGTAAACTTTACTCCCATGCATACGCTAACCTTCCCATGCAAACCTTCAAACTTTCTCATGCAAAACCCTAAGCTCCCATGCAACCCTAGATTCACCTATGCAAACCCCAAATCCATCCATACAAAACTCTAGATTAGATTCTCCCATGCAACACCATAAAATCCGCCATACAAAACCCTAGATCCATCCATATAAAACCCTAAATTCTTTCATGCAAAACACAAGGTTCCTTCATACAAAACCCTAAATGCAATCCACACAAAACCCAAGGTTTCTCCATACAAAACCCTAAATTCAATCCATACAAACCATAGATTAGATTCTCCCATGTTACACCATAGATTCTCCCCTGCAAAACCATAGATTAGATTCTCCCATATAAAACTATAAATTAGATTCTCCCATACAAAACCATAGATTAGATTCTTCCATACAAACCATAGATTAGATTCTCCCATACAAAACCATAAATTCTCCCACTCTTTTATTTTATTTTAAATGCCCGTTTTATTTCTCCACTCATGGATCATTAAAATACTTAGGTCAACTCACATCTCTTGGTCAACTTATTTTCCCCATTCTCCTTTTTCATCCTTTCTCCCACACAAACCACATCAACATCCTCACATGCATATCTTAAAGGGCCACAACATATAACATCACATTTCACAATATTTCATCACATACACATAGTAAGCATGACATATAATAACACAGAAACATACTTCAACTCCACGTCATACCACATACGAAATAATTACAATGATAAACATAAGATGCATACATACAAAGCATATAATGCACATCAACACACAATAGGCCTTAGTAACACCCTTACCTAAAACAACACCGGTCTTGGAGCACACTCATACGCCTCCTTAGGGCTTTGACTAGTCTCACCTATACGAAGGAAGAACTAAAATTAGATTCCCTCCTACCAAAAATACTATTAATTACTAACTTATTCTAAGACTAGGCTTTTGATAAATTAATAAAATATTAATAAAAATGACATTAACTAATTACTATCTTGCTAAAGATATAATAAATAATAGTAATATTATAAAAGTTGATAATATAAGGTTGAAGACTTTACCCTAATAATAATAATGATATTAAAAATAATAATAACAAAGATACTAAAAATAATAAGAATGATAATATTAATAAGAATAATAATAATAGTAACAATAATCATACTAAAAATACTAATAATAATAATAATAACACTAATAATAATAATAATAAATGCTAATGATAAAAATAATGAAAATATTAATAATAATAAGACTTGATATTTATAATACTACTACTACAATTCAAAATAGGTACCATAGGGTTTCAGCCCTATATAGAATAATAATACTAACAATGAAAATAATAATAATAATAATAATAATAATAATAATAATAATAATAATAATAATCGTATAATAATAATAATAATAATAATAATAATAATAATAATAATAATAATAATCGTATAATAATAATAATAATAATAATAATAATAATAATAATAATAATAATAATAATAATAATAATAATAGCAACACTATTAGTAAAATATTTGTAATAATAATAATGAAATAATAATAATAATAATTTCGAAATAATAATAATAACAACAACAACATATTAATATTAATAATAAAGATAATAACAACAATAAGAATAAAAATGAAAAAATCAAAATAAAAATATAATAGGGCTTCGGCCCTCAATAGAAATAATAATAAAAACATTAATAATAATAATAGTAATAACAATAATAATAGAAATAATAATAATAATAATAACAATATATTTCGAATAAATGAAATAAAATAGATTAAAGCTTATAAAAATAGGGTAAAAAAGGGTTAAGAGGGTCTAGGGTTCAACCTTAGGCTGGTGGTGACAAGCGGCACCGACGATAGTGCATGGCGACGGCGGCGGTGGTCTGAAAAAGAGAAGAAAAGGGGAAAAGTTGAATGTTGGGAAAAGGAGAGGTAGAATGAAGGTGGGGGTTGAGGTGTTTAGAGTTACTTAGAAGGAGAGGAACAGAATAAGGGTGGTAGCGCAGCCAAAGGTGGCGGCGGCGGCGGTGGCCAAATGGGGAAGAAGGAGAGAAAGAGAGGAGGAGAGGGAGGGAGAGGATAAGAAAGGTAGGAGAAGGTAGAGGAGGGTCTGCAACACAATTTGGGAAGTGAAAGGAGCGGCAGAAGCGACAGAAGTGGTGGCTAAGGGCGGTTCCAAGGGCGATAGAGGTTGGAGAGAGGGTTGATCGGGATGGCTACTACGCACAGTCGGGGTGGCTTATGTAGGGAAAATCGAGGGGGATGGGTGGTTTGGTTAGTTAGAGGGCGGTGCAAGGATCAGTTGGGTGAGCAGAGAGGGTGGCAGAGTTGGCCGGAGGCAGCGAAAATGGTGTCTAAAGGGGCGGCGGTAGCAAGGTCGGGAAATTCTGAGTAAGAATCAAAAGCTCAATATAAGGTTGTGTAAGGGGGTATTTATAGAGTTTAGAGAAGAGGGTAGGGTTCTGTGGGTCGGCTAGGGGGTAATGCAGGTAGGGTTCCAGTCGCCGGCAGCGATGGTTAGCCGGTGGAAGTAAATTTCGGGGCAGGGGTGATTGGCTAAAAAAAAAAGAATTATGCACGAAAAGGAAGGGAGATGGAGTGAGTCAAGGTAGTTTGTGAGTCATGGGGAAGAGAAAGAAGAGGAAAATGGCCGGTCAAAGGCGTGGCTCGCGGCGAAAAACCAGGGGCGGTTATGGGGGGTTGTAGATCGACGTTGACGGGGGAGGCAGAAGGAAGAAGAACGAGAAGGGATGGACCGACGGTCCAGGGAAGAAAGAAAAGAAAGAAAAAGAAGAAATTGGGCCGGTCGGGGATCATTAGATGAAATGGGATGAAACGCAACGTTTGGTTGCGCCGAGGGAGGAAGAAAGGAATGGTGGGGTTGGGTCGCGGGAAGGAGAGACGGCTGCGCAGGCTGGGTCGTGCTGAAGAAGAAAGGAAGGAAAAGAGGAGGATTGGGCCGTAGGAAGGAAAGGGGAGAAGGCTTGGGCCACTGGGCTAGCCCAGGTCGGGGAGGAGGAAAAAAAAGAAAAGAAGAAGAAAGAAAAAGAAAGACAAAGAAAGGAAAAAGGGAAGAAAGAAAAGGAAAGAGGAAAAAGGAAAAAGGGAAAAAGAAAAATAGTGGGTTGGATTAATTAAATTAATTAGGATATTTGGGATATTTAAAAATAATAATATTTAAATAAAATAATATTTAAATCTCTTTTTAGGCTAATTTAGGATTTTTAAAAGGTTTTTCATAAATTCCATTTTAATTAGCAAAACACCCTAATTTTCCTAAATTAAATTATTTATAAAATTTCATATTAATTTGGAACTATTTTATCCTTCTTATTTTAAATAAAATAATTTATTTAATTAATTTTCAAAATAAAATCCTTAATTAGCTAAAATACCCAAATTTTTCTAATAAAAATACTTATTATTTTATTCTTAAATAGTCCTAATTAATTCCTTTTTATTTTAATAAAATAATTTATTTATTATAGTTTTCTAATAAAATCTTATTTAACTATAATTTTTTAAATTATAATTTTCAAGGCGTTTCATATATGCCTATGGGCACCCTCAAGAACTCATCATTAGGGATTCAGGAAGAGGTGTTGCAACAATATTATCGCTAGGTAACATTTGCAACCATTTAGCTTTTCTATATCAAAAGGAACCTAAATCTCACTTGGAAGCCATGAATGATGAAAATTGGATCATGGTAATGTAAGATGAGCTTAACTAGTTTGAGATAAATCAAGTTTGGGAATTAGTCCCTCTGCCTCCAAATAGACCCATCATTGGGACTAAATGGGTCTTTAGAAATAACCTAGATGAAGGGGGATTTGTGGTTAGAAACAAGGCCCGATTGGTTGCCAAAGTATATAACCAAGAGGAAGGCATTGATTTCGAGGAAACCTTTACCCCCATAGCTAGAATTAAGGCTATACGTACTCTTCTCACATTTACATCATCCACATGCTTTACATTATATCAAATGGATGTCAAAAGTGCTTTTTCTAAAAGGCTTTATAGAAGAAGAAGTATATGTTAAGAAACCACCTTGTTTTGAGGACAATTCAAAATCTAATCATGTTTACAAACTCAACAAGGCACTTTATGGTCTAAAACAAGCTTCTAGAGCTTGGTATGAAATGTTGAGTAAATTATTATTGCACAAAGGTTTTGAAAGAGAAAAAATTGATAGAACCCTTTTCTAAATAAAACCAAAAAGGAATTATTGCTTGCACAAATATACGTTGATGACATAATTTTCGATGCTACAAACGAGTCCATGTGTAAGGATTTTTCCGCTCTCACATGCAATGAGTTTGAAATGGGCATGATAAGGGAGCTGGCATATGTTCTTAGACTCCAAAACAAACAATCATATGATGACATCTTTGTGAATCAAGAAATATACACAAAATAACTACTCAAGAAGTTCAGGATGCATGAAAGTAAATCATGTAGCACTCCCATGGCTACTACAATGAAGCTTTATATGGATGAAAAAGGTAAGTTTGTTGATCAAAGTGAATATCAATGTATGATCGGCTCACTCCTTTACTTAACAACTTCTAGACCTAATATCATATTTAGTGTATGCCTATGTCCTAGATTTCAGTGTAATCCTAAGGAATCTCATATGACTGCTGCCAATGGAATCATTAAATATCTCATTGGCACTCATAACCTAGGCTTGTTCTATCCTTATGATACTGTTTTAGATTTAATTGGATATTCCGATGATGATTTTTTGGGTTACAAAGTTGATAGAAAAATTACCTTGGGTACTTGCCAATTTTTAAGAGAACTAGTAGTTAGTTGGCATAGTAAGAAACAATTTAGTGTTGCACTTTCTATGGCTGAAGTAAGATACATTGCTACTGGTGATTGTTGTGCTCAATTAATTTGAATGAAACATCAATTAAGTGACTACAACCTTAAACTTGAAATAATTCCAATTAAATGTGATAAAACTAATACACCATGTCTTATAAAAAATCCTATTCAACATTCAAAATCGAAACACATAGAAATAAGGCATCACTTTATAAGAGATCATGTTAAAAAAGGTGATATATGTGTAGAATTTGTGGATAACTTGCATCAATGGGGAGACATATTTACAAAACCCTTAAGTGAAGAACAATTCACAATAATTAGGGGAGAACTTGGGATGATAATTTTATGATAAAAATACAACTCTCCCAAAATTATGAAAATTTGTGTGTTAAGGGGTAAATTATGGCCTTTAAGCTTATCACTTGAATTCCAATCATCAAATGGTTGTTATATCTCTTGATCCATATGATTTGTTTCATGAAATGAATTTTCTATCTAATGATTTAGGGCATAAAATCAAATGCATTGTTAAAAACTATAAAAATAACTAAAACAGCACCTGACTGGTTGATAAAACCAATCAATCGGTTGGTATATCAATCTACCGGTAGGTTGAAACCAGGGTTGTTGAGCTCTTACTGACTTATACCCACACGCATAACCAGTTGACTAGTTACTCACTACCAATAAATCAGTAGAAGAAGAGTCGACTGGTTATTCTATACCAGTCGATTCGTGGAAGAAATGTCAATTGTTTTCCCCAAACCAGTCGACTAGTTCATCGCAGGTATAAATACCTCCTTCCTGTTCTTCAAACCCTTCACCTCATTTTTCCCAAACCATTCGACTTCTCCTCACCCTCTTACATCCTCTTCTTCAAAAATATTAGAATCAAAATCAAAATCCATCAACTTGCACGAATCGACATCCAAGACAACAAGAACTCCTCTCCATAGCATCAATTTTCATCACACTCACCAGATTTTAGGTAATTTCGTCCCAACCCTAACTTCAAATCTATCTCTCTTTGACCAAATTAAGCCATCAATCCATCATTTTTATATTATTTGTGCATCGATTTAACTCTTTTCTAACTGTTGGAAAATGTGATTCATCCTCCTTCCATTTTCTCTCCCGTTAGCACTCTTCTTTGACATTTATTATCATTTAACAATGTCAAAACAAATAATAACTACCTCCGCCACTATTTGTGGGAGTGTTGAAGCTCCTCCAAAATGGGTTTGTACTCAATTGAACCGGACCACGATTAGATTTGAGGAACTGGTAGTTTCTCTACCTCATGCTCCTTCTTCCACATCCTCCTCCTCTTTGGATGACGTCGGTCCTCCATCTCCACCACATCCAAGCCATTCTGCATGCCCTTCTCCTCCACCTCAGGATCTTCTCTCCATTCGGCCAATCGACTTGCCCGGATCATCAAGGCATCTCCTTACTCTACCCACTTCTTCCGTACTAAGGATGATCAAAAGGTGGTGGATCAAATCCTTTCATAAAAAGAAGGTATTGACCGATAAATGTATCAATGCCAAATCTTACATCAATCAATTCAAACTTCCTTTTATGCAAGCTCTTTTTGATATTCACCTTCTCCGTCTCTTTACTCTCAAAGAACCGGTATATCCTGACTTGGCTCACCTGTTTTATGTAAATCTTAGTATTCATGTACTGGGGCACACCATCACCACACATGCCTTAGGCGTTCTTATTATACTTGATGAAGCCTAATAGGTATACATCCTCGGGATCCCTCATGACATCAAAACCAACATGACTTATGTTGAATGGATGTGTACTCACATCCTATATATGATCCTGACGGGCATGCAACATTGCCAATTTATTTATGGAGGCATTGCGAGCTTATACTGTATCCTACCCTTTAAGTGGGTGTGCTATTACATGGTGTCCTCCATTTTGTTCCCTCACGCGGGATCCAGTGTTGATATGACCCTCAAAGATTAGTACAGTGTGGATCAAATTCTCTCATCCTCTCCCATGAGATTCGGGGCAAATATACTTCGGCATATGTCACACATGGCTACATGTAGCTAGGCCACCCTGCAATACGGATCGCTTATCACCCACATACTTCAGGATTTTTGCATCAATCTCATGGGCTTTCCGGCTATGCCACTACGACTATAGAGCAGGCTTGATATCCTTGATACCGTGACATTCTGCCACATGGGGTATCAAATGAGTTTGGACACTCAGATGTTATAGATTGCTCCTAAAGCTCTCTCCTCCCTTCATCGTAGTGGTTGCGTCTCCACGTTGTTAGCACCTCCACTGTAACAAGCCCCTTCTGATGATCTTCCCCCACCATCGAATGATCCTCTAGCTTTATCCGATATTCCATCATCATCCACAAGGGGTCCTTCTGCTCACACCTCTGCCTCATCCACCTTACATACACCGCATGTGCTTCCATCTACTAGCTGATCACTCTTGCAGGCATACATGATCTACTCATTCGGGTTGGTCGACATGCTTATCTCTAGTAAGCCATGGAGTCAAAGTTGTATACCCTTCGAGCTCTCATCTAACCTGACTTTGCCCTCAACATCAGTACAAAGTGGCCACTCTTCCCGCTGACACCGCAACCCCTCCAACTCTGGCTCACTCTCCTACACCTATCGTCGCTAAAGCCGTAGAAGATCCTTTCATTAAAGCATCCATAGCGGAGGCATTCTGAATTAGACGTGATGTCGTGCAATCCGTTGATTCTAAGGCCACTATTAACAATGACCTTAGTGATCTTCCTAGCCTCCATCGATGGTTTTAGTGGAAACCCTATCCAAGCCTTTATGTCCTACATGATCATGACTAGTCTTGTCATTTGTCTTTTAGGCTTTGGCTATTTTCTTTTAACTATTTACTTCACCACTCTCATTGTATACTCTTTGTGTCATGTACTTATAAATTTCACCTCATTAACGAACACTTGCCTTTTGTTCTCTCTTTCTATGCCATTTATATATTGCTTAAGGAATGGTGTGTCATCTTCATTGTTACTTCTGGTTCTTTTTAATATATGCATTTGTTCAGGGGGATCTCTACCTCCCTGAGAGGGTAATGTTTTCTAGTCTACATTATTTTCAGGCCCTTCCATTTTCACCTTTTGCTGATGTCCAAAAAGGGAAGAGAATCTGAGAGTCTTAGATTAAAAGTGTAAAATATGTAAATGTATAACTATCATTTTCACTTGTTACTCATTCACATTTACAGTTATGCACTTTTTGTTTGTCATCATAAAAAAAGGGGAGATTGTTAACATCAAAGGTTAACAATATCATTATACTTGTTTTGATGATAACAAATAGATTTTGGTATCTAATGTGTTTGTTTAAGTGTGCATATTCAACAAATCATGCACCAAGACATGAAGCTAATCATTTGATATGTCTTAGGTATATTGTAAAGAGTTAAGTTGAGCAAAGGTCACATTTCAATCAAAAACTTTTTAAAACTCTTTGTTGAAAAATACCTGACTTGATTTCATATTATAAATCCTTTAAAAGTATTTTTCAAACAAATTGATTGATTCTAGTTAGAACCAGTCGACTGATCATTAGACCAATCAACTAGTTTAGTTTAAACATAGCCACAAGTTGTGCTAAAACTAAGATGGATCAATAGGTGCATAAAACTAATTGACTAGTTTCCTTGAACCGATCGACTGGTTTGAAAACCGATCGATTGGTTTGACAACCGATCCATAGATTTCAATCTTACGGAAACATAGTTCATCTCTATTTAAACATACAGACTGGTTCAGGGTAACTAATCGTTTGGTTTGACCAACCAGTCCATGGGTTTTAATTTTGTAGAAAATCAGTTCGTCTCTATTTAAACACATCGACTGGTTTAGGCAAACCAATCAATTGGTTGAGAAACTGATTGATTGGTTTGACCAACAAGTCCATAGATCTCTATCTTGCAGAGACCCAATTGCTCTCTATTTAAACACATCGACTAGTTATTGCCAAACTGATCGAATGGTTGACACATCAATTGACTAGTTTGATAATTCGATCCATGGGTTTCATTTCTACAAAGTACCAATTGCTCTCTATTTAAAAACATCGACTGGTTGACAAATCGATCTATGGGTTTCATGTCTGCAGAAACCTATTTGATCTCTATTTAAACACATCGACTGGTTATTTCCAAATGGATCGAATGGTTTGACAAACCGACTGACTAGTTGACCCAATGGTAACTTTCTATTTTGGTTGAAACATGAATAGTCGGTTGGTTATGAAATGCCCCGAAAATTTCAAATTTTAAAAATTATATTTAAATGAGGTTTTATTAGAAAAATTAAGTAAATAAATTATTTTTATTAAAATAAAAGTATATTAATTAGGGCAAATCCAAAAGAAATTTATAAGTATTTTAATTAGGAGGAATTTGGTTATTTTAGCTAATTAAGGATTTTATTTTGGAAATTAATTAAATAAATTATTTTATTTAAAATAAGAAGGAGAAAATAGTTCCAAATTAATATGAATTTTATAAATAATTTAATTAAAGAAAATTAGGGTGTTTTGCTAATTAAAATGGAATTTATGGAAAATCTTTCAAAAACCCTAAATTAGCCTAAAAAGGGATTTAAATATTATTTTATTTAAATATTATTATTTTTAAATATCCCAAATATTCTATTTAATTTAATTAACCCAACCCTCTTATATTTCTTTTTCCCTTTTCCTTTTTCTTTTTTCTTTCCTTTTTCTTTCTTTTCTTCCTTTTTTCTTTTCTTTTTTCTCTTCTTTCTCCCGTTGGCCCTGCCTCTCCCACGGCCCAGCCCCTCCCTCCTTCCTTTCCTTCGGTGCGGCCCAACCAGCGTAGCCGTCCCCTTCTTCTTACCTTTTTCGCACTGCGTTTTATCTCCTGTTTCCCCAGAACGCGTCGTTTTATTTAAAAACATTTTAACTAGCGTCGCCAGTCGATCTGTCTTTCTTTTCCTTCTTTTTCTCCTGAACCGCCGGTTTGCCCCTAACTTTCTTCTTCTTCTTCCTTGGTACCTGCCCATCCTTGCCGACCTACAACGCAGCCACCGTCCAAAGCTCCCACCGTCGATCTGGCTCCTTTGACTGGCCTTTTCTTTCATTTCTCTTCCCCTTTGTTTCGGAAACTCATTGACCCAAACCACTTCTCCCATTTCTCTCACGATTCCCTCCCTTTTCTTGCGCATTACCCTTGCCCCGATTTGAATTTTGCCGGCGAGCCCTAACCCTACTTGCTTACCCCCTAGACGAACCACATAACCCTACCCTCTCTTCTTTTCTCTATAAATATACCCATAATGAGCCTGGTATCGAGCTCTTGATCCCCAAACCAGAAAACTCCCCTTGTCGCCGCCGCCTCTTTAAATGCCAGTTTAGCCGCCCTTTCTGGCCACCCAACTCTTCCTTGCACTTCCCTCTAGCTAACCAAACGTCCCATATCCCTTGATTCTTCTTGCCAAGCCACCCCGACTGTGTGAAGTAGCCTTCCCGATCAGCCCTTCCTTCCACCTCCGCCACCCTTCGAACCTCCATTAGCCACCTCTTCCGCCACTTCTTTCACCTCCCATTCTCTTCTGCAGACCCTCCTCTACCTTTCATTTTCCTCTTCCTCCCTTTCCTCCTCTCTTTCTCTTCTTATCCTCCATTCGACCACCGCCGCCGCCGTCGTGCACCACCACCTTTGGTTGTGCTGCCACCATCATTATGTTTCTCTCCTTCTAGGCAACCATAATCACCCTTATTTCCACCTTCATTCTCCCTATCCTTTTTCCAGCATTCAACTTTTACCCTTTTCTTCCCTTTTTCTGACCACCGCTACCTCCGCCGTGCAGCACCACCGGTGCCGCCTATCACCACCAGCCTAAGGTTAAACCCTAGACCCTCTCAACCATTTCCCTATTTATATAAGCCTTGATTTATTTTATTTTATTTATTTGAATATAAATATTATTATTATTATTATTTCTATTTTTAATATGTATTATTATTATTATTATTAGTATTAATGTTTTTATTATTATTTCTATTGAGGGCCAAATCACTATTATATTTTTAATTCAATTTTATTATTATTATTATTGTTGTTGTTGTTGTTGTTATCTTTATTATTAATATTAATATGTTATTATTATTATTATTATTATTATTATTATTATTATTATTATTTTTACTATTTTGAATTACTACTACTATTATTCCATTATTAATATTAAAATTACTTTACTATTAGTTTTGCTATTATTATTATTATTATTATTATTATTATTATTATTATTTATCATTATTATTATTACTAAATTTTATTATTAGAGTTACTAATTTTTTTATTAGTATTATTTTGGTAAAGGGGCCGAAGCCCTTATTTCACTATGTTTTTGAGTAATGCCTTTTTATTATTATTATTGTTACTGTTATTATTATTCTTATTTATATTATCATTGATATTATTTTTGGTATTTTTGCTATTATTATTTTGGTATTTTATCAAAAGCCTAGTATTAGAATAAGTTAGTAATTAATAATATTTTTGATAGGAGGGAGTCTAATTTTAGCTTTTCCCTCATAATAGGTGAAACCAGTCAAAGCCCTAAGGAGGCGTAGGAGCGTGCTCTAAGACCGGTTGTTGTTTTAGGTAAGGGGTGCTAAGGCCTTTTGTGTGTTTATATGCATTATGTGCTTCGCATGCTATGTATCATATGTTTATCATTATTAATTATTTCGTATGTGGTATAACGTGGAGTTGAAGTATGTTTTTGTATGGCATATGTACTATATGTGATGAAATATTGTGGTATGTGATGATATGTGTCGTGACCCTATAAGAAATACATGTGAGGATGTATAAAAGTGGTATTGTGTGGGAAAAAGGTTGAAAATGGAAAATGGGAAGTAAGTTGACTAAAGGGGAAATGAGTTGACCTAAGTATTTTAATGATCTATGAGTGGAGGAATAAAATGGGAAATTTAGGGTTTCGTGTGGAAGAATTTAATTTATTTAAGATTTTGTGTGGGAGAATCTAATCTATGGTTTTATATGGGAGAATCTAATTTATGATTTTTTTACGGAAAAATCTAATCTATGGTGTTATATGGGAGAATCTAATTTTATGGTTTCATATGGGAGAATCTAATATATGGGTTATATGGATGAATCTTTAGTTTATATGGATTGAATCTAGGGTTTGGTATGGATGAATCTTTGGTTTTGTGTGGATTGAATTTAGGGTTGGTAAGGATGAATCTTCGGTTTGGTGTGAATTGAATTTAGAGTTTGTTATGGATGAATCTTTGGGTTTTATATGGTTTGAATCTAAAGTTTCGTGGGATTTCTAGGGTTTCGCATGAAAGATTCGAGTGGTTGCATGGGATGTGTAACGTTTGCATGGGCATGAAGTTTACGTAAGAAAAGTTAATTTGGGGTGTGAGGAAGGTAATGTAAGTATTGTTTGGGTATTTGAACACTTTGGGTGAAAAATAGTACGTGGAGCGATATAAGGGTACGTAGGAGATCGAGCTAGGGTTTGTGTGGACAATTAGGGTTTGTTGTGGCTGCTTAGAGTTTTTGTGGTATCATGAGTACTTGGTGATTAAAGTGTAATTATGAGGATGTTATTTATGAGTTGTGGTGTGTGGAGTGTTAAAATGATTTGGGTTGTGTGAGGTGAAGTAAGGTGGGCCACTGAAGCCTAAATTAGGTTTTCGGGATAAAACCCTAGATTGAGATATGGAGTGAACTTGGAGGATATGTGTTAAAGGAGTGATTCATGCATGTCAAGGGTTAAAATTTTCCGAATAATATACTTAAGACATTAATAATTTAAAGTGGAAGATTGTTGAGTCGGCCCCTGACCGATCCACCGACGAATAATAGTGGTTAGGGCATGATGTCCTATATGTTTTCGGTCCACTGGCTATAATAGTGGTCAGGCTTTGTACCTATGCATTTCCGGTCAACCGGCTATAATAGTGGGAGATTCCGTGCTCAACAAAACCAAACACATTTGTGCCAAGACATGGGAAAGACACTAATTACTTACAGTGGAACACCATGCGAGCAAGGGTCAAACTGGTCCATCGGCGAATAATAGTGGCCAGGTACTGCGATATCCTGGAGACCGATCCACTGGCGAATAATAGTGATTAGGGCATGATGTCCTCTGTGTTTCCGGTCCACCGACTATAATAGTGGGGTTCCCGTACTCGCGTGGATTTGATAAAAAGTATGGTGTGAATCTACTTCTGATCAGAGATTAATTAAGTAATTGAATCGGATTATATATGGGCATTTGTACTTTTACCTGGATGGTCGTATGCAATTATGATATCATGTTGGTGATTATGCTCTTTTATTATTCTTCATTATTTATGTGCTGTTATGTGTTGGCCTTAGTGCTTGGTTACCTTACTCAGTACGTAGCGTACTGGTCACCCTTTTCATGGGTGCAGCTCATTCCCACGAGTAGTATGCCCTTCTGACTTGGTGCAGGTGGGCGAGACATCGGGCAAGGCTGAGGGTTGAGCATGTTTTGGCTCCAAGTTCGAGAGAGTTGTGGTCATATTTCAGTCTTTATGTGATTCTATTTCCTTTTGTTATTTCTTTTGTATCAGATTTATCCTTGTTAATTTATTACCTTGTATTGATTTTTCTAGATGAGGCTTTTATCTTATAAAAGTGTTATTTCTTCTTTTTCTAGAATTTTAACCATGTACTCTGATTCATGATTCTTTTACGCGTACTCTGATTTTTTATGTATGATTCTTTCTAGTTCTTTTATGAACTTTTGGTTTGAATTAAATGTTAATCTTTTCTTTAGCCTTAGCACTTGGTACTGGAACGGTCGGAGAGAACCGATCTGGTACTAAGTGTGGCCGTAACATCCCCATAATTCATGGGTTTTAATTTAAATATTTCTATTTTGATTCATCCGCAAAAAAAGTAGTGAATTTTGGGGTGTTACAGGTTAGAACAAATTGATCGACTGTTCGTACAACTGATTGACTGGTTTCTTCAGACCAATCGACTAGTTAGTATTAAATGCTGATTTTCCACCTATTGGGTGAAATAGATTTTTGACAAATTGTGTCTAACGACCATACTAGAGGGTAATCTTTATAAATAAGGCTCATATGCATTTATTACAAACAACTTTTTAGATCATTGATGGTGCAATTACTCTCTTACACTAAAATTATTCAATTTTTCATTCAATATTCCAAACTTTCATATTTTTGAGTTTTTATTAAAAAGTGTTTATTACTTACTTCTCTTAGCTAGAATTGTTCTCAAATTGTAATATTATATATTACGTGTAGCTAGATGACATCTCATTTAAATATCAACACTTTCATATTTTTTATTTTGTGAGAAACACTTGTAATCACAACCACCTCTAAAAAATCAATCAAAGGGGTTAGTCAGTATTAGCTATCATTCTTGAGAGATTCATTTAGTGAATCTACATAAGATAAATATGTGAAGTTGTTATCTTTTGAGATGATCATTGAGATTGTAAGGTTCAATAACTGAGAGGAGTAATCATAAAAAAAAATACGTCACTATTTAGAAATTTAAAGTGAACCTTTTGATAATGGATGTAAAGAGTAATTCACTCTTTAACCACTTTACATTACATGTAAATTTTTATTTACTCATTACTATTCCACAAAACCTTATTCATCCCTCTAGGATGTTTTCATGTGTTATAGTTATGAAATGTGTATATATATCATAAAATATGTGTATTATATCAATATACATATATATATTGAAATGCTTATACCGTGAAAGATATGTATATACATCTTAGAAAATGTTTGTATATATCTTTACAATGTGTTTTTTTATTGGGGAATGTGAGTATTTTTATGAGATGTATATATTTTTTGTCTAAAATATTTTAGTATTATGTGTATCAATTTTAAAGAAAAGAAATTAAAGGATAAATTATATATATATATATATATATATATATATTTAATAACTCAAGTAAAACATAATTTAAATTTAAGTATTTGTGTCTAATACTAAAATAGATGAAAACTACTAAGAATTTATGATGAAAGTGATCGTCATTTATCCTGTGTCAAACTAACTAGGTGGAATTCCGCCGTATATTGTACCGTATTTATGAAAGTTAAGAGAAACATGGCCTCCTTAGGGTATGCCCCTAAATATCTTACTCTTAAATTTTGGACAATTAACCCGAGTTTAATGCCAATTTGTTTAGTCCAAAGGCCCATGGTCCAATCCAGAAATCAATCAGCAGCCCTAATGCGAAAGCCCAGAGACCGGAAACCCTAGCGAGCCCCCCCCCCGGAAGTCCAGTCTCACATATGTGAACCTTTTTAATCACTGCTTCCATCAAACCCTATTTCACCTTCTCCTTCAAGCCGTTCTCTTCACATCTCCTCGCATACCTCTTCCCCTCACCCTTCCCTCTGAAAGCTGCAACAACCAGCACGATGGTAAGTCTCATTTGAGTCGTCTTCTATTCCATTCGACACAGCCTTAATTTTTAGTGTTCTGTTCCTGATGATGTCTTGTAACAGGCGCCGAAAAAGGCACAGGCCACCCCCTCTAAGCCCGCCAAGTCTGGTGGTGGCAAGCAGAAGAAGAAGGTGAAAGACGATGCATTTTTATTGAGATGCGTTTTTTTTTCTTCCAAAATCGTGATCTGGTTCATGGTTTTTATTTAACTTCATTTTGTGATTTGTTTTCGGAAACTACAGAAGTGGAGCAAGGGAAAGCAAAAGGAAAAGGTGAACAACATGGTTTTGTTCGACCAGGCCAGCTATGATAAGCTCCTTACTGAAGCTCCTAAATACAAGCTTATCACTCCTTCCGTCTTGTCTGACAGATTGAGGGTAACATTTACGATTAACCCTGCTTCGTAGCTCAATTTTTATTTCATGTTATTTGGTTGATTTAATTGATTGGCGCGTCTATCATACCCAAAGTTTGATCATTTGATCTCTTATTATTTGGATGTAAATGTTTTATTTTGCATCTCTTTTTTTGGCGGGGTTGGGTGGGTAGTAGCCTCTAATGATGATGGAAATATAAACTTTCGTTCTTCCGAGATATTCCATGCGGAAAGAATTTGGAGACCTGAACTGAAGAGGCTTTTAGCAGTTGGTACATTTTACTTCTCTTTACATGAGTGTATTTGTGGGCCGATTATGTGTTTAGCTTTTTGTAGATCCAGTGTTATCTGATTTCATTTGGCTTATCAAATTTATCTAATAACCTTTTTGTGATTGATGAAATCTATTAGGCTATATGGTTGGAGGATTCGTTTGAAATTTGATAGGCTTAGTTGAATGCTCATGTAAGACGTGGTTTGTGCGAGTCAGTGTATTGCATCCCTCTCTAGTTTTTGGTGTACTTATGTGGAGAATATGCTTATGTGTGGATATTGCGTACGTTTAATGGTAGATGTGTGATATAAAATAGTCACATTCCAGAATGTGGAGCTTCACATGACCTGTGACGATGACTGAACAATACTTTCGCTCTTCTGAGATATTCCATGCGGAAGTAAGATGGAGACCTTGGCTGAGGAGGCCATATTCCTATGTTACTGGATAAACGCTTGGCACATTTTCTAATTCTTCGGTGTGGGTTTTGTGTTCACCTAATATTAGATGTGTGATATAAAATACTCTCATTCCAGAATGTGGAGCTTCACATGACCTCTGATGATGATTGAATAATACTTTCGTTCTTCTGAGATATTCCATGCAGGAGAAAAATGTAGACCTTGGCTGAAGAGGCCATATTCCTATGTTACCGGATAAATACTTGGCCCATTTTCTAATTCTTCTTTGTGTTACTAAAAAGGAGCTTTAACTTTGTGTAGGCGCACTGATGATAGGCATCATCTAGCAATTGATTGATGTTATAGCCTTGGAGTTAGGCTCAGGGGTCAACCACGCCAGGGCTTGTGCCTTGATTTCAACCTTGCTTAAGGTCTCTAGTTGATATGCATTGCCAGAATTCACTGATTGGATGCTTAGTACATGAGCCTCATATAATACTTAGGTTGCACTTCCTCTTCAAGCCTCTGATGATGATGAAAAGTAAACTTTCGTTCTACTGAAACCTTCATGTGGAATATTCATGGAGACCTGAACTGAAGAGGCTTATTCCTTTATTTTTGTTGTAAACACCATCATTCCTCTGTTATTTCTCAGTGGCGGTTGATAACTATGTTATGCTGCCTATGGCATAGCTGTGTTGTGTAGCATAAAATGACTTCCGATGCAATTTCATCTACTTAGTGTGTGGGCAAGTGTGGCTCAACCGTACAATTAAATATCAGTCTTGATACTCAATATGGACTGATATTTATTGGATTTTGGGTCAATTGATATGCAAAATTGGCGATACGGTTTTAGTATTTTACATATTTATCGGTGATATATTAGTTATCAAACAATATTTGCTGATAATTGCTAATATTTGTTGGAAAAAATTAAAATAAATCATGCCGTGACAACTTCACTGCATAAAATAGTCTGTGATATTGTGAAATTGCAACTGCGGTTGTATTGCTTGGGCCCAACACTCCAAGCTATTATAAAGTGATTTATGTCGTTTGCAGGTGGAAATTTCTACCTGTCAGTTTGTCAAATGTTTCTGTTTATTCCATTTTATCCTAATTATATCTTTGTTTTGTTAGATTAATGGATCATTGGCCCGGCGTGCGATCAAGGACTTGATGGCTAGAGGTTCAATCAGGCTGGTTTCTGCTCATTCAAGCCAGCAAATTTACACCAGAGCAACCAACCAGTGAAATGTGGAAGATATTATATTTATGTTGAGTTGTAATGTTTTGATTAGATGACTTGTTGAATTGGCCATTCTGCTAAATACGTTACTGCGTTCTTTCTAGTTTTGGAGACATTTTTGAGGCGTCGGTCTTTATTTCCTGATTTCTATCGTAATCTCCAACCACTCTTTACTGTGTTGGTCTATTTTTGATGGAATTCGTCTGCCGGCGCTGATCAGGTCTGCTTGAGTCCTGGTTTGGTATTGCATTATATAAAGATAACCGTAACATAAGGACAACTAGTCAAATCTTTATGCTGGAGGACTGTTAGCAAATCTAGATGATCTCACTTCATTTTATGTTCTAAAAGCTTATATTGCATGGGTGTTTCAACCATTTAATAACAAATAGGGAAAATCATAAATTAATAGATATTTTTGTTCTTAAATGTCTCAATTTATAAAGTTTCACCATTTTTGTTTTTATATATTTCTATCTTTCAATTTATAAGCAACTACTGTTTTTGAGCGTTTAATTGTATGTATCTGTTGCTAATTTATAACTGTCATAATTTATTACTATTATTTTTTCTTCATACATGAACTGTAGATACAAAATGTAATATTAATTGATGGTACAAGAATGGTGAGTAGTGACCTCCTTTTACTTTGATGTGAAACAAATGTTAACTATAATAAATTGTCAACAACTGCATTAGCTTTTCGGAAGATACGTTGTAGATGTGTTATAGAGTAGCCAATACAATATCATAACATGGATGATTAGGGCTGAGGATTTAAATTAACCGCTTGTAAAATATTGCATTGCGCACAAGGCGAAGCTTCAGAGAAGAAGCAAGTTGTAGCCTACTAATACCTCATAATTCAGTGAGGAGATAATTTATAAAATATTGCATGGATGATCCTTGATAATTTCTCCTGCCCCAATCAATTGATTCTGTACGTTTACTACTTCATTTGCAGTGAACTGTTCCATCATATTGACCTCCAGATCAATCAATATTTTAATCTTCATTTTAATGATAATAAATGAATTTAAGGTTTCAACTTGTTTATTTTTGTATGTATGAACGGCAATATAATATGGTTATTAAATTACACTTCTTCAAACTATACTTCAAGTGCAAATTTTAAATGAGCAATCCATTTTCTATATATACTTAATCAATAAATCTTTCAACTACAAGATTTAAAAGAAGAATAAAGTTTCAAAGCACAAAAAAAAAAGAAAAAGAATCAATGTGAATATTTTAAAATGTTATTTGGATAATATTAACTTAACCTAGGTGAATTAGGGTGCAGGTTTTAAAAAATTTGTTTAGATTGAGGTGAATGAAGGTAAAAAAAATGAAAATAAATAAATAACATTTATATCCTTGTATTAAATATATAAGTTCTATCAGGTTAGGGATATTGGGTTTGAGGGGTATTTTGGTTCTGTCAGATTAATAATTTACTAATTCTTTCACCTTTACCTCGGTTATCCCCGAAATCGGAGGTTAATAAAAATGAGGTTAACCGAGGTGAAACATTAATCCTCATTCACGCAGATAGAGTTATTAAAAATGATACCCAAATATGGTGAATTAAGTGATTCACCTCTGTTAACCCCCTTTCATCCCAATTCAAACGCACTATAAAGTACTTAAGGTTTAATCTTTAAGCCTTAGAATTTTCTTATAAGGTTGATTGTGCATTTATACTTTCAATTTATCTCTTAGAATGTTTAAAATCTTGCTTATAATATATTTGATTCTTTTAGTATTACTTCCAAACCTTTTTTGAAAGTTTTTTTTTTCAAATATTTGGTTTTAGTCAGAGCTAGTTGACTATTTTCAAAACCGATAGATTGGTTTGTGTTTTTAAAACTAGAACATCCAACCATGAAAAAAAAAACTAGCAACTAATAGATTGGTTTGATAAATCAATTGACTAGTGCCTTAGGGACTTTTGTTTGGAAAAATTGTTTAAGCATGTCTTGAACACATGTATTGGTTTCAATAAATTGATCAACTTGTTTACTAAGTAAGTTATGTTTTGAAATCTTGCTAAAACTAATTTTTCCTTAACTTAAACATATCAGTTGGTTTTCTAAAACCAATCAACTTGTTTTACTAACTAGAGTATAGGTTAAATAAGTATAATTTTTTTCCTTGGCTTAAATCGATTGAGTAATTCTAGCAAACACATTGATTGGCCACTATGACACATCACCTGATTTGCTAAGCCATTTAATTGGTTTTGTATGTTCAAAGGACCAAAATACTCAAAACACTATATAGATCGGTTGGTTCTTATAAATGATCAACTTGTTTATGCAACAATAATATTTTTACTCTAGATCTAAACATATTCTTGACTAGCTAGGGGCAACTGACTGACTAATACCTTAAACCAATCGATTGGTCAGTATTAAATGCTAAAAAATCTATCTGTTATTTGCCAAATCATAATATATTTTTTTATCCCAACACCCACTTAGTTGGCTCACCATATAAATAATATTTATTGGGTAGAATGAAATATAAATTTTGAGCTTTCATTTATTGCACATTCAATTCTCTACTTATTTTCTTACAATTAATTCTCAACTCTCATTTTCAAATATGTTTTTGCTAAGAAAATTTGGGAAGTATTTCTTGCTTACTAAACCAAATTTGAGTAAATCTTTAATTATCAAATCATATTTTTCTAGCTAGATTACATCCCACAAACTATTCTTACACTTTTAGATATATAGACTTTGTGGGAAAATTCTTGTAATTTACCATCATATTCACGCAAACTCAAATAAGAGATTGTGTGTTGCCCAACATTCTTGTAGAGATTTTTAAAGATGAATCTATAGATTTTAACTAGATAAATATTGTAAATCTTCTATAGAGAGGTTATTGAGCTAATATGTTCATAAATCTAAAGAGATATCATCAATACAAATATACATGTAGTTTAAAGTCCAAAAGAGGAAGATCATTCTATAGTGGATGTAGAGCAACCTATCTCGGGTTAGTTTAAACCACTATAAATTCATTGTATACTTTTTTTATTTGTCTAATTTAGACCCAAAATATCTATTCACCCCCATTTAGAGAGTTTTCACATCCTATCCAAATTTATTATTTATATATGAGATTGGTAACTTATTTCTCTATAACTTCAAAATAATAATGGGTCTTGAAATAATTATCGACCAAAACTATTTAAATTGAGAAAAATAAAAATTTCCTACAACTTATTTTATTTGAAAGTTATTGAGTTTTTCAATTTGTTAATGCGTTTTTCATTCACTTCTAACCTTTGTAACATATGGATGAGGGGTTCCTCTTCATTCATTTTCTTTGCAAGCATTTATTTAGAAGTTAAATTGGGTTAGGTGTGATTATTTTTTAAACTTATTTGTCAATTTTTTTATTTGCTTGATTGAAACTAAATATAAAAATTAATCTAGTTTAATCTAGATTATTATAAGATTAATAACCTCTAAATTTTAAAGTTAAAATGAGTTAAGGTTAATGTTAAAATGACTTTTGTCTATTCCCTTCCAAACAAACTTATAGTTTTTTTTACCTAGATTAATTTAATAATTATTTAAATAACATTTTAAAATATTCATCTAATTTTACCTATCTAATTTAACTAAATTTAAGTTTACCTCAGTTTAGATTGACTTTTAAAGTGGAGTTGGAGGAGTTGATAATGTGGTGCTTATCATGGCTCATGAGTTCATACAGAAGTCTTAATCCAATAAATTTTTTTAGCCTAAAAAATTTTATTTTGGAAAAGGATTTACATAATCAAAATAAGAAATTAAGGGTATTATTGTTACAACTATCGAGCTATTGGTTTTGATGAAACCAAACAGAGATGACTTCCTCTCTATTCTATGTGAAAATTTATTATAGGTATGAAAAATGTTGTATAAACATATTCATATTAAGAAAAATGTGGAAAAAATAAGGAAAAATTCATACATGAAGATCCTAAAGCTTAGAGGAATATCTTTATGAAAGCGATAAGGATCTTATAGAAGCAACTTAAGTAGCATGAGAATAAAATTTTCTAAGAGTTTTCAAAAGGAAACTTAGCTTTATTTTCATGTAGAGTTCCTTACATTAACAAGTGTAGTCCAAAAATTTGGTAAAACATTTTTTTACTATTAGAAAATAAATTTATTTAAAATAGTCTTTCATAAAATCTTGAACTATTATCATATCTTGGCTTTACACTAATTGCAAAAATACATAACCTATATATTATGGCAAAAATCACACATTTATATCGAGATTATTTATCTCTTGAGAAATAAGATGTGATACGACTTTGCATATTTATTTAACCAACCTAAATATTATCCTTCCATTTGTTAGTATTTTATTATTTTATGTTGTGTTTTATTAGGTGATTTCACAATGTAATTTCATAATTAACTCAATTAATCCAAGACATAAATATGTAATATTATATTGTGTTTTTTACTAGGAAAAATATAAGATGCTAAATCAGGTCTTCAAGTGGGAAATTTATCCTACAACTTTTCTATTTAATAATAAAAACCAAGTAAAAATTAGAGCTTTATTTGTAGAAGAAAAATCATGAAATAATGATATTGAAGTAAGATTTTTTTTTCCATGAGGGATCTTATTTGGTGAAATTGTTCAACAATTAGTTTTACTAAGTTCTGATGTTGCTACTGAGTTTTTTCATAAGTGTTGTAATGCAGAATTTTAGTTGAGCTGTAACTTTAAAAATCACGAAGTAGATATAACTTTGAGTAGGTTTAAGATTTTAAGCTTGTTCATTAGCACCTTATAGTTAAGGTGGGCTAACGCCCATAATTAGGTGTGTATTGGCAATCTAGAATAGGGTTGTGTGAGTTTGAGAGTTTAAACACATTGTATCTTTTTTATTTGGACTATTGCGTGAAATAAAAGGGATAAAATTAGGATTGTGGATATATGATACTTAAAAGAGGAGTATCTCTTAAGTAGAGGAACCACATAATACCTTCTATTGATTTGTGTACTTCATTATCTTCTCAAGGATTCATATAAGGAACAATAATCAAACAAAATTAAAACAAAGTATTTTTGAATACATATTATCTAGAGATTAATTCCAATGAATTCACACGTTAGTTTCATTCATTCTAAATATAAATCTTTAATTTGTATCTCCATTTATTTTCAAATTTTATTTTTTTAAATACTTAATTTAACCCCATTCTTGAATACTCTAGTGATTAATCCATCGTATTAACTCTTACAAGTGGTATAATCATGGGCACTATCAATGATATTAAACTTCAAAGAGAAAAATATGAGTGGAAAGGAAGGAATGTAAGAAAGACACTCAACAGTGAGACCACCCATGTTCAATGAACATTATTACGGCTGGTGGAAAAAATCACATGGAGTTTTTCTTACAGTCTCAAGATTATCAAGTGTGGAACATGATGGAAAACCTTGTAATATATAGAAAAAAAGAGACGATGATATTTTCAAGAATTAAATGAAAGATTACAACAAATACAAATCCAAGAAGTTGAAGAATAATGCTTTTCCAATGAAGATCCTTTAGTGTTGTGTTGGCATGCAAAAATGCCAAGTAAATATAGGACATTTTGAAGGTATATCATGAAGTAACTAGTGAGGTAAAGTAATCTAAAATTTACTTGTTGGTTTAAAAATATGATCTTATGAATGTTGCAAAGTGAATCTATCAAGGATATGTTCATCCACTTTACTATCATAGTAAATGAATTAGCCTTGCTAGATGTTGACTACTCCATAGAGAAAAATGTGAGGAAAATTATTAGGAGTCTAACCATGGAGTAAATGCCAAAAGTGTTAGCTATCCAAGAATACAATAATTTATCAAAATATCCACCCAAGAAACTCATAGGATCACTGATTACATATGAAGACTTAATTAGATCTCACCTTACAAAACGAATCATAGTAATAAAAACTATTTAAGATGAAGACATACCCAATTGTGGCAGGGAGGAGTTTGGACAACTAACTAGAAATTTTATGACGTTCTTTAGAGGTAATATAAATCCTAGAAAAACCAAGGAAATTACAAAGGTAAACATAGTTCAATTATTAAAGTTGACCTAATCTGATAAATGTTTTAAGTATTATAAGACAGGCCATCGAATCAAGAGTTGTCTTAAGTGGGAATATAGCAAGAATAATAATAGGATACATACCACAAAGAGAGACTATAAAAATCCTAGGGTAGTGGCTGGGTGGGGAAATGAGGAAATTAATAAAGAGTTGAGTGAGGAACAAGAGGATGAACAAGAAATTGTATGCCTCTAGATAAGATAGATTGGATTAGTTTAATAGTAAGAGTGGAAGTAGGAGGAAAGGAACTACCTCCAAAATTTATGTCAAGCATCTTAGCCTTATGGAAAATGGAGAAATCGAGGAAGAAACTAATGATGAGGATGGCATTGAGGTAAATATTACTAAATTTAGATTGCTCTTAAAAAATGTATTCTTAAAATATTTGACCAAAAACTTCTCAACTTTAACGAGGCATGTACAAAAAATAAAGAACTAAGTGATCACATTGAATATACCAATTCATAGTTTAGATACTTCAAGGAAAAAAAGAGAGAAAAGGATCACAAAAATCATGTTGATGAAATAAATCAACCTTTTAGAATAATATAAAATTGACTAAATATTTGGTGAAACAAGATAAAATCATCAAGGACCTCCAAGAAATTTTTGACAAACAAAACTTAGTTGAAGAAACTCAAGATTGAAATTAAATAAATAATTGCAAGAAATGATGAAATTGAAAAAAGTGGATTGATAACTAGTTTTAGATAAAATAAAAAACTTGTGTAGAAATCATGGTTGGTTAGTCTAACAACTTTTACAAGAAATATTAGGTTATGCTAGAGAAAAGAAACTCACACACATACACTTTAGGAAAAGAAATAATTTCATTTTAGATGAATACAAACTATGTACTCACTATAGGAAAAATGGTCATACTAAGTTTGATTGTTTGAAAAAGCTAAAATATTCTGGAATTATTTTTCATACATGAAAGCTATTAAGATTAGAAAATACTTAGCTTACAGTGCTTCTAACCCCTTAGGATCCAAATCTATTTAGGTTCCTAAAACTAGGAAATAATTCTATTTTTTAGGGTAAAGGTGAGATAAATCAACCTTTTGATTCAAGGTAGTGGCTTCTCAAGACATATGACAAGGAGTAGAACTGAGTTCCTCTCATTGAGTGCCTTTGTTGGTGGTAGTGTGAAATTTGGTGAAAATAATAAAAGTGATATAATTGACATTAGTAAGGTCAATGAATCATTATCATGCTCTATTGAGAATGTTTTATTGGTAAAAGATTTGAAGCATAATCTGCTAAGAATTTCTCAGTTATATTACATGGGGAAACGACTCAAGTTCCACACTAACAAATGTCTAATCATGAGTTTGAGCATAAGGAAAACAATTTTAAATGGAAAAGAAAACATAATGTGTAGAAAGTTAACCTAATTAGGATTTGAGATAAAATCTTTACATGCATGAATGTGGTAGAATAGGATTTATTCCTATGGCATAGAAGGTTAGGCCATGTTAGTTTCTCTCATCTTGGAAGATTGAAATCCAAAGATCTAGTTGAAGCTCTATCATATATAAGGTTTGAAAAGGAAGGTGTATTCAATTCATGTACACAACAAAACCATATAAAATCTTATTCCAAGCCTAAGGAAATGGTAAACACCTCACATCCTCTTAAACTCTGACACATGGATTTATGTGAACCAATAAGAGTTACTAGTAGAGGAGGTAGCATATATGTAATTATTATATTAGATGGATTTTACAAATATACTTATACACTTGGACTTAGTTCTTAGCTTCCAAAGATGAAAAATTTGTTGAGTTCTTAGACATGGTGAAAAGAACGTAGAAACAAACTAATCCACAACTCAATTTTGTTAGATCTAATCATGGAACTTAGTTTGAGAATAATAGGTTCCCAACTATATAAAGTTTTTGAATGAATTTTTGACCAAAAAAATAAAGGTTATGCGGATATGATATTGTGGAAATGACTCATGGGTGCAACTCAATTCTCTAACAAAACCTATCTAGAAAGTTGTAGGATCCCCGGAGTTTCACCATCCCATGTTCAATTGGAGAGAAATGCAATGGTAAGGCACTTTGTGACTTAGGTGTCAAAATAATTCTAATGCCTATGTCTATTTCCAAGAATCTTTGCATATGATAAGCAAGGCCTACCATGGTTACCTTAAAGATAGTTTATCAATCATATTTCCATATCGAAGGAAAAGTTGAGAATATGTTGGTAAAAGTGGATAGATTCATTTCCCAATCGATTTCATTATTTTAGATCATGAATCAGACAAATAAGTCCCCATAATACTTGGTAGGTATTTCTTAGCCACAGGTAAGATCTTAATAGATGCTTGGAAAGCATAGATCATTATGGAGATCAATGAGAAACAAGATAATTTGAATGTAATTAACTTAGTGAATCTTCTTGAAGGGGAATCACATGAATATTCAAGAATTTACAGTATTTATTTGGCTATTATTGGCAAGTTTTATGAAGGATCACCCTACTAGAAAGATAGGATGTTTAATAAAGAGAATTTAACCAATAGCTATAATGATACCTACTTTGGCCTGTAGTTTCAAGATGATGTAGTAGGATGCACATGGATAAATTATACTAGACCTTGGGAATCTCTTGGAGTAAGTAATAGGAAATCTAAGCCTATCAAACCATCTATTGAGTACCCTTATAAGCTAAAAATGAAGCCCTTAACATTGCATCTAAAATATGCTTATCTTGTTAAAGAGGATACATTTCATTTTATCATATTAACTACCATATATGTGCATCAATAGGAATAGTTGGTCAACTTGATGTAGCAAAACAAGGAGGTGATGGGTAGGTAATGGAAGATATCTAAGGGATCAGTCCATCCATTTGTATGCAAAATATTTTGCTAGGGGATAATTAATTTTGTCAATTAAGCATCAATAAAGACTCAAACTACTAACGAAAGAGGTTGTGAATAAAGAAATCACAAAATGGCTTGATGGAGGTGTCATATACCCCATCTCAGATAGTAATTAGGCATGCCCTGTCTCGTGTGTGCCCAAGAAAGGAGGTATGGATATCATTCAAAATTTTGATAATTAGTTTATTCCTACTAAGACAATCACTTAATGGAGGGCTTATATGAATTACAAGAAGCTCAAAAAAGCCACCTAAAAGGATCATTTTCCCTCCCATTTATTGAGAAAATGTTAGGCATATTGATAAGGCATGTTTTTTTTTTTTTTTTTTTTTTTTTTTTTTTTTTTATGATTTTTGGATGTTTATTCATAGTATAACCAAATAACCATCACTATTGAAGATCAGCATAAAACAATGCTCACTTATCCCTATGGAATTTTTGCCTTTTGTAGGATACCATTTAGATTTTTTAATGCTCCTACAACTTTTACAAGGGGTATGATGGCAATTTTTTAAGATATGGTAGGGTAAATTGTCAAGATTTTTATAGATGATTTTTTTCGTCTTTGGTGATAGTTTTGAGGAGTACCCACCAAATTTGAAAATAGTGTTGAGTATATGTCAAGAGACCAACTTAGTGATTAATTGGAAAAAATGATACCTCATGGTTTAGGTGGTAATTGTCTTAGGTCATGGGTGTCCCTTGAAGTTTAAGAGGTTGATTGTGACAAAGTGGAAATTATTGAAAAGTTACTTCCACCCATTGCTATCAAGGGTGTGAGGAGTTTCTTAGAACATGTTGGGTTTTATCAAAGATTCATCCAAGATATTTCAAAAATTTCTAAACCTCTTTTCATGTTATCACAATATGATAAATTTTATGAATTTAATGGAGATTATAAGAATGTATTTGAGAAAAATTAGTTATCTTTGATCAAAACACTCATTATTATAGGGCTTAACTACACTCTACCCTTCAAACTTTTGTGTTGTGCTAGTGATTATGCTGTAGGAGATATCCTAGGGCATCAAAGAAATAAGTTTGTTTTTTTAGTATCTACTATACTATCAAAATTTTTAATAGAGCTCAATTGAACTTCATAGTCACAAAAAAAGAGTTGTCTGCAACAGTTTTTGCATTTGACAAATTCTTATATTATCTCCTAGGAACCAAAGTCATTGTTTTCAATGACTATAAAACCATTTGATATTTACTTAAAAAAATGCAAAGTTGAGGTTGATAAGTTGGATTTTAATTTTTCTAGAATTTGACATTAGGATCAAAGATTAGAAGGGGAATAACAATTAAGCTGTAGATCATTTGTCTAGACTGAAAGGATTTTCTAAACGTAAAGAACAATGATTGATTGAAGTAATATTTCCAAACAATTAGCTCTTGGCACTCAGGTAAGTTCAACCACGTTAGTATACCAATATAGAAAATTATTTGGCATCTAGAATACTACCCCATGATAAATCTTTATAATAATTCAATTATTTTTTCCATGAAATTATATACTACTATTGGGATGTGCCCTTCCTTTTTCAAAAATGTGTAATTGGTTTAATAAGAAGGTGCGTGAGTGATGAAGATGCTAAGATGATCCTAGTAGCATGTCACCATGCATTCTACAGAGGACATTTTGAGGGAATTCACACTACTGCAAAAGTTCTCCAAAGTGGTTTCTATTGACCAACCATATTCAGAGATGCAAAGGAAGTGGTTAAAAACTATGAAAAATGTTAAAGAATTGGGAACATTTATTAGAGGAATGAAATGCCTCAGGTTGGATTATGGAGGTCGAGTTATTTGATGTCTATGTTATTGACTTCATGGAATAATTTACACCTTCTTTCGACAATGAGTACATCATTGTGGAAGTTGACTATATGTTGAAGTATATTGAATTAATGACCTTTCCTAACAATGATGCTTGGGTGGTCAGCAAATTTCTTGAAAAGAACATTTTCACAATATTTGAGACCTTTAGGGCAATTATTAGCAATGGTAATACACACTTTTGCAATAAATTATTTGATCAACTCATGAATAAATATAAAGTACGATGTAGGGAAAAAAACTCAAGAATTTTATTTCATAAATATGGAACCAATTATTCTTTATTTGGAAAGTGTCTCCTGTAAAATTGAAGACCAGTGGATGGTTATATTGCTAGAAACGTAATAAACCAACAACTAAGTATCTATGTGCATATGCATGGCATGCAAGGAATAATGACCACGTGCATGGGGGAACTTCTTTGCAAACTTGTTGAGAATTATTAGTAATTTATCTAATTTATTAATTAATTATTAAATTTGTATAATAAAGTTAGCATAAAGTTAGCATAAAGGTAGCATAATATCTTTTAGCTTATAATCTTTCAAATTATAGTTTTAGCTAGTAGTAGAAAGGTTAAAAGATGCTATGAATGTTGAGTATGGATATTGAGAATTGAATTGAATTTGAAGATCAACATTGAGGTTGAATACAAGTCAATTATGTGTGGGTTTAAACTCAAGCAAATTGAATCTGTGTGAACGATTTGACTTCAAATTTTTAATCCCTTCATCTGTGTGAATTAAAGATTAATCCATATATTTTTTACTCTCCTAAATCCATATTTTTCCTACCATAATTACCATCACAATCCTAATCTAATTTGTGGTTAAACAAATTCCTAATTCGGCATGCACAACCGAAGCCCTAAACCTTCCATTCAAAACCCTAACCTTCCCACACAAACCAAATGCAACCTTATTCAATATTTTTGAACCCAACCTTAACCCTAACCCTAAACCATGACTCTAACCTTCGAACCATCATTATCATTAAATCACTATCACCAAATCATCATCATTATTCCTCTACCATATTCGAACTATCCCCATCCTTATTCCATCACATTCAAATCTTTAATTTCCTAATTCATCATCAACGAGCGTTTAACCTAATATCTAAACCCAATTTGAGCATTAATCTCACATAGTTGAGAATTAAACCCTCCCACACACATCAATTTTGGTATCAAAGCCATAGGTTTGTGGAATTGCAATTAAGATTCAATCTTTCTTTCAAGATTCTTCAAAATTCCTCAAGATTCATCAAGAAAGTATCCCATATTCAATAATCTCCAAGTGTTTATCAAGAAACCACAAGAGGCTGTGTGATTAAGGGTGTGTTTGGGAGTGTTGTGTTAGGTTGATAAGGAGAAGGATGGATGACCAAGGAGAAGACTTGAGAGATTTTCTCAAGACCTTGATGGACAAAATAAAGCAGGTAAAATTACATGTGGGGAGAATAGAAGCTTTCCAAGACCACGAGTCCCATGTGCAGCCACAAAACCAAAGGAAACAAGTAGAGGAAGGGCATGTGAGAAGGGTACAAAACCAAGTGGAAGAAGAAGAAGAAGAGAGCATGGGAAATTACGTAAAGCCATATGACACTTCAAGGAAAACTTATAATGACATGGAAAAAGGAATCCACTTTGATCTTCCTGACTTTGAAGGTAATCTTGACCCAAAATCTTTTCTCGAATGGTTGCAAATTGTTGAATCAATTTTTGAGTATAAGGAAATTAATGACGAGAAATAATGCCTAATAGTGATATTAAAGTTTAAAAAAATTCGCTAGAGTGTGGTATGATAATTTAAAAATAAGACAATAGAGAGAAGAAAAATCAAAGATTAGGTCATGGGAAAAATTAAAGAAATATTTGAAGAAGAAGTTTGTGCCTCGGGATCATGAGCACGAAAATTTTATAAAAATGACTACGTTGAGGCAAGGGTTAGTTAGTATTGAAGAATACATTTGGGAGTTCAAAAGGCTAGCTCTAATATGTGATGTCCAAGAATGAGAAGAACAATGGTGTGCACGATTCATCGGGGGTTTAAATATGAATATTTGGGAGAAGTTAGAGGTGTATTTGTATGAAGTGTTTGAAAACCTAGATAAGTTATCCATCAAGTTTGAGAAACATTTGAAGAGGATCAAGACACCAAGCAAGTCAACTAATGATCCATATTGTAACACCCCCAAATTTACTACTGAAAAATTTTGTTTGCTTTTAAAGGAGTTTAGCGGAAGCAAGCAAATAAAACTGTAAATCCGGGGGTATTACCGCCACACTTAGTACCAGATCGATTCATGCCTACCGACCCGATACTAAGTGCTAAGGCTAAAAAGAATAGAGCCAAAACAAGTCATTCGTAAAGCATTAGTTTTACGAAATCAGAGTGCGAAAATCAAAAGTTACATTCCGAAGTGTAATTTAAAAATTCCAAATGTCAGAGGACTTAAAATATCGGAATAATAGAGTACGATAATGCAAAGAAACAAGATAGGGGGAAGTTCTCCAGCCACGTCACTCTCGTCCCCCAAGCTAGATCCAGACTCAACTCTCAGTCCTGAAAATGCCCCAGACATCGTCCCCTACCTGCAAAACTCAGACAGGTCTTCTGCTCGTGGGAATGAGCAGCACCCATGAAACGGGTGATCAGTACGCTACGTACTGAGTAAGGTAACAGACGCACTAAGGTCCACATACATAGAGATACATGACATAGTAGACATAGCTTGTAAATAATAAACAATAACGCAGATGAACAATGCTGGTTACGAATCAGGTAACTTTCTCATTATATCTCTGATAATTATAATCGATTCACATCATAGTCTTTATCAATCCATGTGAGTGTGGGAACCCCACTATTATAGCCGGTGGAACGGTCGCGAGGGCCATGCCCTGCCACTATTATAGCCGGTGGAAAGGTCGCGAGGGTAATATACCCTGCCACTATTATTTGCCGGTGGACCAGTCTGGCCCCGACTCACAAGGTATTCCACTGTAAATATTAGTATATTTCCATGTCTTATCACTTTTACGTTTGGTTTGTTGAGCACGAAATCCCCCACTATTATAGCCGGTGGAACGGTCGCGAGGGTAAGATACCCTGCCACTATTATAGCCGGTGGACCGGTCTGGGTTCGGCTCAACATCTTTCTCTGTAAGTCGTTAGTGTTTTAATGTATCTTATTCGAGGGCATTTCACCTTTGTCATGCATGGCCAGAGATCTCAACACATCACATCAAACTGATGACATATTCGTACTATCACATACTAATGAGGGCACATGCACACAACCCGATTCCAAGCCACGCCACACATGAAACAGTTAGAATAATGGCTTTTAAGACCACGTCACATAAATCATATAGAACATCCATGGCACGTAGGACACATGTCACACATTCAGCCTTAGCTATATCCCTACTCGGTTTAGGTTACCGAGCTATCTCCCGCGCTTATATTAGGCCACTAAACACCCTTTGTAATTATCATACTTAACACATTTCTCACATCGGAAACCCAAATCATAACCCTCAGACTCAACTCTCCCTTATACCTCACTCCTCCTCATTTATTCTTATTATTTCATTTTTCTTTTTCCACCTTCTCAAATTAGGGTTTCCTTCCCAAACCCTAGGTACCCTTATATGACCCTACGTACTATTTTTCACCTCGAGCCTCCAGACTCCCAAACAGACCTTCCATTACTTTCCCCACGTTCCAAAGTAACTTTTCATACGTAAGGTTTGCCCCAATGCGGACCTTAAACTCCTCATGCAAATCCTATCATTTCCACCATGCCAAACTCTATCATTCCCGTGCAAACCCTAGTTCTCCCATGCAACCTTATTTTCTCCCACTCTTCTATTTTATTTAATTCCCCATCTTCTCATCATTTCACATATTACATATTACCTAGGTCATCCTTACCTACGTTAGCCAACGTACTTCCCTTTGGTTATCTTAATCTCTCATTTTTCTCTTTCATGCCCCCATTCCACAACACCTCATCAAATAACCTAGCATGCATGTCCTAGGGTCACATCACATCACATCATATTTGCATCATTTCCATATTAGCACATACACACAAGTGCATGAGAACGTACCTCGGTTCCATGCTGCGCTACACAGTAAAACAGATAACATACACATAATACAACATATAAACCGTACGAGGCATCCAAGGCAAGTAAAGCATGTAATACACACAGGCGGCCTTAGTTACGTCCTTACCTAAATCGGCAACGGACTTGGAGCACGCTCCTACACCTCCTGGGGTTTGACCCGGTTCACCTATAAGGAAGAAATACTAAGGGTCAATCTCCCTCTACCCGAATTATCATAATTTCCTATCTTACCCCTATCCTGGCCTAGTACTATAATTAATATTAATAATAGTAGTTTATAATTAAAAAGGTGGGGTTATTATTATTCTTAAGGTAGTTAAGCAAATGACCACTAATCAAGACACGCCTTAGTAAAATCAATAGTTATCAAAGTAAAGGGTTTTAATATTACTAATAACAATATTATTATTAATACCAATAATAATAGTAAAAATACTACTACTAATAATAATAGTGGTTACAATGATAATAATGTTGATAATAACAATTGAAATTGTAGTAGTATAAGTGATAATAATAATAATGATGGTAATAATAATAATAACAACAACCATGATCATGGTAATAATAATAATAATAATACTAATAATAATAATAATAACAATAATAATGATAATGATGATAATAATAATAATAATAATAATAATAGTGCAAATAGCAATAATAATACTAAAAATATTAATAAGGATAACACAACGATAATAAGAGTTAGAACAATAATATAATACTAATAATAATAATAGTGATAGTGAAAATAATGGTGATAGCTATAACGATAGTAATAATAATAATAACAATAAGGGTAATCACAATAATAATGATAATAACACAACAACATACAACCATAATAATAATAATGATGATAAAAATAATAATAATTATAATTATAATAGGAATAATAATAACAATAACAGTGATAATGATAATACTAGTAATAATGCAGATAATGATAATAAGAGTACTAAAAGTAATAGTATTAAATAATAATGATAATAAGGATATTAATGATGGTAATAGTAGTTAAAGTAATAAGTGTGGTAAATATAACAATAGTAATGATGATGATGATGATGATGATGATGATGATGATGATGATGATGATGATGATGATGATGATGATGATGATGATGATGATGATGATGATGATGATAATAATAATAATAATAATAATAATAATAATAATAGTAATAGTAATAATGCTAAGGGTCATAATAATGGCAACTACAACCACCATAACCATATTATTAATAATAATGATAAATATAATAACATTAATAGTGACAATACTAGTATTAGTAAAACTACTAAAATAATAATAATAATAATAGAGATACTAAAGATGTTATTCCTAGTTGAAGTAACAAATATGATGATGATGATGATAATAATAATAATAATAATAATAATAATAATAATAATAATAACAATAACAATAACGATAATAATATTAATCATAATAATCATAATAATAACAATAGATATAATAGTAATAACTTAACAAGGTCTTATAGTTAATTAACACCATTAATTAGAGGTTCTTAGGGTAAGGTTGGGTCCTAGTAATAATAATAAGGGTGGTAGTATTAGTAATAATAATAATATTAGTAATAATAATGATAATGTTAATATTAATCATAATAATACTAATAATATTAGTTAATAATATTAAATCATTAATCACTTTTATTTATTTTTTAAGATTTAGGGTTCAGGGTGTTGGACAACCTGGCTGAGAGGCAGCGGCACGGCGGCAGCTGCAGCGGCGGTGGAGGAGGGGAAGAGAGGGGAAAAATGGAGGTGGAGGCTAGGGAAGGGAAACTAGGAGAAAGGGGAGGTGTAGGGTGGTAGGGCAGGAACCGCTGGTTGATTTGGGGGGTAGTGGCGGAGCTGTAGGTGGCGGTGGAGGCGGCGCCAGCGGCACGAAGGTGGCGCCAGGGGACGAAAGGCTGTTTCGGGAAGGCAACTTCACGCGGCCAAGGCGACTCGTGCGAGGTAAGGCAGGGGGAGCTAGTAGTCTGGTTGTGTAGAGGGAGGTGTAGGGAGGGTGTTGGTGGCGCGGGCAGGTGGCAACGGTGGCCGAAGGCAGAGGAAAGGGCGGCTAAAGGTGGGGCGGTGTGCGGCTCTGGTTTTCTGGGTTCCAAATTTCGAACCTGATTGAGGCAATAGTTAGGGCTATTTATAGGGAAATTGGGACGAGAAATGACAAGCTTCGAGGGGGAGGTTAGGGGCTTAGGGTTAGGGTAGGTTGTCCGGCGAGATTCGCCAGCACATGGTCTGCGATTTGCAGGCCATGATTTGTCAAAAAAGAAGAAGGTTTTCGTGCAGGGAGAGGGACTGAATTGATCGGTCATGTCCACAGGGAAGACAACGAGGAGAAGAGGGTGAAATGACCGGTGCTGGAGCTGTTGTTGTAGGCTTTCCTTTTCCGGCAGAAATTTCGTGTTGCAGGCAGCGAAGGAAAGAAGACGACGCGGGGAAGGAAGAAGAAGGCTGGACCGGCGGTCCAGCAGAAAAAAAAAGGGAGCCGAACCGGCCGGAAGAAAGGAGGGCGTGCGCTGGGGAGCTGGGCCGCTCAAGGGTGCTGGGCCAGCAGGCCGGCCCAAGTCGGGGGGAATAAGGAAGAGAAGGGGAAAGAAAGAAAAAAGGAAAAAGGAGGGAGAAAAGGAAAAAGGGAAAAAAGGAAAAAGAAGGGAAATTAGTGGTTGGATTAATTAGCATGATTTGGGTAATTGGGATGTTTAATAAAATATAAATATTACAATAGTAATTAAATTATCTTTTTAGGTTAATTTAGGGGTTTTTTGAAAGAAATTTCTTAAATTCCATTTTAATTAACAAAACACTCTAATTTTCTCCAATTAAATTATTTATAAAGTTTATATTAATTTAAAACTATTTTATCCTTCTTTAGTTAAACAAGGTAATTTATTTAATTAATTTCCAAAATAAAATCCTTAATTAGCTTAAAATACCACCATTCATCCCATTTAAAACACTTATAAATTTCTCTTCTTGATTTACCCAAATTAATTTTCTCTTATTTTAATAAAATTAAATTATTTAATTAATTTTTAAAATAAAAACTTATTTAATGATAAATAATAAAATTAGAATTTTTGGGGCATTTCACATATGGTTTGACTTTCAAGGGTGTGCAAAGCCACCAATTTCTCAAGTCACAAGCCAAGATCATGCTAGGAAGTTCACTTGTGAAGAAAAGGGCAAGGATCAAGTGATTGATAAAGTGAACAAGTAATGCTTCACGTGTAAAGGTTATAGCCACTTTGCTCATGATTGTCAAAACCAAAGAGCGTTGACTTTGAAAGAGATAGCAAAGATGGAGGCTTGTGAAGAGAATGAAGACTTTGATGAAGACTTTAAAGAGGAAAGTGATAGCCTAGAGAATTCTTTGGAAGAAGGCTAAGTGGATTGCTACTTGTTGCAAAGGGTGCTCCAATTACAACTACAACCTTTACTTACTCAATGGGCGAAGATTTTTAAGGCCAAATGCATAATTGGTGATAAAGTGTGTGAAGTCATTATTGATAGTGGCTCATGCACTAATGTTGCGAGCGAGAAGATGACGAACAAGCTCGGTTTGGAGACTAAGGGTCATCTAAGACCATATTCACTCCAATGGCTCAACAAAGATAAAGATGTATGGGTAACCAAACAAACTCTTATCTCCTTTAAGATTGAAAATTATTTTGATGATATTTTATGCAATATTATACCTATGGATGCTTTCCACTTTTTCTTGGGATGGTAGTGGCAATTTGATAGGAAGTTTATGCATGACGGAGTCCTTAATGAGTACGTGGTATGCAAGGGTCCATAGAAGTTTAGGCTCAAACCTAATCTAGATGGGGAGGATTCTATTTTGAGGAATGAAAGGGAAGAAAAAAAAGGAGGATGTCAAGTGTAGAAGGGAAAGAAAAAAGAGTAGCATGGAGTTTTTGATCCTTAAGGAGTGTGAGATGAATGAAGCCTTAAGAGATGAGAAGATATGCTATGCAACGAGGGGAGAATGCTAATATGGATCTGAAATTGTAACAAGTATTGAAAGAGTATGCCAATGTGTTTCTGAAAGAATTTCCAACCTCATTTGAGAGGTATTGAGCATCCTATTGACCTTATGCTAGGAGTTCTATTACTGAACAAGCCAATTTATAGATACAATCCAGAGGAGGCTAAGGAGTTATAGAAACAAGTGCAAGAATTGTTAGATCACGGTCAGGAGAATATGAGTCCATGTGATATTCTAGCTTTGTTAGTGCCTAAGAAGGACGTGGAGAATGTGTATTGATTTGAGAGCCATGAACAACATCACAATCAAGTACATATTTTTGATGCTGAGATTGGATAACATGTTAGATGAGTTACATAGTGTGAAGGTGTTCTCGAAGATTGACCTTAGAAGCGGTTGTCATCAAATGAGGATACAGGAAGGGGACAAGTGGAAGAAAACTTTCAAAACTAAGTATATGTTGTATGAGTGGTTGGTGATGTCATTTGGGCTATGTAATGCACCAAGTTCCTTCATAAGTTTGATGACATAAGTACTTAGACCATTTCTTGGGGTCTTTGTTATTATTTACCTTAATGATATCTTGGTATATAGCAAGAGTGAGTTCGAGCACATATAACACTTGAAGAGAATATTTGATAAGCTTAGAGAGGTGAAGCTCTATGGTAATATGGAGAAGTGTGATTTCATGATGAAGAGGGTGATATTTCTTGATTATATTGTGAGTGGAGATGGTATTTGAGTTGATCTGTCAAAGGTGGAGGCTATAAAATCATGTCCTACTCCTACTAATGTCCATGAAGTTTGAAGTTTCCATGGGTTGGCCTCATTTTATAGGAGGTTCATCAAATAATTCTTTGCCATTGCAACACCTATCACACAACTGATGAAGAAAGGAGAGTTCCATTGGAATGATCAAGTAACGAAGGCTTTTGAAGACTTAAAAAGCTCTCAAATACACCGGTATTATCTTTACCTTGTTTTAATAAATTATTTGAAGTAACATGTGATGCAAGTTGTGTAGGAATTGGGGGTGTGCTTTTACAAGAAAGGAAGTCGATTGCTTTCTTTAGTGAGAAGTTGAACGGCGCAAGACTCAACTATTCAACCTATAATAAAGAATTTTATGCTATTGTGCATTGTTTAGAGACATGGAGTCATTATTTAAGACCCAAGCCTTTTGTACTTCATTTGGATTAGGAGAGCTTGAAGTATGTTCATGGTCAAAAGAAGGTGAGTCCAAGATATGCTGAGTGGAGAAGCTTCTTGCAGACATTTGTGGTCTCTACAATACATGGGGATGGAAAAGAAAATGTCATGGTGGATGCATTATCGAGGAGGACCATGGTACTTATCATGATGGATGCAAAGATTTTGGCGTTCAAAATGTTCAAGAGTCAATATGCCATGGATGATAATTTTGCTAAGATATTTGAAGAGTGCAAGAAATAAGGGAGTTCTAGAGCTTATGTTATTCAAGATGGGTTCTTATTCAAGCACAACAAATTGTGTGTGCCAAATACTTCAGTTCAAGACTTGCTAATCAAAGAGGTGCATGAAGGAGGAATTATAGGACACTTTGGAATTCACAAGACTTTAAATTTTCTGCAAAAACATTTCTATTGGCCAAGAATGCAAAGGGGAGTACATGTTATGGTTGTTAGGTGTGCTACATATCAAAGGAGCAAGATTTTCTTTCACAAAGGGTTATATGTACCTTTACCTGTGCCTGCTCAACCATGGGAAGGTGTTAGTATGGATTTTATTATTGGATTTCCTAGGACACAACGAGGCAAGGATTCTATTATGGCTGTAGTGGATCGATTTTCCAAGATGACTCATTTTATTTCTTTTCACAAGACTGATGATGCTATCCATGTTGCAGATTTATACTTAAAGGAGATTGTGAGTTGCATGGAATTTTGAGAAGTATTGTTTCGGATAGAGATGTGAAGTTCCTAAGCTATTTTTGGAAGACTTTATGGCACATGCTAAGAATGAAGCTTCTATTTAGCACGTCACATCATCCTCAAACAGATGGAAAAAATGAAGTTACTAATAGAACTTTGGGTACTTTGCTAAGGGGGTTGGTGAGTAAGAAATCCAAAGATGGGGATGCCAATTTAGCATATACAGAGTTTACTTACAATTGAAACAAGTTCTAGTCTATTCAAGATATTATATGGTATTAGTCTATATATTTTAATTAATATGGTGCCATTAAAGAAGGGTGAAGTGAAGATTTGTGACGCATAAGAGAGAGTGGAGTTATTTCAAAACCTTCATAAAAAAAATAAAGAACAATATTGAGAAGGCAAATGAAGTGTACAAGATAAAAGCCAACAAGCATAGGAGCCAACATGTTTTTCAACCAGAAGATTTAGTATGGTTACACTTGAGGAAGGAGAGATTTCCTAATCTAAGAAAACACAAGCTCTTGCTAAGGCCGGGGTCCCTTCAAAGTACTTCAAAAGTTTGGAGAGAGTGCTTATGAGCTTGATTTGCCAGATTCATATGGTGGGGTATCAAGAACATTCAACGTAGGAGATATTAACCCTTATTATGGTGATGCAAATTCGAGGGCAAATTCAAATCAACAAAGGGAGAATGATACAGGAGTAAACACTTAAGAATTGACTTTTATAATTCTAGAACCAATTATTCTTTATATGGAAAGTGTCTCCCGCAAAATTGAAGACCAATGAATGGTTAAATTGCTAGAAACGTAATAAACCAGCAACTAAGTGTCTATGTGCATGTGCATGGCATGTGAGGAATGATGAACAAGTGCACGGGGGAACTTCATTGCATACTTGTCGAGAACTATTAGTAATTTATCTAATTTATTAATTAATTATTAAATTTGTATAATAAAGTTAGCATAAAGTTAGCATAAAGGTAGCATAATATCTTTTAGCTTATAATCTTTTAAATTATACTTTTAGCTAGTGGTAGAAATGTTAAAAGCTACTATGAATGTTGAGTATGGATATTGAGAATTGAATTGAATTTGAAGATCAACATTAACGTTGAATACAAGTGAATTCTGTGTGAGTTCAAACTCAAGTAAATCAAATCTATGTGAACAATTTGGCTTGAAAGTTTTAATCTCTTCGTCTGTGTAAATTAGAGATTAAACCATATCTTTTCTACTCTCCTTAATCCATAATTTTCCTGCTATAATTACCATCTAAATCCTACTCTAATTTGTAGTGAAACAAATTCCTAATTCGGCATACACAACCGAAGCCCTAAACCTTCCATTTGAAACCCTAACCTTCCTACACAAACCAAACGCAACCTTATTCATTCTTTCTAAACCAAACCCTAACCCTAACCCTAAACCACAACTATAACCTTCATCTAAACCCTAACCTTCAAAGTTTAACTTCAACATCATACTATGATTGAATGCATATGCTAATTAGTAAACAACATTTGAACCATCATCATCATTAAATCACCATCACCGAATCATCATCATCATTCCTCTACCATATTCAAACTATCCCCATCCTTATTCCATCACATTCAAATCTTTAATTTCCTAATTCATCATCAATGAGCCTTTATCCTAATATCTAAACCAATTCAAGTATTAATCTCAAATAGTTGAGAATTACACACTCCCACACACATCAAAGTCCATCAAAAAATTGCTACGACCTACCACTCTCAAACCAATAATCAAATTAAATCTTTGAATATGGAGTTTTAAAGATTTCTAGAAACAATTGTCAACACTGCTAAAAAGGACTAGTTCAACATGTTGGAAGATGCTCTATTGGCATATAAAAATGCCTTTAAAACCCCTTTAGGCGTGCACCTTATAAGATTTGGTTCGGGAGGATTTTTCATTTACCAATTGAACTAGATCACAAATCCTACTGGGCTCTAAAGGCTACTAACTTGGATTATATTGCGATAGGGGAAGCAAGAAAGCTGCAATTGATCAAATTAAAGAATGAATATACTTGTCTTATGATTGTGCATGAACGTATAAAGAAAATACTATAAAGTGGTATGAAAAAAATACAAATGAAAAACTCCATACTAGAATATTGATCCTATTGTACAACTCAAGGATGATGTTGTTCCCTAGAAAACTAAAACTGAGGTTGTCTAGACCCTATAAATTTGTCAAGTTCTATCTTTATGTGGCCATGGAGTTGAAGGATGAAAAGACTAGAGTGATATTTAAAGTGAATGGTTAAAGAATGAAACCATAGTGGGGTGAATGGTTCAACAAATAATTTCAAACCATAACCTTACATGATTCAATGATTTGAAGTAAGTTTTTAGGATGAGGAAATTATACCTAGTGCTTTTTAAAGGCAACCTAAAGTTTTTAACTTATGACATCTTGTTATTTTCCTTCCTTTTTATCCCTTCTCTTACTTTTATTTTGCAGAAGCATTTTTCTACTAATTTTTTTTGCACCACGTATCACCCCAACAAGCAACATCATCTTGCAAGAACTACACAATATTGTCTAGCAAGGTGAAGTTGGCAAAATATGTGACTAGAGAAGAAGCACTCAAGAAGTCAATATTCAGAAGGTTGATATGTAACTCTTTAATTCTTGTGTTAGGTAGTCGATAATGATTACGTTACCTTACCCATGTAGGCAAGGCATATGAAATGGACCTGTAACACCCCCAAAATTCACTACTGAAAAATTTCGTTTTATTAAAAGATAACTGCGGAAGCAGATAAATAAAACGTGAACTTTGGGAGTATTACCGCCACACTTAGTACCAGATCGGTTCACTCATACCGTTCCAGTACCAAGTGCTAAGGCTAAGAAAATGAAATACAGCTTGAAAGAAATTCAACACACACAAATCAGAGTAGCGCATCAAATCGTTCACAAGAATAAAATCCACCAACGGTGGTTACTTTAACAACGTTAATATTTAAAACCAAGGATTTAAATGAGAAAGAGAAAAAGCTAACGATACCGGAAAATTCCTTACTCTCCTTCCCGTAACCCACTTGAGTAGCACCTGAAAATACCTGCAAGGGCACTGCCCATTGAATAGGCAGGGGCCCCATAAAGGGAATCCCTTCAGTACTACGGTACTGAGTAACCCTTTAATACCACACTTAAAGACAGGCCCGCATACGGCACATAATGCAAGTCACGCACATAAATAATGAGAGGTGCATACGTAACAATAACACGTAACACAAGTTATAACTCATGATCAATATCTTTGGGCCTTAAGCCATGTCATAGTGTAAGGTCAGTACCTTCTGGCCTTAAGCCATTATTCCATCATTATTCAATCAATATCACATTTTATATCCATGTGAGTGCGAGAACCCCACTATTATAGCCGGTGGACCGGAAGGTATACACTCAGGGCAGAATGCCTCTGACCACTATTATTGCCGGTGGACCGGAAGATAAACACACAGGGCAGAACGCACCTGACCACTATTATTTGCCGATGGACCGGTCTGGCCCCGACTCACATGGTGTTCCACTATAAGTGATTAGTATTTTTCCATAACCTTATTCACAAACATAACTGATTTTATTGAGCTCGGGACCCCCACTATTTTAGCCGGTGGACCGGAATATATAAAATCATCATCCAGGGCACAACGCTCCTGGCCACTATTATAACCGGTGGACCGGTACTCATAATCACATACCAGGGCAACACGCTCCTGGACCACTATTATATCCGGTGGACCGGTACTCATAATCACATACCAGGGCAACATGCTCCTGGACCACTATTATATCCGGTGGACCGGTACTCAATATCACATACCAGGGCAACACGCTCCTGGACCACTATTATAACCGGTGGACCGGTACTCAATATCATAATCATCTGGGCCCGGCTCATTAATATTCCACTTTCAATAATAATATCTTTCCTTTATTTAATCAGCACATCAATCATATTTATTTGCCTCGAATGGGAGATCGATAACCCGGGACACAAAGGTACACCGGTCGTACCGGTGCATATCAGCTGCTCAGTACCCTTTAACCATGAACCCAAGGACGCAAAGGTACCCTGGTCGTACTGGTGCGTAAAGCTAACTCAGTACCCTACCGACAAGGACACCTAATCCATAAGTATGCATACCCCCTAACTAGGTCCGTAGAGCTAGGAAGAGTAAGATATAGGGCCTGGTTGGGGGCACAAAGGCACACCAGCAAATACCAGAATAATCGTGGACTAAACCACGTCCTTAGGGTAGCGACCCCTAAGGAGTCACCATTCCCGATCTCGAGGTCTTTCACTTTAAGTAATAGTGTCTTAATTAAGGTGATCACAGAAAGCACGATAATCCGATACTTATTCACTTTCAATCGTTTTGATATCATTAACCGTTTCTTATTCAGAGGATTATCCAGGATGTCACAGAGAAACTCTCAAGTCCATACTAATAATTAGATACTCTTACTTGGCTAATCAGCATTATTTAATCATATAATAAAGTCCACAATTCCAAGACATTTTAGGTACAAACTACTCATTTGCCCTTTACTTATATAATTTTTAAGTATCCATTCCTTACTTGATAAATTACCACATTACCCTTAAGGTTGCATAATTACCAAATTACCCCTTGTCCACTTTAGATTACTAAATTGTCTCCTACACTTTTTAGACCACCATTCACCCCTCATCATTACTACACTTATCATATTTCCCTTTTGGTTGGTTATATTACCAAATCGCCCTTCTCCTTTGTTATAATTACAAAACTGCCCTTGAGTTGGATAAATTACTAAATTACCCTCCTTCATTATCATGATTACTATTTTGCCCCTTTAGTTGAACAAATTACCAAATTGCCCTTCTCCTTTATCATAATTACCATTTTACCCCTCTCAATTATTTTAATTGCCATTTACCCTTTTTAATCATTATAAATTCCAAATTAACCTTCCTCATAATTAATTTACCCCTCTTCATAATTACAGTTACCAATTTTACCCTTCTCCATATTTAAAATTACCATAATGCCCTTTAATTGGTTAATTTACCAAATTACCCTTCTATAGCATCATACTTATCCAATTGCCCTTCTACAATCATAATTTAATTTCTAAATTACCTTTGGTCGTTATCATAATTACCACGTTACCCCTTACTCCCAAGTTTACCATAATACCCTTTTATTTACAAAATTACCATTTTACCCCTTACATCCAATTTTACCAATATATCCTTTTATTTATGAAAACTACCACCATACATCTTTTACTTTGCAAATTACTATTTTACCCTTTCACATCCAAGATTACCATCTTTATCTTTCCATACATAATTACCATTTTGCCCTTCTTTCCCAAATTACCATATTACCCCTTTACTTATAAATTACCACTTCACCATTCACTTATAAAATTTACCATGTTACCCTTTACTTATGAAATTACGATTTTGCCCCTCTACCTCCAAAATTACCATAATGCCCTTTTTACTTGAACAATTACCATAATGCCCTCCTTCATCCAAAATTACTATTTTACCCCTACTTCCAAAATTACCATTTTACCCTTCTTTCTCACAACTTACTATTGTATCCTTTACTTGTAAATTATCATTTGACCATTTAATCATAAAATTTCCATATTATTCTTTTATCTCAAAAATTACCGAAATACCCTTTCCACTTATAAAATTTCCACTCAACCCCTTTATTCACCATTTTTATGAATTTACTAACACTACATAAAATAATGATATTAATACTTCATTTTAGTCATCTAAGTCCACCAACTTGTCATTTTTCAACATAATACTCATTATCAACTACACACATTGATTTATATACCTCATAAGCATAATTACTAAAATACCCTTAAACAATAACATCATTCATGCATTAGCAACATGGTACATCATAACAAGTGTTTAACATTTCTATCCATATTCCAACTCCTTCTTTATTTAACATACCTACATATGGCACAAAAGTTATCATGCTTTTTCTTTTTAACAAACAATATAAGAAACCATAAACATATCATGCTAAGCATACAAAACATGCATAAAATCATACTAAACCCTAAATGTGCTAGCATGCGTTTTCCATATATTTAAGGGAGGATTAACGGTTACCTTAATCCCGCAAAATATCAAATCTTACCAAGCATAATTAGCAACTCAACACCTAAAAATAATATCCATCATATTTATGTTAGAAATAAGAATCCAAGTATAAAACTTTATAAATTTTAATTAATAAAACACTTAACATAAAATACCATTATACCTTAAAAATTAGCCAAATAATTTTTAAAATGAAGGGGAGCTCACGCTGCATGGGCAGCGTGAGTTTCATGCAAAAATAAGGGGTGGAAGGGTTCAAAGGGGGGTGAAGGAAGCAAAATCTATTATTTTCGGGTTAGGGTCTTTAGGCTAGAAAAGAAGGTGGTTAGGGGAGGTTCTAAGGTAGGGGAATGGTGCAGAAGTGTAGAGGGGGTGTAGGTGGAGGCTAAGGGTGGTTTCACGGCGGCTCAAGGCGGCGGAGACGACGGCGGAGAGGCGGCGAAGTTGGCTGCCGAGAAGGGTCGAGGGGGAAGGGTTGAGAAGGAAGGAAAAGTGGAGGGAAAAATAGAGGGGTGCAAGGGCTGTTTTCGGCCAAATAATGGATGGCGGTTGTAGAGGGGGTTGCAGGGTGTCGAACAGTGGGTTGGGTGGCGGCAGAGGTGGCCGGACGGCGGCGGTAGAGGTGGTTGCAGGTGGCTCGGCGGTAAGGGGAAAAACTGGGAAGAAAAAGGAAGGGGAGGAGAAGGGAGGAAGTGCAGGGCTCAAAGGGGCTGTGTGGTGGTGCAGGGTGGTAGTAGGCGGTGGCAGAAGGCGGCGCAGGGGTGGGCTTGGTGGTTCAGGCGGCGGAGGCTGGCGGTGATCAAAAAAAATGGGGAACGAATGGGAGGAGGAGAAAAGGGAGAAGAGGCTCGGGGGAAGGGGTGTGGGTTCGAATTTATAGGGAATGAATGGCTGGGGAGATGAGGAAAAATAAGAGGGAGAAGAAAGGGGGCAGGGCTGGCCGGCGGTGCTGCAGTGGTGGCAGGGCTGTCGGTTGGCAGGGAGAAAGGAGGGGAAGGAGAAGGAAAGGGGGAGAGGCATGCGAGGCTAGTCCAGGGCCGGTTTGGCTAAAAAAAGAAAGAAAATGACGGGGGAAGAGAGAGAGGGAGAGGAAGCAGGTGGTGGTGGCAGGCGGCCGCAGTTGCAGGCAGCTCGGTGGTCGGGCATGGCGGCAGGTATGTGATGAGGACTGGTCGGGGTGATCGAAGAAGAAAGAAAATAGGGGGAGGGAAGGAGACCCGACCGGCGCAGAAAAAGAAAAGAGCCCGCCGGTCCAGGGGGAAAAAGAAGGAGGTCGGGCTGGGCGTGCGTTAGGCGTGGGGGGAGGAAAGGAGGGCTGGAGCGTGTAGGGCGAACGGGCCCGTGGCCCAAGCGGGGGAGAGGGGCGGTGCAGGCCGGGCGGACGGCCCAAGGAACGGGGAAGAAGGAAAAAAAGAGAAGAAAAGGAAAAAAAGGGTAAAAGAAGGAAATGGAAAAATAGGAAAAATAAATTAAATTAATTCATAAATCATAAAATGTAATATTCTTGATAAATTATTTAATTTAATAATTTAATTTATTATAATCTAATATTTTAGTTTAAAAAGGATAAAGTTGGTAAAATATTAGTTTTGGGAAATTATTTAAATAAAATAATATGATAAATAGCAAAATATTTATTTTTAATTTATTAAATACTTTTATCCAAATTTACATACTCTAAAATCTATAAAATACTTAAAATAAATAATTTTACAGGATAATTTTATTTCAAATAAAGTTATTTATTAAAATATAGGTTTTGGAAATTTTTGGGGGATTACAGAACCCCTCTTATTGAATCTCGCGTTTAAAAGCTTACACCTCCCTCTACCCCTACTCATCTTCTCCATTCACTTGCTCCACCCATTTTTGAACTAAAAGCCTTTCCTAAATCCCATTACCTTACTTACCTTGCTCATGGCCAACAAACCTTATTATGGTCTCTCATTATAGGGAGAGCATGAAACCTTATCCCTTTGCCATATAAGGAAAATGCCAACTTTTCCATAATCACCCTAAGCCATAGAATACACTTGTTTACCAATTTTATATTCAATAGACCTATATGTCCCCTCCATTCCCTAATGGATAACATGATCCTTTACTAAATCCTCATCATGAAATGTGATGACCAATAAAAAAACCTTCTGCATCAAATAAATGACGTGAACCACCTTCCTTTTCTAGCGAGTTCTCCATTAAAGAGGATAATGAAGTAAGTTTGTTCTTCTGCACTTCCTTCCACGAAATCCAAGTGTTCCTCTAATTCCCTTAATGTATTTGCTTCTGACTCTGTAAAATATTGCTTCAACTCCTTAGTTATAGGAGGTTTTATTTTGAAAAGGGTTTCACCTTATCAAAAATGCCATAGTACCTCACTAACAATATCAACCATCACCACTTGGCTATATATTGTCAGCATCCGTCTAAGTTCTCTCACATGATCATTCTATAGTTCTATAGTAATCTTGGTGTTAATTATAATACTAGGATGACCCTCATTAAAGGTAAATTTGTTTCATCTATTACGTACATTATTAATAATCTATAAGACCTTCCATCCTATGATGTCCAAGATTACTCACAATGTTTGGACAACCCCTTTGAAGAGTTAGCAACCATAATTTTAAAATCTCTAACCTACCCTAACACAAGTTGGTTGGTCACCAATAATGGTGCCCTCCATTATCCACAACCTCGTCTTCTCCTCCACATGAAAGTACAATATCATTTCCAGCAAACTGACCTTCTTTCCACCACCCATTACTAATCTATTTCTTTTGATCAAATGTTGCTCCTTTACTTTGTAATTATTAGTGAAAAATAGTTTATGTGGGGGGAGGGGGCTATTGTAGGATCAATTGGAGGTTGTTTCCACTAATACACAGGGACCCATTTTCTATCTAAATTTAGTGGCTAGACTTTGCATAAGATATGAGGTTCCATTAACCCCAAAGGAGGAAAGATTACTAGTCTCCACTCTATTAATGTTGTGGTTTTGAAATCCTCCTTTGAAATCCTCATTGACACAATTAAGGCAAAGACCCCTCCACTTGCTCCTAAGATAAATCTTATGGGGATAGACCAGCTTCTAAGGGCTATTTAGAAAGATATGACAGTCCTCATGGAGGGAAAAGAGTAGGTTGTATCTAGGATGGGAAAACTAATGATGACATTAGAGAAAGTTGAATTTGTACACTGATTTAGGGATGACAACCTAAAGGAAGGAGTTACGTCTGTTGACAAGGTGGTGGAAAATTAGGGCTTTCCATGAGGGTCGATGATGGTAAATTTAGAGGGAAACTTTGCATGGGTTGAGAAGGACACTCATGCAAGTGTAGACGAGGTGACATGATTAAAGGACATGGAAGATGTCCTTGAGATGTTGCTAAGACAAGCTTGTAACATCTCCAAATTTACTACTAAATTTTTTCATTTTTAGGGAAGCATTAATAATAAAGTATTGGGTATTATACCACATCTAACATAAAAGAGGTACTCTCTATACCCCATATATGTTGGCTGTAAGATTAAAAAGTAAATAAAACCTAGAGATTAGGTATAAGAAGCACTTGATCCCATGATGATACAATATCATAAAATAGAGATAGAACATATATGATATGAAATAGAGGACTAAAAGTCTAGAGAGAGGGGTATCAAGATAACCATATAGTTGAACCAACCCATAACCACTTAGCCCAAGCAAGTACAAAAAATGTATTGAATCATTATATACCTACAAATAAGGCGGCAACTACTCATAGGAATGAGCAACACCTAGGATAAGGATGGTTAGTATTTAACAAATTGAGTAAGGGAACAATACACATCCATAGAAAAGGGAATGCCTGGAATAATAAACCTAATGAATAGATATATACTATACATGCATAGATGCCAAAGCTATCACACGATCCAAGAGAAATCATATTTAAAGTTTATCATTAGGTGATCACATAATCCATTTACTTAGTCACATCGAGATTAGGGAACCAATTATAATATAAACACTCCTCTCCTCTTTCCCCTTTATATGGGAGAAAGATAGTTAACCTTATTGATATGTAACATTTACTTCCCCTTTTCTACCAAAGATTGGATAAAGACAACCAACATCATTGATATACTCATATAAAAGATAAATTACACCTAAGCTAGTAGTCAATCTCAAATCCTAAAGTATGTATACCCTCTCTAATCAAATTATTTAACACTTAAAATCATTTTGGTCTCATATCATGTGATCTTCCACTTTAAGTAGTAGTGTTTTATTATATCATTAAATAACACTTCACACGTAAAAGTGCACCACTTAATTTAATTAATGTCATCATACTTTCATTCTAATTACCATTGGCTTAACATGATAAAGTTGCTTATCAATGACATGTAAAAAAAGCTCATTATGTGAGTTACTTAAGTCATTGCACTTCTACTTTGATTATCTTTGGCTTATTATGAGATAATATATTTATCATGTTCCCTATTATTATGAATTTATTCTAACAATTGATAATATCTGACACATAGAGTGCATCCCTAATAATACATTAAATATGTTATAGGAGTAAAGGTAAGAGATATGAATAAATATTAATTACATACATAATTTTTTCACAAGGTAAAAAATCATAATAACCTTATATTATTTAAACCATCATATCCAAAAATTATAACTTAACCCTAAAATTTCAAACACTAGTATAAAATATTATTTAAGCCATCATATCCTAAAATCATAACTTAATCCTAAAATTTCACACATAAAATACTAATCTAACCCTTTTGGTTATTATTCCTAATTTAAGCCATTTTTCAAATATAAAATCATACATTTGTTGCTTATAATGTATTAAAACACCTTATATATCATACTTTTCATATTTTTATCTCAATAACACTTATAAAACACCAAAATTTCCATATTTAATCTAAAATGACCAAGTTCCTTTAGTTTACCTAAACATCCCCAAATTTATTGTTTTCATAATTTAAGTTATAATCATCCAATCCTAACATATTATATATCAAATTCGGTGTAAAGACCTCAAGGAATACTATGAAATAGTTATTTTCTACAAAAACTCACAATAAAATACATCATTATCCTTAAGGTCAAAACTCCCACAAAATTTAGCAAGATTCTAATTAAAATCTCAAAAATATAATTAGTTTTAATCAATATAATATAAAAATGCCCAAAATGCCCTATGGCTGAAATCACCACGTCCAAAAATCCCAAATCTTGCAAAATCAACATACTACACCTATTACCATAGGTAAAAATAATTTATTGTACTCCTCCAATGACATATTAATATCACAAAGTATGCTATGATGCTTGAGATTTTAAGGCAAATCCTAGCAAGACATATAATAAACATTTCACATAAAACCACAAATTTACTAAATAATACATGGCTATGAATTTAAAATAAATCTTAGCATGATTTATAGCATAAAATAGGATAACTTAGAGATTTATAAAATTAACACATAGTCACAAAAATTCTTAAACTAGATATATGTATCCTTACTAAAGACTGCACTAGTCTCTAAGAAAAAACATACTTCTAAAGACCTCCTTCCACACTTCATCTAAAATAAAAATACAATAATTAGATAAGGATTAAATAACAAGGGTTATAATAAGTAAGGGGAAAAAATAAAGAAGTGAGAATAACCCTCAAGATTAAAAAAATGAGGCCTAAATAAGCTTGGTCAAACCTTTACCAATCTATAACCTTAACTCTGTTTTGCTTAAAAACAAAAACCAAAGAGCTAAAATTAAGATTTTTAAGTTGAAAATGAAGGAAAATGAAGAGAAAGGGGAGAAAAAGGCTTGTTCACAAGGCAAGGGACAAGAACAAATACAACCAAAGGTAAGAGGAGAGGAGAGAAGATGACAAAGTTGAATGCAGAGAATTTACTAAGTGCAAAATAATCAACCAAAGGGCATCATCTCTTATGGTTAAAAAAAAATGGGTAGAAAAGAGGGAGATAAATCATATGGGAGATTTCTTAAAAGTAAGAGACGTGATGTGAGTGATTGGTATATGTGAGATATTATAAGAGAGTTGGTAGATGGTGAGAGATATGATTATGGTTAGATTTTTGGTTGAATAAGAAATTACCACATAGATATGATCATGGGGTACAAGGATGTTATAATTTCAAATCCCTCATGTCTATTAAATTCAAGAGTGATTAAAAATAGTTGTAAGGTAGCAAGTCCAATAAATAGTTAAAAATAGAAAAAAAAATCATATAATTCCCTGAATCATGAAAATTTAGGAAAATGTGAGGTATTAACTCAAGAACCCAAATATATAAAAATATTTGACAAATATATATACTTATTTGAGTTCAGAATAAAATTTAAAAGTCTAGAATAGTGAAAATGCCCAACTCCAATGGATTGAAAGAGGCTGGTGGTAAATTGCCTAAGCCCTAGAAGATAGGATTTTGGGCATTTTGGCTAGTCAACTGAAGGTTAAGCTTGCTTGATTACTAGTTTGCTAGATTGAAAATAAGAATTTTGAAGGATAAGAAGGTAAATATAGGGTTAAAAATATGCGCATATAAGGTTTAAATTTGGAGAAGGGATTAGAAGACCTATAATTCAAGAATTAGGATTCAAAAAAATCTTTGGGTATTACAAAGCTGTAGCTATAACTTGTGCTCAGAGTAGCCAAGGGGATGTCTCTATTAAAAAAAACTTAAGGTAAAGTTTATGCTGGGTAAAGGGAAAAAAAAGAGAAGCCTTCCCCAAGTAAATCTATTTGAAATGTGAGTTGATGCGATGACTAAGATGAAACTTGTTCACATATCTTTTTTGAATGTGAGTTTGCTAGAAACATTTGCCTGCCTCTAATTAATAAGTTAGGTTGCATCCAACACCTTCTTTATAGGTAAGAGATACTACATTAGGCAACATTATGAGGGATAAAGAATTAGAAAATATGCCATCTAAGCCTTAGTTACCACTACCATTTACCATGTTTGGCATGAAAGAATATAAGACTTTTCTCCCATGAGCACAATAAAGATGAAAGTATACGTAAGCACATCGTTCACGATTTGGAAGGATGGGTGTCCAAATTCAAAACTTGTAAATCCTACATTAAATTGATGGGGTGCATAAATAATTTAGTCTACCATTCTCCTTGGCTATGAGTCCGCTTAGAATTTTTGAGTTTTATAATCCTTATTTTCTTCACTTTTGGAAGTAAGAATAAAATTCTCTTTATTTACCAAAAAAAATTCTATTTAAAGATTGGCTAGTGGCTCACAATGGTGGATTTGTTGGACTTATTTTTATTTTTTATTTATTTATTTTAGAACCTAAGAATTTCTTAACTAAATACCTCTCTCATTTCTACTTAACCCCTTGGTCAATTAGGGAGCATTTATCTAATAAATTTTACCCTATTGGTAATGTTTATTTGTTGTTTTAATGAAATATCACTACTTTTACCCTAGGTTTTTCTATAAATAGTTTTATTCTTTTATTTTTATCCTATGGTAAAATATCTTCTCCTTTTTCAAGCAAACAAGGTAGTTCTCACACTTTAACCTACCATTTGAACTCGTGTTGCATTATATCATTTGTTCTCAGCATGATTAATCTTGAATAAGTATTGAAACATATCTTGTGTATCATATTATCTCTCCTAGTATGACTACATAAAAATTAACCGCGAACCCAATACTTTGGTTTTGGAGTAATTTAGTAAACTTGAGGAAGCCTTGTGAGACCTATTAACTTTTAATTATTATTATTTTGCAAACATTTTTTTTGCATTGAATTGATCAAAATGGGTTAAGACTTTTAGTAGATCTCCTAGACCACTGACCATTGATATTATCTTCATTAGATCTTACTCAAGCTTTACACATAGTTGAAAGATCAGAATGATAAGATTGACCCTATGAACAATATTAGGAAAACTTGTGAACTTCTATTTCATATAAGGTGTTAGTGAGTATGATTGTGGGTAGTACCCTACAAAATAAAATTCTTGCTACAAATAAATAAAACACATAGCAATGATAATAGAATAAGGGGTTCCAATGCCCATAACATATAGTAAATAGGGGTTGTATGCGTATGACACTAGTGCTATAGGGTGAGAGATTACAATAACATTTTTGAAATAGAAGTAAATGGGGATACCTATTTGACACCACAATATATTCTTACAATAAAAATCTTTGACAAATTGAGGAAACCTTATTTTTATAAAAAAACTTGGATAGATAGATTGGAAGTACCGTTTTTAATATAACTTATAGGGATATTTCTAGTTTGCATAACTAAATTGATGAGCTTATGAAGTTTGGCCGGGAAAAGTGAAGAGAACCCCTAAAAGTGCACTCACAACACTATGTTGAATCTTTTAGCATATTTCTTATGCACATTACATATGTTATATGACATCATCAAGAGGCTACTTTGGTGTGTTTTTGTTGCATTTGAATGTCATATGGTATGTCCCATTGCTATTTCCCCCTTCATATTAGTCTTAATTTTCCTTTAAAGCATTAATGCTAAAATTGGGGCCAAAATACCTCATGAAACTACATGACATTACCTATAATGTGAAAAATGGTTGAATTTTACCCAAATCTTCTTAAGGTGTGTTGGAGGGAGTGTTCATGAAATTCGGAGCTAAAATTAATAGAGTCAAGTGAAATATACAACCATCCAACTCTAACACCCCCAATTTTCACAACCATAAATTTTCTTGTTTTAAGATAATACAGAATCAATAAAACAAAATTGGAGAATGTTACCGTCACACTGAGCATCAGAGAGGTGTGGCCATCCACCTAACCCATGCTCGATGCAAGTCTAAAACATTTAACCAAAACTATGCACAAGAATCAAGGATATCGCAATGGAGAGAGAAAGAGAGATGGTGATAAGAGAGAGATAAATGATGTATGCTATGATAAGTTTACAAACCAAATCCAGGAAGATAGCCAACAGTTCAGGTAACTCAAATAAAAACATCCCAACATAGTGGGAACCAAATCAAAACATGTAACCTAACTCTCTGATATAGTAAATCTTTCCCTTATTAAAGGCCATACAGAGACCCACACCAAGTTGATCAAACCTGCAAAGCATCACCTACTCTTCGAAACAAAATCTTAATCATCACAGTAACCACAAAATCTAGTATTAGTACGATGAGGTACTGATAAAACAAGTCTATTCTATAACATGGAAATGAATCAAGCTACACTTAAAAGGAACATTAGTTATGGTATAATAGACATGCAAGAACATATAATTATGGAATGATAATAATAAGAACATGATGATTTCATGTGTCATAAGTACAATAAACCATATTATTATTGTTCCGTTATATGAGCACACAATCCAATTATTAAGATATTCATATGCCACACCTAAACCTTTACCATGAACGTGGGTGATGGTAGAAACACAAGGAAACATAGGTCCTTAACATGGGAATACCCTCCAAAGTGGAGCATCAATCCTAATATGGGTATCTATAGGCTATCACACCAAACGCAAACATGGGCATACCCACTAACACTGGAGCCTTAATCCTAATATGGGTGTTTGTAAGTGATCACACCAAATGAAAACAAGGGCATACACTCCAACATTAGAGCACCGATCCTAATATGGGTGTTCATAGGTGAAATGCCCCAGAATTATTTATTTTAAGAGATATAATTAAATAAGGATTTATTGGGGAATTAATTTAATTATTTATTTTATTTGGAATAGGGAGGATTTATTTAGGACAAATTAATAAGAATTTATAAATATTTTTGTAAGGGAAAAATTAGGTTTTTTGCTAATTAAAAAGGAAGTTAGGAAAAGTCTTTAAAAATCCTAAATTAGCCTAAAAAGGAAATTTAATATTATTTTATTTAAATATTTTTATTCTAAATATCCAAAATACTCTAATTAATTTATTTAACCCCAAAGCATTTAATTTTTCCTTTATCCTTTTTCTTTTTCTTCCTCCCTTTTTCTTTCTTTTCTTTCTTTTTCCTTCTTTCCTTCTTTTTATTTTTCTTCCCTCGCCAATTGGGCCAGTGATGTGGCCCAGTTCTTCTTATTTTCCTCCCTTCTCCCGCGGCCCAGACGACCCGCACGTTCTCCTTCCTACGACAGCTAAGACGCCGCGTATCGTGGCCTTTTCCCCTGGAATGCCACGTTCCATTAACGAAATTTTAACCGCAACTGACCGGCCCGGTTCCTCCCCTTTTTCTTTCCTTTTTTTCCCTCGACCGCCCGACTCACCTTCTTCTTCTCCTTCCTTCCTTCGGCGTCGTCCACCTGTAGCTTCGAGGGCCGAAAATGGCGCTGCCGGCCACGCGTGACGTGACCAGCCTTGCTCCCACTTTTTCTCTTCCCCTTGACGAACACTCTAGCATGAAATGCCCCACTTCCCTTTTCTCCCACACGATCTCCCCATTTTCCCTCGCGAAGGTCAGGCACGATTTGAAATTGTGCTAACTGATCAACACCACATTTACCCCAATAACTCACCGGCAGTGACCTCCTGCCAACCTCCAGAACTCGACCCTACCCTCTAACACTATAAATACCCCTCGTGTAGTATGATTTTGAGATTTTTTCCCCGAAACCCTAAGTGCAAACCTGTACGCCACCGTGACTTCAGACGCACCGTCCACTACTGGGGCCACCCATCCCCGCCAACTAAAAATGAAACCCTAGACCTTCTCAGCCCTTCTTTACTATTTATTATGATTTATTCTATTTTTATTCCAATTTTTAGTATTTATTCGAATATAATAATTATTATTATTATCATTATTATTGTTCTTGTTATTGGATGTAATATTATTGATAAATTTTGTTGGCATGGTTGAGATTATTCTTGAGTTAATTAGATTGTTAGTTTCAAATTTTAGGAATTTATTTGAATTATTATAAGTTTATTATCATTATTAATACTATTATTAATATTTTTAATATTAGTATAATTATTTTATTAATATTGTAATTATTTAAGGGGGCTGAGACCCTAAATTTTAATTAGGTTTCACACCCTTGTATTTTTATTACTATTATTAATATTTTTACTATTACTATTATTATTATTATTATTATATTTATTAATTTTAATATTATAAATATTATATGTTATTAATATTATTATTACTATTCCTAAATAGTACTTTCATTGTTTAGAGGTAGGGTCGAAAGCCCACCTTTTAATTTTAGGATTTATATTATTATTATTATTATTATTATTATTATTATTATTATTATTATTATTATTATTATTATTATTATATTTACCAACATTATTTTGGGTGAAGGGTAGAAACCCTTATAACACCATTTGTTTTAAATTACATTAGTATTTTATTAGTATTTTTAGTAGTATTTTGTATAGTTAATTCTAGTATAGTATTATTTTAATTAAAAACCAAATTTTAGGATAAGTTAGTAAATAATAGTATTTTTAGGAGGAAACTTAATTCTAATATTTTTCCATAATAGGTGAGCCCAGTCAAAGCCCTCAAGTGGTATAGGAACGTGCTCCAAGACCGGTGACATTCTTAAGTAAGGGGTGCTAAGGCCATTTGTGTAATATGTGATTTATATGCCATGCATGCCATGTGATATGATTTATTGTGTATTTCATGTGTGTATTGTATAACTATTATGAATGCAAAATGATATGGAAGTTGAGGTGTATTTTTTGTAAATAATTGTGGCATGAGAATGATGTGTATAAATATGTTATTATTATGGTATGATGTGGCCCTAAGACATGCATGATAGGGTTGTAAAATAATGATGGTGGTATTAATGTTGCATGGTGGTATTAGGGTTTGCATGGTGGTATTAGGGTTGCATGGTTGTATTAATGGTTGCATGGTGGAAGTTAGGGTTGCATGGGAGTAGGGTTTACGTGGAGCTAGGGTTTGCATGGGTGTTAGGGTATGTCATAGTTAACTATGGTGGTGGTGATTAACTAGGGTTGGAGTGGTTAACCTGAGTTGAAGAGTAAGCATGGTAGGAGTCTGACTTTCATGTCTTGGTGGGTTTTCTGAATAAGACACTTTAAATATTAATTACGTAAAGTGGAAGATGTTGAGCCGGCCCCACACCGATCCACTGGCATAATAGTGGCTAGGTACTGCGATAGCCTGAAGACCGATCCACCGGCATATAATAGTGGTAGGGTATGTTACCCTAGTGACCGATCCACCGACTAAAATAGTGGGGGATCCCGAGCTCAACAAACCAAACCATATATATTGTTAAGATGTGAGAAGACACTAATGACTTACAGTGGAACACCATGCGAGAAGGGGCCAGACCAATCCACCGGCATATAATAGTGGTAGGATATGTACCCTAAGTGACCAATCCACCGGCTAGAATAGTAGCCAGGAGCCAAAAGTGCCCTAGAGACCAATCCACCGGCAAAAATAGTGGGGTTCCCGTACTCGTATGGACTTGATAAAGAGCATGGTGTGAAAATAAATTTGATAAAGGCTTGATGAAGTAAATAATCTGGTCTATATTTAATCATGGTATTTCACCTGATAATTTATTTTATCTTGTGTTATTATGATTGAATTCTATGCTCCTTTATTATTATGCATTGGTTGTGTTAATTTTTTTTACTGGCCTTAGTGCTTGGTTACCCTACTCAGTACGTAGCGTATTGATCCCCCGTTTTATGGGTGCTGCTCATTCCCACGAGCATAAGGCCCATCTGACCTATTGCAGGTAGGAGACGCTTATTTCGATGCTATTGATGTCTATGGGACATCAAGTGGGGCCAAGTGATTGTGGGCTGGATCTGTTCCTTGAGTGGCGTGGCCGTTTTCCTTTTGAGATTATTATTCAAGTTACCTTTTATTATGTTTGAGTTTGTAGAAATAATTTTATTAATGTTGTTAATTTATTCTCTGAAAAACAATAGCTAGTTTTTTTGAATTATATAAAGACTTACGCGTACTCTGATTTTCGTATTTATGAATTTGGATTATTAATGATGTTATATGTAGTGCTTTCCTAGCCTTAGCACTTGGTACCAGAACGGTAGAAGTGAACCGGTCTGGTACTACGTATGGCGATAGCATCCCCAGAATTTACGGTTTTAATTTATAAGTAATGTTTTAAAAAAATTGTGTAAATTTAGGGGGTGTTACAAGTTGGTATCAGAGCGTTCGGTCTTGTTGATCACGCTCGTTTTTAGAAAATGAAATTGATTTTGGAAGGTCTATTTGAATTTTGAAAAGAATTTCCGCTCTAATAGAAAACTCTTTATGTTTTAAATTTTGAAGCCCGGCCACAGTGAGGAGTACAAGGGTAGATTAGGGTTTTCTCCTGGAAATAGGATATTTTGTTAATATAATCTCGAACCAGTGGGTTCATTTCTAAAGTGTTCTTTTTGTGCAGCTAGATGGCAAACAACGGAAGAATTAACCGTTTAGAGGTGGCTTCACTGCCTTCTTGGAGTTCACCCAACGCTCTCAAAACGCTGGGGAAGATTGGCTTAGAAGGGTTACCGGGCATCACCCTCCGACATATTCAAGCGAGGAGGACCTGGTAGTTCTAGAAGGATGGATAAAGGACCCGGACCGTACATTTGAGGCCATGGATTGCTCGCCAGACCGACGACCCAACATCACAACCTTCTTTTTCTGGGGCATAGCAGACACATGGTGGGAGGAGCATCGAGTCCGGAACGGTCCTCCGGCTTCGCGGGAGGCATTTAAGACCACCATTCGCATCAGGTTCTATCCCGAGAGCCTTAGGAGGGACAAGCTCCGGGATTTTATGCAGCTGATACAGGGGCCCATGTTAGTTCGCTAGTATTATGCCCGCTTCATAGAGGTGCTCTGGTTTGCTCCAGGGATCGCCGCCAGTGAGTCCAGGGTGGTGTTCCAATTTGAGCAGGGACTGAACTTCAGCATCCGCCGTATGATGGGTGTCGTGCCTTCTACAGATTTAGCGTCCCTGTGTGAGCGTGCTTGCATAGCAGACATGCTGGTTCATGAGTAGGCCACCATCTAGGAAAGAGGAAGCCCAAGAGACAGAGCTCAGGAAGTAGGACCCATCCCAAGTTCGGAGATTCCAGGAGGCCTCCACCGAGAGATCACAACAAAGGCCAAGGACCCCCAAAAGGAACAGTTTGCAGGAGGTGCAGCCAAAACCACCCAGGCAGAGACTGCAACGGCAAGTTGGTGACTTGCCAGAACTGTGGGAAGTTGGGGCACAAGGCGATAGAGTGTTGGAGGCCCCGCATTTTCAGCAGAGTCAGCCCCGAACATTTCAGCAGGGGGAGCTCTCATACCTCAGCAGCAGGCCTATCAGCAGCACCGTCAGAACACATCCCAGCAGTACTATCATAGAGCACCTACTCCATCTGGTGCCCCAACTTGAGAGACAGGGGGAATACCACAAGGATCTAGGCCTCATCCTCAGAAGGGAGGCCAGTCAGGAGGGCTCCTGAACGTCATCAGTCAGGTAGAGGCAGACCGACAACTGGATGTCGTTACTAGTATGTTCACCATTTATTCATTGCCAGCATATGTTCTATTTGATTCGGGTGCCAAGTTGTCTTTCATTTCCTCTGCATTTGCTGCTAAGGATGGATTGTCACCATCTGCTAGAGTAGAGCTATCTGTTATGCTTCCGTCGGGTGACAGGATGGAGTGTAGTTAGATGTTTTCCGACGTGGCCTTAGATATAGGAGGGGTAGACTTCCTTGTAGATCTAGTTGGGATGGATCTAAAAGATTTTGATGTGATTTTGGGCATGGATATGTTGGGGAGGTACAAAGCGGTCATTGATTGTGCTCAGGAGCGGGTGATTTTACGAGGGCCAAAGGGGACTAGGGTTTCATACCGGAAGACTCCGCCCGAGCCAAACACTAAAGTAGTGTCAGCGGTCGCATTACACGCTTTGATCCAAAAAGGGTATCCTCTATATTTATGCAGTGTGCAGGAGCTGAACAAGGACCTAACTACATTGGATAACACCCCAGTAGTTAAAGAGTTTCCAGATATGTTTCTAGAAGAAAAACCAGGCATGCCTCCAGTTCGGGAAATTGACTTCAAGATCGAGCTAGTGCTGGGAGCTGAGCCTATTTCCAAAGCACCTTACAGAATGACACCAGTTGAGTTGAAAGAGTTGAAGGCCCAGTTGGAGGAATTATTAGAGCACAGGTACATCCAGCCGAGTGTATCGCCGTGGGGAGCGCCAATTTTGTTTATGAAGAAGAAGGACGGTAGTCTCTATCTCTACATTGACTATCGAGGGTTGAATCAGTTGATGGTAAAGAACCGGTATCTGCTTCTGAGAATAGATGATTTGTTTGACCAACTGAAGGGTGCTACGGTGTTCTCCAAGATTGATTTGAGGTCTGGGTACCATCAATTGAGGATCCCTAATGCTGATATTATGAAGACTGCATTCTGGACCTAATATAGGCATTATGAATTTATGGTGATGCCCTTTGGACTTACAAATGCTCCTGCAGTGTTCATGGATCTGATGACAAGGATATTTCGACCTTTCCTCGACTAGTTCGTGGTGGTATTTATTGATGATACTCTGGTGTATTCCCGGGAAAATGAGGAGCACGAGCAGCATCTACGTACTATTTTGAGCACATTAAGAGAACATCATCTATATGTGAAGCTGTCGAAGTGCGGGTTTTGGCTCTAGGAGGTAGCCTTCCTAGGTCACATTGTATCAGCTAAGGGAGTGGTTGTGGACCCAGCTAAGATTGTGGCCATCACAAAGTGGAAGCCCCCTACAAATATATCAGAGATTTGGAGTCTTCTGGGTTTGGCTGGTTACTATAGACGATTTGTGTAACACCCCAAAATTCACTACTTTTTTTTTTAAAAGCGGAAGCAATTAAAATAGAAATACTTAAAACCTGTGAATTCTGGGAATGTTACCGCCACACTTAGTACCAGACCGGTTCTCTCCGACCGTTCTAGTACCAAGTGCTAAGGCTAAAGAAAGATTTATGTTAAATTCAAATTAACAATTCATAAAAGAATTCAAAAGATCATACAACAAAATCAGAGTACGCATAAACGTTTATTAACACTTGTAACTTCCAAATATAAATACATTTAAACAATATAAAACCCGATGGTTCAAATTCCGGATTGCCTACTCAGTCAAGTCAGGCCTGCCACCCCAAAATAGTCTCTGATCTTAAACCTGCACAAGAGGTCTGCTCTCCACCATTAGTGGATCATCACAGGACCCATCAACCAAGGTAGTATCAGTACGGGTCCAGTACTGAGTAAGGTGACTTGATCACTAAGGCCAACACACAAACACGTAAATCATGCAGAATATAGAAGGGCATACTCTTAAATGCATATGATCCACCAGGTAAAAGTATAAAGGCCCATGAATAATCTGAATTAATCACTTAATTAATCTCTTATCAGAATCCGATTCACACCATACTTTTTATCAAATCCATGCGAGTACGGAAGCCCCCACTATTATAGCCGGTGGATCGGAGGCACATAGGGTATCATACCCTAACCACTATTATAGCCGGTGGATCGGAGACACATAGGACTACGCGTCCTAACCACTATTCCTAACCGGTGGATCGGTTGGCTCCGGCTCGCATGGTATTCCACTGTAAGTAATTAGTATCTTTTAAGCATTATGGTTTGTGACTGTTGAGCTCGGGAACCCCCACTATTATAACCGGTGGATCGGTCACACATAGGACATCATGTCCTAACCACTATTATAACCGGTGGATCGGTCGCACATAGGGTAAAAACCCTAACTACTATTTCGAACCGGTGGATCGGTTGGTCCCGTCTCGACGATCTTCCTCTTTAGATAATTAATGTTTTAAGTATCTTATTCAAAGGCTTTCACCATAGACATGCACGAATCATAAATCACCACACATCACAAGTCATAAAATTCCATAATTACACTTTAATTACCAAATACACATGATAACCCAAAACTCTAAGCAGCCTCAAAAATCCATAGTTAACTACTCCAAACCCTAATTCAGTGTCCTCCGTACCCTTAATTTGCTCCACGTGTTATTTTCCATCCCAAGCGCTCAAACACCCAAACAACACTTACATTACCTTCCTTACATCCCAAATTAACTTTCCACACGTAAATTTCATACCCATGTAGACATTAATCCCCCCATGCAAACCTTTGAACCGTTTTCATGCAAACCCTAAAATTCCACGTGAAACCCTAAATTCAATCATACAAACCCTAATATCACCATACAACCATCAATATCACCATTTAAATCCTAATACCACCATACAACTATAATTACCACCATACAAACCTTAATATCATCATACAAACCCTAATACCAACATACATCCATTAATACCACCAGGTAAACCCTAGATTCCGTCATACAAAACCATAAATTCAATCCAACCAAAACCAAAGATTCACCCATTCCAAACCCTAAATTCAAACCATAAAGATTCTTCCATACCAAACCCTAAATTCAAGCCATAAAGATTCTTCCACATAACATCATAAATTAGAATCTCCCAAGGAAAACTATAAATTGAATTCCCCCAAGCAAATCATAAATTAGATTCCCCCATATAATATCATAAATTACATTTTCCCAAATAACATCATGAATTAGATTCTCCCAAACAAATTATAAATTAACTCTCCCAATCAAATCATAACTTAAATTCTCCCATATAATATTATAAATTACATTCTCCCAAATAACATTATAAACTAAATTCCCCCAAACAAATTATAAATTAACTCTCCCAATCAAATCATAACTCAAATTCTCCCATATAATATTATAAATTAAATTCTCCCAAATAGCATCATAAACTAGATTATTCCTTATAAAACCATAAAATTAGGTTAACTCACTTCCCTTAATCAAATTCTTTCCCCATCCTCCTTTTTCATCCTTCCTCTCACACAAACCACATCGACTTCCTCACATACACAACACATATCATCATACATAATTAATACACATACCATGCACAACATACTTCAACTCCAAGTCATACCACATATAAAATATTTAATTATAATAAACATTAGATACATAACATGCGAAACACATAATACACATAAGCACATAAAAGGCCTTAGCACTCCTTACCTAAAACGACACCGGTCTTGGAGCACGTTCCTACGCCTCCTTAGGGTTTGGACTGGTTTTACCTATTATGAGATAAGAGCTAAAATTAGACTCTCTCCTATAAAAATAATATTAAAAACTAACATAGTATAAGACTAGGCTTTTGATAAACTAATAATAACAAAATTACAAAAATAATATCAATATTAATATTAATAACAATAATAAAAATAGTAGAAATAATAATAAAAAGGCATTACTCAAAAATAAAGTGAAATAAGGGATTCGGATCCTTTACCAAAATAATACTAAAAGATTATTTGTAAATTAAATAACCCAATTCAGGAATAATAATAATAATAATAATAATAATAATAATGATTATGATAATAATAATAATAATAATAATAATAATAATAATAATAATAATAATAACAATAATAATAATAATAATAATAGTAACATTATTAACAACACTAATGTTAAAATATTTGTATTAATAATAATAAATAAGAATAGTGGAAATTCGAAATAGAAAATAATAATAATTATTATTATACTTATAACATTTTAATATTAATAATAGTAAATATAGAAATAATAAGAAGAATAATAATAAAATCGAATTAAAATATATTAGGCTTCAGCCATCAACATAAATAATAATAAAATATTAATACTAATAATAATAATAATGATGCATATTAAAATATAAATATTAAGAATAATAATAATAGTATTTATATGTAAATAATTGAAATAAAATAATTTAAGGGTTATAAAAATAGAGAAAATAGCTGAGAGGGTCTAGGGTTCAACCAAATGTTGGTGGGGATAGGCGGCACCGGCGGTGGCGCACGGCGGTGGCGGCGGTGGCCGGAAAAAGAGAGGAAAGAAGGGAAAGTTGCATGCTGGGAATAAGATAGGAAGAATGGAGTTGGAAGTTGGGCTGTTTAAGAATGCCCAGAGGGAGAGGGACAGAATGAAGGTGGTGGCACAGCCAAAGGTGGCGGCGCACGGCGGCGATGGTGGTGGCCGAATGGAGGAGATGAAGAAAGAGAGAGGAGGAGAGGGAGAAAAAGGAAACTAAAGGTATGGGAAGGTAGGGCAGGGTCTGAAGCACATTTTGGGAGGAGAAATAGGCGGCAGAAGTGGCGGAAGAGGTGGTTAATGGTGGTTTGAAGGGCGGCGGAGGTGGAAAAAAGGGTTGATCGGGAAGGGAAGTTTGCACCGTCGGGGAGACTTGTCCAGAAAGAATCGAGGGATGAGGGAGGTTTGGTTAGCTAGAGGGAGGTGCAAGGAGTTCACGGGTTGCTAGAGAAAGCGGCGAAGTTGGCCGGAGGCGGAGGACGGCGCGTCTAAAGGAGTGGCGGCGACAAGGAAGGATTTCTGGGTTAGGAAATCCAAACTCGAACCAGGGTATATTGTGAGGGTATTTATAGATTTAGAGGAGAGGTTAGGGTTATTTAGGTCGGTGAGGGTATAAGGAAGTAGGGTTCGGGCTTACCGGAGGCGAGGGTTGGCCGGCGGCAGCAAAACGGGCATGGGTGTACGCAGGAGAGAGAGAGAGGATGGCGCGAGAAGAGGGAGATTTGGTTGGTTCAAGAGGGTCGGCGATTCAGGGGGAAGAGATAGGAAGGAGAACGGCCTGTCAAAATGGCGAGATCGCCGGCGAAAAACTAGGGCGGCGGCGGACGTTGCAGGCTGGCGTCGGGGCTGGCAGGTGCGAGGGGCTGGGGGAAGAAGAAGGGGCTGGACCGGGCGGCTCAGGGAAGAAAGAAAAGAAAAGAAAGGGAGGCAGACCGGGCCGGTCGGTGCGAGTCGAAGGCGTTTAAATGAAACGCCGAGTTTTAGTGATAAAAGAAGACAAACGCAGCGCAGAGAGGGACGGTAAGGACGCCGTAGGTAGCGTTTAAGTGAACGCCGCATTTTGGTTGGAAAGTGGTTAAAACGCAGCGTCGGTATATGGCAGGAGGTGCCAGCCGCACGGGCTGGGCCGAGGGAAGGAAGAAGGGAAATGGGCCGCGACTGGCCCATTTCGGGAGAAGGAGAAAAAAAAGAAAAAGAAAAGAGGAAGAAGAAGAAAAAGAAAAGGAAAAAAGGAAAAAGGGAAAAATAAAAATAGTGGGTTGGCTTAATTAAATTAATTAGAATATTTGGGTTATTTAAAAATGATAATATTTAAATAAAATAATATTTAAATCCTTTTTTTTAGGCTAAATTAGGATTTTTAAAAGATTTTCCATAAATTCCTTTTTAATTAGCAAAACATCCTAATTTTCTCTAATTAAATTATTTATAAAATTAATATTAATTTGAAACTATTTTCTCCTTCTTATTTTAAATAAAATAATTTATTTAATTTATTTTCAAGATAAAATGCTTAATTAGCTAAAATACCCAAATTCTTTTCTAATAAAAATACTTATAAATTTCTTCTTGATTTGCCCTAATTAAATTAATTTAAAAATAATTTATTTAAATAATTCTTATAATAAATATCCTTTAAATTTAGTTTATAAAATTAGAAAATTTCGGGGCATTTCAATTTGTACAGAACTTTTCCAAGATCGCCAGACCGTTGACTAATCTCCTGAAGAAGACAACAAAGTTCCAGTGGGATGAGGCCTGTGAAGAGGCTTTCCGAGAGTTGAAGAAGAGGTTGACTTCTACACCGGTGTTGACTTTACCCGAAGGGACCGAGGAGTTTGAGGTTTACAGTGATGCATCCAATCATGGGTTGGGGTGCGTGCTGATGCAGAAGGGTAAAGTGGTAGCTTATGCCTCACAGCAGCTGAAGAAACATGAGCAGAATTATCCCATGCATGATCTTGAGTTAGTTGTTGTTGTGTTCGCTTTAAATATTTAGAGGCATTATCTGTATGGGGCAAAGTGTAAATTCTTTACATATCACAAGAGTCTCAAGTATATTTTCACGCAGAAGGAACTCAACTTGAGGTAGAGAAGATGGCTGGAGCTGGTAAAGGATTATGACATTGAGTTGACCTACCATGAGGGTAAGGCCAACATGGTTACCAATGCTCTGAGTAGGAAGACTGCAAATTCTACGCTGTGTTGTGTGGTTGCAGATCGGATGATAAGGGAGTTATCAGATCTGGAGATCGAGATGATTCAGCAAGGAGACCTCGAAGCCCATATGAATTCCCTAATGCTCACTCCGACTATATTTGAAGAGATTCAAGCTGGACAGTTTGGAGATGTTAAGTTGGAGAGGATCCAATAGATGATGCAGGAAGGCAAAGCAGAGGAGTTCAGAGTCCATGAGGGTGGCAGTATTAGATTCGGGGGTCGTTGGTGTGTGTTCTGGAGTTGTCTAGAGCTTAAGTGTCGTATTATGGAGGAAGGACATCAGACTCCCTATTCGGTTCACCTAGGAGGATCTAAGTTATATAAGGACCTCAATAAGGTGTATTGGTGGCCACGAATGAAGCGAGAAGTAGCTGAGTTTGTATCCCAGTGTCTTGTGTGCCAGAAGGTCAAGATCGAACATCGGAGACCAGCGGGGCTACTTCAGTCTTTGGAGGTGCTGAGGTGGAAATGGGACTCCATTTCTATGGACTTTGTGAGTGGGTTGCCGAGGATCCGAAGCAGTTGTGATACTATCTAGGTTATTGTTGATAGATTGACCAAGTCAGCCGTATTTATCCCTATGAAATCCACATGGAGTATGGAACAGTTAGCGAGCACTTATATGACGTTTGTGGTTAGCCGTCACGGGGTTTCGAAGGATATTATTTCAAATCGAGATTCGAGGTTCCTCTCTCACTTTTGGGGGAAGCTGCAGGAATTTTTGGGGACCAAATTGAAGATGAGCACAACTTTTCACCCCGCTACGGATGGATAGACAGAGTAGACCATTCAAACCTTGGAGGATATGTTGAGAGCTTGTGTACTAGACTTTCAAGGATGTTGAGAGGAGCGCTTGCATCTGGTGGAGTTTTCAAATAATAACAGTTATCATGCTAGTATTGGGATGGCTCCCTTCGAAGCATTGTATGGACGGAAGTGCAGGACTCCCCTGTGTTGGAGTGACATCAGTGAGACAATTGTGTTGGGACCAGAAATGATCGAAGATATGACTCATCAGGTCCGACAGATCCAGGATCTAATGAAAGCAGCTCATAGCCGACAAAAGAGTTATGCTGATAAGAGGCATAGAGAAGGAGATTTTGATCCTGGAGACAAAGTGTTGCTGAGGGTTTCGCCTACCAAAGGGGTACAAAGGTTCGGAAGGAAGGGCAAGTTGAGCCCCAGGTATATTGGTCCCTATGAGATATTAGAGTGAGTGGGTGAAGTTGCTTACAAATTGGCTCTTCCTCCAGAGTTGGCATGAGTGCATAACGTGTTCCACATTTTCCAGCTGAGGAAGTATGTTGCTGATCTGTCGCATGTAATGCAGCCAAATGAGGTCGAGTTGGATGATTCATTGACTTATGAGGAGCGGCTGATGCGGATCCTCAACACTAAGATGAGGATGACTCGTACGAGTTCGGTGCCTCTTGTTAAGGTCTTATGGAGTCGGCATGGAACTGAGGAAGCTACTTGGGAGACCAAAAATGATATGCGAGAAGCATATCCGGAGCTTTTTGCTGCAGGTTAGATTCTTTTTATCTAGTTTGTCCCTAAGGGGGTAGTTGATTTAAGTATAGTTAGTAATGCGTTATTCTAGAAGCTTAGAAAGCCCTAGCCCTAACCCTAGAGAGTTGTAGGAGACTTCGGGGGCGAAGTTTGTTTTTAAGGGGGTAGTATTAAAATGCCCCAGAATTATTTATTTTAAGAGATATAATTAAATAAGGATTTATTGGGGAATTAATTTAATTATTTACTTTATTTCGAATAGGGAGGATTTACTTAGGACAAATTAATAAGAATTTATAAATATTTTTGTAAAGGAAAAATTAGGCTTTTTGCTAATTAAAAAGGAAGTTAGGAAAAGTCTTTAAAAACCCTAAATTAGCCTAAAAAAGAAATTTAATATTATTTTATCTAAATATTTTTATTCTAAATATCCAAAATACTCTAATTAATTTATTTAACCCCAAACCATTTAATTTTTCCTTTTTCCTTTTTCTTTTTCTTCCTCCCTTTTTCTTTCTTTTCTTTCTTTTTCCTTCTTTTCTTCTTTTTCTTTTTCTTCCCTCACCGATTGGGCCAGCGACGCGGCCCAATCCTTCTTCTTTTCCTCCCTTCTCCCGTGGCCCAGACGGCCCGCACGTTCTCCTTCCTACGGCAGCCAAGACGTCGCGTACCGTGGCCTTTTCCCCTGGAATGCCGCGTTCCATTAACGAAATTTTAACCGCAGCCGACCGGCCCAGTTCCTCCCCCTTTTTCTTTCCTTTCTTTTTCCCTCGAATGCCCGACTCACCTTCTTCTTCTCCCTCCTTCCTCCGGCGTCATCCACCTATAGCTTCGAGGGCCGAAAATGGCTTCGTCGGCCACGCGTGACGTGACCGGCCTTGCTCCATCTCTTTCTCTTCCCCTCAACGCACACCCCAGCATGAACTACCCCACTTCCTTTTTCTCCCGCACGATCTCCCCAATTTCCTTCGCGAGGGTTGGGCACGATTTGATATCCTAAGTGCAAACCTATGTGCCACCGTGACTTTAGACACGTCGTCCACCGCCGGTGCCACCCATCCCTGCCGACTCAAGGTGAAACCCTAGACCTTCTCAGCCCTTCTTTTCTATTTATTGTGATTTATTCTGTTTTTATTCCAATTTTTAGTATTTATTCGAATATAATTATTATTATTATCATTATTTTTATTATTGTTATTAGATGTAATATTATTGATAAATTTTGTTGGCAGGGTTGAGATTATTCTTGAGTTAATTAGATTGTTAGTTTCGAATTTTAGGAATTTATTTGAATTATTATAAGTTTATTATCATTATTAATACTATTATTAATATTTTTAATATTAGTAGAATTATTTTATTAATATTGTAATTATTTAAGGGGTGGCCGAGACCTTATATTTTAATTAGGTTTCACACCCTTGTATTTTTATTACTATTATTATTATTTTTTCTATTATTATTATTATTATTATTATCATTATCTTTACTAATTTTAATATTATAAATATTATATGTTATTAATATTATTATTACTATTCCTAAATAGTACTTTCATTGTTTAGATGTAGGGTCGAAAGCCCACCTTATAATTTTAGGATTTATATTATTATTATTATTATTATTATTATTATTATTATTTCTATTAATATTAGTATTATTACTAATATTTATTATTATTATTATTATTATTATTATTATTATTATTATTATATTTACCAACATTATTTTGGGTGAAGGGTAAAAACCCTTATATCACCATTCGTTTTGAATTACATTAGTATTTTTAGTAGTATTTTGTATAGTTAATTCTAGTATAGTATTATTTTAATTAAAAACCAAGTCTTAGGATAAGTTAGTAAATAATAGTATTTTTAGGAGGGAACTTAATTCTAGTATTTTCCCATAATAGGTGAGCCCAATCAAAGCCCTCAAGTGGTATAGGAGCGTGCTCCAAGACCGGTGACATTCTTAAGTAAGGGGTGCTAAGGCCATTTGTGTAATATGTGATTTATATGCCATACATGCCATGTGATATGATTTATTGTGTATTTCATGTGTGTAGTGTATAACTATTATGAATGCAGCATGATATGGAAGTTGAGGTGTATTTTGTGTAAATAATTGTGGCATGAGAATGATGTGTATAAATGTGTTATCGTTATGGTATGATGTGTCCCTAAGACATGCATGATAGGGTTGTAAAATAATGATGGTGGTATTAATGTTGCATCGAGGTATTAGGGTTTGCATGGTGGTATTAGGGTTGCATGGTTGTATTAATGGTTGCATGGTTGTATTAATGGTTGCATGGTGGAAGTTAGGGTTGCATGGGAGTAGGGTTTACGTGGAGCTAGGGTTTGCATGGGTGTTAGGGTATGGCATGGTTAACTATGGTGGTGGTGATTAACTAGGGTTGGAGTGGTTAACCTGAGTTGAGGAGTAAGCATGGTAGGAGTCTGACTTGCATGTCTTGGTCGGTTTTCTGAATAAGACACTTAAAATATTAATTACTTAAAGTGGAAGATGTTGAGCCGAGCCCAGACCTATCCACCGGCATAATAGTGGCCAGGTACTGCGATAGCCTGGAGACCGATCCACCGGCGTATAATAGTGGTAGGGTATGTTACCCTAGTGACCGATCCACCGGCTAAAATAGTGGGGGATCCTGAGCTCAACAAACCAAACCATATATGTTGTTAAGATGTGGGAAGACACTAATGACTTACAGTGGAACACCTTGCGAGAAGGGACCAAACCGATCCACCGGCATATAATAGTGGTAGGGTATGTGCCCTAAGTGACCGATCCACCGGCTAGGATAGTGGCCAGGAGCCAAAAGTGCCCTGGAGACCAATCCACCGGCAAAAATAGTGGGGTTTCTGTACTCGTATGGACTTGATAAAGAGTATGGTGTGAAAATAAATTCGATAAAGGCTTGATGAAGTAAATAATATGATCTGTATTGAATCATGGTATTTCACCTGAGCATTTATTTTATCTTGTGTTATTAGGATTGAATTCTATGCTCCTTTATTATTATGCATTGGTTGTGTGAATTTTTTATGCTGGCCTTAGTGCTCGGTTACCTTACTCAGTACGTAGGGTACTAATCACCCGTTTCATGGGTGTTGCTCATTCCCACGAATAGAAGACTCGTCTGACCTGTTGCAAGTAGGAGACGCTTATTTCGATGCTATTGATGTCTATGGGACATCAGGTGAGGCCGCGTGATTGTGGGTTGGATCGGTTCCTGGAGTGGCGTGGTCGTTTTCCTTTTGAGATTATTATTCAAGTTACCTTTTATTATGTTTGAGTTTGTAGAAACAATTTTATTAATGTTGTTAATTTATTCTCTGAAAAACAATAGCTAGTTTTTTTGAAATATATAAAAACTTACGCGTACTCTGATTTTTGTATTTATGAATTTGGATTATTAATGATGTTATATGTAGTGTTTTCCTAGCCTTGGCACTTGGTATCGGAACAGTAGGAGTGAACCGGTCTGGTACTAAGTGTGGCGGTAACATCCCTAAAATTTACGGTTTTAATTTATAAGTATTGTTTAAAAAAAAATGTGTAAATTTAGGGGGTGTTACAGTAGGTGATCACACCAAATGCAAATGAGGCAATCCAAACCTCCCAGTTAGGTTTTTAAGTGATGACACTAAACACAATGGAGTATACATGTCCTAGGTATCGACGCCTTCTAAATTGGGTGTTTAGGAGATCACACCAAACCCAAGGGATAAACCCACTCAAGTTTTATGGTTTTGATCCAAATTAAATCCAAGTTAAGCATGGTTGAAATCATGATTAAAATGTTTTAATTTCATATAAATATTAATATGGAAGTCCCAAGAAAGAACATTAATTGATAAACAAATATAGAGAAATATATATGGATCAGCCGATTATTCTAGTCATAGCAGACTTGAGAAAATAACACATAGGGTAACCAATCAACTAGATAATCCAATCAATTGGTTGTTCATAGGAACCAATCAATGGGTTTAGCCAAACATGTTGATAGGTCTAAGCAGATATTAGAATACTCTAGTCATAAGGCAACTGATTGACGGGTTTAGCAAACCGATCAATAGTTCATCTAAACTGTCAATGGGTTCGATCAAACAGATCAATGTTTCTAAGTAGAGACTAGACCTCTCTGATCACAAGGCAACCAGTCAATAGATTTGGCAAACTAGTTGGCTTTTCATTAGAACCCACCAAATGGTTCACCAAACTAACCGATTAGTCTCACAACCAATCTATAATACCCAAAAAATTTAGAAACCTATAATTTAATAAATAGTCTTTATTTGGGATAAATTGACTTCTAAATTTGTTTAATTTAATTATTTTGTGGATTTTTAAGCATACAAAATTGAATATGAATATTTAATAAATTAAAATAAATATTTTATTATTTTATCATACTCATTTTATTTAAATAATTTTCTAAACCAATATTTTACTAAAATTATCCTTTTTAAACTAATATATTAAATTATAATAAATTAAATTATTAAATTAATTTATCTATCAAAAATATTAAATTCTATTATTCTAAAAATTATTTTATTTTATTTCTCTCCATTTTCCTTTTTCCTTTTTTCTTTCTCCATTTCTTCTTTTTCTTCTGTGCCTTCTTTTTCCTCTACTTCCTTTTTCTCCTTTGGCCATCAGGCCTGCGTTTCCTTCCTCCCTGCGTTGGGCCATTGCTCGACCCATTTCCTCCCTTCCCTTCCTTCTCCCTTTCCCGCGCCATCTACCCCAACCCACATTTCCCTTTCTTTTTCTTCTCCCCTCTCCCTCGTGTGCGGCCCAACTTGGTCCCTCTTCTTTCTCCCTTGCCCGGTCGGCCTACCCCTCCTTTCCTCTTCTTCTTCTTCTTCTTCTTCTTCTTCTTCTTCTTCTTCTTCTTCTTATTATTATTATTATTATTATTATTATTATTATTATTATTATTATTATTATTATTATTATTATTATTATTATTATTATTATTATTATTATTATTATTATTATTATTATTCTCCTCTCTTCTCCTTCCCTAGCCATCAACCTGCGCTATGGCAGCCTCCTACACCGCCGCCTGCCACCACCTGCCTCCCCCTACAGGTTGCTCTCTCCCCCTCTCTCTCACCTATACTTTTCTTCCCATTTTTGGACCAAACACGACCTACACCCCCATCCCTGCATGCCTTCCATTCTTCCTTCTTCCTCTCCCAGCAACCTCCACCCTACGGTTGCCAACACAACCTCCCAACCGATGCCCTACCTCCTCTCCTCTCCCTCTTCTTTCTCTTCTTCTCTCCTACTTCATTTCTACCCTGTTTGAGCCTTTTTTCTCCATCTCCTGGCCCCATTCTCCCTTCTTCTCCTCTCCTTTCCTTCCCTTATTTTTACTCCACCACCCTTGACCACTGTTTCCACCGCCCTACCAATCACCCACACCACCTCCTACCGCCCCCTACTATCACTGTTCACCACCAAGACACCCTCTCAAGCCCTTGCAGCCCCCTTATTCCTCTTCTTTTCTTTTCCTCCTTATCGGCCTCCACCCTGATCCTCCACCGTTTGCCACTGTTCTGCCACTTCCGCCGCCTCTCAAGCCACCAACCTACTCCCCACAACCTCCTTTACCACCCCACGTCCTCCCTTGGCCGAAACCCAGCCTTGTAGCCTCTCATTTTCCTCCTTCCTTTCCCTTCCTTCTTTTCCTCCGCCACCCCATCAGCCCACTTCGTAGCCCTACAGCCACCGCCTCTGCCGCCCTTAGCCACCGATAACCCATCCCTGACCACCACCTACATGCCCACTCCACCTTTGCACTCAGCCTCTTCCCTAACTCTCCTCCACCTTCCCTCCTCCTAGCCCCCAAGGCCCTAACCTAACCAACCCCCCTTTTCTCTCCACCTTCCCCTTTCGATCCCTTCTCCCCTTCTATTCTGCATGCAACTCACGCTGCTCATGTTGCGACTCCCCTTTGATGATTTTGGCTAAATTTTGAGGTATAATAAGGGACAATATTAGTATATATTTAATTAAGCTTTTGATAAAAAAAATTTATTCCTTTGATTTTCTACTTCTATTATGATAATTTTTTATATTGTTTTTAGGGATTGATTTTTACCAATCAAAGATTGAACCTTTAATCGAAGTACCGATAAGGTTTGATTTTTATAGGAAATAAGGTAACCATTAAACCTTACTTAAACGTATGGATATACGTATGCTAGCACATTAGGGTTTTTAATATGTTTATATGCATAGTGTATATTGTTAAGTATGATGTATTTAGTGCCATGTATTGATTGAAAAAGAAAAGCATGTTAATTTATGTGTCATGCGTAGAAATAATGCTTAAAGAAGGAGTTTTGTTGTTAATAATGATGTTAAGAGTATATTTATGGTATGACATATTAATGTAACACCCTAAAATTTACTTTTAAAAAAAAAACGGAAGCAATTAAATTAAATTAGAACCTATGAATTTTCGGAATGTTACCGCCACACTTAGTACCAGACCGGTTCACTCCTACCGTTTCGGTACCAAGTGCTAAGGCTAAAAAGGATATTTGTTAAAATTAATTAAATACTTAAACCAAGAGTTCATAAAAAGAACTAGAAGGGTCATAACATAGAAATCAGAGTACGCGTAAAGATTTTACATAACCCAAAGTGCGAAATCAAAATTCCTTGAATGGGATAATGTCTACAACGATAAAGTTTAATTCTAGAAAATCCAATACAGAAAGAAAAGAACAGAAGGAAATAAAATAACATGAAGAGAGAATCCAGCCACGACACTCCCGATCTTTGAACCAAACACATGCTCAACACTCAGCCCCACTTGATGCCTCATGAATATCGAAGGCATCGAAATATGCATCACCCACCTGCACAAAGTCAAAAGGGCCTTCTGCTCATGGAAAGGAGTAGAACCCATAAAAAAGATGATCAATATACTACGTACTGAGTAAGGTAACTGTGCACTAAGGCCAATACATACAAGCACAAAAACCATGTAGGATAATAACACAATATACGATTACTTCAGATAAATAATAAATAAAGGCCATTTATAGTCCATATTACTTACTTAATTAATCTATGATAGATACTCAATTCACACCATGCTCTTTATCAAATCCATGTGGGGACCCCACTATTATAGCAGGTGGATCGGTCACTTATTGGGTAACATACCCTAACCACTATTATAGCTGATAGATTGGTCACATATAGGGTGGGATGCCCTAACCACTATTTCTTACCACTGGATCGGTTTGGCCTCGGCTCGTATGGTGTTCCACTGTAGGTACTTAGTGTTTTTATGTGTCTTAGCACACTTAGGGTTTGGTTTATTGAGCTCGGGATCCGCCACTATTGTAGCTGGTGCATCGGTCACTTATAGGGTATCATACCCTAACCACTATTATAGCTGGTAGATCAGTCACAAATAGGGCAGAATGCCCTAACCACTATTTCTTACCGGTGGATCGGTTGGCCCCCGGCTCAATAATCTTCCACTTTACATGATTAATGTTTTATAGTATCTTATTCAGAAGCTTCACCCGAGACATGCATGATTCACTCTCTCTACGCCTATCCTCCAACGGACCATTCCATTTCATCATACTCCTACACCTCTTAACTTGCCACAACCTCCTTCCCTCCATATCCTAACTCACACTAGAAGCCCAACTCTTAATTATATGGGTCAAGGCCCACTACCTTACACTTCCAAGTCCACTCAACACCCCACTCTAGGGTTTTATCCTGAAACCCTAATTTGGGCCTATGTGGCCCATCCTTCTCTGCCTCGCACAACCCAAACCATTTTAACACTCCACACATCACAACCTATAGATTCCACCCTCATCATCATACTTTACTCACCAAGTACACATGCAACCACGAAACCCTAAGTAGCCACACTAAACCCAAACTGGCCACACCAAACCCTAGCTTCCTCATGTCCACATGTCACCCCTCCATTTCTCACATTTCACTTATTATTTTTCCATGCCAATCATGCCCATCCTCACTTGATAATTTCCATCATCCTCTCATACTCCACTCATCCTCATTTATTTATTCTTTTACCACCTTCTCATATTAGGGTCCCCAAACCCTAGTTCGGTCTCTTATGTACCATTATACTATCCCACGTACTATTTTTCACCCAAAGCCTCCAAACACCCAAAAAACTCTTCCATTACCTTCCTTACATCCCAAGTCAACTTTCCATACATAAAATTCACCTCATGTAGACTTTATACATCCCATGCAACCCTTCAAACTTTTTCATGCAAACCCTAAAACTCCCACTTGAAATCCTAGATTCACCCACTTGAAACCCCAGATTCTCCCATGCAAAACCTTAGATTCCTCCATGCAAAACCCTAGATTCTTCCACTTTTTTATTTTATTTAAAATCCTTTTTTTATTCATCCACTCATGGACCATTAAAATATTTAGGTCAACTTATTTCCCCATTTTCCTTTTTCATCCTTTCCACCCCCACCAAACCACATTAAACATCCTCACATGCATGTCTTAAAGGATCATAACAAATTACATCACATTTCACCACATATACATAATCACACATGCCATATGAAAGCACATATGCATACCTCAACTCCAAGCAACAAAACACATAAGATACATCACATATAATGGCACATGGCATGCAAAATACATTACATACATAAGGCCTTGGCTACACCCTTACCTAATACAACACCGGTCTTGGAGCACGCTCTTACACCTCCTTAGGACTTTGACTGGTCTTACCTATAAGAGGGAAAAACTAAAGATTTGGTTCCCTCCTACTAAAAATACAATTATTTCCTAATTAATTCTAAGATTAGGGTTTTTGATAAAATAAAATTAATAATAATAATAATAATCATAGTAATAATAATAATAATAATAATAATAATAATAATAATAATAATAATATAATAATAATAATAATAATAATAATAATACTAACTACATACTAATTTTGCTAAAGATAAAAGTAATAATAGTAATATTGTAAAAGTTGATAATGTAGGGTTTGAAGATTTTACCCTAATAATAATAATAATAATAATAATATAATTCGAAATAAATGGTGAAATAAGGGCTTCGACCCTTCACCATAATAATACTAATAATAATACTACTAACATTAATAATAATAATAAAACAATAATAGTAATACGAAATAATAATAACAATAATGATGATAATAATAATAGTATAAATCAAAAATAATGTAAATTAGGGTTTTGACCCTACTTTAAAATAATAATAATACTATTAATAATAATAATAATAATAATAATAATAATAATAACTAATAATATTAATAATAATAATGATAATGATAATAATAATATTCGAAATAAAAATAGCATAGGGCTTCGACCCTCAATAGCAATAATAATAACAACATTAGTAGTAGTAGTAATAATAATAATAATAATAATAATAATAATAATAATTGAAATAATAGAAATATAATAAAATTAAATAAATAAAGCTTGTAAAAATAGGGTAAAAGGGTTGAGAGGGTTTAGGGTACCACCTTGGGTTGGTGTTGACAGGCGACACCGGCTATGGTGCACAGTGACGATGGCAGTGGGCGGAAAAAGAGAAGAAAAGAGAGAAAGTTGAGTACTGGGAAAAGGAGAGGGAGAAAGAGGGTGGGAGTTAAGGTGTTTATGGTTACCAAGATGGAGAGGAGTAGAATAAGGGTGGCGGCGTAGCCAAAGGTGGTGGCGCACGGCGGCGGTTATGGTAGCCAAAAGTGGAGGAATGAGAGAAAGAGAGGAGGAGAGGGAGAAAGAGGAAAAGAAGGGTAGGGGTAGGTAGAGGAAGGTCTGTAGGTGTTTTTGGGAGGTTTAGGAGGCAGTGGTTACGACGAAAGTGGTGGTTAATGGTGGTGCGAAGGGCAGCGGATGTGGAAGGAACAACTGATCGAGAAGGCTACTTTGCACCACCGGGGTGGCTCGTGCAGGGAAAATCGAGGGAGGAGGGAGGTGTAGTTAGTTAGAGGGTGGTGTAGGGAGTGTTGTTGTGGGTGGTTCGAATGGCAGTGTCAAGCGACGGCGACGGAAATAGTGTCTGAAAGGGTGGTGGTGCACGAGAGTAAAATTTTAGGGTTTCGAAAAAAAACTCATGTCTAGGCTGGTTATGGGGGTATTTATAAACCAAGGGAGGGGGATAACGTCAGAGGGATGACAGGAGAATAGGGCAGGTGCGTTAGGGCTCACTGGCGGCGACGCTAGGCGGGCGCACGACTGTGTCGTGGCCTGTGATTGAGTAGGGGAAAAGAGGGGGATCATGCGAGAAGAGAGGGAAGTGGTTTGGGTCAAGGTGAATGGTGAGTCAGGGGGAGGAGAGAGGAGAGGAAACAACACGTCAAATCAGGCATGGCCGGTAATGGAATCCTCGGGCAGTTGTAGGCTGCGATGGGGGAAGGGAAAAGGAAGAAGGAGGAGGAAGAAGGACATACGTGGACCGACGGTATAGGAAAGAAAATAACAGAAAAAGAAGGAAGAGCCGATCGGGTGGTGATGGAGGAAAATTAAAACAAAACGCGGCGTGCGGGGTCTTGGGCCGCTGAAGGAGAAGGAAAGGAAATGGGAAGGGTCTTGGGCAGCAGGCTGGCCTAAGTCGTGGAAAGGAGGAAGAAAAGAAATGAAGAAGAAGGAAAAAGAAAGAAAAAGAAAGAAAAGAAAGAAAGAAAAAGAACAAAGGAAAAAGAACAAAAAAAAAGAAAAATAGGTAGGTTGGGTTATTTGGATTATTTTGGTAATTTGGGATATTTAAAATAATAATATTTAAATAAAATAATGTTTAATTTTTCCTTTTAGGCTAATGTAGGATTTTTGAAAGATTTTTCCAAAATTCCATTTTAATTAGCAAAATACCAATTTTTTCCTAATTAAAAAATTTGTTATTTTCTTCTTGATTAGCCCTAATTAATTCCTTTTTATTTTAATAAAAATAATTAATTTAATTAATTTTTCTAATAAATTCTTAATTATCTATAATTCTTAAAAATTTGGTTTTGGGGCATTTCAATTAATATGGCCATTTGGTGCATAAGCATGTTAATATGATCCTTGGGGGCATTTTGGTAATTTTTGCATGTGCAAAAGATGTGGCATGAAAATGTGTGTGGTAGGAGATAATATTTGTTTATGATAAATAATAATAGTTGGTGGAGTTGGGTGATGGGTAAGAAGCGTTAATATTAATATTAATATTTTATATAGTGAGGGTATTTTGGTAAAAGTGGTATCATAAGGGCAAAATGGTAAAGTATAAGAGTATAGAGGGTAAAATGGTAAATGGACAAAGAAGGAGGGCATTTTAGTAATTTTACATGGAAAGGAGATAACTTAGTAATTTTTGGGTGTAAGAAAGTATTTTAGTGAATTAAATATAATAAAAAAGGTATTATGGTGATTTGGTACAAATGAAGGTAAAATGGTAATTTAATAGGGTAAAATGGTAATTTGGTACAAATGAAAGGTAAAATGGTAATTTAATAAAGTAGAAGGATAAAATGTTAAATTGGAAGGGCATTTTGGTGATTTAATAAAGAAGAAGGGTAAAATGGTAAATTAGTGTAAAGGAAGGGTATTTTTGTAATTCGTAGAAAGAGGGGCAAAATGTTAAATATAATAATGAAGAGAGGGAAAATGGTAATTATAATAATGAAGAAGGGCAATATGGTAATTTAGAAGGGTGATTTGGTAATTTAACTAACTAAAAGGGCAATTTGGTAATTATGATAATGAAGAAGGACAATTTGGTAATATAACCAGCCAAGTGGAAAATTTGACAAGTGTAACAAATATGAAGGGTGAGTGGTGACTTAATGGGTCAAAGGGTAATTTGGTAATTTAGATAAGTATAAAGGGTAATACGGTAATTTAACCTACTGGAAGGGTAAATTGGTAACTTAACGAGTATAAAGGGTAAAGTTGGTGATTTAATAAGCATAGAGGATAATTTGGTAACCTAACACGAGTAAAGGGCAATTTGAAAATTAGGCAACATGGAGGGTAATATTGTAATTTAACAAGTAAAGAGGGTATTTTGATAATTTTGTAGAGATGATGGGGGTAAATCGGTAACTCATATCTAACATGTCAATAGGTTAACTAAGTTTCATAATAAGAGTCAAGTAACATTAAATATCAAGAGAAGGGTATTTGACAGTCAGTAATTATCACAAGAACATGGCTTGACCTGGGATTGGATGGATAGTTAAGGTTGTGGCATAGTGTTATTTTCATATTCATGAAGGAGGTGTCTTAATCATTAATCATACATGTTATTGTATTTTGGGTGTGAATTAAGGGCATGTTAGGGTTATATGTACCATGATTCTTCAATGCGAACTAACCAGACTCTAAGACCGTAATGTGATTATGATATGATAACTCCTATGGCATGCGAACAAATAGAAATGAATCCTGAATTGGAATTGGATGAGATAGTGATGGCCTTAGTGATTCCTTTAGGTTATCATGGATAATTGTATGACTAAGGATTACTTAATGATATCAAAAACAAATGAAAGTGAATAAGTATGTAGTTGTTGTGCTTCTTGTGGTCACCTTTATTAAGACACTAATAATTAAAGTGGAAAACCTTGAGATCGGGAATGGTGGCTCTTTAAGGGTTGCTATCCTAAAGATGTGGTTTAGCCCCCAATTATTTTGGTATTTGCTGGTATGCCTTAGTGCCCCAACCAGGTCCTATATCTTACTCTATCTAGCTCTACGAACCTATTTAGGGGGAATGCATACTTATGGATTAGATTTCCTTGTTGGTAGGATACTTTGTAGCTTGTATGTACTAGTACGACTAGGGTACATTTTCGTCCCTAGGCTAATGGTTGAAGGGTACTCAGTTGCTTGTATATGCCAGTATGAATGGTATACCTTCGCGTCTCCAGGTTCTTGATCTCCCCTAGAGGAAAATAAATGGAACTATTGTGCTAGTTAAAAGGAAAAACACTAATTATGTAAAGTGAAAGATAATTGAGCCAGGCCCAGATAGATTATATTATGTGTACCGGTCTACCAGTTCTAATAGTGGTCTTGGAGCATTTTGCCTTGAAAGATGTATATGCGTATTAGTCCACCAGTTATAATAGTGGCCCATGAGCATTTTATCCTGAAAGATGTATATATTTGTAGGTCCACCAGTTATAATAGTGACCCAGGAGCGTTTTGCCTTGTACCGATCCACCAGATATAATAGTAGCCAAGGAGCGATTTGCCCTAGAAGATGTATATGTATATTCTGGTCCACCGGGTATAATAGTGGGGGTCCCGAGCTTAACAAACCAAATCTTGGATGTAAATACATTATGGAAAATATAAATCACTTATAGCGGAACACCATGTGAGTCAGCGCCAGACCGATCCACCGGCGCTAATAGTAGCCAGGAGCCTTCTACCTTGGAGATCAATCTACTGGCAAATAATAGTGGTCAGGTGTGTGTTTCCCTGTATGTTTCTGGTCCACTAGCTATAATAGTGGGGTTCCCACACTCACATAGATATAATTTGAGAGATGATTTTTGAGTAATAATATTCATTAATGGCTTAAGACCAAAAGGGTACTATCATTATTACGATCTACTGTTATAATATAAGTTCAGCCTTGGTACCTATCTCTCTTGATGGAATTTCTAAGTATGTGGATGTTGTGTTATACTTCTCTTGTAGTATGTGCGGTGTTGAATGATGTATTAGTCCGTATGTTATCATCTCGTACTGTGTATGTTTCACATGTTGCATGAAACACCCCAAAATCCTAATTTAGGAATTATGGCAAAATAATGATTTATTAGGAAAATTAAGTAAATAAATTATCTTATTAAAATAAAGTGAAACTAATGAAGGAAAAACAAGGAGAAAATAATAAATAAATTATTTAGGAAAATTTGAACATTTTACCAATTATCATGGAAGTTAAGGAAAATTCGTCCAAAATAGCCAAATTAATCTAAAAAGGAATTTAATTATTACTATAATAAATATTATTAATTTTAAATATTCAAAAATAATAATAATAATAATACCAAATACCCCAACCCATCCATTTTCTCCTTCTTCCCCTTTTCCTTTTTCTATTTCCTTTTTCTTCTTTCTTTTGTTTTTTTCTTTCTTCCCCTCCTTCTCTTTTCTTCTTTCTTTCCCCATCCTCCCCGACTGGGCCAACCCGCGTAGCTCAGGCCCTTCTCCTCCCTTCCCTCTTTAGCGTGACCCAGGCCCACGCGACCGCCCCTTCTCCCCATCGCCGAGCTACCCAGCCGAGCCGCCCTCTTTCTCTTTCTTTTCTTTCCCCAGGACCGTCAGTCCACTCCTTTCCCTTTCCTTCTTCTTCCCCACGCGGACTGCACCCCGATCTACAGTCCTGCTCCTACCGGCAACCATATGCTCCGTCCGGTCGTCCTTCCCTGCCTCCCCCCGTCATTTTCTGTCCAATTTCGACCCAACCAATCTATCCTCCCTCCTCACGCATGCCTGCCATTCCTTTTTTTTTCCTCACCCCGACCAAATGTACCCTGCAATTTCGTAGGGCATGCACCGCCTGTCACCACCCTTTGGTTGTCCTCTTCTTCCTTCATCGTTTTCCCCTCAAATTAGCCTATAAATACCCCCATAGAAATCCATAATCGGGTCTTTGTTTTCATAACCTAGAAATCCCAATTTTGCACCGCCGCCCAAACAGTTCCCTATTACGCCACCGTCGACAATTGTCGTTGCAAAAGCCGCCCCACCAAAACCTTCCCTGCACCGCCCTCTACATAACTGAGTCACCCTTGTCCCTTATCTTGCCCTGCACGAGCCACCCCGGCCATGCAAAATCACCATCCCGATCAACCACTTCGACCTCTCGCTGCCCCTTGCACCACTTTCCGCCGCCGATTCCGCTGCAACCAACACCTCCTCCGCCCTCCAAAAAAACCAGGGGAACTTCCTCTACCTCCCCATACCTCCATCTTTCCCTACCTCCCTCTTCTTCTCCCATCTCCACCTTCCACCACCTTCGGCCACAACACCGACTGTCGTGCGCTTCCACTTCCGACTGCACCACCACCTCCATTCCACCCCTCTCTACCTGATACACCTTTCGCCATCTCAAACACCCCTTCATTCCCTCTCCTCTAGCCTATACCCCCATCTCTCCACCTCTCTTCCTCCACCGCCGTTGCTGCCGGTTCTGCCACCAACCCTAGGTGCTATTCTAATTTCCCCAGCCCTTAAACACTTTTTCTATAAGTGTTAATAATTTTTAGTAATATTAATAGTATTACTCTTAATATTATTATTATTATTCTTATTATCATTAATGTTGTTGTTGTTGTTGTTGTTGTTGTTGTTGTTGTTGTTATTATCTAACCTAACTTTTGAAATATTTATAACTATGGTATTATTATTTAAAAGGCTACAACTTTAGTATTAATATAGTTATTATTATTATTATTATTATAATTATTATTATTATTATTATTTTATTACTAATACTATTAATACTAACTTGGCCATTATCACTTTTATTATTGGTGTAAATGTTGGGACTCTTATATTACTACTACCCTTTTCAATTATTACCCTTATTATGCTTAACATTATTATTATCATTTCTATCATTATTATTATTATTATTATTATTATTATTATTATTATTATTATTATTATTATTATTATTATTATTATATTATACTTGACCACATTATCACTAAGGCTACTACTAATATGATTTCTAGGACCTTCATTAGTATTATTCTTAAGATGAGAACTATTATTAATATTATCACTATTATTATTATTATTATTTAATACTACTATAAATATTATTATTGTTAACTTGTCTTTTGTTAATATTTCATAATCACTAACCTATTATCACTAATATAAGAATCATTATGGTCACTACTTCTATATTACTTATATCACTATTATTATTATTATTATTATTATTATTATTATTATTATTATTATTATTATTATTATTATTATTATTATTATTATTAGGGTTTGGGTCAATATTAGCATTATCACTAAAACTAATAATAATATTATTATTAGTAATATTAGAACTATTACCTTAATACTATGAATATCACAATGACAACTTTAACATAAACCATGATGGCTACTAAGACTTATTTTGGTTAGTAGCGGCACGATTAATTATTTTGAGAATAATAACCCTACTTTTAATTATAAAACTACTATTATCATTATTAGCCCTAATAGTAGGGTATGATAAGAGTAGGGTAGAAATAATGGTAATCTTCGGTAAGCGGGAGATTAACCCATAGTATTTCCCTCTTATAGGTGAATCAAGCCAAAACCCTAAGGAGGCGTAGGAGGGTGCTTCAAGCCCGATGTCATATTAGGTAAGGATATGGTTAAGGCCTTTTATGTGTAAGAATGTGCTATGTGTGTTGGTTTGATGGGTGTGCTTTATATTTCATATTTTATACTATCATGTTCTTATGGCAGCTTGCTAAGCATGGAGCTAAGGTAAGTTGCATATGTTTAAGATATGTGTAATGTGATGTTATTACCTATACTTGAATTGTGCTTATGTAATAATTCCCCTCATGACATGCATGATAGGATATCCTAAGTAGTACGATGTGGTTGCAAGAAAAATGGAAAAGAAGGAGGAAAAGGAGTTGAGTAGATAATGATAATGATTGCCTAATTATCTTATGACTTATAGATAGAGAAAAAGAGGAATAATGAGAATGAAATTAAGGGAATGGATTAACATATATGGGAAGTCTAGGGTTTGCATGGGATGGTTAGCTTTTCCATGGGGATGACTTTTACGTGGGAAAAGTTGATTTGAAGATCGAGTAAGGTAAAGGAAGAATCATTAGGGCGATTGGAGTCTATATGTGAAAAATAGTATGTGGGTTGATGTAAGGATGCATGGGGGATTCGACTAGGGTTTTGGGAGGAAACCCTAAGTGAGAGAAAAGTGTAAGGGAGGAAAAAAAAAGAAATTAATGAAAATGGATAGAATGAGGATAAAAGATGAGAGGGGTGTCACATGGGGGAAAAAGTGAATCAAGAGAGAAGATTGTATTCGGGTGTTGAGTGAGTCGCATAAAAGAAAGGAGGAGTACTAGGATTTTCAGGAAGCTAACTAAGGTTTTGGTGATCATGTGTGGGAGTTGGATAGTGAGGTTGTAAGGTCAAGAGTGGGTCGAGAGAAGTGATGGTCTTAATAATAATAAAGAGTTTTGGGTTCATAATTAGTGGGGAGAAGGTGAAAGGAAGTACCAGGATCATGGGTTGTGTTGGATATGTGTCATGTGAAGGAGTTGGTGGTAAGTAAGAATGATGAATGAATAATATCGTATCGGGAAAGAGAATTTCTAGAGTTTTGGAATGGCTGACTAGGGGTTCGTGGAAACATGTATTATATGAGAAGTGAAATGTGATACTTGGGGAAGAATCGAGCGAGGTGATAAATTGGAGGAGTATGAGTTATATAGGATAGAGGCAGGTTAGGCCATATAGGCCAAATTAGGGTTTTCCTGGAAGAAAACCCTAGAGAGTTTTATTAAGTTGATTCAGAAATATGGGAAGTGGGCCTCGGTGTTGAGTAGTCATGGTAATGAGGAAAGAGTGAGGAAGGATATTAGGATGCACTAGAAGAAGTAAAAGTCCCAAGATATGGGACAGAATTATCGGGAAGTCGAGTGACTCGTGCATGTCTAGTCGGGGTCATGTATGGAATAAGATACAATAAAACACTAAACACTTAAAGTGAAAGATTATTGAGCTAGGGCCCAGTAAGGTTATATATTCTCCTGTCTACCGGCTATAATAGTGGTCAGGTGTGTTTTGTCCTGCTGAGTGTTTTCGGTCCACCGGCTATAATAGCGGGGGATTCCGGGCTCGATAAACCAAAACTTGTATTGTAATAAGTCTTGAAAAGATACTATTTACTTACAGTGGGACACCTTGTGAGTCAGGGCTAGTGAGGTTATATACTCTCCGGTCCACCGGCTATAATAGTGGTCAAGTGTGTTCTGCCTTGTGGAGTGTTTCCGGTCCACCGGCTATAATAGTGGGGTTCCTGTACTCACGTGGAATTAATATAAGAAATGTGTGAACCATAAGTATAAGGAATGGAAAGATAATAATCATTTACAGTGCAACACCATGTGAGTCGGGGCCAGTGAGGCTACTTATATACTTTCCGGTCCACCGGCTCTAATAGTGGTCAAGTGTGTGTTGCCTTACTGAGTGATTCTGATCCACTGGCTATAATAGTGATTAGGTGCTTTCTGCCTTGTGGAGTGTTTCTGGTCCACCAGTTATAATAGTGGGGTTCCCGTACTCTCATGGAATTAACATAAAAGAGATGTAAGATAAATCATTAATATAAGTTTGGCCTAATCTTGTAATTCTGGATTATTGTCTTGTACGCCTTTTGTATTTATTCTCTTGCATGGCCTTACTTGCGTGCTTCTTTTTGGCCTTACCCATATGGTAACCTTACTCAGTACGAAGCGTACTGATCACCCGTTTCATGGGTGTTGCTCATTCCTACAAGTAGAAGACCCGTCTGAGTTTGTGCAAGTAGAGGATGATGTCTTCGATGCCTACGATACCTACGAGGCGACTTGGTCAAACTTTTTTTTTCTTATTTTACCATGTTTTGTTCTTATTCTAGTTATTTCATGTCGTACGGTATTTTATGTTTTTGGAAAACTTTAGTTGCTTACTCTTTGGGTTGTAATTCTTAAATCGCACTCTGATTTCTATATGACTATGAGGAAGTCCTCTCATGAACTCTCATTGTTTTATTAATGACTTGTGTTTGATGTTAACCCTATTTAGCCTTAGTACTTAGTACTGGAACGGTAGGAGTGAACCGATCTGGTACTAAGTATGGCGATAATACCCCTAGAATTTACAGTTTTGTTATTTCACTTCTGTTAAACCTTTCAACTAAAACAAAAAAATTTCAGTAGTAAATTTTGGGGGTGTTACATTGCATGCGAGCCTGCCTTTCAATTTGGTTTAAAGGGTTACTCTGTACCATAGTACAGAAGGATTCCATTCGTGGGCCCCTATCTATCTAATGGGCAGTGTCCCTTGCAGATCCATTGCAAGTGTTATTCAAGAGGGCTTGGGTATGTGAGTAAGGATTATCTGGAAAATCCTTAGGGTATTTCTTCCACTCTTTTTAATTCTTTGGTAAATGATTTTACTCTTGTAACCACTAACTGTGGGCTTATATCTTTTGTAATGATTTTAGTGCGCTACTCTATTTTAAATTGAATTTGTATAAATCATGTTCTATTTCTTTTAGCCTTAATACTTGGTACTGAAATGGTAGGAGTAAACCGGTATTGGCGGTAATATCTCTTAAATTCTCCGTTTTATTTTCTTTACTTCAATTATTTTCTTTTAATAAAATAAATTTTTTTAGTGGTGAATTTTGGGAATGTTACACAGTCCATCAAAGATTCCAAATATAGCAACTGTTCACACAACCAATCGAACAAATCGATCAACTGGTTAGAGCGACAAAACATCCATACCAAGAAACCATACACAAAAACATTTCCAATCTTTTCTAATTTAATCCTAGCATGCATCTATGTTGTATACCATATAAAAAGACATACTCCAAACACGAATTCATAACGATTATGGTAGGAATCAATACTCAATAAGATCATGCTTAAATTCAATAAAAATTGTAATTCATGCCTCAATTCATCAACATGGGTGATATAATATATAAGTCATGTTATCATCAATCCCATGCTCAAGTAAGTTGGTTAAGTAGGTTATATACTACCAACTCATGTGAAAACATGCTAAATACACCAAATATTCGGATCATCCTCCACTACTGAATTAAATATTCAACATCATACTATATTCACAACCTTCATGCTAAGGCCAAAATGGCTTAATCATGCTTAACACCTCATAAATCACATCCTACTTATGCAATTACTATTAATAAGTAAAATGTCCCGAAAATTCTAATTTTAATAATTATAGTTGAATAAGGTTTTGTTAGGAAAATTAATTAATTAAATTATTTTTATTAATATAAAAAGGAATTAATTAGGGTAAATCAAGACGAAATTTATAAATATTTTAATTAGAAAATTTTTGGGTATTTTAGCTAATTTAGGATTTTATTTTGGAAATTAATTAAATAAATTATTTTATTTAAAATAAGAAGGAGAAAGTAGGTCCAAATTAATAGGAATTTTATAAATAATTTAATTGGAGAAAATTAGAGTGATTTGCTAATTAAAATGGAATTTATGAAAAACCTTTCAAAAACTCTAAATTAGCCTAAAAAGGGATTTAAATATTATTTTATTTAAATATTATTATTTTTAAATATCCCAATTAATTTAATTAACGCAACCCACTATTTTTCTTTTTCCCCTTTTCCTTTTCTTTCTTTCTTTTTCTTTCCTTTTTCTTTCTTTTTTTCTTTCTTCTTCTTTTATTTTCTTCCTCCTTTCCCCGACTTGGGCCAGCCTGCGGCCCAAGATCCTCCCAATTTCCCATCCTTCTCCTTCGGTAGCCCAGGCCCGCACCATTTTTTTTCTTTCGGCCGTTCCGGTTCTCCCCCTCTCCCTTTCTTTTTTTTCTTTTCTTCTGGACACCTGGTCCAGCCCCCTTCTTCTTCTTCCCCAACCCGTCGCAGCCTACACTTTCTTCCCCGAACGGCTACGCCATTTCCTCCGTCAACCATACCCGATTGAACGACCAGTTCTTCCCCTCTCTCCCCCGCTGATCGGCCTATCATTTCAACCCAATTGACTCCTTTATTCTCGCACAATTTTCCCTCCTCCCTAGCCTGCGCAACCACCTCTACCGTTTTGAATTTCGCCGGCCAACTGTCGCTAGCCGATGCCATCTCCCCCTGCCTTATTCTCCCAGCACTCCCATCTGACCTTATCCCCCTCCATAACTCTATAAATACTCCCTTAAGCTACCTTGTATCAAACTTTTGATTTCTTACCCAAACCTTCTCCCCTCATGCGCCGCCACCACTTCAGATGTCGTTGCCGCCGCCATCGGCCAACGCTGCCGCCCTCTCTGCCCACCCAACTAATCCTTGCACCGCCGTCTAACTAACTAAGACTCCCTTCTCCCTCGATTCTCCCTGCACGAGCCACCTGGCCGTGCAAAGTTACCTCTTTAAGCAGCCCTTTCTCCACCCCTACCACCCTTCGCGCCGCCGTCCACCACCAATTTTGCCACTGCCGCTACTCCTTTCACCTCCCAAACTATACTACAGACCCTCTTCTATCTCCCCTACCTTTCTTTTCCCCTTCCTCCCTCTCCTCCTCTCTTTCTCTTCTTCTTCCCCATTCAACCACCACTACTGCCGCTGTGCGCTGCCACCTTTGGCTACGCCACCACCCTCCTTCTGTTCCTCTCCTTCTAGACAACCATAACCACCCTTACTTCCACCCTCTTTCTCTTTCTCTTTTTCCTAGCCCTCAACTTTTTCCTTTTTCTTCTCTTTTTCTGGCCACTGCCATGCACCATCGTCGATGCCACCTATCACCACCAGCCTAAGGTAGAACCCTAAACCCTCTCAACCCTTTTTCACTATTTATAAAAGCTTTAATTTATTTTATTTCATTTATTTGAATATATATACTATTATTATTATTATTATTATTATTATTATTATTATTATTATTGATTTTATTATTATTTCTATTGATGGTCGAAGCCCTATTATATTTTTATTTCGATTATAGTATTATTATTCTTATTGTTGCTATTATTATTATTAATCATATTAATATGTTATTATTATTATTATTATTATTATTATTATTATTATTATTATTATCATCATCATCTTCAATGTTAGTATTATTATTCTATATAGGGCTGAAACCCTATTGTGCCTATTTTAAATTTTAGTAATAGTATTATAAATATCAAGTCTTATTATTATTATTATTAGTGTTATTATTATTATTATTATTATTATTTATTAAGTTTATTATTATTCAATGTAGGGTCAAAACCTTACTTCATTTTATCTTCGATTATTATCATTACTATTATTACCATTATGATTATTATTATTTTTGTAATATTATTATGGTTTTTATCATTATTATTACTATTTCATTATTGTTATTATTACTAAGTTTTATTATTAATGTTACTAATATTATTATTAGTATTATTTGGCGAAGGGGTCGGAGCCCTTATTTCACTTTGTTTTTAAATTATACCCTTATTATTATTATTATTATTATTATTATTATTATTATTATTATTATGGTTATCATTATTATTGTTATTATTACCATTATTGTTATTATTAGTATTATTTCCATTTTCATTATTATTATTATTAGAATTAAATCTCCAACCCTTATATTATCAACTTTTATAATATTACTATTATTTCTATATTTTTAGCCAAATTTAGTAATTAGTTAATGATTATTATGATTAACATTTTATTATTTTATCAAAAACCTAGTCTTAGAATAAATTAGTAAATAATAGTATTTTCGTAGAAGGGAATCTAAATTTTAGTTTTTCTCTCCTATAGGTGAGACTAGTCAAAGCCCTAAGGAGGCATAGGAGCGTGCTCCAAGACCGATGTCGTTTTAGGTAAGGGTGTTACTAAGGCCTTATGTGTGTTGATGTGCATTATATGCTTTGTATGTTATGCATCCTATATTTATCATTGTAATTATTTTGTGTGTGGTATGGCGTGGAGTTGAAGTATATTCATGTATTATTATATGGCATGTGTATTATGTATACGTGATGAAATATTATGATATGTGATTATTGGTTTGTGACCCTTTAGACATGCATGTGAGGATGTATAAAAATGGTATTGCGTGGGGAAAAGGTTGATAAAGTAAAATGAGAAATGAGTTGAACAAAAGGGAGTAAGTTGACCAAAGGGAAATGAGTTGACCATCGAATGTGAGTTGACCTAAAAATGTTAATGATCCACCAGTGGAAGAAGAATAGGGGTGAAAGTAAAATGAAGGAATGGGAGAGTCTATAGTTTTGCATTAGAGAATCTAGGGTTTCGTATGGGAGAATCTAAACTAGGGTTTCGTATGGGTGGACTTTGGGTTTTGCATGACAGATTTATGGTGTTGTATAGGAGAATCTAAACTAGGGTTTTGTATGGATGGAATTAGGGTTTTGCATGGCAGATTTTATGGTGTTGCATGGGATAATCTAAATTAGGGTTTGGTATGAATGAACTTAGGGTTTTGCATGGCAAATTCTATGGTGTTGCATGGGAGGATCTAATCTAGGGTTTTGTATGGATTGAATCTAAGGTTTGGTATAGATGAATCTAGGGTTTGCATGGAAGAATCTAGGGTTTACATGGTTGAATCTAGGGTTTCATGTGGGAGTTTTAGGGTTTTGCATGAAAAGTTTGAAAGGCTGCATGGAATGTGTAAAGTCTGCATGGGAATGAAATTTACGTTTGGGAAGTTGATTTGGGGCGTGAAGAAGGTAATGTAAGTGTTGTTTGGGTGTTTGAACACTTTGGATGAAAAATAGTACGTGGAGCAATATAAGGGTACATAGGAGACTGAGCTAGGATTTGGTGTGGACAATTAGGGTTTGGTGTGGCTAATTAGGGTTTTTGTGGTAGCACATGTACTTGGTGATTAAAGTGTAATGATGAGGGTGGAATCTATGAGTTGTGATATATGGAGTGTTAAAATGATTTGGGTTGTGTGAGGTGGAGTAGGATGGGCCACTTAGGCCTAAATTAGGGTTTCTAGAAAAAACCCTAGAGTAAGGAAGTAAGTGGACTTGAAGCTGTGTATTAGTAGGCCTTGACCCACATATTTCGCTGTTAGAGTTATAGTGTGAATTTAAGTATAGAGGAAAGGTTGTTGGGCAAGTTAGGAGGTGTAGGGTTCTCGTGATATGATACGGGTCAGTTGGAGGATAAGTGTAGAGGGAGTGATTCATGCATGTCTAGGGTAAAGTTTCTGAATAAGACACTGTAATACATTAATCATTTAAAGTGGAAGATTGTTGAGTCGGGCCCATACTGATCCACCTGCGAATAATAGTGGTTAGGGCATGATGTCCTATATGTGACTAGTCCACTGGCGAATAATAGTGGTCAGGCATTGTACCTGTGCATTTTCGGTCCACCGGCTATAATAGTGGGGGATTCCGTGCTCAACAAAACCGAACATATTTGTGCTAAGACATGGGAAAGATGCTAAGTACTTATAGTGGAACACCATGAGAGTTGGGGCCAGACCGGTCCACGGGCGAATAATAGTGGTCAAGAGCTTTATGCCTTGTGTGTTTTCGGTCCACTGGCAATAATAGTAGTCAGGAGCTTTATGCTCTGTATGTTTCCGGTCCACTGGCTATAATAGTGGAGTTCTCATACTCGCATGGATTTGATAAAAATCATGGTGTGAATCGATTTCCAATCAGAGATTAATTAAGTAATTATTCCGGACTATAAATGGGCCTTTATTTATTTACCCGAATGATTGTACGATATTATGTTATCATGATGGACTATATGCTCTTTTTATTTTCCTGTATGGTTTATGTGATTTTATGTGTTGGCCTTAGTGCACCTGTTACCTTACTCAGTATGTAGCGTACTGATCACCCTTTTCATGGGTGCTGCTCATTCCCACGAGTAGTAGGCCCATCTAACGTGTTGCAGGTGGGTGAGGTATCTTTTGATGCCTTCAACATTCATGAGGCGTCAAGCGTGGTTGAGTGTTGAGCATTTTCTTAGCTCGATGATCGGGAGTGACGTGACAGGATTTTCTTTCCATGATATTTCTTTCCTACATTGGATTTTCCTTAATTAAATATTAATGTTTGTAGACATTATTTCCTCCGAGGAATTTTGATTTTGTACTCTGATTTCTATGGTATGATCTTTTTAATTCTTTTCATGAACTCTCAGTTTAAGTTTGAAGATAATCTTTTTAGCCTTATCACTTGGTACTGGAACTGTCGGAGTGGACCGGTCTGGTACTAAGTATGGCAGTAACATTCCCAGAATTCATGGGTTTTAATTTAATTGCTTCCGTTTAAAAAAAATAGTGAATTTTGGGGTGTTACAATAATATAAATTCATCCTAAGCATGCTTTTTAATTAATTACACCACAATTTCATTCTTAACTCATCAAATTCATTCTTTAAGTAAAAAAAATAACCAATCATTCCCATATAATCAACATCAAGCAGGAAATCAATGAGAACCATGTCAACATTAAAATCAAGCTCGTGATATCCCTTACACACAAATCCAATATTCATCAAAAGGTTCTGAGGATCATGTACTACTAAACTTAGACAACATATGATACATAGATAGAAAGCTAGAGTCATGGAATTAGCTAAGCATATAAGCATGTTTGCTAAATAAAACCTCCATAATTCAGTCATTATGCCACACTTCCGATGTAACCACATTTTCCACACTTATGACCAAAGATGCATTTGTTCTTCTATAACTATTAGCAGGGACTGAATTAATTTGTGTGGAGGATAATCTTGATCCATGTGTTATAATTTATTAGCTAGTGTAGCATTTCTTTGAGCTTTAAAAGATATTTCATTTTGATAAGCATTTAATTTACTTAAGTGTTGAATATTGGCCACTTTTGACACTTATTTAAATTTTGTAATATCAAGAAGGTTATGCAACACAAAAGATGTTGAAATGGTGATAGGGGAAACATCAAGAGGTGTTTAGGTGCTATCATTAACCTTATGAAATTAATTGTGTGACATTATTAGGGATCATTTATTAGGATGGTGATAGGCTAAGAGTATGTTTCACCTAGAGTAAAAGTTAGTGAATCTAGCAAGGTTGATATCTTGTGAGCTTGGCAAGCTATGATTTGTTGATTATTATTTACACTTTGTTACCTCACATCTTTTATATTGATTTATCCTCTCATAAACATGTGACATGTTGTGCCTACTCCTAGTATTTCCCTTATTTCCATTTGTCACATGTTATTTATTTATGTAGCTGCCATATCATCATTATGTAGTGTAATTTTATCATATTTTGTGAGCACTCGCTTAATCCTCATGGGAACGATACTATACTCATAGTTTATTAGTTGGTCCAGCATCATTTACTTTCAAAAAGTGTAGTGCTTCATTTACTTTTCATGTGCAACTAAGGCACTATTGAACTGAGCATACACAAAGTTTTTTATGATGTTACAGGGGATTCATTAGCATAAGTGCTACTTTTTTTATAGAATACTGTAGAGTAATAGGATAAAACTAACTTTTAGAGTTTCCTTTAGATTTATTTATTTTTAGTTATGTAGGCTACTAGGTGCATGAACAAACTTATCGAAAGTGCACTATTTCCATTTGATTCAAAAATTGAACACACTTGGAGAAGAAATAATGTTAACCTATGTGCTCAACAACAACCATATCAAGAAGAACAAGTATTTTATCATGAATTCAATGCAATGGAAAATCTTGGTCAACAACAACAAGAAAATTACAACAATTTACTACAAGTACAACATGAACATAACCTAAGGGAAGGGCATCCTATGATCCTACCACCACCATAATTAAATGTCATGAACCTTGTATGAATGCAAGTTAATCCCTAAGGTAATGGTTGAAACTGAGCTATAAGGGGCTATGTTATACTAGTACAAAACCATATTAACCCTACCATCACCCACCAAAAAATTCAAGCCACCCAATTCAAGCTTAACCCAATTATGTTTCATATGTTATAAACCATCAGACAATTCCATGGCCTAGTAATTAAGGAATCTCATTTACATCTTTGAGTATTCATGGAATTGAGAAAAACCTTCAAAAATCCTAAATTACATGAAGCCTCCATACAACTTAAACTATTTCCATATTCTTGTATTAATCATTCAAGGGATTGGCTCAGCTCACTACTAATTGACTCAATCACATACTGAGATGGCTTTGTCTAGAAATTTCTAATGTGACACCTTCCTCCTAATAAAAAATGTCAAACTAAGACATAACATAACAACATTTTTGTAAGAAGATGACAAAACACTCTATGGTGCAAGTGAGAGATTCAATGAATTACCAAGAAAGTGCCCAAACCATGGAATCCCCTTTGGTTGCATATTAAGTCCTTATGCCATGGATTGAGTCTTCAAACAAGAAATCTTGTGGATGCCTCAACAAATGGTTCTTTGTCAAGAAGGATTTATGATCAAGATTATGAAATTATAGAACCAAAGTACGTAATGACTAGTAGTGGGGTAATGTTAGGAGTATTCATAGGGTCAAGGTAGATTTAGAATTCAAACTTGATGTTATCATACCCCTTAAGGAAGAGGTATATTCTATGGCTAATTTATTGAAAAACATTGCACTCACTAACTTTCAAGTATTGTACTGAAGGGTAGAAAACCACCCTGTAACTTCAATAACAACATCTTATGAGCATTATAGAGAAGGACACATATTTAAATAGTGCTTTGTCAACTTGACCTAAGTGAATTACCTAGGAAATCAGTCCAAAGGTCATCAAAATAGTATAACAACAACTATAATCCAAATTGGAGGCAACATCCAAGATTTTCATTATCTAATTAGAACAATGTATATATCCTTGCCAACTAATTTAACCAAAAAAGATACGACCGATGTAATACCTCATTTTCAAAACCCTAATTATAAACCGATAATTATTTGTATTAGTTGTAATAATTATTTTAGGATATGTTATATTAAATATAATGTTAATATGTGTATTATTATTATTACGACTACTACTACTATTACTACTACATATTAGATACAAATTTAATTAGGTTAACATTTGCTAGAGAGTGCATATTAAATTTTAATCATAAGTTAGATCTTGACTGATATATGATATGTTGAGTAAATCCTATTATAGTAACCGGACACGTTTTTCTAGTTCCTCACCTAAATAATTACCCTAATCTATGCTAGATTTTCTTAGTCCTTTCCCCAACACTGATCTAGCTTAGAGCCTCATACACCATACCTCCCTCTCCCCCATGTTTTCCTCTCCTTATTTTTCTTCACATTTCCCTCACTCCATCCTCTTCTTAAACCCTTCTCCCTCTCATCCTATGTCGTGCCTCCTTCCCCCTAGTTACCTACACTTCCTTCTCTACCACCCGAGCTCCTTCACGTAAGCTAATCCTCCCTATTTCTCCATTATTGCACTTGTCGTCTATTTCTTTTCCACCATTTATTTCTCCATAGCACACTCCAACACCACTACCTTTCCCCTAGCACGACCCATCTCCACCATTCCCTCACCCACTACACTAGTATCTCCTACCAAAACCACCTTAAAAACAGCGTAAAAACTCACTAAAATCATCCCAACTCCCTTGTCTAAGCTCACCACAGCCACCCTCTCTACTTTCCATCAAACCTCACCAAACACTAACCACCTATAATACCCCCACATTTTTGTATAATGGATGGATGAGAATTTTTGACAAATTTTGGGTATTTTATTTGAATACAATGTTATGATTTGATTTGGAATGAAAATTTATTTGAAATCATGTTGGAAATGAGATTTAATGAATTTTACAGGCAAACCCATCGATTGGTTCTGTGAACCAATCGACTGCTTTGTCATTTTAGCCACATTGAGTTCCTTGACCAAACTAATCAAATAGTTTGGGGAAACCAATTGGCTGGTGGATGAACAGTCGACTGGTATACCCAAGTCTAGCGACTGGTTCGTTGAGCTGGTCATATTTTTTGAAGTTTGATTTTCTAAAAACCCCTTATACTAAAATGAAACCATACCAACTCACACCGATTGTCCCTAAGAGATTCCTAACCATTTTCATGATGCATTTAATCTAAAATATTGCCTCAATTTGTTCTGGAGGTTGATTAAGACACATGAGGGAGAGAGATGACCTCCACCACTTATCTTCTTCCTCCTCTCTTCTCTGTCCGATTTGGAGATCAATTGCTTTGACCTTAAGCATACTTCTGAGCATCTAGAAGATTCCTTCCATGCTAACCTCCCATTGCTTCATTTATATATGAGAATTTTGGCATGTTTAACCTGAGTTCCCTAGAGTCACAAATTGAGCTCGTGATGTTATGTCAGTGAATCCCAAGTAAATAATGTACCACAAGTAGGGTTTTCAGTTTCTTATGAACCCTTTATGTTTTCTTTTGATTGGTTGGCTCTGAATATCCCTAATCTTCTATGCATTTCACTTTCTTTTAGCCACCACAAATTCTTTAAGCTTTGTATTCTTTTCTTTTATTCCACACTTTAAGAACTTGCCAAATTGTTTTACACACGCTCTTGATCCTACCTCTTGCTTTATCTTGTTTTAATTGTTAAGTAAGGAAGAGTTAGATTTTGGGAAAAGATTGAGTGGTCTAGTTGAGTTTTCCCCTATTTTGTCCTAATGGCATTTTCTTTTCCTTTCTATTTTCTTATTCAAAATTTTTATTAAGTTTTGGTATTACACCTAAGTTAATATTTTGGTTTTTAATGTTTTAAGAATTTAATTTCTTACAAATTTAAAAATCCTATTTTTAAGGGGATTTAGCCTACATCAATTAAGTAATTCTTGCACCTAAAATTTTAGCAAGTGTTACTGCATGGAAAGTAATTTCTTTTATTAGATTATACATGTTCGTATGAAGAAATGTAGTTTTATGCATGATTTATATGTTAAAATGACTTAAGTTGAGAAAAGAATATGAAAATGGAGGAAATGGGCTATGATGATCCTATAGTAAGAAATACATGATAATTTGGTTAGAAATATGTTAGTTGATGTTGACACATGTTCTAATGTAAGTAGGAATGATTTTTATACAAAAATCTTCATGGAAATTATTAATTGATGCTATGGTATGGTAAATCGATCAGTTGGTTAGGTCAAACCTATCTATTAGTTCCTAGAACAGCCAACTAGTGACCCAACCCATTGACTAGTTCTCCTGTAGAGACCTTGGTCTTGCTCTCTACTCAAATCCATCGACTGGTTTAACAAAACTGATCGATTGGTCTATGGACATTTGACTGGTTTACCCAAGCTAATCGACCTATTTGAAGGAAGTATGGTCTTATCGAGTTGAACCGATCGACTGATCAACCCAAACTGATAGACTAGTTAGTACAATCAATTGACTGGTTCAGCTAGTTTACATAATTTATTGCTTTGTGGTTTGGTTATATTTGCGGATTATATTTGGAACTATATCATGGTTATTAATGGGGTGAAATATAGATTTTAACATGGATTATTGGTCTAATTATAGGATTAAAATGGATCATAACCTATGGCATGCATTATGAGCAATGTACAGGCTAAATGTGTAACTCACTTGTAATTGGTGATAAAATGGGGACAAGAATAATGGAAATTAGTAAGGGCTTAGATTAAACATTGTGATGGATATAAAACTCATTTGTCAATGATAAATGGTAAACCCACATGGTTTGGGAAAATGCAAATGAAAAGGATCATTATGGCTTAGTATGGAGAATTACCTTGTTTGCTTGTATGAGCCTTGTAAGAACACACATCCTTGTGAATAAAACACTAAACACTTAAAGTGAAAGAAAGTCAAGTTGAGTATAGGATTGGGTTACCTGATCCTCGATTAGCTATTAGGGGTTAATTTGCCTTCGATCATTTTTGGTGCCTTCGAGCTTTGCCTTCGGGTGGGATCCTGAGATGTCTCTGTAACACCCCCAAAATTCACTACTAAAAAATTTTATTTTATTTAAAATTTAACAGAAGCAAAAAATAAAGATGGTAAATTTTGGGGATATTATCGCTACACTTAGTACCAGACCGGTTTCCTCCCACCGTTCTAGTATCTAGTGCTAAGGCTAAAAAGGAACCGCTATACGATTCACACAAATTCATTTTCATTTAATAAAAGTAGCGCATTAAAGATGTTACAAAGATAAAAACCCACTGATGGTGGTTACAAAAATAAGGATTTAATTTAAGTAAGGAAATAAAAAGTGAAAGAGTGAAACCCTAAAAGTTTCTGGATAATCCTTATGCTCTTTCTCGTTGCCCACTTGAATAGCACCTACAATTGACCTACAAGGGACACTGCCCATTGAATAGGAAAGGGTCCACGAAGGGAACCCTTCTAAACCAAACTGAAAGGTAGTCTCCCATACAACACATCATGTATAAACAGTATAAAATGATAAAATACGGACTAATACACCGTTAAACACCACACATACAATAAGAGATGCATAACATAACATCCACATACTTAGCAATTCCATCATACGCCGAGAGAGATAGGCACCAAGGCTGAACTTATATTCTAACAATAGATCATAAGGATGATAGTAACTCTTTTAGTCTCAAGCCATTAATAAATATCATTATTCCATCATCATCTCTCGAATTATATCCATATAAATGTGGGAACCCGACTATTATAGCCAATGAATCGGAATACACTTCAGGACAGATCACACCTGACCATTATTATTTGCCGGTGGACTAGTCTCCAAGGCAAAAGGCTCCTAGACACTATTATCGCAGGTGGATCGGTCTGACCCTGACTCACATGGTGTTCCACTATAAGTTATTAGTATTTTTTTCATGATTTATTCACATCCAAGATTTAGTTTATTGAGCTCAGGGCCCCCACTATTATAGTTGGTGGACCAGAATACACATATACATCTTCTAGGGCAAAGCGCTCCTAGGCTACTATTATAATCGGTGGACCGATACACATGATATAATCCATCTGGGCCTAGCCCAATCGTCTTTCACTTTACATGATTAGTGTTTTCCCTTTTAATTAGCACAACGACTCTATTTATTTACCTCGAGGGGGAGATCAAGGATCTAGAGATGTAAAGGTACATCTGTTATACTAGTGCATACAAGCAACGCAGTACCCTTCAACCATCAACCCAAGGACACAAAGGTACCCTAGTTGCACTGGTGCATACAAGCTACACAGTACCCTACCAACAAGGACACCTAATCCATAAGTATGCATACCCCTTAAATAGGTCCGTGGAGCTAGATAGATTAAGATATAGGGCCTAGATAAGGGACTAAGGCACACCAACAAATACCAGAATAATCATGGGCTAAACCACATATTTAGGATAGCGACCCCTAAAGAGCCACCATTCTTGATCTTGAGGTTTTCCACTTTAATTATTAGTGTCTTAATTAAGGTGCCCACGAGAAGTACAACAACCACATACTTATTGACTTCCACTAGTTTCCAATATCATTAAGTAATCCTTATTCATACAATTATCCATAATAACCTAAAGAAATCACCAAAGCGATCCTTCTCTCATCCAATTCCATTTCAGGATTCGCTTCCATTTGTTCATATTCCATAAATGATTAATCAAATCATGATCACAATACAGTCTTAGATTTTGGTTAATTCACATCACAGGATCATGGCACACATAACCCTAACATGCCATTAATTCACACACACAATACCATGCATGATTAATGACTAAGATACCTCCTTCATGAAAATAAGATAAACACCGTACCACACCCTTAATTTTATTATTCAATGCTACTTATGTTTGATTACAGAAACCTATTTAATCCATTAGTAGGTAATAAGCAAGTTATCAATTTACCCTCATCATCCTTATAGGATTACTGAAATACCCCTTGTTTGTAAAAATTATAAAGCCATTCCTTTTTAATTTCCAAATTACCACATTACCCTTCATGTTTGCATAATTACCGAAATACCCCTTATGTTGGTTAGATTACCAAATTATCCTTCCAACTTATTAAGTTGTCAATTTACCCTTTTAGTTGGTTAAATTACCATATTACCCATGTATACTTATTTAAATTACCAAATGGCCCCTTAGACTTATTAAGTTATCAAATCACCCCTCATACTTATTGTGTTTACCATATTTCCCTCAAATTACCAAATTATCCTTCCCACTTATCACAATTACTAATTTACGGCTTTTGGTGGATTAAATTACCAAATTGCCCTACTTATTTATTACAATTACCATTATACTCCTTTACCTTGCAAATTACCAACACACCCTTTTCTTTATACCAAATTACCAACTTACCCTTCTCCTTTATTAAATTACTAATTCACCCCTTTACCTTAGAAAATTACCATAATACCTTGTCATTATACCAAATTACCAAAATACCCTTATCCTTTATTACCCTTTTATCCCTTTACTTACAAAATTACCATTTTACGCCATTTACTTACAAAATTACCATCTTACCCCTCTTATGCCACTTTTACCAAAATACTTTTACTATATAAAATATTGCTATGCATACCCCAAAAACTTCATCCAACACCACCAACTATTATTATTTATCATTAATACATATTAGCACCTACCACACCCATATATTTAGGCAACACCTTTTGCACATGCAAAATTACAAAAATGCCCCTAGGGCTTATACTTGCATTACTTATGCACCAAATGGCCACATTAGCATATCATATCATACATATACACTTAACATTATTAATAACAACATAGCTCCTTCCTTAAGCATTATTTCTACATATGACACATAAATTAATATGCTTTCTTTTTTATCAATCAACATATGCCACTAAATACATTCTACTTAACAACATATATTATGCATATAACATATTAAAAACCCTAATGTGATAGCATACGTATATCTATACATTTAGTTAGGGTATAATAGTTACCTTATTTTTCACAAAAATTAAACCTTACCTGTACCCCGATTAAAGGTTTGAGCTTTGATTAGTAAAATTAATACCTAAAAATAATATCAATATTTATCATATTAGAAGTAGAAACATCAAAAGAATAAACCTTTATCAAAACTTAAGTAAATACATACTACTATTAACCATGATTATACCTCAAGGTTATCAGCTAAACAAGTCGAGGGGAGGCAGCAAACTCACGCTGCTCATGCAGTATGAGCTACATGCAAGACAACAAGGAAGGAGGGGGTCAAAGAGGGATAGAAGAAGGGAGAGGTGGATGTTTCAGGTAAGGGTTTTGGGAGTGAGGTGGAGAGCATATGGAGGGGAGTTAAGGCAGTGGCTGAGTGTAGGGAGGTAGTAGGGGTGTAGGTGGTGGTCAAGGGTTGGTGATCGGCAGCTTAGGGTGGCTAAGGTGGCAGTTGTAGGTTGGGAAAATTGGGTCAAAGGTTGGGCGGAGGAGAAGAAGGAAGGGAAAAGAAGAAGTGAAAGGAGGGGCTACTAGGAAATTTTCAGCCAAAGGGAGGATGTAGGGTGGTAGACGAGGTGCTAGGGAGTAGATTGGTGGCTTTGAGGTAGCAGAAGAGGCGGAACAGAGGCGGACGGTGGTGGTGTAGGGTGGTGGTTGAGAAGGAGGAAAGAAAAAGAAGAAGAAGAAGAAGAAGAAGAAGAAGAAGAAGAAGAAGAAGAAGAAGAAGAAGAAGAAGAAGAAGAAGAAGGATGGTTCTAGGGGCGTGTGGGGGTGAATTGGTGGTGCAAGGGGGTATAAGGGTGGCAAGGAGGTGATGTAGGTGGTTGTTTGGGTTGTGGCAGCGGCGGTTGGTGACGGTGTTTTGTGTTTCTCTTCTTCTTCTGATTTTCTTAGTTTTTAATGAAGTTTTGGAAGAGGACTTTTAATGGTTTTACTTTGATTATCTTAGAAATTGAAATTCTACTAGATAGGCCCTCTAGTAGGAGTTTAGTCCTAGAATAATTGCTTCAAGGTAAGGCATTATTATATTTAACATAGTTAGATTTCTATGGTAAATTGGGGTTCCATGTGTTAGTATTTATATGAGTAAAATCTAATTATGCTCCATGGTTAAGCTTGTGGTATAATTCTTTCCAAATGAATGTTGTTGAGATTTTCTAATTTGAAGCATGAAATTGATTGTTGAGCATGATTTGTTTAAGTGCATACATCATCACATATCCATGTGATTCTATGTGTGAAGCATGTATTTTTATGTATATTTTGACATAGAAGCATGCTCGGAATAATATGGTAAAGTGTGGTGAAATTTGATGTATTTTTATGTATTCGCAAGTATGGGTTATGATTTACCCAGACCAATCAACCGGTTCCTTGAACCTATCAATAAGTTTTGGAAGCAGTCAAATGGTGTGGAGTTTTGGATTGGTTTCTTGAGAGATCAATCAATTGGTTAGGTAAACCAGTTGACAGGTCTTAATGAACAGTCAATCAATTGGTCAAACCCATCAATTGGTGTCCCTACAAACCAAAATTTAGTCTCTGCTTAGACCCATCGACCAGTTAAACCAAACAGTCAACTAGTTGCTATGACCAATTGATCGGTTAGTCAAAACCATCAATTGGTTATTCTATAAACCAAAATAGGTTGGTTTCTACTTAGACCCATTGACCGGTTGGACCAAACTAGTTGGCTGGTGATCATGAACAATCAACTGATGAGGCCAACAAGTTGATTGGTGCCCTAGTTTCGTTGTGGTTCAAGTCTGGTACGACCAGGCTAATCGACTGGTATGAGGACCAATCGACTAGTTCAACCAAAAACCGCCTGGTTTGTTATAATGTGTTGTGTTTCTCTTGAGCCTTTTGTGTTGATTCTTCCATGTATTTGTAACATTTTAATTATAATTTTAACCATGATTTACCTAATTTAATATGAACCACTATGATGATATTTGAGACTTGATTTTGGTTAAGTTTGGTGCTATCCTTAAACGTCCAATTGGTATGATGTGTTTAGTGTGAGCACTATAAAATGCCCAATTTAGTGGCTTGTATGCCTTGGTTAGTGTTTGGTGTCAATGTTTGAAACACCCAATTGGTTTGATATGTGGAATTTTCATCATGGAATCTTAGAGGCCTTCCCAGTATGCATACTTAGGGTTCAATTATCTTTTGTACCCCTAGTCTTATTTACTTATATTGTCACATTATTATTATGATCATGCATTCTTTGTCTCTTATTCCATTTTGCCTTGCATCAGGCATGGGTTAGCTGATGAACACACCTCTCTCATGGTTGATGTGGTGGTAACATTCCTCGATTTTGCTTTTTAAATCGCTTCTGCATTACCTTAAAAGCAAAATTTTATGGTTTAAGAATTAGGGGTATTATAGAATTAACCTATCCTCCTATGTGTGGATTGATTTTTTTATTGAGAACAAATTCCATGATAAGTGCAGAGGAGTTTTGGTTCATTTTTGTTCTTCATTAAATTGATATATGCTTATTACTTATTTATTAGTTTATTTTTATTTTTATTTACTTGGTTTATGTTTAGTTATTCTTTTTATATATATATTGAGTCTTAGGAGCCCTTAACTATTTAATGATAAACATATATATTACATCATACTAAAGTATGATCACACAGCTAAGATAAAGTTGAGTGGAGATTTTTTGTGTTAATTTTGATGTACAGAACACATATCTACATGATTTGATGTGAACGGTGAGAACATATATGATTTTCTAACTATCAATATGTCATGTTGAGATTAATCATAACCTAGAGTGAGCTTTTGAGCTATATATGCCTTCTTTTCTTATCATTTCACATAAAACAATCTATATTTTATTGGCTTCATTTTTCTTTGTAGACCTCATATGCACTAATTTATTTTGATCAAATTACTTATCTTAGCTCTTCTAATGGGCTAGAGATTACTAGAACTTATTCATGTGCTAATTAAAGCTTTTAAGTCATAACACCCTGATTGAGAAAGTGATAAAAGTATTCACCACCACATAGCTGGATAGACTTCTCTCCCATTTTTATGTTCATGAGTTGTACACACCTTAGTTAACCCCTTTGAGCCTTTTATTAACATTTATATCTTCATCACCCTATTTTTACTAACCAAACATAAAACACATCTCTTCCCTTGTTCTAAAAACTAATAGAAATTTTTGTGAGATTTATACATGTGATTCAAGGTTGTATGTGAAAAAAGTGGTAAAGTGCATCTAAAAAAGATAAGTGTGGGAGATTTAAAAAAGAAAGATATCAAAAAGAAATATCAAAAGTAGGGGGTGTGTGTGTATCTTAGTTCTTTTCTTTTGAGAAGAAGTAGTGAAAATAATGAGGAGGCCTAACATGAAGATATCTAGCTTATGTTATGTTATGTTACGTAATATGAAGAAACCTTGATAAGTTTGAATTTATAAGAAGTCTCTACAAGAGCATGCTTCTACAAGGTTTTAGGATATTTTGTTGAATCCTTATTTTTCTTTTATTCATTAAATCCTTAAACCTAGATTCACTACAACCCTTATGAAGTCCTATTTTATTCTTGAGATGGGCGTCCTTGATCTATTAGGGATTAGTTACATGAGTCAAGCATATAGTTTGGTCCATTTAGCAAGTATATGATATTCATCATGAGGTTTTTATCCACTATATACGAGCCTTCTTTGTTGATATATGTGACTCGCTTGTATTTTAATCATCTTATATCATATCTAAGTGTGTTTATACATATGCAACCATACATATAAGAGAAAAGTAAAAAAACCAAGAGGGCATACCTTTATGAGGATGGATCTTGATGTGACTTAAACGTTGTTGGGTTTTCATTCACTATTATTATTTTATTCATATCTATCATATTTATATGTAAACCATATATTAAAATTAACCCTTTAAAATTTTTTTGTGCTAAATCTTGGTTGAGTGGTAATCTTAGGATTATGAAAGTATAAGATTATGAGACAACATTAGTTGAGGTTATTAGAAGTGTGTTTTTGGATTTTATATGATTTATGTGCAATTTTGTGGGTATATAGTATACAAGACACTCACGAAACCTTATATGTCCCCAAAGGATAGCCTAGGGGCTTAAAGGGCTTATTGCACATGCTTATTGCAATCGTGAAATCTACGAAAGTAACATTTTTGTTCTATTTTAAAAAATTTTGGACTCATATCTTGTTTGAGGACAAACAAGAAGCTAAGTGTGGAGGTGCTGATGAATGTATATTTATACATATTTTATACCATTTTACTGTAAGCTTTTGGTTATTTATTTGAATAATATGTGAGGTTATTTATATTATTTTTAATTATATTTTTAATTTGTAATAATCTTGTGTATCTAATTAATTTAGCGTTTAAAGGTGATTTTCGTATGATTTTGATAACTTACTGAATTTTGACCATAAATATCACATACAAACTCAAATTTAGGTAATTAAAATTTTATATAAAGATCAAAATGAAATATTCAATTTCTATTTATAGTAGTTTTAATAAATCTAATTCTATATTGGTCAAATTTTAACCTAGACTTTTAGCAAAAAATATATATATCTTAAGCTAAATAGGTGTTTGGAATAAATTTAGGAAGTTAATTAATACCTGCTTAATCTAATTTTATATGTACTGATTCATTGTGTATGGATAAAAAAGTCAAGAAGAAGAAAAAGAAGAAAAAGGAAATGGCCAAAAGATAGAAAAGTGTTGGTAGAATGTTGAAGAAAAAAGAAAGACAAGATAAGATAAACAAAGAAGAAGAAGAAGAAAAGAGATAGCACCCTTGTGCCATCAAAAAGGGAGGAAGAATTTTAGAAAGAAGGAGGCATGCACGAGGAGAGTAGATGATAGGAAAGGTAAAGTGTTTAGGAAATATAAAGAAGAAACTTGTCATAACATAGAGAACATATTTAGATACAGATAGAGAAGTGTCGAGAAGAGAAAAGGGGCATGAAGGCTAAGGAATACCAAACATAAAAATATAGAGGTGGTGTAGTATTATATTTTGGTTCTAATTTTGAATAATAAGTGTTGTAATTTTATATTCAAATATTCTCAAGTTTGATATTTTATGTATAATTTATATTATTTATTTAATTTGTTTATGTTTATTTTAATTAATCATATGTAATAATTTTGTTTTACCGGGGATATACGGAATCCCTATTCTTTATATTATTTGATTAATTAATTGTTTTATTTATAAATTATTATATGTGTTTTATGGAATTGTCTATAATTGTATCTAATTAAAGACCAAGCATTTTAATTAGATTCTAACGAGTCAAATTAATAGAGAGAGTCAATTCTCCACTTTAGGTTCATTAGCATAAATAGAATTTAAATTCATTGTGAGAATAATTTCAAAATTTAAACAATGATATAGGAGTGCAATTAATTAATTAAACCTCAAGCATCATCCTCTATTTAAATCATTAGACTAGAGGTAGCGAGATTGATAATAGATGATATGATTGCATAGTTAGAAAGAGCGTGTTAGTTATTTATTCGTATTAACATATAACGGCTAATCAAATTTTATAATTGGACAAGGGTGGATTAAGATTCCTTAGTAATTTTATTAATTAATTTGATATATGTTTAATTAAATTTATTTTCATGTAGATATTTTTATTTGAAGGTCTTAGTTTAGATTAATAATTATTTCTTTTTATTATTTTGATAGCCTAGGCCTAATTAATTTATTATAGTTTTTAAGTTATTGATTAGTCTCTATGGGATGATAATTTGGTACTCATTGTATCCTATATTACTTGCGAACAGTATACTTGTTGATGGGTGTATTTGGCCGATAATATTAAGAATTAGGCTATCTAGCTTAGAACAGTTTACCTACTATGATGTGATGTTTTTGTTTCTCTTCAGTTATTTAAAATATTAGCTTTAGTTCTTGTATTTGGATTTTGTAAACCTCTCCCTCCCTCTTATATTATTATCATCTTCAATATCATTGTTATCTTATTAGCACATGCATCTTTTTTTTGTTTGTTTCATTTTTCCTTACATCAAGTATGTGTTAGATGATAATCACGCATCTCTCATTGTTGATGTGGTAGTGACATCCCCTATTTATGTTTTTTTACACTCTCACACTATATTCAAAATAAAATTTTCCAATCATAATATTTGGGGGGTGTTATGATAAGTGTGGTGGATGTTGGAAATTCCAATAAAAGCCCCTTAGCACTAGTGTATATTAGTGGTGTATTTTTAATCCTTTGTTTATCCTTGTTGGGATAATGACAACTTATTAAGATATAATAATTGAGATTCATATGGTGGCATTTGGTATCTTGAGATGATGTCGGTATGCTTAGCATATGTGTTCAACTAAAGTGATGAAGTATGCCTATATGTAATATGTAATAGCATGATTCTTGTTGTAAATGTGAAGCATGTTTCCATGTGTTATCCAATTAATCATGCTTCCTTATATGTCTCATGACTCATACCCCTTATTAACATAGATTTGTTTTACTAGTGCTTTCATACTACTTTGAGTGGTAACTAAAAAATATAGCCTTTGTTTTATTGAGTAGAGGATGATTTATAAGGCCACTATTCTCATATTGAGGATGTTGAGGATGATGACATGGGTTGGTATAAGGCCATTTCTTTGGTATCATTAATTTTTTAGTTGAGAACTAGACTGGCTAGATTAGTTAGTTTTATTACCCACACATTGTGTTTGTTCTTCAACTTTCAATTATTTTAACTCTTGGCTTTGATCGCTATATTTTATAATGTTGTATAAAATTGGCATCTCATTTATATTATTATCTCATCTTATTCTCTTAGATCATTCTTTTGTTGGTTCCATTTAACCATTCGCAAAACATGAGTTAAGTGAATAATCACATGTCTCTTATGTTTGATGTGTAGGTTATTATCCCTAATTTTGGTTCTAACACTTATACATTGTCTTCAAATGAAAATTTTCATTCCTATAATTTTGAGGTACTACATAAACCCCAAAATATCCTCCATTCAAGCCACCATAACCACCAATAACAAACCATACATATAAAAATAAAACAAATTAAACTACCACCATTATCATCTTCAACTTTCAAACTCTAACCCTAACAGATTTTGACATCCTTTAATAATTTAATTAATCACCTTTCCCCCTCATTATCCCAAATATAATCATCCCATTAAATTCTCCATAAAAACCCTACCAATTATCATTAATCATCCCACCCAAAATTGAATTTATAAACTCTAAAATCCTAAACCCTACTTCACGATTTTATCATATTTTTTCACTTTATTTTAATTTTTGTTCCATTCACAAAATTACTACTTTTGGTGTGTAATTTCTTCAAAACATCAAATAATGTAGGAGCATCCAACTACCCATCAAATTTATCTACCCAATGTTAGTTTGAAGATGGATTTGTTCCCCTTTTTTTATCTTATTTCAAAAAGCACTACATAAGGTTATTTTCGTCCAATCAAGCCAAAATATGGTGTAAATGGTTATCTCACAATAATGAAGGATAACTCGAGAACATTTTTCATGAAAGATCACCACCAAATAGCTGTATTTTTCATCAAGCATGAAGGCTTGAAAATCCTTCTTACTGGGAAGAAGATAAATGGGTGAATAATCAAGCGGTGAAAGTTTAACTCTAGTCACACACTTTTTACATTGTTAAGTAGCTTAATTAGGGACTCAAATATGGTTTTTCTCTCACCCATTTGGGGACAAAATTATAATCCAAAAGGCAAAAACAACAGCTAACAAACATAGGTTTCCATATTAGAATAAGGACTGCCTTTTGAGGTTGAGTTTGGTATAGAAATGCAAAGGGAAGAAATGACATGTTTGGTATAGTTTTGACTAGTGTGTTGTAGCATTTTTATGCACAAAAACATGTTGCTTGCACTTTGTAAATTAGGTTGTGTAAGCTACTTTATCTATAGCTTTTCTTTATTATATTAATAATGAAATAAGCCATACATTAGTTCTTTAATATATAAGCTACATTATAATCAAACATAAGGCATGGGGAAGGGTCGGTCACACGATGTATGCATAAGAAAGCTGTGGGGATGGTCATTAACTTTTGGGGTTAGAAATAAACAAGATAAGCTAAGTTTATTTTGATAAAATCTACTAGTATGTCTACTAACCAAACTAACACTATTTTTGTCTAGTTCAATTAGGGTGTAACTAAAACAATCCTAAGATAATATATAAGTGTTAAAAGTACACAAGTATCTAGTACATAAAATATAATTTAGTTATTAGATTCTCTAAGTTAAGAGGGTATCAAAACTTTATCAATTGGAAATTTTAATTTAGCCAATATTACTTGAGTCATGCAATCTAATTAACCTTCAAATCAATCGAAATTTCTTTGTCAACTATATGTCACTCTATTTTGGCTCAAAATTATCTCATTTATAGCCTCCGAGGATCACAAATCAAGACTAGTAGTAAACCAAAGCTATAATTTCTTAATGGCTCTTAGATGCATTTTTAGCATAAAAATGTAATGGGATAAAAAGTAACAAGGATAAACTCACAACTGACTTTGGAAGAAAAAGGTATACAATTCAGGTCATAATAGTAATATTAAAATAACACTCAAAATGGTTACTTGTACTTTAATCCTAATGATGTGTTTAGCTAGCTAACTTATAGAAATAGATAAATTAGATTGTAAGAGTATGTGAATTCCCCCATGCTTAAATTCATTACAATAGAGACCCCTATTAGTTGATTATAATGGTTAAAACCCAAACTAGCTAGTTTGTTCCCATCTGGTAACCTACTAGTTTGAATTTAACCAAAACAACCCCTTTAATTTTTGGGTTAGGTAGTTTGTCACTAAGTAGGTTCTAGTATTATATATATATATATATATATATATTATAACTCTCATAAATGAAAAACTAACATTTTGGTTGCCTATTTGCTCTTTTTTATGATAATTGCCTTTAAAGTAAAGTGATTACTTTAATTGAATCTTATCATCAAAATCTTATAATATTTATCTCAAGATTTAAAATTTTGAGTGGTAGTTGTGAAAATATGTTCTTAAGGGATAATTGAGTTCATATTTTCCTCTTCTTCAACCTCCATTTCTCTTTTCCATTCTGGCGATAACTATCTTAATCCATCATCTTCCTTAGCATGGCCTAATTTTCTTTCCATATGCATCATCAAAGTGATGTTAGGGATTAAGGTTAATAAATTGGGTCTTATCAATTTGCTCTCAACAAATTCTTAACGCCATCCATCCCTCTAAATCATCATCATATTTCTCTCTTATATTCACCATTTTCATCCATCCACCCACCCCAAACACAAACATCATCCTAAACCTCATTCACCTTCATTTTACCCTATTCTTATTTACCACCTACCATAAATATAAATAAATTCTAGGGAAAAAAATGGAACCATTATACTTTAAGGGTAAACTAAGATATATTAGATGCTCAAAATGGCTAAGCTTTAGTCACTCCAAATATTTGTGCTTCAACAAATGGGAAGTAAAATTCATGGTGTAATACCTTGTTTCTCAAAAACCCTCACTTGTTCATGATCTTATATTATTTAAAATAAAATTATAATATTTTAAATATTTTATTACATCCTTTATCAAATTTGAAACCTTAGTTTTATTTTTGAAACATTTTATTTCCATTTCTTAACCCTGTCCTACAAATTCGTTTCTACAAGGTCTTCTTAACTTCTTATGGATATCAAGTGTATTTTAGATCATTGTAATTCTTTAATTTTTGGAATCTTTGGCTTTTTTTGTCTCCTAGGCTGTTTTAAAATTTTATTCATTTGTCTATAGATGAAAGCACTATTCATATCCCATTTAGCCTTATTATGGTTTTTTAAGCCCTACAATGACCCTTTTAGCTATCTAAAATTTACAATGCTTTAAGGATCACTATATTTCCGTGTTATTGAGCTCAAAATGATTTAAAAATACTTTTTAATTAATGTTATAATTTTTGGATGCATATATGTCATCAATTTTAATTTTTCTTCTTCAACCTTATCCCAAGCTTTATGAGATTGAATAATGAACTTCCATGTGTAAAAACCAGCCAACCAAAGGCCTAATATTTACCTCATTGTTGTAAAGTTTCAAACCATGCCCACACAAAATATCTAAGGTTATAAAGTTACTAAAATGTTTTTAATACACTTAATTAATAAAAAAATATCCTCAACTTTAATCTACCACTACGTGATCATACCATAGCATTCTAACTTCATCTTTACCTCCCTCCTTCTTTCCTTAGCTGCCAAGAACCACGAAACCAACCACCACCATTCACCACATTGCACTACCACAACAACCACCAATCTTCATCATTTTTCTTCCTCCACTTCTCTTCCTTTTTATCCTCTTCTTTTCTCTCCATTTCATGGGAGTTTTCTTCTCTTTATCCTATCCATTTTCTTAGCTCATGCATAATTTTTCCTCCATGGATGAGCTTGGTTTTTCTTCTAAAACTTGAAGATAAGCTTCTCCTCTTTTTCCTCTTTAATTCCATGTGCTTTGATTTGGTTTTTATGTGTTGATTTTGCCAATATTTTCATGGGTTTTCTTAGCTTGATGCATTCTTTTAGAATATTGGGTGTGATCTTTGAACCTTTATTTATTTTGCTAAGTAGGTGCTTAGGTTTTGGTAAGATATCTTTACTTCATATAAGCATGTTTTAATTTTGTGAAATGGATGAGTTATGCCATGATTTTTTTATGTGGGTTTCGATCTAAATTTAGAGATGTTTTATTCCTTTGTTGTTTTGTTAAATTAATGACCCCATGTTATTCTTGGACCTTGGTAATCATTATATTAATTTATATATATAACATGTTATAATTTGATGATCCTAAGAATGTTTAATTTTTTATTGAAAATTTGTATGATTTAGGAATTTTTTATTCTTTGGGTGTTTTATAAAATTGATAATACCATATTATATGTTACAATTTGTAGATGATTTTTATATATAGTATGTTTTGATTTGAGTATGTTTGGATGCTATAGTGTTTATTAAACTTCATGAAGGTTTAGTTTATTATATTTTGTGCAATATTCAAAGTGTTACTGAATAACGATGATAATTACCCTAAGAGGGGTTTAATCTTTCAATAATTATTTTTTAAAGATAAATAACCAAAATATGACTAAAATACCCCTAAAAGGCTTTAGTGAACATTTAGAGTTAAAGGTTGACCATAATCTTTGATATTTGATCATTTTACCCTTATAAATATTAAATCCTAGTGAATAATAATTCCTAATAATAAAATATCTTTCTACTTTTGTTTTTTAAACTTCTCGATATAAAATGACATTTCTATCTGACTATAAATTGTATTTTTGTAAATAGTATATTTTTAAAATTTGACGTATGACCTTATTTTGGATCAATTAAACTAATTTTATCTACAATTTTTTCAAATTTTAGTTCTAATGACAAAGAGTGTTTTCCAGAAATTTTCTATCGTTTGAGGTTATTTGAATCTATGAATTATGTTTCAAACTATAGAAGTGTATTTTAATCATTGAATGACTAAATAGATGAATAATATGATAGGTTGGACTTTGAGACCTTATTAACCTATGTTTGAATTTTAGTTGGTTTTTAGGGCTTTTACTTGGTAAGAGGTGCACCACTTTTATTCTCAAAAATGTATTTCTAAGGTCCTCTAACCTTTGTTTTAAGATGTTTCCCTAAAATAGTTTTGAGGGATCCTATTATCCATGTTCCTTTGGATTAAGGGTTTTCGTGGTTTTGAAAGATTTATGAACATTCTTTGAGGTTTTGTGTTAAACATAAACATTTATGTGTTAATGATTATCTCTCCCAAATATTGAGATTCTTAACCATGATGGCCATGTATGTTTATTCTTAGTAGTAATGGCCAGGTATGTTGATTCCTAGCTATGATGGCCATATATTGAGATTTATAGCCATGATAGGCATATGTGTTGATTCCTAGCCATGATGGCCATATACTGATTATTATGCCCATTGGTTATTGTCGATTTGTGGTAGGATAGGATGTCCATATGTGAATTTGTCATTTATGCCTTTATTATTTACACTCTTGGCTTTATTTATTATGGTAGGAGATGTGTCCCTATATACCTTAGTTATTGTACATTGTTGCTATTGTTTGTGCCCCCATAGGTTTTGTCCATTAGTGGTAGGACTAAATATCTATGATTATGCCTCATAGATTCATATGCCTATGGATTATGTGATTTCCTTTATTGTAACTTTCACCTATATATTCTTATATGACACTTGTTGAAAAGTATGATAAAGATTCTTATAGGTTTTGCCAAATTCCTCTATGCTTATTGAATTATTTATGATTCCAAATTGTATATTATTTATGCTTAGCTTGCTAGCTAAAAGTTGCGCTATATGGTTAGGTGTAATCATGTGCCACGTATGCTTCATTGTCATCATGTATCATGTATACTTCATGTCGGCAATTATCATGTATGATTCATTTTCAGCATGATTTAATATTAATAGAAATTCATTTACTAGAGTTTTCTTAGGGTTTTGTTCTCTTTTCTAATGCATGATTGGTTCTGTTGTCTACATGATGTTATATAATGTAATAATATGTTTTGTGTGGAGCATGCTTGTGTGATATAATTATGTCTTACTCAATGTGAAAGTCGTGCTAATACCACACCATTTTAGTTCTTATATAGGTATCTTGTTCTATTTGCACAAGGTTGAGAGTATCAGGTTCCAAGTCAGCTCGATAAGCATTACAGTTTGGATCCTTGGAGTTTCACATAATATTTTGTTTTGTTCTTGTAGAATTATTCTATATCCTATTAATCTTATATCTAATTTCTTATTATTTTTATAAGACTTATATAGGACTCAATTTAGGTGATAATCACACTTGACTCTTGGGATATGAGTTTACTTTTTAGCCTTAAACCTAGCATATATTATATATTAGCCACGCCTATCTTATGTTGGATGTGGCAATATCATGTAGCATTTCTTATTTAGCTTCCACAAAATGTTTTGTAAGAAAAAAAATTGGTTATAAAAATGGGGGTGTGGAATATGAAGAGATCATTCAATGATAAGAAGATGTCGAAGCCCTTGCTAGTGTCATCCTAAAAGATTACAATCAAATATCTTTGAATATAATTAAGGGATGTAAGTTAAAGGAAATTGCAAAAGAAGAGTTTCTACTACTAATCATGACACCAATAACGTGGTTGCTACTTCTCTAATGAATAATTCAAGTTTCACATGGAGGTACAATGTTTTAATTTTGAGAATGTTGTGCATTTTCGCTTGGATGATAGTACCTTAGGGCCTAGTTTTCTTCTTCTTACACACCACTTCCAAAGCCCCTTACTAGTAGAGCTAACCATCTAAAATTTAGTGAAAAATTAAGTGCTTCCAAACTTATTTTTTTCTCTTTTAAAAAAAAATCAAAAACCCATCTTTTTAAACCCATTGTCATCCCCTACAACTCATAAAAACCTTTTTCATTATCCACTCATTCGCTACCTTATTAAATTGAACCATTCTATTTTTTCTAAAAAGCTTAGTATGTCTAAGCTTGATTTTAGTACCTTTGATGGTATGATTAACCATGTGAATATCTTATATTTCCATTTCTATCCTATGATAGGTGTTTTTTAGCACAAAATTCTACTACCCTATGAGCATCCACCCTTAAAATGTGAATAGATAAGTTTTAGTGAGAAATTAAGTGTCTCAAAACTTAACTTTCATACCTTTAATAGGAATCCCTATATGTGGTTTAGCATTCGTAGCTTTTAGATTCGTCATTTTTTCCCCTAATCATGTTCACCATGCTACATGACACATTTTCCTTGATGATAGTCATTATTCGTTGATCTTATTTGGTTCAGCGTAATAAGAAGTCAACTATCAACATTTGATTTTTTTCCTTTGTCTAGTTCAAAAATGTTCCTAACGTGTTTGCTCAAGTTGAACTAAAGGGGAATTAGATGATGGAGTTTGTTCTTCAACATCATCTTCAAGATCCACAACTTGAAGAAATAAAGTTTTATCTTCGAAAACCCAAGGAGAATGATGTAGGAGTATCCAACTACCCATCAAATTTGTCAAACAAATTTGATAATAGAGTTGTTCCTTTTTTCACCCATTTCATTTTAAGAATCACTCCTTAGGGTTCTTATCATCCAATCAAGCTAAACAATGGTATGCATGGTCAACTCACACTAAGGAAGGATAATTCAAGAACACTTGGCATGGAAGAGTATAACAAGATAGCTCTAATTTTTTTCCAAGTATAAAGGGTTAAAATCTTTATTACTTGAAAGAAGATAAATGGTTGAATTAATCAAGCCATGCAAGTTTAATTTAAGTCACCATCATTTGTCACCTTTGGTTAGCTTATTAAGTGACTTAAATGTGGCTTCTATCTCAATTATGTAGTGATGAAATTATAAACCAAAATTTAATAGTAATTATCACCAAACATAGGTTGTAGTGTCATCATGGGGTTCACCTTTTAGGTTTGAGTTTGTCGAGGAAATGCGATGGGAGAAATGACACAACATGATTGATTTTGAGCAATGTGTTGAAGAATTTTTATGACACAAATAATGTTATTTTTACCTTATAAATTAGGCATTATAAGCTACCTAAGATATAGTTTTACTTCATTAAATTAATCATGACACAACCCATAATTTAACTCTTTAACTTATAAGCTACTACATAATCAATTATAAGGCATCAGGAAGGGATGATCACACAATATGGGTATGGAGAAGTCATGGGGATGATCATTAACTTTTGTTGTTAGAAACAAACTGGAGATATTGATAGAACTACTAGTTTGCTTACTAACAAAACTAAAAATTAAAATGTTTTAGTAGTAAATATAAGGGTGTTATAATATAGCTAATCATAACACCAAGAAAAAAATAAAACTAAAAACAAAAATCACCAAACCTAGCTTCCAACTAGTCCTCTTTCTTCACCTTAAACAAAACCAAATAAAAGGTATTAGAAACTAACACAACTATTGACAAAAACCCAAAACCAAACAAAGGAGCTAAATCTATTTACACAAGGAATAGAGGGCGCAAGGGAAACTTGTGCGTGGAACTCACAATGAAATCCAAGCTCAAAGTGAGCTTTTTATATTGAAAGGGGAAGGAATATGTAGATTGGTTACACAATAAGGAGAGAATAACATTAGTGCTTCGCACAGATTATGGGCAGCCAACATGAGTAAGCAACACTACCAAGGTGGTGTAGCATGAAGGATAGCCAAAGATGGGGTTGTGCGGTGTGAGGTTATGCACATTGGGGTGCCTAGGTGGCATGAAGGTTGTGCAAGCCTAAGGGGTTTGGCATGAAGGCTTCATCCATAGGAAGACAAGCAATGTTGGTTCGTTCATGTAGGTTGTGTTGGGTTGCAAAAATGGTGGTGCAAAACTTGAAGAATGTAGGGTAGAACCTGAGTAAGGCAAAAGGAAGTAGAGAGGGAGAGTTGGGTTATGTTGAGTGTGATAAAACTATAAAAAAAATGGAAGAGGAAGGAGACTTGTAGGGAGAGGGTTGCATAAAAAAATGTAAAGCGATAGTGTGAGGGAGATGGAGGTGAAGGATGAAAGTTAAGACATAGAGGGGTAGTTTTGTGTGAAAAATCAAACTATTGTCCCTCACCTCTATCTCCCTCATGCTATCGCTTGCATGAAAAACCAACAAGGTTAGAGTGATGGGTTGGGGTAGTATGTTGGTTAAGCCTTAGTTTCCAAGCTAGTTTTATTAATCAAGCTGAGAAGCCAAATTAGTTGGCAGGGGAGAGGTTTCCATGGTTTAAAACAAACGAGGCTTAAGGGTTAAAAACAAAAACAATGGTTTCACTTAAGGTAAAAGGTTGAGAGAGTAATCACATGAGAATTCTATCTAATTTTAATATAATTAAATTATAATATATTTCTTCATATTACTACACATGATAATAACACATTCAACATATAATACTCTATAATAGATTACTATAAATAAATATACTTAACTACCAATTTTATAATCAGGTTTTACTATGAATGAGGTATTACCCTAATACATAAAATATGGAATATCTAATGAAATTATACTATTTATTACTATTCACTAAAAACATGAACAATTACATAAATACTTAGAACATGAATTTAAATAAGAAAATGATAGAATTCATACACATGCAAGGCCCACTAATTATTTTGTTCCATATTATGGTATCATACAATCCACCGTATAATACATTTTATCTAAGACGAAATAATACTAAAGTTGAAACACTAACGAATAATACATCAATCTAAAGTACTACAAATAAGGAATTATTCCAAATTCACCCTTTATTTTTAAGTATTGATATCTCCTACAAGGTCTATAGGTTACCTATAGAAAAGAAAGAGACATCAATGCACATTAATAGTGTATCACGACCACATATATAAATAGGGAGTATATCTATTGCAAACCTCACCTCAGAAGCCATCTCGAGGCTACTCACTTAAATATCATACACAGTCTTACATACATTAAACTTAAATTATTAATAAATTTTAGATATATTAATGGTCACCTAAAATACCCCAAAACCCTAATTTAAGAAATTATGGCCAAATAAGGAATTATTAAAGAAATTAATTAAATGAATTATTTACTAAAATAAGAGGAAGTAATTAAGGCAAAATTAAGAGGAAAAATAATAAATAATTTAATAAGGAAAAATTAGGGTGTTTTGCTAATTAAAATGGAATTAAGGAAAAACTATTCAAAATATCCTAAATTATTCTAAAAAAATTTATTAATTATTTTTATTAAAATATTATTATTCTAAATATTCAAAATTACCAAAATGTTCTAAATACTCCAACCTGTCTATTTCTTTCCTTTCTCCCCTTTCTCATTTTCTTTTTTTCCTTCCTCCCTCGATCTGGGCCAGCCCCCCTCGCGGCCCAGACCCCCTTCTTCCTCTACGCGACCCAAGCCTACTCTCCTTTTCTTTTTTTTCCCGCCCATCGCCAATCGCCCGGTCCTCTCCCTCTTTTTCTTTCTTTTCTTTTCTTTACCCTAGGCCGACCGGTCCACTTCTTTCCCCTTCCTTCTTCCCCAACCCTTCGCCTTCCTCGCTCCTTCCCTGGCGCAGGCTTGCGACCTTGCAACACCCCACATGCTGGCTTGCCACCTCCCCTCTCTTCCCCATCTTTTCCTCTCTCTTCTCAACCCAATTAGCCTTTCTCTCTCTCCTCATGTTCCCCTTCCTTTTCTTCTCCCCCAGCCAATTAGGTCCTACAACTTTGCAGGCCTGTACCAGATCTACCACGCATGCCCCTCTCTTGTCCTCCTCCCCCTCTATCATTTTCCCTATTCAATGACCTATAAATACTCCATAACCATCCCATTTGGTACTTTTTTTTCCTACCCATAAATTTCCCCCTTTTTGCGCTGCTTCCCATTCAGATGACCACCTTGTTGCCACCACCCAATGTCGCCACCCTAACCACCCACCAAACCAATCCCTGCATCACCCTCCATCAAACTACCCCACTCACCATCCTCGATTTTTCCTGCATGAGCCACCTTGGCCGTGCAAAGTTGGCCCCTCGATCAGCCCACTCTCACCCACCACCGCCCTATGCACTGCCATCCACCATTGTTTCCGCCACAACCACCCCTCCTCTACCCCCAAAACAATTAGCAGGACCTCCCTTACCTCCTCCCTACCTTCCTTTACCTTTTCCTCCCTCTCCTTCTCCCTTCCTCCCCCTCCATCACCTTCAGCCACCATACCCACCGTTGCCTACACCACCCCTTTGGCTACACCACCACCCCATTCCAACCCTCTCAACCTAGGTCATCCACCACCACCTTAACCACCCTCTTATTCCCCTCCTCTAACCTATACAACCACCTCTCCACCTTCTCTTCTCCCTCTTCTACCGCTAGTGTCGCCTGGTCACCACCGTCCCTAAGTCGTACCCTAACCTCCACAACCCTTAAACGTTATTTTTGCAAGTGTTATCATTTTTAGTAGTATTAATATTATTATTCTTAATATCATCATCGTCGTCGTCGTCATCATCATCATCATCATCGTCATCGTCATCGTCATCGTCATCGTCATCATCATCATCATCATCATCATCATTATTATTATTATGTTATCACTATTATTATCTTTACCATTATATTATTAAATCTAACTTTGGAATATTACTACTAATATTATTATTATTAATAGTCGAAACCTTATTATTATTATCATCATCATCATTATTATTATCATTATTAATACCAACTTTGGCATACTATTACTACTGATATTATTATGAATATTAGAACCCTTATGTTTATTATTACTAGTACGATTATTATTATTGTTGTTATTGTTGCTGTTGTTGGTGTTGCTATTATTATTAGTAGTATCATCATCATCATCATTATTATTACTATCATTATTACTAACCTTGACCTTATTATCACTAATGCTATCCTTATTAGGATTGCTAGGACCCTTATTATTATTATTCTTAAGATTAGAACTATTACTACTACTACTACTACTTTGTCATTATTGCTAATATTACCTATATCACTAATATTATTATCACTACTAGCATTATTATTATTATTAGTATCATTATTGTCACTACTTTAGCATTTCTAATATCATTATTATTATTACTAAGATTTGGGTTGTTATTAGTATTATCACTGCAACTACTACTACTATTACTATTATTATTATTAATATTAAAGCTAGTATCTTTAATAATATAAATATTGTTATCAATACTTTGACATGAACCAATATACCTACTAAGATCTATTTTGACTAATAATAACATGATTAGCTACCTTAAGAATAATAACCCTACTTTTACTTATAAAACTACTATTAATGTTAGTAACTCTAATATTAGGCTATGATAAGGGTGAGGTAGGAATGATGGTAATTTTGGTAAGAGGAAATTTAACCCTTATTATTTCCCTTTTATAGGTGAATCAAGTCAAAACCCTAAGAAGGCGTATGAACGTGCTCCAAGACCGGTGTCTTATTAGGTAAGGATGTAGCTAAGACCAACTATGTGTGTGTTATGCGCCTTGTATGTCATGTGCTATGTTATGTTGTCTACTTTATGATTATTATGATTGTTTACTTATAGCGCAGCTTAGAGTTGAGGTATGCTTATGTGACTTTCTTATGGCATGTGTATAATGATATGTATGTTATGCTCGTGGTGTTGTATGATATGACCCTCTAGGACATGCATGCTAGGAGGTTTTAATAATGTGATATTAGGTGAAAGGATAAAAAGGGGAAGTGAGTTGACTAAAGGGATATGAGATCGACCTAATTACCTCATGATCCATGAGGGGTAAATAAAAGGAGAATATGGACAAAATAAAAGAGTGGAGTGAATCTTACATGGGGAATTCTAGGGATTGTATAGGATGGATAGAGTTTTTCTGGGGATGATCCTTATATGGGAAAAGTTATCTTGGGGTGTAAGTAAGGTAAGGGAAGAGTTATTGGGGTGATTGGAGACCTTGGATGAAAATAGTACATAGGGTGGTCTAAGGGTACATAGGGAACTTGGCTAAGGTTTGGGAGGAATACCCTAATTGGAGGGGGTTGTGAAAGTAAAAATAATTGAGGGTGAGTGGAATATGGGATAGGAGCGAAAGAATATCATATGTAGGGTGAGTATGGGTGTCATAGGGAAGAAAATATGGTAGGTGAGTAATGGAGAGGTGATATATGGGAAAGAAAGGTGCTAGGATTTGAGATGGCCAACTAGGGTTTTATGGTCACATGTGCAATTAGGAAGTAAAGTGGAATGACTTGGAGTTGAATCTAAGTGAGATGATGTGTGGGGTGGTAAAGGAGCTTTAGTTGTATGAGACAGAGGAAAGATGGGTCACATAGGCCCAATTAGGGTTTCAGGGGTAAACCTAGGGGATGATAGTGAGTGGGCTTAGATGGCATAAGGCGGTAGGCCTTGACCCACATACTTATGAGTTGGGTATTCATGATGAGTAAGTAGAAGAGGTAAAGGACGTCGGGATGTATTAGGAGGTACAGGAGTCCCAAGATATGGGATGGGCCCTATTAGGAGAATGGGAGTAGATGGATGGTGTAGCCCAAATAACATGCATGTGTAGGGTGAAAATTTACTGAATAAGACACTGTAATACACTAATCATTTAAACCAGAAGATTATTGAGCTGGGCCCAAACTGATCCATTAGCATAATAGTGGCCAGGTGTCGGGGTACCCTGGAGACCGATCCACCGGCATATAATAGTGGTCAGGTGTGTTTTGCCATTGTATGTTTCCAATCCATTGGCTATAATAGTGGGGGATCCCGAGCTCAATAAACCAAACTCTAATTTATGATAAGACATGAAAAAGACACTAAGTACTTACAGTGAAACACCATAGGAGTCGAGGCTAGACCGATCCACGGGCATAATAGTGGCTAGGAGCGTCTTGCCTTGGAGATCGATCCACCAGCATATAATAGTAGTCAGGTGCGTTTTGCCCTGTATGTTTTTGATCCACTGGCTATAATAGTGGGGTTTCCATACTCGCATGGACTTATAAAGAGCATGGTGTGAAATGAGCATTTTGACTAGAGATCTAATGATTGAGTTTAACCGAACTATAGTATGACCTTTATTATTTGTATTGCTGGTATATTATCTACATGATCCTGCTTGTGTTATATGCCTTTCTATGTTTGGCGTTAGATTCATGGTTACCTTAATTAGTACGTAGCATACCGACCACCCATTTCATGGGTGCTGCTCATTCCCACAAGCAGAGGCCCCTGCTGAGCTTGTGTAGGTAGGAGATGCTATTTTTGATGCCTACGATGTTTACGAGGCATAAGTGGGGCTAAGAGTTGAGTTTGTACTTGGCCTAGGGACCAAGAGCGACTTGGCTGGATCTCCTTTTACTGTTCATTTATCTTGTATTGATTTATTTCAAACCTGTTTTATTGTACTGTACCTTTTGTCCCTTTAAGAACTTTAATTATACACTCTTTTGGATTGTAAACAATTTTTTTCGCGCACTCTGATTTCCGTATTATGAACGTTTCAATGATTTTATGAATTCTTATTTTAAGTTTGACTAATGGTTGATGATAAAACTTCTTTAGCCTTGTGGTTAGTACGAGACTGACTGAGGGCTAAACTTGTGTGGATCACGGTGGTAATATCCCCAAAATTTACAGTTTTATCTTCTTTGCTTCCATTGTATCTTTTAATAAAATGAAATTTTTTAGTAGTGAATTTTGGGAGTGTTACATCACCACCAAAAAATGATCCTATACATTAATTTCAAAAGAAAAAAACTATTATTCATATACATCAAAATTTGTTGAAATATACCGAGAAGTTTAGATTTTAAAACTAAAAATTATTATTAGAAGGATTTAATATTCATATTAATTTACTATTTCAAAAATGGTGCAAGAATAATAGAGGAAGTAAAGAGGTTGAAGAAGTTGGTTTTGGGGAGCTAAGGAAGCATAGAAGTCAGATGGGGACATACGAGCTAAAGAGTTTTTGGTTAAGTTAGATATTTATGCTAATAAAATTAATTTAATGATACTATATGGGAAAATAAATATTAAGGTTTGACATCCCCTTTGTTTTAAATAAAATTATTACCAACTTTAATTAGATATTTTAGAAAGATATTATCAAAATTAGGATATGTAGGATAGGTTAGGTGTAGAGAAATTGAGTTTTAGAGACTAATTATGCCTAAAATTGACGAAGATTATCTTAAAATAAAAAAAAATATTTTCAACCCATTTTAAATTCATATCTAGCTTAAATATGCTAAAATTTAAGTATTCTTGAAATTTCATAAATTTTTATAATTTAAACCGCTCATTTCAAGATTTAAAACGCGAATAATGGCAGAAAGAGTAGTGAATAATATTTTTTCATAAAAACTCCAATTAAAATTTTGAAAAGGTATATAAGCAGGAGAAATATCCATGGAATTCAAATATAATGGAATTAGAATGATTCAAACAAAGTTCTAAAGGCAAAAGTAGTTTGAAAGTTTTATTGGACTCAAAATTGTAATAAGTGTTCAACTATCGAAATGAAATGTTTTTAAAAACATAATGAGAATTAAAGGAATGTAAACATATTTAATTTAAAATAAATTTTTATAATTATAATAGTAACCATATTTTAAAATTTTGGAGTACTACAATTACTTTGGTTATGATGTAGAGAGGAATGGAATGAAGAACTCATTTTAGCTGCTACTTAATAGAACTATTTTTTTTTTTTGCTCTTGTTGAGATCTCTCTTCTTTGATGTGCTTAGTTTTGTTTCTTAATTCATTTTTTTCCACTATTTTTTTTCTACTTTTACTTTGTTTTTTGTTTTTTCCTTTCTTTGTGCTAAGATTAGCAACACCAGTGGGTGAAATCTGCTATTTACTTTGCTCTTACTGCTTTTTTTAGAAAAACATTATTGATGCTACTACTTTTATTCCTTTTGTTTTTTTACCTTGATAAGTTAATTATTTTTGGAGGGAGGGGTTCTCTACGAGTTGAGTTAGTGATTAAGTGGAGGGTAAAGAGAATGGAGGGGGTTTGTGTATGGGGGTATATATCAAGATTAGCAACAAGTTTAGTTTGTTGTTGATTTGTATTTGTTGTTGGTGAAATAAATTCAGCTACTAAAATAGTCATTAGGGTGGGGTATTTAGTGTTATAGGTAGTTTTGTAGTTATAGATCATATAAGTAGAGAGAATAAAAAGGAAATTATAGGGTAACTTTCTATTTTTAGAGGTATTTATATTATATAATATTAATGGGAGATGGGGAAATGGCTATTGGGGAAGGTTGAAGTGGTAGGGGTAGTTTAGCGATTTTAGAATAGAAATAAAGGGAAGGGAGGAAAACCTAGTGGGAGTTTCTTTTAGGTTGGGGGTAATTTTAAATATTTCATGAATTTCATATGAAGGGAAGAATTAAAATGTATGTTATTTAAAATAGGATCAAATTTGTTATATTATAATAAAATTATATCTAAAGAATTGTTAGTTATCTGCTATGCAATCCACTTTAACATAAAAAAAATAGTAAAATAAGGGTGAATGGTGTTGGAAAATGAAAATATAGAGTTTTTTCTTTAACATAATGTATATTAGACTAAAAGATATTTTATACATTTTATTAATGGTATTTCATGTGATGTTCCTCATATGAGACCATGATGTAGGATGAATTAGCATGCACCTTCATGTGTAGAATAATTTGGGGTAATCAATTTTGGCATGCAAGTCCTTATCCTATAAAGATGACAGAGATTTAAATTGAGAATGTCTAATACCTAAATTTTTTAAAGGCAAAAGTAGGACATTATATTTGGTTATTTATTGATGTATCTTAGCATCCCGATGCCTAACACATCATTACGTAATAAATGGATTGACCTAATATGGAGAATACTCAAATGATGAAATCCTAATGAAAAGCCCAAGGCCACATTAGCCAACTTATCTGCACACTTATTTGCTTTATGAAACACGTGCACAACTTTGAAATTCTTTTCATGGGGTAACACATCTTGGCATTCCTGAATGAGACTTGTGTTACTACTAGCATCTATATAACCCTAATTAACTAGGTTCACAACCATCATCGAGTCATATTCAAAGATGACCTTGTAAAGACCCATCTTCCGAGCTGAAACACCCATAGTTACGACATCAACATGTCAGCCACCCCAATGTTTATAATAAATCCATGCACCCAAATGCTTATGTAAAATACCTGTAACACCAGCATAGTTTGAATGCCAACTTACATATCCATCAACATTAAACTTGAACCACCCATCCACCTACGAATCCCAACGAACAGAAACCTCTTGCATCACTTTTCCCTTCATGACAGAACGATACCTTCTTTGGGCATTAGCAACCCCTTTGCCTCCTTGATGATAAAACTTCTCATAACTATGACTTATCCCTTCCCTCAAATAGTGTAGTGAACCACCACTTTCATAACTATGAACATGCCATAGCAGAGATGAAATACCAGGCAATGTCTGAGCTCAAGAAGAGATCCTTCCTTATATTTCATTCCATCCAATCTTGAAACTCTCATGGGAAAAACTCCATCGGTCTTTCCATCATCACAAGTTCTCTCCATACCGCCTTGGGATTAGCAATAGTCCCTGAGCAAGTGAGCAATAGTTTCCCTATCAATCCAGCAAAGAGCAAAAATGGTACAATGAGTGAAACTCCACTTGGCCCTTCACTCATTAGCAGACAACTAGTTAAGAATCCTAAACCATGAGAAAATATAAATGCACTCAGCCATTTACAACTTCCAAACCACCTTCCAAGCAAAGGTGCACCCCTAAAGATCAAGCATCATAAGTAGTTTATAACCAAAAGCAACTAAATAAACTCTAGAAGACGAAATTTTCCATAAAAGTCTATCTGACTCTACATAATGTAGCAAACACAACATGCTTGCATTCTGTAACACTATAGAGTTGGGCAAAAGAAGAGAAAATTCATCCCATTTCCACCCCACCCATACTCTCCACCAACTCAATGACCACCTTCTTCGACTCTATCTCCATAATAACCCCTAAAGCTAGCTTTTTCAAAGGTTTATCATAGACCCACTTATCCTGTCAAAATCTAACATTTTAGCCATTATTTTTGCTCCACATAACCAATTAACTAATCAAGTTAAGACCCTTATAAATCACTTTACACATCAAAGATACTTGCTTTATATATGCTATACTCAAAAGGAATGATTAAACAAAGTATTTTGATCATTCCACTTTCACCCAAGGTGTCTTTTCACATATAGCAATTTTCCATCCCAGTTTACCAAGCAAAGCAAGGTGCACAAATCTCATTCTTTGAATCCCAAGGTTGCCACAAGATTTAGGGAGACATATATTATCCCAAGAGACCAATGCAATTTCCTCTCTAACTCTGGTCTACCCTAAATAAAATTATATACATGTGATCAATCTTATTACAAATAACCATCGACATTGTTAAAGTTTGAATCATATATTTAGGTATAGTAGCAAGGACCATCTTTACTAATGTGATTCTTCTTGCCAATGAGAGATATGTGGCTTTCCACCTTGCAAGCTTTATCCTAATTTCATCCAAGACTTGGGAAAAGTGATCCCCACATACCCATCTATGGAACACCTAAGCTCATAAGTACATTCATATATCCTCAACTATAGGGATTCCACTAATGATTTGTAACCTACTCATTGTATCTTTAGTTGAATTTGGGGAGAAGAACATTGAAGATTTTCACAATAAATGGCATGCTCAAACTCTTTACCAAATTGCTAGAGCATGCTTGAAACTTCTGCTAATTTATCTTCACTTGCTTCTCTAAAGAACATCAATTCATTTACAAAGAACACATGAGAGATACCTGACCCATGTCTACTTGCCATAACCGATTTTCGGTGCCCCTCATGCACAACCTTAATCATGGGTTGGGATGTCCTTTCCATACACATGATGGAAATATAGGGGCTCAAAGGATCCCACTGCCAAATATCTTGAGATGGTTGGATCGGATCATGTAATAACTCCTTTCAAGCCACCCGAAAACGTGTTGTGGTTCTTAATCAAAGACACCATCATCTTTGGCAAACCAAATGAGTGCAAGGTATCCTCAATAAAGAACCAATTAAGCTATTCATAAGACTTATATAACTCCACTTTGAACTCCATAAGCCCCTTCTTCTCGATCTTTATTCAAAAGAGTGTATTAGCTCCTACATCAAAAAGATGTTATTAATGATACCCCCTGCCTGAAAGGAAACTAGATTGCATTAGAGAAATGACATCCTCTAGAATTGGTCTTAATCTATTCACAATAACTTTAGTGATTATATGTAGGGAAACATTAATGAGACTTATGGGTCTAAAATCATAAACCAAACCCGGATTCTCCTTTTGTAAAATGCGCTTAGTAATCGTATCATTCACAACCTCTAGGATGATACCCATTTGCATTGCAAAAAAATAAAATAAAAAAACATTCATAAACTTACCAACAAACCACCTCCTAATTATTTTGATAAAAGACTCGTGACAACCCATCACTCCCCAGCTCTTTAAGATGTCCTATGTCATAAATGACCATTCTAACCTCCTCCAAGTGTAAGGACCTTAGCAAACCTGTATTATTTCTCTCAGTCATTGCAGGGAAACCTATCGGCAAGCAGTTATTTTAGCAAACATTTAGGGGGATCTAAAAATTTGCATAAAAATCTAAAGTCATTTTCATACATTCAACATTACTTTTGACCCAGCAACCCTTATGATGAGTAATACCCACTTGCTTACTCCCACCACACCCTACTAATGTGAAAAGATGATAAAAATGAGTGATCTTCTCTCCTTCCACAATAAACTGATATTTGTATCATTACTTATAATACTTATCTTCTTGGGTAAACAACTCCTCATACTCTTCTCCTAGTTTTTTTTTCAACTTTCTCAAGTAATTGTTGTGTCCACTATCTAAAACCACCTAGATACCTCTCAATCCATTCTAGATCTTTATCTCCTTAAACTTGATGCATGGAGATGCCTTTTTATGGAACTAGGAGGTTCCATATAACAAGTATCAATCACCCTACCATGCATCACACAAAAGACATCCAAAGTTAGGATATAACATCCAAGAAACCTCAAGCTTAAATGATTGAAAATGAGTGCTCCTAGTCCTCTATGGGTCATAAAGAGAAATCAGAAGAGGGACATTATCTAAAGAGCCCCCAGTGAGGTGTTGGACATTTGCCAAAGAGAAAAGGAATCTCCACATGGGATTAGCATAAGCTTGATCAAGATGTTGCATGATGCACTTACCACCATCCTAAGAGTCTAACCAAGTAAATCTGAGTCCTAAAAAACCTAAATCAATCATATCACAATGAGGCATGGTCTCTAAAAAGTAATGCATGCACGAGGTGGATGGTCACAAGCCTCCAACCTTATTCTTTGAACTTCCTATCTGATTAAATCCCCTAGTGATCAACCATGGAAGTTATGGGTGGGAGTTACAACCTCGAGAGTATACCACAACTTATCCATCAAAGAAGGGTCAAGACTTGCATAGACTACAAACATAATCCAATTCCCCCTCCTTAAGGATGAACAAGAACATTCATAACTTGATGACCATTAGATAAAGTGTTGAGGCGGAACTTATCGTTACACCATAAGATACAAATACCTCCTGAGAATCCATTTGCCTCAACTCTTATAGATTGTGAGAATCCATGCAAGTTAATAATCCTTTAAACCCTTTCACAACTAACTTGGGACTCCAATAAAACAACAATCCATGAGTCATACCTATCAAATCAAATCTCTAAGGTGACACAAGCAGTCGTTGCCCACCTCTCCCCTCACATTCCATACTAAGAATTACATAGGGAACACGGAATAATTGCATAGGGAACACGAGAGAATTGCATAAGGAACACAAGAGAGAGAGAGAGAGAGAGAGAGAGAGAGAAAGAGAGAGAGTGAGAGAGAGAGAGAAAGTAAATCAATATTTAATCTCAATACCCATGGATGAATTTGCCTTGTCACCTAAGGTAACCATAGCACTCGTGCATCTATAATCGCCTCTTCTACCCAAAGAACTTGATGTCAAGTTTCCCAAAGCTCCCACTGAAGCCTTCCTTATATTTTCTAAGGTTGACATCGACAATTGGAAACTATCGGCCACAACCCTATTCCGTGTCTTCTCTGGTGGTTGTGGTGCATGTGCTACAACGATAGTGAAGTCACCCGTACCAAACTTTTCTCCACTATTTTGCATAGCAATTGCCTACTTCTATTCACACTTATTACTCACATGAATTGAGGTCAGATCCTCCTCAAAACTCAGATTAGAAATAACAACATGGACAATGTTAGTTATATCCAAAATTGCCCTCCTATCATCTTTACATCTCACAACAATGGTGTTGTTGACCCGTCTCTTTTAGCTTCTTCTTTGAGATGTGTACTACTCCCTCCACTCATCCTACCTGTCTCAGCTTGTATATATGTCACAAGGTCATTACCAATACCCCCACAAAGACTTCCTCCACATCCAAATCATTGTACGGTTTAAGACCCCATAATTCTCTTTGAGGGTGTTTAGTTTCCTCACTCCCACCTTGGAACGATGAGTTGGAATCTGTCATGGGTCCTATCCCTATGAATTGCTCTATGTACCTTTGTTCCATCCTCCTCATCCCTTGGATCTTCTTTGTGCCACCTGTAACACTCCCATTTTCACTTTTGAAAAAATTCATTTAAAAAGAATACAATGGGGAGTGCTACAGCCACATCTACCATAAGATAGATTCTTATCATCTATCTCTTAATAGGTTCAAGGCTAAAATCTGTCTAACAAATTTTGAAATAGAAATTAAACAAAAAATCATCACTGATAAATTCAAAGGAAAATCTTATAAAATCAATGCTGATAAATCAATGAAAAAACTATAATATAAACCTGGATTCCAAAATATTAATCAATCAATAAAAAAAATATATAAATGGTCGTTTACAACACCAACATTAAGTTTTTAATATAACATCTTAACTTCCAAAATATTTACAAATAATTACAAGAGTCCTTAAGGGATAAAACTCCGGATAGCTCTAATTCTCATAATATAATAAATTAACTTTTAAAATATTTACAAACAATTACATAAGTCCTCAATGAACAAAAATCCAAGTAGCTCTAACTCTTAGCCCAAGTCAAAATCATCTTGAAATGGAAGACAATGTACCTACATATAAACATCTAAACAAACATATTATCAATAAGATGACGTACTGAGTAAATAAAACTAAAAAAAATAGTGATAGCATGCCCACATAGATTCACATATATACATAACTAGTAAACATAAATGACATATTCTCATATAAAATGACGGAAAATAGAAGAACTTACCAAACAATAGTACATGTCCATAGATCAATATATAGCCCATAAAAAACCATATACTATCAACTAAGCATGAATTCATAGAAGAACATGTTGTTGTAGTAAAAATATGTCATCATGAGAAAATGTTATGGAAGGTAATGAAATTCATGAATTACAATTGAATTTTATGTTACAAGCTCACATAAAGTTTGATGACACAATAAACCTAATAAATCATGGATAACAAGAAGATTCACATAAGAATACAATATGAAATAAAAATATGGAAAATCAAAAGAGAATATGAAAACATGAATTCCCAAAAAGATCATGCCACTATGACTAAAGTTGTTGAGTAGAAGAAACATTATATACATGAATCATCATTAAATTCACTTAAAATAAGTATTCACTCCATTTATAAGTATTTGTAATATTTATAACATGCAAAACACTTAGAATCATATGAAGCGCATAAAAATGTGATGTTGAACGCATAAATGATAAGAGTACTCCCAATCTACATTTTATTTGAGAGGAAATAATACCAAAGTTGAAGCACTAATGTTTGAAACATCAATTTAAAGCACTACGATTGATAAATCATCCCAAAATTACCAAGGAACACTCTTATCTTTAAATAGAAAGAGGCATCGCTACACACTAGTAGTGTAGCACAACTACATTTATAAATAAGAAGTGCATTCACTACAAACCCTATCTCGGAAACCATCTCGAGGCTGCTCGCCTAAATTTCAAATTTAGTCTTAAACTTGAATTATTAGTAGATTCCCAAAATATTTATATATATCACTTTCATAATCTCATAGCATCAACACTTGGTAATACATAACAACCACCATTTAAACATGTCATAAGGGTCATCCCATCACTTATTACAATTCCATATATATCATGCTCATTACAACTCACTACACCAAATATGATTCAGACTCAACACATATTCTTGCTCAATTATTACGATTCTGTCATAAAACTAACATGCATTTCTTCTATTATTGAAAAAAAGGAGAAAGAATCACATTAACGTAAAAATTTCTATCTACTAGATGTTTAAGTGAGATTACCTATTATCCCAAACTTTAAAAATGAAGGAAAGAAATTAATTACCAAACTTAGGGATCCATTATAGTGCCTTCCTAGATAACTGATAGAAAATGTAAAGACGATATTAGAAAAACTAATAGAAACATAACATAATAGAAAACAAGTCAATTTTATCAAAAACCACTTACACACTTAGGGTTTTAAACCTTAAAATGTAAAATCAATTAATTTCAGAGAATTGATCTAAATGTTAAGTTAAAAACTTAATTTAATTGGTTTGCAAATCAAATAAATAAAACTAATACAACTCAATTTTAAAAATTATTCCCACAAATTAAGATTTTAAAGCTTAGAATACAAATTCAGATAATTCCAACCAATTTATTCAAATTGAAAGTATTAGAATACAATTAAGGTCATTTCAAATAATTATATAAAATCAATTTCAGAAAAAATAACTATACAAATGAAAAATACCATAATTTTATTTGAAAGTTATGATTTTAGGCCCAACAATATAATTTGGTTAAATTTTATTAGTTTATTTAAATTGAATATTAAAAAATACTGTTAGACCTATATTATAGCATATTGTATACTCAACTGATTAAAAACAATAAAAGGAAAGATCCAATTCAACATAATTAGAGTTTTTGAGTCTAAAATGAAAATCCGATCAAATGTTACTCAAATATTTAAATTAATGGATTAGAAATGAAATTAAACATATTTTAATACAAATTGTATAATCAATTTTATATAACAACTCAATTACATAATCTAATTTATATCCTTAGAGTTTTAACCTAAAAATTAAATTCTAATTAATTTCACACAAATTTCTCAAATTGACAATTCTAACATGAAATTAAGTATATTTCAAAGTATATTGTATAATCAATTTATCCAAAATAGCTTAGTTGTATGAATTCAAGAAATATTGATATAACTGGGTAAACAATCCTAAATCTCAGAAATCAACATATACCATATAATTAACCCATCTAAATCAATCATACAACATCCATATACTTAATTTAGAAATAAATTTAGGTTATCATAAACTAATTCACAGAAATCAAATCAAATTATAAGTTAGGGTTTGGGATAAATATACCAAGCAAATTCTTCAACAATGAGAGTTTGTGAAGATCATAGGAGAATTGTCGGAGGTTGGAGACCACTCGTAAGTGGCTGGGTGCATCAGAGGTGTCTGGACAATGGCACTCTAGGCTACGTCACAACTACTGGGTGCCATGGTTGGTGACAACAATGAGGGCGAGGATAGGTGGTGGTGTGGTCGAGCGGTGGCTGGTGGCATGGGTGTGGTGCTAGGTGACAAAGGAGAAAAGGAAGGAGTAGAGTTGGGCGTCGAGGTTCTTAGCGCTGGAAAAAGAAAGGGAAAGAAAGGGAGAGAAGAAAGGGAGAATGAAAAGAGGGGGGGGTGCTAGGTACATATTTGGTTCGTTTTTTTATTATTTATTTTATTTTATATAAACTATCTAAAACATGATAAAGGTAATTTTATCTAAAATTTATCTATGAAAAATCATTGGATAAATACTCAAAAAATAATTTTCTTTTAACAAAAGTTTAAATGTATAAAAACAATTTAACAAAGTTTGAAAATGTCATCTATAAAAAAAAATAGACAAAACGAAAGAAAATTAGTTTTAAAAATAAAATTATAAATAAATTACAAAAATATTTTTTAATTAATTTTTTTAAATATCTTAATATTCTCATAAAAATAGTTAAATTCAAAGGCAAACATATTTTCTACGGATAAAAATCATCAAAATAAATTTACTACTTTAAATAAATTATATAATTTAAGATTACTTATTTTTGTTAATAAAATATAACCCTAAAATAAAGTCATAATTACGCGACAATGTTATACTCAAAAATGAATTTAAATTATAAAAATTAAATCATGCAACTGAAAAAAATATATTTTAAATGGAGATCGAATCTCATGAATTTAATTAAATCGAAGTCTTGAATGATTTACATAGAATAATTTACAACAACAAACGATTAAATAAATTTTAGCATAAATTTGAATTCATCAATAAAACCATAAAATAAATTAAAACCTTAACAAACATTTATGAGAAATGTAATTTGAATAAAATAACCTAATCAAAATAAAATTAAAGGCTAAAACTCATAAATCAACATTGATAATTTATAAAAATTAAGTTTTTAAGAAGTAGTGTGTTATACCACCATAAATGGCCCAAACTTGACCCCATCTTCCCGATCTCTTTTCACAATGACAACATTCACTCTGTCTTCCATCTTGTCATCCTCCGAAGCCCCCATCCATAACCTGCGTACAATCCTCTTTTTATGGCCAAAATGTCCACATTCAGAGCATATAAGATGAATTGCCTCATATTCCACCCTTTGGATAGTGCAAGCCTAAACTTGGATACTAGGGACTTCTCCAAATCAACTTGTATCGCCATCAGGGCAAAGCCTCCACGTCGAACATCTAATGTTGTAATGTTCACATTAAGGGAAATGCTGATTAGCTTCCCCATACGAAGTAAAAGATCCTCCCTGAAATACTTGATTGGGAGTTTTGATAATCAAATCAAAATTGTCAACATATTGATACTAGTTTTCGCTATCTGAAATTTTAGCTCCCATTCTCAAACAAGAAATTAGTGGTTAACAATGACCTAGGGTCCATTGAAGATCACAAACCCATAGCACTGCTTACTCCCAAAACTAATAATATAGTACACCATCTTATATCCACCAGTTCAAAGGGATGAGATATAATCTATATCCGCTATAATCGATATTGCAAAAAAAAAAAAGAAGATAAAATGATTGTTGCCGATTTACCTAACAATCAAATGATAAGGGTAGATCTCAAAGGCTTTCAAATCTCCATTTTTTTACTTTTTTTTTCTAGAATAAGTTGCAGTAGACTAATGTCCACTTCTTCATCTGAATCAAAGTCTTCGACATTAAATTCTTCATCGTCCTCCCATGATGAATCGCGAGGCCCAACCCTTGTTTTGATTCCCGCTACTACCTTATGGTAGGAAGCAATGTAGGTTCTATAATATCGTTTGAATTTTTAGAATCGACAAACTTTTTGTCATCAACTATAATCTTTACGGTATGTCCACATTTATACATAACTTCATCATTCTCGTCAACAATAGAAAGTGGTATAAAAATATTTTTACCATGAGGATCCCATCTCTCTCTCTCTCTTCTTATTGTTATGGTAAAATCCCAAAGATTAAAGAATGATACTCACGTGCCTAATACGTAGAAATTATTGACATTTAGGCTCTGTTTGGATTGGGGTAAATCGAGGTAGGAGTAAATATTAAAAATTAACCTAGATGAAGGGAATGGAGGTGAATTGGGGTGAATATTTTAAAATGCTGTTTGGATGATATTAACCTAACCTGAGTGAATCGGGGTGAATGTTTTAAAATTTTCGTATAAATTGAAGTGAATGAAGATTAAAATAATAAAATAAAAGATATTTATACCCTTATATTAAATAAATAAGTCATATTGAGGGGTATTTTGATCCTATCAAGTCAAAAATTTACTTATTCTTTTACCTTCACATTTGTTGCCTTCGAAATCGGAGGTTAATAAAAATAAGGTTAATCGAGATGAATGAAAGTGAAACATTAACCTCGATTTACCAAGATAAAATTATTAACCTAATATCCAAATAAGATGAATCAATTAATTTACATCTATTAACCTTCTTCCGCTCCGATTCATACGAATCCTTAGCAGGAGGCTAAACCTATAGACGACTCAAACGGAGCTTGTTTGAGAAATGTTACCAACGTGCACCGGCCTCGACATCCTACAGTCATCGTCAGCCCCAGCGCGACGAGATCGACGTCGTCCGCAGTCCCTTCCTAAGTCACCGCCGCACATATTTGCTCTCCAGTCTCCACATAGAGAACTCTGTTTCGTTTGTCCTAAATTCCGGCTCTTGTCTGTGGTTCTAAATGGCTGTTCGTGCTTCAGTGACCCGTTTTCCAATTGACCCGGACGCTCAAGATTCGTCGGGCCTACCATGGGGCATCGCCGTGACGCCGTTCGCGGAGCGAGACGAGAACGGGAACCCACCGGCGTGGGGCTCGGATGGCCACTTACTGCCGAGATGTGAGAATTGCTGGGCATATTTCAATACTTATTGTGAGCTCGATCAGTGGGCTTGGACTTGCTCTCTCTGTGGCACGCTTAATGGTCTTTCAACACAAGCTATTGCTAAATACTCTCACCCTCAATCTTGTGCTGAAATGATGTCTTCTTTCATTGATCTCCAAATGCCGCGTAAGTTTTGCCATCCTGTTGATCTTTGTATTTTAGGTATTTGATTGTGTTTTGTGATAAGTAGAATTCTGAGTTAATTGTGACGAATGCAGTGCACCTCTTTTTCTTTTTCTTTTTCTCTTTTTTTTCCTGTTTTGCGCAAACCTACTTTTCAAATGCATATTGAATGGTTTTGATCATTCGTAAGGCTCATCATATTTACTGGGATTTAAATTCTACTGAAGGATTGAGTTGAGTTTTTTCTCAATTGCGGCTGAGGAAAACTGAATTTCGGCTTCAAATTTGATTATGTCAGAAAGTATAAGTATTCATAGTTGTTGGTAATGCTGCATTGCAATTCTAGTGTCAAGTCAGCATTCTTTTGATCGTGTGTTCACTTTGCTATGTTGCAGTGGAAGGATACGAAGACGAAACCATGCAGGCTTGTCCTGTTTATGTCGCAGCCGTTGATTTGTCATGTAAGATATTGTTTATTCATTTTCTTCTTTTTTCTGTCATCTTGGATTGTCAATCACTGCAAATGTTATTGAAGGAAATAACAACTGTAAACGAATTTGCTGTTAGCTTTGACACGGTGCTGATTGAGAATGGTATGATCAGCAATAGAAAAGAGGATGAGTTCCTTCAAATTGCTGCCGTGTCATGTGATGGGCAGACATGCTCGTATTTGTGTTTCTAATGCAATAGCCAGAGAATGTTTGTAGATGTATTCATGCTCTCGCTGCATGCAAATATGTGATGGCTAATGCTGGTTGTGTGTTTTTTTTTGGGTCATTGTAACTCTAAGTTCTAACATTGGAAAACATGTGCAGTTTGATATCCACTAATGTGGATGGTGATCACAATCAGTAGGCTATCAGTAGGATAAAATGATAAGTAGTACTTTTATTGTTACCTTGAGTCAATTTGGTTAGGATGCTCAGATATGGTGTTGAATTATTTATAAGGTACATTTACATCCGTCTATATATGATTCTGAAAACACCAACAAAGATTTTGCTAATAGTGTCAAGTGAAGCCTAGTAGTTTGAGAAATTAATATATATATATATATATATATATATATATATATGTACTGTTTGCTTATGATTACAGTCTCTTGGTAGTTTACGTGATTTATTCCTTTAGATCTGTATAATTGATGTTTTCAATTCAAGACAAAGTCCTATAGTCTTATTGACAGAAAATGAACCCAATCTTGATATCTTGACTGAATGTATACTGATATTAATTTCATTGTGTTGTTGACTCTCTTGTTGTCTTGAATTTATTTGCAGCATCAGAAGATTTTTTGGAACTTACTAAGAGTGCATTATTAGCTGCGCTGGAAGGTTCAAAGTCATTTGCATATTTCTTCTTATATGTAGTTGCCCATTGCATAATTACAAACTGTATTATTTTTCTTGTAAAGCATTGGGACCCGGAGCACTGTTTGGGCTTGCTACATTCAGCCACAAATTGGGGTTATATGATGTTCAAGGTCCCGTTCCTGTTGTGAAGCATGTTTTCATTACTCCAGATGCAGATGGCACTGTGCCAATTGAGCTTGGAGATGTCATGCCTATATTATCATTTTTGGCTCCTGTAAGTTGTTTCTTTCTTTTCATCCTGCTTTGCATCACAGTTTTCTATCCAGGATATTGCAAATCATTTACCATTTGGTTCATTCACTGCTTGATTGCATCTGAGTGCAGGTGGAAACTTGTAAAGAACGGATAGCATCTGCCCTTGAAACACTTAAGCCAACAACTTCATGGGAAAGAACAACAGCTGCTGGCCAAGGGTTGGATGGTGTGCTGCTAGGAGGGAGGGGTTTTGGGGCAGCAATGGAAGGCCTCCTAAATTACATTGGTTCAGAATATGGAAGCACATTTGCTTTGGGTATGTTACTTCTTGAAATGCATTAAAACCTAAACTGTATCATTCAAGCAGTGAATTTTTGTACTGCTATTACTTGCTGCTTCAACAGAAGAAGGAAAGTCAATTTCTTAGTCATGTAACTGCAGCCAGGGTGTTTGCATTCTTGTCCGGTGTCCCTGATTATGGGGCTGGGCAACTAGATACAAGGCGCTATGGTGAGCAATATGCTAGTAAAGGAGAGGATGCAGATCTTGCTTTACTTCCAGAACAAACACCATTCTACAAGGAGCTGGTAGTGTTGGTTCCAGTTTGTATTAATTTCTATCGCTGTCTGTGTCTGGGTAGCATAAGCATTGACATGTATTTCACAGGCTGCTGTCGCTGTTCAAGCAGGTGTTTGTGTCGATGTTTTTGCAGTTACAAATGAGTACATAGATTTGGCATCCCTGAAATTTTTAAGCATTGAAAGTGGGGGTTCATTATTCTTGTATCCGAATACAGATGATTCTACTCTCCCTCAAGACATGTGAGTACTAATTGTTAGGGAAGCTCAGAAACATTTTTGACTTGATAAATACTCACTGTTCTGCTCTGATTGTACAGTCTCATCATTAGTGATTAATGACCTTTTAGGTACCGTACGTTAAGCCGTCCCTATGCATTTAATTGTGTACTGCGATTGAGGACATCTTCTGAATTTAAAACTGGTCACTCTGTGAGTTTCTCTACCCTTGTTTATTAATTTATTCTTAATCATTTGTCATTACCTTAAACTTGCCTTAGTGTTTTTTTTTTTTTTTGGTTGTAGTATGGCCATTTTTTCCCAGATCCCCAGTATGAAAATGTTCAGCACATTATATGTTGCGACTCTCATGTGACGTATGCCTATGATTTTGAATTTGCCAAAATCGAAGGATTTTCTAGGTACGCAAACCTGTTGCATGGCCAAAACACTGCTTGCACTATTGTGATTCTGCATGATTTGTCTTGAAGAGGTTGAATATGCAGTCATCCTCAAATATGATGTGCTTGATTTAATATTCACCTTGAATTTTTGAACTCCTATTTTGTGATGCTGAATTTTGGCAGTGCAGTGCTGAATCAACTGTAAGATTTATGTGTACTCATGCTTGTAGAAACATGTATAACCTTCACCGGCTAAAGCAAAGTGGTAACATAAGGCAGATGACGAGCAAGAAATTGTTACATTATCGGTTTATATCGGTAATGTCTTGGAAATTTGTGTATTGGTAAATTAATTTTTTGAATTATTGAATTGCTGTTGTGCTTATGTAGAACTGCTTCATGATGGAAAGGTTGATAAGTCATCAGACAAGTATACTTATGTGAGGTGCTAGCATAAGGGAGGGGATAAAGGGTAGTTTGGGGTATCATGGTAGTGATAGGTTTGAAGGGAATATTGCCTGCTGCTGATACGTCTTGTCAGTGTATGTTCTGTTATTTCAGTGATGGTGTGCTGGGAGAGTTTGTTGGGGCAGTTGTTTAAATTAGAGAGAGATGGGTAGATGGTTGATGTTAGCTGATTATGTAATACTAGGAGAGCATTAGCAACAGAAAAGGAAGGGATAATTTATCAGTCATTTGTGAGAGGTTCCATTTCCCTGGAATTACTATATCCATTTCTCACCATTCTGTCTGTTGTACTCTTTATTGATAACTAATTTGGTACTTATCAACTTGGTTTCAGAGGAATGCATGGCCAGGAAAAATGAAGGTAGAAGCTTTTGAGGAGAAATTGGGGTTAGTTTAGGACCAGTATCGGAGATAATTTGATTCACGCAAGGGAGACGCCAGAAGGTTGCCAATATTGTCCCTCGTGACAATTTGAGCTCCTTTCTTCAACCAAGGTGATCCTGAGAAGTGGTTTTTTAGAATGGAGAGATGTTTTTGCTTGAATCATGCACTTGAGATAGTGAGGATGAAAGTTTTCACCATCACTGCAGAAAGGAAGGCACTGATATGGTTCCAATAGGCAGAAGACAACACGAAACTCATGGCCTGACTTAATTTCAAGGATGTGTTTTTAGCTTGATTATGCTCCATGAAGTTTCACATTGTGAAAGGCCTATGGACATCTGAAAAAAATTCACGGTGGAGGACTTATTAGAGATTCAAACCTTGGTTTAACCACTTTAAGGGCGACTACCAAGGTCAGAGGGGGGTGAATTGAGTTTACACAAATCTTAAAATGTTTTGCTGAATAACTTATTTGTTTACGCGTTAAACCTAAATAGTATGTGAGATCAATATATGGTGGTATTGGATTGTGTAATTGGGTAGTTGATTCATGTGTTTATCCTTTTCTTGTTTCGTGAGTGATGCACAAATATGGAAACAATGAACACACAAGAGTTTTAGGGTTGGATAAATTCTGATCTATGTCCACATCTAGCTTAGCTCACTATCAACCTACTATGATTTCATGTGTTAGAAAGCCAACACATATGTCTAGCTCTATACTTAAGCTACCCTTTAACTAACTCTAGTTGAGCTACGCTAATTACAACTTTGTAATTGCTTTTGAGTAAACTTGTACCCCCAATGCTTAATTCTAAACACTAAACTACAAAGAATGATGGTTGTTTGAACTAAAACTTTCAGTAGCTAGAAGTTCCTTTTCTCTCTGTTACAAGAAGTTATCTTTTAATTCTGCCTTATGCTTGTGCTTGAACTTCTTTTTAGCTCTTGAATCTCCTTGTTCATGTTTAAATCTTTTTTACTGTCTATTACAAGAAGTTATCTCTTAATTGCTCTCCTTACTAGTCTTATTCACATGATGTATGCTTTCTCAAAGGAAATTGTTGTCTTAAGAATTTTTTTTCCCTGTGAATATATTTTTGTTTTTCCCAAATATTCTTGATTTCCAAATTTTATGATTGATTAATGTGGAATCTCAAGATTTATTTTGTTAAAAACATTTTATAGAAGTTCTTTTATATGAAAGTTTAGGGACCTAATCTAAGGATCTAGTTGCGGTAGTATCAGACATGTCTCGTCTTTTTTCTGATAATTGGTTATGCTTAACTTGATTTTACTTAAATATTCTCTTAAATCCCATAGCTTAGGATTGTTAGATTGGTTAGACATGGTGGTGGTTGGTGGTGAGAGCAATAAAATTGCAGTCACGGTTGTAATTGTAGTTGCGATGGTGCTGTTACAATGTCGGGGTGTCGCAAATAATATTTCATATGAGACTGCATATTCTTTTTTTCTTTTTTTCCTTTCTTGCAACAAATATCTGTATATATTGTTAAATATTGGTGAATTTCGGAATATATTAGCCAAAACTTATAGTATCAGCCAATATGCATATGATTTTATTTTTGTATCGCATATTAGCAAACCAAAATATGTTGTGGGGATATATTGGTGTATCTTATTCCATGGGTGAGAGTGGTGGTTGCGGGGTGGCCTGCTAGCTAAGGACAGCAAAGGATGAGAGGGGGCTGATGACAGGAGAGAGAAATGAGTGAGTTAAGAGAGGAGAAACTAGTTTTTTGATACTAATACCCAACTTGTTTATTACTGAACCTCTTATTTATTCTTGACTATAGCATCCAAGCCAAGCCCTTCTTGAGAAATATGTAATAGTCTCCTAAATATTAGATACTATTAAATGATGTAATAAGCTGGATCCTTTTCTAGTATCTGTAAATATGACTAAATACAATAAACACTTAATATTCCCTTATACTCCCTAAATAAATAACTTGTAGGAAAAGAAAAATATTTTTGTCCTTAAAGGCCCAAATCAGTCAGCCCCCATCGTGACTCCCCAAACTGAACTTCAAGCTTGTGAATGATATCTTCCTGCTGGAAGTTAGTAGTTCAGATTTCATCCCCAAGATGGTGGCTAGAGAGGTTGGGGATAACGTAAATGAATTGAAAGACCCTAGTGATAAAATTTTCCTTATGCGGAAAAATGGCAATCTTTCAAGGAGAGCCCAGTTTGTGCAATTCTCAAGTTGTATTGTGAGCTATGACGAAGGTGGTCCATTGAGAGGGGACATGTTTGCTGCTAGAATGCACATTGATGTGAAAGAAAATGGCAAAATGAAACCAATATTCATGGTGCACGTTCCTAAAATCGTGCAAGAAGTGTTGGAGCACCATGCAAATGTCATGGAATCCTTGAGTCTATTGCCACACCCTTTGCAATTGGATCGTTATAAATATATACATGTTCAAAAGAATGAACTTAGACTATTTGGGGAAATATTTTCCCTGGGGTTATGACCCATAACCCTAGTTATTGACCATTTTTTATCCTTGTATTGCTGTCAAAGAATAAGGATGGTAGTTGGCATTATGTGAGGGCATTTTAGCTCTTAATCTTCTAATACCCATGATAGAAGAGCTATTGGATGAATTGCAGGGAACCACATTTTCTTTCAAATTGGACTTGAATAGCACAAATTTGCAAATTCAAACTAGTCCTAAGGTTGTGCACAAGATCGCTTCTCGCACTCAAAATAGCAACTGCAAGTTTCTTCCAAGCAATAAAATCACGTCATTACGGTTGCGGTCGCTGTATCAGGGTATTGCGAATGAAATTTTATATGTCATGGTTGTCGCGGCGTAATTTTATTTATTTTTATCAAAATAAATATTAGCAAATATCAGTAATTATTGGCATATAATGGTAAATATTGGCCGATGACCAATATATCGTTGATAAATACCTGAAATTCTAAAACCGTTGCATATCGTCAATTTCGCATATCAGCTGACCTAAAATTCAATAAATATTGACTAATATTATGTATCGGGACAAATATTTAATTGTATGGTTTCTTCTATTGCATTTCAATCTCATGAATGTTGTTGCAACATTCCAAGTTCTCATAAACAATGTGTTTAAGCCATTTTTGAGCAAGTATATTGGCATTTTTTGACAATATGCTTAGTGGATCATGTTGAGAATATACTATTTATTGTGCATATGAGAATATACTATTTATTGTGTTATAAATGCAAGATGTTAGCTTCTAGGAAAACACTAAATTAAGAGAGAAGGTTGATGGTGCAATTGCAACATCAAGGCAAGTGGACAATGTCTTTTATGATTTAAGAGAATCAAGACCCATTAAGTAAGACATTGTCCACTTGTCTTGATGTATGCATTTGATTTATATGCATCCACAATAAGATGGTTTAACAACCATGTGGGAAAGTGTGCGATAACTGACCATAAGCTGTTAGTTGAAATCTAGGAGTATGCATTATTTATTTTTTGAATTTAAGCTGTATCTTTAAGATTATATCATATCATATTTTATAGGAAAGTGGTTAGGCATTTGATTTACACGTTAAAAATAACATAAACAATTAAATTTCTCTTCCTTCTAATACTTCATGGTATCATAAGCCTAAAAACCTTACACAAGTGAAAACAAAAAATGCCCGGTGGAAGACAAACTACTAATGCTTCTAAGGAAATCATTTCTCATCAAGAAGGTGTTTCTATTGGTAGTGTTTGACCCTCAATCTGTCCATTTCTCTCCTCAAATTATTGCCTTAATGGTAAAAATTATTTGGAGTGGGCTCAATCAGTCAAACTAGTCATATAGTCATAGATGGACGGGGCAAGCTTAGGTACTTGACTGGAAAAGAACATAAAACATACAATAAAATATCAGCTGAGTTACCTCAAATTATACGATATTGCTATATTTGGTGATTTTGACTCCTAATACAACTAATATTTACCGATATAAGACTTTATTTGCTGATATTTTTTGTGGATAATAGAGAATTTTTGGTGTGACAACAGTGACATATAAAATAGCCTTTGCAGCACCTTAATAGTGCAACGCTGCGACCATAGTTTTATTATCAAATAGAAACTGAAGAAAGTGACTCTAGACTTGAAGTATGGAGGTCATAAAACTCTTTGATAATTGCTTGGCTCCTAAATTCAATGTACTCTTCCATTGCAAAGCCACACATGTTCATGGCTACTGCAAAGGAGATATGGGACTGAATTTGTGCCACATGCTCTGATTTGGAGAATTCTTCCTAGATTTTTGAATTGAAGTCCAAGTTGTGGAACTCCAAGTAAGGTGAGCGTAATACTGACATTTATTATACTGAGATGCTAGCATGGTGGCAAGAACTTGATCAATGTTTAGATGATAAGTGGGAAAATCCTAATGTTTTTGCTGGGTTTTAAAAAGGTAAGAGAATGACAAAATGTACATGTTTCCGGCTGGTTTAAATCACAGTCTTGATGAAGTGAAGGGGCGAATTTTAAGTTATAAGCCACTGCCATTAATACAAAATGTATTCTCAGAGTTGAGTTTGGAAGAAGCACAAAAGAGGGTTATGCTCAGCATTGTACCAGCCACTAAAAAGGCTAAACTTGAAGGTTCAACACTAGTTGCTAGAGGTAATAGTGCTGAATGAGAAAAGATGAAAAAGCATTGGTGTGATTCCTGCAAAAAACCATGGCATATGCATAATACTTGTTGGAAGCTCCATGGAAAGCCCTCAAATGTGCAAAAGAAAGGAAATGATAAAAGTGGTAATAATGAAGTATTTCGAATCATATCTTATGAACATCAAGAGTGGTAAATCAACTCTAGAGTGTCAACTTTCACAAAGGAGGAGTTGGAGCATCTTGTTGAGTTCATTCAATCTTCATAGTTCACTTCACTCAACTCCACATCTAGCTATTCATCTTGTTCCTTATCACTAAGGTAACATAAGTTGTTTTTCTAGTATCTCCTCTACCATTTGGATAATTAATTTAGGAGCAACCATACATATTACCAATTGCTGAGACTTGTTCTCATCCTACTTGCAAGGGTGTAAGGTCTTGTACTAAACAACCTTTATATCCTTCATCTAAATTTGTGTCCTATGAGAATCTCTCACATTCATGTTTTGCCAACCATGTGTCATCAGTGCAGTGTTTGAAAAGGCTTGAGACACACCTAGGCGATACAGGTCTTGGAGCCTAGGCGCAAGGAGAAGGCGCTCGCCTAGGCGACTTGAGGTGCCAAAATTACTTAGAAAAGCTAAACAAAATTAAATGACTAATATTTTCAAAAAAATATACCATAACAAGAAAATACTTAGAAGAATAGCAACCTATGAGTTTAATACTACCAATACTAGCAAGCTACTCAAAAATCATCATCTTCTATAAGTGAATATTCATCCTCTGATTCATCTAACTCTGACCCATAGCCTTTATTGTCATCGTCCACTTCTCTTCCTCTATTTCTTATCTAGATATATATTTTTTTAGCTACCGTTGCCACCATCCCATGCTTCAAGCGTGTGGCCTCTAGATCTTTGGTTAAGCCTCTCTTTATCAACTCCAATAGGAACAACAACAATTTCCCAATTCAAACCATCATCTTCAAAACAGTATCATTTTCAACACCTTCTTCATCTAATTCTGTAACCATTCATTACTTTCGTCAATGTCCTTCATAGAAATGGGATCAATCTTGTCCCTCAATTGATATCTCTCGATCAAAGCTAAAAGGCACATACCTCTGTGCCTTAGCCGCCTTACCTACGCCTCACTATCCTCGCCTTGCCTAGCACCAGAAAAGTCCCCCACGGCTATCGCCTCACGCCTTAGGCGCACCATTTCAAACACTGCATTGGTGGAGATCCCTAAGAGCATGTAGGATGCTCTAAAGGTAGCGATCTTATTCTTGAGGAGATGAAGGCTCTCGAGAAAAGCTAGATTTGGGAGAAAGTGGTTATGCCAAGAAGGAAAACTCTAGTGGGTTGTAAATGGGTGTTCATAGTGAAATTTAGGTCCAGTGGAACACTAGAGAGATATAAGACCAGGTTGGTGGCTAAGGGCATCACATAGAAGTGTAGACTACATGGAGACACTTGCACTTGTGGCAAAACTTAATGCCTTGTGTGTGCTCCTATCGGTTGTAGTGAATCAAGTTTGACCTCTATATCAACTAGATGTTAATAATGTTTTCTTGAATTGCAATTTAAAAGATGAAGTTTGGGCTTTGAAGAAAAGTTTAACTGGGAAGTTTGCAAGTTGAAGAAGTCCCTTTATGGCCTTAAGTAGTCACCGAGGGCCTAGCTTGAAACATTCACAAAAGTAGGGAATAGTTCCAAAGTGATTATACAATGTTCACTAGAATATCAACGGAAGGAAGGATTGCAATTCTCATTGTATATGTTGATGACATCAGGTAATGGTTGAAATGGAGCAGTGGAAAATAGGATTAGCCATGGACTTCAAAATCAAGGACTTAGGAGCCTTGAAATATTTCTTTGGGATGAAAGTTGCAAGATCTAAAAAGAGAATTGTTAATAACCAAAGAAAGTGCGTACTCGATTTGTTGAATAAAACTGGTATGAGTGGTTGCAAACCAATTGATCCATCCTTGGATGCAAATGTGAAACTTGGAAGCTGCAGTAAAGGAACACTTGTAGACACCTCAAGGCATCAACGATTGGTGGGGAAACTGATTTACTTATCCCACACTAGACCTTATATAGCCTTTGCTGTCGGTTTGGCAAGTTAGTTTAGGCACTCGCTAAAGAAGGAACATCTAGAGGCAGCATTATAAATCTCTCATTTTTTTAAAACTGGGCAATAATATAGAATATTAGAAATATCTAGTGAAAGAGCTCAGGTGTTGTATCATGTTGCGAAAAATGTACACCTGGCTAAAACCTTCAATAAAAATTTTCATTCCAACAAATAAATTGAGGGAATAATAACAATGCATGAAAAAATATTCAAGTTTGGATACAAGATAACTTCGAAAATAAAACAAGCTTGTTAAAAAATAAATTGATAGAAAAAATGTCTACTATAGCATCCCATCCCAAAGTTTGCATCATCAATACCCATAGGAAATCAAAAGTGAGCCACAACTGAGCAGATAGCCACTCTAACCATGCAAAACTTATTTTATTTGAAATTCCTTTTGTGAAAATAAATTACACAATTTGACATTTTGTAAAAAAATTCATAAAGAACAATTTGATAACTTTATAAAATATTTATCGCAACATACGATTTCATCACTTCACAAAATATTCCCCCCATGGACACATGACTTTTTGAACCAATCACCTCAAACATCTTGAAATACACAATAATACCTCGTGGACACCTATAACTACTCTAGCCTTTTTTGGTGCATATAGGAAGGCTCCACATGTCACCATTATTCCAGGGCACCAGAAAAACTGATTCCTATAATTAACATACTAGAATACCGTCACCAAAATTCAATTTAATCCCTAAGCTAGTTTCCACCAAAATTCAGGTACAAAATTTTAATATATAAAATAACATAATATCACCGAGAACAAAAATAATATTTATGACACATGTCGTAATATTTAATACTTAAATGTATGTCCTAGAAAAATCTTAACACATGAATAATCACCAAACTAGTTTCCACCAAACTTCCAAGTACAAAATTTTAATACATAAAATAACAAAATATCACCGAGAACAAAATAATATTTAAGACATGTTGTAAAATTTAATACTTAAATGTATGCCCTAACAAAATAATTAATACATGGACTTTTAAATTCTATATCAAATTTTAATCTAGCAACATGATAATACCGTCCTTTTTCTCCGACAATTGTATATATAAAATTTTCACAATCTTAAATCACATGAGTTTACATGACATGACTAAATCATGCACAACATAAATATTAGCTAACTCTTTAGGATTTAATAAATCGAGCCATAGAAATTCGTACATTAAATAATTATCACATGCCAAAATTCAAAAATTGAAAGGGTTTAGACACGATTACCTATCTCAAATGAATAAATTGTATTTTATTCTTAACGTAAGTGCCACAAACAACTATTACGAACCACTCCTTGAAATCCCCCACTAAATATTGCTAAATATTGGATGAAGGAATAAGTTATAATCGAAGCTGCTCCCTATACTTAGGTTAGATGAAAAGGTTGGAGAAGGCTAGTATTTGAGAACACTTTAGTAGGGATGTTTAGTGTTGATGGTCAATATTAGGTCCTCATACCCCTATGTATTAGAGTTTTGTAGCTAGTGAATTTTTGCTTGCATGTCCAAATCACATCCTTTAATATACTTGGTCCACAATACCTCCACTCCGTTATCCTTTCTGATAAACTATGCACATGTCATATAGCAGGTACCACTTCCTAGTCCGTAGCTGATAGTTGGGTGGTGAATTTTGACCTCTTTTGAATTGTAATTTTTTTATTATTAACCCACTCTTGTCACCAATAAACCACCTCCCCATGTTTCGTTAACCCCACCAAAGAGTCAACAAGTTTAACTCAAAGAGTAGAAAGTGCTAGATAATATATAGGCTTTGGTTGGTTGGCTACTACCAGCATATTCTAGTTACGTAGGGCACATTAATTATTATTATTTTTTCTTCCAAAGTAATCTATCATTACGCTCCATGAGCCATGTTGCAAAAAGTTGACTTTTAGGCTTGTATGATCCAAGTGTAGGTGAGTATCATTCCTTTTTTATTTATTTATTTATACATACAATACACACACACACATAATTATATAAATATATATTTTTATATGAATATATTCACACTTTATATAACCCACATTTGTGTATATGCATCTAAATATATTAGACTATAGGTATATAATTATATTATTATGAAAGTTTAAATTGAAATAAGTTCTTTGTCACCCATCAATTATTCTATGGAAATACAGGTAACAAAATAATGCAGCCAATGACATATTATAAAATAAATAAATTCACTAAATATTATAAAATAGCATGAAACACCATTATTTAGTGGGGTATTAAAGTACTTGAAAGGTTCACTAGGAAAGGGACTATTGTTTAGCAAAACAAATGTAAGAAGTATCGAAGCCTTTACTGATGCTGATTGGGCTGTATCTATAGATGTAAAAAGTCAACTTCATGATATTGCGCCTATGTGTGGGGAAATCTAGCTACATGGAAAACTAAGAAAAAAAATGTGGTTGCCAGATGCAGTGCTAAGGCTGAATTTTTAGCAATGGCCAATAGGATTTTTGAGTTGTTATGTTTAAAATGAATGGTAGGTGAGCAATAGAACTATACTGTGATAACAATGCTGCAACAAGCATTGCCCATAACCCAATACAATATGATCGGACCAAGTATATTGAGATTGATAGGCACTTTATTAAGGAGAAGATTGAGAATGGCACAATCTGCTTACTCTTTGTCCCTGTTTTCCATTAGATAGTAGATATTCTTACTACGGGATTGTTCAAACCAGTTTTTGATGTGTTGGTGAGCAAGTTCGGCATGGTTGACATCTATGCTCCAACTTGAGGGGAAGTGTGGAAAAATGTGTGCTCCAACTTGCTACAACCTGTTAGTTGAAATCTAAGAGTACTGTTAGGTTTGACACTTTGACTACGTTATTAATTTTTTGATTTTAAGCTGTATCTTTAAGATTAGATCATATTCTATTTTGTTGGAAAGTTGTTAGGCATGAATCTATTTATTCTTTTGTTTGCCAATGAAATTAATTTTCTCTTCCTTCTAAAACTACAAATCATGCATACGCTGTAAACATGAACTTGGTTTACATCAAAAGCTAACAACACCGCAAAAGCTAAAAAAAAATGGGGGGGGAGAGAGGGGGGGATTATTATCAACTAAATAGAAACTAATAACCTAATAATGACATATAGTTTAGTATGATCATTTTACTTTTAGATAGAGTTTGAGCTCTGTTATCTATAATTTTCTTCAACACTTCATTGATAATCAATCATAACAATCATCTTTGTTGTTTTAGTGGTATCTTAGTGGTTCTTCTTCCTTTGCATGTGCTTATGCTCTAGATAGAGTACGTAGAAAAATAATAGGGTGTTGAGGATTAGAGGGTTAGTAAAATATGGTGGAAATAAGAGGGAACATAGATTTTAAACAAGATAGATAAGAAGTCTAATCATTTTGTATTTTACCTGGGATCATAAGATTCTAACTATTCTATATAGAATCTAACCAGTATTCATTACGTTAAGAATCCACCTAAGGTAGATAAGATCTTGTTTTGGCCAAGCTAAAGCACCATGTGCAGCGAGCCTAGTAACTCATAAAGGTCTCCACTGATAAGAAGCGTAGCATAGGGATGTGGTGTTAGCTAGGAGTGTACATGGTTTGGTTTGAAAAATTTTCAAACCAAATAAAATCATTTAAAAATGACACTCCATACCAAAATGAACATAGATTTATGGTGTAGCATGATCAGCCTGAGGTTGATGCACCTCAGGCTTTATTACTCATTTTAATACCTTTTTTTATTTATAAAGAAATCACATTCTTATAATTTAAAATAAGTTTACAACATGCCCTTGAAAATTAGAACCAATGCAAAGTATAACTTAATTAATACCATAATATCTAAGAAAGAAGAAGAAAAAGTTGTAGAGTTGGATTATGTGAAGACACAAGAAGAAAGAAGAAAATCAAGGTTATAAGTTACAATTTACTAACTACAAGTTGTAAGTTATATGATAACAAAATCGTTAGAAATTATTAATATTATGGAAATGTATGGTTAATAGATTGTAATTTACTTTTCTAGATTGTAACCAAATCGTTTTTATAAATACTTAAAATAGTTTACGGTTTGGACTGTATAATGAACAACCCTAATGATAGCTTTAGGTAACTAGATATTTGTGAGCTAAAACTATATCGTTGAAAATCCTTGATCAAGCATTGGAGTCAGAAGTTATCCCCTCGCTACTTCAGTCCATGTAAAAATCATAGCTAGGGTTGATGGAAGTGGCATATCACTCTAGGAAGTGCATCCTTTTTCACGTGGGCTCTGTGAGGACCTTGAGTGGAAGTTGAAATCTGAAGTTGTGTGCGTAACATTCTGTACAACACTCAAGGGTGTTGGAGGTTCTCATTAAGTGGCAGGGGATCCCTGATTTAAGACCTCTTAGGAGTAATTTGAGCTCACTAATTAACAATTATCCTTCTTTCCACTTTGAGGTCGAGGTAAAAGGGTCTTTTTTTTTTTTGGTTGTGTGGGGGAGGGGGCTTGTTGACGAGAAATTGGTCAAGTAATACCTATGCGAGGGCAGTAACACAAGGGATGGGAGAATGTGTAAATTCGGGTATTGGGATACCTATTAGTCAGGTCTGACAGAATTTTGTTTGCTGGTTTGTCTTGTTATTATCTGTCCAGTTTTTTGGGAAATGATGAGCAGGGTGAGTCATTACGGCGGTTGGCAGAGTCATAGAGAATGACTCATTAGCGTGATTGGTGGAGTAATAGAGAATGCTGCTGGTAGCTGATAATGTAATAGAAGAGAGAGTCAGCACTAGGGAGGCATGGTATTTCTGATTAGTTTGTGGGAGGTTCCTGGTCCTCACTATCTTGGAATCACTATACTCTAACAATTTCCCGCCATTCTTAGTTGTTCAATCTCTATCTATTATTCTCTTTATCGATTCTGAGTTTAGTACTTTGTCAATTTTGCTTGTTCCAAACTTGTGTATTAGAATGGTAAAAGTGATATGAAAGGAGCTTGGTCGCCTTCTGCATTGCTGTCACTTGAGACTTGGGAGGGTTAGATATGTAGTCTTATCATCATTTCAGTTAAGTTCTTTCATTCATTGTCTCCCTCCACCTCAAAGCTGTGATCATTGATCATCTCACCATTAGATTCACCTCTGGGTTGTTTTCAGCTCCCAGTATCTTTGCTGGTTGTATGCTGTCCATGTTAATAATTCTTTCATGCTACTTGTGTGTTTAGAACTGTAGCATTCTAACTTAACTAAAAGTTTTCATTTAAAACACAGTTTTTCTGTAATGGAAAACCAAAATATGGGTGTTACTGTGACTCTAGTTGCCGCACCATTCTCGTACCAAGGGCAAGGCTAAAATATTTCTCAAACAAGTCATAAAATAGAATCAACAAGCGGAAAGAAACTATATAACAAGAGAACTATTATAGAGATCAACTCCTAACAACTCAAAGGTGGAACAAAAGAAAAGGTATAAGAGACATAAGAGTCCAAAAATATTTGGATCAAGGCATCCAAAAAGACTTCATCTAATAGCTCTCACTCTTAAGTCCTAATAGTCGTCACTCTTGAACTGACACATTATTATAAAGCTCCTCATCTTCATTGAATATTTGTGACAAGCCATCTATAAAGTCTAGTATTAGTACGCCAACAAACTAAGTAAATAAGAGTTCTCATATATAGGCAACATGCAACATATTGAACATAGTGTGAAAGTAATAAGTCATGCAATATACTATCATGGATTACAATAAATTAACACAATAATAAAAAATTAGAATGCTCATCATGATATATACTCAACTATACTAGGTTCACTTATTACTAAAATACCACAATCATAATCCATAATCTCAAAATAATATTGGGTAGATTGTTTATCACCAAATAATCTAGTATAGATAGCCAACAAAACTAAAATGAATAGGGGCACTATATTCGACCCCCACTTGATCCAAATATAGTTGTCATTGCAAGTCAACTAGTTCTTAAGTATGGATACTTTCTTAAAAGTCTGTAGATCTAACTAGAGTAGATATAGGGTCTAAAGTAGATATGGGGTCTTAATTAGTTCATAAAGGCAAACTAGGCAATACGACGAACAAGACAACATACGACGCACATTTCCTTTGGAAACCATTCAAAGTTACATATGGTGGATTACTATACTACTAGTTGACCCAATATAGTTGATAGCACAACTCTAACAATAGTGGACTACAACTACCAACTAACCCAAATATGGCTGTTAGCGTGAACCCCACTATCTTTAACTTTGCTGATGAATATTTTATTCAAGGTTAACCTACATAACCATGCAACAAAGGCCCACTTAAAGCACATACTAACCCATCATTTATTTCCTTTGTATTTACCAATATTAAGACAAGAAATAAAGCTAAAGAGGTAAGTTAATAAGGCCATGATACACTCATAAGCAAAAACATAACTATTGTCACTCAGCTGAAACCAATTAATTGGTTGTAGAAACAAGTCTAATGGTTAGGCACAACCAGACCAAGCATAATCAATTAGATCAAGAAACAAGTTGACTAGTTTGGTCCAACTAGTCAATCAATTGTTAGAAACCAGTCAGCTGCTTTAGGCGAACCATTTGATGTGTTTAGGCCGAGGAAAATAGATTAACCAATTGATTGGTTATAGAAACCAATTGACTAGTGTAGGTAATTCACACCCAAACCAAGTCTTAAACAATTCTAAGTATCATTTTAGCTCCAGATTCATTATATTAAACTCATCATCAATACATCAAACTCTTCAAGAATTAACCATAGACATTCTAACATCAATCTTATGGTTGAAAACACAATCATTCAACATAAGTCATGCCTCAAAGTCATCAAATCGTCTAGAAGGTCCAAAAATCCTAATCATGCTCCTAAGTACATATTCATGTGCAAACGAAAATATGCAAAAACACGGACGGGTATAAGCATCACTCAATGGAAATCATAGCACACTTACCATCATTCAAAATCAACTCTAAACCCTAACTCATGCTGGGATGTTGAAACCTCAACACACTTATACAACACATTTCATGCTCTACTCTTCCATACATGCTTATATACAAATTTATATAATACATCATACTTGAAACGCATAACAAAATTTAGCACATAAGACATAGAATTGTACATCTTGCCAAATTTACCTAAAGCCCAGCTCCAAACTCCAAAGCAAAAGAATAGAAAAGCTCCTATGCATGCACTTCCTCTCCCACAACCACACCTTGATTACCTTATACAAAGAAACACATAACACTTGGTAAAGTCACTTTGAACATAAGAGGAGAAAAGAATATGAAATAAGGAAAGGCATGTCAAACCCCTTCACTTTAATGAACGATCTTAAGAGAAGGTGAAACCAAGGATTTTCACTTCACTTTCTAAATCCTAGTACTCAGCTATTTAAGTAATAAAGATTGTAGAAGTCAATTAAAGTAAGAACATGGAAGGAGGAGAAGAAATCAGTTAGCACACGAGAAGGAGGCAAACAAGGGAAGAAATAGAGGAAACTACTTCCCCACTTAGAAAATTTTGGAGAAATGAAAGAATGAAGGGCTATGGGGATGTAAGAGCCAATGAATCAGAAAATTTTGATTCATTTGGTTGGGTTGGTTTACAATAAGAAGAGAACGGAGCAAGGTAAGTTAGCTTTCCACACACTTGAATGAAAAAAAAGTGAGGTGAAGAGGTGAGGGAGGTAGACCGTAAGGCATAAGGTCTATAGTGTAAGGACAGAAAGTGAGGGAGCAATCATCTGTTAATTGCTGTTGTGCTCAGTCAAAATAAGAGGAGAGAGGAGGGAGTTGACATGAGGGGGAGTTTGTAGGATTTTTGAGCAAAAACTCTTTTAAGGATGAAAATATTCCTACACCCCTCTAAAAAATGTACTTGATCCAAGAATATCCAAATTAGATGCGAAGGAAAAGTTTCATATAGATTAAACATCATTGAATCAAGATTCAAAATTTAAAACAAATGTGAAGGAAAAGTTTATAACCAACTAATCGGTTTGACCTTCCAGTTGATTGATCTCATTGTGCCAAGATTTTTTTTTAAAAAAAAAAAGAAAAGAAAAGAAAAAAAAAAAGGAGCATCGAAACCAGCCTATCGGTTTGCATTGGTCTTCTAGTTTGAACAACATTTTCTCAAATTTATTATAAATTCATTTTCCTTAAATAGATTTTTAGATATGGGGTGTTTCAAGAACAATCTTGTTCTTTTGCTAATTGTATCAGATATGGTCAACTTCCTGAGATGCAAGCTTCAATGTCTGTCCCTGTCAAGGAATTTGATTGCAAATCTCTCATTGTTTTCTGGTTGTAGTATCTTTCATCCTTAACTTGATGTGTCATTTGGCATAACCCATAAGGGGTGTTACAGAAAGGCCTATTTACTCTGTCACAGGCACACTTCAGAGCCGCCTGTGCTGCAAGTTGCATTCCAATACACTGTAGTTGTGCCACCTGAGGAGCTTTCAAGTACAGGATTGAGTTCTGCAAGTAGGTATGATGTAGTTAGCCTTTTTTTTATTTTTTGTGATGGCTTTTTATTTGAGGCATTAGGACTAAATGTGACCTCGACTGCCATAAAGTCTGGTGATACTGTATTATTTCTATAAATATATTTCCATCGAATGGTTTAATTGAATTCTTCCTGCCGTTTATTAGCACATCAGGCTCATGATTTATTCATTTTGGTTTATCTGCTTCAAGTTTGTAAGCAAAGATGTCAGCATTTTCTCAATTGACAACTAGGAAGTCGTTTGACTTTTATATGACATCCCTTTGCTAGACGTTTTTGTATCTTGGCACTGGGGGATCAGGTTTGATTATTGCAGCATACTTGTTTTCCTTACTAACATTTCTGATGCTAGCAACTTTGTGCCTTCTAAATGTATTATATGTCACATAATCTGTATTTTCAAATATACCTGATTTTTTCAATATGCTTAAGCTTAACATGTATGGCTGCAGGCCCAAATATTCCCTCGAAAGGCGCCTAAGGATCAGAACTGTTCAATATGGAGCTGCTCGAAATATAAATGAACTATATGATAGTGTTGATCCTGAGGTTATTCTGTCAATTCTTGTTCACAAGGTTCAGTACTGCTACTCCCTCCTATGTCATTTGTATTGGCTTTCTTCCTGAATTCTATGAGCTGAATGGAAAGAAGAGTGTTTTGTAGTCTATGATCCATATTTGTTTTACTTATATTATCTGAGGAATGGGTACATTTTGAAGGGAAAGCATGTCAAAACCTATTTGTTTCATTGAGGATGATGTTTCATAGCCAGTTGATGAGATTTCTGCCTTATGAGGCTTGATTGTAGGCTGAAGCTGTCTGTGGTAGTATCTCACTTTTAGTCAGTAATCCATGGTGGACCTTATTTTGTTGTAAATGTTAATTTTACTGGACGTTTTGTTACTGTTATTATTATTATTATGGTACGGAGGAAGAATAAAATAACTATACATCTTTTTCTTGAAAAATAAGCAGCTACAAACCTGGTACATAATAATAACAAAGGATTTGAAATGTATGATATTTGCCCATTCTATTTGTTCTTTTTGATTCCAAAATTAGGAATGGAAATATAATTCAATTTTTTATTGGAAATAAATTCCATTTCCATTTCTAATAAAAATTATACCAAATAAGCAGTAAATCTATGCATTTGTGATGTAGTATTTTGTGTATGGTGAAAAGCTGTAAACAGGATACACCTGCAAAAATGATCCATTTGTTCTTTTTGATTCCAACCATAAGAAATGGAAGTAGAATTCAATTTTTTTTTTTTTTATTACCGGAAATTGATTCCATTTCCATTTCTAATAGAAATGATACCAAACAAGCAGTAAATCTATGCCTTTGTGAAGTAGTATTTTGTATGTAGTGAAAAGTGGTTAAATATAATACACTTGCAAAAATGATCCATTTGTTATTTTTTATTCCAACTATGAGAAATAGAAATAGAATTCAATTTTTTTTATTGGAAATAGATTCCATTTCCATTTTAAATGGAAATGATGCCAAAAAAGCAGTAAATCTATGCATTGTGAAGTAGTATTTTGTGTATGGTGAAAAGTGGTAAACATGATACACCTGCAAAAAATGATCCATTAAGTAAAACTCACTGCACAATCTGTTTCCAATAAAACCAATATCAATACACTGTAAATTTTTCTATGATTGATATTATTTACACAATTTCATTATTGTATTGATTGTAAGACTGCCATGATACAGGTAATTTCAGCCTCACTGGAGCACGGGGTACGTGAAGGCAGGCTGTTGTTGCATGATTGGCTCGTGATTCTCACAGCTCAGTACAATGAAGCTTGTAAGTTCATCCAGAGTGGAAGTGCAGCCATTGGTACTGATGCCACATTTTCACAGTGCCCTGAGTTGCAGCCGTTGCCTCGCTTGATTTTCGCTTTGCTTCGAAGTCCTCTCCTACGTCTACATGAAGAAGGAGTTCATCCTGATTACAGGATATACTTGCAATGCCTTTTCAGGTATTTAGTCTAATAGCTTTATACTGGCCCTTGCATCAAAGTCATTCCTAAAGGAAGCAAGAACTGCATGTAGGAGAGATGCTATTGGATGACATATCTGGTACAAAATGCATGCTTGTGAAGCACTACCGTTTCTTTATTCCTTTCATGCATAGAAGGATATAACATACGTGGAAAAATATGCAATTTATTTTTGAACTCGGAGGAAGTTACATTACAAGAACATCAGATTTTATACAGGAGCCATCAGTTGCTTGAATTCATTTAGTATATTCTGAAATTTTCACCTAGGAAATGGAAGTGATTATGGATTGTGCCTGTATCTGATTTTCTATATCTTGTTATAAGTTATTGCACATTTTTGTATTACCCAAACTATTAATCAACACATGTTCTTGGGATGTGTAAGAACCTGAGGTTTTTTAAGTTCGTGTGTGTAGAAATTGGTCCAAGGCTGATGTATAATATAAATGATCTCAAGCCAAGTAACTGAAAATCCAAATAAGAATTATTTTGATATAAAAGAAATATACTTTTTGGAAAATAGGAATTCGTTATTAGAGCTAAATTAGAATCTTATGAACTTTGAATTCAAATTAGAAGAAAATACTCTTTTCTCAATGACAATGATTTGGACAATAATTCGGCCACCTTAAACAAAAAATGAAATTTTTTGTGATTTCTTGGGTTTGTAATGCATGAAATGATAAACAAGGATAGAGTTGTCCATCACTAAATATCTGTCATATAAAAAATAGCTAAAGGACTAAAGTTCTGTGGATTCAAACTAATTAAAGATTGGCTGTCTACCAATTGCAATTTAAAGGCACCGCTAGTTGAAGAATTAGGTGAAGAGAGATATATGGAGCAATTTGGCTATCACTTCCATTCACACGTTTATGTTCATTACAGTTTTCACCCATCGATAATTCATAACTTAGACAAGAAGGAAATTTCTAGAAAGATCATTACTGAAAAAAGTGATTATGAAAGTAGCTAGGAAGTTGCAAATAATAGCCACTCACAGTGGTCCTCCTTTGATTCAAGGAGAATAAGTTGTCTCCCTGCTTCTAAATGGATGGACTTGGCTCTTTTCTTCTCCTAGTTTCATTCCTTCGTGTTTTTGATAAACCACTGGTCAGATTCTCTTATGCTAGGCGTGGGAAGGTCAAGGTTGGGGGAGATGGTCTAGTTGGAGCTATTGGTGTTGGCCTGACTGTGACTTAGCCAACCTGTTATTATTTGAGTCAGTTATTATTACTGTTGCTTAAATGGGTATTTTGAGGGGTATTATTGAGTGTTAATATTGATTATGTTAGTTCGTTAAGCCTTGCTGGCAGTCAGGTGGGTGGAAAGAGGTAATTTTATTATGATTGATTGGGTACTAAATAAGGGGGGAGGGATGTCGGAAGAGGGCAGGGAGGAATTGGTAGAAGTGGGAGGAACTAGGTCCTCGAATGCCTAGCTTGTATCTACCTTTATCTCTCATTTCTCAATACACATCATCTTTTTTTTCCACCACCTGTGTTGTTACAATTGCTACGATTATTGAACTTGTTCTATTCTTATTAACTTGGTATCAGAGCCATGATGGTTGGGAAACAAAATGACACTGAAGGATTTGGATGAGAAAGTAGGGATTATGCAAGAGGAGTGTCAGCGAGATGTAGGGGCACTATGATCAGACACTTAGAGCTTGGATAGGATCATCAAAGAGTTAACTAAGAAGATGGATGTGATGATCAGTCGAGGGGATTCGAGTGTTCTGGTTGTGGAAAATGGGAAGTATAAGACGGGAAAGGTAAGTAGGATGACACCTTAGACAACCAGACTAGAGACTCGTGAATCAGAAGTAGAGTATAAGAATGAACCTCGTGTTGTATGTCAAATGGAGCTAACTCTCTTCAATGGTAGTTATCCCGATGGGTGGATTTTTAGGGCTGAATGCTACTTTAACCTAAATCGACTGACGGATGGGGAAAAAACTAGAGGCTACAGTGGTGTCGATGGAGGGTCGTGCCTTATATTGGTTTCAGTATACAGAGGAGACACAGAAATTCACCTCCTGGGATGGATTGAAGGAGGCATTATTGCTTTGATTTAGAGCAAAACAAGAGGGGACCCTTTGTGAGTGTTTCCTTGCCATCAGATAGGAAGCTTCCATTGAAGAGTACTTGGAAAGGTTTGAAGCAATGGCGACACCGCTGCGAAGACAATTGATGGGGGAGATTCTGGAGAGCACATCCCTCAACGGACTTAAGCCAACCATTCGGGTGGAGGCTCGTTTGATAAAGCTAGGGAGTCTCTTAGAGATGATGGAGGTTGCCCACTGCCCAAGTCCAACTGATCGAGGAGTCGGTCGGTCTAGGGGTAGTATAGGCAGAGCCACTAGTGCCCAAGGTAATATTCCAAGCCCAAAGATTTCAAGTCCATATTACTTGACTTCTTCAACCCACTTAAGCCCTATGGGTGCGAAGGCAGCGGAGAGCTACAACTCAGACCAGACTACAAACTTCATCAGCAACATCAACATCAAAGGGAACTCCACCAACTGGCGACCCTCTGGGTATCGGCGACTCACTGATGTCAATTATCAATGGAGGAAGGGGAAGGGCTTATGTTTTTGTTGTGATGAGAAGTTCACGCTTGGGCAATTGAAGCTCAAGTGGATTAGGACGAAGCCACTAGACCCAGGCAATTAAATCACAGTCGCGGTGTCACGGTACCAGAGCATAGCAAACGATAAATTATGTGTCGCGGTCATCGCGGCATGAATTTTTATTTTTATTTCACCATATACTCTTATTATGATTTATTGATCATTTGAATATAAATATTCAATAAAGTAGTGTTTTATATTATATGAGAAGTATTAAAGTGAGTCATTGTATGCTAAATTTTCTTAATAACCTTAAATTTACCTTAGAATGAAAAAAGACATGTTATTTAATAATAAATGTGAAGATAATAAATAGTAGTCCTTTATTATAATTTAATAGTAACTTGGTTTAAGATATATATAGTAAATGAATAAATTTTTTTTTATCATGCATGCTTTTTTAGTAGATTTAAGAATTCTCAATAAATTATTAGTCTATCGGCGATTTATTCCGATTTATCGGTGATATTTCCCTATTTATCGGCCAATAAATGTGAAATTTTAAAACTGTAGTGTATCAGTGATTTCACATCGCGGTCGACCCACAAGCCGCTAAATAGCAGCCGTTGCACGATAGCGGGACCGCTATTTAATTGTGTGACTGGACCTGAGGAGAGAGATGAGGAGAAGGTGAAAGGCTAGATTGAGTTATCCATGAACTCGTTAGTCGGTTTCACCTCCCCAAGGACTATGAAGCTTGCGGGGGAGATGAAAGGCACCTAGGTAACAGTGCTTGTTGATAGCAGAGTGACTCATAACTTCATCGCACTGGATGTGGTCCGAAAGTTGCAGCTGCCGCTAACCCCCACTAGTGCATATGGGGTCGTTATGGGGACAGGCGTGTCGGTCCAAACTCAAGGATTGTGTAAGTCACTGACTCTCTCTTTTGCAAGGGATCGATGTATGCAAAGATTTCCTACCTATTGAATTAGGAAGTGCAGATGTCATTCTAAGAATGCAATGGCTAGAGAAACTTGGAATGATGTAGGTAAATTGGAAGGCTCTAGTTATGAAATTCGTTGTGGGCTAGAGAATTGTGGAGCTAAGAGGGAACCCGAGGATTTGCAAAACTCATATCTCACTAAGGGTCATGATGAAGACTATCCGAAGAGAGGAGAAGGGGATCCTGTTGTAGTGTTGTGCAATGGAAGTAGTGGAGGAAAACCTACAAGGAACAACACAAGTTTCTAAGGATGTCCAATAGGTGTTGGATAAGTTTCAGGATGTGTTGGGAGCTCCAATGGGTCTTTCACCTTGGCGGGCCTTGGATAAGGGGCAACAATCTATGAGCTCAGACTATACAGATACCCCCAAGCCTAGAAAGATGAGATAGAAAAGTTGGTGTAAGAAATGATGGCAGCAGGCATCATTCAACCAAGTCACAACCCCTTCTCCAGTCCAGTGCTCCTATTAAGGAAGAAGGACGGTGGTTGGCGTTTCTGTTTGGACTACTGTGCCCTAAATAGAGCAACAATCCCGGATGAGTTTCTAATACCAGTAATTGAAAGTTTTAGATGAGCTCTATGGCGTAAGGGTATTCTAAAAGCTTGACTTGAAGTCGGGGTACCATCAAATTAGGTTGCTGCCAGAAGATGGTCAAATCAAAATAATAAGCATAAGTGAAAATTTTCCTTGCAATGCCATTTGGGCTAATGAATGCTCCAGCCACATTTTAGGCATTCATGAATGAAATTTTCAAGCCTTGCTTGAGGAAATTCGTTCTTATGTTCTTAGACGACATATTAGTGTATAGTCCCATAATGGAGGCTTACGTGGAGCATTTGAGATTTGTGTTTAAGCTGCGTCTTGTACACTTATTGTTTGTTAACAGAGAAAAGTGCTTGTTTGGTCAAGAAGAGTTGAAATATCTCAGTCATATTGTCTTAGCAGTAGGGGTTTCAGCTAACCTGTCTAAAATAAAGGCAGTGGTTGATTGACTAACACCTAAGAATTTATAAGAGCTGTGGGATTTCCTTGGTCTCACAGGATATTATTGGGAGTTCGTACACCAATATAGGCATATAGCGGTGCCTTTGACTGCCCAGCTTAAAAAGGATAGATTTGACTGGAATAGGGAGGCGTAACGGGCATTTGAGGAACTCAAACAAGAAATGGTAAAGGTACCAATCCTTGCCTTACCAGATTTCCAACGACCATTTGTGGTAGAGATGGATGCATCAGGGCTAGGAATTGGAGCAATCCTGATGCAACATTAGCAGTCGATTGCTTACTTTAGTCAAGTGTTAGGACCTCGAGCCTGAAAGAAGTTTGTATATGAAAGGGAGTTGATGGCAATAGTTTTGGCAATCGGGCGTTAGAGACCATACCTCTTGGGACACAAATTTGTAGTACGCATGGAGCAAAAAAGATTAAAGTTTTTTGCTAGACCTGCGAATCATCTCCGAAGAGCATCAACGCTAGGTCTCTAAATTATATATCTACAACTTTGACATCAAATATCAGCCTAGTTGTGAGAATAAGGTAGCTGATGCCTTGTCTAGGCGCGATGGGGAAATTAGCTTAGCCGCCTTGGCTGCAGCGTGGGTTCACAACTAGAAGGCTCTGTAAGACAAGGTGGATGCTGACCCAGAGTTAGGATCTCCACACGTCTTCCGGAACGGTACTAGACTACAGACTTAATCAGGGGGCCCTGTTTTACAAAGGTAGGCTATTATTCCCTCGGAATTATGTGTTTATTCCCCATATATTGGCCGAATACCATGGAGGACAGATTGGTGGGTATTCTGGAGTGTTGAAGACTTACATGAGATTAGTTAGAGATGTGTATTGGTTAGGTATGCGTCGAAAAGTCTAGGATTATGTGGCTGTCTGTGCTATCTTTCAGCAGAACAAGATCCAGACATTGTCCCCAGCTGGTCTGTTACAGCCACTACCCGTACCAGAACGAGTTTGGGAAGATGTGTCAATGGACTTTATCGAAGGGTTGCCTAAGTCTAAAGGTCATGATTGTATAATGGTGGTAGTGGATCGTCCCACGAATTATGCTCATTTCATACCCCTTTGGCACCCATTCACAACCCCAAATATTGCTGGAATTTTTGTTAAGGAGGCAGTGAGTTTACATGGCCTTCCTCGGTCCATTGTATCTGACCGTGACAAGGTCTTCTTGAGCTATTTCTGGAAGGAGATATTTCGGATGCAAGGAACAACACTAAAATACAGCACTGCATATCATCCTCAATCCGATGGTCAGTCCGAGATGGTTAATCGCTGCTTGGAAGCATATCTGAGGTGCTTTATTAGAGAGCAGCCCAAGCAGTGGCTTTCTTGGTTATCTTGAGCTGAGTATTGGTATAATACCTCCCATCATACGGCTACGGGTACCACCACATTCTTTGCTCTTTATGGCTGTGACCCACCTCCCTTAATATGATACATTCTGGGTAAATCCCCTTTGGCTGCTGTTGATCAAGAATTGAAGGACAGATGCTGTTTTGTATGACTTGAAGCTGCACCTAGATCGCCCTCGGCAATTGATGAAGGTTGTGGCTGATAAGAAGAGGCAGGATGTGACCTTTGAGGTTAGTGATTGGGTGTACGTGAAACTCAGGCCCTATAGGCAGCGAACACAAGCTATACGGGTGAATGGAAAGCTCTCTTCAAGGTATTTTGGCCCTTATCAGGTACTGAGCAGGGTGGAAAAAGTGGCCGAAAAGCTAGATCTTCTGGATTCAGTGTGAATTCTCCGTGTTTCATGTGTCTATGCTGAGGTTGGCAGTGGGGATGTTCATCAGTTGCAGCCTTTCCCAGCTGGACTCATGCCAGATTTGGGGTGGGTAGTGGAACCCAAACAGGTGCTTGACATGCGTTACAGTCCAACGGGAGTTCTGGAGGTGTTGTGCAGCTGGAGAGGACTGCCAGACTTTGAATCATCTTGGGAAGATTTTGATCTCATTAACACTCAATTTCCCTCTTTCCACCTTGAGGACAAGGTGAAAGTATTAGCGGGGGGATATTGATAAACCATTGGTCAGATTCACTTATGCTAGGTGTGGGAAGGTCAAGGCTGGGGGGAGATGGTCTAGCTGGAGCTACTGATGCGGGCTTGGCTGTGACTTAGCCAGCCTGTTATTATTTGAGTATGTTATTATTAGTGCAGTTATTATTACTATTAGTTAACCGGGTATTCTGCATGTTAGGGGAGGGGTTTATTGAGTGTTAATATTGAGTCTGTGGGTTCATTATGCCTTGCTGGCAGTCTGATGGGTGGGAAGGGACAATTCTGTTAGGATTGATTGGGGACTAAAGAGGGGAGGGATGTCGGAAAGAGGGCAGGGAGGAATTGGTAGAAGTGGGAGGAGCCAGGTCCTCAAACGCCTGGCTTGTATCCACCTTTATCTCATTTCTCAATACACATTATCTTTTTTAACACCACCTGCGTTGTTACAATTTTGCTTAGATTAGTGAACTTGTTCTGTTCTTATCAGTTTTGCATGTAAAGGCATCTTAAGTATGGAGTGTTCTGGAAATATTGATGAGGCAGTGTGGGGCAATTAGTCCTGTTCTGGCTGACCAGTCTTGGTCAATGGGCACAGTTACTCTGAATCTTTTATAAGCTCTAGACTGTTTGGAGTTCTAGAGAAGTTCTGTTCTTGTTCTACTATGTTTCTGATCCCTGCGAAACCATGATTGCAATCTTTGTCAGCTTTGTTATTTCCCGTGTTTGAAATATTATCTGCATCTGGCTCTTAAAACTTCTGATGCAGTGCCTTGGACCCAAGCTCTCTTCACCGTGCTGTATACCCTGTACTGTCGTCATACACAACTCCAGACAAGATAGCATATCCTCGCCATTCTTTAAGCCGTGCTGCGTTAATAACGAGTGGCAGTCCAATATTCCTTCTGGATGCATTTACAACTCTGATAGTATTCTATTCCTCTACTGCTGATCCTTCACTGCCATTTCCTCCACCTCAGGACTGTAAGTTGTTTCTACTGGTAGTGTATGCTTGTAGGACGGAATATGTATATATTAATTGGTTCTTATCTGTTGCTCATCCAGGCCTTCTGAGGAAGTCGGTGAACACGTTGAAACAAGAAAGGAGTATCACCCCCAAACTCATTTTTATACGTGGAGGACATGATGATGCCTCGGCCTTTGAGAACTATCTCATTGAAGAACAAGACGTCGAGGGAAGTGGTTTCACCAGTGCAATGGGTTTTGTTGCCTTCCTAGAAGATGTCAATCGTAGCGTTGTGGAATACATGAAACAGTAAATCAAAAACTAGGTACACCTTTCGCTTGTTATAGGAAATCACCTAAAGAAGTTAACGCTAGCCTCTCCTGGAGCTTTGCTTTACATGGTTAGGAGCATCTTCGTGTAGATTGATCAAGTGGAAAGTTTGTTGTTCTTCTTCTTCTTCCCCTCTGAAACAGCACTGAGTCAATTATGAGAACGAGAAAACTGCGGGTTATAGGATTAGAACACAAATTTTAAAATGCGATACAAGTTTTGATCCGTTCCGTATGATATGGCTTGTACTGATGATAAAATTGGATTCTGTAGGCTTATTATTATGCCAAATTTCAGATGTATATCACCGGAGACAAATTTCAGCACATGCGGCTCTTCATGCCAAACATTACCTGATGGAAGCTATAATGTGCTTTAGCGAAATGCAACATTTCATCTAGGTGAAAGGCTATCCACGTTCCATCTAACAACACCTGCCTTAAGAGCTACGCATGAAATCCTTGGACCGGACGAGCTGATTTGTGTTTGCTCCAAGTCCTCACCAGTCACCTCATCATCTAGAGGTGGTAATCAGGTTGGATGGGTTAGACTAGGGATGTAGTTGGTCGAGTTGTTTGTCGGTCAAAATTCTTTTCGGATTGTATTCGGATAATTTCAGGTTAGCTTAATAGATTAGGCCAAGTTTGGGACATTTTGGGTGGATCTAAGTGATTTTAGATTAATTTGATAAGTTAGATTTTAATTAATTTAATAATTTGGGTTGGGTTGGGCTAAGCTAACCTAGAATTAGATCATTTTATATTTTGGACAAATTTAGTTAATTTAACAGCACAAGACGAGTTCAGATTGGGTTATTTTGATTTTGATTATTTCAGATTTAAGTTAATTAGGGTCAAATATATTAGTTGTTAATTATTATATTATTATAATCTTTTGATATCATGTTTTTGTGTGAAAAGAGTTGTGGATTTAGAATATGATGGTGAATAAAAAAAATTAAGATAAAATAAAAAAACATAAGTATAATTTATAAAATAATATATTTTCAATAGCTTATAATAAATAATAAAAACATGTGTGTAATCCTCCCTTCTTATTATCATAATGATTCAACATAGAAATTAACCTTGTTGGATCAGATTAATATCGAGTTAGGTAGTTATCAGGTCATGTTGTTCTTAGGTTGTATTGTTATCGAGTCAGGTGGGTAGTTATGTCGGATTTATATTGGATGGAGTCATGTTGGGTATTGGATTGGATTTTAATCCAATTGAATTTAGGTTATTTATTATTGGGTCAACATTAAGTCATGTTAGTTTGATATATTATTTAAATTTTAATGGGTTGGGTTTTAATTTAAAATGATTGGATTGGGTAGGTTGAGTTAGCTAAGTAATTAAAGCGCGGTTGTGGTTGTAATATCATGTGTCACAAATGATATTTTATTTATTGTAATTGTTATGGCGTAATTTTTTTAAAACAAATATTAGTAAATATCGATAATTTTTTTAAAAAAAAATATTCGATATTTTAGTTAGTTATCAACGATAAGTTTATGATTATCTAAAAAAGTCTTGTTTCAAGCATTTTGTGTATCAATAGACTACAATTTGTAAAATAACGGTTAGTAGGTAATTGTGAAATTGATATTTCATTATACGGAGTTAGCTTTTGCCAACTCTAACCCTGTCCATATATAACATTACACTATTTACACTGTGGAGAATCACCACCACCACCACCACCACCACCACCATTATTATTATTATTATTTACGAGGGATTTGTAAAAGTAAATACAAAATATCATATAGATGCCATTACCATAAATTTATTATAATACTGAAATAGAGGAGATAATTGAGAGAGGGCTTTGTACTTAAAACACATTACCTAGGAATTGATAATTACTATTCAGTTATACTTTATCTAGTTATTATTAACACTTTAACTGCAAGTAGGTGTAGAGTTAGAGCTTCTCAATGGTGTCTTGCGGCACTATTGAAGCTTAGTATGATAACATAAAAATACACTAATATTAAATGTGAGGACAACATCTAATTGACGGTGTATTCATTGAAATTCATGAAAAACCAACATTTAAGTTATTGGTGGTGCATTTCATTTTTTATTTTACTATATCTCTGTCACTATCACATTAATTTTGGATATGTTTGTAGTATATTTGGTGTCCAACTTTTCGAAATAATGTCTTGATTAAGGATACTTTTTTCTTTTATTTAGTCATTTTTCTTTTTATTTTTCTATTTTTTTTCTCGTGCATTTCTATTATTAGTTTGGACTACTAATTTAGTATTTTAATTGTTTTTTTTATTTTAAGTTTATTTTCTATATTTTCTTAAAAGGATTAAAATTATTTGGGCAATTTTTTTAATTATAATCATAATTTATTTTTATTGTAATTTAAAATAAAATATTAGAGTATTTAAAATATTAATAAAATTTATTTTATTTAATATATGATTTATGAAAAGAGTTTATGCTAAATAGTCATACAATGTACCTAAAGTTCCGGCTCCGCGACTTCCTATAAGGGCCAAAAATATGGGTATGCTTAATAGCCTAGTGGCCTATGTTCCGCATTCCGTCCTAGAAGGCCGATGATCAAACCACATCATGACCATCGGTGCAGATGACTCCCTCCTCTTCTGCCCTGGTGCACTCATAAAAAAAACCATACGCCATTTTAAAAGGCAAAGGAGACCACATTTTGACTAAAGACTCTAAAAACACATACTAAACAAATCATCATCCACATCTTCTCTCCAGCTTAAAAAAATAAAATAAACTAACATAACTACTAAGCCATCAATCTATAGCCACCGAAGAAGGAAAACTAGGTGTCACTCAACACATCCCATCTTTCAAACAACTACTCCCAAGTGGAAACAACAAAAGTTGACCGGATCCTTCCAATCTAACCCAATTTATACGAAATCCAATATGATAATGTCTATAAAGTTCATCAATCCGTTCCGATCTAAATCCGACCTAAAACTAAATTGATAATAATTAATCCGATCCTACTCAAGCCTAACTAATAACTTGTGAAGTACGCCATTTTCCGTCCCAAAAATGGTTTCTCACCGTTTTACATCTCGAAAGCTTTTCGATATCAGAATCGATATATTTTTTTTCTCTTAATTTGAGTAGATTTGTTTTTTTAAATATACATATAGAGAGTGTGTGTGTGTGTGTATATAATTTTTTTTTGTCGTTTCTTTTCATCTCTTTTTCCTAAATTTTTTTAAAATAATTTTTTTGAGTTTCTTTCTGTCTTCGTCCCCGTGATTTATGAACTTTACTTATTTATCATACTTTTACCTTGGACATCCTTATTTATTTATGATATCCTAATGAATCTTTCCACACAAAAACACAACATTAAAAAGTTATAGTAATAAACAAGTAACAACTAAAAAAATATTTTTAAATACATGCTTACATGAAATCAAACTTAATACTTGCTTATGAGGTTGATGAATTTGACTAATTTAGATGGTCAAGATGTATATTAAATAATTTTTAATATCTTTTATCTTCTTTAACTTACTACTTTTACAATTTCATAACTAATAAATATACACACGTCCTATAAAATCAAATGAACTTATGCACATAATCATTAATATTACTTAACTAGCAAATGGACAAATTATTATATTATATATTATTACTTATGTTGTAAAATAACGTATTAATGTGTAACCAACAAGTAATAACTATAAACAAACAAAGAATACAAGATGCTTATTATCAATTAACAAGCAACGACTAATTACTAACATCATATAAAAAGAATTTAATACATTTGGTAGCTGTGAAATCATATGTATCTATAAACTCTTATTGAGATGTCTTAAATGGTTCATCCTCCATATCCTTTTATTCTTGTGTAGCTGTATACATAGATAAATTATTGTATAGTATTAAAGATTCTATTCGATGTCATTTAGAATATATATATAACTCATAGCTCTAGCTTTTGATGCATTTTTGTAAAACAATAAATGTTAGGCAATGCTAGGCTTTTCCCTAATCAACTAGAAATCTAAACAATATATTGTTTCCAGTCTTCCATATCCTCAACTGAAGCATAGTATAGGGCTATGGCCTATGGAACAGGATGTTAATGAGGTTACTTGGCTTAATGTATTGTTTATTTAAGTGGGTGTGAAGGACTTAAAGTCTATCCAACTACACTATGATAATATGACTACCCTACATACTGCCCAAACCTTTATATTCCCAAATTTCGTAGATGTGCTAATAAGTAATAAAGTGCTTCCTTTACAACAACATTAGCATTTACTACCCAAGCTAGAGATAATCCCTTCTATCCCATCCCCAGTTCATGAGGTCGATTTCATTTCATCTCCTACTATCTCAATCAGCAGATACGAATTCAGGATAAGTAAGCAGACTCAGCACACAACAAACTCACTAACTCAAACATATAATGATATAATACAAAAACTGGTAGCTAAATAACATAATTTGTTATCGATCATTAATAAGTCAAGATATCTCAACAAACTAGATCCAAATTGAGAGGGAACAAAGAAAGTTGAACTTCCAGAGGCAAGGTAACATCCAGTGGAGCGATGAACCAAAACCACGGCAAGACAAAGAAAAGGTTGATGCTTATGAACTTAGATATGCTAAAGAAGAGAGGATTGATATGGAGACAAATATAAGATGTTGAAAACCCACTGAATTTCACCCAAAGTTAGAAATGCAAACATACCTTAGATTGCGTCATCGCCGTCGATAGTTTTTGGTATCACTGTCAGGGAGGGCATCATAGGTTGAGTCGAAGGTCATTGGTGTTGCCATCAGGGAGGATGTCTAAGTTCTAAGGTTAAAGGTTGTTGGCAACACCATCAGCGAGGGCATCAAAGGCCGAGGACAGGAGGAGGTAGGGAAGGGAAAGGGTTGGAAGGGGAGGGGATGACATGAGCTAAATGTGTAAGGGTGTAAGACCCTCAAAATTTACTAATAAAAATTTTTGTTTTATTTAAAATTATGTAGAAGTAAAAATAGTAAATTTTGGGGATGCTGTCGTCACACTTAGTACCAAACCGATTTCCTTCTGCCGTTCCGGTACCAAGTGCTAATGTTTAAAAGAAAGATGATACATTTTGCACCAAACCAAATTAAGAAAACTAAATCAAAATTGTGCATTAAAGACATTAAAAAAGGTAAAACCCACTATTAGTGGTTATATGGTAGTGAAATAATTACAAAAGGAAAAAATGAAAGTATAGAAGATAGACTTAGAAAGTTCCTGGAAGTCCTTACACTCTTACCTGATAATAGCTTGAATAGCACCTACGGCTAACCTGCAAGAAACACCGCTCATTGAATAGGTAGGGACCCACAAAGAGAATCCTTTAGTACTACGGTACTGAGTAAGTTTTATACAAAACTAAAAGGCAGAGCCCACATGCAATACATTATACATATATAAGAACAATACTTACACTAGGCATAGAAATAAATAAAACAAACATATGATATACTCATACCATAGGAATCATATATCACATGTCCATTTACTTAGCATTTCTAGCACTTACCATGAGAGACAGGCACCAATGTCATATATATACCATAACAATAGATCATAAAGGTGAAATCAATACATTTGGTCTTAAGCTATTAATTAAACACTATTCAACATCATCTCTCGAATTATATATATGGGAGTACGGGAACCACACTATTATGGTGGATCATAAATACACTCCAAGATAGAACGCACCTAGCCACTTTTATTTGCCAGTGGATAGGCCTCCATGGCAAAAGGCTCCCAGCCACTATTTTTGCTGGTGAAACGGTTTGGCCCCAACTCACATGGTGTTCCACTATAAGTGTTTAGTGTCTCTCACATGATTTATTATCATCCAAGGTTTGGTTTATTGAACTTGGGATCCACCATTATTATAGCTGGTGGAATGGTATGCACTTTAGGGCAACACACACTTAGCCACTATTATTTGCCGGTGGACCTATCTCTAGGGCAAAAGGCTCCTGACCACTATTATAGTTGGTGGATCGATATGGACTAGGCTCAATAATCTTTCACTTTAATGATTAGTGTTTTCCATTTAATTAACACAACAAGTCCATTTATTTAACTCAAGGAGAGATCATGAACCCAAAGACATAAAGGTACACTATTCATATTGGTGCATACAAGTAGCACAATACCCTCCAACCATCAACCTAGGGATGCAAAGGTACCCTGGTCGTACTGGTTCACGAGGACATATAGTGCCCTATTGACAATGACACCTAATCCATAAGTATGCATACCCCCTAAATAGAGTAAGATGTAGGGCCTAAATGGGGCATTAAGGCACATAAGCAAAATCCAAAATAATCATGGGATAAACCACATTTTTAGGGTAGGGACCCCCTAAAGAGTCACAATTTCTGATCTCGAGGTCTTCAACTTTAATTATTAGTGTCTTAATTAAGGCGACCGCGAGAAACACATCAATCATATACTTCATTTTTATTTGTTCCTGTTATTATTAAGTAATCCTTATTCGTATTATTGTCTTCATTAACTTAAATAATCCACTAAGACCATCCTAGGTTCCAATTCTTATACTTTGGCACCTTAGGTCAAAATCATCAAAATGCCTCTAAGGCTAAGGTTTCCTGTTATCATTTATTTTCATCATATACTTCATTTTATTTATCCACATGCCATAATAAATTATCATATCATAATTATACTATCGATCATAAAATTAAATGCTCTATATCAAGGGATCATTGAACACATAAACCCTAAGATGCACTTATAACACATCCAACACACATTTTTATGCATAACTAACAATTAGGGTACCTTTTGCATGATTATGAAATAACATCGTAACATACTCTTAATTATCCATTCAACCCTATACTATGCATTATCCTTATGATATTCACCGATTTACCAAAATGCCCTTATCCTTTTATACTTAAACAAGTGATACTAGGGCCATAAACCCTTATTCTAGTATTTAATATCCCTTATGTCTTATTATGGAATCTTATTAAATCCATTGTCATGTTATATGCAAATTACCAATTTACCCCTTCTTACTTACCAAATTACTAAATTACCCTTCTTGCTTGCCTATTTATTAAAATACCCTTTTTAGTTGTTGAATTACCAATTACCCTTCATACTTATTAAATTACCAACTTTACTCCTCATACTTGTTAAATTACTAAATTACCCTCCATACTTGTATAATTATCCATAACACCCTTTATCCCTATAAAATTACTAATTTACCCTTCATACTTATATAATTACCAAAATACCCTTCATAATTGTTAAAATTATCAAATTATCCTTCATGTTTGTTAAATTACCAAATTACCTTCATACTTATTAAATTACCAATTTACCCCTTATACTTGTATAATTACCAACTTACCCCTCTTTCATACCAAATTACCAAAATACCCTTCTTACTTACTAAATTACTATATTACCCTTTTATTTATGAAATTATCAAGTTACCCCTTTTTCATGCCAAAATTACCAAACTACCCTTTTTTACTTATTAATTTACCATATTACCCTTTTATTCAGAAAATTACCAATTTACCCCTTTTCATGCTAAAATTACCAAAATACCCTTCTTACTTATTAATTTATCATATTACCCCTTTTTATTCATAAAATTACCAATTTACCCCCTTTTCATACTAAAACTACCAAAATACCCCTAACACGTAAATTGTTAATACCCATGGTCCACATGCATTATCTAACACTACCAACCATTATTATTTACTATTAATACTCATTATCACCTACCATACACATTTATTTAGGCCACACCATTTATACAAGAAAATTACTAAAATGCCCCTAGGGCTCTTATTAATGTTATTTCTACTACAAATGACTATATTTGCTCACATAACATGTACACGTATCTAATATCAACATTAATAACAAGACTCCTTTCTTAACTATCATTTCTACACATGACACATTTCATAATATAACATGCTTTTCATTTCAACTACCGACATATGCTACAAATCATAATATACTTAACATCACATTTTATGCACACAAACATATTCAAAACTCTAATATGCTAGTACACGTATATCCACATATTTTAGTAGGGTATAATGGTTAACTTATTTCTAATAATAATTAAACTTTATCAATATCCCAGTTAAAATTTTAATCTTTGATTAGTTAAATTTTTACCTAGAAATAATATCAAAACTAGCATATTAGTAGTAGAAAATTAAAAGAATAATTAATTATCAAGAAGCTTAGTAAATACATATAAATGCTAACTATATTTATACATTAAAATTTGGTAAATTTGCTCATAAGGAGCAGCAAAACTCACGCTACATGGCAGCATGAGCTACATGCACAAAGGGAAGGAGAAATAAGGGAGAAGAGAAAAGATGGGAGAAGTGGAAGGGTTGGTTTGGCTGAGGGCTTGTGGAGGGGAGTGAGGGTGGTGGCTAGGTGCAGGGAGGGTGGAAAAGTGTAGGTGGTGGTCGGGGGTTAGAGATCAACTACTTAGGGTGGTAGATACGACAATGGTAGGGGCTGAAAAATGGGTGCAAGGAAGGGAGAAGAAGGAGAAGGATGGAAAAAGAAGAGGAGAAAGGAGGGGGTTGTAGGGGAGATCTCAGCTGGCTGAGGTAGGGAGGGGGTAGAGGAGGTATCAGGGGGTTAAGGGGTGGCTTTGGGAGTGATGAAAGAGGGGAGACGACAACACAAGGTGGTGATGTAGGGTGGAGGTCAAGAAGGAGAAGAAAATAAAAGGGAAGAGAAAGGTGGTTGTAGGGGTGAGTGGTGGTTGTTGGGTGGTGTAAGGAGGAAGTAGGGGAGGCTAGGGGGTTAGTGTGGTGGTTGGTTGGGTGGCAGAGGCCACGGTTGAGGGTGACAAGTCAAAAATAGGGGAGAAAAGGAGAAGGAGGAAAGAAAGGAGAAGAGGGCTCGGCAGGGGGAGATGGAGGCTTGAGAAGGGAAAGAAATGGATAGAGGAGAAGAAGAGAAAGAAGAGGGAGAGGAGGATAGGTAGAGGTATAGGGTTAGGTGGTTGTAGGGGGAGAGCTGTAGGTCAGGGTGTAGGGTGGCAGAGAATGGAGAAGGGGAAAGGGGAAAGAAAGTAGGCACGCAGGAGGCTATGCAGGGGAAGTTTGGCTTGACGTGCAGGGGCGAAGGAAGAAGAAGAAGAAGAAGGGGGAGGCAAGCCAGTTGGGCTGGGGAGAAAGAAGGGAGATGGGCCAGCCTGCACACAAAAGGAAGAAGGGAAAAAGAAGTGGGGTTAGGTTGGCCCAACTGGGGGGAGGGAAAGAAGAAAAAAAGAAGAGAGGCGTAAGCTAGATGATGATGCTGGGCTACTAGGATAACGGAGGCCAGTAGGCCAGCGGGGGAAGGGGAAGGAAGGAGAGGGCGATCGACCCAAGGAAAAAGGATAAAAGAAGAAAAAGGAAAAGGAGGAAAAAAGAGAAAGAAAAAGGAAAAAAGAAAAAAAAAGGGAAAAATAAAATAAAATAATTTTTGAAATTAGGGTATGTAACTATTTAGATAGATAAATTATTTTATTTAAAATTTAAGATATTAATTTAGGAGGATAATTTTAGTAAAATATGGGTTTGGAAAATTATTAAATAAAAAGAGTATGATAAAATAAAATAATATTTGTTTAATTTATTAAATAATCATATCCATTTTTATAAATCAAAAGTCCAAAAAATAATTAAATTAATAATTTAAAAAATTATCCTAAATGAGGATTAATTATTAAATTCTAGGTTTTATAATTTTAGGGTATTATAAAAGGAATTGATGAAAGCTCTAGATGTGAGATAGAGGGTAAATTAAGAGAGGTAATCGTAGGGAAGGGGACCACAGATTGGACGAGATGAGAGATGACCGACGAAATGAGGAGCAAACAAGTAGGGAAGGGTTTTTCTATGCATTAAGTTGTTATTGTGAGTCTCTCTGCGTGAGGTGAGGAGAAGAAGTGAGTGTTGTGTACTTGTGTTGTACAATTGTTACTTCTTAGGTTAGGGAAATAGGGTCAGGTTGTAGTGAATCAAGTTGGGGTTAGATTGAAGTGGATTGGGTTTGGATCGGATTGTAGCATATGGGTTATTTTCAATTTTGGCTTAAATATATATTAGGGTTGGGTTACCGAGTTAGTATTTTTCAATTTTCATTATATTAGTTAGTTAGGAGGATCTATTTAAATGAATTATAAATTTATAATATTATTTTATAATCTTTTTATCCTCATATATATATTATAGTATTTTTTAAATTATTACTAATTATTATTAATAAGCTTATATAGCAAATAACAATATTGATTACATTAAATTAGTAGTAATAGTTATTATTATTATCTTCACAATAAAGCATGCTTTTACTTTTATGTTTCTATTTTATAAGGGAAAACTCTTATAATCGTGAATATAGAGATAGAGAGTTATTAATTTATTAGAAAGGTGGTGAATATATATATAATCATTAATGAAAATAATTACGACAATTTAATAGAAATAATATTTTTTGTTGTGTTAAAATAATGAATATAGTTATTTTTATTAAACTGTGTGGTAATTTTTTAATTATCAATTTGAATTTTATAGTTAATTTTTAGTTTTTTAACCTATTTTGTTATTAGATTGAATCATGCCTTTTTTTAGTGTTAAAATTTATAAATATCTTTATTATTTACTTGTAAAAATAAAGCGGTTTTAATATTATTATTTCATTTATTTATAATAGTAATATTATGATTGTCTCTAATACTTACGATGTAATAAATGATAATTATACATTGTATAGCCACATTATGATCATCTTTAGTTTATCAAATTATTTTTTTAATTCATCAAATATTTAAACTATTATACTTTATTTATTTTAAAATACTCATATGTCATGTGTATATCCTACATTAGACGCGTATTGAAAAGAATTTATTAATCTACAAAAAAAAAAGATAATATAATTGTTAATATTATGTGCTTATATTGATATATTACACTGTATAAACAATATATATCATTTCTAACATATTAAAATGTAAAAAATGTCAAAGAGAAACTATATGAATAGTTGATAGACTTAGATTTGACCTTTAATTCGTGTTGGATTAAACTTACTTTTATAATTGTAAATGCAGAAATAAATAGTGATTAATTTGTTAGAAAGCTAGTAAATAGAAATATAATGATTTCATTAATGTGAAAATAGTGTAAATTATGAGAATTTAGATAAATATATATAGGTATATATATTTGTATTAGTAACACAGGAATATACATGTACTTAATATTCGTGAAAACAATTATAGATAGTTTAGATTTTAGGAGCAATATTCTTCAATAATGTTTAGGTGAGATTCATTTCCGTATGATTTTCTTCTTAATGTAATATTTTGCCATTGTTTAAGAATCTAAATTTTCTAATTCCACCAGAATATTAAATTTAAATATACAATAATATCTTTATATCCTTTTTTTTTTGCCTATTTCTCTTATTTTCATCTTTTATAATTTTAACTTAATGCGTATTGGATTATGAAGCATCTAAATTCTATGCAATAGAATTTTTTTTAACAATGAATATAGTTATTTTTATTAAACTATAAGATGATATTTTAATTATCATTTTGAACTTTAGAGTTAATTTTTAGTTTTTTTTAACCTATTTCGTTGTTAGATTAAATTATGCCCTTTTTTATTGTTAAAATTTATAAATATCTTTATTATTTACTTATAAAAATAAAGTGGATCTAATAATTTTTTTTCATTTATTTGTAATAGTAAATTTATGATTGTCTCTAATATTTACGATATAATAAATGATACGTATACATTGTATTGCCATATTATGATCACCATTATTTTATCAAATTATATGTTTTTAAGTAATAAAATATTTGAACTATCATACTTTTATTTATTTTAAAATACTCATATGTCGCATAGAGTATGGATATCCATCATTAGACATATATTGAAAAGAATTTATTAATCAACAAACCAAAAAAAAAATGACATAATATAATTGTTAATGTTATATACTTATATTGATATATCATACTGTATGAACAATATATATCTTTTTTAACATATCAAAACGTAAAAAATTATAACACCCCAAATTTTTATTAGTGAAATTTTATTTTACAGCATAAGTATATAATCAAGATATGGTGTTACCACTGTAATTGACGTAAGATTGGTTTACCATATATCCTTACATCAATCACAAGGCTAAAATCATTCATAGTAAAATAGAGTAATTAGAAATGAGATAAGCTTTATAAATATAAATATGAGTTTAGAGATTAACTTCAGGATACAGTAACAAAAAGAAATGCCATGGATTGAAGAGTCTAGAAGGTATCCGAGTAAAAACATCATCCAGATAACATAACTCTTCGTCCAGACACCCAGTACATGAAAAGTTACTCCTCTCCATATAATACATCAAAGGTATCAAAACCATCCAACCGGTCATCCATAAAAAAGATGGTCAACATGCTACGTACTAACCAATGTAATAATACTATCCAATTAGAGATATAGTTAAATACATACATTCATAGCAGAGGATAAGCACATGTATAAAAGACATGAAGTATCACAAGGTAAGTACTAATCCAAGCATATTTATTAGATATAACCATGTTTATTTTTTATTTACGTTGAATTTAGGGACCCTATTATTCTTGAACCAATGGAATGATCTGAAGCATATCTTAGGAAAAACACACTTGAGCCACCATTATCTTTCAGTGGAATGGATCTAACACCTCTTATGGCATAACTCTCCTGAGCCACTATTCTTAAATCAGTGGAATGATCTGAAACACTTCTCAGGGACAACACACCTAAGCCACTATTATTGCCTAGTGGAATGGACCTATAAAAACCTTGGTCCTGACTCACGTACTTCCACTTTAAATCATTAATTTCTTATCCATTAGGTTACTTATCTCAAATTATTTTCTTATTCACAAAGAATATAGACTCCCACTATTCTTAATCCGGTGGAACGGACTGAAGCATCTCTCAAGGGTAACACACCTGAGCCACTATTATCATCCGATAGAACGGATCCAACACCTCTTAGGGAAGAAAGCTCTTGAACCATTATTCTTAAATCGGTGGAACTGTCTGAAGCACTTCTCAAGGACAACACACCTGAGCCACTATTATTATTTGGTAGAACAGACCCATAATACCTTAGATCGACTCACATGATCTTTTACTTTAAATGATTAATGTCTTATTCATGTTTGATTTGACAAATATAGAACATGTTTGAAATAGGTAAAGCACGTCATGATATCATATGGCCATGCTTTAGGGTTAATACCCTTATACTTCTCCGAAACCCTAATTTCACACTTTTATCATAACTTTTCCTTTGTTACTCTTTTAATCACCAAAATTAGTACATCTTCCTCAATTATTATTATTATCAACACACTCAAATTTTAATGCCTAACTCTAAGGTCTTGCACATGCGATAGTAACCCTATTTCAATAGTGAATATTCCTAGAGCTTATAAACCCTAATTTCACAATTCTATTATAACTTTTTCTACAGTGCTGAAACAATCCCTAGATTCAATATAAATTTCTACAATACTCATATTAACAACATATTTTGATTTCCTAGTATAACACTACTATTTTATGCATGTAATAATAGCCTTCTCGTTTTAAGGTTACTATTTCCAAATCAATTCATTTTCATATTTTATTAAACCTAGGTCATTCACAACTACTCTAAACACTTTATATATATTCCTTATCATATTTTATATGATATAACACCTTAAAATACCATGATTTTCATATTAAACCCATATTGACCAAAACCCTTATTTCATACAAATCTTATATGCTTAGTAACATTATTTCAAAATCCACTTTTTTCTCCATAGACTTTATCATACTAGTTTCACACTCATCATACCATTTATAAACCATGATACAACTATATTTCACATTGAGGGTTTTGAACACATAAATTAATAATACTGCATATTCTTTACTTACTAATCTTCTATTATATAATATCATTCACATATCATATCATTAACAATCATATATTAATTAACATAATAACAACATGGTACAATAAAAAAAAATCATACATAGCTCTTAGCAATAAAAAACCCTAGACTACGACAAGTATTTTTACAAAAGCGACTCCGTTCTCTACCCACGCTACTCCTATTCCGCCTCTTTCGAAACCTCAAAAAAATCAACTAATAAATCATAATAAAATACCATTATGATTAAACCAAACAATTAAAGAGATGTTAAGGAAATGGAAGGGTGAAAGAATGGAGGATTAACTAAGACAAACCTCTCTCACAAACAAGGGAGGAGGAGGGGTAAAATGTGTTGAGCTAAGAGATGGTAGCAATGAGACAATTTGTCGTTGCTATGGGGGGATGCAATGGTAATGGAGGCCAAATAAAGAGGGGTAGCTGTGGTGGAAGCTACCGAAGAAGTGGGTGTGGCTAATGTGAAAGTTGTTGCAGCAAGGGAAAGGAAAAGGGAGGAAGGTGGTTGCGATGGATGCTACTGAAGAAGGAGAGGGTCAACGACTGTTTTAGCTGGTGGTTGGGTGTGATATTCGACAAGAGTGGCCAAAGGGGATGGGTAGGAAATGATGACAACGACCGAATGTGGTAAGGAAGAAATGGCAAAGTTTGTTGGTGGTGGTGGTGTCTCGGTTGGGCTCGCCAGTAGTGGGATTTTTATTTTTGCAGAAACAAAAGGGAGAGAAGAGAAGTGGTTGGGGGAATTTATTGCTGGACAATTATATATATATACATGCACATGCAGAGATGAGAGAGGAGGTATAACGACCGAAAGAAATTCAACCCCAACACAAGATCGTAAGGGTTGGGAATTGATATGCTGATGGGGGTAGGGGATGTCTTGGCATATGATAGGGGAGTGATGGGGCGGGCTAGGCATTATCTGTGAACAATGTTTCACACGGGAAAAAGCGAGAAAAGAAAAAGGAGAGCGAGAAAGTTGGCCAAAGGAAGAAAAGAGAAAGAAGAGAAAAGGGAAAATGGAAAAGAAAATGAGAGAATTAATAGGTTTGATTTTTAATTAGGATAAGATTAATATAGTCTAGATTAGGATGTTAGGATAGATTAATTCAATGATCATATGAGATTAAGTTTAAGTTAGAAAAGATGTTAATAATCCAAAATAAAAATTAGGATTAGGATAAGATTTCGAATTTAGGAGTTAGGATATGATAGAAGAATAAATTTTTCGAGTTAAAAATTAGGTCACGATATTAATTACTCAGAATTATGTAGTTAAATTTCGAGGTATTAAAAAAATACCAAAGAGAAATTAGACCAATAATTGATAGACCTGAATATGAAGTGTAAGCCGTGTCAATTTTAACTTGACAAAAAACCTAAAATTATTATAAGTCACATGAAATGATCATTGGGTTAATTGCCTATAATTTGAGATACTTCAAATCAACATAATCCTATTTGAACCAACTAGAAACTCAATTATAATTAATAAGTTAATCCAACATAAAATAATTTAGAAATAACCAAACAAAACCAAACTAAATAGAAAAACTTGAACCTAAAGTGACTCAAGTGACCTAACCAGACTTGATAAATTAACTTGAATCTTAAATTGACTTAAGGTCGAAGTTATTAATTATCCAAAGTAACTCCAACCAATTTACCAAATCGATAAAGTGATTTGATAATGAAATAACTCATGACTTGGTCCGAACTTGACTCAAATTGATAAATTGACCCAAATTAACTCAAATCCGAATTACCCCAAATTAAAGTAATTAAATTAAATTATATTTTTACTCGAACTTGAATTTATCCCATTCAAGATCATCTGGATCCGAACTTAACTCGGCTCATCAAAACCCGACCTAACCCATTAAGTTAACCTGAAACAACTCAAATCCAACCTAGCAAGTTAACCAAAAATAACTCAACCCTAATCCGACTAGTCAAATTACCCCGAAATGACCAAAACTCAAGTTTACTTAACTTGAACCCGACCTAACCTAACAAATTCGGAACTACAACGACATGATTCGAAACAACCTAATCCGAATAATAAAATGACCTGAAACTACCCGGACCTAAAAGAATCCAACCCGACCCAAACCCAACCCAATTGCCACCTCTACTTCTGTCTCAAAGAATGTGGACCAAAAGAAAATATGGGATGTAATTTCCTCATCTGCAGGATAGTAAGGCCACATACTGGTAAGCCTTCGCGACAACATGAGCTATTTAATCAGTTCGATTCTAGGTGGTGCCGTGGGCAGGCTGCAGCTATGAATATCTGATCATTTTCTCATCTCGGTCAGTTTTTTCCCCCTTCTCATTGTTTAACCGTTGGCCTTATTATGTTACCCAGTCATATTGGTAGCTTACTATGCAACGCATGACAACTAGCGAGTGTTCTGCACAGAGATATATCGGCTCATAGTAAGAATCAAACGGATTCCATTTCCATTAGGAACTTCACCTAGTTATGCAGATTGTTATACTTAATCTTGAGATACCTCAAGAGAATAATATAAGCTGAATTCCGCTCACTGAATTCCCAATCAAGCGTAATACAAGGGTAATATCCAAGAGTGATATCACTCATTTAAATTATACATAACAGAAAATAGTTTTGCTAACATTTTGCTGTTAGAGCTGACATCCTATTTAAGGTCCTGTAGTAAGGCATTTGAGATCATTAGGGGGAAACTCAACTGTTACATTGAGTCTTTCATATTTCAGTAGGGAAATTTCGGCTTGCCTTGGCTTTTACAGCTTTCATTCTGACAATGACAATGAACCAGGAAAAGGTTACAGAGTATACTATTACACAGTTATTCTTCGTGAGAATTTGCTCTTCCGTCTTGGTCACCTTCATTTTCATATTCCCCCTCATTGGTCCCGCCTACATCTTGTTCATCTGCAACTGACTCTTTGTCTGTTTTCTTCTTCTTGCTGCTTTCCTTAGCCTTAGCTGAAGCAGCCCTTTTTCCAGCATTTTTCTTCCTGAATTCTGGATTGGCCAACAGACAATTCAGTTCACAGCAACAATCCATGAGCAGACAGGTACTAATCAAGTCAGTCTATCCGAACCCAATTCGTGTATCCTTGTGAAATTTTAACAAGTTTCTAAATGCATCTTACTATGGTATCAGAAAGTTAAACACAACCTGATTCAAGCGTATTTGTGGTAAATATTAAGAAGTTTCTCAATGAATCAACCAATTAAGTGGAAAGAAATGTAGATAATAAAAGAAAGAAAAAAAATATACAAACAACAAACACGGCATCCTAAGGTTCTATAGACATGATGAACGTCAAAGATTGCATCTAATTACAAGCAAATGCCATAAAATACTATAGCTATCAAGATTCGCTTAACTAGTATTTTCTACAGCCGCGGTTTTGATAAGTATACATACTAAAGCCACATAACGTACCAAGACAACAGTCAGGAGCATCTTAGGAATCAAAGAGACTGGGATCAATAACACAGTATGGTAAAAATGAGAATGGAGGAGGATTACGGTAAGGAATAGGGGAAAACAGTGAACTCACCATTAAGAGCAGCAGTGAGAGGGCCAATAAATTCAGAAAACTCGATCTCATCCAGAGCTTTCAGTACATCATCCGCATTGATTGTTTGCCTTCTTGTGTCCTTGCAAATATCATTTGCCCTAAAGACATACATCACCCAAAGAAAACAATAATACTAGGAGAACTTATCGAACAATGTCCTCAATTTCACTCGCAAATGATCTGCAAGAGCTGATTCTCGACAGAAAGAGATCGAATAGAAACCGTAATTAAAGACGAAATGCAAAAAAATTCGTGGACTAGGGCAGAATTTGGCAGCTAACTGAACAAGAAGAGGCAAATTGTCTAAGCAGGAATTTAACAGTTTGATGAAAACCCTAGGAAAAAACATAAAATCAACTACGATATTCATTGATACTACTAATAAAGAAAGAATCAGAGGTGAAATTCAGACATTTCAATTTTGAAGCGAGCCCTCGAACTTAGAGAGAGGATGGAGAAGGGGATAAGCGAGAGAGAACTAATTACGTGGCGGAGAGGTAGTGAATGAAAATGCGAGCGCTCTCTGAGAAAGCAAGGAGGGCTTCTTTATGCAGGATGACGTCGCCACCATCCTTAGACATCTCCGACAACTTTTCCTTTACCACTCGTCTCACGATGGCCTTTGGCAGCTCTTCCGCCTCCGCCGCTTCCACCGCCATGTTCGCTGCCATCGATGTCTCAATCGATAGTAATATCAGACGGGAGGAGGGAGGATCACCGAACTATCACGAACAGGTCCAGCAACACAGCAAAAGGAGCCGATAAATTGGCAAAAGCCGGCAACTTGCTTATTTCTCTAGTTCCCGCGCATAACGCAGAATACAGCCGCGGTCTGGGTCACTCACTGGATCACGAAGAAATGGACCGGGTTGTGCCGATTACCACTTTACCATGTAGATATCTAAGAATCATAGTCAAATTGTAAATTGGATTTTATATACGTTACTATTTATGTATATATATTTAATTAAACTGAAAATTTAATACTAAAATTATTTTTCATTAGTTGTAATATTTTATTTATCATGATTGTAAAGTTACAACTTTACATTTCCTCTCCAATCTCACATATTTTTTTTTTTTTTTTCATCTTATGATATGAAGTTATACATATGAATAGGAGGTATATTGACTATTAAAACAAGAAAGAACTCATACATATTAATGTAAGTAAGAATGTTATCTCATTTCTTCCTTTCTATATTATTTTATTATCTCTATTTGAGTTTTTCAATATCACAACATGTTATCAGTACAAAGATTCGCAACAAATATAGTTTGATACCACTTATCTTTTGTTGAAAGTAAAGTAAAAATTCAAAGAGGAATAATTGAGGTGTGGTCTATAGAACAGGAATGTTATATATATGAGGGTAACTATTTTAATATTAGAACATGATGTAACACCCCAAAATTTACTCTTAATTTTTTTAACGAAAACGAAATAACAATACAAATGGGTATGCCCCTCATAATCGGTATTAGTCTAGCTTAACATACTATTCTTACATCAATTATTAGGAAAAATTATTAAAACTCAAAATAAGATAAAATAGAGAAAAAGATAATTTTTTATAAAACTTAAATAAGATTTTAGAGATTAACTCCAAGTACAATATAATAAAATACAACTAAAAGGGATCTATTGAAATTAAGAGTCCAAAAAGGTATCCAAACAAAACTATCTATCAGATAACATAAACTTTATGTTCAACCCCGAGATACAAAGATCACTCATCTATAAGTAGATCATCAAAAGTAGAGAAATCATCCAAGCGGCCCTCATTAACTTGTATAACAAAGTTTGGGTCATTTTCTCATAGGAATGAGTATCACCCATGAAAAATATGACCAGTAAGCTACGTACCAAGTAAGGTAACAATACAATCATAGTAAAGGTATACAAGATGTATTAGGCCACAAAGAATAATAAACATTCATATTGATTAAACATGATACAATGCAAAAGAATAATTGAATTAGATTTTCATTATTAGATATAACCACAATCTAATCTCTTATTTATGTCGAGTTTAGGGAGCCAACTAGTTTAATCTGGTAGAACAGATTGAAGTATCTCTCAAAGCAAATGCTCTTAAGCCACTATTATTGTCCGGTGGAATAGATTCAAAACCTCCTAGGACATTAGGCTCCTAACCACTATTCTTAAACCAATGGAACAGTTTGAAACAATTTTTAAAGCAAAATACTTTCAAGCCACTATTATCTTCTGATATGTAATACATCCAAAATTTTGAACCAAAAAAATTCATTTAAAAGACAATGCGGAAACATTATATAAGAAAAACAAAAAATATTACCGCCACATCAACCATGAGAGAGGTGTAATTATTACCTAACTCATTCCTGACGTACGGTAAACTGAAATAAAGAATGAAAGAATGCATGCCCTACTAATAATACAACAATACTAATGGTAACAATGATGAGAATAATAATATATATAGAAGATAGAGTTTACAAAATCCAAATACATGAATCATATATAAGAGTTAAATAATTAGAAATAACCAAAATCATTCCAAGTGAAGTACTAGTAAAAAAAATACCTAAAACATGGTAAGTGCTCATGTTGTACATTAAAGTCAGATAGTAGCATGGTGATAAGCATAATAACATAGTATAACCGCAACACCCCAAAATTCACTATTTTTTTTCAAAAGCGAAAGAATTTAAAATTGAAACCTCAGCTCCACCTGATGTCCCGCCCACCTGCACAAAGTCAGAAGGGTCTACTACTCGTGGGAATGAGCAGCACCCATGAAAAGGATGATCAGTAAGCTACGTATTGAGTAAGGTAACCGAGCACTAAGGCCAACACACAAGTATATAAAATTATGCGGGATAATATATAGCTTACAAACATTTAAACCCACACATATAATATATAAAGTCATGCAGGATAATATACAGCTTATAGATGTTCAAGCCCATGCATAAAGGCCCAATTAGTCCAGATTAATTATTTAATTAATCTCTTATCTGAAGTCGATTCACACCATGCATTTTAATCAAATTCATGTGAGTACAGGAACCTCCCACTATTTTAGCCGGTGGGCTGGTCACTTGCGGGACATCATGTCCTCACCACTATTATTCACCGGTAGATCGGTCACTTATAAGGTAAAACCCTAACCACTATTCCTTACCGGTGGATCGTTCGGTTCTTGCTGGCATAGTGTTCCACTGTAAGTAATTAGTATCTTTTAAGTGCCTTAGCAAAACTTTAGTTTGTGTTTATTGAGCTCGGGATCCCCCACTATTATAGCCGATGGGCCGGTCACTTGCGGGACATCAGGTCCACACCACTATTATTCGCCGGTGGATCAGTCACTTATAGGGTAAGAACCCTAACCACTATTCCTAACCGATGGATCGGTTGGACCCGACTCAATAATCTTTCACTTTAAATGATTAATGTCTTAACTATCTCATTCAGAGGCTTTCACCCTAGACATGCATGAATCACTCCATTTACACTTATCCTCCAACTGACCCGTATCATATCATGAGAACCCTGCACCTTCTAACTTGCCCAACAACCTTTCCTCTGTACTCAAACTCACACCAGAACTCCAACACCAAAATATGTGGGTCAAGGCCCACTACTACACACCTCAAAGTCCACTTATTTCCTTACTGTAGGGTTTTTCCCAGAAACCCTAATTTAGGCCCACATAACTCATCCTACTCCACCTCACACAATCCAAATTATTTTAACACCCCATTTTTTCACAACCCATTGATCCCTTATTCATCATCATACTTTATTCCCCAAGTACACACATGTTACCACCGAACCCTAGTTAGCCATATCAAAACCCTAGTTAACCCCAACAAACCCTAATTAACCACTCCAAACCCTAATTAACCATTCCAAACCCTATTTAACCACAACAAACCATAATTAGCCACTCCAAACCCTAGTTAATCACAAAAAACCATAATTAATCACTCCAAACCCTAACTTGGTCTCCTCCATACCTTTATAATGTCCTACGTACTATTTTTCACCCAAAACATCCAAACACCCAAATAATTCTTCTATTACCTTTCTTACATCCCAAGTCAACTTTTCATACGTAAACTTTACTCCCATGCAGATGCTAACCTCCCCATACAAACCTTCGAACTTTTTCACGCAAACCCTAAAACTCCCACGTGAAACCCTAGATTCAACCATGCAAACCCTAGATCCATCCATACAAAACCCTAGATTCCACCATACAAAACCCTATATTCTTCCATAAAAAATTCAAGATTCAATCCATACAAACCCTAGATTAGATTCTCCCATGCAAAACCATAGATTAGATTCTCCCATACAAAACCATAGATTAGATTCTCCCACACGAAACCCTAAAATTCCCCATTTTATTCTTCCATTCATGGATCACTAAAATAATTAAGTCAACTCACATCTCTTGGTCAACTTAATCCCCTTTTGTCAACTTACTCCCCTTGGTCAACTTATTCCCCTTGGTCAACCTTTTTTCTCATTCTCCTTTTTCATCCTTTCTCCCACACAAACCACATTAACACCCTCACATGCATGTCTTATTGGGTCACAACACATAACATCATATACCACAATATTTCATCATATACGCATAGTACACATGTCATATAATGACATAGAAACATACTTCAACACCACGTCATACCATATACGAAATAATTACAATGATAAACATAGAATACATAGCATACAGAGCATATAATACACATCAACACACATAAGGCCTTAGTAACACCCTTACCTAAAACGGCACCGATCTTGGAACACGCTCATACGCCTCCTTAGGGCTTTGACTGATCTTACCTAAATGAGGGAAAAGCTAAAAATTAGATTCCCTCCTACCAAGAACACTCTTATTTACTAATTCATTCTAAGACTAGGTCTTTAATAAAGTAATAACATATTAATAATAATGACATTAACTAGTTACTAACTTTGCTAAATATATAAGAAATAATAGTAATATTATAAAAGTTGATAATATAAGGTTTGAAAACTTTATCCTAATAATAATAATAGTGATACTAAAATAATAATAATGATAATAGTAAAAATAATAATAATAACAACAACAACAATACTAAAAATACTAATAATAATAATAATATGATTTGAAATAAAAGGTGGAATAAGGGCTTCAACCCTTCACCAAAATAATACTAATAATAATATTAGTAAAATGAATAACAAAATTTAGTAATAATAATAATAATGAAATATTAATAATAATAATGATAAAAAACCATAATAATATTGCAAAAATAATAATATTAATAATGGTAATAATAGTAATAATACATATTTCTTATAATAATAATAATAATAATCGCATAACAATAATAATAATAATAATAATAATAATAATAATAGCAACCCTAATAGTAAAATAGTTGTAATAATAATAATAATTTCAAAATAATAATAATAATAATAATAACAACAACAACAACAACAACAATAACAACAATAATAAGTAAAATAAAAACTCATAATAATACTAATAATATTAATAATACTAATACTAATAATCTACTAAACCAAATAGGGTCAGCCCTAATAAGAAATAATAATACTAATAATATTGAACCTAATAGTAATAATAATACATAATAATAATAATAATAATAATAATAATAACATATTAATATTAATTAATAAAGATAATAGCAACAATAAGAATAATAATACTAATAATAAAATTGAAATAAAAATATAATAGGGCTTTGGCCGTCAATAGAAATAACAATAAAAACATTAATAATAATAATAATAATAATAATAATAATAATAATAATAACAATAATAATAATAGTAATATTAATAATAATAATAATAATAATAATAATAATAATAATAATAATAATAATAATAGTAATAGTAATATATTTCGAATAAATGAAATAAAATAGATTAAGGCTTGTAAAAATAGTGAAAAAGGGTTGAGAGGATTTAGGGTTCAACCTTAGGCTGGTGGTGAGGGGCAGCACCGGTGGTGGTGCACGGCGGTGGCCGGAAAAAGAGAAGAAAAAGGGAAAAGTTGAAGGCTAGGAACAAAATAGGGAGAATGAGGGTGGAAATAAGGGTGATTATGGTTGCCTAAAAGGAGAGGAATAGAATAAGGGTGGTGGCACAACCAAAGGTGGCGGTGTACGTCGGCGACGATGGTGGCCGAATGGGGAAGAAGAAGAAAAAGAGAGGAGGAGAGGGAGGAAGAGGAAAAGAAAGGTAGGGGAAGATAGAGGAGGGTCTGCAGAATAGATTGGGAGGTAAATGAAGCAGTGGAAGCGGTGGTAGTGGTGGCAGACGGCGGCGCGAAGGGTGGCATAGGCAGAGAATGGGTTGATTGAGAAGGGAACTTTGCATGGCCGGGGTGGCTCGTGTAGGAAGAATCGAGGGAGAAGGGAGGCATAGTTAGTTAGAGGGCAATGCATGGAAGACTTAGGTGGGAAGAGTGGGTAGTGAAGTTGGCCAACGGCGGCGGACAAAGCGTCTAAAATGGCGGTAGCGCACGCGAGGGTTTTTCTAGGTAGGGATCAAAAGTTCGATGCAGGGCTCATTATGGGGGTATTTATAGATTTTAGAAGAGAAGGTAGGGTTTTGTGGGTTGGCGAGGGAGTAGTGAAGGTAGGGTTAGGGTCACCGGCGGCAACAAAAGCCGGCGAAATTCAAATCGAGAAGGGGTATGCACAGGAAAAGGGGAGGTCGTACGTGAAAAGGAAGGGAGGTGGGTTGGGTCTAAGCGGTCGTCGAATCAGGGGGAAGAGAGAGGAAAGAAAATGGCCGGTCAAAACGGGCGTAACCGGGGCGAAAAACTAGAGACAAGGCGACGTTGTTGCAGGTCATCGACTACGGGGGAGGAGGAAGGAAGAAGAAGAAAGAAAAGGCTGGACCGGCCGGCCCGGGAAAAGAAAAGGAAAAGAAGAGAGAGTCGATCGGGCAGCGATGGGGTATGTTTTAAACAAAACACGGCGTTTTGTTTTGGGCCACGCTAAAGAAAGAAAAAGAAGGAAATGGGCCACGACAGGAGGAGAAGGAAGGAAAAAAGGGAACGGGTCGCGGGAAAGGAAAGAAAAGGGAAGAAGGGCTTGGGCCGTTGGGCTGGCCTAGGTCGGGGGAAGATAAGGAAGAAAAAGAAAAGAAAAGAAAGAAAAAGAAAGGAAAAAGGAAGAACGAAAAGGAAAAGGGAAAAAGAAAAATATGAGGGTTGGGTTAATTAAATTAATTAGGATATTTAAAAATAATAATATTTAAATAAAATAATATTTAAATCCCTTAGGCTAATTTAGGATTTTTAAAAGGTTTTTCATAAATTTCATTTTAATTAGCAAAATACCCTAATTTTCTTCAATTAAATTATTTATAAAATTCATATTAATTTGGCCCTATTTATTCCCTCTTATTTAAATAAAATAATTTATTTAATTAATTTCCAAAATAAAATACTTAATTAGCTAAAATACCCAAATTTCTTCTAATTAAAATACTTATAAATTTTTTCTTGATTTGCCCTAATTATTTCATTTTATTTTAATAAAAATAATTTGTTTAATTAATTTTTCTAATAAAACCTTATTTAACTATAATTTTTAAAATTAGAAATTTTCGGAGCATTTCAATAACACTCAAGCTCATGATAGCAATATAACAAGGCATACTTGTATGGAAATCAAGGAAGAATAATAATACAAATCATGTATTAGAATCACATAATGGAAACCATATTATAGGTATTCCTTTAGTGAGCACATACTTTCCATTTATTAAGATAATCTGTTTGACTAAACCTAGTTCTCAACTATGAACAAAATTCATGGCAGTATAAACACACAATGAGATAGCACACCCACCACACAGGATCAAGATACATCAAATGAGTGTTTCTCTAAGGATACCACACCCACCACACATCAAATGCACCCGTCGTGAAGATTAACACAGATTGGGATATCACACCCATCACACGTGGTCAAAGTACATCAAGAAGGCTTATACCAGGATATCTCACCTACCATACCTTAAATGCCTCTACTGTAAGGGCTACACAAGTTGGGATACCATACCCACCTCAACAATGGACAATAAAAAGTGTTAGGGAGCTTGTACTAAGATACCTCACCCACCTTATTGGACACCGATGCCATGCCGGCTTTCTATAGTCTAATCCTATATCTCAAAGATATGCGCATACGTCCTACTGATCATAACCCAATAGAGAAGGAAATAGGTACTGAGTGAAAAGATAAAAACACAAGATGACTTACTCCACTAACTTTCGGCTAGCTACCCTAAGAGTCAGGGAAAAAAGGTTTGAATGAAATCTTAATCCAATATCATTAATTACCAAGTGTCCTATTTATATTCACAAACCTTAAAAAAAATAAAAGAAAAAGAAAAAGGACCTCAATTCCTTTAAGATAGCAAACCACTCTAAACCTTTCACAAAAAAAAATGTATAAGTCTTAACATTACCAACTTCCATTCCTCAAGCCAAACCAAAATGATAACACTTATTTATATTTGCACTCAACGACTTAACTAAAATAATATATTATGCCAACATGATAGGGTTATAAGACAAGGATCAAAGCAAGCATTATCACAAAAGCTCATAATTTTACATAACAATCATACTTTCATGATGTGATACAACGAGATTATTGAATAACACCAAAACTATGATTTCAAGCAAAGGAAGGATAATAAAATTGATGTGTAAGATAATGGATGAATTATTTTTCACAATGTAGGATCTTTTTTCTTGATTTGTTGAAGAAGAATGTCGACCAAAATGGAAAGGATTTCAAAGTTGTGGAAATTTTCAATTCAACATACAATTGGAAGTTTTTTTATCATCTCCAAGATCAAAAGATTTCTAAAGAAAAAACAATAATTTATCTATAGAAAAATTCCTAAACTCACTCAAGATTAATCTCACTTGAAGAGGAAGGAAGGAAGGTTGAAGCTATAAAGAGTTTCAACTCATTTCTTATTCATTTCTTTCATTCATTAATTCTCTTCAATTCTACTGAATGTACAAGTATATATATACACATATGAGGCTGAGCTTAACCTCCATTAATTAAGCTCAAATCAATAGGCTTAATTAATAAAAAGTTAATGTAATACACGTCCATATAGTATATACATAATGAGTTACAATTACACTGGCAAGACATGATAAGTTTACATAAAATATCAAAGCTACATAAAACCTAATCATGATAATACATCAAATAATCAAGTAATCAAACTTTATATCTTGTAGCTTTATATTCCATGAAACTTTGTAACCCTTGCATTACCATTGTCTTGTACACTATATATCATTATTGAAGTATTCTTCTTGCAAACATATATAATACTTGTAAGAATCACTTAATGAAACATTATTAGGGTTATTATTAAGATTTTCAAGATTTTCAAGAACAATTGGTACCATCTCCAAATATGTTAACTCTTACTCTTCAACATGAGAAGAATGAGAGGGAAATGCTCCTGCATCATTCTCCCCTTATAATAAATAATTTTTCCTTAAATTAGCATCACTATAATAAGGAGATAAATCACCAATATTAAAAGTCTTAGAAACTCCTCCATAGGATTCCCGTAATTCTAATTCATAAGCATTATTTTTAATTTTTTTAAAGATTTTAAATGATCCATATGCTATTGGAATTAGTTTTTTTTCTTTTTTTGGAAATATTTCTTTTCTTAATTATAACCACACCATGTCTCCTAGTGAAAATATTTGTGTAATTTTATTTTTTTCGCTTGGTTTTGGTATTTAGGATTAGATTTTTCAATATTATTCTTTATCTGCTTATGAAGTTTCTTAAAGAATTCAATTCTTTCTTTAGAATCATAGTTCTTAATATAAACTTTATTTAATGACAATATATCAATAGGCAAATAAGGATTAACTCCATGGACAACTTCAAATTGACTCCATTGAGTTGTATTAGAATGAATCCTATTATATGCAAATTTAGCATGTGCAAGTTTTATATCCCAATCATTTGTACTCTTATTAACCAATCATCGTAGTAGAGTTCCCAAGGTCCTATTAGTCATTTTGGTTTGACCATCCATTTGTGAAAGATGAAATGTGCTAAACAACAACTTAATACCTAACATATGACAAAGTGTCTTCCAAAAGTAACTCAAAATTTTCACATCTCTATCTGATACTATACTTCTGATAATACCATATAACCTTACTATTTTCTTGAAATATAAATCTATCACATGAGTTGCGTCATCCATTTTATTACAAGGAATAAAATGTGTCATTTTATAAAATCTATCTACCACTACCATAATCAAATACATTCCCCTTTGTATCCTTGGTAAACCAAGGATAAAGTCTATACTAACCCCCTCCCATGGTTGAATAGAAACAAGTAAAATAATATACAAGTCATTATGGAAAAAACTCTTACTCTTTTGACAAGTTACACAAATCCGAATAATAGCTTATCTTAGTTTTATCATTCATGGCTAGTAGAAATTTTCTTGTAATATTTTCATGGTTTTATGAACACCAAAATGACCAACTATGCCTCTATCATGTACTTCCTTAACAAGTAAATCATGTACACTAGAACGAGGCATACACAACTTATTAAGTTTGAAAAGAAAGTCATCTTGAAGCACATAATTACTATAACTATAGTTTTTCTTACATTCATTTCAAAGAAATCTACATCTTTTACATATAATTCTTTCAACATGTCAAAACCTAATAATTTAGCATCCAACATGGCAAGTGTCATAGATCTCCTTGATAATGCATATGCTACAACGTTTTCTTCACCATCAAAATATTTGAAAGAAAATACAAAGGATTGTAAGAAACTAACCTATTTTGCATGCCTAGGACTAATTTTCTTTTTCCCATGAAAATATTTTAAACTTTCATAATCCAAGTGCTATACAAATGACTTAGGTATCAAATAATGACTCTATGTTTCTAAGCTTCATATGATGGCATATAATTCCTTATCATATGTTGAATAATTCATTTAAGCACCATTTAATATTTTACTAAAAAATACAATGGCCTTTTTTTCTTGTTGCAATACACCTCCTATCCCTACCCTAATATAATCACATGTAACTTCAAATAATTTATCAAATTTAGGTATGGATAATACTAGTGCATCACATAACTTGTCATTTAAAGTCTCGAAGGCTTTAGTGGCATCTTCTCTCCACTTGAATTTGGTTTTCTTTATAAGATGTGTAATTGTCATGGAAATAGTTGAGAAGTCTTTATTGAATCTTCTATAGAAACTCGCTAGTCCATTAAAACTCCTTACCTCATGAATATCTTTAGGTATTAGCCAGTCTCAAATAGCTTGAATCTTTGTAGGATCCACTTTTATACCTTCTCTACTTATAATATAACCAATGAAAACAATACTCGAAAACATAAAATCACAAATTTCCATTTTCCATAGAGTTTAGCTTCTCTTAGCTTATAAAATAATCTCCTCAAATGGCTAAGGTTATCATGTTCATTTTTACTATACATAAGTATATCATCTAAGTATAACACAATGAATTTTCCAAGAAAAGGTTGAAGAAATTCATTCATTAGTCTCATAAATGAACTTGGTGCATTAAAAAATCTAAATGGCATATCACCTCATTCTTAAAAACCATATTTCATTTTAAAAGCAGTTTTTTGTTCATCCCCTTCTCTTATTCTCATTTGATCATATCCACTTTTTTTTATCAATTTTAGAGAATACTTGTGCTCCATATAATTCATCTAATATGTCATGTAATCTAGGCATAAGAAATCTACATTTGATACTTATTATTTTTTACAACTCTAGAGTAATACACATGTGCCACATGCCATCCTTTTTAGAAACGAGTGACGCAGGTACACAACATGGACTCATTCTTTCTCTCATATATCCTTTTTGTATAAGCTCTTGTATTTGTCTCTCTAATTCCTTAGCCTCTTTCGGATCACATATTTAGGTAGGTTAATTAAGTAAAAATATACCAAGCATTAATTCTATAGCATGTTCTATCCCTCTTTTAAATGTTAATCCTAGCGGTAAGTTATTAGGAAATACATCTTTATATTCATCAATAAGATCATCTAATTAAGGATTATTTTTATTTTTCTCCCTTAGTAGGGATTCCTTTATAATCATAACATCGAAACTACCTTCTTCCTTAATACATTCTACCATATCCCTTTCATGTAAAAATAAACTCTTTTTGCTTTCGACTATGTTATTATTAGCACACTTAGAAGGTTTACATTTTTGCCTTTTCTTATCCTTTTCAACAAGATATTCATTAATAATACCATTATGAATAGCACATCTATCATATTTACATGTTCTACCTAATAAGATTCTACATGCATCTATAGGCAAAACATCACATATCACATCATCATGATAATTACTAATTCAAAATCAGATTTGGGTTTATTTTGTTACCTTGACTCCTTTTTCCTTGTTAATCCATTGAAGAGAATAAGGATTCGGATATGGTGTTGTCTCTAAACCCAATTCCTTCGCCATTCTCTCATTAGCTACATTTGTATATAATCCGCTATCAATGATACCCTGACAAACTATATCTCCCACTCTTCCTTTAGTCCTGAATATCTTCTCTCATTGATTAGATTAATTATTACCTTGAATTTGAAGAACTCTTTGCAAGACATAACAAGCATTGACTTCATCCTTGGACTCACTTGAAACTTCTTCATTTGACTCAAACTTAGGGTATTCATTACAAGTTTCCATAACTTCAATATCTTCTATAGATAATACTCTTTGGTTGGGGCATTCTCTACCGAAGTGTTCGAATCCTCGACACTTAAATCATTGCTTTGAAAAGATTTCATTAACCTTGGCATCTCCCTTCTGCTCTTGGTTAAGTCCTTGTTTCTTCTCAACATTCGTAGAGCTTGAGGTATCCATCCCGTACTTAGTAGCTTGTGTACTTGGGTAGTACTTTTTTTGGCATGAGACTTAGTAGATTTGATTTGATTTTCAAATCTCAAAGATAGCTTAATCATATCATCAAGAGAATCATATAAACACGTTTTAACTTTGTCTTAAATCATCATATTAAGGTCACCTAGAAATCTAGCACATGTTTGTTCCTTTCTATCATGGATATCACATATAAGTGCTAACATCTAGAATTCCCTAACATGTTATTCAACACTTAAAAGTCCTTGTCTAAGATTATCCAATATAATGTAATTATCTTGCTCATACTCTTTAGCTACAAATTTTTTCTCAAATGTTTCTTAAGCTTATCCCAAGATTTGGATTCAAATTTACCCTCTCTTTCCCTAGTTCTCTTCAAGTTATCATACCATATCTTAGCAAACTTCTTAAGATTAAGAATAGCTAATTTATACTTTTTCTCATCATGATAATCCTTGAATTCAAAAATAGTCTCTACCTCATGTAACCACACGATAAATAATTCAACATCAAGGTTACCATCAAAGTCAGGAAGATCAAGTTTGATACCTTTATCTTCTTTATGATGATACCTTGATTGATGATCATAGTTCCTTCAATTACTTCCACTCCCTTGTGATTCTTCTTCATAGTCTACTCGTGAGTTCAAATATATTCCTCTTGCTAGGTTGATTGACCTTGCAGCACTTCCCATTCAATCTCAAAAGAAATTCTTTTTTTCTTGCAAATTTTGCTCTGAATCTTACTCAACAAATAGAGGCTCCATCCTTTGTAATTGGGTTTACATTGTAGGAAGTTGTTGAAGTTGAGCATTGATTGCAGATAAATTGATTGAGAGCTTTTGGATTGCCTCAAATATAGCTAGAACATTTGGTTAGCCTTCTATAGTAATCAAATTGTTAACGCACTTAACAAAAGATCAGTAATTCCTTAGGGTTCGATTGGAATCTGAATCACTCAAAAGGGTCTCCTTCGATTTTGACTTGGTTCTTATAGAAATTTTTTATTCCAATAAATCAACCACACATCCAACAATCAATATTATCGCACACACAAATAAATCAAGACACTTTACAACTTTCTTGTTAACTTCTTGATATAGAATTCAACACTAATCATTTGACATCTCCTAACAAAACTTATGTATGTTCTAACATGTAATATAACTAGAGAAGATTCAAAATGTTAACCTATATGCATTAGGTATATGCAACTCACAAAAAATTGGTCCAAATGATGGACTGCACATAACTTATACTTGAATACCCAAAGACACACACTCGACACAAACATTAAACACACAAATGATGATTAGTGTTAAAGGTTTATTCAATTCTCAAGAAATTTATTCAATCATCAATAAACCTATCCTAATCTCATACAATATCATGTAGACCATTTCTTTTTAAAATCAATCTAACACAATTAGCACACACATGGTTTCTCCCTCAAATCACTCGACACATTCCATGCAATCACCTACAATTTTTTTAGGCTCTTAGCATGCAATCATTCATGATTCATTTCAAGATCATCATATCACATATTCTAATCACTCGTTCGACCATGAAAGATCCTTCACATAGATGCAAGAATTCAATAAAAGTAATCAAGATTTAAATAACCAAATCAAGAATTATCAAGAACATCAATTCCAAGTTGAAGTAAGTGTGTTTGCTTGTTTCCACTTTAAAGTCATGCCTTCCTTCAGCTTGTGTCAAACCAAACCTAAGCTTTGATACCAAAAAATTGATATGTAACATAATGAATGAACTATCTTTAAAGGGTCTTTTTGCTTGATTTGTTGACGAAGAATGTTGACCAAAATGGAAAGGATTTTGAAGTTGTAGACGTTTTCAATTCAACATACAATTGGAAGTTTTTGATCTTCTCCAAGGTCAATATATTTATAAAGAGAAAACACTAATTCCTCTATATAATAATTCCTAAACATGCTCAAGATTAATCTCACTTGAAGAGGAAGGAAGGAAAGTCGAAGCTATAAAGAGTTTTGGCTCAATTCTTATTCATTTAATTCATTCATTAATTCTCCTCCATTCTACCAAATGTACAAGTACACACACACACACATATGAGGCTAAGCTTAACCTCCATTAATTAAGCTCAAATCAACCGCCCTAACTAATAAAAAAGTTAAACTAGCACATGTTCATATGGTATATATAATGAGTTACAATTACAATGGCAAGACATTACAAGTTTACATAAAATATCAAAGCTACATAAAACCTAATCATGATAATGCATTGAATAATCAAGTAATCAAGCTTCATGTCTTCTTGTAGCTTTGTCTTCCATGCAACTTTATAACCCTTGCATTGTCATTGTCTTATACACTAGATATCATTGGTGAAATATTCTTCTTGCAAACATATATAATGCCTGCAAGAATCACTTAATGAAACATAACTAGGTTTAGTATGAAGATATTCAAGATTTTTAAGAAAAATTAGTACCATCTCCAAATATGTTAATTCTTACCCTTCAACATGAGAAGAATGAGATGGAGATGTTCCTGCATCAAACATAATATTGCAGTAATAAACACATGGCATCAAAACCTCTTAATTCATGACATGCATCATAACAATAATACTATGTTAGTCTCTAAGAAAAAATAATCCCAATCTCCCATCTCTAAAACCATTGTATGATCAGCTTTATTTAAAGAAAGATTAGCAACAATGCCAACAACTAACACAACTCTAGACTTTATTGATAACCTCCTTCTTTACCTAAAAACAACCCAATAAAACACATATTACTAAGCAAATAATTAATAACATAAGGCATCAAAAATAACTCAACCAAACCACAACATTACCCAACCAAGTGGTGCATTTAGCGGTGAAAAGCATGGAAGACCCATACTGAGAATTTAGCCAAACACAAGCTCAACAAGATATACAAGATCACTAATCTTCCAAGCTCGCGTAAAGGGGACAATGCAATAGATAAGGCTACACAAGCTTGGCAAGGCTCACAAATAGAGGCTTTCTTGTGCAACATAATCTCAGCAACAAGCAATGCAAGACACACGAGCTCGCTAACATACAATGTAAGCTTGTACACCCAGAGGAGGGATATTGATGAGGTTCAATTATGTGGACAATGGAAATTGAGGAGGCTTGATTACATGGATAATTCATGTTGAAGGTTGGGTGTGGGCATACAAATTGGACATGAAAGGGGCTAAGGTATGTGAATGGAGGTTGTAACTACAGTGGTGTGTGGTTGGGCGAGCGATTACTAAAAATAGTGGTAGTGTGTTTGCGTAGGACTCTCACGTTGGTTGAGGGATAAAACATGGGGTGTAAAGAAAACAAAAATGAAAAATGGTAAGAAGGAGATGGAGGAATAATGGGGAAGTCTACAAAAATAAATTTCAAAGCAAAAAGGAGATTAGGGGGTTTGGTTGGGTAGCTATAAATGTAATAGCCTAATTTTTAGAACATATTTTTTTTAAAATGTGGAAGATAACTCAAATACACGGGTGTTACCACCATGTTTTATATAAGTTCGGCTCCCTTTCCTTTCTTATATGAACTGCAAGGTTAAAACATTCAAACATAAAAGCAATAAAAAGTTATAACACAAAAATGGAAAGATACACACACACACACAGAGAGGAGATAAACATACAGAAATATAATAGAAATCTAAAAAGGAGTAGAACCCCTAACAAAAGATATAAAGAGATATATATCAAAATAAGAAAAAAGAATATCCATATCCAGGTAACAAAAGTTACATCGACAAGGTGTACTAGATACCCTTATTCTAACCCCAACCCCTCATGAAAACTCTATAAAATCAACGACGTCCTCACCAACGTCAACCTCCACTAAGACATCTGAGAAAAAAAAATAGAATTAGTACGACAAGCATACTAAGTAAACTAAATCTACTAAAAGAAAATAACATGCAATCACGTAAGACATACAGAATACACTAAAGCAAAAAAAAACATACTACTACATAAAATATGGAACGCTGAATGAAAATCTACTATTTATTACTATTAAATACTATTCATCCTAACACTTTAAAATCACTTAAACACTTAGAACTTAAATTTGAACATTGAAATGATTTAATCCATACACTTACGAGGTCTAGTGATTATTCTTATATATATTAGGCAATCACACAATCCACCAAGTCACATTTTATCTGAGAGGGAATAATACTAAAGTTGAAGCATTAGTGGTTAAGACATCAATCCAAAGCACTACAACTAAGGAATCATCCTAACACCACTAAGGAATACTCTATCATTTAGTATTTATACCATCTATAGGAACCATAGGTTGCCTATAGAGTAGAAAGAGGTCTTGCTACACACTAATATTGTAGCACAACCACATATATAAAAAGAGAGTACATCCACTGCAAACTCTGTCTCAAAAGTCATCTCGAGGCTACTTGTCTAAATCTTAAACTCAGTCTTACACTAGAATGATTAATAAATTTTAGATATATTAATTATTACCACCCAAACATAATCCCACACACGAATTTTAGAAAAAATTACTATTTATCAAATACTATTCATGTACCAGATATATAATACCCCAAAATTTACTACTGAAATTTTTTTATTTTAATCGGAACGTATAATCAAATAGTTGGGTGTTACTACCATAATTGACATAATTTTGGCTTACCCCACCATCCTTACATCAATTACAAGGCAAAACGATTAGAAAATTTAAAACATGATAGAAAGAGATGAGACAACCTTCAATAACATCAAATAAATGTTTGGAGATCAAATCCGATTACAATATCAAAATATACTAAAAAGGGATCTCATGTAACTAAGAGTCCAAAAGGTATTCAGATAAAACTATCATCCGAATAACATAACTCTACACCCAAACCCTAATACGAATAAATCACTCCTCCGTATATATCACATCAAAGGCTGCGAAATCATCCACCTGGTCCTCATTAGCCTGCATATAAACATCTGGGTCGTCTACTCGTTGGATTCAGCAATACCTATGAAACGGATGATCAGTACGCTACGTACTAAGTAAGGTAATAATACAGTCAAGTAGGGTTACAAGAATTCTCATAAGAAAATCATACATGGGTAAATCAAAGAATGCCATATTCCAATCTTTTATTTACGATGAGTTCAGGGACCACACTATTCTTAAACCGATGGGACAGTCTAAAACACCTCTTGAGGACAATACACCCGAGCCACTATTATTATTTAGTGGAACGGAGCCAACACCTCGGTCCTGGCTCACATAATCTTCCACATTAAATGATTAGTATCTTTCCATTTATACTTTATCTCTTAATTATATTTTCATTCACATTGAGTATAGGGGCCCCACTATTCTTAATTCGGTGGAATAGACTGAAGCACCTATCGAGAAAAACACACCCAAGCCACTATTATCATTTGATGGAATGGACCCATATAAACACCTTAGGCCGACTCAAGTGATCTTTCACTTTAAATGATTAGTATCTTATTCAGAGTTGATTGTATATTATCATGCTGAACTTATATAAAAACACAAGGCATACAACTAAACCATATAAGTATGACCATGTAATTATCCTCAAATGGTCATAATACCCTCAAGGTAATCAAGACAATCGTATTCTCCTAAAGCCTTTATAAAACCCAAAACATATACATTTCCAATCATTATCTGAAGTACATATCCTTAGTTTCCCATAGACATCTTGTATCCAACATTATACCCAAATACGAACTTACATAATTTCATTTACTCTCAAGAATACCATTTCATAGTATTTCCATAATGAAATTATTTAATATAACATACTCAACACAAAAATATATACAAAGTTACAAGTATAAGTATCACATAAATCCCTAGCTACGACATGTATCCTTACCAATAAGGACACCGAGCTCTATGCACGTAAATCCTATACCTCCTCTGAGATTACCGGAAGATCACATACGAAAATAAGATAAAATACGATTAGGATCAAAGATTAAAAATTGAGAGGGAAGTTAAGGTAGAGGAGGGTAAAAATAGAATTTACCAGAGTCATATAGAAGCTTAAATTATATGAAAGTATAGAAGAATATGTGGTGGAGATATGGTTAAATTTTGGTGGTGTGTGGACAAAATTTAGGGTGAAAATAGGGGTACACGACCAAAAAGAAAGTTGCATGGCTAGGAGGTGCAAGAGTTGCACGGCTGTGCAGCAATAGTGCACAATAGGTCGAGGGAAGAAAAGACGCAGGGCTAGGCAATGCAAGAATTCCATGGTTGTGCGCACTGGGTAGAGAGAAAATAAAACGCACGGCCAGATGGTACAAGAATTGCACAGCTGTGCAGTAGGGAATCTGAGCGTTGCACGGCCATGCAGCAAGCGGTGCACAGGCCATGCACTCTGCAACGCTGAAACGAATGAGGGGAAGGAGAAGGGAAAAGAGGTGGCGGTATGCGGCGATGGCCAGAAATGATGAGGGGGAAGGTCAAGGCAACCTTGGTGGTTGGTCCACTGGCCAAAGGGCGGCGAGTGGTGGCTTGGGTGGTGCTCGATGGTGGATTGGGTGGTTCGAATGCCAAAAAAGGGAAGAAGGAGGAGGAAGAAGAAGAAAGGAGAAGGAAGAAGAGAAGATGTTCGGGGAGCTGATGGATGACAATAAAATGGAGGGATTAAGGGGTATATATACTAGTAAGGTGGCATGCCTTAGATGAGAAAATGGAAGGGGTGACAACGATGATGATGATGATCTGCCGAGAAGAAGAAAAGAAAAAGGATAAGGGAATGGTGATGGTTGAAATGGATGGGAATCAGGTAAAGGCACGAGGGGGTGATGATGTGCATGGGAGATAAAAGTAGGGAGAAGGTGATAATGATGGGTTGTTGGTTGAAATAGAGCAGCAACAGGGAGAAGAAGGAAGAAAAATGGTGGCAGGGGAAGTGATGGAGAAGAAGGAGGAGGCAGCATGAGGGATGGCAGGGATGGTGTCATGGTGCATGTGGGAGGCAAGTGGACGGTGGTGGTGCAGAGGAAGCCAAGTCCCTCATGCCATAAAATCAGCGCAGGAGAAGAAGGGAAAAGAAAAGAAAAGGAAAAAAGGAAGAAAAGAAAAGGGAAAAGAGAGAAGGGTTAGGGAATTAGGATTAACTAAGTAATTTGGATTAGTGGAAATTTTAGCGGGTTTTAATTTTGGTTTACGAATTATAGTTTATCCAAATCAAAGTTTCGGTTTCTGTTAAAGTTTTGGGATTAAGAAATTTGGTTAAGGCTAACAATAAGATTTCTTGATATTAGAATCAAATTAGGGTGCTAATGATGCGGGATTAGGCTAAGCAAATTTTTGGGATATTATAGGATATTCCGTAGAAATATGCTAAGAAGCATAAATTTAAAAACTAAGAATTTTTACTATTATCGAGATTACTATTTATGTCAAATCACTATTCCTATAAATTTACTATTCAGATAGTCAAATTAGTGGTCAAGGTCCACCATTAACTTTAAAATACCTAATTAAGTGATTTAGATGAAAATTTATTAAAATAACCTTAATATAATAATTATAAATAAAATAGTAAACTTACTCATAAAATTATGAAATTAAACATTTAATCAGTAATTAGCATGATAGAATACAAAATGTTAAATTTCAAAACTGATTTGAAAGTAAAAAGACCAAAATACCCCTAAATCCTAAAAACACCAAAAATAACATAACTTTTATCATATAAGGATCTAACTCCATAAATTTAACATACTATTAATTAAACACATTATGAACATCTTATTGTATAAAGAAAAACCAAACTCGCATCCTATATGTAAAATTACCAAAATAAACTTTATTTTCATGCTTAAAACTTAATATATTCACAACATTAATTATACTAAACCAAATCAAGACTTTAAATATATGAAATTGCATCTAAAAACCCTAATAATCCATTGGAATCATAAAAAATTAATAATAATGACCAAAACATAGAAATATGCTCAGAGGTTGAATTGTCCAAATTATGGCAAAAATGTCATTAATAACAACAATACATTTAAGCATTCTAACACATCAATACCTATCTAATATTAGTATAATTTAGTTTACCAAGTCCTTAGCTCCAATATTAGGCAAAAATCATCACAAGATCAAAATCTTCCAACCACTTGAAAACCTTGCACCAAAAATCAACAAAAACCATCAAAACACTTCAAAAATAGAAAACAAAACAAATAAAAGCAAGAATCAAGGATATGATGGATTAACCTTTCGTGGAATGATTTTTGAAATTAAGGAAAATCTTAATAATCTTTTACTTCAACCTCTTTAATTTTTAACACTTAATTGTTCAGGAAAAACAGTAAAGAGCTAAAAATCAAGAATAAAGAAGTAAAAAATCAAAACAAATGCCAAACAGTGAAAGAATGGCTTCAGGTTGAAGGATTTTATTATTTGTAAATAAAGGCACTAAATTATGAATAATAAAATAGCTTGGAAGAATTTTTGGTTAAAGTTTAGATATTTAACAACTTAAAAGAACTTTATGATTATAACAATTTAAAATAAAATAAAAAAGAAATAAATCAAAAAAAGCCTGTAACAAAATCCCTATGTTCAGAAAAATAAATTTAAACCTTTATTTTAGATATTTTATTAATATATAAATTAGTTTCATATATTTAGGATAGGTTTCATTTAGAAAAAGTTGAGTTTCTAGGGCTAATTATGCATAAAATTGAAAAACAATTATAATAATTCTAAAAATATTTAGAACCCATTTTTAATTTATATGTAGCTTAAATATGTCAAAATATAAGTATCCCTAAAGTTTTATAAATTTTTCTAGCTAAAATGTTCATTTCAGGGCTTAAAACGCGAGTAAGGGTTAAGAAATGACGGTAAATAGTGTTTTTTCTTAAAAATCTCTATTTAAATTTTTTTTTTAAAACCAGGAGACTCAAAAAAATATAAAATAATTAAAATATTATAAAATTAAAAAGGTTTGGAAGAATTTTTATGGTCAAAAGTGGCATAGAAATCTTATGGGAGTAGAAATTGTAAGAAAGGTTAAATGATTGAAACAAAATGTTTTAAAAACATAAAGAGAGTTAATAGGATATAAAAATATTTTTGCATAATTAAAATAATAATAATAATTATTATAAATTTGGGGTATTACAATAAATGACCAAAAGGTGAGAGGAAGAAGGGTTTTATGGCTAGTTGGTTGCGTGCGATAGGGATGACGTGAGGGAGTTGAGGAAGTGAGGTTAGGTTGTAGGGTTGGGATATAGATAAATAGATGGATAGGGAAAGAGTTTTTGGGTGAAATAAAATTAAATTAAGGGAGGTTTAGTGAGGGTTGAGGAAATGGTTAGGTGATTTGGTTAGAGTGACTAACAAAATAGATTGGTTGCAAGGAGAAGAGTTGTGTAGAGAAGATGAAGTCAAATAAAAGGAAAGAAAAAATAAAAGGGGGGAAGGAAGAAGGGGATTTTAGGGTTAAAGTTAAGAGTTAAGGGTTAGGAAAATGTTAAGATACTAATGAACTAGAATTAGGCTTACGCTGAATTTAGGGTATTACACCATAGTTCATGGTTCAAGGTTTAGGGATGTCATAACATCATGGTATAACTATGCAAGCTAGAAGCTTTGAATATTACAAATGAATTACAAGAACACAATCATTTATCATAAATGCCTATATTATAAGTGTCCCCATTTACCAAATTAGATATTAGGTTAGAAAAAAGATCAATTATAGTAAAAAGAAGTGAGGTAACTAAAGAAAATAGATAATTAGAAGCTCGAAGAGAAATATGAACATAAAGGAGAAAATTGTATCTTAACATATATAATGTACATATATATATATAAGCTTCATACAATGAATCAAGGCTACATACATCTTTTATAATCATAAGAGGAATAAAACATGGCCTAAAACATAACAAGAAATCCCTAACAAAAACACCAATATGTACAACAAAAGGTTGCTATAACCTCAAACACTTTACTAAGAGCATGAAACTCCTAAAGTCTTCTGAGGTACTCCTAATCATCCTAAGTCTCTCATATATCAACTATCACTCTTCAATTCTTCTCGAAGAATTATTGGCCCATCACTTCATTATAAGAGGGTCCGTTCATCTTGCTAGGATACAAAATCATTGATAAATAGTATCAACTCCTCGATTCACCATCTATCATGATGAAATCCCTATTTATCTTGTGATAATGTCTAATAAAACACTCAGCCTCAACAAACCTCCAATGTGGAACATTCATAAGGATCAAATCCATATATCTAGTCATAGTGACTTTCCATAGCTCTATCTTAGGCAACTTTAAAATAAAATGGTATGATTTAAACACATATGACTCTCCATTTAAACTTGGAATCAAAATAGGGAAACTTAGAAAAAATGAACCAACATTTACTAGAGTTGTGAATTAAATTGCATGAACATAGATATAATTCCATTTTTTTAATAATTTAATGAGGCCAACATGGCAAAGTCACCAAAACAAGAAGAGAGAAGCTATACTTACACCTACAAACAAGAACACACAAGAAAAATTCTAACTCCAAAACCCATCAACAATAAGAAACACAATGAAACCAATACCGATCAAATAAGAAAATCTTATTACTACCAACTCTGGTACTATAACACCCTAAATTTTACTGCCAAAAAATTCATTTTAACAGAAGTGTAACATAAAAATACCTGGGTGTTACCGTCATATTTGACATAAGTCTAGCATACCACACCATCCTTATATTAAATACAAGGTAAAATAGTAAAGACTTAAAGCATGATAAACAGAGAATAAGAGAATTTCTATAAACATTAGATACGAGTTTGGAGATTAACTCCTAGCACAATATAAAAAAATATATAAAAAGGAAGCTTCCAAAACTATGAGTCCCAAAAGGTATCCCGAAAAAAGAAAGGATAACCTAATAACATGACTCCACGCTCAACCCTGATAAATATGGTTCACTCTTCCACACATAGGGCATCATATCTAGCAAAATCAACCAAATGGTTATCATCAATTAGCACAAAAATAGGTGGGTCGTCTACTCATGGGAATGAGTAGCACCTATTAAAAGGATGATCAGTACACTACTTACTAAGTAAGATAACCATACAACTGAATTAAGGGTACAATAGAGAAAAAATATTCATACGAGTTAACAATAAAGTGATACTAGGTAAACGCAAATTTCTTAACTAATTATTAGATGTAAACAAGATCCATAGTTTTATTTATATTGAGTTAGGGGACCCTATTATTCTTAATATAGTAGAATAGACTGAAGCACCTCTTATGACATAACACACTTGAGTCACTGTTATTGTTTGGTGGAATGGGCCTAATATATGCCAAGATAACACAATCCTAAACATTATTTTTAAATTGATGGAATGGTCTGAAGCACCTCTCAAGGTAGAACACATTTGAGAAACTATAATCATCTAGTGGAACGGACAAAACACCTCGTTTGTTAATCACATAATATTTTACTTTAAGTGATTAATATCTTATTTATTAGTACTTATCTCATAATTATATTCTCATTCACATTAAGTTCAGGCTCCCACTATTCTTAATCCAGTGGAACGGGTTGATGCACGCCTCAAGGCATAATGCTTATAAGCTACTATTATTGTTTGGTGGAATGGATCCACAATATCACGACCTAACTAACACGATATTTCACTTTAAGTGATTAATGTTTTATTCATAGTTTTTTACATCAATATCATCATGTAGGAATCATGTAGGCATGCACAACATATAATCGAAAACACATAAAGCACAACCACGTAGTTATCGAGACGTCCCCTCAAGAAAAAGGTCCATAACTTATCATTTTATTTTACTTATGCTACTTATCATTATCTCAAATTATCTTGAGTATTATACTTATCATATTTAAAGTCTATTCCCCTTTTAAAATCATCAAAATTATATTTTTAACCCTTATTAACGAAAATGGCATTCCCTTACCAAAACCTCATAATCGCATATTAGGCAACTTATGTCTTACTCGGCCTTAATTTAATCACATTAATTATGAAATAATTGATAGCACCCTCAAAAACTTATTATGCCATGATTATTTCTCATATTATCATCAAATGACCAAAATGCTCTTATGTTAGCTAAAATGATCATATTTTCCCAATACCTTACGAGTCCCAATATTAGTCAATTTTAACTTACAATATTTATATCATCATGAAATACATAGCCCTAATTATATATAAGTACCACATGTCTAGATTCATACCACCCAATAATATACATAAATGTATACTTTCACCTTTTTCTCACTGTTAAGATATCATATAATAGCATTATTATAACCAACATTATCCATATAACATTACCAAATAGGATAACACACAGAAATAAAGGTTGTACATACAATCCCTAACTATGATATGTATTCTTACCAAAAATGACACCGGTCTCTAAGCACATAAGCCTAACCCTCCTCCTCCAAGATCACTAAAAACTCACTTGCAAAACTAGAATAATATAAGATTGGAACTTAAGAATACAACTTATGGAAAAGGTAAGGTAAAGGAGGGTGGAAATGGGGAAAGCCTAAATAAGTGGATAAGCTTGAGGTGCATGGGAATATGGTGGAATGTATAGTGGTGCTAAGGTGGTGTTAGAGTGGTGCTAGAGTGGAGCATGAGGCATGCTAGGATGGGAGGCATAACTATACCAAGGGGACATAAAAAATGAACTAGCAAAGCATGTAACTCATGCATGTGTCAAGAGGGTGGAATGCACACAGGCAAGGGTGAAGACTAGGGTTGTAAATGAGCTGAGCCTGTTCGGTATTAGGCTCAACTCATTCGTGTAGTTAAATGAGTCGAGTTCGAGCCTCACTTTGAGGCTCGTTCATTAAATGAGTCGAGCCCAAGCTCAAAAAAGCTTGGCTCGGTTCATTTTTTGGCTTTGACTCGTGAGCTCGGCTCGGTTTAACTCGTTAAAAGCTTAGTTCGGCTTGTTCATTTAGTTAAACGAGCCGAGCCCAAACATCATTTTAGGCTTGTTTAGTTAAATGAGTCAAGCCCAAGCCTAAGGGTATTCGGCTCGGCTCGGCTCATTTACAGCCCTAGTGAAGACAAAGCGTATAAGTGAGAAGAAAAGGCATGCATAGGCTGTGGTCAAAATCGTGTATGGGTTGTGTGAGAAAGGCACTAATGGGGCATGCGAGGGTGCATAGACATGTGCCTCAACAAAAATGAAATAGAGCATGATGATGAGGGGAAAATGGAATGATGATGGAGTGTCAATGGTTGGGAACCAACGAGGGGATGGTGGGGAGGTAATGGTGGTTGATTCTCTATGGAAACAGTGGTGTTTGGTGGTTGGTGATGATGGGAGGGGTTGGTGATGAATGATGGCAATGAACAGAGTAGAAAATGAAGGAGTACAAAGAAGGTGTTCGGGGTTGTGATGCTTAAGAGAAATGGAGGGAGTGAAAGAGTTATTTGAGGAAATAAATGAAATGAGGAGAGAGAGAGGAGGGTATATATAGAGAGAAAGAGAGATTATGCATGGTGAATGATAGAGAAGCAGAGGCGTGCATGAGTGAAAAGTAAGGCACAATCGGGGGAAATTTTTTGGGTTAAATTTTTAATGAGGCACACATCCTTTGAGATGTGGGAGGTGATGGTGATGATGATGAAGGTGGGATAGTAGGTTTAGGGTGTAAGCATGGTAGAAGAGATTTGCTTGGAAGAAGAGAAAATTACGTAGGGAAATAAGGAAGAAGAACAAAGTTGGGAAGGATTAAAAGAAACTGAGAAGGAGAAAAAAGAAAAATAAGGAAAAGAAAATAAATTTAGGGTTAGGATTAAAATTAGGTTAAAATTTTAGATTAGGAAATTTGGGTAAAATTAATGATCAACCATCCGGGGTTAGGTTTAAGTTAAAAATATTAATGTCTTGAAATAAATATTAAGATAAGGTTTAGATTTAGGATTAAGAAATTAGGTAAGGTATAAATATCAATTTTTTGATGTTAGAATTAGGTTAATATATTAATTTCTTGTGATTAGGGTCAGCTAGACTTTAGGGTATTACAGTACAAAAGAAACTTTGGCACATGCAATTTATCCAAGTAAAAACCAACACCATAACTTAAAAAAAAGAAGGTTACAAGCCACCAATAGAAACATAAAGTGCATTACATATGGAGAAATTTAAAATCCACAAGTGAACATGTTCGTAATTCTATTAGCACAATATTTAAAAAAGGTAATGCTCACAAAATTTGTGAATGTACATCACAAGAACAATAGGGAAGTGGGAAAATAGAACCAACAAACCACAATCTTCCCCCTTCAATAGGTCCTAAATGGGATTTTTGAGTTTTTACTAAGTTAAAGCAACAACAGAAGATGAGCAAAAGTAAGAGAGGAAAGAAAAAAAAAAAGAAGCAATGATGAAGACTTTCAAGCAACAACAATGAATTTTGAGCTAGTGGAGAGAGTGAGATAGAGGTGAAAGAAAGTAGAAAGCTTATGATAGAGAAGAGAAGTGCTCAGCAAGGTAACAGTAGGAAGTGGAATTTTAGATGATATTTTTGAAGTAAAATTACTATCTAAACTTGACATTAATTTGTTACTCAATTTTATATTACGTTTTAACATATAACTATTTTTTAAAACCCCAAAAATTAAGGTGGTACCATTTCATGTGCCAATGCACGTTACATGTAGGAATTTCATTCAATTTTAGAAGATAGCTAACCTAAAAACTATTGTCTAAGACTTGTGTTTGGGGCAATTTTAGATGAAAGTTTCTAACTAAAACCATTATCAAAAGTTGAAACAATAATTTTTCAAAAACCACATTAAATGCTTTTACTTTTAAAAATGGTTTCCCTTGAAATCACTAGCTAAACTTGTTTCCCACTTCCCTAATCAAAATTTTAACCTTTTGTCATCATTTTTTTTAATAACTATCATCTATTACCAATCATGTAAACCCATTTCTGTAGTAGTTTCATAACCACATAAAGATTGGGTATCAACTAAGCTCTTGGAGATTATTCAAAGTAGCTTCTTATGCTTAGGGTATTATATTATTGGCTTGCAACATCAATAATGCAACTCAATTTTATGTGGCCTTTATTTATGCTTTCAATATAGGTGATCATAGAAGGGAATTGTGGCAATGGTTGCTAGCAGATACATCTCCTCAAGGCCAACAATGGTTAGTTATAAGAGATTTAAATGTTGTCTTGGAAAACTCAGGTAAGGTTCAAGGTAAAGGAACAATGAGTTAGGTTAGAAAAACTTTTAGAGATGTCTATACCAAGCTTAGTTTACCAATCTTCATATCTAGACTAAAGAACAATATATAAATAAACATATTTATTGCAAGCTAGATTAGTTCCTTGGCAATGAACACTATATGGACAACTTAGGGGCTCTTCAACCTATTTCTTAGCTTCAATCACTTCAAATACATTGGTTATGGTTAGAGCTGGCAAAAGTTGACCCGATCCGAAAAATCCGACGAATACCGACTCGATCCGTCCGAAATTCGATCCGATTTTATCCGAGTAATTAAAAGTCCGAAATCTATCCGACCCGATCCGATACATATCCGATATCCGATATAACCCGAGAAATTATAAGCCCGAAATGAACCCGACCCAACCTGCTACTCACCCGAAATCTGATATAACCCGAAAAACTATAAATCCGAAATGACCCGACTCGATCCATTATTTATCCAAAATCCGATATTATCTGAAAAATTATAAATCTATATAGATTCAACTTGGTACTATCCAAAAATTAATATTAACCCATAACTCAAAATTTTCAAAACTTCATAAAGCATGAAATAATATAGATGTGCAACTAATCCATACTAGCACTTACATCAAAATCTAGAAATCATAAAATTTATATCACTTATGTATATACAAATAAAATATCCATTGATACCAATATAAAAGTGTAGAAATAAAAGTAGAGAAAAAAAAAGCTCTACTATGCCATCTAAATATTAGTTCATTTCTATGATTCCATCTAGTACCATAAGATAATAATAGTGCAGCCTTGAACACTATATGTTAGTATCTATATGGCCATACCTTGCAATATAGCACCTATAATATCATAGAAAAGTAGGAAAAATCTAGATTGAGAATATTAGTCATTCATTATGAAAATTGAAGATTAATATTTTTTATGACATCTATAGTGTTAAATAGTAATAAGTCAATATTAGTTGGTCTTTTGTCAATAATAGTCATTATTAGTTACTTTATCTACTTTTTATCTTATTTTGCTTGATATAATATAATCAAAATATATAATAAAAAAAACTAATGTGTTGTTACTATTATTTTTTCCATAATTGATATTCATTAATTACTATTATTATTGTTATCATTATTTTTGTATTATTATTATTATTATTATTATTATTATTATTATTATTAAAATTATGTTGATATCATGTGATCAATTTCTTATAAAAATAATATGAGAAACACAACCTTAGAACCCTTCATTTGTTATCAATTATCAATGATTATTATAAGTTAATATTATGTAAGGAGCGTATAAGATATAAATATAATATAAACTTAAAATAATACTCGAACTCAATATGACCAAGCTAATAATGGAGTTGAATTATAAGCTACACCTTAACATAAAAAGAAAAGTGATAAGATTTGAAAACTTTTAAATTTAAAATGTCAAATTCATCTCCAAAGATGAAATAATGATAAAAAATTCTAAGGCCCCAAGACAATTAATATAATAATTCACTTTTAATTGAATAAGATAAATTAAAATAAATGATCTCAAAATAATTAGCTTTTAATAATATCTTGGAATAAAAAAAATGACACAAGCATGACTTAAATATGAAATAACCTAAATCCAATATAAATTCGACCCGAAAATATAATAATTCAAATTCACCTGAGCCCGATCCGAACCCGAACCGAAATTAGAACAACTGAAATTTATCCGAATCCGAGTCCATCCGATCTCAACCAGACCCGATCCGAGACCTTAGAATGACCCGAGATTATCCGATACTGAGTTGATCCGAATCAAACCCGACCCAGCCCGACCCGACAAAATGATCCGAAATTATCCGAAACCGATATGACCCGATTATCATGTAACCCGATCCGATAGTGATCCGACCCGCCCGATTGCCAGCTCTAGTTATGGTTATATCAATTGATCGGCATATAGTGAGAGGACACAAATCTTTTAGGTTTTATAACTACTTGGTCGTAACATCAAACTACCACCCCTATGTTTCAAGTCATTAATAAACTTAAAACTCTCAAGCTATAACTAAAACAATTCAACCACCAAGACTATGAAGGTATCACAACTAAAGTCACTCAAGCTAGAAAACAACTTAGTCAAATTCAAAAATTACTTACTTAACAACCATTAAACACATAGTTATTGGCATAAAAAAACTATAGCCAGAACCCACTATAACCATTTAGTAGCATGTGATTCATCATATATAATGGCTTATTATGGAGGAAAGTAATATACGTTTTTTCCATATTGTAGTAAAGGGATGCAAACATCAAAATCGGATAGTAACATTGTAATATGCTAATGGGGACCTTACCTTAAACCAATCTACAATTTTTAAATACCTCAAGAGCTTCTTCACTGGCTTACTAGGGATTGAAACACATACATGTTAAAGGTATATTATTAACCCCCAAGCACTATAGGATTTACTCAAGTTGATTAGTACAATTAGAGATAAAGATACCCTCTATACTATACCTTGTGATAAGGATCTAAGACCGGTCAACATTAATGCCCATTTCTTCAAAGCTACTCAGGATATTATAGAGGATACTATATTCATGGTAGTGTATAAATTTTTCTCCCCAATATGCAATGTAATACTCCCCTTCTCAAAAATTTAATTTAAAAAAATATCAATGTTAATTTATGAGCTACAACTAATTTAATTTTAACTGGTTAATTTTATTTAAATAGTGAATTATTAATATTTTAAAGCATTTTATGGTTTTATTGATGGTTTTAAATTTCTATTAAAATTTATTTAATCCTTTGTCACTATGGATAATTTAGATAACTCCGTCCATAAATATAATTTTATTAAATTCATGTGTTTTGATTTTCATTTAAAATATATTTTCATTTTAGACATGTGTTATGATTTTAATATTTTAAACTCATTTTTTAGTATAACTTCATCATGTAAAAAAATTATACCATAAAATCCCATTAAAGTGATAAAATCATATTAATAACTTTTATCCATAGAAAATATTTTCATCTTTAAAATTATTTTTTATCAAATTAATAAGATCTTTGAAAATTTTAAATTAAAAATATTTTTTAATTTATTTATGATTTTAATTTTAAAATTAATTTTGTTCCATTTTTTCTATTTTGGTTTATGGATCACCTTTTTGAAAATGTTTTAAATTAATTAAAATTTCTTAAAGCATTATAAAAATGTTTCTTTAATTTATTTTAATACCCTTATGGAATAGTATCTCTATTTATTTTATTTGTTTTGATATGTGACATGAGTGATTTTAAAAAGAAGCTTTTATGGGTTAAGTTTTGATTTTTCTCTAAAAATCTATTTATAGATTTCTACAAGTATTTTGTTTAAAATTTACCTTAATTAAAATTTTCTTTCCGATATTTTTCTCTATGTGTAAACCTCAACCTCAAACCCTTGACCTCCCATGCTCCCTCCTTTTTCTCTGTATCCAATCATCGACACCACCACACTAACAGCCACCACTACCATGCCACACCATCACCCCTTCCACTCTTGTCGCCACCGTCCTCTATTGTAATAGTCACACGAAGCAATTACAATTGATATAAATTTCACTAGACCCTAACTTAGATTTTAAGTGAATATGGGTAAATTAGATTTAATTAAGTTCAATTGATGGCTTAATAATGTATATATGAGTTATGTGATTGATTTAGAGTGGTTAATTATATTGTATGTTGTTGACTGATAAAATTAGGATTTTTAACTCTGATATGTCAAGATTGCTCAAATTTATTCAAATGAGCAAATTTTGATAAATAGATTTTACATCATGCTTTGAAGTGTATTTAAATTCGTATTGGTGACTTCAATTTGATAAATTGATGAAATTTGGTTAAAATTGGGATTTGTGGCTTGAACCCTAATCGCTAGAAAAAGGCAAATGAAATTGGTTGTTTTTATGTTGGTTTCTATTTAAATTAATTATCTAAGTTTGTTCAGAATTGATTTAATTATTTATTTGAACTCCCAATTTGAACAATTTAGTTTGAATTAGTCGAATTGAGATTTTTAGGGTGAGACCCTAATTGTGTTAGATTGAGCAATGTCTTTAATATTTTTAATCAAATTAATTGTATAATATATTTTAGAATATACTTAATTTCATATTCAGATCATCAACATGATTATTTAAGTAAGAATTGACTAGATTCACATTTTGGGCCAAAGCTCTGATTTTTGAAAATGTTTATCTTTTTTTTATAAGCAAGAAATTTATTACTTTCAAAAATGAGGAATTACAACCAAGAACATTAGCGAACCATACAATCTACCAAACCAGCCCACTTTTGGAATTTAGCCTTACAATTTGGGTGCACTAACCATCTAGCTATAGCCATGACAATAGCTCGACTAATACTAGCAACCATGACAATAGATTGACTAATACTAGCAGCATCCCTACTACGGTTCTCAAAAATTCTCAAGTTTCTCTCATACCAAACATTAGCAATATAAGATGAAAAAAGAGCTCTCAGGATCTGCATTTTCTGACTATTTTGACTAGACCTTTTCAACAAAGTCTGAACCTCCTGTTGTCAACCTTAGACGATATCCCTTCTTCCAACAATTCTTCGAATTTTCCTCCATATTTCAGTTGTAATGGGGCAGTGGATAACCAAATGGTCCCAAGTTTTAAGACCATGCTGACAGAACACGCACTGATTTGATACACTTATGCCAATCTCCAAAAGCCTAGCTTTAGTCATCAACCTGTCTCTAAAAGCCAGCCATAAAAGAAAATTGTATCTTGGCAAGTTGAGCAAGTGCCACACAAGCTTGGACCACCTTTGGTTAGCCTGTCTAGGTCTCACAGCATCATAAGCAGCTTTGATACTATACTCAAGGTAACCATTCAACCATCTAAACTATAGAAAGCTTTTTAACTAAGATATTACAAGAAGGATTCTTTAAAAGAGCCATGAAGTATAAGTAGTGGGATTGTACTCCCACACACTTGTATTCTTGAGGTAGATTGAATGAATCCATTTCACCCATAATGTATCCATCTTGGTAGCAATATTCTATAGCAACTTTCCTAAGGCACACTGATTTCAAATCCCTAGGTTAAGCAAACCAAGACCACCCTCTGCCATAGGGAGACAAATATGCTCCCAAGAAACCAAGGCTTTTCTTCTAATATGCACCTTCCCAGACCAAAGAAAATTCCTTCAGAGACTCACAAAATGATGGAGAACCTTTCTTGGCAAAGGTATCACCTGGCTAATATATAACTGAATGTTGAACAATACCGACTTGATAAGTTGCAACCTCCCCGCATAAGATAGATAAACAGTGCTCTAGTGTCTAACATGAGTCGTTGCCTTTTCCAACATAGGCTAGAGCAGACTAGCAGAAACTCTGGAAGAGGTTAAAGGCAAACCAAGGTAAGTAATAGGGAAAGCACCTTCCTAGAATCCCAGTAGATCAACAATTGACCTTTTAACATCGGGCGACACACCACCAAAATAAACAGTACACTTTTGAGGTTTAAAACCATATCAGAGAGCCCAGAGAAATGACTAATCACATCTATAAGACACTTCACACTTTGTAAATCACCATGGCAGAACAAGAGAATGTTATCCGCAAAACTCAGATTGATAATCTTCCAAGCTCTGCATCTAGGGTGGCCTTTGAATAAAGCATTTTTCCATAAATGTTTAAGACATCTAGTTAAATAGTACATGATAAGAACAAATAAATAGGGGGAGAGAGGATCTCCCTGTCCCAAACTTCTCTTAGCCTAAAAAGGCGGAGTCAACACACCATTATAATAGAGAGAAAAGGCCACTGTGTTCAAGAAGGCGGTAATCAACTTTACAAATTGATAAGAAAACCTATAAAGATGCAAAAGATTCTTTACAAAACTCTAGTTGACCATATCATAGGATTTTTAGAGGTCTAACTTTAACATACATCTCAGAGAGACCCCTTTGCAAGCATACTTCCTCACCAACTCATGAGATAACAAGACATTCTCACCAATACATCTACCCTTTAAAAAAGCAGATTGAGCAAAATCAATGATTGAGGGCATGATACCTTGAAGCCTCTAAGTAAGTATCTTCGAAATGATCTTATAGAGCATGGTATAACATGCAATAGGCCTGAAATCAGTGACCTTTTGCATATTAGGCTTTTTTTGGCATGGGGATTAGAGAAGTAATATTTACCTTCCTAGGCAAGAAGGCTGTAGCAAAGAATTCTCTAACAGCCATAAATAAATCATCACCAATAATATCCCAACTTTTCTTGAAGAACCTAGCTGTATAAACATCCACACTTGCGGCCTTAGTGTCACCAACTAAAAACACAGCTGCTTGGAGCTCCTCTTTGAAAACAGGAGCATTTAGAGCTAACTGTTGATCACTTGTCAAAGAGAAGTCCACTACAGATGGGTTAAGAACCCCCAACAGAATGAGAATCAGTGCCTAAATACTACTTATAATAGTTAATAAAGGCATCTTGAATTTCCTGGGCACCCCTTACCTCCCTGCCATTCTCTCCTAGCAGAAAAGCAATGGTTTTCCGCTTTTGTCTCTCCTTCACTCTTACATAGAAGAACTTATGATTTGAATCCCCACAATACAGCCATTGAATACAAGCTTTTTGCCTAAGGAACATTTCCTCACAATGCAATAAATGAGCATACCTACTCTCAAGAACCTTCAACTGATCTTTGAGCCTGGAGTCTGAAGGGTCACACATTGATTTCTTCTAAAGAACAACCACCTCCTCTCTCACAGCACCATCCTTCTAAGAAATAGAGCCATATTTTTCTTGATTCAACTACTTGATATCCTTCTTGAGCGCTTGCAACCTAGACATAAATCTGAGCAGGAAATTGCCTTGCAAAGGCCGTTGCCAAGCTAAGAGCAAAAAAGGTTAAAAAATCATCATCTTTCGTCCAAAAGTGGAAAAACCCGAAAAGGATTCTTACCTTGGATAGCAGACACCTAAAGATTAACAACCAAAGGGCTATGATCCGACACCAAAGGGCTAAGAAACTCAGGCACAGAAGAAGGAAAAGATACCAACCATTCCAGATTAACTAGAGCTCTATCTAATTTACACATGACTTTAGCATCACCCCCTCGTTTACTTGACCAAGTATAGAAGGAGCCTTGCCCCTGTAAATCAGTCAACCCTAAATCTAAACAGCAACCCTAGAAGTCTTTCATGTCAGCAACCCTAAATCAGTCAAACACTATTGTTGATGTGCATGAGTCAACATCATTCTCAAAGGCTATTAAGAGTACTGATTCCACTAAGTGATGTACTACTATAGAGGAGGAGATGGAGTCCTTATTGAATAATTAGGCATGGGAACTAGTGAAGGCACCAAGAAAGAAAAAAATTGTTGATTGCAAGTGGGTGTACAAGTTTAAATAGGGAGCTCCAAAGGTCGAGATACATAGTTATAAGGCTCGTTTATTTAGATGTGGATTATGTCATATTCCAAGCATGGACTATAATCAGGTATTTTCTCCTATGGTCAGACATACTTCTATTCGTACCTTACTTACGCTTGTGGCTATGCATGATTTTGATTTGGAGCAGTTGGATGGTAAAACTACAATTTTTCATGGTGATCTTAAGGAGGAGAGTTACGTGCAACAGCCTGATGGTTTTGTGGTCAAGGGAATGTGTGATCATATGTGCCTGTTAAAGAGGTCATCGTATGATCTGAAGTAGTCTCCTAGATAGTGGTATAAATAATTTGATCAGTTTGTGTTTGAGAATGGTTTCTCTAAGAGTGAACATGATAGATGTGTGTACTTAAAGGAGATGGAGGGTGGCTATTTTATGTATCTTTTACTATATGTTGATGACATACTTGTGGCAGCAAAAGATATGTTTGATGTTGATGAGGTGAAGGCAATGATAAAGAGTGAGTTTGAGATGAAGGATCTTGGAACTGTGAAGAGGATCCTTGGCATGGAGATCATTAGAAACCATGAGCAAAAGCTTTTTTTCTTATCATAGGAGTCCTATATGAACAAGGTGCTGGAGAGATTTTATATGATGGATGCCAAGACGGTGAGCACTTCATTAGCTACTCACTTCAAATTGCCTACTTTGGATTGTCCCAAATCCAAAGATGAAGAGGATTTCATGGCAAATATTCTATATTCAAATGTTATTGGTTGTATCATGTATGTAATAGTGTGTACCTGGCCTAATATTGCTTAAGTTATTATTGTTGTAAGTCAATATATGGCGGACCTAGGAAAGACTAACTAGCAAGTAGTGAAGCGGATCCTTAAGTACTTAAAGGGAATGGCATTAGCTTGTATTGAGTATGGGAGATCAATTGATTCATTGGTTAGGTTCGTGGACTTTGATTATGGTGAAGACCTTGATAAAAGGAGATCCACCAGTGGATATATTTTATGTCTTAGTGGTTTAGCAATTAACTAGAGGTCTTCCTTACAGAATATGATAGCTTTATCCACTACTAAGGCAGAGTATATGGATATGACAAAGTCTTTTCAGGAAGCCTTGTGGCTTCGTGATTTAGTACGAGAGTTGGAGTTTAGTTATGGTGCTTCAGTCATTTGTGGTGATAGCCAAAGTGGTATCTATTTAGTGAAGAATTATAATTATTTCCATTATCGAATGAAGCACATTGACATTAGGTATCACTTTATATAAGGCATTTTTGTTGTAGGGGTCATTGACCTAAAATATGATAAGTATGATATGTGAAGTGTTTCAGTAAGTTATAAGCAACATCAGTATGATTTTATGAAAAATGGCTTAAAGTAGGCATAGTAACTGAGAGAGTAAAATTGGTATTTTTATATGTGAAATTTTTTATTTAAGTTATATTTTTAGATATGATGCTTTAATTAATATTTTATGTTAGTGTGTTAAATTTGATGAGTTGAAAAGCCTTATGGATAAATTTGTGTTATGGTTATGAAATAAGGGTTTATAAGGGTATTATAGTATTTTACCTTATAAAAGATTCCTGTATGTAATTAATATTTATTTTAATGTCTTACCCTTAATCTTGTAACATGTTCAATATTTTATTAGTGATAACTTATACGTGTTGGATATTATCAATTGTTAGAATAAATTCATAATAACCAAAAAACATGATAATTAATTTATCTCATAATAAGCCAATGAAAATAAAAGTGGAAGTACAATGACTTAAGTAACTCAAGTAATGCATTTGTTATGTGTCATTGATAAGAAAATTTCTCCTAGTAATCAAATGGTAATAAGAATGGAAGTTTGATGATAGTAAGTAAATCAAGTGATTCAATTTTATGTGTTAGGTGGTGGTTAATGATCCGATAAAATATTACTACTTAAAGTGGATGATCACATGAGACAGGACCAAAATGATTCCAAGTGTTGAATAATTTTATTATTTGATTATATTGTCATGTCCTAATAGAACCAAAGGACCATATTCTATTATATCTGATCAATCTATCAGCTTATAGATATATGCATACTTAAGGATTAGAGGTTTATTAGTGGCTTAAGCGTGTTTTACCCTAAATGTGAGAGTATCAGTGAGGTTAACTGCATTTCTCTCATCTAACGAGGAAAGAGAATGTAACATATTAATGAAGTTGACTGTATTTCTCCCATGTGTAGGGAAAAGAGGAGAATAGTGGTTATGTTACGATGGTTCTTTAGTCTCAATGTAACTAAGTAAACAAACTTGTGTGATCACCAAACAATAAACTTTAAATATAGTTATCTATTAGGTTATCTTGTATCTTAAGCATCTATGCATGTATAGTATCCATCTTATTATTATGCTACTTATGTCATGCATGGCCTTTTTTATAGATGTGTACTGCTACCTTACTCAATGCGTAGCATACCGACCATCCCTTTTATGGGGGTTACTCATTCACATGAGAAGTTACTCTCTTTTTTGTAGGTATATATTGATATAATGCCTTTGATGTGATTACCTGCAATGAGTGGTTATGGGTTGGTTCAAGTGTATGGTTATTCAGACGTCTCTCTCTCTCTATACTTTTAGTCCTATATTTTCTATTATATTTATCATCTCCCTATTTTTTGATATCATATCATCATGGAACCAAGTTGTAATACCCCAAAATTTTAGCTAACCCTAATTCCAAGTAATTAATATTTTAACCTAATAGTAGTCTCAGAAAATAAATATTTCCACCTTACCCTAATTCTCTAACTCTAGAATTTAAACAAATTCCAAATTATCGATACTTAATATACCATATTGTCCTAACCTGAATTCATTGATCTTGTTTTAACCAAAAACTAAAAATACTAAACCATATTATTTTCCCTCTTTTCCTTTTCTCTCTTCCCTCTCTCAGCCTATTTCCCCCTCTTTCTTCTTGTTCCCCTTCTTCTGCATGGAACATTATCCACAGATAATGCTCACATGTCCCTTCTTCTACATGGAACATTATCCACCTACAAGACCATCCCCTACCCCATCAACTCCCACCTCTTACGCATGAGGGTTGAGGTTGAAAATTTTCTCACCTCCCTCGTCGTCTCTGCATGGTATATATATCTACACATACTCCACATTAAATGCTACCATCACTCTCTCTCTCTCTCTCTCTCTCTTATTTTCTACAGCCAAACCACCACCTTCTTACTCCTTCCCATCACCAAAATTGCCTAAGATCACCCCCACTGGTGAGCTCAACCGAGGCATGAACACAACCACCGATCACATTTTCCATTTCCTGCCCCTAGCACTGACCACCCTCACTACAACTTTCCCCCAAGCACCAGCCAAAACCAATGATCCTACCCCCCCTTCATTTGACTATTTCCACTATAACACACCCCCACCTTTAGCTAACTCCACCGCACCCCTTTTCTTTCTTTCCTTTCCTTGCTACAAAATTTTTCACCGCAACCTAAACCCTTCCCCTTCGGCAGCTTTGGCTGAAGTTCCCCCACCATCACTTCGGTGGCATTGGCCAAAGCTCCCCCTTCTTCACTTCGGCAACTTTGGTTGAAGCCTCCTCCTCTATTTTCCTCTCCTTGGTTATGCAACTTCTTCCCAAACAATACCCTTAGTTGGTTAGGTTTTCTTCCTCCTGTTATCCTTCTATATCCGTAATCATTTCCTTACTTATGTGGTTTAATCCTAATGATGTTTTATTATGTTTTTATTAAGTGATTTTCCCATGGTCTCGAAAGATGTGGAATTGGTTTTGCAAGCTTAGAAACAGGAGCTATTTTAGTAAGGATACTTATTACTAAGTGTTATAGATGATTTTATGTTGTATAATGTTATTGTGATTATGTGAAATAATACATGATTATTGATACTATGATATATAGTTGGTATTATATGATAGGAAAAGAGTAGGTAGAGTTCATGTGATTTCGTTATTTTCTATGGAAAAGCCTTTGGTGTGAAATATGGTTGCATCATGGATTTTATTTATAAGATGACAAATGTGAAATGATTATGGCAATTTATTTGGATAAAAATGTGGATTTTGAAAATGACATTACTAAACATAGAAGATTCACATGAAATAAAGGTTATGTTACCGATAAGGACACTTTAGTCAACATGGGTTAAATTTGGGAATAACGGTAGTATAAGGTGTTATATCATCCCAAATGTGCTGAGTAATCTATATGTTTAGAGTAGTTGTGAATGACCTAAGTTTAATAAAGTATGAAATTGGGTTAATTTGGGAATAGTAACCTTAAAACGAAGAGGCCATTATCACATGTGTGAAATGGTAGAGTTAGACCACAAACCTTGAATATATTGTTAATATTAGTGTTTTTTGGAATGTATATTAAATATGGTAAGTGTTTGAGCTCTACATGATAAGTTATGACAGAATTGTGAAACTAGGGTTTATAAACCCTAGGAATAGTAACTTTTTTTTGGCAATTAATAATGAATATTATTAAAACCAAAGAGGAGAAAGTACAACGAAAGTATCTAAAGCATACAACTTAGGGGAATCTGTCCCAGTTTTGCATATTAATACACCCCTTTCTAGTATTACATAGACGAAGTCTAATGTAGAACCTCTTAATAATGTCCTTCACCATGTGTGTTGGGTGGTATGAGGTCCCCTTGAACACTGTGGAGTTTCTGCAGCACCAAATCCCATAGATTACATCTCCAACTATCACCTTTATACTCTCAGCTCTGACATCCTTCCCTTTTGTGATTTGAGATAGGTGATGAATCAAGGAATCCCAGTTTGAAAAATAGAAATCCATACCCATCTAAGAACTGATCATTCTCCAAATTTTTTAATCAAACTCACATTGCACAAACAGGTGGTCCATTGATTCTATAGACTTAGCACATATGTCACATTCGGTAAGTATCTGTGAACTCCATTTGCTCAGTCTATCTCTAATTGAGAGGCTTTTTTGGCAGGCAAGCTAGGTTATAAAAGAACAGCGAGGCATACCAAAATGTTTCCAGACCAAGGAAGCCCAAACCTACTTATTCTCCTTGTATCTCAATACATCATAGGCTTTTTGAATCTTGTACGTATCAGTACCACATTTTCCAGTTATAATGTGCTGTAATAGAACCGGTCTAATCTTCATAATTTTTTTAAACAGCCAAGAATGATAGGGACGAATGATAACAGTGGAGATATCATTATTTTTTATGTATACTCCATGAACCCATCGTATCCACAAGCTCTCTTTTTTATACATAATGAACCAAATCTATTTCCCTAAGGCTTCCTGGTTCTAGATTTTAAGGTCTATCAACCCAAGTCCACCCTCATCCTTAGGAAGAAAAACTATCTTCCATGCGACAGGATACTTATGCCCATCAGTAGAACCAGACCATAGAAAGCTCCTACATATTTTCTTAATGTAGGAAAGGATATCAGTAGAGAGAGGTAAGAGCTGAGCCCAGAACCTAATGATCCCTTGAAGAACAGAAGATATCAATTTAACTCTTCCTGCATAGATGAGGTACCTGCAAGTCCAGTTTCTTATTTTTGCTAGCAAGTTATCTATAATACTCTAATAATGGTGAGAGCCCATACGAGATGTGACCGGGGGAAGCCCTAGATATTTGAAGGGGAAATACCCTTCAGGGCCCCCAATTATGTCGATGATATCCTCCTTCATTCTGCCATAGATCCCAGCATAGAATAGGGAACTTTTGCTATGATTTGTTGTTAGACCAGAACATTTGGAGAAATGAGATAAGGTTCCTTTTAGCTGTGTCACAGAAGCCACATCCCCCTTATAGAAAAGAAGTAAGTCATCTACAAAGCTCAAATCAATAATCTTCAACCTTTTACAGCCTGGGTGCCCATGAAAATCAGGATGCTTCCATAGACATCTCAAGTCCCTATGAAGATATTCCATGCATATAACAAAGAGGTAGGGAGATATAGGATCACCTTGTCTTAGCCCTCTTCTACTCATAAATGGTTTGGTAAGAGTACCATTCACATTTATAGAAATATTGACGTTATAAATGCATTGAATAATCATATCAATAAAAGGCCAAGGAAAATGCATAGCTTCTAGCACCTGCTTGATGAAGCTTCACTCAACATAATCATAGGCCTTCTTGCAAGTCCACTTGAAGAAGGAGTCTCGAACTAACATTTTTCCTTGAATAATGTTTGATAATCTCAGCATCCATGAGAACATTATCATAGAGCATACGGCCCTTTATAAAAGTAGCCTGGGAAGAATCTATGATGGTATCCATCACCACTTGCAGCCTATTAGCCAGCACCTTAGAAAAGATTTTATAGATGATATTACAACAAGCTATAGGTCTGAATTCCTTCATCTTGTTTGCCCCAGGAGTCTTAGGGATGAGGGTAATAGCAGTGTTATTTATTTGTTTCAACAAGCGTCTAGTCCGCCAAAATTCTTATACTGCATCCACCACATCTCCTCCAATGACATTCCAAGTTTTCTTATAGAAAAATGCATTAAAACCATCAGGACCAAGGGCCTTGCAATCTCCCATGGAGAAGACAGCCTTCTGGATTTCATACCTTAAAGGATCAGTGATGAGGGAAGTAGCAGCCTCAGAAGAAAGACGAGGGCCTTCATTTATCACTTCATCATCAATCCCTTATAGGGTAGTACTAGCAGTCCCTAGGAGATTCCTATAAAATAAGACAATCTCCTCTTGAATATCCCTGTCACTGGCCAGCTCTTGATTTGAATCAGTTACCAACTTATATATTTTATTTCTGTTATTTCTCAACTGGACATTGGCATAAAAGTATTTGGTGTTTTGGTCACCCAGCTGGACATGTTGAATGTGAGATTTCTGTCTGAAAAAGTGTTCCTCTTCTACAGCTCTTCTGTGCAAGACTTTACTAGCCTCCCTTTCTTCATTAATAAGATCATTATTTAGAGGATCTAGCATTGTTCGACCCTTACATTCCTACTAGACCAGCCAAGCTTGGTGAGTCTTGATAGAAACATGAACATTGCTCTTGTTGTAGTGCTTGAGTCTCTGATTAAGAAGCTTTAGTTTAGACACAACCTGATATGTGCAATTCCCCTTAATATGAGTGCCCTAGCATTCTCTAACCATCTGCATGAAGTCCTCTCTATCAGCCCAGAAATTTATGATCTCAGGAGGGATTAAGAAGATTATCAATATAACCCTCGGGGAAGGACTCCAGCCATAAACCATTTCCAAGAATCCTATCTAGCTTACAGTAGATTCTCTTATTAGGATTCTGTTGGTTGCACCATGTGAAGAGGCTGCCATTGAAATGAATATCATCCAGACCACATTCATGAAAACATTGTACACAGTCCTCAATATCCCCCATGTCAACCCTCCCCTTGTTTTTCTTTAGCCTTGCAGACCACATTGAAATCCCCAAGCACAAGCCAAGGAGAGAGAATCGGGTGGCCTAGATTCTGCAACCATTCCCAAAGGGAATGTCTCTGCCTACCAGTGTTATGGGCATAGACCACCGTCATGTAGAATTCTTTTTTGAGGGACTTATTGATTACATGACAGTGGATACCCTGATCCATGGCCTGAATTTGGGTGATGTGATAAATCTGGTGATCCCACAAAATCCACACACGACCATTACCATGATAAAGGTAATTATGTAACTAGTTACATTGTAAACCTAGTTTAGAGTGTGTTTTCTCAACATTTGGTTGCTTTACCTGAGTTTCCACAAGTCCTAAAATACTAATATTATAATTAGAAACAAGGTTTTTCACAGCCTTGTGTTTTATGGTTTTGTTCAACCCTCTAATATTCTAGGTTGCAATGTTCATAGAGCCCTGGCAAGGCCCCCTGTCCTCCCCCCTGTCCACATCACGATCAAGTATTTCCCTACCAAACTGGACTGATCTATTTGGAGCCAAGGGAGAGGAGAAAATGATAGATTCCCAGGTTTTTTCCTTACCTTTTCCAATGATCATCTCAGGTCTATTGGTATCACTGTTTATAGGACCCTTTCTAGTCAACACTCTATGGGTAGGAGTAAGCATAGTGTCCTTCTCGATCAGCACCTTAGCAGTAGGGTCTACAGGGTTTTGATTATGTAAGAAACTCTCTATAGTATGAGCAATAACTGCAAGAACCTGAAGGAGATCATTATTGTCACCTGTTGGGGTTTTCCGATCCTTCTTCACCCAATTTTGCTTTATAGTTCTCAGATGGGGTTTCAATTTGCATATGTGACTTTCATGCCCCAATTTATTATAGTGACTACTGAATGGGGGTTTCCATTCAAACATAACCTTTTGAGACCAAGAAGTTCCATCAGGCAGTAATAGATCTACTGACTTAGGCATGGGTTTACTGACATTGACCTCCATCAGCAGTCTAGGATATGAAATCCTTTCTCTGGATGCAATAATATAATCAATACATATAGGTTTTCCAATGAGACTACCAATTCGACTATGGGAGTTCACAGCCCATAGATGAAGAGGTAGCCCTGGCAGAGTAATCCATAGAGGCATAACATGCCAATCACTCTTAGTCATTTGGATATCAGGGCTCCATTTCCTGAGCATCATAGGCCTAATCCCAAATGACCAATAAGGTCTTGCAAGAACCTTATGCATGGCCTCAGTATCCTGAAACCGAAACAAAAAGTATCCAAATTCATGGCTAAGAACTTCAGGAAGAGAACCCAATGAGGACCATTTTTGGGTGACAAAGCGCTGCATTTGAGTATGAGTAGGGGTAGATCCAGCCACAAAGCCAATCACATTATTCTACCAACGTTTACTCTCATCGTGCAAGTCTTTTTCAATCATTTGAGCCTTTGAAACCCCATAAACAATCACAGGAGGAATATACTGAATTGTTGTTCCAGACTCAGGTAATCGATTCAATAACACAGTATCCCTCCAGCTACGTTTAGGTCCTGGGTCAATAGTTTTTAAGTCCTTGTCACTCGAGCTATACACATCCATCGGCTGACTCTGCAAATTATCCATATTACTAATGAGATTGGTAGGGGAAGGAATTTGTGCATTGGAACATTCGGGACTTTGTTGATTTTCCTCAGGTAAGGGAATCGTCGTATGTCCATTCATCTGATCTCCACCAACTTTTGATATAGGGTTATTATCGCATGTGTAAGGCGTGGGAGTTAAACCTTGAATTTCATATATGTTAGTAATAATAATATTTGAGGAATATATACTAAATTTGGTGGGTAAATGATCAATATTTGAGAAGTTATACCTAAATTATGAAATTAAGGTTTTGGAAAATAAGGATCTTAATTCTGGAGAATGATTTGATGACCTGAGTGATATGCTAAATTGTTTTAATGTGTTATGTACCTATGAATCAATCATGAATAAGATGTTAATAATTTAAAGTGAAAGGTCATGTGATTAGCACCAAGGTGATGCTTTTATATCCCTTCCACCGAATGATAATAGTAACTCAAGAGCGTTTTGCCCTACGAAGGTGAAGTTTTTAGATTCACTCCACCGCATGATAATAGTGGCTCAGGTGTATTTTTCCTAGGAGGTGATCCAGTCCATTCCACTGGATTAAGAATAGTAGGGCATATGCTCATCATGAATAAGAATTTAAATTGAGTGACCAAATGGATAAAATACTAATGATTTAAAGTGAAATAGTATGTAAGTTAGGACCAAGGTGATACTTTTATATCCATTCCACCGAATGATAATAGTGGCTCTGGAGGTTTTTGCCCCGAGAATGTAATATTTTCAGATCCATTCCATCAGATAATAATAGCGGCTCAAGTGTGTTGTCCCTGAAAAGGTGCTTCAGACTATTCCATCAGCTTAAAATAGTGGGGTCTCTAAACTCAATGTAAATAAAAGAAAGAAAATGGTTATATCTAATAAAGAGGTTTGCATTAATATTTACATTATGAGAGTTTTCGTAGATTGTATGTGTACTTATCATATGTTATGAATGCATGTATTTACATGTATCCCTAACTCGATAGTATTGTTACATTACTCAATACGTAGTGTACTGGTCATCCTTTTCATGGGTGCTGCCCATTCCTACTAGCAGAAGACCCTGACACTTTTGTGCAAGTCTTTGAGGGCTAGCTAGATGAGTTTGCTACTTTTGATGCTTTGTGTGGGGATGAATGACTTTTATCTATATTGAGCGTATGGGCGAAGAGTTATGTCATTCCGATGATGTTTTTACGTGGATACCTTTTTGGAATGTTTTATCTATGGTGTCCCTTCATTTGTATTCTATTATAGTAACTTAAAGTTAATCTATAAACTTGCATTTGTATTTATAAAAGCTTATCTCATTTATAATTAACTTGTTTTACTATGAATGGTTTTAGCCTTATGATTGATGTAAGGATGACTTAGTAAACTATACTTATGTTAATTGCGGCAGTAACATCCAATGTTTTGATTATATGTTTCCGCTGTAAATCAAAATTTTTCAATAGCAAAATTTGGGGTGTTACACAAGTACTTCCAACACTTGATCCCTAGGTACTAGTTACTTTTTTCTGTTACACCTAATATAGGGTGTATCTTTTCTATGTTGGATACGACATAACATCTAATATTTTATTATTAATGCTTTTGAAAAAATAAAATAAAAAATAGTAGTAAATTTTTGGATGTTATAAGGAATGTAAACACTTGAGGGTTAGAATACCTAACGATGAGATGAGTTCATTGCTACCTGATCCTATAACCAAGAGTATTAGACATTTATATTTTTGTATGGTTACTCATTAACCAATATTTAGGGTGCTATCATGGCTGAGTTATGTGATAGAAAACTTAAGTGCTCGCTTGAGATTCTTACATGGATATAAAGTATGTGACCACCACTCAAAAGAGATAATAATCGGAATGAGTTTGAGAGGTGTGTTAAATGGCCATGTATTATTTATATACTTGATCTCGATATGGTTATTACATTTATGTGAAACTTGATTTGCCCTTATAGGTATTTAAGAGCTAATGCATGATCTAAGCTAGGGATTACATAATCTAACCCCTTACTGAAAAATAAATGGTGATATAATATTGTGATCAATATCTCATTAATAATTAGTAAAGCATGATGAACCATGAATTTCTACACTTGTTGTGAAGCGTGATCTTTCCATTACTTGTATATGCATGTAAAATGTGTCACCATGCTAGTAAAGCATGTGACTTAGCGTGTTATTGTATGAGCTTGTTAAGGTGGGCTATCATGACTTGTATGCCTATCATGACCCTAAGTGCTTCATGAACTTATACGATAAGGTAACTTGACTTAATTAGTTTATAGCATACTAGTGTGACCCTTAATTTGGCCACTTGCCCAATCCCATGGGTAAGCAACGTTGTGCATGTTAGACAGGATGGTTAGTAGATGGCCACATGCTTCTTTGGGCTTGGGGTATTAAGAGCGAGAGATTCTAGTGATGCCTTTCTCTTTTGATGGTACTTTAACAACAGAGACCTTATTGTAGTTACTTTTCCTTAATTCTCTCTTATGTATTTCTACTTGGTTTTAAGCCTCATATGGTCTTGGTTTGTAAACCCCAACACCTATTATCTTTTATACTATCTATTTAGCGCACTTTGCTTCTTGTGTATTAGTGTTGGATACTTAATCCCGTGCCTAGTATAGGATAGATAGTGGAAAATCTATCTCATGTTAGCTATAGAGGCAACACCCTATTTTCATAAGATTTTTTTTCCATATTGTCGCTTTCACAAATGTCTTAAACATAAAATTTTTCAGTAGTAAAGAATGGAGTGTAACACTTACAAAAGTGCTAGGTAGACTATGGTGTTATTTTGACTTCCTTCCAAATCCTAAATGCAATAAAGAACATATAATTGACATTATGCTCACAAATGACCTCTTATTATTTTGCAAAGGGTACCTCAAATCCATCTTGATAGTTCATACAATTTTCTTGACATTCTTCTGGCTCTCCAAACTCACATTGAACCCCCACAAAACTAATATCTTTTACAAAGGTAATGCTCTCCAAAATATCAAATCCTAATTATATAACATTTCAAAACTCCCCAAAGGTCAGTTAGCAGTTGGGTATCTTAAGGCACCACTACTTGGTAGAAGTTTAGCCTTCGATCATTATTTCCCATTTCTAGACAAGATAGTATCACCACACATTTGTGTGCCTAGTATAATAACTTCTTGATTTATGCTAGAAGATACCAACTCATTCAATCAGTTTTGAGTAGTTTCCATATTATTTGGATTTAAGTCTTTACTCTATCCTAGAGACTCATCAAAAAGACAAATGTTTATTACCTATCTTTTCTATGGTTAGGGGCACATACAATTATCGGGAAAACAACGATTGCTTTGAATAAGATTTTTTTACCCAAAAAGAAAGGAGACCTCAAACTGAAAAATATTGAAGCATGGAATACATCAGCATTGGGGAAACTGCTTTGGAATCTAGTCGCCAAGAAAGACATATTGCAGGTTTGATGGGCACACTCATACTATGTGAAAGATCGGGATTTATGGACTACACTTCCGCGCCCATACTCTTGGTCTCTACATAACATCCTAATACTCTAAGACATATTGGGGGTGATATTTGCAGGTATTGATGGGCCTGCCCAATGACTAATGGAAAATAAAACATTGCCAATGTTTACAGACATATCTACCCTAAAGGATTGCTTGTTCCATGGTACATGACTACTTGAAATCTCCTAACTCTCCCTAGACATAAGCTCATTCTCTAGCTAACTATGCATCAACACCTCTACACCAAAGATTACATGTAAAAATTTAGAGGTGGACCCTCGTTATGTATTATACGGCCATAAAAATTGAGACTATTAGACGTATCTTCTTTGAGTGTTCTCTAGCTACAAAAACCTAAGGCTATCTAATCTCTCACATGGGTTGAATCCAACCTATTGTCACTTGGGACTTATTGATCAAGTGGGTCTAGAGAGACAGAAGGGGTCCTAAAATTCACAAACAAGCCATTTGTGCACTCTTCACAGCTATAATTTACTATATCTAGCAAAAAAGAAATACGAAAACTTTTTCTCAAACAACTATCTTAACCATAGGCATCCTTAAAAGACTTGTGACAAACCTTGCTGCAAAGATCCAAATGATAACCCGGAGTCACTCCTTCGTTTGTTTAGGTATGTTTGTAGAATCTTTGATTGTATCATGACAATTTTGTAGTTTCATTGGTTTCGCACTCCTTAGAATATTTGAAAGTAATAAAATCTACTTACTTACCAAAGGAAGGAAAAGAAAAGGATTGTTTCAAGTAAGCCCAATGGGTTGTTCTTGAGAGCATTCAATATGATCTTAGTCATGATGCATTTAATACATTAACATTGATGTAATACATCAAATGTTCATAAGAAGTAATTTCTAAAAGAATAAGATATAAAGGCCTTCAAATCTTAGTTTGTTGTCCACCATGGCTCTAACTCTACAACCCCCCTCCCTTTGCTTAAGGCTTGCATTGCTCTTAATACAAAATAATATCTTGTATTGGAAGCCGATTCATTGCCATCTCTAACTTATTTTTTCACCTCCATCATTCGTTTATTGCCACCAAATTTCTCATTGCTCTAGGTTCTAATATGATATAAAGTACTCTCAAAAACTTGGTTCCGAGACCTTTTGACCACCCCTAGATTCCACCTCTAGAAGCAAAACTCTTCATAGTTGTCAATCGCATGTAAGATTGTTGATAAAATGAGCCTGATCGGAAGCCAACTCATTTCAACTCATCAAGGGCTCAACTCGGCTCATTTGTTTAACAAAATAAATCAAATCTAAGTTTTATTTTTAAGATCACTTATTAAATAAGTCAGGCTAGAGCCAAGGGAGGTTCAACACGTTTGTTTTCGAGTTGGATTGAATTCGACATTAGCCCGATTCAACTCATTTATAAGCTCAACTCATTCATTTATAGACTTAGCTTGTATAAAATTTATATAATAAATGAATCAAATAGTTAAATAAATTTTTAAACAAGCTCAATGATTAAACAAGTTGATTTAGTTGTTTAAATTTAAACGAGCCAAATAATTAAATAAGTTGAGTCATGAATCAAATTCTGATAAATTAGCCAATTTGGTTCATTGATTTTTTTTAAAAGTTAAACAAGCCGAACCAACCAACTCATGAATCTTATCGAGTCAAGCTCAAACCGGACTCATTTGGCTCGTTTTAAACTCAAGCCGATTTGTGTCTGAAAAAAAATTTAACGAGCTAAGCTTAAACAAAAGGCTATTCAGCTCTTTAACAGCCCTATACGCATATCCTCCACTTTATCTTTTGAAAAACAATTTCCGATAACACGTTCCTCCATTAGCTGTAGACCTCTTGATTTACGTAAAACATCTGAGATTGTGATCCCAAGCCACAGTGATGCAATCCAAGTCGATTCAACTGACATCCAAAAGTAGAAGACAACCAGCCGATGCTTGATTGCTAAGTCGATTTGCTCCTTCAACATAATATACTAGTACATATCGCACAGCGAGCACTGGCAGAACCGAAGAAAAGTACCAACAAATTATAGTGAAAGATTGTCTCTAAGCTAGTCTGTAGGGATACGGATACCTCATGTATACTCCACCACCATTGAATTGAATCAATGAAGTCCTACCCTGAATTATACAATTATACAAATAAACTAAGAACCTGCAGTTATAAGTCTTACTACACGCATATATGAGTAAAAAACAAGAACAATAAAATTGCATAAGGCTCACATACGAAGGGAACACATTCAATACGATGACATTCCCCTCAACTGCATAAAGCAGCACATAAAAACCAAACTACCCCCTCAGCTAAAGAGAAAAAGATCTATACATGCCCCTAAGCCGTAAGTGCCATTGAACAATTCCATTGAATGTGCTTAATTATGGATATACTCCATTCTACAAACAATGAAACACAAACTAGGAATTCGTAGTGTACAATATTTGGACAATAAAGAGGTAGCTCCTGTGCATCTGGAAACGAGCAGGGAATGAAAGAACAAAATGAAAACAAGATGAAGCTGCCTAATTTTTTCCTCTCCCTGCTAAGATAAAAATAGGGACAGAAAACTTAACTGCAGCTAGAACATAGGAATTCTATTTTTCAGATCTAACTCAACAAATATACAACATGGTCCAAGGAAAAAACAAGTCTAAACCAACACATGAGCTAGATAAACTAACATATGAACTTGATGGTACCTAGAACGATGAAGAAGTATGAAGAGATTTGGCATTATGTTTCATCTCCAGCAGCCTTCCAGTCTAATCTTGTATCCTATCAACTCTACTGCTCAAGAGAGAGTTGTGAACAAAACCATACACTTGGAGTATCTGGTTATCTCCAAAATTAAAAGCTCTATCCATCTGCTTCAAACATTTCTCGACAGGGTAATCACCAAACTTTGCACATGGCTTGCAACCAACAAAATGAGTCACCAATGGCCACCTATGATCACCCAAACCAGGATGGTATTTCTCAATCATCTCCTCGTATCGATCAACCAAAATGCCCCAATAACCATGTAAATAATAAGCACTCTCCAAATAAACCTTATCAGCCCATTTTTCCTTTTCCTTAACCAACAAATAAACCATTGCAGACTGATCATCAGCTTCAAAATCTGGCCTCTCTCTCAACTCCCTAGAAAGAACCTTCCCAGCCTCCATCCTTACTCTCCCTCTTGGCCCCATAGGCGCCCAAGCATCAAGAAGGTCCAAAGACCACTGACAATTCCGAATCAAAAAGCTACCGGTATTCAATCCTATCCAATTCTTTTGATCAAAAACCATATCTTTCCACCCATGCATAACCAAGTTGGCGTCCTTATACCTCCTCCAAGGCAACTCAAACTTCATATCCGTGAACAAGGCATCACTGTCCATCCACCATAAGAACTCAACTTCCGGGTGCGCCAGCAGTAAGTTCCGAATCAAAGGAAGCTTAGCCCAGAAGCCAGACATCTCAGCATCAAGAAATGCCATATTATAAAAGACTTGAATCCCATGTAACCTACAGTAATCAATCTTGTTCTTAATAGACTTTAGTAAGTAATGATCACCAATAGGGTTCTCACATGGCTTAGGAGACGACCCAGTAACCAATAAAACCCGGGGCTTATTGGGGGCAACATAATTAGCATATCCAGGATTTTGTTCCAACCATTTCGTCCTTTGTTCATCCCAATTAGAAATCTTAGAACCCAAATGATAACTCAAATTGAGCCTAGCACCGTGGTTATTTAGTTCTTCACCGTTATCGTCTTCATCATGGAACAACTTGGTGTGATCAAAAGTGGCGTAATTGGTACTAGCACTAGAACTATCTCGATGGCTATTAGAACCGCCTAGAACATTGACAGATGAAGATGATAATTTTACCTCTTCGACGATGCGATGATGGGGTTCAACAAATTTGCGATTATAAAAATGGTCCCGAATTTCGATGAAGTCTTGTTTAGGTGTACCGAATTTTCCAGCACCAATGGTGCCACGGAGGACGACGACGGTGAGGAGAAGACATAGAAAAGTTACCTTACAATGCCTTATGAATCTGTGGATCTGTCTTGCTTTTCTAACTCCTAAACACTTCTCAATCATTTCCTAATCAATCTCTTCCGGTTCTTCTTCTTCGGCCTTTCCGTGCGGAGCAGATATTTCAGCCTCTGTCGCCGTTTTTTTTTTTTAAAAAAAAGTTTAATCTGAAAGATTTGGGGAATGTCGGAGAAGATGCAGATGATTTCGGAGCGCAACGAGGAACGACGGGGAGAGTGAGTGAGTAATGGAAATGAGCGAACGGTCCGGATTTTTTTGGGGGGGGGGGGGGGGGTGGGTGGGAGGGGGCGGGCAGCGAGCGGATATTGTCGGTTATAGTGACTTTTGACACGTGAACGGTGAGTCGCTGACCGTCCGAAAGGGTCAATACGGAGCACGCTGTCAGGTCTCTTCAAATGGATAACCATGGTTGATGGTTGTACTAAACTCATAACGCCTTATCCTGTATAATTCACGCAATTCATATTTTAATCTATAGTAAATCGAAGTAAATAATTAATAATTTTTAATTCAAATTATCTTAATAGTTAATTATATAATTTGATCATAAATTATTATAAATTAATATATACACAAACTAATATGGTACATCTATTCTATCAGTACCACCATTATCTCTTCCATCACAATCATTACCATCACTCTTTTTTTCTTTTGATTCACCACCTCCACCTTTACAATCTCACCACCACCACCACCACCACCACCTTTCTTTCTTATATTTTCTTATTGATTTACCACTATCTCCACCGCCGCCACTTTTTAATATCTATACACCACTTCTACATCACAGCAACACCCCCAACTAGTTTAGCCATGTCCTAACTGATTTGGTAGGATTCGAGACTCAACAAGTCGAACCGAGGAGATTTAAGAGGAGTCTAGTTACGATAACCAGACTTGACATATTCGTGAATGAGTAGGCCTAATAAATTAAGTCAAATTAGGATGAGACTAGGTTAACATAGGTTAGGGTGGGCTAAGAAAGGGGTGGAGCATGCTGGAGCAATGTTGGGCATGGGGAGAGGTGTTGACCTAGTAAAGTTGAGTTCAAAATGCATTAAAGCAAAACAAATTGGATGCCATGATTGGATGGGCCTAGTCAAGTCAGAGTGGGAAGGGGCTCAAATGGCCTAGGCAGAGTGGGGTAGAGCTAGGTTAGGGCAAATTAGTTGCCCTAGTCGGAGTTGGGTAGAAGGGCAAGCTCGGTCGGAGTGGAGTTTGGTAAAGATGGGTGGGGGCTAAGTGGGGGTTAAGGTTGGACAAGGTCGATTCATGGATGAATGGGGTTAGAGCAGGATGGGGTTGATTTAGGGCAGGCAAGCTAAGGAGTCCAAGTAGGTGTGGGTGGGCTCGAGTAGGTCGGGTCAGGTAGGAGGAGTTGAGATAGGCAAGACTTGTGTCGAGTTGGATTTAGGTGAGTAGTGAAAAGTTATATTGGCAGGGTGGGGTAAGCCTTGAAGAGTCAAGACAGAGCAGCCCTGGTCGGGTGGGCAAGCACTAGTAGAGTCTGGATGGGGCCCAAGGGTGTAGTCAAGTCATGGCCAAAGGTGAGCCTAGGTAGATTTGGGTTGGATCAAGTTGGATAGACCCCTACAAGGTACTATCGGGTGGTAGGAATCGATGTGGGGCAAGCTCATATCGAATTCGATCTAGGCGACCCAAGAGTTGAGTAGGAAGGGTGGGCCTTGAAGACTTGAGATAGGGAGGATGGGTTTGGATGGGTAAGTCCTAACAAGGTTAGGTTAGGTCAGAGGAGTCGAGGTCGATCATGCCCATGTCAAGTTCTATTTGGGTGAATCAGGCTAGGTGGTGTGGGCCTTAACAAGTTAAGATAAGGAGGGTGAAATTGGGACAAGCCAAGTTTAGGTAGGCAATGTAACACCCCAAAATTTAGTATTTAAAAACTTTAGTTTGAAGAAGTGACAATTACAAAGTAATGGATGTTATCGTTACATTTAGCATAAATCTATTTACCTCAAATTTCTAATTTCAAATGCTAAGACTCAAAACAAATCTGATCAACATAAGTAGTGTAAAGAAAAGATAGTATATGATAAAAAAAATTCGGATAGTACATCCTCCATACAACAATGATATCCAAGAAAATATTAGGGACACATAAGTCTAGAGAAAAACTTACCATAAAAGAGCACATAATGGCACTACATTTGTTTTCCTTTACACTCATCCCTTCTACAAAAATAATACAAAATAAGGCTCAGAGGAGCAAAGACCCTCACTCCATTAGGCTCCCTAAATGTCTAGCTGACGCTCCTCAATATCCTTCAACCACTACATATAGCACATGTACTTATTTGAAAAGTAATAGTATTAGTATGAATCACAATTCCTCTCAAGAGGAAACATGCCTACATTACACATAACTAAGGGCATTCACAAATCGGTTTGGACCGAAATTTTGAACCAAACCGACCGATTATTTTGGGTTTCATTCTAAGACCAAACCGATATTCATATGTTCAATCTGAGGTTTGGTTCAAAGTATAAAATTTCGATCTTTAACGGGTTTCGTTCCTAATCGGTCCGGTCTTCTGGTCCAACTCAAAATCTCATTAATATTTTATCTAAAAAATATATTTTTTATATAAAAATATATATAATTAAATGATTTCGTTCCTAACCGGTCTTGGATCAATAATTCTAGTCTGGTTCTGGTCTGGTCCCAGTCCTAGCTCCAAAAAATTCCAATCCTTAACCCATCCGGTCTAGGCTCATCTAGTTCGATCCTGTTTGGACCGATGCACACCCCTACACATAATAATAATAACTAGAAAAATATGATTAAAACATAAAGACGCATGTGATAACAAGGTATAAATAACATGTAATAACATATGCGAATCAAAGTCTCATGATTAAGACCAATATACTTAAATATTTCACATCCATCTCAAAACACATAATATCCATATCATAACACATGTCCAAAAATGTAGTGCACTAGGTCTCTACCAACCATTCAACCAAGTCAATGTCAAAATCAAAGGTAGGGTATACATGTAACTACTAAACCAACAATCCAATACATACCAATGTGATCCGATAAAGTTACTTCCTGGTTATTTAATTTACTTGAGGGAGATAATATCAACCCTAAGACAATGACATACACCTAGTCATACTACGTACGTAGGAAACACAATATGCTTATGCCTTATAACACAATAACTCTGACATACACATAGTCATACTAGCACAACAAGGCAACACAATACCCTTTTTCCATTTAGGTTGCCTAATCTTTAAGTACTGATACCCCCTAAGAAGTCCATATAATTAATTAGAGTAAATATAGAACCTTGATAGGGCACTGAGACACATCAGTGAAGACAAATCAAATCAAGAGCAAAATGCATCCTTATGGTAGCTACCCCTAAGGAGCCACCAATCTCAAACTTGAGGTCATTTACTTTAAATATCAATATTTTATAAGGCAAACACAAATATCACATAATGCACAAAATACCAATATCCATACTTAACCCTTTTTTTATTTCCAATTATTCAAGCGACCCTAAGATCAACAAATCAAGTCAAGTCAAAGTCAACACTAAGATCAAAGTAAAAATATATTAAGGTTGACATAGTCTAATTATTCACTTGAGGAGCATTTTTTCATCAAAATAACCAAAATGCCCTCTAAAATCCTAGTTACCACTTTTTATCCAATTTATTGCCAAATTTATTTTTAACGGATTATTTTCATGAAAATGTTAAAATATAATAATTAAAAATAATTTATTATACACGAAAATTCCACATCATGACAAAAGATAATATTATCCCTAAGCATAGACATAATATAATAAACATATGAAACCATACTTTCATTTCTAACATATCATAATTTTTACCTTAATTACAAATAATAATCTTGATTGCAAATCATGGTACATTAAAATTTACATTTCTATACCTAGAACATGCGATACATAGTCATAAAAATTAATCTTGATTGTGCTCTAAAACCAACATGCTATACATCCAAATCTATCTAAAATGTACAAGGAATATATTAAACTCTTTAGTAAGTCAAGCATATGGCAAGGTAAAAGTCTTAATTAAACCTTAACATTAGACATGCATATTATTTCTAGCCAAAATGTATATCGACACAAGCATATATCTCTCTTTTTTTGAAAAAAAAAATACCTCAAGGCATACATGAATTATTAATTCCGAACATGATAACATATATTATTTTATATGTCACATAGTTTTACACAAAAAGGTAATATTGCATGCTTTCATTTTCGCACAAAAGTATGAAATTTTTGAGAACATCAACCTAGCATGATTTTTATTCAAGAAAATTAATCTATCATATTTACACCCAAAAATCTACCATCTATGGAGTAGTTGGATTTATACTAAGATAAAAATAATTAGAAAAAATTTAATGGAGACCACAAACTAAAGTTAGAGAATTTAAAGCTAAAATGTGTGGATACATGGCACAACCATGCACTACACATGTAGGCCAACCAAGGTTAAGGGTTGTACAAATGGCACCAACCACACTAATTCACATAAGGGGAGTCAGCCACGCTCAAACACATGCAATAAAGGGTCAACTTCAGGAGGATGTTGTTGGTTATGGTAGGGGTTGTAGGGTGTGAATGGGGGAAGAATGGTGTTGGAATGCAACTCATGCAAGGTGGATCAAAGGCTAAGATGTTTAACTAGGGACATTAAAGGTGGCAAAAAAAAAGAGGATGATGGTATTGGCTCAAATGTGAAAAGGCAGTGCATGTTTCTATTGCTGCTCGAATAAAGATACACAAGGAGGTGGTTGGTGCTTGCTGGAGTTCGAGCAAGAAAGCTCAAAGAAGAGGACACTCGAGGTGCTAAGACCAAGACAGAGGATGTTGAGGAGGGTGGTGGTGGTCAAACATTAGCTCCATGGTTTCTTGTTGGTGGTCAATGAAGGGTGTGATGGTGAACAATGCAAGGAAAGTGATGTGGGAGCATTAACCATCATTTTTTATATTTGTTATAAAAAATATAACAATTTAGTTGATTCCCTAAACATGCATCTAGGATCTTTTTTCAAGCTCATTCTTTCAAAAGAACCATATTATGAAGAATGTGTCATCATTAAATCTTTAATGATCCATACAAATTCCAAGGCAGCCATCGAGCATCAACTTCAACCCCATCCTCTTATGTGATCAACTTCAACATCTTTAATGACTTCAATATGGCTCAAAGGGTTACTTGATGGGACTAAGGGGGAGCCACGAATCTTTAATAGGCCTCATCATTTCAGCACCAAAATTGAGTATTTTTAATTTAAAAACAAGGCTTGACAACAAAGAAGGGCAACAACCATTTTGGTGTTGTTTTGCATGGGATCAAGGGAGATAGTGTAACACCCCAAAATTCACTATTTTTTTTTTCAAAAGCGAAAGAATTTAAAATTTAAAACTTGTGAATTCTGGGGATGTTACCGCTACACTTAGGACCAAACTGGTTCTCTCCGACTGTTTCAGTACCAAGTACTAAGGCTAAGAAAAAATTATTTTCAAACTTAAACCGAGAGTTCATAAAATGAATTAAAAAGATCATAACATAGAAATCAGAGTACACATAAAAGTTTATAATTAATAATAAGATAGAAATCAAAGTGCGAAGTCAAAATTCCTCGGAGGGAATAATCTTACAATCGATAAAAGGTTTAATTGAAATCCTCAATACAAGGTAATAAATCATAAAAGGATGAATACGATACAAAAGAAATACAGAAGGAATAAATCGCATAAAGAGTAAATAAGACCACAACACTCTTGAACTTTGAGCCAACCACAAGCTCAACACTCAGCTCCACCTGATGTCTCGCCCACCTGCACAAAGTCAGAAGGGCCTACTACTCGTGGGAATGAGCAGCACCCATGAAAAGGGTGATTAGTACGCTACGTACTGAGCAAGGTAATCATGCACTAAGGCCAACATACAAAATTTACATAAACCATACAATATAATAAAAGAATATAAATTCCAACATGATAACGTAAAGGCATATGATCATTTAGGTAAAAATACAAAGGCCCATTATTAATCTGGATTAATTACTTAATTAATCTCTTATCGAAAATCGATTCACACATGCTTTTTATCAAATCTATGCGAGTACGGGAACCCCACTATTATAGTCGGTGGACCGGATACATATAGGGCACATAGCTCCTAACCATTATTATTGCCGGTGGACCGGAAACACACAAGGTAAAAAGCTCTTGACTACTATTATAGCCGGTGGACCGGAAACACACAAGGCATAAAGCTCCTGACCACTATTATTCGCTGATGGATCGGTCTGGCCCCGACTCTCATGGTGTTCCATTGTAAGTACTTAGTGTATTTCCCATGTCTTAGCATAAATATGTTCGATTTTGTTGAGTACGGAATCCCCCACTATTATAGCCGGTGGACCGAAAACGCACAGGTACAAAGCCTGACCACTATTATTCGTCGGTGGACCGGTCACATATAAGACATCATGCCCTAACCACTATTATTCGTCGGTGGATCGGTCTGGGCTCGGCTCAACAATCTTCCACGTTAAATGATTAATGTATTATGGTATCTTATTCAGAAACTTTACCCTAGACATGCATGAATCACTCCCTTTACACTAATCCTCCAACTGACCCACATCATATCATGAGAACCCTGCACCTCCTAACTTTCCCAACAATCTTTCCTTTATACTCAAACTCACACTAGAACTCCAACACCAAAATATGTGGGTCAAGGCCCACTACTACACACCTCCAAGTCCACTTACTTCCTTACTCTAGGGTTTTCCCCAGAAACCTTAATTTAGGCTTAAGTGGCCCATCCTACTCCACCTCACACAACCCAAACCATTTTTAACACTCCACACAACACAACTTGTAGATTCCACCCTCATCCTCACTTTTTAATCACCAAATACACATGTGATCATGAAACCTTGAGTAGCCACGCCAAACCCTAACTTGTCATAACAAACCCTAGTTCCTCGTGTCCACATATCACCCTTCCATTTCTTACATTCCACTTATTATTTTTCCATGCCAATCATACTCATCATTACTTGATCATTTCATCTCCCTCTCGTACTCCACTCACTCTCATTTATTTCTCCTTATTACCACCTCCTCAAATTAGGGTTTTTACCCTAAACCCTAGCTCGGTCTCATACATAACCTTATATGGTCCCACGTACTATTTTTCATTCAAAGCATTCCAACACCCCAAATAACCCTTCTATTACCTTCCTTACATCCCAAATCAACTTTTCATACGTAAACTTTACTCCCATGCAGATGCTAACCTCCCCATGCAAACCTTGAACTTTTTCATGCAAACCCTAAAACTCTCACGTGAAACCCTAGATTCAACCATGCAAACCCTAGATCCATCCATGCAAAACCCTAGATTCCACCATACAAAACCCTAGATTCCTCCATGCAAAACCCTAGATTCAATCCATACAAAACCCTATATTAGATTTCCCAATACAACACCATAAAATCTGCCATGCAAAACCCTAAGTTCATCCATATCAAACCCTAGTTTAGATTCTCCCATGCAACACCATAGACTCTCCCATTCCTTCATTTTACTTTCACCCCTTATTATTCTTCCACTAATGGATCATTAAAATTTTTAGGTCAACTCACTTCTTTTTGGTTAAGTTACTCCCCTTTGGTCAACTTATTTCCCATTTTCCATTTTCAACCTTTTCCCACACAATACCACTTTTATACATCCTCACATGCATGTCTAAAGGGTCACAAACCAATCATCACATACCACAATATTTCATCACATATACATAATACACATGCCATTTAACAACACATGAACAAAGAAACATACTTCAACTCCACGTCATACCGCATACAAAATAATTATAATGATAAACATAGAATACATAGTATACGAAGCATATAATGCACATAAACACACATAAGGCCTTAGTAACACCCTTACCTAAATGACACCGATCTTGGAGCACGCTCTCATACCTCCTTAGGGCTTTGACTAGTCTCACCTATATGAGGGAAAATCTAAAATTAGATTCCCTCCTACCAAAAATACTATTATTCCTAATTTATTCTAAAACTAGGTTTTTGATAAAATAATAACATATTAATAAAAATAACATTAACTAATTGCTAACTTTGTTAAAAATATAGAAATAATAGTAATATTATAAACGTTGATAATATAAGGTTGAAGACTTTACCCTAATAATAATAATAATCATGATACCAAAATAATAATAACAAATATACTAAAAGTAATAACAATGATAATATTAATAAGAATAATAATAATAATAGTAATAATGATCCTACTAATAATAATAATAATAATAATAATAATAATAATAAAAACAACAATGATAGTAATAACAGTAGTAATAATACCCATAATAATAATAATCATAACAATAATAATAAAAAGGGCATAACTTGAAAACAAAGTGAAATAAGGACTTCGGCCCCTTTACCAAAATAATAATAATGATAATAACAATAACATGAAAAATAATAATAATAATAATAATAATAATAATAGTATATATATTCGAATAAATGAAATAAAATAAAATAAAGCTTGTAAAAATAGGGTAAAAGGGTTGAGAGGATCTAAGGTTCAACCTTAGGCTGGTGGTGACAGGCGGCCCGGGCAGTGGCGGCGGTGGCCAGAAAAAGAGAAGAAAAGGGGAAAAGTTGGATGCTGGGAAAAGGAGAGGTAGAATGGAGGTGGGAGTAGAGGTGATTATGATTGCCTAGAAGGAGAGGAACAAAATGACGGTGGTGGCGCAGCCAAAGGTGGCAGTGTACAGCGGCGGTGGTGGTGGCCGAATGGGGAAGAATAAGAGAAAGAGAGGGAGAGGAAAAGAAAGGTAGGGGAGATAGAGGAGGGTATGCAGAAAAGATTGGGAGGTGAATGAGGCAGTGGCAGCGACGGTAGTGGTGGTGGATGGTGACGCGAAGGGTGGCAGAGGTGGAAGGAAGAGCTTATTGGGAAGCAAACTTTGCACAGCCGGGGTGGCTCGTGCAGGAAGAATTAAGGGAGAAGGGAGGCATAGTTAGTTAGAGGGCGGTGTAGGGAAGACTTAGGTAGGCAGAGCAGGCGGCATAGTTGGCCGGTGGCGACGGAAATGGTGTCTGAAGGGGCGGCGACGCAAAGGGTAAGATTTTTCTGGGTTGAAATCAAAAGCTCGAACAGGGATAATTATGGGGGTATTTATAGAGTTTAGAGGAGAGGGTAGGGTTATGTGGGTCAGTGAGGGGGTAATGCAGTTAGGGTTTTGGTCTCCAGCAGCAACAAAAGCTGGCAAAATTCAAATCGAGGCAGGGGTGGTTGCGCAGAAAAAGAAGGGTCGTGCGCAAAAAGGAAGGGATGTGGGTTGGGTAAATGTGGTCACCGAAACAGAGGGAAGAGAAAGGGAGGAAAATAGCCGGTCAAAGGGGCGAGATCGGTGGCGAAAAACCAGGGCGTTGGGTGGTGGTGTTATAGGTTAACGGCAAAGGAAGGAAGAAGGGTGGGCTGGACCGGCGGTCCAGGGAAGAAAGAAAGAAAAGAAAAGGAGGGGAGCCGGCCGGTCGGGCGGTGAGCGGGAAAATTTTAATTGAAACGCCGCGTTTGTGAGGGAAAAGAGGAAAAACGCGGCGCTCTAGCTGCCGAAGGAAAAAGAAAAGAAAGAAAAGGAGTCTAGGCCACGGGAGAAGGAAAAGAAAGAAGGGGAGGGGCGGCCCGCAGGGAGGAGAAAAAGGAAGAAGGGGATTGGGCCGCTGACAGGCCCAATCGGGAAGGAGAAAGAAAAAGAAAAGAAGAAGAAAGAAAGAGAAAAAGGAGAAAAAGAAAAGAAAAAGAAGAAAGAAAAAGGAAAAAGGGGAAATAAAATAGGTGGGTTAGGGTCAATTAAATTAATTGGGATATTTGGTATTTTTAAAAATAATAATATTTAAATAAAATAATATTTACATCCCTTTTTAGGCTAATTTAGGGTTTTTGAAAGATTTTTCATAATTCCATTTTAATTAGCAAATCACTCTAATTTTCTCCAATTAAATTATTTATAAAATTCCTATTACTTTGGAACTATTTATTCCCTCTTATTTTAAATAAAATAAATTATTTAATTAATTTCCAAAATAATATCCTTAATTAGTTAAAATATCCCAAATTTTCTAATAAAAATATTTATTATTTTCTTCTAGAATAGCCCTAATTAATTTCCTTTTATTTTAATAAAAATATTTTATTTAATAAATTTCTAAATAAATCCTAAATTAATTATGATTCTTAAAATTAGGTTTTGGGGTATTTTAGATAGCGTTGAATCTTTGAAGACCTTTTCAAGCATTGTCAAATCATTTTCACAAGATCATTGGCTACCACAAACAACCCTACACCATAAATAATGGAGCCATGAAGAATCATGTTTTATCAGTCACCCACCTTCATTTTCAACATTGTATTTTCATGTCCATTTAATAAATCAAGGCATCCAACCAAGGAAGGCATGAATTTGGGATGATTTTGACACATTTTTAGCACTTTTATTTGGGTTATTTCAATTCAAACAAAGACATATAAATAAGGGAGATATAGCAGCCATTTTGGGAGTCACACGATGAGTCAAATGCAAGTCATTATTAAGAGCATGATCAGGTTGTTTTCAATATTTTTGGATGACCAAATCAGGACTTGGGAGATGGTTGGAAGGCTAGAAGACATACTTTTCATTATTTAGTTACTTACAACCAAAAAGAACCTTTGTTCCTTGCCATTTATGTTTATAGATGTTATGTATGCTTTTAGTAAGTCTTAACTTGCTTTTATTTGTTGTTAAGCGCCTTGTATCTAGTTTAGGAAACTCAAGTCAGTCCACCATATGGCTAAACTCAAATTTCATTGTTTCTAAGGTCAATTTAAATCCTAAGTAACTAGATGAGTTATGTTATTAGTTCATTATAGTGGTTGGTTAGCTTGTAACTAAGTGTCCTACATACTCCTATAAAAGTGGGACAAATCATGGGATGAAAAGACAACTTGGATGCCATTTGTTTAGCCATGAAGCCTTGTGTTTCTTCCTTCAAACTCTAGTGCATGAGTTTTGAATTTCTATCTTCTAAAATCTTGTTGATTTTATCCTAAGTATTGAATAGCTTAGGTGGTATCTTCAAGTATATGATCTAAGGAGCTACCAAGGATCATATTATCTTCATCTGCTTCATCTCATTTCTGAAATTTTCCTTTTGTTAGAATTCAACCCAAAATTCCATTATCAACTCTTAGCATGGCCCAATTTATTTCCCGTATGCATCAAAAAGGTGAAGAATCGAGAGGTTGGGATGGTTGAATGCAAGAAGAAGGGTTTAGAGCCATAAAAATAGAGAAAGGAAATCAAGGATGGGATGGGGTAAAGAAGATCAAGCGAGAAAGGAGGTTGCTATGAGAAAGAAGAGAAAGAAAAAAGAAGAAGCCAAATAGGTAGGCAGAGAGTAAATGAGAAGCAAAAAATAAGAGAAGAAAAGGAGGTCAATCGAGCAAGGTAACGGGGACAAGGCGAAGAAGAAGAAGAAAAAGAAAAAGGAAGATCTGCTGCAAAGAAGGGGTGATGGAATAAGGCAGGTTGACAAGGCTTTTGGTGGGTGAAACTAGAATAAGGTGTAGGGTTGGGTCACGTTGGTAGGAGGCACATATAAGGAATTTTATAGCAAGGGCATGCATAGTGAATGCTTGAGGAAGGGAGGAGATGCAACATTAGGGTTTTGTTTGGTTAGGGTACCATTAGGTTTCAGCTAAGTGGCTAGGAATAGTTTGGTTTAGGTTGGGTTTTGGGATAAAATAATAGTAAAAATATTTATGTTAAAATAAATAAATAATATCAATTGATTTTAAGAGGTTATTTAATACTAATATCCTACCTAATTAATATATTATTATTATTACCATCATCATCATTGTTATTAATTTGTTATTATTAATAATAAAATTTAAAGGAAAGATGATGATGATAATAATATTAATACATGCAATAATGAGACATCTATATAATTGGTTACACATAAAAATAAAAATTTAAATTAAGGTATCTAAATTAGGATTTATATAAATGAGGTATTATAGGCAAGCTCAAACAATGTCCAGTCAAAAAAAGATGGGCTCAGATAGAGTTGGGTTGAAGCAAAATAATAAGGATCCATCGGGGTTTGGTTGAAATAGAAATTTGGTGGTGGTGATTTCGGTATAGTAAGTGTAATAGTGTTTAACACATGATAACACATGGCAACCTATTTTTTAACCCATAATAGCCTACCTTAGTTTATAACCCATCCTGGGTTAACCCATGTGAACCCTTACAAAATACTAAACTAACCCATTTAACCTATAAACTTATTTTGTTATGTAAGCCATGGCTTTTCCAACCCATTGAACACCCCTAGTTGTCATAGGTGACTATTTTTCCTTAGAATTTTTGCACTTAGATTGTATAATTACTTATTGCTTAATAAATCAACCCTTTTCAATAGTTAGGAAAAAATAAGCCTAAAGAATGAGAATAAACACACCAACTAAATTAAAAGAGTAAGTGAAAGCTTATGTGTGTAAGAAGAGAGATTTTATTTATAAATGGAGAGTACTTATAACTCTTGCATAGTGGGATTAAATGGGGATCGTCATCTATTTATAGTTGATATCCCTTACTCCCCAGCCATAACGTGAGATTCTAGATTTTTTGCATGCCCAACAATTTCATGAGTACTTTAGAGACTTCCTCGCTAAGCCCTTCTGACACTCCTATAGACCAAGGAGATATAAAGAGTTCTGCGTAATCTAGAATATCTTTGGAATATTATAAAGCATTCCATAAATTTCTACTAAAATCTACACAATTATAATATGTTCTAAAACCTTCCGAACAAATTTTGAAAAAGATAAGCAGACCATGACATTCTCCCCACATAAGACATTGATGCCCTTATCAAGTCCTTAGTGGTCTTAAAAGCCCTAATAAGATCAAAGAACTGCCACACAATCCTCCTCTTATTCCTGACTTGCCTCGTTATCTAGTAACCTATTATAATGCACAAGGTATTTGATCTAGTTAGGAGCTCCCCTGACCTTCTTATAACACCTCAAAATTTGCTACTAAAAAAGTTTGTTTAATTGGAAGTGTAATAACAACATAATTGGGCATTACCATTGTATTCGATATAAATCTAGCTTACCATCCCATCCTTATATCGAATACAAGGCTAAAAAGTTAAAACTTAAAGTATGAAAAAAAACTGAGAATGAGTTAGATTCATAAATGTAAATACATGTTTGGAGGTTAATTCCAAGTACAATAATTAAAATACATAAAAATAGATACAATAGAACTAAGAGTTTCAAAAGGTACAATAATTGATGTAAGGATTTTATGATAAGTCAGATTTATGTCATTTATGATTGTAACACTCAACTATTTTGATATTACAATTCTCCTAAAATAAAAATTTTCAGTGGTAAATTTTGGGATGTTATAGTACCCCAATAACAACACTAAGGATAAGCCTAAAAGCCAAGCTCACATTCTTCATCCAACTAGGCTCTCGGGCATATTTGATCCCTAGTCTTGTAGCCTCTCCCTCAACTACAAATTTGTGTGAAGCTCCTATGTCCACCAATGTTTTGGTGTCATTGTCATTCACCTTAACTTCGACATACATCAAGCCCTTCAATGAATTGATCCCGTCCTTTGGTATCTCCATCTCCTTGGCTAATAAACTAAGGATGATGGAGTAGCTAGCTATTGTCACTACGTTGCTCAATGCTATTGGTGTTGATGGTTGTTGCTTGTTGTTGCGTTGAAGTGGTCTCACTATTGTGGTGGTCCGACAGTGGCTGAGAATGAAGGAGGTGGAATTATGGTGATGAGGTAAAGGTTCAATGGTTAAGGGTGCATGGGGTTCGGGTTTGAGTTTTTCACCGAAAAAATGAATGAAAAAAGAAAGAAAGAAGGAAGGAAATAAAACAGGGGGAGTGGTCGGTATATATATATAACAACCTAGATAAAATAAACATATAAAAATAAGAATGTTAACAAACATTTTCAACTATGATTAGCTTAACAGAATTAATTTTGAAAAAAAAAATTATAAATAAGTTGAAAAAATATTAAATTTAAAATTTTCCAAAGATTTTATCAACCACATAAAATATATAAATTGAAATACAAAAATATTTGCTATTGATAGAAACGTTAATATGATTTTACTACTCCAACAAGGATTTTATAATTCAAAATAATTTATTTTTGTTAATGACATATAACTCAAAAATAAATTCGTAATTACATAATAAAGTCATAATAAAAAATGAATTAAAAATATTAAAATCAAAACATGAGACAAATGAGGGAAATATATTTTAAGCAAAAATTAAATCATATAAATTTAACAAAATCATTATCGAGAATGATTTTATCTAGAATCATCCACAATACAAAATATTAAATAAGTTTTGATATGAATTTGGACCATCAATAAAAATCATAAAACGAATAAACAGCTTAAACATATATATTAAGAATCATGATTTAAATAAAATAATCCAATCTAAGTAATTTAAAAGTTAAAACTCATAAATCAACACTAATATTTTGTAAAAATTAGGTTTTTGAAAAGTGAGTTGTTACATCATCAATACCTAAATGATGCAAATAACATTCTACTATCCAAATAAAATTATTGAGTTCATTTTTAATACTCCAAAATTTTGAAATCCTAAAATTTATTTATCAACAAATTAATTTAACCTAATTTATAAATTTTATTTTATTTAATAATCCTAAATTAATTATAGGCTAATTATATTATTATTTATTTATTTATTTATTATTACTAATCCAAAAATTTTATTCTAAAAATACTACCTAAATCCCAGACTAAAAAAATTTATTTTTCCTTCTTTTTCCTTGTTCTCCTTTTCTTTTTTTCTCTCCTTTCTTTTCCCCTTCCTTCTCCCTAGGCTGCATTATCTTGGCCTAGGCCCTTTCTTTTTTCTTCCTTCCCTCCCCCGAGCAACAGGGCTTATTTTATTTTTTCTTTCCTTTCTCCTTTTCTCTTTTCTTTTCTTCTTTTCCCCTTTTCTCCCTTTCTTCTTTTTCATGTCTATCTCCGTTCTCGCTTCACCTCCCCCCTCCCATTTTTGCACCTATCTCTACACCCTACACGCCATCTTGTGCCTCTTGCATTTCCTCTCTTGGGCATGTAGTGCTATGCACATTGGCCTGCACCTTGTCCCCCTGCCCCTACGCCCTTACACCCTACCGCTTGCGACCACCTCCCTCCTACAGCCATACATGCCAAAGTGACAAGCCACCTCCTATCATCTTCCCCTTCCCCTTCCTTCAACCTCTCCCCCATCTATAAATACCCCTCTTGAGCTCTCATTTCTCTCCTCTACCATCTACACTCACCTCCCCTATTTTTCCTTACCCCCACCCCTACTAGCTCCAGCGTCGCCGCTGCCATCGACGCCCAGCTAGCCCTCTGCCACCTCTCTTCTTTGCCAATGCCCTGCCCTCGCCTACATAGTCACCCCTCTCCCTTTTCTTCTCCCATTTTCCTTCTCTCGTGCTTGCAGCCATAGTAGGCCACATTTCCACTACCACCGTTGTAGGCCTTTCTCCTCTATCCTTGCCACCACTACATTGGAGCCACCCTACACAGGTACCCTAGACTGTGCAACCACCCCAACAACCCTTCTTTCTCCTCCCTTCTTCTTTTTCCTTCTCGGTTGTGTGCCACCTTGTACCATCGCTGGTTGCCAGCTCCACCACCACAAACCACCACCAAATCCAGCCAGTCCTAGTGCCACCACCCCTCCTTGACCCTAAACTACCAACCCTCACCCATTCCTCCAAATCAACCACTATTGTCATTGCGCCACCATCTTGACCACCTGCACCATTTTTCTCCCCCACTTTGGTCACCTCCATTTCCTTTCTCCGCATTTAGCTTTTCCTTAGGTTAAGTTCTCTTTTTTATTTAAAAAAATAAAAGAAATAAAAATCTAAATTGTGTATATTCCCATTTCTAGGTAATATTCCAGTGATAGGAAAAGAAGGCATAGGTCGTGCATACTTAGATACCAAATCCGTCTTGGTAAGGATACAATCATAGATAGTGTTTTATTATGTTTAATATATGTCCTTGTTGTGTGTTATGTGATGGCATACTTGAAATGATAAATGACTCTAGTGTTGTATATGCAGTTTTATCTTGACAGTAGCTGAAGGTAAGAAAGTTATGTGGTCATAACTGTATTGATTTCAAGTGTTTATGTTTATCCATGTCCATGATATATGATATTGCATATGTGGAAAGTTGGAGAGTCTTTGTGTCAGATTTCCTATGACTTAGGTTGGGTTTTTGAGACTCGGGGACATTTTGGTCAATACCATAAAAAGTGGCATGTGGGGTACTTTAGGGTTTTAATTGATACAAAATAGGTTGGAGATACTATATGAAATAATTGGGGTTAAAATAAAGAGGTTAATAGTAAATACAATATGGGGAGAAAGACCTTAAATTGGATGAGTAAAACCTAAGGGGAGTTATGATCATATGTGAGTGGAGTGAGGGTTTAATACTAGGGAGTGGATATGAGGTTAATGATGAAATATTGGGTATTCATGAAAATTTGGGAAGTCAGTTGAGCACCAGGAGTGGAGGAGATATGACTAAAGGATGAAATTAGGGTTTTAGGAGGCTAAGGCGCGAAACCCTAGGACTAGGCTATTATTGCATGTATGAGATAGGAGAGTTGGAATACAACCTTGAAACATGATGTTAACCCTAACATTTTGAGAATGTGTACTAAATTTAGTAGCCATGCAGGGATAGAGGGAAGTGGTTACCACTAAAATGAGGAATTAGGGTTTTGGAGGGGGCTTGAATAAAAAGGGTAGTATCACTTGTGAAAAATGGGGGAGTTAAGCCACAATGTTTGAGTTAATGGTTAACTATAGCATCCTATGCTTGGGTACGAAATTTGAGGGCTTTATAAGTAGTAGAGAAGGGACTATGCCAACTAAGAAAAATTAGAGTTTTGGAGGGGTAACCCTAGAGGTTAGTTATTATCATATGTGGAAAATGTGGGTAACAAGCTATGATTCTTGGCCATAGGTTTTCTAATAACATGTTAAGATTTGTTTGGTAGATTAGGGACTAAAAAGGGAAACTGAAGGTGAGGATATTCCATGGTTGTGAAATTAGAGCTTCTAAGGGGAATAGGGTTATTTTTGGGGTAGTAGTTGGGATGGTGTCTTGCATGAGTAGGTGTGCATGTCTGTGTGATAACCTTGAAGTAAATAAAACACGAATAATATACTAATCATTTAAAGTGGAAGATCACTTGAGTCGGACCTAGTTGTACCTACCGATCCACCAGCGAGAATAGTGGCCAAGAGCATTTTACCCTAGAAGTTGTACCCCGTTACTTTACATCGATGAGAATAGTGGGGTCCTAAACTCAAGTAAACCAAAGCATTGAATGATAATAACCCATGGTAAGACACTAATTACTTATAGCGGAATACGACACACACGGGTCAGGATTGGTTGTACCTTGATTACCAATCCACTGGTGAGAATAGTGGCTAGGGGCATTCTGCCTTAGGGTTGTACTCTAATTACCAATCCACCAGTGAGAATAGTGGCCAGGATCATCCTGTCCTAGAAGTTGTACTTACTTACCGTTCCACTGGTTGAGAATAGCGGGGGTCCCTGAGCCCAACGTGATTAAAATCATGAGATAATTATCCTTGTACTAATATCATATGTTCAAAATATATTAAATAACATAGATATGATCAACTGATGTGTAATACTTAGAAAAAATTTCTTAACCTAATCCTACATCTTTATCCCTAATTTAACTCTAATCTCAAGAAATAGTATTGTTAGCCTTAACCAAATTTCTTAATCCCAAAACTTTAACCAAAACCGAAACCTTGATTTGAATAAACGAAATTAGTAAATCGAAACTAAAACCCGCTAAAATTTCCGCTAATCTAAATTATTTGGCTAATCCCAAAATTCCTAATTTAATCCTAATTTCCTAACCTTTCTCTCTTTTCCTTTTCTTTCTCCTTTTATTTTCTTCCTTTCTTCCCTTCTCTTCCTTTTTCGTTTCTTTTCTCTTCTTCTCTACACCAAAATCTTCTTTGGCGTGAGAAGTTTTGGCTCTTCTGCACACCCTCCACTTGCCTCCCTCATGCCCTCTCACCATCCTTGCCAGCCTTGCCACTCCCTCGTGTTGCCCCCTTCTTCTTCTTCTTCTTCTTCTTCTCTTCTCCCTGCTAGCTGCCCTGTTTTTCTGCAGCCATCAACTTGCCAACCTGCCACCGTCTTCTTCCTTCTTCTCCTTGCCTTCTCCTCCCCTACATGTATTCTTCTCCATCATCACCCCCTCATGCCTCTACCTGACTCCTATCCATATCAACCATCACCATCCCCCTATCTTTTCCTTTCTTCTTTCTTCTTCTTCTTAGTAAAAAAATTCATCATCGTCGTTGTCATCACTTCTCTGCCTTTTTCTCCTCCTTAGCACGCCACCTACTAGTATAAATACCCCTCTAACCCTCCATTTTATTATCATCCATCAGCTCCTCGACCTTCTCCTCTTCTTCCTTCGCCTTTCCCCTTCTTCCTCCTTCTTCCTTGTTTTCAGCATCTGCACCACCCAATCCACCATCGAGCACCACCCAAGCCACCACTAGCCGCCCTTTGGTCAATGGATCGACCACCAAGGTTGCCTTGACCTTCCCCTTCGTCGTCATCGTCGGCCATCGCCGCCGACCACCGCCTCTTTCCCCTTCTCTTTCTCTTCATTCGTCGTAGAGTTTTAGAGTGTATGGCCTATACACGGTCGTGCAAACACTCAGATACCCTGCTGCACAGCTGTGTAACCCTTGCACCGTTTGGCCATGCATATTTTTTTCTCTCGGCCAATGTTGCATAGCCGTGTAATTCCTGCATCGCTTGGTTGTGCGTCTTTTCTTCCTTCAACCTGTTGTGCACTGTTACTACACGCGGTGCAACTCTTGCACCGCCTGACCGTGCAATTTTCCATTTAGCTGTGTAACCTTATTTTCACCCCAAATCTTGTCCAAACACCACTAAAATTTAACCATAGCTCCACCACACATATTTTTACACTTCCATACAATTCAATTTTCTATTCAACTTCGGTAAATTCCATTTTTACCATTCTCTACCATAATCTTTCTCTTAATTTTTAATCTCCAATCCTAATCATATTTTATCTTGTTTCATAGGTGATTTTTTGGTGATCTTGGATGAGGTATAGGATTTACATGCATAGAGCCCGGTGTCCTTGTCAGTAAGGATACATGTCATAGCTAGGGATTTATTTGATACTTGTATTATTGATGTATACTTTTGTGTTGAATATGTTGTATTGAATAATTTAATTATGGAAATACTATGAGATGATGTTTTTGGGAGTAATAAAATTATTTAAGTATATGTTTGGGTATAATATTGGTTACAAAATATCTATGAGAAACTAAGGATATGTACTTTATATAATAAGTGGAAATGTATATGCTTTGGGTTTTATAAATCTTTGGGAGAATACGATTGTCTTGATTTCCCTGAGGGTATTATGGTTATTTGAGGATAATTACGCGATCGTACTTATGTGTTTAAATTATATATCTTGAGTTTGACATGATAATATACAATCAACTCTGAATATGATATTAATCATGTAATATGAAATATCACTTGAGTCGGGCCGAGATGTTTATATGGCTCCGTTCTACTGGATAATAATAGTGGCTCGGGTGTGTTGTCCCCGAGAGGTGCTCCAGTCAGCTCCACCGGATTAAGAATAGTGGGGCCCCATATTCAATGTGAACGAAAATACAATTAAGAGTTAAAGTATAAATGGAAATATACTAATCATTTAAAGTGAAAGACTACGTGAGTCAGGATCGAGGTGTTGAGTCCTTTCCACCAGATAATAATAGTGGCTCAGGTGTGTTGTCCCCGAAAGCTGCTTCAAATCGTTCCACCAATTTAATAAATAGTAGCTTAGGAGTATTTTACTCTGAGAGGTGTTAGCTCCATTCCACCGGATAATAATAGTAGCTTGGGTGTGTTGTCCCCGAGAAGTGTTTCAGACCGTTCCACCAGTTTAAGAATAGTGGGGTTGTTGAACTTAACGTAAATAAAATATTAGAATATGGCATATCTAATGAAAGACTTGGAATCAGTAGTTATCTAGCTTTTTTCTATTTTTACATATATGAATTGTTTATAAGAATTCTTGTACTATGTGTAACCCTGCTTAACTGTACCGTTACCTTACTCAGTACGTAGCGTACTGATCATCCGTTTCATGGGTGCAACTCAATCCAACGAGTAGACGACCCAGATGTTTATGTGCAGGTCGATGAGGACTAGATCGATGATTTCACAGCATTTGATGCTATATATGTGGAGAAGTGATTCATTCATAGTAGGGTTTGGGCATAAAGTCATGTTTTTCGGATAATAGTTTTACCCAGATACCTTTTTGGACTCTTAGTTCCATGGGATCCCTTTTTGGTTATATTTTGATATTGTAATCGGAGTTAATCTCTAAACACTTATTTGATGTATAAAAAGTTATCTCATCTCTTTATAATCATATTTTAAATTTTCTAATCATTTTGCCTTATGATTGACGTAAGGATGGTGGGGGTAAGCCAGACTTATGTCAATTATAACGGTAACACCCAAATATTTGATTATATGCTTCCGCTTAAAATAAAATTTTTCAGTAGTAAATTTGGGGGTGTTACATGATGCATGTGTCATCTCTTATTGTGGTGTTATTGATTGTTGTGATCTTCTTGAGTGTTTTATTACCTTACTCAATATGTAGCGTACTAATCACCTTTATTATGGGTGCTACTCATTTCCACGAACAGAAAAACTTATGAGTCTGTGTAGATACATGAGGATTCACTAGATGAATTTGCTGCATACGGTGCTATGATCGGGGCGGAGTGATGCTTTTATGATCGAGGCTAAGGATTAGAGAGTTGTGTTATCCGACTGTTGTTTTTAACCAGTTTTCTTCTTGTTAATTTCCTACTGAACATTTATTTATGTACTTTAGTGTTGCGTTCAAATGAACACCTACCTCTTATTTATGATATGGATTTGTACTTGTTCTACATTTATCTTGGTTTGTGTTTTGTTTTACATTTGCCTTGTAGTTGATATAATGATGGTATGTGGCCAGCCTTATATTGATTACGGCGATAACACCCCTTTTATGTTTGAATGTTTCTTCCACTTAAACAAAATTTTTTAGTAGTAAATTTTAGGAGTGTTACATCATTAACATCATGCTTACCTCTATATTTTGGTGGCTCGGGGATTCGAATCCTCAATCCAACATCACCACCATTCTGCTATGATGAGTTCATATTTTGACATACTTTATACCCCTTTAATCTTAGTTTTTGGTCTTTTATTTGAGTAATATATATAAATAATTATAATTTTATGCTTAAATGAAAATAATCTTATAAATTTTATTATTTAAGTAAAAATGATATAAAATTAATTGAATTTAAAGTATACGATTATATATTAATATTTCTAATTTTATTTTGTAGGTAAAGTACAAAAAAAGGTTTTGGGTCCTTTGGACCAAAGGCCGAAAGGACCAACGACAAAGGCCTAAAAGAGCCAGCAAAGGATGGTGCACAAGCCCAACAATAGTAGAAGGGAGAGTGACCAGAAGAAAAAAAAGGAGGGGAGACCCAAACGAGAGAAGCTGTAGAATGCAACCAAAGAGAAAAAAAAGTTATAAAAGCTAGGCAGGACCAGATGGCATAGAGGAGCAATATTGATAACCTAGAGGATAAAAGAAAAAAAGGCATCAGAAGGCAAGAAGAGCCAATGAAAGGGGGTAGAGGAAGTCTGTCGCAGCAAAAGTAAGCTAGAAAAAGAGAGAGGACAAAGAGCAATAGAAAGAAAGAGAGACAAGCGCTAGGTTGGGCAGCACATTGTGATAAAGACACAATAAGCATAGAAAGTGAGAAGGCCAGGCATCGACAAAAAAAAAAGAAAAAAAATAGGTGCAGAAGAGATGGTAGTGACGCACCAGTCAGAAAAAAAAGGCAGGAATGGAATTTCAGGTGGCCAGGAGAAAGGAAGACAAGAGAAAAAGAGACTATTTTTTTTTAATTTCAGATACAATTTAGCAATTTTTCATATGAATAAATTGCTAAACTTTCATCTATATTTAATTTTGGTTATTTATTTCTCTATTTCTAATATATATTTTTAATATATATTTTTGTGCAATTAATTTGATTATTATGATTGATTAATTATTTATTTTTAGGGAATAAATTGAAACCCTAGATTATGGTTTGAGATATAATAATTTTTTTTTGTGAGAATATTCTTTGACTCTCTTTTAATTGTTATCATTTATATATATGATTCTATCAAGTATAATTTATGTGGTGCATACCTTGTTTAGGTTTTATTATAGTGGTATTATGTAGGATTATATGCTTGCTTGGTGGCCATATAAATATGCTATAATTTATATGTATAAATTGCAGTTAGGTTAGATAATAATTCACCTAATAGCTTTGTGATTCTAACCGGAGCAGTAAAACATTTAGATACATGTGGGTCAAGGAAGAGAAATACAACTAGGCATGCTTATTGTACTAGTATGGGTACTTAGACTTATATCCTTCCATTTTTGCTTAATGCATTAAATTTAGTTAAATATAGGAGCCGCTTGTTGCTACTATAATGCTAGTATTTAATAGGATTTAATATTGATATTTTGTCGTATTAATTATTTTAGGGAAATAATATAAGTTGTATAGACTTACTTTTGACTTACAACTTAGTCAGTCTCCTTCTCACGATTAAATAATGATTTAGAAATTATTATTATTATTATTATTATTATTATTATTATATTTTAACCTAATCTAGTGGTATATTTTGATTTTTCTAGCATATTTATTATATTTATCATTACCCATTATTTTTACCAATTCTTTTATTTATAACTTTTATTTTTTTTTCTATTTTTAAAACCCCTATTATTGTGTTTTTCTTATTATTTATTCGTGTGTGATTTATAGTTTTTATTTATTAATTTATTTTTATTATTTGTGAGCTAGTTAAATAGAGGTGATCCTGCTAAATCTCTGATATGTAACGATACCCTTATTTACCAATAATATAATTGACTATAAGAGGATTTAAATTGTGTGCCGGCTATGGCCACTCCAATTTTTGGTGCCATTGAAAATATGAGCCTTTTATATCTTAAACTCGTTACAACCTAAAAGTAAGTCATGTTTGGTTCTTGAGATGAACAACCTTTGATTTGATGGAGATTAATCACAAGAGTTAAGCATATGGTTCGATCCATTTGACAGAAAATTGATATCTTTCATGAGGTTTTATCCATAAAAATATAAGTCTTATTTGTTTATATATGTGAGTAGCTTGTTATTTTTATCATCTTATTTCATATACCTAAGTGTTTCTATACATTTATAGCCATGAATTTGAGAGAGAAAAAATAAAGGGTATCTGTAGTGAAGATGGATCTTGATGTGGCTACGACATGGTAGATCTTCATCCATATTATTGATCTATCCATACATGTCATATTTATGTGTGAACCATATGTTGAAATTGATCCCTTAAATCTCCAAATATTTAATGTTGATTGATTGCTAATCTTGTTGTTATGGAAATAAAATATTTTGAGACAACATTAGTTATGGGTGTTAGGTGTGATTTTATAATTATTTTTATTGTATGTGATTTTATGGGTATATCATCTGCGAAACCCTCACGAGACCTTAATCGTCCTTTAAGGGTGGCCTAGGGGTTTAAAGGACTTGTTGCACATGTTACGTGCAATTACGAGACCTACAAAAGTGGTTAGTTAGTTTTATTTTTATTTGATTTGAATCACAACTTGCTTGAGGACAAGCAAGAAGCTAAATATGGGTAATTGATGAGTTCATATTTTGACATACTTTATACTACTTTAATATTAGTTTTTGGTCTTTTATTTGAGTAATATATATAAATAATTATAATTTTATGCTTAATTGATAATAATCTTATAAATTTTATTATTTGAGATAAAATGATACAAATTAAATGAATTTAAAGTATAAGATTATTTATTAATTTTTCTAAATTTATTTTGTAGGTAAAGTAAAAAAAGGTTTTGGATCATTTAGACCAAAGGCCCAAAGACCCAATGACAAAGGCCCAAAATAGCCAGTAAAGGACGGCTTACAAGCCCAACAATAGCAAAAAATAGAGGGAAAGCGGCTGCAAGAAAAAAAAAGGAGGAGAGACCCAAAAGAGAGAAGCTACAAAATGCCACCAAAGCGAAAAAATAGTTATAAAAGCCAGGCGGGAACAAACGACACAAAAGAACAATAGAGAGAGCCTAGAGGATAGAAGGAAAAGAAAGAAAAAAAGAAAGGCAGTAGAAGGCAGGAAGAGCCAGTGATACGGGTAGGGGAGTCTGCTGCAGCAGAAGTAAGCTAGAAAAAGAGACAGGATAGAGACTAATATAAAGAAAGAGAGAGGAGCGCTAGGTTGGGCGACACAACATGATGAAGACACATGAAGCATAGAAAGCAAAAAGGCCAGACGCTAAAAAAAAGAAGAAAAAAATAGGCGTAGAAGAGACGACAACGACGTGCCAGCCTGAAAGAAAAAGAAAAAGAAAGTTAGGAATGAAATTTCAGGCGGTTGAGAGAGAGGAAGGACAAAGAAAAGAGACCGGAAAATTTTATTTCAGATAAAATTTAGCAATTTTTCATTTGAATAAATTCCTCAACTTTCATCCATAATTAATTTCGGTTATTTCTTTCTCTATTTCTGATATATATTTTTAATATATAATTTTATGTAATTAATGTGATTATTATGACTGGCTAATTATTTATTGTTGGGGAATAGATTGAAACTCTAGATTATGATTTGAGATAAGATATTATTTTTCTTTGTTTCATGAGAATGTTATTTGACTCTATTTTAATTGTTGTCTTTTATATATATGATTCTATTAGGTATAATTTATATGGTACATGCATTGTTCTGGTTTTTTCATAATGACAGTATGTAAAATTATATGATTGCTAGGTAGCCATATAAATATGCTAACATTTATATGTATAAATGACAACTAGGTTATATAATAATTCACTTAATAGTTTTGTAATTCTAATCGAAATAATGGAATGTTTAGATACATGTGGGTCTAAGGAGAGAAATACAACTAGGCATGCTTATTCTACTAGTATGGGTACTCAGATAGATATCCTTCCACTTGTGCTTAATGCATTAAATCTGGTTAAATATAGGAGCCGCTTGTTGCTACTATACTACTAGTATTTAATAAGATTTAATATTGACGTTTTATCATATTCATTATTTTAGGAAAATAATATAAAGTGTATAGACATACTTTTGGCTTATAATTTTATCAATCTCATTCTCATGATTAAATGATGACTTATAAATTGTTATTATATTTTGACCTAATCTAGTACTAGATTTCGATTTTCTTAGCACATTTATCATATTTGCAGTTATCTATTACTTTTATTAATGTGTTTTATTTATTACTTTTATTGTTTTCTATATTTGAAACCCCTATTATTATGTTCTTATTATTTATTTATTTTGTTTGATTTAGAGTTTTTATTTATTAATTTATTTTTATTATTTATGAGATAGTTAAATAGAGGTGAACCCTCTTAATCTCCGGTATAAAACAATACCCTTATTTACTAATACTATAATTGACTATAAGAAGGTTTAAATTATGTGTTGGCTACGGGCAAACCACGACATTGGTTGGGTCCTTTTGGAGTTCTTCCAACAAGCAGCTAAGGTCGTTAAGGAATTCACCACATATGTCCTCATCAAAGTACTCATCCCAAACATCAAGTCTCTCCACCGTCTCATTACCCCTTTCTCCACTTGTTCTATCCTTATCTCGAGTGAAGATAGTTGTTCCTTGTCTTGAGTGAAGATAGTTGGTCCTTGAGTGACTTTTTCTTTCCAATATTCTTCTTCTCCTCACCTTCATGTCTACGAGTCTCATGGGATACTATTAAGTCACTAGGATTCTTTGGTACCTTATCGATAACTATAGTTACGATCTCTGTAACCAAAGCTTCACCACCAATCAAGACTTTGATATCACATGTCACAAGAATTTTTTTTTCTTGGTCATTTTTTGTGTAGTACTTAGTTTGCACAATTTATTTGATACTTAGCAAATCAAACTTTTTTGATATTTAGGTAAAACTAATTATAAAAAAGAAGAATAAGAACATTAACCACGTTAAAAGAGTGAGTGAAAAATTGTGTCTACAATGAGAACTTTTATTTATAAGTGGAGAGTGATTACGATTCTTAAATGATAAAAATAGATGATAATCTTTTTCCAATGTCCATTTTCCTCCGTTCTTAAAGTGAAAGATTCCATATTCTCCCCAAGTCCAAGAACTTTATGAGTATTATATTCTTTCAACACTCTCTCGGACTAAAAAATATCCAAAGAGTTCTACAATATTAGGAAGGAGTCCTTATAATATTAATATGTACTAGGAAGTTATAGAATATTAGGAAGGACCCCACACAAAATTTGAAAAACGATGAGCAGCCGGCGTGCTTGCGTTTTTGAATTCTCGTTCTCGGCCATATTAAAATTTTAAGGGTGCGGGAAGGAACTCCCCTAGTTAAGTAACCAGTTTGACACTCGATCGTCTTCGTTTTGGGTTGCAGCATATAATTGAATTTCGGAAACTGTCCAGAGAGAGAAGCCATGGCTAGTCCGTACAGACCATCAGCACCGCCCATGCCCGAGTCCTCATACGGGTCAGATCGACCATCATTATACCATCAACAACCCCCGCCACCGTCAACGGGTCAATCTTCTTCATACGGCCAGGCTGCTCCGTCTTCTTCAGCATACGGGTACGGGTACCATAATCCTCAATATGGATATGGGCAGAATCCGTACGGCTCACCATCACCGTACCATCATCAAGACCAACTTGCACCACCACCATCAACAACCCAATATTCTTCTCACGGCCAAGCTGCTCCTCCGTCTTCTTCACCATATGGGCATTATCAGAACCCATATGGGTATGGACACAATTCATATGATGGACAGCCACCGCAACAAACTTCCTTTCCTCTTGGTACAGATCCGGAGGTGATTCGGGTATTTCAGATGGTGGATAGGGATCGGAGTGGGTTTATAGATGAGAAAGAGTTGCAGCAAGCGCTTTCTTCGGGTTATCAGAAGTTTAGTATTCGGACTATTCGGTTGCTCTTGTTCCTATTTAGAAAGAATCATGATTCTGCGGATAAAATTGGTGAGATTTTGTTTTTGATTTACCGGCTTCTTTGTTTTAATTTTTGTTCTTGTTTGGAATTTTGTTGGAGTTACAAATTTTATGCTTAATTTTTTTCCTCTGCTTGGTTAATTTATTTAAAAATTCAGCAAGTCGATCAACTATTGAAACAAAGGTGTGATGTTTGACCAGTTAATGATGACATAAGTTCAGGGAAATATGCTTGTTTGAAGAAATTGTACTGTTAATAGCTAATCCACTGAAGAGAATTTGTATCAAAACTCGAGTAAGGACAAAATAGTTAATGTTGAGCTCAATAGCTGTTCATCTTGAGTAGAGAGAGGAAAACAGATCGAGTGAAATGTAAATGAGATTATATGCTATGAAGGCGTAAGGACAAAATAGTAGTATATACAGACCCAGGAAAGTTGAATTGGTATTGCCCAACCCGAAACTTGAATTGGGCACGAAAAATTTAAATCCAATCTCAACCCGTAATAACTCAAACTAATCTGAAACTGTCCCGAATTTAACTAATCCAGTAATCTCCCACAATCTACTTAGTTCCTTTCTTTGGCAACTTTTGACCCTAAGAATGTTCCTCCATGTATATGAAGAGTTAGACCTTGCATTCCAGCTTTCATTCTGTGGATACTTTCCTTATAGCACTGCAGCCCATAATGAGTCTGTTTCAGAGTGGATTTTCATTCCCATATGTGCCATTGAGGCAGTGTTGACCTTGCTCATGCACCTTAGTCTTAGGCCTAGGCCCTCCCAAACCGAAATAATTCAATCCGAAAAGAACCGGACTCAACCCATACTAAAAATTTGACAATGTCTAGACTCAAACTTATTCAATTCAAAATGACCCAACTCAAACCTGACGTATAGCCTCTATAATTTCAAACTTAATCTAAATTAAAGTCAAATTCGATCCATAAAGGTAACATTTTACCTCATATAATTTTTTTATCTAAATATTATAATCTATTTTATTAATAAAATTTTATCTAAAAAAAATAATAATATGCAACCCATATAAGAACTAATGATCACTCTGTTTCCCTCACTTTATTTTAATATCATATTAGCATCGATGAGATTAGACCATAGAAATTTCTATTATTATTATTATTAATAAAAACATAAAAATTATAATTGTAAATATAATAATTATGATATATATTTTTATAATGACAATAATAAATTTTTAATTCGTTTTTCTTATAAAAATAGTGATTAATATATTTCTAAATATAATAATAATAATAATAACAATTATTATTATTATTATTAATTATAATGATAATTATAATTATTATAACTAGCATGATAATTATTATTATCATAACGTTCATAACAATCATATAATTATGTATATAATAATATTTATAATTGTATTTATAACATTAACTATACTACTAATACTACTATTACTAATAATAATTTATTATTATTATTACTACTTGTTTTATGATAACAATTTATTATATCATTACATATATTAAGATAAAAATTAGTCATAACAATAATAATAAATGACAAAGTTCAATTTATTTATTATATTAAATTAATAACAATCAATGTTGATACAAATTCTGAACTCCTATGTATCAACTCAATCCAAACCTGATCTACCCCGAAGTCTATAAACTCGAATTAATCATGAATTTGAAGAAACTTAATGGATCAGACTCGGAAATAGCCTAATCCAACATGATCCCTACCCAAATCATGGTTACCTGAATATGACTTGAACCCGAAGGACATCGGATCCAAACGTGAACCCAAGTGCATAGCTAATCCAATTTTAGCCTGACCCAAATTGACTCGACTCGAACATTGATCCAAATGACTCGTTTGTCACCTTGAAAAATATCCTACTTAAACAAGCTTTTGACATGTCACCTGTAAGTATACACTACTAAAACAAATGTTTGGCATGCTAATACAAATAGTGACTCCCAATATGTTCATTTGTTGTTGAATGTTGATGCTCAACTAGTTAGAAGACCAGCCAACTTCAGCATAATGGCAGCTAGGGGCATACTTAAACCAAACCAAACCAAACCGTAATTTTACAGGTTTGAAAATTTTGAAACAAAATCAAATTGTTTTTTCTACGAAAGAAACCCAAAAATCTTTCTAATTTGGATAAAATTAATGAAGTAACATGTGAGCTGCCATATTCAAGCCATCCCATCACCTTTTGATAGGTTCAGATGGCTTGAATCTAGCTTATTATTTTCATCCAGCAGCCCATAGGTCTGACGCAACAGAAGTAGAAGATTAGCAACAGTCTTAGATGGACTTTTGTGCATTTTTGGGCACAAAAATGGAGGTATAAAATTTAAGAAAATGGCTGATGCAAAAGTAAGGCAAATAGACCATAATTGTACGTAGGTCTACATTAAGAAAAGTTGTTTTTTGCTTTTTTACTTTAATGATATTTTTAGCCTTTTTAGCTATGCTTTTCTTATAAAACACCTTTGATGTAAGTCTTTCCCTAACTAATACTGTTGGGTCTAAGTGACGCCGGCCCAAAGAGTGAAAGTCAACCTGAATGGTCTCTGGACGCTCCCCATCTTTGTTTCATACTGGGTCGGTTAGTGTAGGAACGGCTATCTGTCCTCTATCGCGCCGTATTTTCCCCCTTCTCCTCTCCCGTTCCACCTCTATATATATTGGGTCTTATACTCAATTTGAGGATCCAAATGTCATAATATAACTCTCTTATTTTTTTTTTCTCTCCTCTGAATTTTGTCCTTAGCAACCTTTAGTCACTTGACATGCCCTTTAATTACCTAAGAACCCCTTGGTTTACTACAGGTGCCGTCTATAGGGACCTAAAAAAAAATGTCTCCCATCCAACCTTCTAATATATTTGATCTTAGTACCAGTGACCCCTCCAAAGAGGAAAATCTAGTCACTACCTCTTAGCTTCAAGATATTAACGGGGGAATTTGAGCGTTAATTCAATAGATGGTCTTGGACATGTTAGCTTCACTAGCCCTAACCCTCGATAAGCTGCCATACCTTCTAGATTAGCATAGCTATGATATGCCTCAACAACCTACCCCACAAGAGAATCTGGTGGAGGTTCTAGACCTTCTAGAGAGGGAACAAAGGACTAGGTTGCATAATGCCATTTTCCAAGATGAGCAAGTCGAGTCAATAGAAGATGCACGACCAAAAAGGACTAGGATTGATAGACAACGACCGTCTTTAAGCTATCTTGGATGAGATAGGAGAGAAAGACTTCTAAGTCCAAGAAGAAGGCATGATGAATGCCAGACTGACAAAGATGAGGAAGAAAATCATGAGAAACATGTCTGTTAGACCAATAGAAGTGAGGAAGATTCTATTGCCAGACTTATAGATCAAAAGGTATAGGATGCTTTGGAGGATAAAAGGGAGAAGAGAGGTGGAACAGATAGTTACAACTGTCATACACCTTTTACATAGAGCATATCAAAAGAGCCAACGCAGAGAATAAGAATTCCAACATTTGAATCATTTGATGGTTTTATAGACCCGAATGACTGTTTGAATACTTTTTGGAATATAATGCTACTAGCTAGAGTGGGAGAAGATACTTTGTATAAGGCATTTCCGAACACATTGAAGAGATTAGTATTGAGGTGGTTTGGAAAACTCAAAATTGAGTCAATAAGCTCCTTTTTCCAGCTCGCAACAACTTTTGTGGAATAGTTTGATGCGTGCCAACGGCCTAAAAATGATTCCCCCTTCCAATTGGGATTCTCTTAGAAGTCGATAGAATTTGTCCAGTCTTTTTTGAAATGATTCAATAAGGAGGTCTGATAGATTGACGAGTTGGACAACGACATCACCAAATCTTCCTTACTTAGAGGTTTGGTAAATAAAGAGCTGGTTGAGAATCTATATTTGGGAAAGAACAAATTGTGCACTTCGTTGAGAAAGGATGTTTAAGAGAGGATAGATGCCAAGGAGATAACCAAGGTAATGTGGTTGGGCAGAAAAGCAGACATGCCATTAATGTCAAGACAGATGCCAAAGAAGGAGATATGTAGTTCAGAAGAGAATCGTGCGAGCTTAAGGCTGATGATACAACTATCCGCATGCATGATGGTCGCCAACAATGAGATTTGCCGAATATACACGGTTAGTAGCCATCCTCGAACATATATACAGCGTTGAAAACAGTCGACAAATGTTCCTAGGGCCTTAAGTGGTGTGCTTATCATGAGGAGTATGGGCACACCACTGATGAGTGTAGATCATTAAATGACTTAGATAAAGATTTGGTTCCCTAGGGCCATTTAAAGCACCATGCGCAAACATCTTAGCAAGATAAGAGATAGGGATGACTCGTCATTGCCTCCCACCGCCTTGGCATATTTGCTGATCCTAGCAAGATAAGGGACCTCAAAAAATTATGCACACCATTTCGGGAGGAGATTCCTTGGCGGTGGCAAGCAATGTGGCCCTAAAAGTATACATAAGAGAGGTTGATTTTCATAAAACAAACAAGGGCAATAATAAATGAGGGGGAAGTTAGCTTCACAACAAAGGATGAGGGGCTGAGTACTGTTGAATATCACGACGATCTCTTGTAATCGAAGTACAAGTTGCTAATTGTGTAATGAAAAGGGTTCTCTAGACAGAGGTAGTTCTATGAATGTCGTATTTAATGAAGCTTATGAGTAATTAGAGTAGCCAGAAAAATGCTTGATAAATAAAATTGCACCATTAGTGGGATTCATGGTCAACATCATAAAATAAAGGGGGAATGGTGGATCTCACTTTAATGGTTGGCCAATCAGGGGAAGTGAAAAGTATCCATGAGAACTTCTTGGTAGTTGCTTGTTCGTGGCCTATAATATAATACTAGGATGACCATCCATAACTTCATGCAAACAATTTTATGGTTGGACTCTTAATGAGATTTTCAGGTTATGGAAGATAGGGAGAAGTTTAGGGTAATCAAAGGATGACGCATCAATGTTATGCCAATGAAGTTCGAGGCACCCACGAAAGTTCAGAGCCAAGAAACTACGAGAAAGCTGTGTCTCTGAGGAAGGCATCCAAGCTGCTACAGTGGTAGAAGAAAAATAGTTGGGGGATGTAGAGTATAAAGTGATGATAGGTAGAAAACATCAGTGAAGTCGACAAGGAGGAGATATTAGCTTTCCTGAAAAATAACAAAGATATCCTTACTTGAAAGGTATGTGACCTAGAAGGAATCCCTTTTGAAATTATTAAACATCGATTGGATATAAAAGAAGGATTTAAACTAGTAAAATAGAAGAAAACAGCCATCTGATCTGAAAGCATAAGGTAATTTGAGAGGAAGTAAAAAAATTGCTTTGTTCAGGCTTTATTCGGGAGGTGAAATATGTGGACTAGATAACCAATTTAGTCATGGTGAAGAAGTCCAATGGGAAGTGGAGAATGTGTGATGACTTCACATACTTGAATAAAGCTTGTCCTAAGGATGCTACCTAGTCCCTCGGATTGACAGATTGATCAATTCGAAGGCCGGGTAGAAAAGATTATGGATGCTTTCTTGAGGTATTATCAAGTCAAACTTGCTGAAGCTGACCAAGAGAAAACCATCTTGATCACGGACACAGGCTTTATTGTTATAAGGTAATACTGTTCGGTTTGAAGAATGTTGGGGCAACTTTTGAAAGACTGATAAACGTAATCTTCGAAAGGCAAATGGGGAAGCAGATAGAAGCTTAAGTAGATGACATGATTGTGAAGAGTAAGAAGAAAGAAACCCACATACAGGAGCTCTAGTCAGTTTTTGATATTTTTAGAAAATATCAAAAAAAGTTAGATCCCACTAAATGTGTATTTAGAGTTGGCGCGGGCAAATTTTTAGGATTCATGTTATTTAATAGGGACATTGATATAAATCTAAAAAAGGTTGTCGTAGTCTTAAATATGCGATCTTCGAGAAGAGGGATATTCAAATTGGTTACATTACATAGGTTCTTGTCCAGAGGAGCGTATAATAGTTTGTTCTTCTTTAAGCTTTTACGAGCAAAGGATAATTTTTGATGCATAGAGGACTTTTAGAAAACATTTGATGATTTAAAGGCCCATTTGTTTAAATTGCCAACCCTAACTACCTTGTCGGAAGGAGAGGAGTTGTTATTATACCTCGTGGCATCAGCGTCAACTGTCTCTTTCGTTCGTGTTAGGAAAGATATTGGGGCCAGGACATAAAGACCTATCTATTATACTAGCAAGGTGCTTACTGATGCTGAATGTAGGTACTTTGACTTGGAGAAAATGACCTATTCTCCGTTAATCGCCTCCAGAAAGTTGAAGCCTTATTTCTATACTCATTCTATTGTGGTTTTAACTGACATTCCTCTCAATACCATTTTGCATAAATCAGAGAACTTTAAAAGCATGACGGTGTGGGTCACTGAGTTGAGTAGATATGATATTCAGTATAGACCTAGACCTATAATAAAAGAAAAAGCTCTAGCTTATTTTATTGTTGAATGTTTCTTTGAGGCTGAGTTGAATCCTATATTGGTTCTAATAGAATAGAGAGAATGGATAGGGGTATAAATGGAGTGGGTTCGGGGCGGGTGCATCCATACTCGTATCTGTATCAGTATCCGATAAGAAAATCCGTACCCAAATGGGTATCCATTAATACATCCATATTCGTATCCGTTACCCGACAGATTATCCATTTACTCGTTAACGGATATTATCCATTGGATAAATCCATTATTTAATGGATAAACCTATTTAGAGTTAAGCCAAATTACAATTTTAACCTTAATTTATGCTATATTTATTTTACAATTAAGGGTAAAAGGGTAATTATATATCAGATAAACGGGTACGGATATGGGTACGGGTATGGATACGGGTTCGTACCTAAACTTGACGAGTATTTTTTTCATCTTCTATTTCTATATCCGTATCCGTTTATCTATTTTCGTTTAAGTATCCGTCGGATAAAACCAGTTGGATTTTGGGTAAAATTCGCCCTTTTATATCCCTGAGAATGGATGGAGCATCCAACAGTTTAGGTGTTGGGGCTGGCATGGTCTTGATTTATTTGAATGACAGTTATTAAATAAGCACTGAGATTTAGTTTCGCTGCTATTAATAATGAAGTCGAGTAAGAGGGTACATTAGCGGGACTTAGAATAGCTCATGGCCTAAGGGAAGATAAGATTAAGCTGTACAATAACTCAACATTACTTATAACAAACAATATGAGATCAGAGAGCCTAGCATGGAAAACTACATTAAGATGACAAAATACTTTTTCTCCGTCGAAATTGCTCAAGCCAGATTAGCCTCAGCTAGTACCTTTTCATCGACTAGGATAGTTAAAATAGAATTTGATATTGGTGGACGTGAGTAAAGCCCAAGAAAAACAATTTGAGATTGCAGAAATATCGGTGCTGGACAAATGGATGAAAGAGTTGATAGCTTACTTAGAAGAAGAAATTATGCTAGTGTACAAAAATAAATCATTTGAATTGAAAAGAAGGGTTGTGAATTACTTTGTGGCCAACGGAGAGCTATGCATGTGCTTATAGATCAGTGTTAAAATGCATACCTTGAGAAATGGGGTAGAAGGTAATAGAGGAAGTCTATGTTGGAATATATGGCTTACACCAAGCTGTTAGGTCTCTCTCAGCTAAAGCTTTATTGCTGGATGCGAAGAAAATCATAGAATGATGCGAAGCACAAAATATTCCTACTTCAAAGCACCGACCGATTATAAGTCCGTGGTCATTTGCTGTCTGGGGCGCTGATATTTTTGGGCTGCTTAGTTCTGATAATGACGGTACTCAGAATTAATATTATCAGCTATACCAATATATTATATTTATGTGATGTTTCCTAAGCTAACATATTGAGGGCAAGTATTGGTAAAAAAGATTCATTATTAATGCTATTGATTATTTCACGAAGTGGGTAGTAGAAGCGAAGGCTTTGACCTAAATCACTGAAAAGTGAACTATAAAGTTTTTCTGGAAAAATATAATATGCCAGTAAGAGAAGGAAAAAAAAAGCCTCAATGAAATAATTATTATACGAAGAGAAGTAAAATTTTTTTGTAGGTTTCGAGTGCCACAAATAATTATTATGGATAGTGGCCGGCAATTTAATAACCATAAATATAGACAATTTTGTGAAAATAGGAGCATTGATTGTAGATTTACTTTATAGATTTACTTTAGTAGCTCATCTACAGGTAAATTGTATTTAATATTTTTACCTTTTCTTTTATGAGAATACTTGATCCAATAGAACGATCTCATTGGGATCAATTTACTGTAACGGTCAGGTTGAGTTAATATTGGGAGCGCTGAGACGTCTACTAAACGGAGCTGAGCGGGTTAGGTGGATGAGCTTCCAAACAATATTATGGGCTGTTAGGATAATCGTAAATAACCCAACAGGTGAGTCTCATTTCAATTGAGGTTTTGGAGCTAAAGTGGTTGTTCCAACGGAGAAGGAGACAATATCATGTAGGGCTAGTTAATATGATCCTAAAGATAATGAAGAAGCCTTGAAGATTGAGAAAGACTTGCTCGAGGAGGAACAAAGAGATGTAATCCAAATACTACAAGTATCGACAACAAGTAGCTAAATACTATAATAAAAGAGTCAAACCCACACATCTGAGAGCAAGGGACTTGACACTAAGGAAAGTAGAGTTTCAAAGCAATTATCGTTGGTGAAAACTTGTAGCTAAGTGGGAAGGCCCTTATCAAATTATGGAGCAAGTTGGGCCAATGACCTTCATACTAGCCGATAAGGATGGAAGATACTTAGCTCTTATCAAAATGTTATTTATAAAATGCTTGATTTTGGTTGAATGATAATATTGTTACATTTACATCCATGTGTTTTGTTGCTTTTCTTTTCTTTAACATCTGTCAATAAAGGAAAAGGAATAAATGTTTGTTCCTCACTTATTCGATCATAAAAATGTCTTTTGTAGTGAATATGCTTACTGAATAATATATACATACAACTCAAGTATGTAACCCTCTAAAAGGAGGCTATCGATAAAGTTAAGTACATAAGTGTAACACCCCCAAATTTACTACTGAAAAATTTCGTTTAAATCAGAAGGTTTAGCGGAAGCGAAAGAATTAAAACCATAAACTTGGGGGTATTATCGTCACACTTAGTACCAGACCGGTTCACTCCTACCGTTCCAATACTAAGTGCTAAGGCTAAACTAAATAATCGTTAAGTAAGAGTCATCAAAACATAGGTCCATAGTTAACATAGACCATTCATGAAAACAACGAGTCAACAACAGTTAAAATATCGTTAAGATTACAACTTAAGAGTATGGTTTCAAAACAAGAAGCGTAGTACAAAGTATAGCTAAATGAAACAGATCCCAAGGGACCAATATCCGGATCGCCTACTCACTCAAGCCAAGCCTTCCACTCCAAATTAGTAACCGATCAAAAACCTGCACAGGAGGTCTGCTCCCCACCATCGGTGGATCATCACAGGACCCATTCAATCAAGGTAATATCAGTACGGGTCCAATATCGTGCATATTAAACCCGGGTACAACACGTTGATACAATATCGTGCATATACACAATCCATAGCATGAATCTTACCATACACCTAGAGTAACACATTAAAACATATGTAACTTCCTATTAAAACATATAAGCGTGGTATAACTGAAATATAAAGCGGCTCATACGCCTCAGGTAGGAATAATCCATATTATTAAAACTAAATACGTGGCATACTCACGTAAGCAGCATGTAGTAATACAGATAATAAAAGTTGGCCATGGTCCAATTAGACTTATTCTTTATTCTCATAAATAATATGTTCATTCCACACATATTCTTCAATAGTCCATGTGAGTGCGGGAGCCCCACTATTATAGCCGGTGGACCGGAAGATATACGCACAGGGCAGAACGCCTCTGATCCACTATTATAGTCGGTGGACCGGAAAATAAACGCACAGGGCAAAACGCCTCTGATCTACTATTATAGCCTGTGGACCGGAAAATAAACGCACAGGGCAAAACGCCTTTGATCCACTAATATAGCCGGTGGACCAGATCATGGCCCCGATTCACATGGTGTTTCGCTTTAAGTACTTAGTATCTTTCCCATGGATTAACTTATTCGTTTGGTTTGTTGAGCACGAGATCCCCCACTATTATAGCCGGTGGACCGGAAGATAAACGCACAGGGCAGAACGTCTCTGATCCACTATTATAGCCGGTGGACCGGAAAATAAACGCACAGGGCAGAACGCCTTTGATCCACTATTATTGCCGGTGGACCGGATCACGGGCTCGGCTCAACATCTTTCGCTTTACGTAATTAATGTCTTATCCGTGTCTTATTGAATCACATCACACCCTTGACATGCATGCGGTTGATACTCTACTTCTTTCCCCTCCAGAGGGACCGTCCCGTATTTTGAGACTCGTACCTCTTCTCACACCCGACATCCATCCCTTGTAGACTTAGGCATAGTGGCATATAGTAAGGCACAATCTCCAAGAATATAGGCCATCCCAACACACATGATATCGACTCCGCATGTCCTCATCCCTCTAGGGTTCCTCCTCGGAGACCCTAATCGGACCTATGTGGCCCAACTCTTTCTTACTTACCCAAACGTTACTTTGTTCTCTATCTCGCACCTCATTTTTATTAGGAAATTCCCCAAATATATTACTTTATCTCCCAAGTTCACGCGTGACCGACAAAGCTCTAGTTGGCCACCCAAAACCCTAGTTGACCACGCCAACCTTAGTTGGTCGCGTCAAACCCTAGCACTTTACTTCCTCAACAAGTAATCTCCCTCTTTCACCCCAAAGTCTCTTCTCTCATTTAGAAAACCCATACTCATCCTTTATATAAGTGAGTTCTCACTCTCAACCCCATACTCCATCCTTCCTTGATCATTTTTACCCTTGTACCCTTTAAATTCCTCATTTTCTCCCAAAACCCTAATTGGGTCCTTTAGACACACTTACATCGACCCACGTAAAATTTTGTACCCAAGTCTCCAATGGACCCATAACTTTGACATTATCTTATTTACTTCCTAAATCAACTTTCCTCACGTAAGATTCATCCCCCTGCAGAATTTAGATACCCATGCAGGCTCCCCAACACACACTTACTCGCAAAACCCTAATCAGGTCTCTTATGCACCAACTCACGTATTATTTTCATACCAAGTCTCCAATCACTCTAAGACTCTCCAAAACTCTTACTTACAACCCAAATCAACTTTAAATTCCTCATTTTCTCCCAAAACCCTAATTGGGTCCCTTAGACACACTTACATCGACCCATGTAAAATTTTGTACCCAAGTCTCTAATGGACCCATAACTTTGACATTATCTTATTTACTTCCTAAATCAACTTTCCTCACGTAAGATTCATCCCCCTGCAGAATTTAGATACCCATGCAGGCTCCCCAACACACACTTACTCGCAAAACCCTAATCAGGTCTCTTATGCACCAACTCACGTATTATTTTCATACCAAGTCTCCAATCACTCTAAGACTCTCCAAAACTCTTACTTACAACCCAAATCAACTTTAAATTCCTCATTTTCTCCCAAAACCCTAATTGGGTCCCTTAGACACACTTACATCGACCCATGTAAAATTTTGTACCCAAGTCTCCAATGGACCCATAACTTTGACATTATCTTATTTACTTCCTAAATCAACTTTCTTCACGTAAGATTCATCCCCCTGTAGAATTTAGATACCCATGCAGGCTCCCCAACACACACTTACTCGCAAAACCCTAATAAGGTCTCTTATGCACCAACTCACGTATTATTTTCATAGTAAGACTCTCCAAAACTCTTACTTACAACCCAAATCAACTTTTCCCACGTAAGGATCACGCTCATGCAAGATCTAGTTCCCCCCATGCAAACTTCCCAAATGTCCACTTTCCCGTGTTCTTTTATTATCATTTCATGCTACCAAAACCCTAGCATGCATGTCCTAGAGGGTCATATCATGTCACAACTTGTAGCACATCCACATTAACACGTAATAAGAGCGATCACAAAGGCATATCTTGAATCCAAACTGTGCTACACATAAAACAGGTAAGGTAACAACATGTAAAACACGACATATAACCATACGAGGCATCCAAGGCATACAAGTCACATAACACGTAGGGACCTTAGCCACATCCTTGCGAAATACCCATAAGTAGAGGTGAGTCGAGACTTACCTGAATCCGAAGCTAGCTAAGCGAGCTAAGAGGGAGAGAGATCCCTAGCTCGTGGATCCACGAGAAAGCTTTCCTAGATCCGATAGAAATCGAAAACTAAATTAGAAACTATTTTATCAATCAATAACTCACATATTCTAATTAAATAAACACAAACAACACAGATGATCTTTCTTAGAAAACGTGTCCAAAACTTAGAACTTAAAAGCATGGCTTTATTAAGATTTAAGGTTAAAACTAAATCAAAACGGATTAATACAAATATCACTAGGGACATTTCAACTTAATTTGGAAAGCTCGAGAAAGAATAATCGATCATAAGTTAATTTATCGAAAATAACTTATTTATTAGGTTTTACAACTAAATAGGCAATCTAACCATTTACACAGAACCAAATCCAACCCGATTAGGTTAAAACAGAATTTAAATGATTTAAAACCCAAAGATAGAATTCGATAAGATAAAATACACATAGTAAAATCAATTTTATAAAATCATCCCCGATAATTAGGGTTTTAAAGCCCGTGACGCAAACTCAAGTAATTCAATTTAATTAATTCAAATTAAAGGTATTAGAAAGCAATTAATACCATTTCAACTATTCCTATACATTCAAAATTTCACTTGAAATTTAGGGTTTTAGGCCCGAAAATACAATTCGTTAAAATTCTATAAATTTAATCAAATTGAATGTTTGGAAATGCAATTAAACACATTTTATAACATATCAAATAATCAATTGCTCAAAACCAATAAAAGAAATACGCAATTTAGCACAATTAGGGTTTTTGAGCCCGAAACGCAAATCCGATCAATCCTTGCCAAAACATATCAATTGACGGTTCGAAAATGTAATTAAACATATTATAATGTAATTTATATAGTCAATTGAATAAAATAACCCGATTACCCAAACTAATTTAAACCCGCGGGAGTTTTGACCTAAAAATCCAATTTCGATCAATTACGCACAATTTTCCCAAATCAACACTTCCAATATAAAATTAAATACATTTTAAACGATATTATAAAATCAATTGAGCAGAACGACTCAATTATACGACCCAATTTCATTACACCCGAATTTTGACCTAGGAATCAAATTCCGATAAAACCTGCATAAATTTCTCAAATTGACGGTTCCAAAATGAAATTGGATACATTTTAAAACACTTTGTATAATCAATTTATCAAAAATAGCTAAATCAAATGAATCCGAAAAATTCGGGCATAACCCGGCCAAAAAATCAATTTTCCAGAAATCCAACCTAAACCATACAATTAACTTATCCAAAACAATCTCACAGCACATATATACATTATCAAACAATTAATTTAGCTTATCACAGGCTAAATCATACTCATTAAATCAAATCGGTGTTAGGGTTTTCAGAAATTTATACCAATTAAAAACCGACAAATCGGGGCCAAGGAAGGCTAGGGAGGCTTCGTTGGGGGACGGGGGTGGCTCGATGGTGGTCGCCTGAGCTCGCCATGGCCGGACGGCGGCTCGCCACTGCTGCTGTTGTGCGTGGCTGCTGGGGTTGGCTGCTTCGGCCGCTGCTGCAGCGGTTGTTGCCGCGGCTGCTGGTGTGTGGCTTCGACTGCTGCTGCTGCGTCGACAGTGGTGGCCGGTGGTTGGAGGTCGACCGGCGGGGCGAAGCAAGGAGGAGGCAGGAGCTGGGGAGAAGAGGCGGCTAGGGTTCTGGGCTGTAGAACAGGGACGCACGGGAAAAGGAGAAAGAAGAGAAGGAGAGAAAAAGGAAGAGGGAGAGGGGTTGGGGGCACCGGTCGGGGTTGCGGTTTTTTTTTATTTTTTATTACAAATACACATAGAATAAAATACTAAAAATATAAAAATATTATTGGAAGATTTTATATAAAATTTATTTAACGAAAATTTATTTCGAACGGATCTGAAGGCTTAAAATTAATAAAAAGCTATATAAAAAATTTCGGAAACATTTTCAGAAGAATTTACCATCGAACGTAAAAATTTATATTATTTACGGAAATACATTATAAGACCCTGAAATAATATTTAAAAACCTATAATAAAATATTTAAGTCAAATTCTAATAAATCAAGACTAATTTTAATAATTTCCGAAATCGGTCTTCCGCAAACTAAAAAGCGTAGAACGGAAGAAAATTAATTTCAAAAAGAAATTCTTAAATAAGTTCCGAAAATATTTTTAATTTAAACTTCCCGAAAATATTACATTCAATTAATTAAAACGTCGATAAAATATTACTTCCCGAAAATGATTAATTACATTCAATTATGAATTCAAAATCGTCGATAAATCCATAAAACGAATCGAAATTAAAATAATTAATTGTTTACATCAAATTACACTAATAAAATCATTAAACTTAATAAATCTGGATTTTAAAATACGGGGGATTACAATAAGTCCCTTTCATAAATAGGTAATTGTGAACGTTATGAAAGTTATAAGCCCTCTTGCAAAGAGGCAGTTGTGAAAGTTATAAGCTCTCTCACAAAGAGGAAGACGTGAAAGCTGTAAGATCTCTCACAAAAAGGCTCTTGTAAAAGTTGTGAAAGCTATAAATCCTCTTATAAAGAGGCCGTCGACAAAGCTTTATCTGTAAGCGCCCTCACCGAGGTCATTGAGCATTGAAGACGAGCATGCTTAGTGAATTGAAAGCATCCCATAAATCTTTCACTTATTAATCCGGAGGCTTAATAAGTAAGCCCTCCCAGAGATCACGGATTATTGAAGGTAGGCACACCTGGTGATTTGCATTAAGCCCAAGGCTTTATGTGTAAGCCCTCAAAGAGACCATAATTGAAGTTAGTCACACTGGGTGAGTTGAACGATAGACTTACTTTCACTCACTAAGCCCACAGGCACACTTGGTGAGATGAAAGGCTGATGCTTTTTCACTCACTAATCCTATACTCTTAAGGTGCATCCTCATATGAGGTATCGAGGCCATTGAGTCTCTTAAGGCACACCTGATGACTTTTCAGCTTAGCAGGGCCTAGGCTTTTAAGATACGTACCTCAACCTAGGTGTTGAGGCCACAGAGTTATGCTAAAGGGTCTGATTGGTCCATTCAGTTTGATCGACCAATAATGATTGGATCAAACCTTACTTTGGTTTGCCACCTCCAAGTTATTATAAAGATTTGAAGTGTATGCATTCTAGGTCTTCTGGTTTTCTTATTACAATTTTATCTTTACCTCGGCATCGGGGAAGATTATAAGCAAAGGACATGTGAAGAAGGGGAAGAAAATCATTTTATATATGGAGGAGATATGTACATATCACAGTGATAAAAAAAGAGAGAGGAGGGCCTCCTAAGAATTATCTTTCTCTTCATTGTCACCCTCAATCTCCTCGGACACTTTAGGACCAATATTGCCCTCCATGTTCTCGTCAGTATATGAATGTCCGTCGGGCTTTAGTAGTTGATCACGCTCTAAACTGGACATATGCTATAGAGGCACCATAATTGTACCACTGTGATTGTTGTCGTTTCTCATAATTAGCAAACTCTTAGTGGTCTATAATTTCATCGGTATGCTTCAGTTTGTCATTGGCAATGGCTTTCTTAATGCGTTCATCCGTATCTTTTTGACATGTTTTAACTTGGTGCTCGGCCTTGGACAACTGTTTCAATTTCCATGTTATAGTTAAATCCTTATCATCAAACTCTTTATGTAGTCACTTGGCTTAGTATGCTGTTTCTCCAAGATTTTTGTCACATTAGTAGCCTTGTTAGAGGGAATTTTATTTTATTGTTGTTGAGTTTTAAGCGCATTAGAAACTTCTTGATCTTCTTGACATCTACTACCCATTTTTTCTTCGGGAAGATAGTTGATCAGTCAAGCCCTTCTCCTTGCAAAGATCATCATCCAAACTGAAAGTTTTTAACCTTAGCTCTAGATGCTTGCTTTTCCCTTGTAAGCTAATACCTTGAGCTTAGAGGAAGCCTGCATCAAGTGGAGCAGATATTGATTTGCTTTCTTTAGTTTCTAACTCAGACTCTTCAGCCTGGAGGGTTTCCTCCTTAGCTTTTAAGGCTGAGTGAGCTTTATAAAGATTTGACAATTCACTTTCTACCTGTCGAAAGTGTTGATTGCTTCAAAGGAGCCGATCGAATATCTACTATGACATAACAAGTTGCTGCAGATAATATATAGAGAGTTATTGAAGTTATTACATTGAGAGCATTAGTGTATAAAACTAAGAATTTATACCTGAATGGAAAGTTTATATCAGCCCTAGGGAGAGTCCTCGTCAGAGGCCGTTGATAATTCTTGATCCGTCTTCAATGTACGTGCGTTTGTAAACCCAAGGTCAACATAGTCCTTGGGATGGCATTTGAAGAAGGAATAATTGTTAGGTATGAACAAGGTGGCTTCATCATTTTGGATAGAGATTTTAGAGTCACCCTCCTAAATTATTTTCCTATGAAGGAAATTTTTTAGTCTTTTCACATTTGGACCTTGTAATAAATTGACTGTGTGGCTAGAGCTAGCAACACCTACTGGAACAGAGGGAGTTTCTAGGGGATTCGTGCTAGGTTCTGTTAATAAAGAGGGTAAGTTGATGAGGCTAATATCAGCTTCAGTTTGCATCTGCACGACCCTTGGTGCCAGCTCTTCCTTGCTATTTGTCTCTTTGTCGATGGTAATAGGTTTCGTGGCAAGACCCTTGCCTTTCCTTCAATAAGTTCGAGTTAGGGTTTGGGAGGACCGGCCTTAGAACCAATAGTAAGCGGAACAACTAAAGGTCGAGGCTCAGAAGAATAAGACCCCAGAATCTTCTTAGCTGCCGGCATTTTTGGTTGGACTCCTTTCACCATTAGATCAGTAGATGATGTTTTAGGTAGAACCCTATCTTGCACCTATGACACTTTTGGTATTGTCTTAGGAGGGCCCTGACCCTCTCCCTAAGAATTTTAAACAAATTATGAAATAATGATTATGTGATAAAGCCCGACAGGAAAAAAATATGTTATATGAAGATAGTCGACAGATTCAAGACCGAACCTTAAAAAATTACCAGTCTTACCAACCTTGTTTACTTTTGTTCTCTTCTCTAATTTTTTAGGATTGGGCTTGGAATTCTTTTCATTTTCCTAAGCATATAACAAGGTGTGAGGGTTATTAGAACAATATTATGGAGAAATATTGTGGTGGAATATTATGGTATTACATACCTTTCATTTGATTGCCTCGGTAATGGAGGTTCCACTAGGAGGACAAGTGGTAGGTTTCTTTATGCCCTTGGATGAGCTGGGAGTAGAAAATTTTTGACATGCTTTCCACACATTGCATTCTACAAAGTTATTAAAAAGGACTTTATAAGCTGACACGTGGAAGTAATTATCAAATGGATAAAAATAAGGACATAGAAGGTTTGCTAGTCACCAACGTTGGAGATTAGCCCTATCTTTTTGAGGATGATGGGATTGTTCGTGGCTTTGCTATTATTTATAATGCGCCCATCTCGCACAAAGTTGCCAAATCTGTTCATACTAGCTTTGAACTCTAGGAGAAAAATGGACACTCTTAGACATTTTAGCTAAGCAGACCTTATTTGGGTACATTTCACTCAGAGTCGGTCAGGGTGAAAAAGTGTTGCAACTTCGACTTTTGTATAGAGGACTGAGGCTTTTTGATAAATTTGTTTTCCCCTCTTGTTTGGATGGAGTAGAAACCCAGGGCCGGAGGTGGCTTTAGAATTTAAAGAAGTGCCTAAAAAGATCCATTGTAGGCAGGACAAAGTGATATCTATACAGAAAGCCTGCACAATCCGCTAGGAACGAAATGGGCAGGGCTAATTTGGCTGGCTTGAAGGAATTTCCTAGTGAATGGATGTGAGGGAAAACAGATGCTGGCGTTGAAAGCCTCGATATATAAGGATATACATGTGTTCGATGGATTATAAACCATTGTTTGAGGGGGTTGTTGCAGTTAAAGTAAGAGAAGATGGAATCTAGTATTTTATGCGAAAATGCTCGAGTTGAGCGTCGGTAATATTACTTGGGAAGAGATTGTTTGGGTTGAATGAAAAAGGTTCAGACATTTTGACAAAACAGGAAGGATGAGAACGAGGTGAAATGGCCAAGGGGTTCATTACTGACAGGGTCGTCAAAGGCAAAAAAGGTAAAATAGAAATTGAAGGTGTTATAGATGTATTAGAAGATTTGGAAATAGAAGAAGCTTTATAATTGCTAAGATGTTTAAGGAAAAGATCTTCAAAAGAGGATTCTTACCAGAACGATTGTGAAGGTTGGTGGTTAGTGCGACAGCGATGCGAACTCTACAAGTGCGATTTCTGTATGAAAGTTTGTGATGTTGCGTACCTCCACTTATAGTAACAATAAGAGGGGGTGTGATGATATCTACGGACAAAGATGATTGTGGTGTTGACAATATCTAAACAAACGATGAAAATGGAGGTTTAAAGGTTGCACGTTTGAGGGTAAAATGCAAAAGTTAAAGGAAACTGAAGAGTAGTAATTACATAGGGTAAAGAGAAAAGAGTAAATGAAGAAGGGGATATATATGTATATATAGTGATATGGGCTAATCAGATTTACCTTGTTTTCAACTGGGAAGTTTAAGAATTCACATTCATCTTTGGTAATCTCATCTTGGTGATGACAAAACGTGAAATCAAGCCTCAATTCTTGTTTGATCCTCACCTTTTCTTACGCAAAGTAATGGTGTGTGAATGAAGAATTTGCATTCATTATTGACATGATCTTCTCTGTAATCTCATGTTGAAGATGATAGAATGTTAAATCAAACCTTAATTCTTGTTCGATCTTCGCCTTTTCTTATGCAAAATAACGGGGTGTGAATGAATGGTCTTTAATGATATATGAAGTTATTCATTTCATAATAACCATTGAATGTACTGTGTGACTCTTTTTCAAAGAGCTTTCTTACAATCTAAGCATGTGGGGCAAAAAGAAAATAAGGCTTATTCGACAAGTCTTATTTTTGTTCTATTTTATATTTTACTAAAATTTAAAATTTAAATTTTACAATAACTAACGAAATTAGTGTAGTTTTTTTTTTCTTTTTGTAGGACTCGCCGACAGACTTGGTCGACGGGATTTTATTTTTCAACACTTGCTAGTGTATATGCATGATGTCCGATGGTCTTTTTGTATAACTCTACTTAAGTGATCGATGGTATTCTTATGTAATTTTATTTGTGAATGGCCGGCGGTCTTTTCTTTTGTAATCGACCGATGGTTCTTTTATAATTTTGCACCGTAAGTCAGTCTTCTCACTTGTAAGTTGACGATGGTCTTTTTGTTATTGTATTTGTAAGTATTCGGTGGTTATTTCACTTTTTGTAAATGCATAACATGGACTGGCAGTAACGTAACTAAAGCCTGGTTTACCTACTCAAGAGTGATAGCTACTGAGCTTGGGCATCGACAAATCACAGAAGGTTAGTGTATCTATTCAGGGGAAATGACCAGCTGATGCTCTTGGCCGTTGCCAAATTGTTAAAGTTTAGCCTATCTATCTTTGGAGACAGACCTACATGATGAATGAAATTTTAAAGGAAGTGATGATATAGGTCTTTTTCAAACTAATACTATTGAATCTAAGTGGCACCGGCCCAAAGAGTGAAGGTCGGCCCAAAAGATCTCTCGACACTCCCCCTCCCGATTCCATACCGGGATGTTGAGTAGTGCAGGAATAACTAGTTGTATTTTCCCCCTTCTCTACCGCACTGTATTATTCCCCCTCTCTTCCTCCCTGTTCCACCTGTATATATGCGGGATACTATACTCATTTTGGGATCCAAAAATTCATAATACTATTCTTCATTTTTGCTCCCTCATCTCCTCTGAATTTTTTCCTCGGCAACCTTTAGTCACTTGACACCCCTTTGAATTACCTAAGAACCATTCGGTTAACTAAACACTTACTATAATCCCCAAGTCAGATATGAAAGCATAGGGAGTGTCGTTAGGTCTTCATTCTCAAGTAAAGTCAACTTAGTAAGCTTTATGGACTAATTTAAGTTAGAATCAAACTAGTTAGTTTTCTATATATTAGATTACTATTTTGTTTGATTTCAAGAAAATCAGTTTCATAAGTTGGTAAGTTGGCTTGTAAAGGGTTGACACACCCCTGTAAGTGTCAAGATTATGTTTTGAATGAAGGAAGTTTTATATGATATTTTTCTCTGGTGAAACTAAGAACCCCCACTCGAAATTCAAGCAAAGAATTTTGTTTTAAACCCACGAAATCTTGCTTTCTTTATTCCAAGAGTTTAAACCTTGAAGGGTGATAGTGAGTATTTGATGTTAAGAGATGCTCATAGATCAAATAATTATCCATATCTCTTATCTCTTTCTCTTTTCTATTTGGTGGTAATCACTCTAAATCCACTGCCTCCCTCAACTTGACCCAATTGTTTTTTCATATGCATCAACATGTTTCATGCTCTTATGGGTGAATCATTCCCATTACTTCTTGCTAGGAGAATGACAATTTTCTTAGAATAGTATGCAAAAGATGAAGGAGAACTAAGGAAAGGGGAAATGGTGTAGTGGATCTCAATTCACTTATCATGTAACTCATGAAATTGATGTAGCCTCTAGTTGACATACTTTAAACAATAACAACAATCATAAAGCAGGGCATTCCTCAGCCTTAGGGGAGTGCGTACCGTAGAAAATCCAAATCCCAAGAGAAATAATTGAGTAGTAAGGCATTATCACACCATTTCAGATTGTTATTTTTGCTTAATCTTAATATGCACCAATATTTGGAGTAAACACTGTTTAAAACATCACTTAACTATGCATGCGCCATTTAAGGCTAGTAAACAACAATATTCAATCACCACTTAAATGAAAATTCTAAATGTGCTTTACGTTACCCAGCAAAACTATTTATAATAAGCATTGGATTATCTCAGTTGACTCCACACAAGACTCGGTTCATGTTGAGCTTCATTACAACAATAACGTAACAAAAGGAAGAAAGATAATGGAAACAAGGAGGGAATACACCCTTGTAGTTGCTATTGCAGCTAAACTACTCTCCTCCGTGCTTCTTCGCACTTTGTTCTTAACTTCTGGTGCTGTTTTCTTATTCGTGCAAAGCTATATACTTTAATTCTCGATGAAGATCGGATCATCCTTGTGTAGTTTTATAGGCCAAGGTTGTTGGGCCTTGGGGCACATGCCATACTAGTAATTGGGGACGACATATAGGTGCTAGGGACTTGGTAGGGGACAAACAAAATAATGGATTTTTCGGTTGCTAGAATAAGTTATCATTTTTGTTTCCACTATAAGACAAAAGTGTGTTGCTTTTGTTAATTGTGGCAAGTAATGATGCGGTTTGTCTTCCTACAAATTTCATCTTGGAGATCTCTCCTTTGCTTTGGTATTTAAATGCGAAGATTCAAACTTTGACACAAATAAGTGATATAAGTCCCTTTTGTGTAGTGTTTGGTTTACTTGGGACTCATGTTCCAAGCACCTCCATACTATGCCAAGTTATACCACAGTGAGTAAAATTACACTACACTCTATACCAAAGCAGTCAAGAAAGGGACTTATATCTATAAAAATTGGATGGAGAAATGACTCCTAATTAGGAGTTACCAACACCCCCATAGTTAAATCATTCTTTATCTTGAACAACATTATAGCGTCTTTACATGCACAATTCCTTTTAGATTCCTTCAACCAAAGTTTGACTTCGAGATTCTTGGCCATTGGCCAAATCATTAGAAAGCAATAAAAACTAGAAATTGCTCTCATGAATGAAACTTAGGTTATATAAAGTAGCATCATGCAGGGGTGTGGTGTTTGGACTTCTCACCACCTTATGTTCATCAAGCTAACACATGTTAAGTGATGATCTACCTTAGGTCATGTGATAGCTTCATTGCTAATTGCAATATCATAGAGCTAAGTGATCCCTTTTTTAGGTGGGATTGCTATATTTATTTTTATTTTTATTATTGTATATTTTTTATTAAAAAAATAAGATTCCTAGGTAAGGTAATTAGTGTCTTTTTACATGAACGTACACATGGGTATTATGCAAGTACTCCTAGCTCAACAGTAATGCTTATTCAGCAATTGCTATAACAAACTTCTACTCCATGGCATTGTCCGACACAAGTGTACACATAAATCTCATGCAGATACTCCTAGTTATTAGGTGTTGTGTGTATTGTAGTTCTCTTTTACTACTATCATTGTTGTGTTATATTGTTTTAGGGCTCCATCCCCAAACTTAGCATGTTCACTCACCAAGCTTTACATCTTCACCTTGTGAAAAAGTGATTTATGTCAATCTTACACGTCCTAGAGGAAAATTTGCTTGTGGGGAATTTGGTTAGTTCAATGAGTATGGTTTTAGGTTGTTTTGGTGTTAGCGAAGAGGACGTGGCTGGTCTCTCTGCCTCCTCATCAAGCAATAAAATCACGGTTGCAATTGTGGTATTAGAGTGTCGCAAATGATATTTTATATGAAGTAGTGTGATTTTTAAACTTTTTTATTTTAGAATGAATATTAGCAAATGTCGGTAAATATTGGCATATATCGGTAAATATTGGTAAACTATTGGTCGATAACTGATATATTGTTGATAAATATGTAAAATTCTAAATCTGTTGCGTATCGCCAATTTCGCGTATCGGCTAACTCAAATTCCGATAAATATCGGCCGATATTGTGTATTGGGACCGATATTTAATTGTGTGTTCCCGATCCTTAGAGATTGAAGACTTTGTTAGATAATTCCGCATGGTTTCATTTGCAAATGGGTACTTTGGGTTTAGACTTGATTTTTTTTTTCCTAGTGGACACGAGGTTGAAGATGGCTTAGATTTAGTTTTGGTGGAAGAATCAACAACTTTTGTGCTTGTTTTCTTGGTGGAGCAATCAAAAGACAAGTGGGTTAACAAGTAGCTACCTATAGTCTAATAAAATCAGCGAAGAAGAGATGTTGGTGATGTCTATAGTTAGAAGAGGAGTAGATGATTGTGGGAGGATAATTGGTGGTAAGTAGATAGGTGTTAAGGTTTTTGTTGGAATAGGGGTAGAAGTGGAGTCATCAGTGGTGTCTTCAGCTCGAGGAGGTGTATGGAGTTGATTTTCCTCATAGCGACAAAGCATATGAGGGATTGGAAGCCATGTTTGCCAATTTGAGGCACGGAATGAAATATCGGGTTATATCGAATTTTGAGCCTATTGATATATAATATGGCCAATTTTGATGATGAAATGTGATGCACCAATATTCACCAATATTTGCCATTGTTGAGCAATATGTATTATTAAAAATAAAATTCATGCAGACAAACCATAATAAGAGGGCTAAAAAGGCAGCCATATATTAATTTTGCATGATACTAGATATTAGCTAAATATTATTAAATAGTATTCGGAATCTTGTAGGATTTTTTTTGAGGGTAGGGATCTTTTAGTATTTGGTATCTTTATTAATTTAGAATTTTTTAGCTAAATATTGAAAGATATTAGTTGCTTTTGTCTTTGTTATTATTTGCATAATATTATGAAGTTTATTATCTTATTATTTTAATAAAGTCTAAGCCCATTAGGTTGTGTTAGGTATAAATAGTGCGTTATGCCTCATTAATAATCAACAATTGAGAATTGATGAACTTGTTAATTCTTGGTCCCAAACCCCCTCTGCCATATCCTCTCGCTTTCTTTACTGTTGAGCTTCACCTTCTCCCCTTCTCTACTTATCCAATCATTTCTATTAATTCATCTAATCAATTAATTAAAACTTGGGACTTCGTCTTAGGTACAGAACTAAATCAAGAGACTGGAAACCAAGAACATACCAAATCGGTATCAAAGTTCGATTATGTAATTGAGACGTAGAATCAAAATTAGATAATTTAGGCATTGAAGTAGATACTCAAATTTTTTTGAACAATACTGGAATAAGAAAGGCAATTGTCGGAGTTCATGGGTTTGATGGTAAAGAAATTTTAGGAAACAAAGACCGACACAACCTTGCTGCACTAGTCCCTACTGCTAACCACCTCGCTCCATTAGTTAAGGCATTATAGGGCCTCGGCAAAGATCCTAACATGCTTGCCGGCCTTTGTTTGGTCCCCTCAACCCTTGCCCAGCTCTTTGCTCCCCTACCACCTCTCTTCGCTAGCCTCAAGGCCACGGTGCCGCCCCTAGTTGCCACATCCACACCCTTCTTGGGCATTATCGACCCATCTACCACCCACAAAAACCCTTTCCCAAGCATCCCCCTTCCTTGGAGGTAATGTAGACTGCCACTAACACTCATCTAACTCTATTAGGCTTTTAGCAACCATCACTACCATCCCCTATTTGCGGTTTTGTGGTGAAAACAAGGGCATTTGCGGTTTTAGGTAGGGAGAATGTCATGGTGGCATCTTGCGAATGAGCTATGTGAATATGGATGTTTTGTTGTTGCTTAATAATTCTTAATGTCGAGATATAATGTAGTAGGTACTATTTGTTATCCCTTCTATACATTTCTTTGTGTTGATATTTTGAGATGTTGCGTATATTCGCATGGTGCTCATCAAGATTGTAGGTGGGATGGAGTGCGAGGGCCTAGACATTTGAGCACGTTACAACATATCTTACTAAAAACTAGCCAACTCTAAGTTTTAATTCCCTTTGAAAAATTCTACAATCAATATTGTAATTATATCTTAGGTTAGGAATGCAATGGTGGAAGGATAAAAGGTTGTAGGAAGACTAATAGACATAATTTTGAATGAAAAAAAAGGAAGAAGAAAGGTATTTAATGGAGAAGGAACTTTGATTAGCTATTTTTAGGCCATATCAAACTTGATGTAGCCAATCTCACTAAGAGAAGTCTCTCTATTAGTGAATTTTATTTCACTACTTAAGCTATTTGGACTAATTACACTAATATAGTCTATGCAAGTATTTTTGAAGCCCTTCTGATTAGTGTGCAAGCTATCAGGAAATTAGTCATAGAGATTAGTTCCTTATGAAATTGTATTTTGATTTTGAGCTAATTCGGTCTAGTCTAATGAACCACAACCCTGTTCCTACTTTGGATGATTTTTGCATGATCTTTTTCATGAAGAATAGTGCATGCTTACACAAGCAGCCATAGAACAACGAGTTGGTGCTTTGACACCTATTTCAGTTGCTTACGCAACCCAAGTGAAACAAAAAGATAGGGATATGAACATCGTTTAGTGTTAGAGTTGCAAAGGGTTTGGTCACATGGCATCTTCTTATACCAAAAAAATTTTGCAACTATTATAAGAGACTATTGTCAAATAATGCTCCATTCATCCTCCTTAGAAGACAAACATCTTTTAATGTGATAGTTGGTTCTATGGGTGGTTTTGTTTTTGCTCCAAATGATTCTGCTTCTGCTGTTCAATAGCCTGCTCTTATTCGTGCAATGGTACAATAAATGATACCATCTACATTCTTTGCTTTTGGAATAGTAGGAAATGTATTTTTTTTATTATGGAACCTTGGTATTTTGATTCGGGGGCCTCCAATCACATGATCCACTCAGTAGATCTCCTTGCTAAATTCAAAAAATATGATGGTAAGATGAGGATTCTTACAGTAAGTGGAAACTCTTGCCTATCATGGATGTTGGTGATGCTTCTCTATATTTAAATAATGTTTTGGTGTCTCTTGCGTTATCAACAAACCTTATTTCAGTTGGTCAGTTGGTTGAAACTCATTAAAATGTTCAATTTTCTTCTGCCAGTTGTTTTGTGTGGGATCAAGCGTTTGGGAGGGGGATCGTGAAGGGGCCTAAAGTGGGATGTCTCTTTCCTTTTCTCCTCCGTCCAAAACCAATATTGTTATCCTTTGTTCCAACATCTTTATCCAATGTTGCAAGATACTATTCTTCTCAAATAGAAGGGAAAGCAAGACATAGACTTCTAGGACATCTAAATCCTCATGTATTTTATACTTTATTCAAATATGGGATATTTGACAAGAAAATCATTCACTAAGAGCTTAGAAATGTAAGAACCAAGATTTTGTATTGAAATGGTAAAATCATTCACTAAGGTAGAATATCATGTAATGTCAGCTAGTTGCTTTGAAATTATGTGGCTATGTGGTCTTCTCTCCAAGCTTGGAGTTTCTCAAAGTCAGCCCACTACACTTCATGCCAATAATACTGGTGCAATTCAAATTGTTGCCAACCCAATGTTTTATGAATGGACAAAGCACATCGAAGTGGATTGTCACTATATCCATAAAGCTTATGACCACCATGTGATCACTCTTCCACATATCTCCTTAGATCTTTAGATAGTCGATATCTTAACTAAGCTAATGACTCATGCTAGACATTAGTTTCTTACTAGCAAATTGATGCTTCTTTCATTACTCTCATCAAAATTGGGGGGTTGGGGGTGTTGTCAAGGAATTAACTTTTGAATCAACAATTAATCAGCAACTAAGAATTAACACCTGAATTAAAATTTGAATAAGCATTTAATTAACATGCATTTGAATCAATAATTAATCAGCACTTAATAGCTAGCATTTGAATTAAAATTTGAATCAACATTTTGAATTAGCATTTAATATCCATTTTTTTTTGTAATTATACATCTAGAAAGGGGAGACTATTTTATTTATTTATTTGAGGCTTATTAGAAGCCTGATTTATCTCTTAGTCCTTATGAAGAACTTGTATATATATATAGGTACTCTATATATACGAGAAAATACATTCAATAAAATATGCTTCTTTCCAAGAATTATCACATAGAACTCCATCTCAGTTACTGAAGTGAATCAAGAGGCTAAAAGTCAAGAACATACCACTTGCCGCCATATCTAGGTTAGAATATTTATTATTTGTGATGCTTCGACACTACTGCAACCACAATTGAGACTTTATCACATGAAGTGAGGTTGAAGGATTGAAGGTCAAGTGACCTGCTTGTAAGTGAGGGAAATGGATGTTGTGTGATATGGGAGGGTGAGAGTGAATGGGTTTGAATTTAAAGATAGAAAGGGGAAGGGTATAAGGTTCCCTTCAATTGTGAATGATTTGGAATCCATACCCATATTGTGCCGCCCATAGCATATTCTAATCCTGTTAGGCCTCGTACCATATGCTTCCCTTTCGTCTTGTCTAGCTAATAAAAATCCACAAAACCCATTTTTGCCAGAGGCTAAAAGGACAATAGGGGTATAGGTTAAGAAAAAGGAAAATGAAAAGCGAGAAAAAGAGTCCTTGGATATCTTTCCAAGTGCACTTGGTTTAGATTCCTTATCCAGATTGTGTTACATCATATGTGGATCCTGTAGGTTGAATGGGGTCTTTTCTTTATCTCTTAGCTTGACCTAAATAATGCTTTGCCCTATGCCCATTTATTGTAAACTTTTGTGGGAACAAATTTATTGTTGAGTTGCATAGGAGGACTTGTTGCCTTGGGTGCAATTCTCATGCATGAATCTTCTAGTCATGTCATTTCTTGCTCCTCTTTATACAACCATGTGCTAGTATATGCTAGGTGTCTCAATTCTTCCAATTCATTGAGCTCTAGTTTCCTATCTTATCTTGCTACATTATAATCCCAATTGACTGCCCTCAAGGCCCAATATGACTTGTATTCTACCTCTATGGGCAAATTGCATGCTTTGCCAAGCACTATCTCGGAGAGTGACATCCCTAAAGTTGTCGTGAAAGTTGTTATGTGCCTACAATGCATCGTCTGATCATGTGGACCAATTCTTCATAGTAGGGCTCACACCATCTTTTAAAATTCTGTTGATTTTCCTGTTGAAAAGTTCGGCTCATCTAAATAGTTGTGGGTTGCATGCTATTGCAATTTTGTGCTTGACCCCATATTTACTCGGCAAATTCTCAAAGTATGTTGTAGAAGTGGGAACCTCCACTTATAATGGCCTTAGTTGTGCTAAATCTATTGAATTTTTTTTTTTGGGGTAAAGAATTTGGTCATTACCATGGTGTCGTTTGTGGGTAGAGCCATCATTTCAATCCACTTTGACACATAATTTTCTGATGAGTACATGCTGATTACTAAAGGATCGAGGTAAAAGTCATATAAAATCCATGCTCCAAATGTTAGATAACTTAATAGTACACATAATCTACTGTTATACATGCTTATTACTGAAGGATTGAGGGGAAAATCCCATAAATTCCATGCCCCAAACATAGATAATTCAAATTCCATAATATTAGTTCTAGGCATTTCTTACCTTTGGGATATATTCCCTACCTATTAGGCATCTCTAACAGGTCTTCAGAAATTCATGTGCGTCCAAACAATGACTTTATAATTCAAGAATTTAAAAAATAAGCCATATTATTAATTCCATCACTTTTGAAATCCCTTCATTTCTAAGCACACTATAATTTCATGAGAACTCATGGTATCTCTGTGATACTATTCAAAACTCATGTCATCTCTTAAATATTAGGTTGCTTATACTTAAACCTAGTTGGAATCAAGCAATAAAACCATAGTCGCGATTGTGGTTGTAGTCGCAGTATCGGGATGTCGCGAATCATATTTTATATGCCATGATTGTCATGGCATGATATTTTATTTTATAATAAATATTAGCAAATATCAATAAATATCGGTGAATATCAGTAACATATCAGCAAATATCAGCCGACGACTGATATATCATTGATAAATACATGAAATTCTAAGAACCTTGTATATCGTCAATTTTGTGTATTGAATGACCTAAAATTCAATAAATATCAGCTGATATTGTGTATTGGGACCGATATTTAATTGTATGGTCAGAATTGACAGAATTTGCCGTTGGAACTTGAAAGCTCTTTGTTTGTCTTACTGTGCAAAATTAGACATGGAGGAAGAAGAGTTGTAGTGTAAAATTGCAATATTGAGAAATGCTCTATTTGTCATTTGGTTTGTGGCATTTTTATTTGTTTCAGTTTCTGTACGTGTAATGACTTTGCTTCTGGATAGGTCCTACTGGATTTGCTGCATTGTGGAGTTGCCTTGGTGAATGGCGGGTATGTTGCCCTCATATCTTAGTCACTTAAGCTTTTTTCATCTAGGAGTATTAGCTGGCCAACATTTTGAATTCACCCCCCAGGCCCCCACCCCCCACCCCCCCAAAAAAAAGAGGCTACAATGTTAACGGTCAAAGTGGATGAAAGGGAGAATTGCTGATTTCATCCTTTTGGGCCATTGAGAGCATGCTTTCCACCAATAGAAAATGTTAAACAAAATTTATCTCAAGAGATTGTACATTGGGTGTTTCACATTCCGAACTGGATCAAGTAGTTGTGTTCTTTGCTTGCTTGTTTTTCCCTGCAAGTATGCTCACTATAGTGGATGGATGTCTCTTTTTCCCCAGAAATTCTCCATTTGATGAACCGATCGACTATCATTTCCAAACTCAGCTTGCCTGAATTTTTGACTGATTCCTTAAAATTGAGCCGGGAGTTGCACCATCTTGATACAAAGAATACATTCTACTAGTATCGAGAATCTTCAGATTGAAATAGATGCATTCCTATCTTTGCCTTGAGTATCTGATGTGTTCTGTATATTTACAGTTTCGTGGAGAAGGCTCATTTTTGTCCTAGATGTGTGGTTACTCATATTTTTACTAATTTCTGGAAAGTTCAGTCGATATTTGAAAGGTTTGATAGAGATAGGAGTGGAAGAATGGATGCAACAGAGCTGAAGGAAGCCTTTCGCAGTATAGGGTATGCTGTCCCACCATCGGTTCTTCAGCTTCTGGCGTCCAGTTATGATGATGGAAGCGGCCGCAAAGTTGATCTCAACTTTGATAGCTTCGTCGAGTAAGGCTACTTTCTTGGAGACTGACTTGTGCCCAGTTTTGATTTGGCTTCGTTCTGACATTTTGCTTTGTTGGGTATGTAGGTGTGGAATGATTATAAAGGTGAGATTTTGATTCCCTTCTTTGGAATTAACATTACTATCTCTGCATTCTCTAGTTGAAGCTCGTACAATATGTTACTATAATGACAACCCTTGTGAGGAAAATAGAAAATTATATTATATCGGAAGTTTTGTTTGGTCATTATAATCAGGTTGTCGTAATTTCAGGGTTTGACAGAAAAATTCAAGGAGAAGGATACTCGTTACACTGGTTCAGCAACGCTGACCTATGACACATTCATGTCTATGGTGCTTCCGTTTCTTGTAAGATATGATTGACTCCTTATGTATCTTTTTTTTTTTGGTTGAACGCCTTGCTTGAGGACTGTACATAAAGTTCTTTACCGTCTGTGGCAGTAGACCGTGTCATGTTTGTCCGATGATTTTGTATTTGCTTTTTTTTTTTTTTTTTTTTTGTTATGTCCACAGGTTTGTTTCATCGATTGTATCGGTAAAAACTCCCAAATTTGTAGCCTTCTACTTACCTTTTGGATTGATTATGATCTGGAAGTTTGTTGACTCTGAAGTCAGATCACACGACCTCAAAGAGTTGGTGTGGCTTACCATCGCAGCGTTGCCAAAATAATAGTGCTTTTATAACTGGTGTCTTAAGTGATCTGGGTTGACATCCCGGAGCAAACCATTGTTGATTTTGCTTCGTCTTAGACGATAAGCAGCAGCAGCCGCCTCCGAAGGTATGAAGAAAGGTGGCCTCATCTATCCTTTGGGCGCAAACCACTCCCCACCCCCTTTCAGTCTGCTTGTTTTAGATATGAAGAAAGGTGCCCTACAAACTTATTATCTATATTATTACTTCAAATAAATTTTAGATCGTTTGTTATATATATTATTTTTATAATTTTATCATCTACATTATATATTATATTATTACTTCATGACTAGATTTTAATACTTTTTATTATATATTTAAATTATCTTATACTATTACTTATATATCCTTATTAATTATGTCTATCCACCATCAATATTAATATTGTCATTATTATTTAATGCTAGTAATTATTAATTCATATTGATACTATTTATTTATATTTTATTTTTGATTATATTAATTATTATTTAGTATCAATATTAATTATTATTATTAATTATTAACTATTATTATGAACTTTTAAATATTAATATTATTTATTATTTCTTATTAATATTATTAATTAATCATGAATTAATAATTATTAATAATATTATTAATATGATTAATTATTAATTATAACTCCTTATTATAATTAATTATTAATATTATTAGTTTTTAAATTAATTAGCATTAATATTATTAATTAGTATTAATTATAAATTATTAATATTATTAATTATTAATAGTTTTTGATATAGCTTATTAAAATTAAATTTTTTAACAAACAAAAATGTTATTATAAAAATATATTTGATTAAAAAAATTCTTAAAATTATTAATATATATAAATTTATTTTAGATCAAATATATTATTAAATATTATTATTACTTTAGATACAAATAAAATGTGTCTATTAAATATTATTATTATTATTATTATTATTATTATTATTATTATTATTATTATTTCAAATGTATTATTAATTTGGTTATGTTATTATATCGAATTACATTTTATATGAAAAAACTAAACAAAGTTATAGTCTGGTGTTGGGCTGTCTAATGAACTAACTTGGGTGGGCTTAGATTTGGGATGTCATTTTAGTTCTTAACCCTTACGTTTTGGTTGGTCAAGCTGTCTTATTATATTTTTATTTGTGGTAATAGGCCTAATCATGATCTATTCCCCCACCCCTTTCTTTTTGTGTTGTATGAGCCTGAATGCAAGCAATTTTTTTTCTTTGTATGGGTTTACTTGAGTCCATAAATTTTTTTAAGTACTCTAATATTTTGGTGTCTTTACATTTAGTCTAATAATTTATGGCTATTTTGTGTTTTAATATTTTTACTTTAGGTACATTCATGTTTAAAAATAGATATACTTAGGTATGTATATAAAATTAGAAAAGTGATTTATTTTATTGTATAAGTATTTAATAGGTTTTTGATAAGTAAGGTCTTTCATTAAATAGAGGAAGGATAAAAAGCATTACTCATGAATTACACCTCACCTTCTAACATGGGTAAAGATAGATCACTCAATAACTTGCTAACCTTCCTTAGGAAAAGTACACTTAGGGTTGATGTAAGGCAATCGAAAACAATAAATAAAACAACTTGCCTATGAACATTACAAGACAAAATTGGAGGATTATCAAAGACCCTTAATGAAAGAAATTCGATAGATAGATAGCTGTATTACTAGGCAAATTAATCGACAACATTAGGCAATACCTAATTCATCGAACAATTGAGCTCTTGTTAGCTTAGATATATGTCACAAAAGGATCCTTCCCACACAATTCTGATTTAGCTCGAGTGTTTGGCTGAGAAAATATGCATTTGATAAAATTTAGTTGAAATGCCAACTACTAAGTTCTCTTTCTCGGGGAAGTGAACCATTGTATGGCATTTTGGGAATCCTATTGAATAATGAATCTTGAACCACATAACCTTTTTTTTTTGTTTTTTTGTAGATGGATTGTATAACACTTCTTTACCCTAATGACTTCCACAAATTGAATGGGGATGGAGAACACACATGAAATTTCTGTGCCAATTTGGGGGCACACCTCTAATCACCTTTTTTCTCTCATCCCCACAAACTGAGGCATCAACATTCCATTTCATCACACCGTGACTTGGGGATGTCCATTCCAGGGGAATCAAGCTCCTATTGTGTTGTCTTCTCTATTTTGTGTGGAAGCCTAATAAACATTAGGGAGTTCGAACTACCTCCTCTTCTGTGTATGGGAATGATAGCATCCAAAACTTCATCCACCGCACCGTGCGAAGGACAACCATAGTGATCACACCATTAATTTGGCTAATGTGCCCCTAAAATATTCGTACGTTACATTCTTTCCAAACTGATCAAACTATAACACAGAACATGACTTTTCATAGCCTCTGTTGGAATTTATTTACCTTCAAACGCTTCCATTGATCGAACAAATTTATCAAAGAATTTGATTGGCACCAAACCATCCCACATTTAAGCGTAGCCATCAGCTCTTTATCTTTGTTACCACAATGCATTGCTAAAGAAGGTGATGAGCGTCCTCCTTATACCGCCCACAATTCTTCACTTCTCTAGATTACACCATGTTTCCATAAGAAAATCTGGGATATTGCCTCGTAAAGCCATCCAGACAAAAGCTTGACCATGTATGGTATGGTATTCATCTACAGATTTGTAGCTAGTTGCAACACTCATGGATAGATGATTTTAGCAATTTCTGCAACAACCAATTTCACTGACAAAATGTATTTGTCATAAAAACATCAACACAATATATCTTTCCGGATCGGGTCAATCCGAACATCATGCCACACCTTCAGTAACTGTTGTAGAATCTGCAGTTCCCACTACCACATTCACCTTTTCCAAACAAAACACCATCGCCAATCACCTTGGAGCCACGCCCCTATATTGCCCACGGTTCTCTCCTTATTAGCTGCCAGAGAAAACAACCGTGGGAACCTATTTTTCAGCGGGCAATTTCCCATCCATATGCCAAAAGGCTGTACCGTAACCGTTTCCTTCTCTCTTCATTGTTCCCCCCAAAATCACGTTACTCCATTCCGAATCCTCTAGGATCAGTCCACAAGCATTTCTCCAAGCCCACTTGAAGGTTAACACCCAATTCTTGTGCCGTAGGTTTCCTAAGCCAATTCCACCCATGATTTTCGAGCGTTGGAACACGCGCCAATTTGCCCACTGAAGTTTCTGCCCAATATTTTCGTTGCCACCCAATAAGAATCTGCTAAAAGTCTGCTCCAGCTTTTTCGCAACCCTAGTCGGCATTCTAAAAATGGACAGGTAGTACATGGTTAGATTACTAAGAACGGACTTAATTAATGTGGCTCTCCCCCCAAACGACAAGATACATTCCCCTTCAAATATGCTAATCTTTGTTCCACCTTGTCAATCTCAGGATTCTAGAAAGATATTCTCATTGGTAAGCCACTAACAGGAACCCCCAAATAAATGAAGTTGTCAACCATCATCACATTCCAAGCGTCATCAACATTAATCCCCAACAAGGCACTCTTGAAAAAGTTGGTCTTTCGGCTGGAATCCATATAGAAAGAAAACTAGCAAGGCACATATTAAATTAATTATACACTCCTCCGCGGCAAGCGACTGAGACCTCCATACCATTCCTTGTAAACGGCCCCCCTCTCCGTAACCCCCTCTGTTTGCCCTTTTCAACGATCAAGTGAATCACTTCTGCCACCATGACAAAGAGGAAATGCGATAATGGATCCAACTTAAAAGAGTTTTGTTGGAGCTTCATTGACTAGCACTGAAGCGGAGGCTGATCCATAACAAGCACTCATCCATCTCTTCCACTTTACCGGAAACCCCATTTCTTGCATCGCCAAATCCAAAAAACGTCCAGCTAACACTATCATACGCCTTATTGAAATCTATCTTGGACAATGTTTTTGAAGCCCAAAAGTCGTTCACCAATTTGAGAACATCTTCGCTAAGCAATTCCCTTTCTTTCTTCATAAGGGCAAAATTAAAACCATCCGGCCCGGGGGCAATGGAGCTGTCACAAGACCGCACAACAATCCTTACTTCCTCTAAAAATTGTTGAACGAGGTCTCCTTGTTTCTAGCGCGGAATTTTCTTAAACTCTACAAGTATGCGAACATCGGCCGGTTAGCCACTTCCTCACTCAAAGCCGTCTTAAAGAAAGCATAAATCCCCTCTTTAATTTCTTGCGGTAAGTAGTTCCTTCAATTACAACATTTTCTATGTCCTTTCTCCTCCTATTTGTAGCAGAAGAGTGAAAAAAATCTGGTGTTACGGTCCCCCTCTCTTAACCAGTGGCTCCTCGATCTTCGGGCCTTGAACGATTCCAACCATCTATTCCATCCCCCAATCTCCACTAGCCTTCTTCTTATATCGATTTCTTCATCAGCAAGCACTTTCTGGTTAATGCTTCGTGTTTGCAGCTCCCCAAACTCTTCTCTGTTCCATCTTTTCAAAGCTACTTTAATACTCCGTAGGTTAGATGGATCGGGGCTTCACTATTTCCAGACAGCCAAGCCCTCCTAAGTGTCTGCGTTCTATTTTTTCACCCAATTTGAGTTTAAGTATATTTACATGGATTTGGGCTTGGTTATGGGTCTAATATTTTCGGATTTAGATCCGAAACATTGGATTTGTTTAGTGTGTATCAGTGTATGTATGTGTGTATAATCTTGTTTGTCATTTTAGTCATAATTTTGTTTAAATTCCTTATTTATATTTTTAATTTTATTTCTATATATTTACCTTATAAGAACTATGCATAATATTTTATTCCAAAAGTATGAAAATAAAATTTTAAAAATTAAAGTAATTATTTCAAAATATTTATATTTTCACTTGAAGAATTTTTTTACCATAAAATATATATGAAACTACATAGAATATAAATATAAATATATTTATATTTATACAATTTTTTTTCCAGCATGATCCATTTACTTGTAAAACTTATGTGTCTGGATCTTGATTTTGACTTTTAAGGCCTGACAAATCTAAATTTAGATAATATAAAAAGGTCCAAATCTGGTTGGAACCGACCCAAATTCGATCTATGGTCATCCCAAAATCTAGTCAACAATTAGGGATAATAAACAATGTTGGGCCTAAGTTGCATCTATTAGACTTAACCAATAAGGGGTTGTGACTGAAAATATAAAGGGCCATGATTGCATCTATTAGGTTTGGCATGTAATCCGTCCATTCCAGATTAAACACAAAAATACTAAAGTAGAATTATTAAAAATACATAATGCTTATAAAATATTAGGTTATAAGCAAATTTTAAAAAAAAATTAAGATATCCATAAAAATATTATGCCAAACACTAGATTATCTACATGATATTTATTCAAAAAATAAAATGGACACATACACAAATTAACTCATCAACCCAACCAAATAGGAAATCAATTACAATTAGGGAACATGGAGAAAGGCTAAGACAACTTGACAAACCAAAATCTAAGGCCTGAGAAATGAAATAACCCATGCCAAAACTAAACACGACACAATTAGTTTGATAGGTAGCTTAAAAACATCTTCTGAACAACTGTTTGAAAAGTTAGTCATTGTAAGCCAATGTGCAAGCTATCAAATGCTTTTTTAGTCCATTGGTGCCTACTCACTAGTGATAAATGAGAAACATGTGCATATATTCTATCATTTATATCCTCAATTTGCATTATTATTATTATTATTATTATTATTATTATTATTATTTAAGTTATAATTAATGAATAGTAATTTGTTTTGGGTATTTTATGTAGGTGCAAGGTTTGGACAAATAATGTATTAAAAGTGATATAAAATGGGAGTCCCAAATTAGCTTGGAATGATGATTAACATGCAATATAGTAAGGTTGTGCCTTGGGACATAGCCATGGAAGTTTTAGAGTAAAGAGAGAAGCAACTCATCAAATTCGCCACAACCATAGTCAAGATGTAGTCCATGCCATACCTAATGCATGGCCAAATTACTGACTATGGTCGAACCATACTCAACCTTTATCTTATGATATGACTCTGGCATTTGTATTTTTTTCGTTTTAAGAATCGATTACCTCCGTAAATTTTCAATTATTACGTAAATTTATATATACTTTTGGAGATGATCTTTGAACTTTGTTTCTCGCTAGTTTTCAGCCATCATTAATGTACACTACACTCTCTTCATTTTAGTCTAATTTATTGTTTGATCACCAATTTCTCTTACAATTATTTACTTTTGATGTTCCAAATCTTAAAGAAATTAGTTTTATCTTCTATTATCTACCTTTAATTTATATTATTCATGATATTTACTTCTTCATGTTTATCATTATTATGATTATACTTGAGTAGATTTCTTTTTCTAGAGTTGGATCTAGTTTAAATTATTACTGAATGATGTATTAGTTTGAATTTCTATTCGGATTGCTTGGGTTCTTGAATTCAATTGTTAGTTCTTCAATTATGATTAAGTTGCTTGATCTCTAATTTGACTAGACATAGGTAGTTAATCAAAGAAGTAAATTGTGCTATTAACCAAAAATATAACAATTAAATAAGAAAATGAAACCACAAAGTAAGCTAGAGTCTCTTGGTAATTTTACTAATTTAGCATAGAATATAATAGATATAATTTGATTTAATACCATAAAAATAGGTTATTAAATTGGATTATATATGATTATTAAACATTGAAAAAATGTTATTAGTTAATTTAGGTTATTTTACCCTTTCGGATTTAAGTAGTTGTTTGAAAATTAAATTAATTATTCATTAATTATTAATTTTTTGTTGATAATAAAATCCTATAATTTTTATTAGATTTTTACTATCGTTAGTATTGTTATTTGATATCATTTCATTATTCATTTCCTACTTCCTAAATTTGAATTATTTAGATGGCCATAATTGGTGAAAATTTGAATTAATAATAAGTCTCTGTGGAGACGATCTTGACGCGCTATAATGATAGTTGTGCGCTTGCGATTTAAACCATTAACTAAGAAAGCAAATATAGTTGGAGGGAGGAAACAAAACTTAGTTTTCTTTGAACCAAAAAAGCTAGATAAGATTGCATTTCTTCATATTTTTAGTTGTTGCTAATTATCTGTAACACTTTTTTTTACTACTAATTTTTATTTTTTTATTTTTTTAAGACATTTGCAGAAGTGGAAATAATACAATATTCATATATAAAAATGGGGTGTTACTGCCACATATAATATTGGATAGATATCCTTCCACTAATTCATATTAGATGCAAGGCTAAATATCCAATCAACCAAAACACAATAAACAAAGTGTGCTAAAATAGATAACATAAAATATAATAGGAGTTAGGGTTTACAAAACAAGATCATTTCGGGTCCGAACAACTAAAATACATAGAGAGTGAAAATTGGAAAATATGGCAAAACAATAAAAGCTAGGTTTCTCAAGGATAAAAAAAAGAGTAACCACTAGAAGTCTACACTGATTTCCCCATACCCAAACACATTATAGGTTAACTAATAATCACTCTCAAATACTTGCACAAAGTTTCTTGCTTGTGGGATAGAGCATGTGACCTAACAAACAAACGCACCAGTATGATACGTACTAAGTAGGACAACTTACCTACTCATGGGTTACAATACACGTACGGTCATGAAAAAACATATAGATCATACTGACACTCATTCTTGTACTCATGCAATAATTTATCAATGTACGTGCTCTACCAACATGGAGTCCTTATCATGGTAAACTAATCATGGTCATGGAAGAAGATAGTATCATGCTCAATAATAGACATGGAAATCATGGAATGTCATGTTTCACACCAAGTGTAGAAAATTCATAATTCCTCATACTTTTACATAATTCGTGAGTCATGGTTAGCAACATATGATCATGGGAAGTAACAACCATGGTGTGAAATACTAGGTAGACCTTAAGGTCCATTATGCTTATCTAATCATATGATTCGAATCACAATGTTATAAAATTGTTAATTTATTTGCTCATATTTCTCTTCCTTTTTTAGCAATGGGTTGGATTATCCCTCATGGTCTCTCAATACCCATGGAAATCAAACCAATAATCTAAAAAATATAAAGTCCCGCCCAAGATAAAATAACCACCTAGGTGACCAATCCTTTTTAGTATCAATATCTCTTAGTACATCATCAGTGTCTAGAGTAAAAAATGTACCAGGACCAACTAGGATCGCACCCAAACTTAGATAAATGTCCCCCAAGGCAACCTAACATCTTTTATTTAATCGAGGATTGTATAACCTAGATATATACCATCTCCATGATTTTCCACTTTAGGTGATTAATGTTTTATTAAGCAAGTCATATACTAAAGAAGGCCCACATAACATACCAAATGCACCATAATCACATAATCTTTTAAAATTGTCCATCATAACCCTTCAAATACACTTAATGGTGGTACCATCAACACTTGACCAATTTGATCCAAAATTAAGTTAATGATTCATGCTAAGAAGTGAATCTCTATCATCCAAGAATCATATCATTACATAATATCAAGTCTCAAACCAACATAAGTTAAAAGGAAGCAAATAAAGCATTCTAGCCAAAACTAGTCTATTGGTTTGGTGCAGTTGCACCAAACCTTGGTATTCCTATAAAAAATAGTCAATTAATTTGTCGAATCATTGAATTATTCTAAAGACCAAGAGGTGGGTTCAAACCAAGACCAAGCTAAAAATCACCATAGACATACCAGATGATTGGTTTGGCTAACCTTTTGCCTGTCTTAGAGACCATTCGATTGGTTTGACTAAACAAGTCAATGGGTCTGTGCAAAAACAACATACATATGTGATTCCACACACTCTATGATCTTCAATCCGAACCATTCATATCCATATCATTAGGTATTGTAAAAAACTAAGATTAAACATGTTAAACTACTCAATCATTCTATATTTCTAAGATTCATCAAACATATGCATGAAAACTCATATTTATCATCATAGCATAACTCAGGGTATGAATCAATACAATACCACTACTATCATGTAATCGTACAAAATTCATAATATTGAAACCTACTCAAACCCACATGCTCATTCATTTCACATTTCAAGGTAAGAATGAGTTGTCTAATGAAGTTTAGCAAAAGCACACTAATGAGGGAAAAATTTATTTGAAAAACCTCAAGCCTCGAAAACCTTAAAATAAATAAAAAATTAGAAAAATCTCCTTAAAAATCACATAAAATCAAACAAAACATGAGATCCGGGATAAATAGAAGATATCACTTCACCAAAGTAAACATCAAGAAAAACCAGCTCAATCCTTAATATTTGTTTTTTTTACTAAATTTAACCCTATCTTGCTTTACAGTAAAATAAGAAAGAGTTATAGGAATAATCAAAAGAAGCGAAGGGGATCAGAAATGGGGAATACAAAGAAGAAAGGAGTGGAGACACAAGAGAAGGGAAAATAGAGTGTTTTCTGGTGCCTGAGAGAAAAATGAGAGTTAAGGTTGTTAATATACCCACAAATTGATGGGAAAAGATGGGGAGAGGTACACCACATCAAAACCCTACTTCTCCCCCTCAAATTCAGGTAAATTTGGGCAAATTTCTCAAGAAATATGTTGACTTTTCCCATTGCTCTAATGGTTATGGCTAAAACATTTCATAGTAATACACCTTAGAATAATCCAAAGAAAAGAAAGGAAAAGAGATAATAAGGCATGGAAAACAATCACCAAACGTTGTAGGGATTATCTAGAATAAAATTTTTCGTCCAGACTTGTATAGAAGAGAGAGGAAGAAGGAGAAAAATTGTGAGGTTATCATCCTCCCTTTTGTCAACTTCAGTCCATGAATCCATTTGAGGTAGTTAAGGAGTTATGATTAATAGCCACAAATTTTCAAAGAGGGTTTAGAATAAATTGAAACTTGATTACCAAGATTTAATATTGTTAGAAGAATTTTCCCATTAAGCAAATCAGTCGATTGATTTGGTGCACCCATCGACCGGTATCAACCATTTGATTGATTTTTCAGACTAGTCGACTAGTTACCCTGAACCAAAATCCAGACTTAAGTTAACGGACTAGTCGGTGAGCCCATATAACTAGTAAAATAATACGTGGGGGAGATCATTTTTCTTCTTTGTTTTCCACACTTTTTCAAATCATATCCAAAATACATTTCCAAAACAAGATTAAACGCCATCCAATCATCTTCAAGAACATGAATTTTACACATTGTAGGTCTAATTACATTATCCATCAGGAATTTCCCATTAATATTGTAGCTACTTGTGCCCTAGCCATTCATGTTTTGGGATTGATTACTATCAAGTGTGTTAGTGTTCCCCTTTTCCACCGTGTACTTCATTAAAAGAAGGGGGGAAGGAATATGTAGATTGGTTTGTTGTAAGATTTCATTTGTCAAGCATAACACTTATTAGTTGATTATATCAATATTTATTTAGTTTAGTTGAGGTTGATTATTCCTATTAAATTTGTTTGACATTTTTTAGGTTGAACCAAAATTAATTTAGGTTAAATATTAATCTACTTTAACTTAAAAATATCCTAAAATTGTTAACTTCTAATTTGGCAGTTAGTTAAAGTAGGTTAATATTGACATTTTTATCCAAAATTAGTTAAATTATCATTATCTCCACCTAATAATGTTTTTTTAAACATGTATCATAACATATGCATGCTTGTAATAACGGTGATCAAAATTGCTAACACTTACCAATTGAAGATTTATAATAACTATTTAATTAGTATTCAATACAAAATTTTATTAATGGAAAAGAGCAGTATGGATGACATTAGGTTCTAAACTTGACCCATCCTTATTTTGAATGGATCTAGGTCTATGATTTTTAAAATCGATAAATTTGGATCAAATTTGGGTCCATATATACTTAAAAGAGTCTAGGTCTATATTTAGCAGTCCCAGACATGCTTAACCTATTTAGTATATATGTATCTTTTTTTTTTGTGATTTTGTTTGAGTTATTTATTTATTTTTTCAATTTTATTTTTGTGCATTAACTTTATAAGAAATATATATGATACTAATTCTAAAAGTATTAAAACGTTATTTGAGAAGTTAAAATAGCTATTTTAAAATATTTATGTCTTCACTTAGAAGAAGCAAACCATGTAGTCGATCAACTTGCAAAATAAGGCCTCAGACGAACAAAACCATTTATTGCATGGGTTTAGCGAGATTCTCATAAATATTGTTTCATTTTGATATCTTTAATTCTCAAGTTTTCTCAAGTTTTTGTTTTCTTTGTAAATCAGGCATCTAGGTATGGGTGGTGAACTAAGGTGTGTGCTACTAAGAGAGTAGTGCTTAGTTTATACTTGAGAAATTTCAAATTAATAAAACTACATTACTTATAAAATAACTAAATTATTTATTTATTTATTTAAAAAAATATTCAGATCCATTTAGGATATATTTATCAAATAAATTTGGTCAATCTAGGCATAGATTTAAGCTTTTAAGATCAAACAGGTTTAGCTCTAGGTAATGTAAATCGATCTAGATTTGGTTGAACCTGACCTAAAGACGATCCATTGTCATCCCGAGCGGAATGCATGATTCATCAAAGTATAAAAACGAAGGCCTAGAAAACATCTTGGAGGACATCTCCCTCCACCTTGTAGGAAAATTTGAGGAGGATCACTAACGTTTTATTTAGAGTTATTTAACAAAAGTAATTATCTAAGATAGTTACTTATTTTTTTATTAAAAAAATTACCCTATATTTTATATAAAAATAATTAATTATATTAGATAATTATTTTTGATAAATAGTTTTAGATATAACATAAATCATACCAGCAAAAAACACATCCAAACTACTAGCCTCAAAATTTTGAAATAACCTGGCTTAGCAAATGTACATGTGCCTGTGAAACAATGAATATAGGCTCTCTCGGGCTTTCCTAATAGTTAAAATTTCAATTTACTTTTATTTTCTTGTTATACACTTAATGAAAAGAAGATAGAATATGCTTGCCCAAAAGGTCCCCTATTTTCATTATTAGTTCAATTTACTATATTTATTGAGTCATCACCCAATATAAATGAACAACTCACTTTGAGTATACATGGAGGAGTGATAATTGTCTATTGTTATCTATAATCGTCAATTATCTTATTATATTTAATAAATAAATTTATTAAAAATATTATAAAATTTAAAAATTAGTGTTAGAAGTAACTACTTAAGGACAAAATGCTCACTCTAATGCTCTATTTGGTTCATGCAAAGTTTTAAAGAAAATAAAGAGAAAAATAATTTTTTGTGTTTGGTTTACATGAGATAATGAAATAGGAAAAAAAGTAAGGAATAAAATTATTAAAGATTAACTATATAATTTTCTTTGAGGAAAGTTTGAAGAAAACTATTTTGATTTTAATTTTTTAAAAATCAAATAGAGCATAATAGACCAAAAAAACAAACAAATGTATTGTGTATACTCCTATTTTAAGGGAAAATTATTTTAAAGTCCAATTAAGTGAAACTATTTAAAGTTGTATAATCTATTTGGTATTTAATTTATTTTTTTGGTATCTAATTTACATATACATATAGAGAATATTATCTGTATATTTATGTATAATTAGGTGTACATATTAGTATAATAATATATACATAATATTTTATATTTAAAACCAAATACTTTAGAACCATATTTTTTTTTCCTATTAATTCTAGTTAAGTGGACCTCAAACTAACTTTTCCTCTATTTAAAGATATCATAATAATTACTTAGAACTCCCGCCAATCACACTCATTCCCCTTCCTACACAGCAATTGGTGCACATCCGTATTCCACCTCAATCATCGCACTTTTGTTGCAATCCCAGACAGCCGGTCCTCTCCCCGTCATAACAGATAGATGGTATGGATCCACTTGAGTCCGAGTGGGTTTTGAGCCACCTCATCTACGTTGTAAGGGAACTCAAATCTCCCATCCACCAACTGTTTCTTAGCAAAATTATGTCAGGAATCCTCCGGGTATTATTAATAGATAGATAAATAAATAAATCCTAACGTTTCATGGCTTCCAAATCTAAGAGACAATTGTTACAATAAAGATAAAATGTCATACTTACTTTTTCTAAATAAACTGCCTTTAGAAGACTCCTACGATTGCATGAAAAAAATCATTTGTATCCATCGGAAACACTTACGGGGCTTCCTTCCTAGATCTCAAGTCACCACAGCCAAAATTTTCTGGTCGTGACAGCGTAAATTATTCAATAATTTTAATATGCTTATTTTACCTTATTTAATAATTCAATTATTTGACTTTTTATTTCATATATGTTTTTAGTGAACTATTATTATTGTTGTTATTTTCATAGTGACACGTTATACACTTCCAACACTTAACGTATTTGACAACCTAACGATCACATGTTATTAATTTATTCCAGTGTGCCATATAATTTTATCAAATCAAGCCTAGTTGCATAGGTTAGTCGTCATCTTCATATATTTATTTGAATGATTCTATAGAAACTAAATGACTAGGAATACCGAATTGCAAAGTTTTAGTATGAACTCTATATGGGTACACGTTATTCGGCCTATTTCCTAATAATAGATATAATGTATTTTGAATAATGTTAAAGAGGTACTATGGCATTTTTGGCTTATTTTAACTTAAGCAACGTCATATTAATATTTTTAAAATAATAAAATAATACCTTCATCTACACCTTTTTTTTCTAACATTAACTTGAGGGTAGATTTTTTTTGAATATTAATAATTTCTTAATATCATTTTTTTTAAATTAAAAAAATGTACTCAAACGGTTAAAATACTTCCAACTTGTCTTAGAAATTATAAATGTAATTTTAGCGATATAAGACTAATAATAATAATAATAATAATAATAATAATAATAATAATAATGTCCTTAATTACCATATTGGAAAATGGCCGGACGACAAGTGGCAAAATAATGTCTGCTACTTGATGAAAGTCGGACGATCATGACGACGGCATTTTGTAAGGATCGGTGCTCCCTTCACAACGTACCGAAGCAAATATATCTTTTGCGATCGCAAGCAATTGGTTGGTGGGATGGCCATCAATTATCACGATCAAAGGCGAGATAGGTTGATTAGTAGTACAATCTTTGAGAGTACGCCACTTGAACAAGTCATTATAACTTAAAATCATCCATCGGCAGACTCATTGTGGTATTGATTAATTGTCGCTATTCTCTTAAGTCAGTCTCCGTTTGGCATATGGTAAGTGTCCGTTTGACATATGACGAATAAGGTTAGAAGAATACAATAGTTCACCATTGTTCACTTTGATTGACAAGCTTGGCCTGAATGCTCGGCGAACTTGGCCTCGGCCTAAGACACTCAAATTTTAAGGAGCCCCGTTAGTTATTGTAGTATATATTTATCTTCTGGTACAAAAGAGTCAAACGAAAGTATTGGTTGAGCGGAAAGTCATAATTATAGCAGTTGAAATATCACGGTTTAAATTGTGATTTTTTATTTTATTTTTACTTTATTTTAGGGTCCTACAATGCATATTTATATACACATATGTACATAAAATACACTTTTGGATTGAATGTATGTTTGTAGGGTTGTTATTGAATCAAATCCTTAGTTATTTGAGTTTGACTTGTTTATTAAACTAGTTAAACCTAGTTGGATAGTTATTAAATGAGTTCTAAATATTAGTATTTGGGTGAGTTTTATTTGTTTATAAATATGTCAAGTTGATTCACGAGTCAACTCTAATAATAGAGACAAGTTATTTTGATTCATTCAATTAAAACTTTGCTTACTATAACTCAAATCGTACATGCAATTTTTATTTTTATTTTTATTGAACATAAGTAATCAACTAATTTATGTATAACATAATATATAGTTTTGAATTAATTGTTGTAAGAGAATGGATAAGCACTACACATATGTAATGTGGTACTTATAGATGATTATCTATTAAATATCTAAATGAATATCAAATGAGCTTTTAAACAATTATTAATCAAACTTTTAATTGAGCTTATAAACAAGCCGACTCGCAAATAAATGAGTAGAACCTACCTTGACTTGTGCTTGACTTATTTAATAAACCACTATAAAAATAAGATTTAGGCTTATATTATTTACTTAAACGAACAAACCGAATTGATCATTAATTTATCAACCCACAATGAATTAATTTATGAGCCAAATTGACTCATTAACAACTCTACCCATTTGATTATTCAAATCGAATTGATTACTTAATTGCTACACGCAATCAATTATTCAAATCCACATAGTTTTGACAATAATTGCCAACAAATAAAAATAAAAAATAGTTGCAATAGTTATTATTATTATTTTTTAAAAACTACTACATAAAATAAAATAATTACTTACTATATTTCAATGTTTGTAGATTAATGACAAATGGTGATGGCCATATGGCACCCAAATTCCTGTAAGTACAATAATTATTTTTCATTAGTTAAATTTAACTACAAGAATAAAATTTTAGTGATATTTTCATTAAAAATATATGTGTAAAGTATTTATTTTATTTACGACCCATCCTTTGGCTAAGATCCCTAGAATATGTTTTTTTGTGTGTCTTCTGCCTAAGGCCCTCTAGCATCTAAGGCATTCCTAATGCTTGAAAACCTACTTAGAAATATTTATTTAGGTTAATGGAGGTTAAAGATTCATTTTGAATCACTCGATTTTTACTAACTCCATTTTTGGAGACAATTGGAATGAAGGATAAAACTTAAATTATACCATTAGTAATAGTAAATTAGAAGAAAAGGAAAAAAGTTAAATAATCAAAGAAAACGAAAATTCTGAGGATATTTTTTGCTCACAAACTATAGTATCGTATAGATAGATATATAGATAATTTTTATGTAGTAGATCTGTTGATTAAGGTTGTTGATGGCTTCACAACTTTTAAATATTTGTACTAGTTAAAGTATAGAAATCTGTTCCTATTCTGTCCCAAAGGCGAAATCCCTCGCCCCCCGGGCCCCCAACCTGCCTAGTATAGAAACTATCTATAGCATAGCGGAGAGGAGAGTGCGTCGATAGTTAATTCTTTGCTAGAATTTGATAGTGCTTCGTGTATTTTCATTTTGTAGGCTAGATTTTGATATATTAATAAGGAGGGTTTATTCTCTAAATCTTATTTTTTTATTGTTTTGATCGGATCTAAATTTATTAGTATTCATGTAATATAATATAAATTTGTTGGTGATAACCGGATCCAATCTGATTAATATTGATAAGAATAACTATAATGATATTAATATTTATAATACTAGTAACATTAATAATTTTTATTATAATAAAGTATATTAAAATAAAAAAATGAATTAATTATGATAATTATAATGATAATTGTAATAATAATTATATTTATAATGATAATAATATGAATAATACTATTGATATTAATAATGTAAATAGTAACAATATTTCTTATAACAATAATATGTATACCTAAAATAAAAAAATTATTTATAATGATATTATTAAAAATTAGAAAATTTATATGTATAATAATAATAATTATAATAATTATATTAATAAATGTAGTAAGAATAATAATAATAATAATAATAATAATAATAATAATAACAACAACAACAACATAATAATAATAATAATCATTATATTAATAAATATCATAATAATTAATGATAATAATTATTGTATTAATTATAATTATAATAATTATTTCAATAATAATCATAATGACTATTATGATGGTTACACTAATAATTAGTATAATAATTACATCAATATTTCTAACAATTATATTTATAATAATTTTTAGTATTCTAGTAATTGTCTTAATAATATTTACTATTATTATTATTATTATATTAATAATATGAATAATATTAATTAGTATGATAAAAATAATTATAATTTTAAGAATTATACCAATAATAATTAGTATTATCATAACAATTACTTTAATATTTATCATAATATTGATGATAATAAGATTATTATTAAAATTAAAATTTATGTTAGTAATGATAGTAATTGTATTATTTAATATTTATAATAATTTGTTCTAATAATAAATATCATCATCATGATTATTATTATTATTTTTAGTTATGAATATAATTTATTATAATTAATATCATTATTTATATTATCAAATTATTTACTACCACTACTAATACTACTACTATAGGTGGCAATCGAGTTAGGTGGGTCGAGTTATAGTGGGTTAGGTTATTCTCAGATCGGATTATATGCGGGCTATTTTTCTTTGTTGGTCGGTTGTGGATCGGGTTGTTCGGGTTGGGTTCAGGTTGTTGCATATCTGGGTTATATTGGATTAATTTATTTGGTCGGGTCGGGTTTGAGTTGAGACAGTTTTATTTTGAGTCGAGTTGGGTTCGGATCATTTCAGGTTAGTTTGTCAGATCGGGTCGGGTCTAAGGATGTAAACATGACGGATTTTACTAGAAATCAATGAATTTTATCCGTTAGATATTCAAATATATATGGATGATAGAAAAAAAACACCCTTTGGGTTTGAGTACGAATATGGATATGGAATATCCATATCCGTACCCGTACTTGTATCCATATCCATACCCATTTACTAGATATATAATAACCCTTTTATCCTTAATTTTAAAATATATATAGTATAAATTAGGGTTAAAATTGTTATTTGATTTAACTCTAAATGAGTTTATCTATCGGATAAGGGATTTATCCATTGAGTAATATCCATTAATGGGTGAACGAATTATCCTTTGAGTAACAGATATTCAATGGATACGGATATGGATGTATTAATGGATACTCGTTTGGGGTACGGGTACAAATTTGGGTACGTATTTTCTTATCGGCTATAGGTACGAGTATGGGCACACCTGCCCTAACCCCGCTCCGTTTACATCCCTATCGGGCCGGGTTTGGGTTGAGCAAGCTTGTATTCAGGTAATTATGTATTTGAGTTAATTTAACAGGTCAGGTTTGGAATAATTTAATGAGTCAAGACTTTTTAGGCTTTGATGGATCGAGTTGGGTTCAGATTGAGCTAAGCTTGGATTAAATCACTTTGTATTTAAGTCAAATAAGGTATTGACCACTAAAATTAATCTAATTCATTAACCTCATAGGCAAGAATTAATTTTATCTTCATATAAGCATGCGATTAATAATGTGTTATTTATTGCTATTTGTTTCTTATTATAACTTTTTTAATGTTGTATTTTATGCAAAAATTTGGTAAAATTAGAATATTATTGGTAAATAAGTAAGTTCACAATAAAAGTAAAAAAAATAAGCAAAATATAAATACTGATATATTTTTAAAAACTTTAAATAAATAATAAAACATGTTTATTTTTTTTATTATCATAAATGATTAATATCGAATTCAGTTTTATTGAGTCGGGTCGGATTGATAGCGGGCTGGGTTGATAGTGGGTTGGATTGCTAACAGATCTAGTTGATGTTGGGTTACAGGTTGAGGTTGAGTTATTTATATTCTGGTCAACATCGGATCGGATCAGTTTCGGATCAAGTTTGCATAAGGTTAAGTTGATAAATTTATCAGATTATATCAGATCGGATTTTATAGGGATCGGGTCGGGCCAGGTCAACTTTTGTCGACTTACTACTACTTCTACTAATAATAAACCATTATTATTATTATTATTATCATCATTATCTGAAATAACCTTTGGTGAAATTTATCAATGATTATTTTATTATGATTAAAATATATGCAATTGTCATAATATATAATTGAATTTTTTATGCTGTTATTAATTTTACTGTCCTTATAATTATATTTGGAGGGAGGGGGGAGGGAGACAGAATTGACCTCAGATTAATTGACACTAGGTGAAGAACAATAAACGCTAGACGGTAAGGCTCTTCCCCTTCTATCCTTGTAAATGATCTGTGAGTAATGTTTACATCAGGAATCACGACTAGCGACTAAAATCGAAAATAACCCAAACCAAACCAAAGCGAATCGAATTTTACTTTATTGTTAATGCTATGCTATAGCTATAGCCATCCCACGTTTCTTTCATTGCAGATGGGTTTTAAACATTCGGGTCAAATATGGTAGGCCTTGATGACCGGCTTTATATGTCCCCAGGTTTTTCTTTTTCAACCCCGGATAAGAGCCGTCGACGGCCGCGGGCATTTTTGAAAATGAAGGATAAGTTACAGTGTTAAACCCATTAAGCCTGCTACAGCATGAACTTTTGGATGAATAAACAAAAAGCGGCGTTGCCCTTTCATGGTACGGCAGCATGAGACATAAGACACTATTCACCTGACGGTCATTTTATACTAATTCATCCATCCTGCTAGTGATCATGCTTTCTTCGTAAAATAATCTATTATACTGTAAAAGAGGAGAAATAAGGCAACATATATTAGAGGCTGCCGCCGCCCGGAATCTAGTAAGTTGCTTGAGGGTCAAACGCACTGCTCGAGATCCGGTGAAATGAATAAATGAGAAAATTTGACAAAGAGAGAGTATGTATAAAGAAATGTAAACGCGGAATTTTATAATGGGGAATCCCTTATTTAGGAGAGGTGAATCCTCTATTTACAGCCAATACGTAGGGTTAGGTTTTGGAGGTTGGAGAATAGTGATTGGGTCGTCCTATAGAGTCATTTGGTTGGTTCTAAACCCTTCTAATAAAATGTTGATAATTAAGCTGCTGATATAGTTTGGGTTTGGTTTTTTTTTTGCTCTGATGTGATGTTCCTTGACGTTTCGATCATCTCTCTATATATTTTTGTCCTTGCCGACGAGCCTTGATTTGTTAATGGCTTTGTCATTTGGCATCAATGATATTCCGATCTCTCCTTACTTTATGTCTCGACAATTTTTTTGTCAGTATTATTTGATTATGTAGTCGATCTTATGTTTGCTTCCAGTTTCTTCTTCTTTTTCAAACCCTTCTTGCTTTGTAATTGCGAATGGTGCAATACAAAATTAGCCACCCCTCATCTTTTTTGCCCTTTATTATTTTTGAATTTTAATTTACCTTCTTTTGAATCTCATATAATATTTTTAAATTTCAATCACCATAGGAATTTACATTGTGGCTTCCTTCGCCTCCTCCTCCTCATTTTTCTCCCTCCTTTGCCTTTTCTTCTAACCAAGTGCTACCCATGCCCTAAATTTGTTTGAAACCTAGGGTTGACATCTCGAAACAACAAAGGTCAAAAAATTATTCGTCCTATCTACCTAAGGATCTTTAGAATTATCTAGCCCCAAACTCCCCTAATTGTGTCCTTCTCTCAACCTCTTTAGATATGTAAGGTCTAAGCTCTCAACCACAAACTTAGCCGTAAAATTCTATTTCATTAGTCTCAGTACCCAATCCTTTGGCTATTAGGAGGATAGCGCCCCAAAGGTAGCAAAGGTCTTGAAGTGAGAGGTAGGTAGATGTAACACCCCCAAATTTACTATTGAAAAATTTCATTTTATTTAAAATTTAGTGGAAGCAAAAATAAAAAATTGTAAATTTCGGGGATATTACCGCCACACTTAGTACCTTACCAATTTTCTCCTACAGTTCTAGTATCAAGTGCTAAGATTAAAAGAATAAAATACAATTTGCTCGAATTCAAACTTTATTTAAATCAGAGAATTGCAAATAATTTCGTTACAAGAATATAATCCACCAATAGTGGTTACAAGAACAAATATTACATTTAAACTAGGAATTAAAAGGTGAAACAGTGAAACCCTAAAAGTTTTAGGATAATCCTTACGCTTTTTCCCATTGCTCACTTGAATAACACCTACAACGGACCTACAAGGGATACTGCCCATTAAATAGGCAGGGGCCTATGAATGGAATCCTTTAGTACTATGGTACCGAGTAACACATTTAAACCAAATTGAAAAGTAGGCCCACATGCAACACATAATACAAAAACTATGTAGAATGACAGCATACGGGCTAATACACAAGGCAACATCTCATACAATAAGAAAATGCATAACACAAATCTGTATACTTAGCAAATTCATCATATACCCAAGCAGGGACATGCACTAAAATCAAACTCATGTCATATCAATAGGTCATAACGTGAAATCAATACCTTTGGGCCTTAAGCCATTAATTGAACATTATTCAATCATCATCTCTCGAATTATATCCACGTGAGTACGAAAACCCCACTATTATAGCCAGTGGACCAGTCTCTAGGGCTGCACGTGGCCACTATTATTCACTGGTGGACCGGTCTGGCCCCGACTCACATGGTGTTCCACTATAAGTGATTAGTGTCTTCCTATAATTTATTAATATCCAACGTTTGATTTATTGAGCTTGAGATCCTCCACTATTATAACTGGTGGATCAGAAACATACAGGACATCCCGCACCTGACCACTATTCTTGGCCGGTGGATCAGTCTTGAGGACATCTTGCACCTAAACACTATTGTGCTAGTGGATCGGTCTAGGCTCGACTCAATACTCTTTTTCTTTATGTAATTAGTACTTTATTTGTGTCTTATTCAACAGGTCTGCTTATTTAATTTGAGGGAAGGAAAAGGTTACAAGTCCAGAGACACAAAGATATATTGGCTATAAATTCAAGCACTCCATATCAAGGATCATGGCATACACAAACCCTAACACGTACTTCAAACATATCTAACACACATTTCCATGCACACTTACTTACTAGGCACCCCTTCAATCCATTGACATGTTAACACAAGTTACCAATTTACCCCTATCATCTTTATAAAATTACTGAAATACCATTTGTTTGTAAAATTACCAAGTCATCCCTTTTTTACTTTCCAAATTACCATATTACTCTCCATGTTGCATAATTACCAAATTGTCCCCTAATTGTGTTAGACTGCCAAATTATCCTCCATACTTATTAAATCACCAACTTTACCCCTCATACTTGTTAAGTTACCAATTTACCATTCTAGTGGGTTAAATTACCATATTACCCTTTATACTTATCTCAATTACCAAATTGTCCCTTAGGCTTATTAAGTTACCAAATCACCCTTCATACTTATTACACTTGTTAGATTTTCCATTTGGTTAGTTAGATTACCAAATTGCCCTTATCTATTATTATAATAACCAAATTACCCTTTTAGTTGGCTAAATTACCAAATTGCTCTTCTTCATTACTATAATTACCAAATTGCTCTTCTTCATTATTACAATTACCATTTTTCTATTCTTTATTATTATAATTACTAAATTGCCCTTTTAGTTTGTTAAATTACCAACTTATCCTTTCTTCGTCACTATAATTACTATTTTGCCCTTTTAGTTGGTTAATTTACCAAATTGCCCTCCTTTATTATTATAATTACTGTTTTTCCCTTCTTCATTTTTATAATTACCAATTGCCCCTTTTGTTGGTTAAATTACCAACTTGCCCTTATTCATTATTATAATTACCAAATTGCCCTTCTTTCTACAAATTACCATAATACCCTTTCCTTTATACCAAATTACCATTTTACCCCTTTACTTTTCATAACTACCAAAATACCCTTCCTTTACACCAAATTACCATTTTACCCTTTTATATTATATAGTTACCAAAATACCCTTCCTTTGTACCAAATTACTATTTTACCCTCTTACTTTACATAATTATCAAAATACCCTTCCTTTATATTTTATCCTTCTACTTTATTAAATTACCAAAATACCCTTCCTTCACACCAAATTACCATTTTACCCTTCTACTCTATTAAATTACCATTTTACCCCTTTATTTTACAAAATTATCATAATACCCTTTCCATTATATTTAATTCACCAAAATACTTTCTTACACCCAAAAATTACCAAGTTATCCCCTTTCCATGTAAAATTACTAAAATGCTCTCCTTCCTTGTCTATTTACCATTTTACCCCCTTTATTCTTATAATTTACCATTTACCGTTATCATACCACTTTTACCAAAATACCATTACTACATAAAATATCAATAGTAGTGCTCCATACCCATCATTTAACTCTACCAACTATTATTAATTATTATTAACACATATTGGTACCTACCACATACATATTTAGGCCACACCTTTTGCACATGCACAAATTACCAAAACGCCCCTAGGGCTCATATTAACATTACTTATGCACCAAGTGTCCATATTAGCATATCATATCATACATATACACTTAACATTACTATTAACAATAAAGCTCCTTCCTTAAGCATTATTTTTACACTTGACATATAAATTAACATGCTTTCCTTTTTTTATCAATCAACACAAACAACTAAAGACATTATACTTAACAACATATATCATGCATGTAAAACATGTTAAAAATCCTAATATGCTAGCATACGTATATCCATATGTTGAAGTAGGGTTTAATGGTTACCTGATTCTCCGTAAAAATCAAACCTTACCGATACTTCGGTTAAAGATTCAAGCTTTGATTAGTAAAAATCAATCCCTAAAACAATATCAAAAATTAGCATAATAGAAGTAGAAAAAATTAAAGGAATAATTTTTATATCAAAAGCTTAATTAATATATAATACACCAACTACTTTTATACCTTGAAACCAATTAAGTTTAGGCTAGAAATGGAGGCACAGATGAAGGAGGAAGGGGTTCGAAGAGGGGGAAGTGGAGAGAAAAAGGGAGTTGGTTCGAATGGGACTTTGGGAGTTAGGTGGAGAGCAAGTGGAGGGGAGTTAGGGCAGAGACTAGGTGTAGGGGTGGAGTGGGGGTGTAGGGAGGCGGAGGCGGCGGCTGTGTGGTCGCGAAGTTGGTTGCAGGTGTGGAAAATGAGAAGAAGGAAGGGAAAAAAAGAAGGAAAATGAGGGGTTGTAGGGCTAGGTTTTGGGCAAATGAGGATGTGGGGTGGTAGAGGAGGTTGTAGGGAATAGATTGGTGGCTTAGGAGGCAGGGGAAGCAGCGGAACAACGGTGGATGGTGGCGGTATAGGGTGGAGACCGAGAAGGGGGAAAAGAAAAAAGAAGAGGAAGAAGGTTAACTGTGATGCAGGGTGGTAGTAGAGGTGGCAGGAGGCAGTGCAAGTGGTTGGTAGGGCGGTGGAAGCGGCGGTCAAGGGTGGCAGAGAAAAAACAGGGGAGGAAAGGAGAGCAGAAGAAGAGAGAATGGGGGTTAGGAGAGGGATAAATTGGGCTCGAATAGGGTAGAAATAAAGTAGGAGAGAAGAAGAAAAAAGAGAGGGAGAGGAGGGGAGGTAGGTGTGGTCAGTTGGGGTGGTAGGTTGCAGGTGGCAGGAGGTGTTGGGTTTTAGGGAGAGGGAAGGGAAAGAAAGGAAAAGAAGGCACGTGGGGTTGGGGGTGCAGGATCGGGTTTGGTCTGAAAATGGGAAAAAAAGGACGGGGAGAGAGAGAGGGAGTGGGAGTAGGATCGCATGGGCAACAACAGGTGGTGGTAGGCAGTTGCAGCAGGCCAACCATGGCGTGCTCGATGGTCGGGTAAGGAGGAAGAAGAAGAGAATAAGAAGGAAGAAGGCTGACCGGATGGGGAGAAAGGAAAGGGAGACCGGGTCGGCCCGTGTGCGAGGGAGAGGAAGAGAAAAGAAAGGAGTTGGGTTGGCCCAATCAGGGGAAAGGAAGTGTAACACTCCCAAAATTGACTCCTGAAATTTTTTTTTGAAAGAATAATAAAGCGGAAGCTAGAAGAGAATTTGGGGAATGTTACCGCCACATCTAACACAAGATAGATGTCCACCATCTATCTCATGCTAGATTCAAGGCTAAAACCTGTCAAACAAAATTTCAAACATCTATGCCGTGAGGATAAACTCCCACAAGGATATATCCACAAGCAGATGGCAAGTGAATATTTTCACTGAATAAAATCATCGCTGAATGAATCAGCGGAACCTGTGAAATAAATCCGAATTTTAAAAGCTTATCAGAGTATGAGCAATTAGAAGTCAATTACAACACCCTTTAAAATTTAAATACAATACTTGAAACTTCCGAACATAAATACAGTTAAACAAGATAAAACCCGACGAATCAATTTCCTAATTGCCTACTCTCTCAAGTCAAGCCTTCCACCCCAAAACAGTATTCGAACTCAAACCTGCACGAGAGGTCTGCTCCCCACCATCAGTGGATCATCACAGGACCCATTCAATCAAGGTAGCATCAGTACGGGTCCGGTACTGAGTAAATCAATACTACCAAACTCATGGAAGGAAGCATAAAACACATAAGATATGAAAAGACTCTAACTTACAATTCTCATGCTCAATTATACAAGTATTACATACAACAAAACATAGGATCACGGATTCATACTCATGAGTACATTACTAGACATGACGGCACATAAGATACAAGTGTATAAGAAATCACGATTGCATGCTAAGTAACACCAATCCAACAATCTGATAATAATCATTATTACATCCGATTTTATTTATTTACGATGAGTTCAGGGACCCCACTATTCTTAAACCGGTGGAACGGTCTGAAGCACCTCTCGGGGACAACACACCTGAGCCACTATTATCATCCGGTGGAACAGATCCTACACCTCTCAGGGCAAAACGCTCCTCAGCCACTATTCTGAACCGGTGGAACGGCTTGAAGCACCTCTCAGGGACAGGACACCTGAGCCACTATTATCGTCCGGTGGAACGGACCCTACACCTGGTCCTGACTCACGTAATCTTTCACTTTAAATTATTAGTGTCTTATATTACTTATCTCATATCATATTCTTATTCACGTTGAGTATAGGGCCCCACTATTCTTAATCTGGTGGAACGGACTGAAGCACCTCTCAGGGCAAAACGCTCCTGAGCTATTATTCTAAACCGGTGGAACGGCTTGAATCACCTCTCAGGGACAGGATACCTGAGCCACTATTATCGTCCGGTGGAACGAACCCTATACCTCGGCCCAACTCACGTGATCTTTCACTTTAAGTTATTAGTATTTTATTCAAGGATTTTAACCGACCATAAATCAGGCCCACATGAATAATTCCATAACATAAGAATACAGCATAAGGTATCAAATAGTTTCAAATCCATACTCCACCCTTCACACACTCAAATACATATCATATTCAATGTTATACTAACATGCATTGTCATTGAGGCTATGAATTCATACATACATAAAATTACCACACAGAACATGGCATACACTTGACATGATTAAATAATAGATAGACATACTTATCACCTTCCACTTCAAGCAGACATACTTATGATATGGTTCCCGCAAGCCCAAACCCAACATTTTTTTACTGAAATTTTATTGCGTTTTTCTCCTCTTTTCTTTACTTGGTTTTGAGGGTTCCTAATTGTTCTCCATTTTTTAATATTTTAATTCACGTTTGAGGGAGTGAAACGATTCTATAGGGATCGATGATTGTAGTTAGGTGTGGCTTTGTGCTTTATAATTTTAAATTTAGTATCAGTTTTACATGAAAATAATACCCGAGCACACTTTCATCTTATACTCTTCATTTATGAAGCTTAACCAGATAAAGTATTGTAATTTCTATATTCTTAAATTTTGAGTGTACGAAATCGAAGAGCCGTTGTATTAATTTTATGAATAAACCGGCAAACTAGATTGTTTCGAAGATCTGACCGTAATTTATTTCAAGACATCAATTATATTCGCGGCGCAACAATATTTTTAGTAAATATTTTGACAACTTCGGTTCATTTATCTCATAATTTCTATTACTACATATATTATATCTACTACTACTGCTACCGGCAATACTTTCTCAAACAATTAATGCACATGTCGAGTTCTTGGGTCGGTGCAACGTGGGGATCGAAAGACCATACCAGCTCTTCGTATGGTTAACTATAAATAATAGTATAAGAGCTGACAACCAGGGCTAGCTTTTAAACGTAGATCCAAGCATGTCCGAAATTTGCATGACATCATTAATTGTTCGGTACGTAATGTGTCAACAGAAATCACATGGCAATCATCAACCGACCATGATTAATTGCTTGCACTTTGCCTCTGGTAGAGTAATAATTAGTCTTTCAAGATCTTAATAATTATTATTCCCTTCATAAAGATAATTTCTTTTGGTTAGTTAATATTTATTTTTTATTCTTATCTTTTTTTTTTCAAACATTAATTATGATATTATTTTTAATTAATGATAGAATTATAATATTAAAATTATATTTCTTATATTTTAAAATGACATGTTAATTATTAAAAGAATTTTATTTATAAAATGAATGGAATAATAATTTTCTATTGAGGCTCCCAAAAATACAAAAATTATTGTTCTATTGAGTTAACGACGGTGCTTGGATCTTTCTGATGCACGCGAACTTAAGGCCAGACAGATAGGCACGATGAAAGGGAGGCTTCAATTCCCAAGTCTCAGTACTTTGTACGGATTTACAACCATTTCTTCTGCCCGTTTCAAAGGACCAAGACATATATAATAATAATAATAATAATAATAATAATAATAATAAAGAAAAATAGAAAACACACTCATTTTTGAAATTATAATGTATAATTATATGTAATTTAAGAAAATAGGATGAGAGGCATATACACACATTTACGGACAAAAAAATGCTAGACCAAAAAGATTAACAATTCATACAACATTAATTCTCCCAAGTCTAATAAACCTTTTTCCAAAAATTTCTCTACATTTGAGTATGAAAGGAAAGATATATCCCATTTAGCCATCTTATTATCTTCTTATTATTTTTTACTTTTTTTATGTGATAGATTATTTTTTATAGGGTTTTAATCAAATTTTAATGTTTATCAAAATTTACAAGAAGCCTTATCAAACAAATAAATTCTATACAAAAGCATCACTTTATATCAATTTCATAGCATACATTAATATCCTCAGCAAAACTTATTTTTATAAGTTATACACTTTTACCTTTTCCATTTCACAATAGATACCTTATAACTTTTTAATTTTGTTAATTTCTCAATATAAATTCTTTCATGAAACCGATAAAAATTTAATGCTATATTTTTAAGTCTTCTCCCTTCCCACCTCAGCTACATATCTCTCAATAATAAAGTTACACAAGTTTCAATATAGACATTTTACACATCATTTTTGTTCTAAAGTTTAACAATTATTAATATGTGTGTTGAAAAATGTTAAGTCTTCTATTGTAAAACTGATGGGATACTAATTATTAGAAAGCCTTATTATAAAATTTACAAATGTTAAAAATATTCTTATTACTTTTAGATCAAATGGATAAATGTTAAGGCTTCCTAAAAATACAAAAACAATTAGGCTTAAGTGATTTAGGCACATTTTGACCTTTTAGATTACCTATTGTACTTTTTTTGTAGTCATATTTGAAAATGTAAGAGAATATCAATAATTACTTCATTTATTTCATAGGAAAAGGTCTTTAATGTCATAAATTTGCTAATATATATATATATATTTCATTAGAGATTGGATAAATTTATTAATATTAGAAGAGGCATTAATATAGCACTCCATCCATCCCATTGTATTTAATATGGTTTCAAAAGTAATAAGACAAATTAGCATTAACTATAGTGATGAGTCATTAATTTTATACTCATACCCCATATGTACTATTATTATTAATGATTTTCTTTACTGAAAATATATAGAGATATTTAATAAATATGGGCATATAGAGATATATAGTAAAAGAAGAAGAAGAAGAAGAAGAAGAAGAAGAAGAAGAAGAAGAAGAAGAAGAAGAAGAGAAAATGGTGTCTTTTATATATAAGTCTTGTAAATTTTTTGGAATGATTCAAAAATGAACAACATAAAAAGTGGGAAAGAAATAATATAAAATTATTAGCACTAGAAGAGGCATTTATGTAGTATTCCATCCATCCCATTGTATTTACTATGGTTTCAAAATTATTAAGACAAATTAGCATTAACTATAGTGATAATTCATTAATTGTATAATTATAACCTATATTTACTCTTATTATTAATGATTTTCTTCATTGAAAATATAGAGAAATATTTAATAAATATGGACACATAGAGATATATAGTAAAAAAGAAAAATAAGTAGTGTCTTTATGAATAACATAAAAAGTGGGAAAGAAATAATATAAAGAAGTGAAAAGGGGGGATATAAATAAACCTGTAAGTGTAGCATCAAATTCTATATCATTTTTTATACAATAACCTTATATTACAAAATAAAAATAATTATAAGATCTTTACTGTGAAATGGATAAAGCATTTACTTTATGTTCGAGCTAAAGTCTTGTTTAATGCTACCTCTACTCACAAATAAGTATTATTTAGTCGATTGATTCTATCCATAAGTAAGTGTTATTCTACATTTGTAAGGTGAAAATTGAATGAATTTTCTTACTTAACCCTTCACTATTAATTATTTTACAATCTTAAAGTAATTTGCTTATCATTTCCCATGGTGCTTTGACTAAGAATAATTTATAGTGTGCTTGGTAAAGCTAGAAGCAGCTTATAAGCTAACTAATATCTTTTCAACATTTTCGTTTAAAAAAAATTTGTTTAGTAAATAAATTTTAGACTATATTTTGAAAAGTTACTTCAAGTAGCTTCTAATTTATAAGCTTTCAGTTAGCTTTTGAACTTTAAGTAGCTTTTAATTTTTTAAACTTAACTCATTTAAATACAACTTTCTTAGGTAAATCTTACTCACCATGAACTTTCTCATATGGATGTGAGATAATAAATGCACTTTGTATCTTGTTCCGATGTTTATGTGAGTGTGGGTTCATTGTGAGCTAGACTCACCTAAGAAAATTTTCATTTAGAGTACCTTAAGTGTATGTTTGGATGAGTGGTGTTTGTTGGTTATTAGTTATTAATGTCAATTGTTTTACTATATTTAGAAAAGGATTTTACTAAAAATAGTATATTTTTTTAAAGAATTGCAATGGAAAAATAGATAATAGAGAATAAAACTCTTAATCAAATGTACTCTAAAACTATAACACCCTTTTTTTTTACTATAAAAAAGTTTCATTTTCAAAGCATTTGTGGAAGCACAAATATGAAAATACTCCTAAAAAAATGGGGTGTTATCATCGCACTTAATATTGGATAGACATCCTAGCATTTGTCCCATGTTAGATACAAAATTAAGTATCCGACTAACTAAAATACAATAAACAAAGTGTGTAAAAATAGGTGACATAAGGATAATAAGAGTTAGGGTTTACAAAGTAAGACCATGTTGAGTCCAAAACAATTAAAATACATAAAGAGGGCGAATTAAGAAATAGGAAAAGATTATATAACTTAAGTCTCTCAAGAACTAACAAAAGAATAGCCACCAAAAGTCCATACTTGGTTGTCCCATGCCCAAACACATACTAAGCCGACTACTGGCCACCCTCAAGTACCTACACAAGGCCCTAAGCTTATGGGATTAAACATGTGGCCAATTAAATAGGCATGCTAGTACACCACATATTGAGTAAGCTAAGTTACTTACTCATGGGAGTTTATGATGCACATATGGTCATGGAAGGACATATAAGTAATACAGGCACACATTCTCATGCTCATGAAGTAACATACTAGCTTATGTACACTACTAACATGGAGTTCTCATCATGGTAAACTAATCATGCACATAGAGTAAGATAGTATCATGCTCAATAATAAAACATGGGATTCATGGAATATCAAGCTTTACACCACATATAGTAGATTCATAGTTCATCATGTATGTCACAAATTTCATGAGTCATGGACAGTAATGTATGATCATACGAAATAATAAACAGATTGTGTGAACTACTAGATAACTCTAAGGTATATTTCACTTATAAGATTTCGATCACAATGTTATATAATTCAATGACTTAAGGACTTATATTTCTTTTATCCTTCTTGAACAATGGGATAGATTATCCTCTATGGTCTCTCAATACCTATGGAAGTAAAACCAATAACCAAAAGTAGAAAGTTCATTCGAAGCTAAGATAACCAACAATAGGCATAAATTATGGCCAAAGTCAAAAGAACCACCAATGGACATAAAGTATGGTTGGAGCCAAATAATCCACCTAGGTGATTTTTGTTATTGATATCCCTTAGTACAACATTAGTGTTTAGATTAGGAAATATATTGTGTAATACCTTAAAATTTTAAAACCTAAAATTTAATAATTAATCCTCATTTTGGATAACTTAAATTTTAAATTAATTAATTTATGGACTTTTGGGTGTATAAAAATGGATATGATTATTTAATAAATTAAAATAAATATTTTGTTATATTATCATACTCATTTTATTTAAATAATTTTCAAAGCCCATATTTTACAAAAAAATCCCTCTTAAACTAATATATTAAATTTTAAATAAATTAATTTATCTATCTAAATAATTAAATATCCTTATTCAAAAAATTATTTTTATTTTATTTCCCCATTTTTCCTTTTCCTTTTCCCTTTCTTCCTTCTTAGGCTATCGGCCCGCCTTCTTCTTTTCCCTCCTCGCTGGGTCGCTGGCCCTCTTCCTTCTTCTGCCCCCCTCGTGTCTTGCTTGACGCCCCCTCTTCTTTCTTTTTTCCCTCTTTCCTCCCCCTGTTGGGCCAGCCTAACCTCTTCCCCCTTCTTTCCGTCTCTCTCACGTGCACAGGGCCGACTCATTTCCCTTCTTTTCCTTTCCTCACCCGACTGGCCTACAAACCCCTCCTTCTTTCTTCTTCACTTCTCCTTCCTTCTTCTATTAAACGCCCCCTTGGGAGCCTATAACCCCTTCCACCAACTCCCCTGCATCCCTACCACTATAACCTACCTCTTTCTCTCTCTCTCTCTCCCTTATCCCTTTCCTTCCATTTTTGGCCACACACACATTTGCACCCATCCTCCACATTCCCTCCTTTCTACTTCTTCTTCTTCTCCTTCCTGCCACCCTATACGCTTGACCCCCTACAGCTACCTAACTAGGCATACTTGCCCCCTTTCCCTCTTCCTTTTCTTCTCATTATCTCCTCCTTCTCTTCCCATTTTTCAACCCCCTCGAGCTCCCCCTTCCCCTCCCCACCGAGCCCTTTTTCTCCGTTTTCCCCTTCTCCTCCTCCTCCCTTATTTTTCCTTCTCCACCTCTAACCATCGTTGCTGCTACCTAACTGACCACCACAACCACACCTGACACCCCCTGCTACCTCCCTACACCACCCATAACCTTTGCTCGCCCCTACAACCACCATTCCCCTCCTTTCTTTTTCGTTCCCCCTTCTCGGCCTCCACTATGTACTGCCACCATGCACCACCGTTTCCCCCTCTTCCGCTGCTGCCACAATCACCCTTTGACGTCTTGGCAATTCCCCTAATATCACCCTTCCTCCCCTTAGTCAAAAATCCCTTACAAACCCTCTCTTTTTCTCTTTTTTTCCAATTCCTTCTTCTCCTTAGCCCATCCTTGCACCCATCTTCCTATACCTTCCCGTCCTGAGCCACCAACCTTTAATCCCCAACCACCACCTATGCCCCTATTCCATCCTTGCACACAGCCACTACCTTCACTCCCCTTCACAAGCTCTCAACCCAACCCCAAAACCCTTAATTGAGCCAACCTTCTCCCTTCTCACATCTCCCTCTTCTACTCTTTTCCTTCTTCATACTGTGCATGTAGCTTGCATTACCATGTACCGTGAGTCTACTGCATCTCTTTGGGAAAATTTAGTTAATTTTTGATATATAAAAATAGTTAGTGTTAGCATTTATTAATTGAGCTTTTGATAAAAATTTATTCTTTTGATTTTCAACTTCCAATATGCTAATTTTTTATTTTTAGGTATTAATTTTTACTAATCAAAGCTCAAACATTTAATTGGGGTACCTATAAAGTTTAATTATTGCTGAAAATTAGGTAACCATTATACCCTACTAAAATGTGTGGATATAAGTATGCTAGTACATTAGAGTTTTTAATATGATTATGTGCATGTTGTATGATGGTAAGTGTAATATGATTTATAGCATGTGTTATTTGCTAAGATGAAAAGCATGTTAATTTATGTGTCATGTGTAGGAATGATGTTTAAGGAATGAGCCTTATTGTTAATGACAATGTTAAATACATATGTATGATATGATAAGATAATGTGGCCGTATGTTGCATATATAAAGTTAATATAAGCCATAGGGGCAGTTAAGTAAATTTTCTTGTACAAAAAGTATGACCTAAATAAGTATGTGTGATAGGTGGTAATGAGTATTAATAATAAATAAGAATAGTTGGTGGTGGTGGATGATATATATGGACCATGGATATTAATGTTTTATGAGGTAAGGGTATTTTAGGAAATTTGATATAATAGAAGGATAACTTGGTAATTTTGTGAGCAAAAGGGGTAATATGGTAAAGCAATAAGTAAGAAGGGTATTTTGGTAATTTGACATAAAGGAAGGATAACTTGGTAATTTTGTGAGTAAAAGGGGTAAAATGGTAAAGTAATAAGTAAGAAGGGTATTTTGGTAATTTGGCATAAAGTAAGCAAGAAGCGTATTTTGGTGATTTGGCATAAAGGAAGGATAGCTTGGTAATTTTGTGATTAAGAGGGATAAAATGGTAAAGTAGTAAGTAAGAAGGGTATTTTGGTAATTTGGCATAAAGGAAGGATAGCTTGGTAATTTGGTGAGCAAAAGGGGTAAAATGGTAATTTAGTAGGTAAGAGGGGGTAATTTGATAATTTGGCATGATAAGGAGCAATTTGGTAATCTTAATAAGTATGAAAGACAATCTGATAATATAACTAACCAAAAAGGCAATATGGTAATTTTAAAAAGTATGAAGGCAAATTGGTAATTTGACCAACCAAAAGGGTAATTTGGTAATTTTAATAAGTGTGAAGGGAAATCTTGGTAATTTAACTAGCAAAAAAAGGTAATTTGGTAAATGTAACAAGTATGAAGGATAAGTTGGTAATTCAATAAACCTGAAGGACAATTTGGTAATTTTAACAAGTATAGAGGGTAAGTTGGTAACCTAACCAACTAGAAGGATAACTTAGTAATTTTACAAACAAGAAAGGTATTTTAGTAATTTTGTAAGTATGAAGGGGTAAATCAGTAAATTGTATATAATTTGTTAATGGATTAAATAATCCTCCATAATAAGGCATAAGGGATATTAAATAATAGAATAAGGGTTTATGGCCTTAGTAACATTTGTTTAAGTATGACCATGTATATTATAAGAATAAGGGTATTTTGGTAAATCTGTGAATATCATAGGGATAATGCATGGTATCGGGTCGAATGGGTAATTACAGGTATGATATGTTGTTTATTTCATAATCATGCGACATGTGCTTGGTTTGTAAGCATGCATGGAAATGTGTGTTGGATATGTTAGAAGTACATGTTAGGGTTTTATGTGTGCCATGATCCTTGATATAGAATACTTGATTATATGACTGATATATCTTTGTGTCTCCAGATTCATGACCTCCCCCTCTAGTTAAATTAATGGACCTGTTGAATGAGACATGAATAAAATACTAATCACGTAAAGTGAAAAGATTATTGAGTTAGGCGCAGACCAGTCCACTGACGAATAATAGTGGCCAAGTGCGTTCTATCCTAGAATATTTTTCGGTCCACCGGCTATAATAGTGGAGGATGTCGAGCTCAATAAACCAAAAATTAGATGTTAATAAATTATGGGAAGACACTAATCACTTATAGCGGAACACCATGTGAGTTGGAGCCAGACCGGTCCACCGATGAGAATAGTAGCCAGGTGTAGGGTGCCCTGAAAATCGGTCCACCGGCAAATAACAGTGGTCAGGTCTGTTCTACCCTAAAGGGTATTTTTAGTCCACCGACTATAATATTAGGGTTCCTGCACTCACATAGATATAATTTGAGAGATGATGTTGAATAATGTTTAATTAATATCTTAAGACCAAAAGTATTGATTTCATGTTTATGATCAATTTATATCCGTCGGGTACATATATGGGTATATTAGTGAATATCCATTCCAGTAAGGGTACAGATATGGATATGGATTTTTTAATCAGTTTTAGGTATGGATATAAGGTATCCGATCCGTACACGCCTCATTTACATCCCTATTAACTTATATGACAATCCAAAATTTTTATAGTTCACATATAATCCCAAAATTGGATTATAATTCAACAATCTCCCAAATGGGTCATATGTGTAACCTTATAACTAAGAATTGCACAATAACCATATTAGCTCAATATTATTATCATTATGAAAGTATGCCTATGACCAGTCTTGTCCATCAATCACTCTAACAAAGTTTTAAATTTGCTTTCATCATATTTCTTTATAACTAAACCCTCAATGGCCATGTATGTTGTTACAACTAAATGACATGAATTAATATGTGGATGTGTATCATGGAAATGTCATGCAATATGATTTTAACATGCCTATTTCCAACTGTTCCAACTTATAAATTTAGTGAGATCAAGCCATGCCAAAAGAAATAACAGATAGGAAATACACTAAAAATTTATTTTTGTAGAAAATATTTGTTAAAATATCTATAAGTAAAACAAAGTGCTAAACATTGAGCATATAAAGTAACACAATCCCACTAAAACCAAATATCTTCAACTGATACAACACCCATAGAAGCTACATGTTCAAGAAACTACTAGGTGGTAATGCCTTAGTGAGCGGGTCCACAGTTATGGAGTATATATTGATATACTCTATAGGTAACTATCCTTTTTGAAAATTTTCTTAACAACCAAGAACTTGATATTGATACTCTTAGATATCATAGAACTTAAGTTATTATTGGAATAATGAATTATAACCTCATTGCCACTATATAACTCAATTGTTCTATCGATACTATTAACTAAACACAACCTCGTGACAAAATTTCACAGCCATATACCGCAAGTGGAAGCCTTGTAATAAACTACAAATTATACCACAATATTGGAAGTGGCTATAACTGTTTTCTTCAAGAAACATTACCTTTAGTTAAAAGAAAAATTAAGCCTAATCTAGCCACTCTCTCCTCTCTCCTCCTCTATAGTACGCACGAGGAGAGCTGCATCGGTGGCAAAGAAGAAGGTGGCTATGGGAGGTGATGTGTCTTCCATTCATGGTGGGGAATCTAGGATAGTTGATCGGGTTGGAGATTTGGTGGGTGAGAACCTATAGGCGTTGAATGTGAAGCTTTCTGATTATGCATGCATGGAGCATGTAAGGCTGGACGTTGATCATAGTTTGGAATCAAGGGAGGGTTCCAAATTGTCGTTTTTGGCTAGCAATGGTTTAGTTATAGAGAATCAGGGTGTTAAGGATATGTTTTCACATGATCAAAATCTGATTTGTAATGATTCACAAGATAATCAGAAAGTTGTTATGCCTTCATGGAAGGATAAGCCGGTTGGTAATCGACTACCTGTTAGAGGTTTCCAACTTTGTTATGTTTTTCCTTCGATTTTCGGGGATAAAATTTGTGTGAATCTGCAGAGGGAGAAGGTTGAACTCAATTGTGCTAATTTGAAGTGGGCGATTGTGGGATATATTATTGGTTTTAGACCTTCCTTGGGGAAAATGATAGGGTAATCCGAAAGAAACTGGTCGGGGGGTGAAGGAACCTAAAGTTTTTTTGCATGATCAAAGCTTTTTTATTTTCAAATTTTATTCTAAGGAGGATAAGGATTGGGTGCTTTCAAAACCCTATTGGTCTTTCTTAAACTGTCCTTTTATATTAAAAGAATGGCATCGAAAATTTCAATTCTCGAAAGAAAATTTTCAATTCATGCCGTTATGGATAAATCTTATGAAATTGCCATGGGACTATTAGGATGTAGATTCTTTAAGCAGGATTGATAGTGCTATGGGTAGGCCTTTGTTTTTGGATGGTATCACTTATGCTGGAGAAAGGATATCTTATGCCCATATGCTTGTAGAAGTTGATGTATCAAAGAAGCTTTTGGATTCGGTGGAAATTTTGGATCCAGATGGTGAGGTTCTATGCCAACATATAGTATATGAATGGAGGCTAGCTTTCTATGTGAAATGTAATGAGTTTGGTCATTCATCAGAGAATTGTAGAAGGGTGACATAGCTTAAAGGCCAGCCTAATAGAAATTTTAATAAGTTTGAGGGTAATCATAGGACTGAGAAAGGGAGTCAGTAGTGGAGAAAGGTCTAAAAGGAGGCTATTCAGACTTTGGATCATGTTGATAACACCAATGCTAATGCATCTTTGGCTACTACAGGGAAGGAGGACATAGGGACTTCTAATAGAGATGAATGTTCAAAAGAAGGTCATTTGGGGATCATACAATAGGCTATTTCTCATAAAAGGAAAGGGAAGGACTCGGTGGCCACTTGTATTTGAGTGCTTGCAAGAAGGAGGTTTTGAAAGCATCGTTCAGTCTTCCTCTCCTAAAGGGAAAGGTATGTTTCTGTCATAGGATTCTCCTTTGTTACATTCTTTGATGGATCGAGAACATGATAGGGGTTTGGAATTTTTGGGGCTTGAATAAGTCCTATAAATAGAAGGAATTGAAGAACTAGTTATTAGTGCATAAAGTGTCTCTTATGGTTTTGATTGAAACCATGGTTAAGAGTAACAAGGCTACTAAGACTTGTGAAAGGTTAGGGCATAAGTGGTTGAGGTATAGCAATTATGATTCTCATTCCAATGGTAGGATTTGGTGTATATGGGAAAAATATATATGGGATATTTAACTACTTGCAAGCTGTGAATAAGATGTTCATGTTTTTGTGTCAAGAGTTCATTCTAATATTTATTTTTATGCTACATTTGTATATGATTTTAATGCTGGGGATAGTAGGAAAATCCTCTAGAGTTGGTTGTGTGAGCACAAGGTGGAATGGGAAGCTTGGATTATTTTAGGAGACTTTAATGTGGTGTTGCAGCCTAATGAGAAATTTAAAGGTAATGCAGTGAATATCAATGATGTTAATGATGCTAGAGAATGTTTTAATTCCCTATTGATACATGATTTGGGTTACTCAAGAATGAAATTTACTCGGTCTAATCGAAGTATGGGAGAGGATAGAATTATGGATAAATTGGATAAGGTATTGGTTAATTTGTTTTGGTCAGCTAAGTTTCCATCTTGTTCATCTTAGTTTTTGGATACTTTATTTTCTAATCATAGCCCAGCTTTGATGTCTATATTTGAAAGGAAACATCAATGCAAGAGGTATCTCAAGTTTTTTTATATGTGGACTTTGGATTCAGAGTTCCTTCCTCTAGTGGCTTCTGTTTGGAGCCAGGCTTTCTCTGGATTTGTGCAGGGTATTTTTAAGAGCAAGCTCAGGGAGGTCAGGATTCGTTTCATCAATTTTAACAGGGCTAAGTTTAGGGGTAGGAGGTCAGATCAAGGCTTAGCAAGATTCAGGCTCAACTTGATCTACATCCTCAGAATTTAGCTTTGCAGGAGGAGGAAAGAAGATGCTTAAAATTGTATGAGCATTATGCATTATGTGAAGAGAGATTTCTAAAACATAAATAAGGTATTAAATGGTTGAATTTGGGGGATTCAGGTTCCCATTATTTCTTCTCTGTAATGAAGATTAGGTAAATTAAGAATGTGATGAGGAGGATTAAAGAAAGGGATGGTAATTGGTTTCCATATTTAGAGTGGATTAACCAAGTTTTTTTTATATCTTTCTATAAAGATATGTTAGGCACTAGGAGTTTAGCTTCTGGAGAAACTTCTAAGGAATATTTTTTTTATTGTATAAAGTATTAGCCAAGGTATTAGTTGGTAGATTGCAAGATATTCTACCTTTTATTATTCATGCTTCCCAAGCTGGTTTTGTTAAAGGCAGGTTTATTAGTGATAATATTTCGTTGGCTCATGAGATAATTCACCTATATAAAAGAAAACACTCCTCTCCAAGGTATATGCTCAAGATGGATATTAGGAAGGCTTATAATTCAGTCAATTAGAGTTTTCTAGAGAATGTTTTTCTTGGGCTCCATTTTCCAGTCCATATGGTAAAGCTGATTATAGTCTGTGTATCAAATGTCTCTTACTCACTATGTATTAATAATGATATACAGACTCCTTTTCAGGGGAAAAAAGGTTTAAGATAAGGAGATCCTTTATCCCTCTATTTGTTTGTCATTGTTATGGAGTATTTAAGCAGGATGTTACAATCCTTATGGTTGAAGGATGGGTTTCATGGTCACCCTAAGTGCAAGAGATTAAAGCTTATCAATCTATCATTTGCATATGACATTTTGGTTTTTTATAGGGATGATTTTTCCTCTGTGCTTGCTATCAAAGACATTTTTCATGATTTTGCTGCTGCTTCAGGGTTGTGTATTAGTCCAGAGAAAAGTTCCATATTTTTTTGTTGTATTTCTCAAAATATGAAGCTTCTTATCTTATCTCAGCTATAATTCCAAGAGGGGAGATTTCCTTTAAGATACTTAGGGGTTCCTTTGGATGCATCTAAGTTAAAAGCTACTGATATGCTCTCCTTGATCCAAAAGATTACAGGACGGTTATAACATTGGTCAAACATATTACTATCTTATGCTGGCAGACTTCAATTGCTAAAGTCTGTAATTTTTGGTATCACTATGTACTGGAGTTAGTTATTCCTACGACCCAAAAAGCTCTTTCTAAATATTATTGGTTTGTGCAGATCTTTTCTCTAGATAGGTAAGGCTGCTCCTAGTAAAAGAGCTCTTTTGGCTTGGAAATTGGCGTGCCTGCTTAAAAATGAAGGGGGTCTTGGAATTATTGATTTGTATTCTTGGAATGTAGCTACTATAGGGAAACATCTATGGAATTTATGTCAGGAAAAGGATTCTTTATGGATTAAATGGATTCACTCCTATTTCATCAAATAACAGGTATTAGAGTCTTGTAATCTACCCAGTACTGCCTTTTGGATCTTGAATAGTATTTTTTCTTTAAGGCCTCGATTGCTTCCAGTATTCCAGCATTTGCAAGCTGGTGTTCTTTATAAAATCTCAGATGTTTATGAAGCCATAAGATTTAAAGCTCCTAAAGTGTTTTGGTGGAAGGATGTATGGTGCAATCCCGCTACTCCAAAGAATAAATTTGTTTTCTGGCTTGTTGCCTAGTCTAGGCTCCCTACAAAGGATTTTCTGGCCAAAATTATGCCTTCCATTAATTTACATTGTTGTTTCTATCTTCATGAAGAAATTATTCATCATATTTTGTTTTAGTGCCCTGTCTTGAAGCAGCTATGGGTAACTATTAGAAAGATTTTTAGAGAAAGAAGTAGTCATAGTTTATGGTAGGCAATGCTAAGAACTATGTCCTGTTCTCAAGGTAGAGGCGTGGCTAAGGCACAATTCAGATGTGCATTTTATGCTATTAGTATTTAGGAGATTTGGAAATCTAGGAATGCTTGTATTTTCTCAAAGATTAGGTGGAATTTGAAAAGGATAACTACTCAAATTTCCTTTGTTATGTCTTCTATTTGTAATAACTCTAGTAAGAGTGCTAAGTTTAGTGGTTTCTTGGGTCATATAGATCATTTCTATAGGCTTGGATGTAAATTTTCATAATGATATAATGCTTATTTCAAAAAAAAAAAATGAAGCCTAATGTTGACTTCATACCATCTTGGAATCTAGCAAAACTAAATTCAATGTATCCTATGATCTTAAACTTTTCTAACTTTTGATATGTGATCATGTAATATTTTTTATTTTTTTTGTAAATACCATATGACCCACTTACCTATTGTCTAATAATCAAAACCTAGATTACTAACATACTTTCCTAACATCCTAGTGATGTATTGAATATTAATGTATATACCTAAGCATGCATGAAACTTCCCACAGCTAAATCATATGTAACATTTTGCATTTCTTTCTTTCATACTCATTTTTAGGGCACTGAGACTAAATTCCCCTGAGCTATAGAGATGTATCCTATTTTGCACTTATACATGACACATCACTTTAGAACCCTCTCAACATCTATTTTTTTTATAGCCTTAGGATACCCCAAGAGTAATCTAAATGTATCTTTATGTTCTTTACAAAAGAATTATTATCAAGATATATCATCTCAAAATTCTTACCTAGAAATTTCTAGGTCTCATGTAACAAACCTACTTCAATGCTTGCTAACAATATATTATCAACACACAAAAATAGGAAAAAGTACATGCTCCCACAAAACTTATGGCATACACATTTATCAACCAAGTTTATATCAAAGCCAAAATAGGTGATCGCTTGATGAAATTTGAAATACCATTAATACGATGCTTTCTTGAGCTATATATGGATTTCTTAAGTTTTCAAATCATATTTTTCAGGCTCCCTGACATAGAGTATTTTAGGTGCACTATATACATCATCTATTCAATGTTTCCATTAAGAAATGTGGTCTTAATATCTATTTAATGTAACTGAAGATAAAAGGGTGACATCAATGCCATAAATATCCTCAAAGAGTCATTGGAAGAGACTAGAGAGAATTTATCTTTGAAATATTCTCCTTCCTTTTATGTAAATCCCTTAGTGACAAGGCACGCCTTATATATTTCCACATTACCTTTTGAATAACTCATGGTCTCAAATATCAAACTTTAACCAATGTTCTTCTTTCATGAAGGTAATAGGACAAGATCCCATACATCATTGTTAATCATGGACTTTATTTCCTTGTTCATGGAATCAATATACCTTTGAGAATTTGTGCAACAACTCCAATTTCTGAACTAGAAAAATTTTCTTTTAAAGATAATGTAGAAGTGTTCGAAAAGCAAAATCAGAAAATGTTACCGCCACAACAACCATGAGAGAGGTGTGGTCATCACCTATCTCATACCTAATGTAAGGCCAAACGAAACAATGAACGAAATGATGCATGCTTATAATACTATTCAACAATAATAATGATAACAAGGATGAGAGCAACAATATAGATAGGAAGGAGTACGAGAGTTTACAAATCCAAATATAGGAATGAAGTCAAGAGTTAAATAACCGAAATAAAAAAAATTCCTAATGCAGTGAAAAAAAAAACCTCTAGTCGATTAACCTAACTCTTAAGCACAAAATATAAATTTCTAATCCCAAGCAATGGCTAGATACTATCCGATGTTATCATCGTTAGCATACTCTAAGTGATAATCGCACCCTTATAAAAACTTCTTTGCTCCCTAGACCAAAAGTTAGATCATCACCGTGACCACACAAGTATAGTATTAGTACGATGAAGTACTAGTAAATAAGACTATATAAATCATGGTAAGGTTCATGCAGCACATTGAAGTCACATAGTATCATGGTGATAAGCATACCAATACAAATTACCACTTAAGATCATGGCACTATTACAATAAGGTATGCTTGCATGGAGATCATGGAAGAATATTAATATGATAAATAGATCACACCCACACAGTATAAACCATATCATTAGCCAAGAACACTTTGAGTAAAAATCAAGAACACTTCTAAACTTTACCAAACTTATTTCAACAATTTGAAAATCAAAATGCCTATAGATTAAAACATGTTATATATGAAATATCATCTAAAAATTGCAACCTATAACATGGTACAATCAGTTTCACAAAATCACCACAGGATAAAAAAACCTTAAATCACTCCAAACTTAAATCAACTATAAATTATGCTCACAATTATCATATCATATCATGGTGTATATCAAAGTTTACCTATAATTTACCAAGATTAAAATGGTATCATTAATTTAATAAAACAACTAGAGAATGAAAAAAGGCCCAAATCACCAAAAATACACAACAACTAAACATGGTACAAATCATTACAAAACACTCTAAATCATGCTTATATGTAATAAAACAATAATATTGCCTTAATTAGTTCCAAATAAACAATAAAAGATAAAGAATTAAGAATAATTCTTAAATTCTCAACTACCTACAAAATACCCATGAAAACTTGGAGAAATCTTGATGAAAAAGAGTTGGAAAAGAAGTAGAATGAAAGGGGAAGAAGAATGAACCCAACATATGTTAATTTGAAAGATTGTAAGGTTGAAAATGGTTGAGGAAGAGGAGGTGGTGGTGGTGATGGTGGTGGTGGAGGAGGATGAGGATGATGATGAGGAGGAGGAGGAGGAGGAGGAAGAAGAAGAAGAAGAAGAAGAAGAAATGATGAAATGAAGGAAGAATAAGGAGAAGATAATTAATGGGGGTAATAAGGGAATAAAGAAGAAAGAAGAAAATAGAAAATCCCCCTTAGATAAAGGATAAGAAGGGTAAATTAGTAAATTAGGAAGAACTTAATCATTAAGTCTAGAATATATTACATGTAAAATATATAAGGGAGGAAGCTAAGTGGCATGGCCATGTGGGAGGAAGAAATGAAAGTGTAAGATTGAGTTTTTTTTATCAATAATGGGTGGTGGAGATTAAATCGTATAAAATTAATAGTGTGAATGCATGAAGAAAAGTTAGATTTGATAATGTATACATGCCCAATAATATTTATTTTGACTCAAAAATTATAAAATCATTTGTAAAAATAAATTAGATTATGAAAAGCTCTAAAACACCAAAATACAGGTGATCCTCAAAGTTTCATGAAATTCTAATAACTAGAAAGGCTTAACAGAGGTCAAAACATTAAAACAAGGATAATTGAGGCATGAGTAGTACCTTTTTATTTATTAACAATTTGGTTTAGTATTTTGAAAAAGCCCAGGATACCAAGAAAAAACATGAGGAATTCAAATATCAACACTAGAAAAAAAATTCCCAACCACATTTTAGGCCTAAATTGGCTAAGTTTCACAAAACAAAAAACCATATGAAAAGACAAGGAGTCTCAAATGAAATGCTTTACAAATGTAACTAGGGTTTATAAAACTCTTAAAAGATGTGATAAAACATCAAACTAGAGGAATATAATTTCCACCAATACTAATCTTGAATAGATAAGATATCCTAACAGTATAGGTTATTACATCACTGTTTTCCCATTTCATTAGTTGTTTCATTATTATTATTTTTATTTAATTTTTCTCTATGAAATCTTGATATACACAAAAATTTAGTAAATGTATGTATATAGATATGATTTATCTTCCTTTAAAAAAAAGAAAAGAAAAGAAAGAAAATCATTTTTTCAAGCACTCATTGCTTGCATTCAAAATCTAGTATATATACAATTGAGTCCTTAAATATTACAAATTGACAACGAGTGATTTAATAAATTGAAAAGAATGGATATGGATCAGGTGGTAATGAAAGGATTAAAATTGAGTATAGTCCAAACCGATAAGGAAGAAACCAATACATTATCTATATATAAGTCCAATCGAGTTACTATCATAAATTAGTCTTTATTATTATTATTATTATTATCCTAATTTTTTAACAATACATTAGATATTTGAATTGGGTCATTTTGGTTAAGATGACTTTTTGGGTTTGGTATATTTGGCTCTTTCACATTTGATACTTAGTTAATGTAGGGTTAGTGTAATACATCGATCTTTCATTCATTGCAAGTAATTTTGAAATTAATGAATTTTGCTATAAGTTAATATGAGTCATTTTAAGCATGTTTTGCCGTCACTTGGGAGGTCACAGATCCCTGGACTACTATAGAACAAATATATATACCCTTAAGCATCAGCCATTAACTACTAATTTGGGATACTATAGTTAGGTTCAATCTTGTTGATATTGTTTTCAATAGATTTCAACCAAACTCGAGCTAAGTTCATGTTTGAATCACTTTTAATTTTGTGATCAACCTTGATAAGATTAAATAAGGTTCAATTTAATTTAAATTTGAATCATTTTAGTTTTCATCTATGCAAGGTTGGGTTGAATTTTAAGTCAGAGTTTATCCTTTTGAATCGTTAAAGTTTTGAATTCTTGTAAGTTCATGTTATATCTAAAGTCGTGTTATTTCAGTCTAAATCTGGTGTTCAATTCTTGTTCCCCATAAGGTGAGGGAATAGTAAAAAAAATATATTGACAAGATGATTAGAAAAAGATCCATAAGAAAAAAATAAAGGCGTACCAAGAAAAATGATTGATTCAATAAGTAGGTTGATTTTTTAATAACAAGTATTAAAATACAAGTGTGGATCATAGATGAAAAGGCTCATGTGATGCTGTTAGATATTAGTTGGAAAAATCGTTATTATTGGTTGTTGGATATAGTGGTTGATCATTTTACATCGTTTGAAAAATAAATTTGTTACTACAGTTAAAAGAGTTATTGGTAGTGGCAAAAAAAGGAAGTGGATATAGATGGTGTGAGGCGACATCCAAACGCACGATTGCAGCGAATATTATTTCTGCAAAGAGCTAGTAATAATAAGGGCTTGTTTGGTATAGAATAGTAGGAGTAAATTTTTTTTTCTTATTTTATATTTTTTATATTAATTATTTAATAATAATAATAAATATATTTTTAATATAATACTTATTTTAAATTAAATTAAAATTTAAAATAAATATTTATTAAAATAAATATATTTAATTTTAAATTAAATATATAAAATATAAGGATAATATTTCTATTCCGCTGTACCAAACGAGCACTAATAATAAGAAATAACCCACTGCAATGAAGAAGCATTAAATAAGAATCAACAAAAACGGTAGGAGCAATAGAGACCCGTAAAGAGATTTATCAGCAGCCCCATCTCCCGCAGCCAGGTCCCCGCCCACCAAATATTTATCTACCGAAGCGAATAAAGTCAAAAGGGAATTTGATGCTACTACGACGCGGTAGAAGTTGAAAAATAGTTATTATTTAGGGAGCACCAAATCTGTTAAAAAATAATAATAATGGAAGTATATAATGTCTGTATACCAAACGCCCCCGGAACTAATTTAAGATACCAATTGCTCTCCTCCTCTAAATTCTAATACCGAGAGTGGCGTATATAAAACTTGTTAACAGAAAAACTGTCAGCTCACCTGACGCCTCTCAATATTATAGTATACCCCTTTTGAAGCCCGCCTAGGGATCATTGACAAAAATAAAAAATGAATATACATTTTTAAAATAAAAATAAAAATAAAAATAAAAATACTACTCCTCCTCCTCCTCCACCGATCGTTAGCTATCCACCACTTGTGTCCAATGTGAACCGAATTAATGGCCTCTGATTCGTTGCATTTACATCTCCGTCGATCCCTTCATCTCTCTACGCGCACAATATCAAGGCTGTGGCGATCAAGCTTACTAGTCCTCCCAAATACAGTTCCTGCGAAAACCCAGACACCAATTTATACTTCAATTTTTCCTTCTTGGCTAGAAAAGACATAATACTTCGAAACAAAAAAAATAAAAAATAAACAATCGAACACTATCAGCAGAAGTAATTTTAAATTTCAGTACATACCATGAATTTTCTGTGACCAGAACCAGAGATGGTAAACTGAGGAAAATAACCGGGCGGAGGAGTGGTCACAGTACGACCACCGCTGCTCCCACCACTCTGAAACCCAACGCTATAAACGGGGCTCTCATTCGGATAAAACAGACCGTAATTCCTTTCGGACAGCGGACCAGGCTTCATATTCTCATTAAACAAAGCAAACACGTAAACGTCGATCGGTGCATCAGGTCTCCCGGGCGTACCTTCACCTCTCTGAATCCTATTCAGCAGATTCCCATTGTAGGCAGCAGCATTCTCAATACTAGCGCCGATTTCATCCGGATCGCCTTTCGACGGCCACCCCGTTTCGGACACCTGCACCACGATATCGTCGCCGTGTCCCATTGCTTTCATTGCTGAATAGACCGCATCAAGCTGGGCGTACAGCATGTTATCATAATGTAAATTCGTAGCGGGGTCCGTCATCCCGTCATTCGGCTTGAAAAGCACGTAATCCAGCGACACTTCGTTCGGATTGTCTTTATAAGCGAAGAACGGATACGCGTTGATTAGAAACGGAGATTTAATCTGAGCTTGGAAATCCAGCATCTGCTGAAGGTACTGCGATAGCTCCGGCTTAAACTTTCCCGACGAAGGCGGGTAAGAGGAGGCCAGGATTCCCGTCGAGTGTGCGGTGGTCACGGTCACCCGGCCGTTTAATCCCAGGGTTTTTAAGGCCAGGTAGACGGATTGCATAGCTGGGAAGACGTAGGACATCAGCTGAGTGTCGTTCCCGACGAAGACCTCGTTCCCGACGACGATACATGTGATGTTCGTTTGTGAGATGTAGGGCTGGACGTGGGTTTGGATCCATTGTTGAGCTTGTGTTTGATCCGATGACATTGCTTGAAGGTATTCGTTTCCTAATCCAATGATGAACTCGACGTTTGAATTTGCGAATGCGCGTAAGACGTTTGGGTCGGCATCGTAGAGTTTTACACGGCGGACCTGAATTGATTCAAGGAGGACCGCCACTTGAGTCGGTGATGGTAGGTTGTTTGCTATTTGACCGTAGTTGATCCCGATTCCTAGGCTGTTGATCTGAAGGAGAACCGAATCTGCAAGGGAGAAAAAAAAAAGAGTACTACAAATTAAAAACACTCCAGCATTACCGCACTGAGCTCAACTGACGATAAAATCAATGCTTCTGGATCTCTGTTTCTTGAACAACTGATTTGATTTCATATCTATTCATCTAATAATATACTTAAATGCTACTCAAATACTAAATAAAAGCAATACCCAGGTTCGGGTTACTTGAGATAGATGCAATCAACACTCATAATGAAGTTGTTATGAATTAGATACTCCACCAACCCAAAAGACATTTAAAAAAAAAAAAAAAAACTGGGCAAATATTTTTCCAAACAGAGGATAAATTAAAATGCATTTGATGTTCTGCGCTCAATCCAGATTCAGAAAACTACTCGAGTTAGAGTAGCAAGAGTGGAATTGAGAACCAAACACAAAGATAGAGCAGTAGAAGGGAAGAAGAGCGAAACCAACCTGAAAGAGAGAGAATGAAGATAAGAAGAATGGAATACGATGGAGCCATGGCTTGGGTGGTTGGTGGATTGGGGACGACGAGTTAAATGAAACCGAGAGAGAATGAAATCTTTATGAGTAATAATTTATCCTTCTCGACTCCACCTTAAAATTGGAGGCAACTCGCCGACACAACGGACCAACTCTCCTTCTTCGTCCCCTCTGCCGCCCACTCCAAACCCAATACCTCCCTCCCTCTAATTATATCCTTCTTCTATCTATCTACCCTCTCAGCCCCCTCCCCCCTCTCCCTCTCCCGTCTGGGGGCCGCTCCTCTTATTGATTCACCCTTTCCTTTCTTTGTCTCTTCTTTATTGTCTACGTAATGAGATGAAACCTTTATCAGTAATAATTATATTATATTGTAGTAGTATTCCGTTTGGACCGTTTTCCTATAAGCAAGCTATTGTTTGGATCCTACTTAATTCAAAATAGTTATCTTAAATAATTATTTATTTTAATTTTCTTTCATAAATAGATTATAAGTTATAAATGTGGTAGATTTGTTTCACTCCCGATTTAAAATCGAATTTATTATTTCAAATCGATATTGAATCTGCTTAAAATGTTGCCTTTTTTTACCTCAACTTCTGAGAAAAATCAGATTTTGGATGGAAGAAGGTATATTAAAATTTACATTGACATTAATTATTAATTTATTATAGTAAATAAATCACGAGTTTAATAATTTATGATCTCTTTTCATCATTTTTTAATTTGTTGTAACCGTATGTTTTCACAAATTAATTGTGCAAGAGCTGTAGCTCTTTTACTCGAATGTCTGACCATCCATGATCAATAAAGTGTTGCAGTGCGGCTCGTAAAGCAACTTTTGTCACCCCAAGGTCGCACCCTTTTCTAGGATTCTATATTCCTAAAGGCTAGAACAGCTCCCAACGGTTCAAAGCTTTGCGAGTGTGGCCCAAGTTTCCAATCACCGTCTTAATTAATAGTAGATGAGGATGCGGAAATCGGGACCGAGGAGAGAGGGAGGGGGAAATTTTATAGAGAGAGGAAAGAGTCTCTCTATTTATAGTAATTTTCAGGGAAAGAGGGGAGATGATCGGATGAGCCGGACTGCGTAAAAGGTGTCCGAGCTTAAATAAATAGCCCCATCAGCGTCTCCTACTAAACCAAGTATTGTACGATTTGTATACAACCCATCTTGGACGGAAAGCCGAAGGATAAGTCCTGCCAGAGGGAGACAAAGAGCATTCCAAGTTATCGCAACCCGGCTCGCCTTCGCTCCCTTGGGTTCCAAATGCTCACGGACGTTAAGAGTTGTGTATTTTTCCAATATTCAGAAACATTGCATGTGAAGTTAGATGGAAGAAAAGTGAGCAAAGCAAAGGCCTAAGACTCGTCCTCTTTCCCGAAATCCACGAGGCATTAGTCCTAATCTCCATGTGCCATAAATTTCAGCATTTCATAGAATAAGATGACACCATATCCCGAGAACATCCTTCTATCAGAAAAATCCCAAAACAAGCATATGAGAGTGAGTTCCCCTATTCTTTGGTCTAAACTACCCTCAATCTTGGGAAGATAGATATTTTCCCTAGCTGCAATTAATTTTCTAGTGATTAATGATTTGGAAGATGGATATGTTTCCAAGAAACCATTGATCTCTGGTGATTAAAGGCGGGCCGGACTAGACTAATGCTTCGCAGTAATCATTCAGAGAGGGAGACGTAACATCTGACTCTAGTAAAAGATGAAGGTGGAGTAAAATAGACCAAACATGCCGGTAACACCTGGCATAACTGAGTACTTTGGTTTGTCGCCACGTGTAATTGAGCAGTAACTTTCTCAATCGTGGAATACAGTGCAAATAGGTCACTGAATTTCCCTAGAGAAATTAAATCCTAGGTGGATACCCTTGAGCGGGGTGAATAAGATATTATATGAAAATAAACTATCTAAAATTTTATACATTAATTTATAGTTGTTCTAAAGGATCTCGCAGACCAGCTACAATAGGTTTTTTCCTTTCGGATTTTGAAAGAAATGTCGTATTAGTTGACATGAGTGTGCTTCTGTCGAGGTAGATAGTATGTCTTATCTAGATTCTATTGATTTACCACTCATAAAAAACAATAGTATGCTACCATCTCTCTTCGTTTGCAAAAATATAAAGGGAGCCCGCGCAAGGGCTTACCTCAACGGTTGAGGCGCGGATTGTTGGGATAGATGATTCGGATTCGATACTCGTAGCAGACGTATTGTGGGAGTTTCAACCCTTTAATATGTAAGTGGTTTATTATGGACACCACGGGACGGACACTACATCTTTAACCGTTGAGTTATCGTAATTTAACTCCTCCAAAACTATCGGACCGGCGATCGGAGGTCCCGGGATGAGGATATTTCGCCTTTTGGGATAGGCAAAAATATAAAGGGGTTTTGTTTTTTTTTTTGTGTGTGATTAGTGATTACACTGACTGAGCTCTTCCACTTGATGAATAGGTGAGTATAGTAAGTGCACGATATTCCTGACCGACATTCTGAGTCGTACGAAACTTGCAGTGCTTCAGTCGGTTGAAATGATGATTTCTAGCCCGACCTAAGACTTTGACCGATCGAACATCATAAGCTTTAGCCGTTCATTGGACGAACGATGAAACCATCTGATATGGCTTCCTTCGGCCATTCCAAATGCAGGCAGGCATTCAGTAAACCGAAGCTATTCATGGGGTCATCTGAAGTAGCCTTCCCATAAGACGGCACCTAACAAAAATTTACTGTATAAGTTGATCGGCTGTAATAATAATAATATTGTTTGAAGTGTTATAATTTTTGTCGTAAACCAGCAAGGCTTCTTTCGAGATTTCAAAAGATATAATCTTCACACTAGAAAATCTGTATTTTCTATTTTGAATTTGAAAGTTAGCTCATACACAAACGAGCTTAAGGGAAATCTGATGCTGAGTATCCTCTACTTAATTCAAAGTACTTAGACAAGCAAGCTTTAATGCGTGATAGTATCTGCACTTATTAACTATTTCTTAATAAAGGGTTGTCTACAATATATGTATATTATTTCGCTAAGTATTTAACAAACGATTCAATTCAATTTCGCGTCATAACAAAATTACACTACCCAGGTCATAATTATACTGGGTTAGTAAATAATAATTTGGGCTTCCTATATAGTATGTGTTTTGCTACATATGAATTGTTAGAATTATTTAGTTATTTTGTGTTAAGTCTTGATGGTGAAGTAAAGAAGCCCACATTAATGCATTTCATTCACAAATATGTGCTTGCCAATCAATACGTTCGTTCGTTCTACTTCTAAAGTAGGAATTAGACCTTCATATGAATTGTTGCGATTTTAATGGCGGCCTGTAGCTATTAGCCTATTACTACTGTGTTTGTTTGACCTTAAGGATGTAGTGTCCTGTGCATACAATGAAATCACGGATCCAATATTGCGTATCGGCCGCAATTTCGCAGATTCAGTGTCTGTCGCGACGCGAAACAAACGAAACGCGACGGAGGAAGAAATTCACAGCAATGTCGCCGATATTTTCCGAAATATCGGCCACCATACGAAAATAAGCGACTGACAAATTGACAATCTGACAAACGAAAATACAGAGCACCATCCATGGTGCCCTGTATGTCCGTGACCGACCGAGCCAACCCCACCCCATCCCCTCAACACCAAAACTGAATTGCAAAAAAGAAGACGAAAGTAGGAGTACTGGACTGGAGTCGAGTGGAAGACAGGCAAAAAAGATTCGAGATTGGACCATTCAAGCATCAATTATTGACGAAAATGTTTATAAAAATCTGATGGAAGAAGCAATCAAGGAAAAGAAGTAAAGAACACTAACCCTAATTCAAAACAAACCTGGAAGGCTGCAACACAGAAACGGGAGCTGCAATGAGGAGCTGATGGCGAGCGGCGAACGGCGACGAGGAGCTGCAACCTTGGATTGGAAGTGTGGGAACTGGAACTTTAGAAGTGAAGTGATGCGAAGTTGCGAAGACGAGGACTGAACTCTGAACTAAAGAGGTCGACAGTCGACGTCGAGCACTCGAGAGTCGAGAGTCGAGACTGTCTCGACGCTGAGAGTTTGGGACTTGGAAGACTGAAACAGTTTTGTATAAGCCAGCCGGCCCTCACTCACTCTCAATTTGAAATTTCAACAACCGCAGGCAGGCGAAATGTTAGTAAATGAATAATTGCTTATTTAAGTACTTAAGTGTGTTTATGTTATATTAAAATTTTATCATCACCTATATAATTTTATAGCGTAATTTAGTATTTAGTATTCCTTATTTAGTTGATATGAAATATTCAAATAATTTATGTTAAATTATATTGCTAACATGTTATAATATTATCTATGTTTTATTAATTACCTAACTAATCTTCTTAAGTTATGCTTTCTAGTTTTTTATTAATTAGCTATTATTTATTATTTTAATAATATATAATTATGTTATTATTTTTTATATGCTACATATATGAATTGTTTAAATAAAATATTAATACTTAGGCTAATAATGATTTGATATTAATAATTAATTAAATTAGTATATGGATAAATTAATACTTATAATTATCAGAATTTAAATATATTGTTAATATATGCAGTTATGTACATGTGGTCATGTACTATAATAAATTAATAATATTTTATTATTAATAATTTTGTATGATTATTGAATATTGCTTAGTTAAGTAATTTTAATATTAATTAAATTAGTACATGATTAATATTAATAGATGGATAATAAACAATTGTTATAGTGTTAATTTATTTTATATAAATATATTATAACGATAATTTATTATTAATAACTTTAATATTATAGATTAGGCATCAAAAAAATCAATTCATAATAATTTAAAATTGGCTAAGAGGAGAAGTAGTATTTATTTAATACGAAGAAGAGTTAGATACTTAAATACTTATATTTAGTATATATATTATTTTCTTTATTTAACGTACATAGGTTATAGTATATACATAATAATTTAAGTGTGTTTGTGTTATATTAAAAACTCATCATCACCTATATAATTTTATAGAGTAATTTAGTATTTAGTATTCCTTATTTAGTGGATATGAAATATTTAAATAATTTATGTTAAATTATACTACTAACATGTTATAATATTATCTATGTTTTAGTAATTACCTAAATAATCTTCTTAACTTATGCTTTCTAGTTTTTATTAATTAGCTATTATTTATTAGTTTAATAATATATTATTATGTTATTATTTTTTATATGCTACATATATGAATTGTTTAAATAAAATATTAATACTTAGGCTAATAATGATGTGATATTAATAATTTATTAAATTGGTATATGGATAAATTAATACTTATAATTATCAGAATTTAAATATATTGTTAATATATGCAGTTATGTACATGTGGTCATGTACTATAATAAATTAATAATAGTTTATTATTAATAATTTTGTATGATTATTGAATATTGCTTAGTTAAGTAATTTTAATATTAATTAAGTTAGTACATGATTAATATTAATAGATGGATAATAAACAATTGTTATAGTGTTAATTTATTGTAAATTTGTATAAATATATTATAACGATAATTTATTACTAATAACTTTAATATTATAGATTAGGCATCAAAAAAATCAATTCATAATCATTTAAAATTGGCTAAGAGGAGAAGTAGTATTTATTTAATATGAAGAAGAGTTAGATACTTAAATACTTATATTTAGTATATATATTATTTTCTTTATTTAATGTATATAGGTTATAGTATATACATAATAATTTAAGTGTGTTTGTGTTATATGAAAAACTCATCATCACCTATATAATTCTATAAGTAATTACTCTTATAGTTCACTTACTAATTATAGTTACCCTATACTTTTATAGTTCACTTACTAATTATAGCTACTCTATATATTTTCAGATATATTATTAGTAAACATGTCTCGTTGAACAAGTGGTGATGATAATGCTAGTGGTGCTGGTATGGTTAGAGATGCTGCATGGAATTTTGGAGAGTCTGTGGATGGAAGTCGGCAAAAAATTAAGTGTGTTTTTTGTGGCAAAGTTATTAATGGAGGAATTATACGACTGAAAGAACATTTAGGTCATGTGAAAGGAAATATTGCAAAATGTGATCAAATGTCAACTGAAGTACGAAGAAATATGAAACAAATGTTACAGCAAATGTAAAAGAATAAGATGGAAAAGAAGAGAAGGGACATTATTATTGAAGGAGAAATTACAAGAATGACACTAGGTGGTGATGAAGAATATGAAGAAGAAGAAGAAGATTTTCAAGCGACTTAAAGGAGGAGTAGGTTTGAAGCTGATTTAGAATATGAACAACACATGTATAGGGCGACACATCATGAATATTATCATGAAGGTGGAAGTAGTCGCCAACAACATTCTCGACCATTGGGTCGCTCATCTAGCGTAAATGTAAGAGGAAGCCAGAGTTCATATGGGCATGTACCTTCATCGACTCCTGCTGAAAGATTAGCAGCTATGAATGTTTCTTTAGAAAGAGAACAACAAATGAAGAAACAAATCAAAATCAATACGGGTACGAAGGCCTATAAGAGTCTTAAAGGAAATTTAAGAAAGGCATGGGGAAATTGGATTACTCATAATAAAGTACAATTCAGTGCAATAGAATCCCCATTTACGAAGCCATTGATGATAGCTATTCGTGAAGTAGGAGATCGTGTGCCACCACCCACCGCTTATGAGCTTTCGGAGGTATATCTTAAGGAAGAATATAAGTTACTAAAGGAATGGATTGGTTCTTTGTCGCCACAATGGAAGCAATAGGGAGTTACCATCATGTGTGATGGATGGACTAGGCCAAGTAAAATGCATCTTATCAACCTTTTGATTTACTCAAAATGTGGGACAGTTTTTCATAAATCTATTGATGTCACCCATGTTCCATCTAAGGATGCAGATTATTACTTTAGGCTGATGAAAAATGTGGTTGAGGAAGTTGGTTCGGAGATAGTTGTACAAGTCGTGACAAATAATGAAGCTGCGATCAACGCCGGAGGAAAAAAATTGATGCAAGAGTTTCCATATCTGTATTGGACAAGTTGTGCTGATCATTGCATTGATCTTATATTGGCTGATATTTCAAATAAGAGTAGCATTCATAAGATACTTGAAATGGCTCGAAGTATCATTGAAATGCCCCGAAATCCTTAATTTCTATTATTTATTATCAAATAAGATTTTATTTTGAAATTTAATCAAATAATTTACTTTTAATAAAATAAAAGGAAGATAATTAGGGCAAATCAAGAAGAAATTTATAAGTGTTTTAAATAGGAGGAATTTTGGTACTTTAAGCTAATTAAGGATTTTATTTTAGGAATTAATTAAATAAATTACATTATTTAAATTAAGAAGGATAAAATAGTTTCAAATTGTTATAAACTTTATAAATAATTTAATTGAATAAAATTAGAGTGTTTTGTTAATTTAAAATGGAATTTAAGAAAATTCTTTCAAATATCCCTAAAGTAACCTAAAAAGAGAATTTAATTATTATTTTAATATTATATTTCATTAAACATCCCAAATTACCCAAATCATACTAATTAAGCTAACCACTAATTTCCCTTCTTTTTTCCTTTTTCCTTTTCTCCTTTTTCCCCCTCTTTTTCCTTTTCTTTCCCTTCCTTCTCTTCCTTTTTCTATCCCCTCCGACTTGGGCCGGCCTGCTGGCCCAGCACCCCTCGTGCAGCCCAGCCCTCCCCCACGCACCTCTTTCCCTTCTCCCAGCCGGTTCGGCCTGTCTTTTTCTTTCTTCTTTCAATCTCCTTGGACCGCCGGTCCAGCCTCCTTCCCCCCTCCGTCGTCTTCTTCCCCGACACACCTGCAACTCCCAGATCGGCGCCGGATTTTCCGCCTCCGATCCCGCCGTTTGACCGTCGTTCTCCTCCTCTCTTTCCCGTCGTCTTCTTTGTTGATTTGTCTCATTTGGCCATTCCTTCCCCTGCCCGCACCATTCCCCTTTCTCGACAAACATTGCCTACCCCATAGACCTGCGCCGGCCGGAGCACCATACCCCTTGCCCCCTTACTCTCCCACCCTCCTTTGTCGTTTTAACCCCCCGATTGGCCTATAAATGACCCCAAGAGCTTCCATACTCCGGTTCAAAATTTGGAACCCAGAAAGTTCCGTCGTGCGCCACCTCCATTTCAGTCAGCCCTTCCTTCGCCGTCGGCCGCCCTTACCGCCCGACCCAGCCACCAAAATTCTCCCTGCACTGCCCTCTACGCAACCCAACCACCAGCTTTCCCTGCCTTGCTCCGCACGAGCCTTCTCGGTCGTGCAAAAGTGCCTCCCCGAACAGCCTATTCGACCCCCCTCGCACCACCTTCGCGCCGCCAGCGCCGCCTAAAACACCCCCTCTATCCCCCCAAACAACCAGGGGATCCTACCCTACCACCCTACACCTCCATTTTCCCCTACTTCTCTCTCCCCAGCCTCCACATCCACCTCTCCTATTTCTCGCTTCTTCCACCGCCGCCGCCGGCACCACCTCCCCACCAGGTTGCCTTCCACCTCCTTGGACCCTAAACCCTGAATAATAAAATTTTAATAATTTTAATATTGTTAACTATTATTATTAGTATTATTATGATTATTATTATCATTATTATGATTATTCCTATTAATAATAATAATAATAATAATAATAATATTATTATTATTATCATTATCATCCTTATGATTATCATCATTATCATTACTACTACTACTACTACTACTACTACTACTACTATTATTATTGTTATTATCCTTATCGATATTATTATTACATTATTATTATTATTTCCACAACTATTATCATTATCATTATTATCCTTGTTATTATTATTATTATTATTAATATTACTATTATCATTATTATTATTATTTCTATTATTATTGTTATTGTCATCGTCACTATTATTACTATTATTATTACTATGACTATGGTCTCTATTATTATTATTTTAGTACTCTTACTATTATTAGTATTATTACTATTATTATTACTATCATTATCATTATTGTTATTAATATGGTTATGGTGTTTATTGTTGTTGTTGTTATTATTATTATTATTATTATTATTATTATTATTATTATTATTATTATTATTATTATTATTATTATTATTATTATTATTCTTACTCTTAGTATTAGTATTATCATTATTACTATTATTATTATTACTATCGTTATATTTACCATATTTATTACTTCAACTATTATTACCATCATTACTATCCTTATTATCATTATTATTTAATATATTACTTTTAGTATTCTTATTATGATTAGTATTGCAATTATTATTATTATTATTATTATTATTATTATTATTATTATTATTAATGTTGTTGTTGTTATTATTGTTATCATTATTGTTATTATTATTATTATTATTATTATGATTATTATTATTATTATCGTTATCACTATCATTATTATTAGTAGTAGTAGTATTGGTATCATTATGTTTATTATTTTAACTATTATTATCATTGTTATTATCTCTATTATTATTGTTAGTATTCTTCTTATTATTTGTATTATTACTATTATCATTATCACCGTGATCATTGTTGTTGTTATTATTATTATTATCATTAATATTATTATTACTGATACTACTACGATTTCAATTATTATTATCATCATTATTATCATTATAACCATTATTATTATCATTATTAGTATTCTTATTATTATTAGTGTTCTTATTATTATTAATATTAAAACCCTTACTTTAATACTATGGATTTTACTAAGGCTTACTTTAATTAGGCCATGATAGGGGTAAGATAGGAATTTTGGTAATTCCGATAGAGGGAGATTAACCCTAAGTATTTCCCTCTTATAGGTGAACCGGGTCAAAGCCCCCAGGAGGCGTAGGAGCGTGCTCCAAGCCCGGTGCCGATTTAGGTAAGGACATAACTAAGGCCGCCTGTGTGCTATGTGTTTTACTTGCCTCGGATGCCTTGTACGGTTTATATGTTGTATTCTATACGTTATCTGTTTTATTGTGTAGCGCAGCGTGGAACCGAGGTATGTTCTCGTGCACTTGTCTGGTATGTGCTAATGTGGATATGTTGCAATATGATTTGAGGTGATGTGACCCTTAGGACATGCATGCTAGGTTATTCGATGAGGTGTTGTGGAATGGGGCATGAAAGAGAAAAATGAGAAATTAAGATAACCAGAGGGAAGTAAGTTGGCTAACGTAGGTAAGGATGACCTAGGTAATCTGTGACCTGTTAATGGATGAGTAAAAGGGGGAAGTAAATAAAATGGAAGAGCGGGAGAAACTAAGGTTATATGGGAGAACTAGAGTTTGCATGGAAATCTTAGGGTTTGGCATGGTAGAGATCGAGGGGCTTGCATTGGGAGGTTAAGGTCCGCATGGGGGCGAACTTACGTATGGAAAGTTACTTTGGGACGTGGGGAAGGGAATGGAAGGTTTGTTTGGGAGTCTGGAGGCTCGAGGTGAAAAATAGTACGTAGGATAATATAAGGGTACATAGGGACCGACTAGGGTTTGGGGAGGAAACCCTAATTTGAGAAGTGGAAAAAGAAAAAGAAAATAATAAGAATAAATGAGGAGGAGTGAGGTATGAGGGAGAGTTGAGTCTGAGGGTCATGATAAGTGGGGCGTTAAAATAGTATGGGTTGTGGGAGACAGAGAAGGAAGGGCCATATATGCCCAGATTAGAGTTTTTTGTGCAAACCCTAGGCTAAAGTGGTGAGTAGACCTCGGGGTATAAGGTGGTGGGCCCTGACCCACACACCTAGAGGTTGGGTTTCCGATGTGAGAAATGTGTTAAGGGTGTTTAGTGGCCTAATATAAGTGCGGAAGATAGCTCGGTAACCTAAGCCGAGTAAGGGTGTAGCTAAGGCCGAATATGTGACATGTATCCTATGTGCCTTGGATGTTCTATATAATTTATGTGTCGTGTTTTAAATGCCATTATCTTAACTGTTTCATGTGTGGCGTGGCTTGGAATTGAGACGTGTGCATGTGTCCTCATTAGTATATGATAGTACGAATATGTCATAAGTTATGATGTGATGTGTTGAGGCCCTTTAGCCATGTATGTAAAAGGTGAAATACCCTTGAATAATATACATTAAGACACTAATCACTTAAAGAGGAATATGTTGAGCTGGACCCAGACCGGTCCACCGGCTATAATAGTGGCAGGGTATTTTACCCTCGCGACCGTTCCATCGGCTAAAATAGTGGCAGGGCATGTGCCCTCGTGACCGTTCCACCAGCTATAATAGTGGGGGATTCCGTGCTCAACAAACCAAACGCAAAAGTGATAAGACATGGAAAAATACTAATATTTACAGTGGAACACCTTGTGAGTCGGGGCCAGACCGGTCCACCGGCAAATAATAGTGGTAGGGTATGTTACCCTCGTGACCGGTCCACCAGCTATAATAGTGGCAGGGCATGGCCCTCGTGACCGTTCCACCGGCTATAATAGTGGGGTTCTCGTACTCACATGGATTGATAAAGACTATGATGTGAATTGATTATAATTATCAGAGATCTAATGAGAAGTTATCTGGTTCATAACCGGTATTTTTTATCTGTGTTATTGCATATTATTTACGTAAGTGTACTATGTCTGCTATGTCATGTATCTCTGTGTATGTGGGCCTTAGTGCGTTTGTTACCTTACTCAGTACGTAGCGTACTGATCACCCGTTTCATGGGTGCTTCTCATTCCCACGAGCAGAAGACCCGTCTGAGTTTTGCAGGTAGGGGGCGATGTCCTTGTTACTTACAGGGCTGAGAGTTGAGTCTAGACCTAGCTCGGGGGCCGAGAGTGATGTGGCTGGAGAGCATCCCTCGTCTTGTTTCTCTGTATTATCGTACTTGTTTTATTCTGTTATTTTGTGTCCTCTGACATTTGGTACTTTTAAATTGTACTTCGGATTGTAACTTTTGACTTTCGCACTTTGATTCCTTCGAACTTATGCTTTACTAATGACTCGTTTTTGGTGTTATTCTTATTTAGCCTTAGCACTTAGTATCGGGTCGGCAGGAGTGAATCGATCAGGTACTAAGTGTGGCGGTAACGCCCCCAAATTTATAGTTTTATGTGTTTGTTTCCACTAAACACTTTGAAATTAAACAAAATTTTTCAGTAGTAAATTTGGGGGTGTTACAATCACTCAATTCATATACAGATATGATAAAGTGGTAGCCATAATGTTACAATTTACAGATGATCGTCAGCTTCTTCAACCTGGCATAACTAGATTCACTACCAACTTTATTGCATTGGAGAGTATTGTGAGGCATAAGCATAATCTCATAAACATGTGGGAGTCAGAACAATGGAAGCGTACCAAATATGGTCAAATGAATGATGATCACGCAACCAAAGTTCAAGACACTATTTTCCAACAAACAGGTGAAGGAAGAAAGTTCTGGACGAAGGCCATTGATGTTCTTAAGGTGCAAGAGCCGCTTGTAAAGGTTCTAAGACTAGTGGATGGAGATGATAAACCAACAATGGGATTTCTATATGAAGAAATGGAGAGAGAAAAATTAGCCATCAAAAAGAATTGTTGATATTGGGATCGTTATTGGAAAATCATTGATAATAGATGGAACTTTTAGCTTCACCACGATTTACATGTTGCAGGTAAAATTTCTTTTTATTTATATTTTATTTAGTAAAGTACCTACTAAATATCGATGCACCATATATTACTAATTTTTTATTTAATTTATATGTGAGTTTTAAAAGGATATTTCCTCAACCCTCAATTTGCATACGGAATCCATGGAAATGATATTAGAGAGGATCGAGAAGTGATGAGAGGGTTGAAAAAAGTGATACAAAGACTCGAGCCAAACATTGATAATCAGATTCAAGCTTTCAATGAGGTATACTTAACTTGTGATACATTTCCTTGTATAGAATAATAATGATAACTTATTATTTTAACTTTAATGTATAGTTGGATATATATATAGTCTTAAACAACAAGACTTCAGTGACACTACAGCACAAAGAGCCATTAAATTCACCAATCCAGGTACTTAGTACTTACGTTATATATCTTCTTAATATTTGATGGATATAACTTATAACTTTATACTAATTATAAAATCTTATAATTCCAGCTGAATGGTGGAATATATATGGTGATTCTGCTCCACATCTCAAGAGGATTACAATGAAAGTCTTAAGTGCTACTACCTCCTCATCAAATTGTGAAAGAAATTGGAGCACTTTCAGTTTGATGCATACAAAATCTAGAAATAGGTTGAAGTATAGAAAATTGAACCTTTTCGTTTATGTACATTACAACTTAAGGCTACGAATAAGAGGTTTTACGAGAAAGAGCCAAGCTGAGATGGAAAAATCATATAACCCTATTAATTTGGATTATATATTTCATGAAGATGATGTTTTGAATCCTTGGTTAGAAGAACTAGAGGATCATTTGCTTGATACTAGAGATGAAAATAATCAAGCATCTTCATGGAATGGCTTGGATGATGATGATATTGATGATGATGATAATGAAGTTCAAGGAGGTAGTAGAAGCTTTCAAGCACCGGAACTAATAGAAGATCTTCCAATTCAATATGGTGTTGTTGATCACTCCCAAGCTACAAATGAACCCAGTGGTACATCTCATGGTTCTCATCTGAGTATGAGTGATGACGATAACGACAATGATGGTAGTGGTGGTGGCAGTGGTGGTACTGGTGGTGGTGGTGGTGTTGGAGTAGGAGGGGATACATATGGATATGATAGCATTGGAGCATATGGACAAAGTAACTCTCCTTTTCATGGACATGGTGTGATCAACCAACTTATGGTTGTGGTAGAAGAGGTGATAGAAGCTCAAGTGGTCGCCACTCAGCTTACTCTAATCAAAGATTCCATCAATTCGATTATGGTTCCTATCAACCTTTTGAATTCGTGCCTCCTCATCTCATGCATGGACACTATGGTCGTAGCACATCTAGTTGGTCGGAGACAGAGAGATATCAAGGAAAAAATCCATATTTTAATTATCAATCTTCCTCCTCCAGCTATAAAAACTACGGAAATAGTAGGATACCATTAGTACGACCACAAAATCCACATCCAAATGACTATTACTATCATTCAAATCAAAATCAAGACCCAGAGCATCTGAAATGCCCCGAAAATTTCTAATTTTAAATATTATATTTAAATGAGGTTTTATTATAAAAAGTAATTAAATAAATTATTTTATTAAAATAAAAGGAAATTAAATAGGATAAATCAAGAAGAAATTTATAACTATTTTTATTAGGAGAGAATTTGGATATTTTAACTAATCAAGGATTTTAATTTGGGAATTAATTAAATAAATTATATTATTTAAAATAAGAAGGAGAAAATAGTTTGAAATTAATATTAATTTTATAAATAATTTAATAGAAGAAAATTAGGTTGTTTTGCTAATTAAATTGGAATTTATGAAAAATCTTTAAAAAAATCCTAAATTGGCCTAAAAAGGGATTTAAATATTATTTTATTTAAATATTATTATTTTTAAATAACCCAAATATTCTAATTAATTTATTTAAACCCAAAACCTTATTTTCTTCCTTTTCCCTTTTTCCTCTTTCTTTTTCTTTTCTCCTTTTCTTTCTTTTCTTTCTTCCTCCTTCTTCCGCCGAATGGGCCTAGCGCGGCCCAATCCTCTTTCCTTTTTCTTCCTTTCTTCTCTCGCGGCCCAGTGTCGCTTGCCTTCTTCCTGCGTGCACCCAGACGCGGCGTTTTGGTTGATTTTATGTCGAGGCGTTGCGTCTCGTTAAGTGAGGGCCTAACCGGTGTGCGAACCACCCGGTTCTCCCCTTTTCTCTTCTTTCCTCGGCCGACCGGCCCGCCTTCTTTCTTCTTCCTTCTCCCTCCGTCTTTCCCCGTCTCTGCGATGAAACCTTCGACCCCATCAATGGCCTCTCCGGCTACGGTGATTAATACCGGCCGTTTCTTGGCTCATTGTCTTCCTCTTAACTCCAGGAATAAATTGGCATAATTATTGGAAGTTAAATCTCGCCCTTTTCTTCTCCCCAGCTTCGCGAAATTTCGAAGCAACCCAAATGGTGGCCGATCAATTACTGCCACCGGCCACCGAAATTCTTACACTTAATACCTTCGTGTCGAGCTTCAACACCCTATTATCCCATCTACCATCTATAAATAGCCTAGTTGTAGGAGTTTTTGGAGTTTTTCTCCCATGAAAACCCTAACCAAGGGCTGGCTGCCACCATGACTTCAGACGCTTCCCCTGCTGCTAATAGTTAACCTCCACGCCACCGCATCATTCCATTTTCTTCCCAGAAATTTTCTCTAGTTAACTAAACCATTTTTAACCTTCAATTCTTCTTGCACGGGCCTCCATAGTCGTGCCAAGTTTGCTGCTCATCTCGCCAGAATTTTCACCCCGAAACCCTTAAGTCGCCGTCCGCCGCCGTTTCTGCCACTTTTACCATCCTCTGAACCACCCAAAAACTCCCTCTAATCCTCCTCCACCAAACCATAACCTTATTTTAATTTTTCCCCTGCTCCTTCTCTCTTGTTCTTCTTCTTTTTCCTTCTTAGATCATTTTTCCGGCCACCGCCGTGAACCACCGTCGGTGCCGCCCATTCCTGCCGACTCAAGGTGAAACCCTAGACCTCCTTAGTCATTATTTACTATTTATTGTAAATTATTCCATTTTTATTTTATTTATTAGTAACTATTCAAATATAATAATTATTTCCTTGCTATTAATATTATTATTATTTGATATAAAATTTATTCTGAATTGCACTTGCAGGGTGGAGAGTGGTAATAAAATAATTTTATTGTTAGTTTCGAATTTTAAGTTATTAATTGAATTATTATATGAGTATTATCATTCTTCTTCTTATTATTAATATTATAATTATTAGAATAATTATTATTAACATTTTATTTATTTATTCTGAAAAATCCTAGGCCCTAATTTTACATTAACATTCGCACTTATGTATTTTAGTATTATTATTTCTATTGTTCTCATAACCATTAATAATATTATTATCATTATCTTTATTATTTCAATATTATTATATATGTTATTAGTTTTATTATTAATATTAATAAAAAGTAGGTCATTAGTTATAAGTAGGGTCGAAACCCCACTTTAAATTTAAAGCTTATATATATATATATTATTTTTATTAGTATTATTATTTTTAATATTATCTTTAGTTATAATATTCAATTGTTGTTGTTGTTGTTGTTATTATTATTATTATTATTATTATTATTATTATATCTTTGCTAATATTATTTTGGTGGAGGGTAGAAACCCTTATATCACCTTTTTATTTTGAACTGCATGAGTTTTATTATTAATATTCTACTAGTATTTTGTAGAGTTAATTCTAATATAATAATTTTTAATTAAAAATAAGGTCTTGTGGTAAGTTAGAAATAATAGCATTCTTAAGAGAAAACCTAATCATAGTATTTTTCCCATAGTAGGTAAGTCCAACCAAAGCCCTCAAGTGATTTAGGAGCGTGCTCCGAGACCGGTGACGTTTTAGGTAAGGGTTTACTAAGGCCATTGTATGTCTATATGCATTATGTGCTGCATATGCCATGTATTCTATGTTATCATCATTAATTATGTTGTATATGATATGATGTGGAGTTCATATATGATCTTGGGTTGTTATATGGGATGTGTTTCATTTGTAAGTGATGATATGCGATGTGGCCTTAAGACATGCATGTTAGGGTTGTAAAATAATGATGGGTAGTGTAACAATGTGGCGATAGGGTTTTGCATGAAATGGCATGGTGTTAGGGTTTTACATAAAGGGGGTATGGTGTTATGGCTTTTCTTGATAGGGTATGGGTATTGGTTTTGCATGATATGGTATGGGTATTGGTTTTGTGTGATATGGTATGGTATTATGGTTTGCATGGAAGTATGTCTACGTGGAGTTGGGGTTTGTATGTGAATTAGAGCTTGCATATGAATTAGGGTTAGTATGGGAATGTGATCTATGTTGAGTTGAGGATTGCATGTGAGTTAGGGTTGGCATATGAATTAGGGTTGCATGGAGTCATGTATTACGTGGAGTTAGGGTTCGCATGGGAGCTAGGGTTTGCATGTAAGTGTAGATTACGTGGAGTTAGGGTTTGCATGGGAGCTAGGGTTTGCATGTAAGTGTAGATTACGTGGAGTTAGGGTTTGCATGGGAGCTAGGGTTTGCATGTAAGTGTAGATTACGTGGAGTTAGGGTTTGCATGGGAGCTAGGGTTTGCATGTAAGTGTAGTTTATGTGGAGTTAGTTTTGCATGGGAGCTAGGGTTACATGGAGGTGTGGTTTACATGGAGTTAGGGTTTGCATGTAGTTAGTCATGTATGTCTGGGCAAATGTATGTGCATGGCAAATATTTATGAATAAAATATTTAAGACACTAATCTTTTAAAGTGGAAGATGATTGAGACGAGTCCAGATCGATCCACCGGTCAGGAATAGTGGTTAGGACGCGTAGTCCTATGTGCGATCGATACACCGGTTATAATAGTGGTTAGGACATGAGGTCCTATGTGTGACCGGCCCACCGATAATAATAGTGGGGTGACTCGAGCTCAATAAACACAAACCAGAATCGTTAAAGCTCTTAAAAGATATTAATTACTTACAGTGGAACACCATGCGAGCAGGAACCAGACCGATCCACCGGTCAGGAATAGTGGTTAGGGTTGTACCCTATGTGTGACCGATCCACCGGTAATAATAGTGGTTAGGGCATGAAGCTCTATGTGTGACCGACCCACCGACTATAAAAGTGGGGTGTTCTTGTACTCGCATGGATTGATAAAATGGCATGACGTGTATCGATTTACGATGAAAGAAAGATTAAACCATTAATCGAGATCTTTTTGGACCTGATATGTAGACTTGTTGATATTATGCTATGGATTTCATTATATGCTTTGATGTATCACATGTGTAGTTTGAAATTTGATGCTGATTATTATCTTGCATGATTCGATGTGTAAATGTGTCGGCCTTAGTATTCGGTTACCTTACTCAGTACGTAGCTTACTGATCACCCGTTTCATGGGTGCTGCTCATTCCAACGAGTAGAAGGCCCATCTGATTTCCTACAGGTAGGAGATGGCTTTTATGATGATATCGATGTTCATGGGACATCAGAGGGGATCGAGAGATGATGGGGTGGGATCAGTTCCCGTAGCAACGTGGCTGGCTCTCCTTGAGATTTTTACTACCATTTCTCTTATGTATGAATAATACTTTGGAACAATTTTATTACTATGGTTATCTCCTTTATCGATAAACTAAACCTCGTACTTTGGGTTTGTGTAAAGACTTGCACGAATTTGATCTCCGTAATTATGAAGTTGGTTTATCTATTAATGTCTCGAGTTATTTTTCTTAGCCTTAGCACTTAATGCTAGATCGGTAGAAGTGAACCGGTCTAGTATTAAGTGTGGCAGTAACATTCCCAAAATTTACGGTTTTAAGTTTTAAATATGGCTTTTAAAAAAAATGGAGTAAATTTTGGGGGTGTTACAGCATCCATCTCAACCTGGCATTCAAGATGATAGTTCTTCTTCTTCAACACAATATCCACAATTTCACTTCTCATTTTCTATTTTCGGAACAATTAATATAGGAGATGTTCACAATGACTACAGCGTTCATTATAGACCAGACGATCAAGATGATTACGAAGATCCTCCACGACACTCTGTTTGGTGGTAGCTATTGTGGAACATTTTATGTAATAATTTATTGTTCTTCATTTATTATATATACATTACACTAATTTACTATTAAATATTTGAATTGTAATAAATTATTGTTGTTTATTAACTTTGCATCTACTAGACTACCATAAAATAACATGCCTTGTTTTTGTTTATCAAATAAATAGTTAAAAATATATTTCAAAATCAACATCTGATTTGTACAAATACTGTGGGCATACCCAGAAGAATAAACAATGAGGTACACATGCCACTTAATTGTAGCTCTACTAAGAAAATTTAAAAATGAAGTAGGTATATTACAAAATAGTTTCTCTACCTAATCAAAAGTTTTGATCTAGAACTGAAGGTCTACAAAACGATTTTACAAGCAAATCACTGTGCACATTTTTTAATCTCTACAACTAAACCATTAGTATATAAATGTTTAGAATCAAAAGCATCTTCATTCCTTGTTCTCCAAACTCTAATCTCCATACTAGGTAAGTGGCAGAAGCTAGGGCTCAGACAAAAGTGATGAACTTGAAAGTCTGGAACAATAGAACCTCTTTAACTTCTTCTAAGGGCTCCAATTACACTATACATGATTGTTATTGTACAACCTTTTGCAATACCAAGCCAAGACCTGATCTCATTCCAAACACACACAACAATAGAACAATCAAAGAATAGGTGAGTGTCAGAATCATCAGATTCAATACCAACATGCCTTATATCTCATTACAAGGCAAAAGTAGTATTGTTAGAATTATTTAACATATAATAAGTCATTTAAAGACTTCTAATATAACATATAACCTTCATGTATAGTTGTATAAGTAATTAAATGATGAATAAACAACATTTCTACTATATTGTGAAAAAAAATCAGAAATCACGCCGCGACGGCCGCGACACATAATTTATCGACCGTGACACTCCGATACCGTGACACCGCGGCCGCAACCGCAATCGCGATTGCGACCGTGGTTTGTAAGAATGCAATGTTTGTAAGAATGCACGTTATTAAGCTACTTATAAAAAGTAGTTAATTATATATGTGCCGATTATATTGATGTGTATGCTTGGATTCTACATGGGGTATGGTTATCATAATTAGTTTTCCCAATTATTATACATGGAAGCAGTTTGCTCGGAATGTCTCCAAATTTGGACAGATAAGCAATTGTTTAATTGTACGGATGCTCAGCCCAATGTTTGGCTGATTACATTCTCAAGGGTAGGTCTTATTGTACATATGCCTAACATATCGATGTGCTAAATTAAAGACGGATTCCTTCCATCTAAAAATATCGACAATTTAGGATGGTTTCTCCCATCAACACTGTTAATGTAGACAAGAATATCTTTTCATGATCTCATACCATTGCACCCTGCTATTGACAGGAGAAACAAATAGGGAAAGTAAAAGAGAAGCTTGAAAAACTTAGTCATGGAAAAACTATTGGAAATCAGTGATGTTCCTAATATTTCGATAAAGGAATAAAAAACTTTCAATAGAAGTTTCTTACCTCATTTAGTTAGTTAAGCATAGGGTTGGGATCGTAAATAATACCGAGTTGGCTCGCAAACTATTCGGCTTGGCTCGTTAGGTAAACGAGCAGAGTTCAAGTCTTACTTTCAGACTCGTTTATTAAATGAGCGGAGGTCGAATACAAAAAATTTAGGATCGACTCATTTATAGCTTAAGCTCATGAGATCATCCTAGCTTGGCTCATTCGTTTAGTTAAATAAATCAAGTTTGAGCTTTATTTTAGTCTAGTTTATTAAATAATTCAAGTCCAAGCCTAAAGATGTTTGTCTTAACTCAACTTATTTGCACCTCTAATTAAGCATGTGATATGTTGAGTAAAAAAAATAAATTTAGAAGAATGTTAAACGCTAGTTGTAGTGGTCACCTATTCTCCTTATTTAGAAAATAAATTTAATAAACATAATATAAAATTTAAAAAATCTACTATTAAAAAAACATAGAGTATAAAATATTTAACCAAACATGTCCATGATTATAGGTGGCAATCGGGTTGGGTTCGAGTAAAGTTATAGCGGGGTGGGTTGTTCTCGAATTGGGTTGTTTGTGAGTCATTCTCCTTTATGGGTCGGTTGTAGGTCGGGTCGGGTCAGGTCGAGTTAGTTTGGGTCATTGCAAATCTAAGTTGTATTGGGTTAATTTATTAGGTCGTGACGGGTTTGGGTTGAGATAGTTCGGGTTTGGGTCGAGTTGGGTTCAAATTATTTTGGATTAACTTGTTGGGTTAGTTCGGATCTATGGATGTAAATGGAGTAGATTTTATCTGAAACACGATAGATTTTATCCATCGGATACTTAAACGGATATGGATAAATGGATATGGATGATGGAAAAAATACCAATTAGATACGGGTATGAGCTATCCATATATGTACTTAGGGGCGGAGCTAGGGCTTCCGCATAGTGTCCAGGGATACCATGGAGCCCTAGCGGTAAGGTAGTAAATGTGTTCATTTTTTAGGCATTGAATATATATTATATCTGTAGGATACCATATCAAAAGATTATAATGGATGAACTGTTAGGCAAGTCAGGTGCCCTATATTTTGACCCCAAGGTCCTGAGATCAAATCCAGTGATCAACTGGTTTTGAATTATTTTGTAGAATCAAAATGACATCATTTTGATTTTTTTCCCAAACCTTTACCCATCTGCTAGCATCCAGCCCCTTCATCTCCCTCCACTACCCTGGACCGCGCCTACACAGATCTCCCTCCACAGGCTCCACTATCCTCTACGTAGACCAGACTAGTGGACCCTCGACCGCACCACTATAGCTCACCAATACTGCCGACGACCACCGTCGTTCATTCCTCTTCTAGTTCCAGTCTTCTGGTCCAGTCAGCAGTCAAATTCTTACTTTCTTCTACCTCATCCAATCACTGCCCCGCCCGGCCGTTGCCGCCCCGCCCTGCTCTGAGCCTCTGACCCTACCTATTGTTGCCTGCTGCTTTGATTTCTACATGTCTGTATTGCAAGAGCCTAGAGCAAGACTCTAACCGATGAGGACAACACAGGCCAACCAAAACTCCAAGCCAAGTTTCCGACGAAGGTAAGATTTTAGTTCATTTTTAGTTAGTTAAATTGTTAGTCATAAATTTGTGAAATCAAAATGTAGTTAATTTATTTATATTTATCTTATTAATTGATTTTTTTTAGTTTGTAGAAATCCTAATTTATCTTATTAATGTATAAATCCTAATTAATTTGGTAGAAATCAGAATTAGTTTGTAGAAATTAGAATGTAGAAATCAACTTGTTTAGATTTATAGATTGAATTATTTAATTTATTAGTTAGTTTTTGAATTAGTTTGTTATAAAATTATATTATCAATTAGGTTTTAGTAAATTCCTTAGTTAATTCATTAAATTATTTAATGTCTTAATTTAGGATGCAATGATACTTTTCAAGCCAGCCTAAAAATAGCTACCACAAATCTAATTCTGTTAATCAAGTTATGTTACCAACTTCCAAAATCCAAGCACTCCCATCTTCAAGCCAACCACAAGAATCAAGATTCACTAATGAAGGTTAAGTTTATTTGAAAACTTTAGAAGCAGATCCTGCATTAAGAAAAAAGATTTTAGATTTTCATCCTACTATTCAAGATGAGGTAAGAAGAGCTTATCTTTTAAAATTCCCTTATCAACTTCATACTCATATCTTTCCTACAAAGGTTACTGGTGGGAAAAATCATCAATTTGTTACATCTTGGTTTGATGAATATGATTGGTTGGAATATAGTATAGCTAAATAGGCTACATTTTTTCTTCCTTGTTACTTGTTTAAAAGTGAATCTAAAGCTGGCAGTGATCATTTTGTGGAAAAAGGATTTATAAATTGGAACTAAAAAAAAGGTTCGAAGTTCATGTTGGTAGTTCTAATAATCCTTAGTTTAATGCTACTAAAAATGTGAAGATCTTATCAAATAGAAGTAAAGTATTGAAGCCTCTTTCATAAAGCAATCCAAACAAGTCAAATCAAATTATCTTATTCGTTTAGATGCATCTATTTAGTCTGTTAGATTTCTTCTTAAGGGGGGAATGGCATTTAGAGGACATGATGAGTCAAAAGATTATCTAAATTAAGGCAAATTTCTTCATTTTCTAGAGGCTTTAAGGCATAACAATGAAGTTATAGCTAGAGTTGTGTTAGGGACTGCTCTAAAGAATAATTAGATGACTTTACTTGAGATTCATAAGGATATTAATTATGCATTTGCATCTGAAATAATTAATGATATTGTTAATGAATGTAGAGATGATTATTTGGCATATTAGTGGATGAAGCTAGAGACATAGCAAAGAAAGAACAAATGACCATTGTTTTGCATTATGTTGATGATGGGGGTTTTGTTATAGAAAGGTTTGTTGGGATTATACATGTCAAATATCCAACTGCTTTATCACTTAAGGATGCACTTGAATCAATGTTGAATATGTAAGATTATGTTTATCAAAAGTACAATGATAAGGGTACGATGGAGCTAGTAATATGCGTGGTGAATTTGGTAGTTTGAAAATATTGATTTAGAATGAAAATCCTTGTGCCTATTATGTTCATTATTTTGCTCATCAACTTCAATCGGCTCTTATTGTGGTGGTAAAATGTCATAATGAGGTTAGTTGTCTTCATAGTAATGTTACACGGGTTGAGAATGTTATTGGATCCACCAATAAGCATCAAGATTCTCTTCGATATAAACAAGTTACTTACATAGCAAATGCATTAGAAGAAGGCTTGATAGAATCTGGTCGGGGATTGAACCAAGAATATATTCTTATAAGGGTTGGTGATACTCATTGGGGTTCTCATTTAAGGATATTTTTGAGTCTCAAAAAAAAGATTCTCTTATAATCAAGGTACTTGAAGACTTGGAAGTTGATAGGACATTGATGCTACATTCTTATTATATGGATTATAAACTTTTGACTTCGTTTTCATGTTACATTTGATGATAAATGTTATGGGAGTTACCGGTAATTTATCTCAGGCATTACAAAAGAATGATCAAGACATTTTGAATGTCTTGGCACTTGTTGAAATTTCTAAGTAATGTTTGAAAGAGACAAGAGAAGATGGATGGGAAGGTATTTTGAATGAATTTATTTTATTTTGTAACAAGAGAGGCATTGATGTGCCCAACATGAATGAGAAATTTGTTAAGGGGAAGAGATCAGCAAGCCAAGCTCCAATTGTCACTAATCTACATCATTATGAATATGATTGTCTCTATAGTGTTATAGACTCACAACTAAATGAGCTTAAATGCAGGTTTGATGTGGCGAGCACTGAATTTTTAAGTTGTGTTGCATGTTTGCATCCTTCATCATCATTTGAAGCTTTTAACAAGCAATCTTTAATTAGATTGACCACTTTTTATCCTAATTATTTCTCTAATATTGATGTTATGGTGTTAGACAATCAACTTGAGAATATATTAGAAATGTTCGATTAGATAACAAGTTTTATGGCTTGAAAGGGCTTGTTGATCTTTTAAGAAAATTAGTGCAAACCAAGTAGTATAAGACATATCCTTTCGTCTATAGGCTTGTGAAATTGGCTTTGATTTTGCTAGTAGCAATTACAAGCATTGAACGGGTATTTTCTACAATGAATTTCTTTAAGACTTTATCAAGGAATAAAATGTATGTTCAATGGCTTAAAGATTTTTTAGTAACATTTACACAGAGAGATATATTTACTTCTATTAACAATGATGTTATTATAGATCGATTTCAAAGTATGAAAACTTAACGAATACTGCTGTAAAACTATGTAAAATTTTATATTTAAGTGCAATGTATTAATATTACTTAAGAATATTATTTTACATGAGGACACCATGGAATTTTAATCTTGGCTCTGCCACTGTCTGTACCCGTACCCGTGTCCATATCGATACCCGTTTACTCGATATATAATTACCTTTTTACCCTTAATTTTAAAATAAATATAGTATAAATTAAGGTTAAAATTTTCAGTTGGCTTAACTCTAAATGGATTTATTCATCGTATAATATCCGTTAATTGGTAAATGGATTATTCTTCGTGTAACATATATTCAACGGATATGGATGTGTAAGTGGATACCCGCTCAGGTATGGGTATAAATTTGGGTATAGGTACAGATACAGATACAGATACAGGTATGGGTGTACTAGCCCTGAACCCGCCACGTTTATATCCCTATAGGATTGTGATTGGTCCGAGAAATCTCATATTCTGATTATTTCGCGTTCGAGGCAATTTGATGGGTCGGGTTTGTGTTAACTTGACGAAATATATCTTTTTAGTTTTTGACATGTTGTATTGGGTCTGAGCCGAATTAATCCTAGTTCGAATTAATTTAGATTTTGGTCGAATTAGACATTGACCACTAAAATTAATCAAAGTCATTAACCTCGTAAGCAAGCATTGAGTTTAATTTCATGCAAGCATGTGATTAATAATGTGTGATTAATTGCTATTTGTTTAGTATTATAGTTTTATAATGTTGTGTTTTTACGCAAAAAAATTGGTAAAATTAGAATATCATTGGTGAATAAGTAAATTTACAATAAAAATAGGAAAAGTAAATAAAATTTAAATAATAACAATATATTTTAAAAGCTTTAAATAAATAATAAGACGTATATTTTTTATTATTATTATCATAACTGATTAATATTGAATTCAATTTTGTCGGGTCGGGTCGGGTTGATAGCGGGTTGAGTTGGTGGCAGGTCGGGTTAATAATGGGTCAGGTTGATGTTTGGTTAAGAATTGGAGTCGAGTCAGATTTTTTGTATTTGAATCGGGTCAGTTTTAGGTTGGGTTTGAATCGGGTGGGATTGATAAATTTATAAAAAAATTTGTGGATTAGGTAGGATGGAGCGGGTCGGATCGGATCAAATTTTGCTAACTCTACCCATGATGATCCTTGATTGTGCCCCTAATATGTAGAAAGGCTATCTTCATCATCATCATCATCATCTCTTGTTTGGCTTTACTATGCAACTGTCAATATTTTGACGCTTTTTCAAATTTTGAGAAAGGAATGGCAGATAATCTTATATAAATACTAGTATCTAACCATTTTAACTAGAGTTCTTAAATATTTATGTAGACACATCGGTTTAGTTTTCATTTTTTCCTAGAATTCACCAATTCCATTTTTTTTTATTCTTTCAAATTAAGCCGAATAGAATTTTTACATAGATCAAACTAAACTCTATGTAATTTTATGGCATGAATAGCTACACTTCAAGTATTTATGTGTCAGAAATTTTAATACTTAAGAACTTTATGGCATGAAAAAGTATATTTTCTCATCAACAATTAATAATATACACACACACACACACATAACCCCCTTTTATAGGATATCCTATAAGCCATCAATTTCCTCTCATGAGCTTTATATGAACCATTCATGATGAATAAGGGGGAAAAGTCAACGTCAAATTAAATTCATGACATCTATCAAAGAGAGAAACATTTTTATTACAAATCAAGTATAAGTTAAGTTGGTAAGGAGGGAAAAACTCTTTGATAACCATTCATATAAACACATAATTACGTATATACGTATCAAAGTATGGCGATGGGTGTAAAAAATAATCTCGTACTTTATGAATATTGTTGGATGTCATGATATGGCAACACTAATCTAAATGTTTGTTAGGCATGACATAAAACTCACTTTGATTTTATTGATCTGGTTTATCAATTTAATTCCTTTAAAAAGATAGATTTCCATTGGTAAGTAACTTTTATATACTAGATTAAAAGCTAACTTTTAAAAAGATAAACAAAAATAGCTTAGAGCATGTCGTGAGCTAGTTTTTTGCAAGTGTTTCTGTTTTAAGTATGTTTAATTCTCTAAATACGTTAGCTTTTAACTTATTTGTTCCAAAAAAATAAATAGCTAAAAAAATCATTTTGAGAAATTTTTTACATCCAAAAGCTTTTAGCCTTATTTGACACACAATCCAAATTTTGCCGCAAAACTGTCCTTTTTGGAAACTTGTCGAAATAGTGGTTGAAAAAAGTCACTAATAACTTTCAAACTTTTATCTTTTTAACTTCTAAATTTTAGCTAATTGTATCAAATATACTCTTTAGTCTACACTAAACTTTACCTTAATTTCCTGTTTATATAAATACATCATTTAATGTAATAGCTCCATTTTTATTACTAGAAAATTTTTTCTTTAAAAGAATTGCAAAAGTTAAAATAAAAATACAAGTGTTATCGTCATATCCAACATTATAAAAAATACAACTTATACTTAATCCACACCGGATGTAAATGGGTCAACACTTGATTCCAAAATAATATAAGGTTACAAAACCAATAAAGAAAAATAAATTAAGAAAACGGCATAAGATGTAACACCTCCTAATTTTCACTATTAAAATTTTTTTATTACGATAAAGTCTCGTGGAAGAAAAAAAAACAAAGTTTGGGGCGTCACCAGCGCACCTAACATAGACAAACCTTAATCATTTATCTCGTGTTAATTACAAGGCTAAGATCGGTACAACAAAATATTCAAAAGAGATACATCTAGTGAGGTAGTAAAAATAGATATGATAATAATGTCTTACAAACAAGAGTAAGGGAACAAGAATAAAAAAGGGTCTAAGAGTTTAAATATTTAACAAGAGATAAAAGGAAAGCTCAGCATGGACAAAAACAACTCAGTGCAGAATAGTGGAACTTTCAAGCCAAATCCCACATAACATCTACTAGCCATCATTACCATAAAGCTAATCATCATAGTTCTACACATCATCATCAATACCATTTTCTCACCAGAATAAGATCTAGTATTATCGCAATATAATGCAGCATTGGTACCGGGAGTAATGTGTAACAACAAGACTACTAACATGGTAAGGCTCGTGTTGTGGTATGATTGTGATACATATAGAAATCATTCTTGCAAAATACATTCTTAATTTTAGGACTTAGATGTAACACCCCCAAATTTTACAGTTGAAAACTTTTATTTTATTTAAAAATTAACGGAAGCAAAAATTGTAAATTTCGGAGATGTTACCGCTACACTTAGTACCAGACCAGTTTCCTCCTATCATTCTAGTACCAAGTGCTAAGACTAAAAAGAACAAAATATAATTTACTCGAATTCATACTTTATTTAAATCAGAGTAGCGCTATAAATTTATTATAAGAGTAATACCCTCTAATAGTGGTTACAAAAATAAAGATTATTTTAAATAAGGAAATAAAAAGGTAAAAGAGAAACCCTAAAGTTATTTATGAACAATCATTACGCTCTTATCCAATGCCCACTTGAATATCACCTACAGTAAATCTGCAAGGGACACTACCCATTAAATAGGCAGGGGCCCACAAATGGAACATTTCAGTATTATGGTACTGAATAACCCTTTATACCAGAGTAAAAGGCAGGGTCCACATGCAACTCATCATACATAAACGATATAAAATGATAACATACATGGACTTAGGAAAATCATGATCGACATCAGGACTAATACATAAGGCAACACCATATACAATAAGAAAAGCATAATACAAAATCCATGTACTTAGCGATTCCGTCATATACCCAAGTAGGGACAGGCACCAAAAGTAAACTTATAATATATCAATGGTTCATGAAGGTGAAATCAATACTTTTAGTCTTAAGCCATTAATTAATCATTATTCAATCACCATCTCTCAAATTATATCCATGTGAGTACGGGAATCCTACTATTATAGCAGGCTGATCGATAATACCCAAGTCAGAACGCGCCTGGCTACTATTATTTGCCAGTGGATCGGTCTCTAGAGCACCCCGCACCTGGCCACTATTCTCCCCAATGGATTGGTCTGACCCCGACTCACACGTTGTTCCACTGTAAGTGATTAGTGTCTTCCCATAATTTATTAACATCTAATGTTTGGTTTATTAATCTCGGGATCCCCCACTATTATAGCCGGTGGATCGAAAATACTTCAGGACAGAGCACACTTGACCACTATTATTTGGTGGTGGATCGGTCTCTAGGGCATCTTGCACTTGGCTACTATTTTTTCCACTAGATTGGTCTAGGGTCGACTTAATAATCTTTCACTTTACGTGCTTAGTATCCTATATTTATTTAACACAACAGGTCCATTTGTTTAACAAGAGTATACCGGTCATATTACCAAGTATTCTATATTAAGGATTAGGGCATACATAAGACCCTAACACATACTTTGAACATATCAAACATACATTTCCATGCATACTTACAAACCAGGCACCTCTTGTATGATTATGAGGTAAACACCATATCACACCCTTAATTATCTATCCAATCCTAAGGAATGCCATGTTCTTGTGATACTCACTTGTGATACCCACTTGTGATACCCACTGATTTATCAAATACATTTATCTTATTATTTACTATTACTTATGTCTTATTAAGGAGATTTATTTAATCCATCGATATGTTATATACAAGTTACCAATTTACCCCTATCATCCTTACAAAATTACTGAAATACCCCTTGATGGTAAAGTTACCAAGTCACCTCCTTTTATTTGCCAAATTACCATATTACCCTTCATGTTTGCATAATTACCAAAATATCCCTTATATTTGTTAGATTACCAAATTACCCTCTATACTTATTAAATCACCAACTTTACCCCTCATACTTATTAGATTTACCAAGTTGCCCATTCGGTTGATCGCATTACTCTATTGCCCTTTTTACTTATTAAAATCACCAAACTGTCCTTTTTACTTATTAAAATTACCAAATTGCCCTTTTGGTTGGTTAAATTATCAAATTACCCTTCTTACTTATTGAAATTACCAAATTACCTCTTTGGTTGGTTAAATTACCAAAATACCCCCCTTTTTTTATTATCAAATCACCATTTTACCCTTTACTTTACAAAATTACCAAAATACCCTTCCTTTATGCCAAATTACCAAAATACGCTTCTCCTTTATTAAATTATCATTTTACCCCTTTACTTTACAAAATTACCAAAATATCCTCTTACTTTACAAAATTACCAAAATAACCTTCCTTTATGCTAAATTACTAAAATACCCTTCTTCCTTATTAAATCACCATTTTATCCCTTTTACTCACAAAATTACCAAGTTATCCCCTTTTTCATGTGAAATTACTAAAATTCCCTCCTTACTTATCCATTTACCATTTTACCCCCTTTACTCTTATAAATTACCATTTCGCCCTTATTATACCAATTTTACCAAAATACCCTCACCACATGAATATTAATATACATGGTCTATACGCATCATCCAACATCACCAACTATTCTCATTTATCACTAATACTCATTAGCACCCACCACACACACTTATTTAGGCCACACCTTTTGCACAAGAAAAATTACTAAAATGCCCCTAAGGCTCATATTAACATTATCTATGCAATAAATAGCCACATTAGCATATCATACCATACCTATGTATTTAACATTATCCTTAACAACAAGGCTCCTTCCTTAAACATTATTTCTACATATGGCGCATAATTTAACATGCTTTTCTTTTCATCAACCAACATATACCACTAACCACATTATACTTAACAACATACATCATGCATATAAACATATTATATACCCTAATGTGCTGGCATACATATATCTACACATTTTAGTAGGGTATAAGGGTTACCTTATTTCTAGCAATAATCAAACCTTATCGGTACCCTGGTTAAAGGTTTGAGCTTTGATTAGTAAAATTAATACCTAAAAATGATATCAACATTTAGAATTTTAAAAGTAGAAAATCAAAAGAATATTTTTTTATCAAGAGCTTAAGTAAATACATACTAGTACTAATTATGGTTATACCTCAAGATTAACCCAAAGGTGGCTCAAAGGAATGCAGAACTTATGTTGTATGAGCAGTGTGAGCTACATGTATGGGAATTAAGGAAGAAGGGGGGTCAAAGAGGAGAAGTGGGGAGAAGGGATGGGGTAGTTTGGGTGGGGGTTTTGGGGGTTAGATGGTGAGCTTGTGGAGGGGAGTTAGAGGTGTAGGTGGTGGTTAGGAGTTGATGATCAGCGGCTTAGGGTGGCAGAGACGGTGGATTCAGGGCTAGAAAGTTGGGTGCAAGGTTAGGTGAAGGAGAGGAAGGAAGGGGAAAGAAGAAGTGAAGGTAGGGGCTGCGGGGGAATTTTTGGCCAAAGGGAGGATATGGGGTGGTAAAGGAGGTTCTAGGGAGTGGATTGGTGGCCATAGAGGCGGCGAAAAAGGGAGGAGGGCAGTGGACGGTGGTGTTACAAGGTGGAGGCCGAGGAGGAGAAGAAAGAAAAGAGAGGAAGGGAAGGAGGCGGCAAGGGCAAGTGAGTGTGATGGGGTGGTGCAAGGAGGTTGAAAGGGTGTCAGGTAGGTGGCTTCGGTGGTCAAATGGGCAGTAGAGGTGGTGGTCCAGGGTGGCAGAGCAAAAATATGGGAAGAGGATAAGAAGGAAGAAGGGAGAGAAAGAAGGCTCGATAAGCAAGGAAGGATAGAGCTCGAGGGAAGAAAATGAGTAGAGGAGAAGAAGGAAAAGAAGAGGGAGAGCAGGGGAATTAGGGGCGCCAGATTAGGTGGTAGCAGAGGGAAAAGCCATAGGTCGATGGTGTAGGGTGGAAGGGAGAAGGAAGGAAGAAAGAAAGAATAAGGCATGCGAGGGAGGGGTGTAGGGGCATGTATAGCCCAAAAATGGAAGGAAAGGGATGGGGGAGAGAGAGGGAGAGAAAGCAAGGCTGAAATGGTAAGTTGTAGGGGAGGCGGGTGGTGGTTGTAGGCTGCCATGGCCTCGTCGTCGAAGAAGGAAGGAGAAGGGAAGAAGAAAGGAGGAGGGGGACGCTGGCCGGTCAGGCGAGGAAGGAAAAAAGGGTAAGCGAGTCGGCTCGCAGGCAAGGAGGAGTGGAAGAAAAGAAAGGGAGTTGGGCTGGCCCAACCGAGGGGAGAAAGGAAAAGAAGGGGGAGATGGGATAGGTTGGCCAAGAGGGAGAGGGTGGAGAAATGGAGTGGACTGGTGGCCCAGGGCGAGGGAGAAAGGAAGAACGAAGGCCGGCGACCTAAAGGGGAAAGAAGAAAAGGAAAAGTACAGAAAAAGGAAAAAGGAAAAAAAGGAAAAAGGAATATGGGGAAAAATAAAATAAAATAATTTTCGAAATAATGGCATTTAATATTTTTGATAGATAAATTAATTTAATAATTTAATTTATTATAATTTACTATATTGGTTTTTAAAGGGTAATTTTAGTAAAATATTGGTTTGAAAAATTATTTAAATAAAATAAGTATGATGAAATAATAAAATATTTATTTTAATTTATTAAATATTCATATCCATTTTTATATACTCAAAAATCCATAAAATAATTAAATTAAATAAATTTAAAATTAAATTATCCTAAATGAGGGTTATTTATTAAATTATAGGTTTTAAATTTTTAGGATATTACATTAGAGTATGTGACATACTAATAAAATTAGATATGAACTACATACTAGGTGAGTTTTGGAATTTTTTTTTTAAGGGTGAGAAAGAATAAACTTGTATCTTCTTAAACGGTAAAAGGGATCATTGAAACATTAGTCAGATTTTCGATTGCATTATACTAATAAAAAAAATATAATTACCTTTATAATCTATATGTTTGTGACATTTTTATTTTTTACACTATTTTGAACAATGTGGTATAAATTTACAACATTAGTCAAATTATGTATGGGTTTTGTTAGTGTATGAATTTTTTAGTTGAACAAAGCTTAAATACATTTTAGTGAAGCAACACAAATTCATAATTCTATTTGAGTGAATGTGCTCATGTGTTGAAGGAAATAAATTAAAATATAAAAAAATCTAAATATTTATGTTGTAAAATTAATATATAATATTTATAGATCTAGCTTTAATAATTTTTTTAGGTTTAGGCTATTTGGAATTTGTCAATATATAATCTTTCCTCTTATCAGAAGTTATAGCCTCAAATTAAAAATTATAAAAAAGGGAAGATCTCTAAACAATCAATAGAAGCATTGCAAAAGATGAATGACTTTGATCAAGATATTAGTTTGGTTGTAGATCAATATATTTCATTTGAAATATTGTTCATAAAATCTTTAAATGGTTAATAAAAACCTATCTTAGAATAAAAACAATATATAACATATCTTTAAACTCTAATTCTGAACATTAATGTTAAACCCCAAACCTTAAACCACTAAACCCTAATCATTTATACACCATACATGAACATTCAAATATCATAACCAATTACTTAAACACCTTACCCCAACCATTTGTATGCCATACCTAATCCTTCAAACACCATATTACATCATTTATACACCATACCCCATTATTTACACCGTACTTCATCATTTTACACTATACCCGACAATTTAAATATTATTCCACTATCATTTGAACACCATATTCCACAATTTCTACAATATATCCAATCGTTTATTTTCTAAATAAATAACATACATGTGTGATGACTAGACATCTACTTTTCTAGACTAAGAGGTAGTATTGTTAGGGGAGAAGTATAGACCCAAGACATGGGTTGAGATGAGGTTTCATTTCCAAATTAATTGACAATGGGAAGGGTAGGCCACCATGTTTTTATATAATATGATTCCACCTCAAATATTTGATGTGAGACAATATTGCTCACACATGTACCACCCAAGAGAAACATGTCCAAAGTTCATTAGATGTGCTATGTAATAATCATACAAGACCAAGGGAGGGGTTATGGTTTGAAATGGCACCAAGAAGGAAACAAATCCTTTCTTTATAAAGAAGTACACATGATCATCATACATGTGTTTTTATTAAATGTTTTAAAATATAAAAAAATACATTTTATGGAGGAGAATGAGTTTTGGGGATTTAATGAAATAGGCATGATGATTAGGGGTCTTATCTATACACTCTTACAAAAATTAAAGTGTTATTTGTTTGGGTTAATGACATTAGGGATGTCAATGGGTCAAGTCTAAGTTGGGTCCAGTATGGGTTGGGTCTAGCCAGACTCAGATCCATAACTATTTATATTATCTAGACCTAGACCTAGCCCAAATCCATTAGATCTCAAAATTTCATACCCAAATCTAGATCAATCGGGTCTAACAAGTAAATGGATCCTAAATGAGTCTGGCTATTATTGAATTTTTTTAAAAACAATCTATGTAACACAATATGTATTTTTTGTTAAAAAGTTTGAGTAAAAAGATAAATATTTTTGAATAGCTAATTTAACTATTTAAATACTATTTTAATGCTATTGGAATAAAATATTATATATAATTTTTATAAAATAAATACATAGAAATAAAGTTAAAAAAATAAATAAGTATTTCAAATACAATTATGAGTCATGTATGAACACACACAAGCACACACACACACGGTTTGGGTCATATATGATTTATGAGTATAAGATTACTAGACTCAAATTTAGAACCATTTATATATATATATATATGGGAGGGGTCAAATACAAACTACTATTAATATACAAACATAAGAACTAATCTCATCCATTGGATCAAAATTTAATCACATTCAAGATTTTATTAATACCAAACCAAAAAACTAATCCAAACCTATATCCAAACCAAATATCCAAACCTATATCCAAACCTCTAAACCCTAAACCTTAAACCCGCTAAACCCTAAACCCTCTAAACCCTCTAAACCCTAAACCCTTTAAACCCAAAACCCTAATACCTAAACCCTATAAACCCTAAACCCTCTACACCCTAAACCATAAACCATAAACCCTAAACCCTCTAAACCCTAAACCCTCTAAACCCTAAACACTCTAAACCCTAACCCCTAAACCCCAAACCATCTAAACCCTAAACCCCCTAAACCCTAAACCCCATAAACCTTAAATCCTAAACCCTAAACCCTAAACCCTAAACCCTCTAAACCCTAAACCCTAAACCCTCTAAACACTAAACCCTAAACCCTAAACCCTAACCGGCAAACCCTAAACCCTCTAAACCCTAAACCCTAAACCCTCTAAACCCTAAACCATATAAACCCTAAACCCTAAACCCTCTAAACCCTAAACCCTAAAACCTCTAAACCCTAAACCCTAAACCCTCTAAACCCTAAACCCCCTAAACCTTAAACCCCTAAACCCTACATCCTAAACCCTAAACCCTCTAAACCCTCAACCCTCAACCCTCTAAACCCTAAACCCTAACCGCCAAACCCTAAACCCTAAACCCTCTAAACCCTACACCCTAAACCCTAAACCCTAAACCCTCTAAACCCTAAACCATAAACCCTCTAAACCCTAAACCCTAAACCCTAAACCCTAAACCATCTAAACCCTAAACCCTAAACCCTCTAAACCCTAAACCCTCTAAACCCTCTAAACCCTAAACCCTAAGCCCTAAACCCTAACAGCTAAACCCTAAACCCTAAACCATAAACCCTAAACCCCCTAAACCATAAACCCTAAACACTAAACCCTCTAAACCCTAAACCCTAAACCCCAAACCCCCAAACCCTATAAACCCCAAACCCTATACCCTCTAAACCCTCTAAACCCTCTAAACCCTCTAAACCCTCTAAACCCTCAACCCTCAACCCTCTAAACCCTCTAAACCCTAAACCCTAAACCCCGACCCTCTAAACCCTAAACCCTAAACCGTCTAAACCCTAAACCCTAAACCCCATAAACCCTAAACCCCATAAACCCCAAACCGCAAACCGCAAACCGCAAACCCTCTAAACCCTAAACCCCAAACACTAAATAAATAAATAGAAAAGCTACGCAAGTGGAGGGAGTGAAATTCAAAGCCGATGCCAATAATGTGCAATTTTTAAAATAAATGTTTTTTTTCTTTTCATGTAGATATTTATTGTTTGAAGATGATGTTTGACATAACTAATGTAATTTAGTTTCAACAAATTCAAAGGGATTGATCTTCATGCATAATCATAATCATAATCATAATAATAACAATAACAATAATAATAAGATAATAATAATAATAATAATAATAATAATAATAATAATAATAACAACAACAACAACATCCAGTGTAGCCTGCTAAGTAGGCATTAACGTCAATAATTGAATCGAAAGTTAATCGGTCATCAAGCCTCAAACAACATAATTTATGCCTTTGGTATAAGTAGTCGCCATCCTCTACCAACAAGCATATAACTCAACAAGCTTGTCCAATGACTCAGGCTGAGGATTAGCATCATCCAACATCCACCGCAAATCCTCGAACAGAACCACTGCACAGTCGACAGTGGTGTCGTCCGACAACCCCAAAGACCTATCCACAAGCTCCCGAACCAGATGATGGTCGATGGACCGGCCTCTTCCTTTCACTTAAATAAATAAAATAAGCTAACCGTTGAAACAAAATGAAACAAATCTCTATCTTCATCCTCAATGGCATAAGAAACTTATCCTAAACCGATCAATTAAGCAATCGAAGGACGAGAACAAAGAAAGAAGAGGAGTAGTAGAAGAAGACACGACATCCCGATTTTCCTCCGGCCACCCTCCACGAACTATGAGGACGACAGAGACTATTTGCCATCCAGCAATCACATAACAAACCTTAGCAACTAATTTGGCTTAACAAAAGCCAAATCACGCAAATAAAATTGCGAACTGGAGGAAAGAGTTTGGAATTATACCGTGTGGACTGATGTGGCGGTCGTGGAGGTTGTGCGTTGGATTGCTGCCATTGTACTGCGCCACTGGTGGTGCTTGTCCGCGTCCCCTATGCGGCGGAATAGTGTATTGACGGTTGTGTTGAAGAGGAGGAGGTGAGGTATGGTCGAAGTGAACAGGGGCAGAAATGGCGATGGAGAGAGAGAGACGGGAGGTGCAGAGAGGGAGGCGAGAGGTGCAGAGAGGGAGACGAGAGACGGGAGGCGGGAGGTGCAGAGAGCGGGAGGCGGGAGGTGCAGAGAGAGGGAGTGCGAAGGGGGGGCGGGGCGGGACGCGATGGAGTCACAGAGATAAGGTGCGGAACAGTAACAAAAATAGGAATGCATTTTCAGCCGTAAGATTTGTCAGATCCGACAGTCGAAAAGCATGTCCACGTTTGTACAGTAAATATAGTCTGCACATGATCCTTAATCTATCTATCTATATATATATATATATATATATAGAGAGAGAGAGAGAGAGAGAGAGAGAGAGATTCAAATTTATTAGGTTTAAAAATTACGGATCTAGACATTCTAAAAATAAGATGGATTTAACAAGTCTGAGTTGGGTCCAAGACCTATTGATATTGCTAAATGATGCAGATTATTTAAGTTAAGTTTTGATCGGATTATTTTGATATTTAACAAACTCAAAATAGTCATTTTAGTATTTGGTTTGAAAGAAACAATATTGTATAAGAATTTTTAACATATTTCGTTTGAAATTATATCATGATGCTAATTAGAAAACTGAGATGAAAAAAAATAATTTAAAAAATAATAATTTTTAAATTATGAAGTATATCTATATACATTTAAAAAATAAAATAAAAAATATTTTTGGAACGAAAACGACTAATTAAAAGGAGTTTACCTGGGGTACGCCAATATAACATACATCACGTAGAAAACAAATAGTAGGAAAAAAAATGCTGACTTTTAAGGATACGTATGTCGAACAATATCCTCGCGGGCATGCTCAATGTCTCAATGGCCCCACTGCTTATCAAAATTGGATGTCAGGTGGCACGTCATCGCCGACTGAGTGACAATTGACGTTGCCCGCAGCGCAGCCATGTTAAATAGGCATTGGGCAGGCGCCTTCGCCAGTCGGCAGCAGCGATGCACGGGGGAAATGGGTACGGAGTGAAACTTAAAAACATTATTTTATAAAAATTTAGAAAATAAAAATAGTAGGAAATGTTAATATATATATATATATATATATATATATATATATATATAAATGGGTACGGAGTGAAACTTAAAAACATTATTTTATAAAAATTTAGAAAATAAAAATAGTAGGAAATGTTTATATATATATATATATTTTTTTTTAAAAAAAAAAAATAGATTAAATATACTAAAATTAAATGAAATTTTTTTAAATATTATTATCTATATTAATTAAATCTAATTCTTATTAATTTTTCAATAAAAATTAATTAAATAATTTTAATATCAAAAAGTTTTTAAAAAGAAAAAATATTTTTGAAATATTTCCGAGATGAAAAGAACACCAACGTGCCTTTTTCGTGCATCAGAGGTCGGCAGTCGGCAAGGACTAGGGCTGTGCAAAAAATCCGTAATCCGAAAATCCGATCCGATATTTAAAAAATCCGATCCGAGTTTTAGGATATCCGATCCGGGTTTTAAAAACCGGAGCGGATATCCGATCCGGTCAAAATTAAAAATTTTTGGAGCGGATATCCGATCCGATATTTTTCCGGATTATCCGATCCGATTAAAATATCCGGTATATAACAAAAATATTTTTTAAACATAAAATATATAAATATTTTTTGATTAAATAAATTATATATATAATTATTTAACCCGAAAATTATGAATTTATGGACTTTAGATTATTGTTGTATTTGCGTTATGGACTTTGGACTTTGGATTATTATTGATTTGTTGTATTTGTTATGGACTTTGGATTTTTAGAATTTATTTTAATTTAATTCTACCAAGTTAAAATATCCACATTTGGATATTTCAATGCAGATATTTGGATTATTATTGATTTGTTGTATTTGTTATGAAATTTGGATTTTTAGAATTTATTTTAATTTAATTCTAGCAGGTTAAAATATCCACATATGGATATTTCAATACGGATGTTTGGATATCGGATATCGGATATCCGAATTTAAATTATCAAATTTTCGGATATCCGGTCATAAACAAGTCTTTTTTGTTGAAAAATAAATATTTTTCGGATAATCAGATATACCGGATATATCCGATATCCGTATCCGATTTTCGGATATCCGACTATTCGGATATCCGCTATTAATGGATACGGATACGGATATAGGTTACTAAATATCCGATCGGATCGGATATCCGAAAAAAAAATCCGACCGGATACGGATATCCGGTTTTGCACAGCCCTAGCAAGGACGGCAGTGGGCCTCGAAAATTTCAACCTCCATTTGTTTTCCGGCCTACGCAAATGTCATTATACCACAGCCTTTGTTAGGGGCAGCTATAGTACAACTGACATCATAAATCAAAACTAATTCAAACTATAATTTTATAATTTATTTCAGTATGAATTTATAAGTTTATAGTTTCATTTTAAAATAATTTGATAACAGATTAAAAAATAAAATAAAATTTTATGAACAATAAATCATATATAAATATAAGGTAATATTACCATTCAACGAAATATTATTAGATATAATTCTAATCACTAGTTATATCGCAAGTATATGCATTTGTAATAAATCATTTGCTATAATAATATTTTTGTTTTACATCTCTCAAAGTATTTATTTTTACTAATTTTTATTTACATACTTATAATAATTAAAGAATTATTTAAAAAAAAAAAAAGATTACATAATTTATACTCTATTCGAATCATGTTTCCATTCTGTTTTTCAGACAATTACAAATGTCTTATATATAATTTCATATTTAATTAATACACAAACAACCATATATACATAAATAACATGGTACCCTACATATTACTATAAAAATAATAATTTTTAATTATAAATTAGCATGGATTGGTTATTACTTCTAATTTTCACACAAGCTTTAAAGCAATTTTAAATCGAATAATTAATTTTTGATACTTAATATTTATAAATTATCAATTGAACTAAACCAAACTTTAAACTGCTAATGTAATTTGATTTGAATAATATAAAAAATGATTTAGTTTCGTTTCAAAATTTTCTCCTTCCATAAATTACACAAATATAGTTTTATTCAATTTGAGGTCGAAATTATATGAAACTAAATGGTTTCCGCCCCTAACCTTAGTAAGTAAATTTACACCCATAGTTTATTATGGCATGAATCGTGATTTAAACATATAAAATATGGTGCGTTTATGCACCAAAAATATGATTCATTCACACAATTATAATGAGCCAAAAACAAAGCCACAGTTCAAAAACTAAACCAACCATATGCAATATAAACATTATATATACATATTATCTATTAATCGGGATAGTCACAATTTAAAAATGGAACCTAAAACTAGCAAATAGTTGAAGAGACGGGAGTAGACACTCGTTTATAATAACCCCTCTTAAATCAAATATTATAAAAAATGTTCTGGAGGAATTGAGCCTTAATCTTCTTCTCCTCATTCGTCACTTTTTGTACGTACATACGAGAATGATTGATAAGAGGGAAAAAAAAAAAGGAAGGTAGCAGAAGAGGAGAGTGGCGGCAATCCCGCCATGTGCCCTTTCCCACTTCTTTAAAAAACCAACTGCATTATTAGAAAAAATAAATAATTTAAATAGTAGAATATCTTAAACAAGCTTTATGTTCAAAGCATGTACCGCGCTTTGCCGATCGTTACGGTCGATTGTATAGGTCGCGATCATGGCTTGGCCTTATTCGTATGAAAAGAAGATACCCTCTCCGAGAAACGGACGTGAAAAATTGAGAGTGAAGGTACGAATGAGTCTTATTCGGCGCTTTCGAAGCTCTAACGGGCAGCCGTAAACACACAAAGGACGCCATTGATTTCTCGGCGGCGGCTGCATCTCATCTGCATGTACAGACGAGGAGGACGCGATAGGCAGCTATTGAGAATGAAATAAAATATAATAAGTAATAATTAAGGAGAAGGTGCGTTTGAGTTAAGTGGCCTCACTCAAGTAATTTGACATAGTAACACGCACGGGGCATCCAAATGTTATGAGAAGATGGATGTTGTAAGAGCAGGATGTAAAGTATTATGCCTCTCTATGAGTTAACTTTGATAGGAGGTTATGGCATTAGTTTGTAAATCCGTGTATCTTTATCTAAAGCAAGATAGCTTCTTATCAAACCTAAAGCAGCTTATAATTTTATTGTCCGTTTATATTTGGGTGAATGCGTGTTATGTTAAATTGGGTTGGGTGGACTTATGTTGGAGAATCATTTCAATCTATATTGTTTGGATATTTATAATTAGGTTATCGAGGCAAATAAGTCATATCGATGTTTGAATTGGGATAAATAACCGTAAATAAATAAAGATTATTAATATATTAACATTCGCTTGTTGTACGATAATTTGTACAACAATTAACCATTTTAGAGTGAATCTAAGTTAAATGAGCTATGTTAATATATAACTTATATACAAGCAAGGGAGGGGACACCGCTCACTCATGCACTTTATATAAATCAATCCTAGGAATTGTTGAATTGTGTTACGGGAATCAGAATACTTTTGGCAAAAATGTATCCGTCCAACACCATCACAAGATTCACAGCCAGCCATCAACACAACCCCACGTCTCGACATCAACACACAACAAACTACCTAGATACGAGAAGGTATCACACATATCATAGATTGGGGAATGGGAATAACGCCACCAGCCGGGGAAACAACCTTCAGAAGGTGAAGGGGTGGTTTTCTGTGTTTGTTGACAATCTAGGGAAAGATGTAAAGGAGAAGGAGGTGAAGGAACTGTTTGGGGAGGATGGAAACGTGGAAGACGTGTTCATCAGCCGGAAGGTGAGAAGAGCCTCGAGTCTTCACTTCGGTTTTGTGCGATATGGTGACGAGGAAGCTGCATGGAAGGCAGTAAGGAAGTTCAACCATGTTCTGCTGCATGGCTTAAAGCTGCACGTGAAAATGGCAAGATTTGGGAGGCACGTAGGTAGCATGCATAACGAATAAAAATATAGACCTACGGAAGAGAAGCTCAACAACCACACAGGCATTTTTAGAGGAAAAGATGTTGCGCAGGATGGGCGAACCTATGCTGAGGTTACAAGGGGTGAGGGTTCGTTGACGCCACAACGGACTGAGAAGTTGAGATGCATCAAAGTTGAGAAGACCGCAGAGGACCTGGAATGGCTGAAGAGGAGCATTATCGTGGAATCCATGCAACCCTTACTACCGGAGCTTGTCACACAACGTCTCATGTGTTCTTGGAGTACCATCTGCCGAGTAAGGAGCCTAGGCAGATACAAATTCTTACTCACCTTCGAATCTTTAGTAGAAAAAGAAAAAGCTCTACAGGAGGATAGTATGTTGTGGGAGTCTTTTCCGGTTGTCCGAAATTGGGAGGCTGAGGATAGTTGCGTGGTGAGGAGAACATGGGTTGAATTAAGGGGGATTCCGGCGGTGGCTTGGAACCAGGAAACTATCAAGAGAATGGCAGAACCATGGGGGAGATGGATTTGTTGGGAAGAGCTGCACGATCACGGGGCATGTATGGAAGCTACGAGATTTTGGTCGACACTAAAAGATTAGAGAACATCAGGGATAAATTCCTAGTGGATGTCGACGGGAAGGAAGTGCTTGTTGTGGCGGAAGAGCTAGGCCAAAACTTCATCCCGTGGCAACAGAAACAGCTGAACCAAAAGGATCTCCGGCCGGCTTCCTCGTCGTCCGGGGAGACAGGAGGGTTGAGCGGGGGAAGATTGATCGATACAAGGGAGGAAGCTCAACGGTCCAGCTGCAGAAGCGTGAGGGTGTTGTCACCTAGGTGGGAAGAGGAAGAGACGGGCGTGGCTTTAACTGTGAGGTCATGCGCCGACGAAAAATGCACGATGTATTGGGGGGAGGGAGAATTAATTATAGATATCCGTGGCAGAGTATTGGCAGGAGTCGAAGGGGCTAAGGACGACAGGCCTTCGTGGGAAGGTGAAATTTCTCTTGGGGAAGCAGCGGCTATTGGTGAGGAGGGCGTGAAGGATTTGTCGGTTAGGGGATGTATGGACTTTTCGGGGGAAGTACCCACCGACAGCTCCAGTACCAGATTGGTTTGCGTTGGACAAGATTTGGAGGGGGAGAGGAGGCTTATAGAAGATAGATTGTGGCAGGAAAAATTGAAGAAGGCCAAACAGGTACCTCGGGAGGATGTACCTTCGAAGCAAGGAAATTATGGGAAGGAAATTTCACCTCAGATAAGCCTAAGCATACCACCGGGTTTCGAAGACAAGGATGAGGTTTTACCAAGGGTAGAAGTAGATGAAGAGCTGGCCTTATTGGGCAATACACTAGAAGGGAGTTGGGTGGGAGAGGAAGTGCTAGTTAGGGAGGAAGCGAGGGCTACTTGGCAAGTTGGGTTGGAGTTGGGCCTCTCATCTAAAGAAGAGAGGAAATGTATAGAGAAAATTGAGGGATTGAGGAGGAGTCAAAGAAAAGCGAAAAAGAAGGTAAGGTAAAGAGAGATGGGAAGTTTGGGTGCAGCGGTATTGGGTTTTCCATGATAATTGTAAGTTGGAACGTTAGGGGAGTTGGGGCTGTGGGCAAACTATCGTGTATCCAAGCTTTGATCACAAAGGAAAAACCGTGGATCTGTGGACTAGTCGAAACAAAACATCATGTAGTGTCAGATAGTTGGAAGGAGACGGTGTGGAGGAATGGGGGGATCGAATGGAGTGATTCACCAGCTCAAGGAAGAAGTGGGGGATTGATATTGGGCTGGGATCCTCAGCGGTTTGGAGTCCATAACATCAAGCGGGGTACTAGATGGATTCTCATAGAAGGAGGATTAGGGCCTACTCAATTTGATTGTGCGGTGTTACTTGTTTATGGTTACTCAGATCCTAGATATAGGAAGGAATTATGGCAAGAATTGGGGGATGTGGGACAAGGTTGTAATAGGCCGCTTTTGGTGATGGGGGATTTTAATGAAGTACGACACCAGAATGAGAGAAAAGGGGGACGGGTGGACACCAATAGTGTCAGTTTTTTTAACAACTGGATTGATGGGTTGGGCCTCATTGATTTTCCGCCCTCTAATGTGAAGTATTCATGGTTGAGGGCCGACTCTGCCAGCCTCCTTGACCGTTTTCTGATCGATCCAGCTTGGTTATCTGCTTTTCCAGATTTGTATAGCACGGCTTTGGATCGATCGTTATCGGATCATACCCCGATTCGTTTGTCTATCAGGAATGGGGATGACGGGCCAAAGCCGTTTAGATCTTGGGATATGTGGTTTTCTCATCCTAAGTTCCATAGTTTTGTGACAGAATGTTGGGGCAAGCTTGAAGGGGGATCTTGTCAAGAGAATTTGAAGAAAATGAAGGGTTTGCTAAAAGCCTGGAACAGAGATGTATTCGGGGATATTGATACAAAAATAAGACGGCTTGACTCAGAATTGACAAAGTTGGGTGATCCGGATGTAACCGCAGATGGTGATGAAGAGAAGATTGCAAGAAGAGGTGCTTTGGAAAGTCAATTATGGAAATGGCACAAGAGAAGAGAAGCGTATTGGATGCAGATCGCAAAGATTAAAGGGTTCAAGGAACGGGATAGAAACACAAAATTCTTTCATGCAGTGGCATCTATTAGGAAGAAGAAGGCTAGGATAAACAGATTAATGGAGAAGGGCACATCGATTACTGATCCAACAAAAATCAGGCAGGTGATCGTGGATTATTTTAAAGGACTGTATAGTAGTGTGGATTTGCCGGAGATTAGTATTTCGGAAGAGGGCTTCTGTAAGATTTCAGAAGAGCAGAGTAGTGACTTGGACAAAATCCCCGGAAGGGAGGAAGTCAAGAAAGCAGTGTGGGATTGTGCACCTCTCAAAGCTCCAGGGTACGACGGGTACCATATGGGTTTCATCCGTAAAATGTGGGGAGTCATCGGGGAAAAATTCACGGATTCGGTCTTAGAGTTTTTTCTGACGAGTAGAATGCCAAAAGGGGTTAACACCACTCTACTTACGTTAATCCCTAAAGTCGAAAAACTAGAGGAAACCAATCAGTTCAGGCCTATCAGCTTGGTAGGATGTATTTATAAGGTCATTGCGAAGATCCTGGCACACAGATTAAAACAAGTTGTGGGCAGCTTGGTGAGTGACTCGCAGTCAGCCTTCATAGAAGGAAGAAGCATCATGGATGGGGTTCTGGTAGCAAATGAGATTGTCCAATGGGTTAAGAAGAAAAGGGGAGCCACTGGGCTGTTGGTCAAGCTAGACTTCCAAAAGGCTTATGACAGTATTAGGTGGGACTTTGTGGATAAAATCATGGGCATCATGGGTTTTGGAAGCACCTGGAGAGGTTGGATAAAGGAATGTATTTCAACCGCTAGTATCTCTGTTCTTATTAACGGGTCACTGACTGTGCCTTTCAGGATGAAGAGGGGTCTCCGACAGGGGGATCCCATGTCACCGTTCTTGTTTGTCTTGGCTGTGGAGGCATTTAATCAACTTATTAGAAGAGGCATGAATAAAGGGTTGATCCGAGGGTTGAATGTGGGGAATAATAACTGTGAGGTCACCCATCTTCAGTTCGCCGATGATACTATGATTTTTTGCGAGACGTCACAGGAGAATATCATAAATTGGAGGAGGTTGCTTGACTGTTTTCACTTAGTGTCAGGATTGAGTGTGAATTACGAAAAATCGGAGATGATAGGGCTTGGGGTGGAACCACTTTTTCTGAAGGAGGCAGCAGAGATTATGAAGTGCAGGATCAGTGAATTACCAACTTCTTATCTCGGTTTACCTTTGGGAGCTAAAGCTAGCAGCGGGCAGGTGTGGAAACCGGTGGTGGAGAAGATCAGACAAAGGTTAGCAGGATGGAAATCAAAACTTCTCTCAAGAGCAGGGAGGCTGGTTCTAATTAAGAGTGTTTTAAACAGTCTACCGGTGTATTTTATGAGTCTGTTCAGGATCCCAAAAGGAGTAGTCAAGGAGATTATTAGGATTCAAAGGCAGTTCTTCTGGAGTAGCTGTGGAAGCAGAAAGAAGTTACCATTGATTAGCTGGAAGGTGATTCAGAGACCAAAGGGTCTAGGGGGTTTGGGTGTCGAGGATCTAACCATGAGAAATAACGCTCTTTTATTTAAATGGTGGTGGAGGTTCTTCACGACGGAGGGAGCATCATGGAAGAGGGTTATCCAGTCTATTTATCCGGAGGATAGCTTTGGCACCCTACAGATTCCGGAGAAGAAGAGGGGTTGGTCACCGTGGGTGGACATTGTGAAAGCAGGCGGGACTGATTTCATTCTCAGCTCTGGTTTGAAGGTCATCATTGGAGAGGGTAGTAGAGTCAGTTTTTGGAGTGATAGATGGATGGAGCCTGGCCCTTTAAAATCTATATTTCCGAGATTGTTTATGATATCTGATCAGAAGGACGGCAATATAGCTGATATGGGTTTGTGGGATGGAGATCGTTGGCACTGGCAGTTTATATGGAGGAGGCAGTTGTTCGATTGGGAGGAAAGACAAAGGGAACAAATGGAGCATTTGGTCAATCAGATCAGACTACATAGGGGGAGACAGGATGGCGTCAGCTGGAGGTATGACCCGACGGGCATTTTCTCGGTCAAGTCTTTTTGTGAAGCTTCATATCAAAAGGCGCATGGGGAGAATTTGAATAACAAGGTTTGTAGCCGGGTGTGGTGTGGGTTGGCACCACCGAGAATTGAGTTGATCACATGGTTCGCGATTCAGCAAAGACTCAATACGAGAGATAGATTGATCAGACTTCGGATTGGCAATGTTAGTGATACAGGATGCCCTTTTTGCAAGAATGATCAAGAGTCAATAAATCATGTTTTTCTCCATTGTAGTGTAACAGGGAAGTTTTGGTATGAGATAGGTGATTGGCTTGGAAAAACTTGGGTGATGCCGAGATCTATTGAAGAAATTGCTGAAATTTGGTTAGGAGGTGTGGAAAAGGGCTTGCGGGGGGAAATTTGGTCAACAGCTTTCTATGCCATAATAGGGACGATTTGGGAATTCAGAAATAAAGTCATCTTCGATAATACCCAAATCTACAGAAATTGGATGGCGTTACTTATAAAACAAAGAATTGGGTTTTGGATCAAGCATAGAAGAGTTAATTTCCCTTATAGAATAGATGAGGTGGTCCATAATGTCCAAGCTTTTTTATGAGATTTTGTTCATTAGGGTTTATTATTGTTATTGTATTGGATGTAATTCCCAATTATCAAAAAAAATATATAAATCAATCCTATAACATTCTCAACGGTTGGGGCACAACTAGCTAGCCACTAAACTACTGAAATATTCTATTTCACAGTAAGATTACTATTGTGCCAATATCAGCATCTATTGCTCTCGGTGATATATATATATATATATATTAACCTGCGAAATCCCTCATCCATTGACGTACGAGTGCAGCAGCAATTAATCATTGAATGTTTTTTGTTGAATATTTAGTAATGTAAATCAAAAGAGATGATATCAGTTGTCACTTTCGTGCTTAGTAGATGGAAACTAATTAAGTATTGTAGTCTTCGTTATGCACTGAAAAGCGAAGTTACTCGACAGCAACTAATTTTTAATAAACTTCAGCCAAGCAAACAAGGAAAGGAAAGAAATAATAATCAAGACAACTACCTATTTTATGAAAACCTCTGCCTCTACTAAGCTCCAAAAGGCCTCAATGATATTTTTGACTGTCAATCCTACGTACGTATGCGTATCAAAAACAACGATGGTACAATAGCGGCTCCTGCTGTCTCCAGGAAAAATCGTTGGTGTAGTTTTCCGTCCTTAAAATATCTTCAAAGTATTTTTTTTTTTTTTTATGTTAGAGGCGTCTGCACGTCGAAATTAGTATAAAAAATATTTGATTAATTTTTTTTATTAAAAAAACTTTATTAATAATTTATATCAATTAATATAGATATATAGTAGTTTTAATAATATTTTTTTTAATATATAGTGGTAATTAAATATCTGAATAAATGCTTTGAATAATATCTAATATTTTAGATTTAATCACAAATAATTCGTCACATATTCAAACTTCGAATATATTACAAATAAAAAATATTAGATAAAAAATTCTTTGATTAGAAAAGAATAAATAGATCGAATTTGAATCGATTCGATTTAACAATATGATTTGAGCCTTCAGTACCATTGTATTCGATCAATATATAGTTCCACATTTCTAATGATGTTTACCTATTTAATAAAAACATGAAAGAAAAAGTATAAAATTTTACCAACAATAAATAATGTTTAGAATACATATGTATGTACGTATATAATTTATTGTATCAAATATTATTTATATTTATCAGGTTAAACATTTGATGTATTAGACCGCGAATCACACAAACAAGTTTAATCGCATAAGAGTGCAACATATAAAGAATAAAATGACGTACGTTTATTATATATTTTACAATAAATTGACCCGGAAAGGGGAAGCAACAATTCATAACATTTTTTTTCATAAAAAAAAATGGCATGAATCATGCAGGTTTAAATAAAATAATCATTTAAAATTAATAGAGTTCCAAAGTCATTCATAATATGTCACAACCCATAATAATGCATATTTCGAGCTGGAAACGTAGTGGAAAAGTGGAAAGAGACACACACAGGATCGGATAATCCAGAGAGATCAGACAAGATTGCCATATATAACCCGTGAGATGCCCAAACGATTTTTTTTTTTTTCCCAAGCTCTCACGGTCACAATTAAAAGTCACCTACAGTACCCTCCTTTGCTTCTCTATCACAATTCCTGATCAAGACCCCTTTTTTCTTTTGCGTACAGATGCAGTGAGTCGGGGACTAGAACCAAAATAAATAAATTAATAAACTTTTGATTAGAATTGCGTCTAGTGATTGAAAGAATCTTAATTCATTTTCACTGTATATGTACAGCTGCTTTACGAAATAATAATCCAAAAAAAAAAGATAACTACAAATATCCCGTCAATTATTGAAAACATTATGCTGCAGGCATGCATATGACCATTTAGTTAAGCACTGTAAATTAAATATAAAAAAAATAATAGAAATACATACACAGAAACACGCCAGTGCAAACAATTAAGAAGAAAAATAGGCACGTATATATATAATTGCATGGACATTTTTGTGGGATTTTCCTGACTCCTCTAAATTACGAGTAGATATATAATTGCAGTAGTGTGAGTGTGACTGAGGAAATAACAGTGAGTTGCTGAATAATCTGCCCCAGAAGTTCAGCCGGTGGTTGCTGCTTCATCTTTGACTTGAGTCTGCCGCACGTCTCTCATAGTTAGGAAGTTCGAATCTTCTGCCAAGCTTTTTGTGGAGCTGGTTTATTGGCCCAGAAACAAAAATAAAAATATCACGAACACAGGAAGTAAGAACAGTGAGAAAAGTTGGTAAAATACAATAAAGTCTTCGCGCGTGTTTCAATGCGTACTTCATTCTATAAATGAACGCAGATAATAAAAGTGCCGTCTGTTTAGTGGGTTTACGAAGTTTGAGAATAGAAATTAGATATTAAATTTAATAATTACCATATTTGTTTAGTATTAGAGTGAGAATTGGAGGGGCTCTGATCCCGCCAATTCATTTCTATGGGGGGGCGGCATGGTAGTCGAGTAGTGGAAATTAACTAAAAATATGGGTACCCTCCATATAATAGAATCGAGTACTTTGTTATTCATATATGCTTAGCCAGGAATATTAAACAAATTTAAAAGTATACTTTAGTAATTTAATCACTTTATTCTCAATCCAATTATTATGTATCAAACATAAAAATTTCTTACTTTAAAATATTCTTAACTTATTCTAATTACGTACCAAACATGACAATGTAAATAAATCAAACAATCTTAAATTATTTATTCTTGTAATCACTTTTTAGTTTCTAAACTTTCATTCTCGTATATTAAATTACAATACGAACATTTTTATAAAAAAAATTATTTTATTTTAAATTGTAGGTTTCAAACTATAAATTTTTATAATTATATAAGTATTTAGTTAATATGCATTTATAATAAATATAAACAATTAATCGTAACATTCAACACCATAACCTTTCCCTCCACCCTCAAATCAAGCCTCGGTCTCATTCAGTAGTCGCATGACATACTGTTTACTTAAATGCCAACTAATTAGATCGTATAAATAAACCCGAAGAGATTAAAATGTATAAACCTCAGCAAATAATATGTGGCACCTTCAACATTCCCAGTATTTGGAACGACATGACATGCTTGCCGACAATTTCCAGGACAGAAAATGCTATTATGGCAAGCTTCAAATTCACAAGCTTGAAGATGCCCTCATTGACAAGCTCGTATAAACGGCAGAAACATGCCTGCGTTATTCCGTTAGAGTTTTGTGGGGTGGGGGGGGGGGGGGATTACGTCCTATTAACACACTTTTATCCTATCGATCACACGTTCCCTACTTCCCTACTTTCTAGGCAGTGGAGGCTTGGCCTTCCAAAAAAAAAAATGATGTGAGCGCTTTATTCTTATTCCCTCCAACCTACCGTACAAAAGATTTACAGGTGTATGCTTTTTTTATAAGTTAAATATTTCATTAAATAATGTGAATTTTGCCACTTTACAGGTAAGATCAAAATAAGATAATCAAGTAGAGAGTATTATAAAACACAACAAATTTCCTCTCATCGTCTTTAATCGCCTCTAGTAAAGTCCAAACCCTTTTGAAATTAAAGCAAAATTACTGGGACAACAAGGGAGACTTTCAACAATAAAACTAGGCCTTAGGTATGAAACTACAACAAACAAGCATAAAAATTGAGGCATAACAACCCCATTTATATGCCTATTAAATTTGAATTCAACATCAAAACCACAAACTTTATCTATATTCCAAGTCTAGACTTTTATATACTATAAAATCTTCTTTTGCAAAAAGGAAAACTCTTACAGTCATATTACTGCAACTCTGTCCCGCTTCTAAGGCATATAATTAATTCACCCCCCCCCCACACACACACACATAATTTCCTACTAAAAAAATACCCTCCTTGCAACCCCTCCATACATCCCATTCCTACTTATCCACTCTAAAAATGGCATTGATCTTTGTAATGAAGCATTCACCCATGTATATCTAACCCCATAGCTTAGGTAGACAACAATACCTTTACTATCATGGGCATTATCCTATAACTATGATACTAAAGTATGAGCAACAAAAAACTCGGAGCAATGAAAACTCGATGAGTCCCACAACTACATGGAAGAAATATTTAGGCTGACAAAAAACATCATTAGTCAAAACAACACTGAATTCAGTAGAGGGAACTCATGTAATTAGTTCGAACAAATTGGAAAAACTAGACCTTTACCCTTACTTCCATCTCCATTCTATCCTATTATCTGTTTAAGATATAAGCATCACACTAATAAATTCATCCTCCTAGGGAACAATTTCTAGGCTTTACCTCATAACCAAGTAATCATAAGTTGATTTTATCTCAACCCCATCTTTGCCAGCTAATCTGCTACTATGGTTGAATCTTTGCCTTTAAAGATAATTTGAAAATCTGACCACATAAGCTTCATTGGCTAATACATTTATAATAAAACTACATTTTCTAAGGCCCATTAGCTGAGTCATTCCACCAAGAAACAATATTATCATAATCTAATTCAACCTAAATCCCCATCCATCTAATCTGATCCTTTTGCAAGGCCAAGACACATGCTAGATGAATGGCATTTACTTCCACAGCTTTAATTTCAAAATATTGTACAAGTAGAGAGAATAGGCATACAAATATTCCATGCTAATCTCTTAAAACTCCGTCGATGCCTGCTTTACCGCTCCCCACACAAACTAAGCCATCTATATTCCATTTTATCCATCCATGCCTTGAATTCTCCTATAAATCAAACTGTGTTTCATTTAACTTACTCTTGCGACATCCTCTATAGAGGAAGGGAAGGATAGGAAAAAAGCCTTTATCTACAAACCCATCCTAAGAATAATCATATTTTAGATGTAGGTTTCTTGGGCCACCTTGTTTTTCAAACACCCTACTATTACATTCCTTCCATAAGGACCCTAGGATAACATTGAATAGCAATTGCCATACCTTTGTTTGAGAATTGTTGCTGAAGGGGCTACATCATTGAGCATAAATATCATGCAACATTTTTGGGAACACCTAATCTAGCCACACCAATCTCAACCACCATGACTATGCTTTGCCAACAGTTGAGCAATGCAATAAAATATGGTGTACATCTTCAGGAGCCAAATCACATAAGGGGCACATCGTATTTGTTTAAGAAATGACACCTCTTTTTGCCAGAAAAATTCTTTACGAGATCTTACTTTTGATAACTAGCCCAATAAAAATTATATTCTATAAGGCAAAACACCCGACTAAAACCTCAAAAGGGCAATCAACAAAGGGTGATGCAAATGATTATCCATATAAGCTTTGGCCGATTTCACATAGAGGAACCCCTTTTTATTGAAGCTCCAACACATTTTGTCATCTATCTCTGGGTTCATATACACCCAATCTAGCAGCCACAACTATTAGTCCATTAGATCAAGTTCCCATGTGAACAAAGTTCTTCTCCCAACAAAGCACCGCATCTACATTCCCTTATCCAATGTCCCAAATTATATAATATTACCATTTTATTCAAGACCAAATCAAATAACCTTGGAAAGATTAATATTAATGGGTGCTGACCCACCCAAAAATCTTCCCCCAAAAGCCACTATTCCTTTTTAGCACTAGCTTCTAAAGACCTCTTCAAAGATGAAACTTGTCAAGTTATCACTTATAATTGTGTAGCTAATACTATTCCATAAACCTCCCCTCTTTGAAAAACACCATGATGTAAGGAAGTAAATCATGAGTTCCTATATTTAGCCTCAATGACAACCTGCCATAAGCTAAGATAATGCAGGATCAAGTATAGTAAGAAAACACGGGTTATGTTCACAAACATGCCCCCTCTCATGTTTTTTTTTCACTTGATCACCTTTTGGCTCCAAACCTCTCTAAAGAAATATATGCATCAATCCATTCTAGACTAAATACACAAATACAAGTCATGATCTCACAATCTCCATATTGACACAGTATTTGTAATAGTAAGTAATATGATAACAAAAAATTATCATAAACCCCTAGGTCCAAAGAACCCCTAATGGTAAATGAACATGAGCAAGCAATGGCTCAGTTAGCACACACATTGGATCAACCTCATAAGTAAATTCTCATATCATCCTAGCTTCACAAGCTAACACTCCAAGCCAAACAGCATTATCAACTCCAATCATAGTCAACCACACAACCATAGACCGGTTAAGGTCAAACACTAGCAAACTAGTGTTCCTCTAATCATTTGGACCACAACCAAAATTAAAGTAACCTACCAACATTGCAATCGATAACACATACTCAATATAAGTTGGTATTATACACACCAAAGGACTCACCATACACATGATCACAACATTTGTAATACAATAGTCGGTACTAATCACATTGTACATTAAGCATCTCACAACTATAGAGTATGAACCGGTGACCACACAAGCCACCATAATTGCTTTGGATTTGGGTACATCCAAAGTCTTCAGCTTGTTCTTCCCAAACATTTCTTTTGTAGTGAAAAGCATAACATAGGCATACCATAAAAGACTAACCAGTAAAACATTAAATATTAATGTCTAAGTTTGCCAAGGAGACCACAGCTTTTCAACTACAACATTAGAATACTACAAGTAGAGTTGTTAATGAACCAAGCCGACTCGCAAGCTCTTTAGGCTCGACTCGTTAAAGGATCAATTCAGCTCATTTATTTAGCTAAATAAGTTTAAAAATTAGGCTCGAGCTCGGTTCAATTTTTAAATGAGCCAAGATTGAGCACAATAAATTTAGGCTCGAGCTCGTTTATAATGTAAAATCTCGTGAGCTCGACTCATTTAGCATAAAAGCTCACGAGTCGGTTCTTTAAAAGATCAGTCGTTTATAAACAAATTAAGTTCAAGCTTCATTTTTAGGCTCATTTATTAAACGAGCTGAGCCCAATATTACCCTGGCTCGGCTAAGCTCAACTCAGTTCGACTCGTTAACAGCCCTAACTACAAGGTAGAATCAACACCCAAAATAAATTCTAATTTTAACACTAGATCTAGTACACTAATGCTACTACCCATAATATACAACACATAACCAGCTCTGCCTATAACAATGCCAACTTACTCCACTTGCTCCACCTACTACCCAAATTCCTTCTCACTAGAAAAATTTGTATCATTTAGATCAACAACAACCTTCACCATGTCTAAAGAGCCCAATAGCCTCTCTTGATCCAACTTCTTGTCAAGATAGAATTTATACTCATAGAAGGTAACATATCTAGATGTAATTAGGTCACAAAATAAGGACCCCCCAGTTATACCAATGATACTCCTATATCCTAGTCTCATCAACCCAAGACCAACAACATCTGAGTCACACACTGTCAATGTCACCCCAAATGCACACTCAATAATTGTTCCAATAAGCTCATACAATGTCCTAACCTGCTTGCCAACAACTGCCACCACAACCCCTTTAGCAACCTTTGATGTGTCATTCTCAATGACACACATGTAACCTTTTTATCCAAGTAACATAAAAAAATTAAGTTGTTGGTCATCTCAAGAAGATGACGAACACTAAATAGTGTCCTAACTACACCATCATGAATCATCACCCTCATAGTCCCAATCCCAGAAACTCTACAAAAAGCATCATTTTCCAAGATAATAACTCCACCTCAAACAGTGTCATATATATGGAACTAACTTCTATTAGGACATAGATGGTAAGAGAACCTAGAAACCAAAATCCACTTATCGACCAATATATTATGTCCATATATGGCAGTCAATACATCACCATCACATTGCCCTCAGCTGTGATAGCATTTCTATAGATCTTTTGTTAAGGCATTATTTCCTAATATGTTCTTTCATGCAAGAACCATGTAAGAACATAGCCTTGAACCTATCTATCCCAGATCCCTTACTACAAATCCCTCACCACGATAGTCACCTGGACATCCTCTAGTTAATTGATTATCAATCAATTCATGTTATGGAATTTACAAGAACTAATTCATCCTTCCCATACAATACGGTCTCATAAAAATTCCTATAAGAAATGAGTGAAGAACAAAATAACATAACAGTTAGATCCTCATCATCTAACTTAACATCTATATTCTACAAATCCATAACTATAGAGTCAAATTCATCAAAATGAGATTTAAAGGAATGAACCTTATTTAATTTTAAATTATGAAGTTGATTCTTCAACAATAGATGATTAGCCACACATCTCATCATTTACAAGGATTCCAACTTCATCTACAGTGCGATAAAGGTTATCTCTTTTGCCATTTTTACAAAATATCAATTAAGAAACATAATTGTATGTTAGATACGACCTTCAAATCAATATGCCTAAACTCCTCATCAAACATTATTTTTGGCTTCTCCACTTTCTTGAATAATGTCTTGTCAAATCTAATCTAAATAAGAATTGCCTTCATCTTCAATTTTCATAACTTAAAATTGATAGAATGTTCAAATCTTGTATATGCCATCCTAATATAGATCAATCACACACCCAAGCTCTGATACTAGTTATAGGGAAAATAATTCACCAAACATGAATTTTGAGGACCTAATCTAACCAATCAAAAAATTATAAGATTTAATTGATATAATAATTAGAACATAATAATAATTGGGAAAACAATGATGTTCTTTACTACATATAAAATTAGTGATTACAATGAGAAGCAAACAATCCTCACAATATCACTCAATACACAATTTTCTCAAAACTCAAGGGAATACAAAAGGAGAGGGTTTGTACAGAGTTTGATTGTATACGATTTCATACTAGGGTTTCATACACATCTATTTATAGAAGTACATAACTGACACAAGCGAATGGTAGAAAACATGAAAAAGCACGATCCATGCTTACAAACACAAGGATCTATGTTTTTCCCATACTCTTAACTTTTTTCCAAATAACAAAGGATCAAGTATGCTTATAAAACACGGGTCCCTCGTGTTTTCTTACTTAATCTCCTTTTGGCTCTAAACTTCTCTAAAGATCTGTTAGCATCAATCCATGCTAGAATACATATACAAATGCAAGTTATGACCTCATAACCTATAATATAGTAGTATTTCATGGTATTTTTTTCTTTCCAAATCAATCATATCCTACTACCATCTAGTTATACTTGAATTATTGACATAAAGTAATAATATGTAATATAGTGGACTTGTGGTGTAGTTGTTAAATAAGGATGTGGCAATAGTGAGAAATTTCAAAGGATATGAATCTTGTGACACATGAGCTCATTTCCAAAAAAAATTTTCAGTCTTCGTTTCCTTTATGGGCTCTAATATGGAAGCAAGTGGATGGATGTTCATATCATGGGAATATGTACTATTATATGAGGCTTACCTAAGAATACACATAATTAACTAATTGAAAACTAAAATATGTAAAATAATTGATAAGATTTTAGTGACTAATCTATCACAAAGTGCATCTTGTTATCGGTGGTACTAACCTCCCTACAGACCCTATTAAGATATATTTGCTAGAGTTTGATATCATTCTTTGGATGGATTTGATGGGTTAGTATAAAGCATAGTTATATTATGCATAGAAAAATATGGTTCTAAGAGGGCCTAAGGGAGTCTGAATATCATATTGGTCTTGTAAGTCAAAGCCCATGACACACCTTAAGGCAGCTATGAGGTTAGGGTCTTTATTGAAGAAGTTATCCATTGTAATTATGCAGTGGTCATGATTAGAAGTCTAATGTGGAAGAGTTGGATAGTTTTTTGGTTGTGAGTTTACCCCAGATGTTTTTCCAGAAGAGTTTCCTAGTCTACCACCAAATAGAGAGGTAAAGTTCACAACTGATTTGGCACCAAAGGTTGAACCAATATATAAGCACCATATAGAATGGCTCCATTTGAGATGAAGGAACTTAAATTCAAGCGGGAAGAGTTAGTTGATAAGAGGTACATTAGGTCTATTACATCTATATAGCGAGCGCCTATATTATTTATAATGAAAAAGAATGGTGGCTTAAGGTTGTGTATCAATAATAAGTATCCTCTACCTCAAATTAATGATTTACTTCACCAACTAAAATATGCAGGAGCATTCTTAAAGATCAATTGGTGATTTTGGTACAATCAATTGAAAGTTGTAGAGATAGATGTCCATATGAAGGCATTTTGGACTAAAAATGGCCATTATGAGTTCATGGTGATGTCATTTGGTTTGACCAATTCCCCAACCATGTTTATGGAACTAATAAATAGGATTTTCTAGCTCTACCTTGATCAGTTTGTAGTGGTATTTATTAATGATATATTGGTGTGTTTGAAGGATAGGGATCAACATGCTCAACATCTAATCGATAGTACTTACTCTCTTGAGAGAGCACAAGCTCTATTATAAGCTTTCTAAGTGTGAATTTTGGCTAGAGAAGGTAAATTTTCTAGGGCATGTGATATCCAAGGAGGGAGTGTTTGTTGACCCAAATAAGATCAAAGCAATCTGTGAGTGGCTAACCCTTATGAATATTACAAAAGTACTTAGTTTTCCTAAGTATATTTGGATATTACATATGATTTGTGTAGGAATTTTTGAATATTACCAAGCCATTGATAATTCTATTGAGGAAGACCATATGTTTTCTTTAGGATGATAAATGTGAGATAAATTTTAAAGAGTTGAAGAAGAAGTTAACAACTACTTTATTTTCATCCCTTCCATCAGAAATTGAAGGGTTTGAGGTCTATAGTGATGCCTTGAAGAAGGGAATGGGTTGTGTACTGATGTAGGATGGAAAAGTGGTAGCTTATGCATTACGTTAGTTGAATCCACATAAGGAGAATTATCATACTAAAAACCAAGAATTGGGAGTATTTGTGTTTGTATTAAAGATTTGGCAACATTACCTTTATGGTGTGCAATGCAAGTTTTCTACATACCACAAGAGCCTTAAGTACATATTCACATAGAAAGAGCTTACTATGAGGTAGTAAAGGTGGATGAATTTGGTGAATGATTATGATATGGAGCTTACCAACCATGAGGGTAAGGCTAATGTGGTGGCAAACACACTTAGTCAAAAGTCATCACATTTGCTAAATGCCTTAGTGATAGCTTATAGACTATATGAGGAGTTGTGAGGCATAGATATTGAGATAATTACTAATGGGAGTGTAGATGCATGATTAAATGCTCTTTCCATCACTTCCACCATTTTTTATGAGATTAGAATCTGTTAGCTAGGCATTTTTTATGAGATTAGAGTCAGTTAGCTAGGAGATGTGAAAATAGAGAGAATTTAACAAAAGATGTAAGAAGGTAGAGTCGAGGGTTTTCAAATTCACAAGTATGGAAGCATAAAATTAAAAGGGAGATGTTGTATTCTTCATGGTTGTGGGGAACTAAAGAAGTGGATCAGGAAGGAGGAACACCACACCCCGTAATCAATGCACCATGTGGTGAAAATTCATACAAGGATCTAAAGAATTTTTTTGGTGGCCAAGGACGAAAAGCATGGATGCTTAATTTTTAGCCAAGAGTTGACTTGAGAAAAGGTCAAGATTATATATAAGATACTGAAAGGGTTGACAAGACCATTTGATGTATGAACCTAGAAGTGGGATTTTATATCCATGGACTTCATTATTGGTATTTTTAAGATTAGGGCTAGTATGGATATGATATGGGTTATCGTAGATAGGTTCACTAAGTCGGAAATCTTCATTCCAATAAAGTAGATATGGTCTATAGGACAATTAGCTAGGGCATATCTAAAATATGTAGCAAAGTGGTACAGATTTCCCCATGATATTATTTCAAATATAGATTATGATTCATATTCCATTTGGAGGGAAAGTTGTAAGAGGCAGTTGGCATAAAGTTAAAAATGAGTTTAGCTTTTCATCTAGCTGGTCAAATATAGGGGAGCATCTAGACATTAGAGGATATGTTGCAAGCCTGTGTGCTGGAGTTCCAAGGGAATAAGGAGTACAAGCAACATTTGATTGAATTCTCTTACAATAAAAACTAGTATTCTAATATTGGAATGGCTCCATTTGAGGCGCTCTATGGGAGGAAGTATAGAAGCCCATTGTGTCGGAATGATCCAAGTGAGGTTTTAGTGTTGGGACCACAAGTAATAGAAGATATGATGTAGTAGGTGAGAGTGATTCAAGAGAAGATGAAAGCTACTCAAGATATGAAGAAGAGTTGTGTGGACCAAAAATGGAGATTAGAAGAGCTTTAGACGGGGGAGAAGGTCCTTTTACGGGTGTTGCCTACAAATGGTGTGATGAGGTTTGGTAAGGAAGATAAATTGAGCTAGAAATTTATTGGCCTATATGAGATTCTAGAGAGGATTGGGGAAGTGGCATATTGGCTTGCCTTACCTATAAAGTTAGCATGTGTGCATAACATGTTTCACATTTTATAGTTTTGTAGATATGTCCATGATCATTCCCATGTAATCTAGCTAGATGGGATAGAATTGAATGAGAACTTGTTTTATGAGGAGTATCCAGTGAATATCCTAGACTCAAGAGACTAGGTTTAGGTCGATCCCAATGGTGAAAATCCTCTAGTCAAACTATATGGTAGAAAATGCTACATTGGAGACTGAAGAGGTCATAAAGTATCAATACCTAGAGTTATTTGAGTAGATGTGCCTTAAGATTCAAGATTTTATTACATCATTTCTTATTTGTTATGGTTTTCCTTATGTTTTTGATATGTCTTGATATGTGGTGCTACATTAGTATATCAATGATACGCATAAGTTTTGATGTGCATACTTATGCAATTAGGTTTAAACTTCAGGGAGGAATTTCATTCTTAAGTGAGGGAGGATAATACCCAGTAAATTTGATTTCATAATAATAATAATAAGGGTCTAAAATTTTAGTTATTATTATGATGTAGATATAATAAATAAAGTATGAGTTAGTTAATAGAATATTCATTAAATTAATCAAAATAGTTTTTAATAATTATGTTGTCAATATATTTAATAGTAAATAAGTTATTAACCCATTCAATCTTTTAGTTTGATTGATATCTCCCACTAACTAATAGTAAGAAACCGTGGATTAGTTACATCATCTTTTCCTTACCCTAAGACCTCATCTGTACAATCTTATAAATAGTCATTTAGTTATTAATCCTCACAATATCTTCCATCAAAGGAGATTAAAGTTCACTGGAAAAGGAAAAGTAGTAGTATTCTCTTATCCTTCTTTGTATAGTCGACATATCCTAGACAGGTAATCCATACGATTCTAATTTTTCCCATAATACGTGTTTGAGTATCTATTAATTCTAATTTTTGTTTTATTATTCAAGAATGAAACAATGAGAAATTAATGTGAATAATCATACTAAATTTGATTGCCCCTGTATACCTATAACATAGTCACAATTTATGTTACTTTTTATCCTTCCCAATCAATCATATCCTACTCCCATCTAATTAGACATTAATTGTTGACAGAGAGTATTAGTATGTAATGTAGGGGACTTGTGACATAGTTGTTAAAAGAGGATGTGGAAATAGCAATAAAGTTCACATGACATGATTCTTTCAACACATGAGCTCAATTTCCAAATTTTATTTTCATGTATTCCATTCCTTTATGGCCACTAATATAGAAGCAAGATGACAGCTGTATATATCATAGGAATATGTACTATTACATGAGACTTAGTTCAAAATACACATAATTAACAAACTAAAAACTAAAACATATAAACTAACTGATTAGATTTTGGTGATTATTTATTTTAACCATTATTGGTTATAGCCTAATTAATTATGTGAATTGTAATTCAGATCCTTAGACACTTTATATCCTTACCTAATTTATCTATTTATAAATTAGTCTTAGTATCATTACTATTTAAGTTTTTTGGGTAATTAATAATTAGTATAACTTAAGAAAATAATTAATTTTATCCTTACAATCTATGTATTCCGATTTGGTTTGTTTCAGATCTACTATATCTAAGGGTATAATCTTAGCAAGGGTGTTTACACATAAGGATTGGAATAGTTGGTAATCCTCATTGGCTTGGTCTATCTTATGTTGGTTTTAATTTATATTGGTTATTTGACTTTGACCTCCAGTTAGTTTGCGATCATCTAAACCCTTATTATTTACCAAGTGACCCTATTAGTATATTAAAAGTGGTATATTGTGTTATGTGGTCACCTAAGATAGAGGACTATAAAAGGGTTATTAGTACATTATAACTTATTATGAAATATGGTTGGTTTGCACATTATCCATATATAATATCTATATATGTATATGAAGATGAATATTATACTCCTTTGTACTTGCGTGTTACTTAACTTCTCCCCTGCCTAACTTGTTATATATCTTAAATGGGGTTACGATGATCCATGATGTATATAATGAGAAGATAACCTAGTGCAGATAAAGTATGAAATTACTCAAGGCATTGATGGCATGCTGATAGCTTAAATTCACGAGCGCACATACTTATTGTATCATGTCAAGGTTGTATCCCATAGAGACTTCATTATTAAGTATTGATCTTCACTATTTCAGCTATCTAGATAAATTATATTTGGAAAATTCAAAATAACTAACAAAATAAAATCAAATAGTAATGCTAACGGTGCTAAAAAATCTAATTAAAATCCTAGAATGTGATTATCATCATAAATTGGTAATTAAAGATAATCAATTTAATTATCAAACAATTACTTAAGTCATAGAGGGGTGAAATAGCATTAATTAACTAATAGTCTCGTTCAACTTTTAATAATCATACCTAATATAATTTGATAACCTAATTTCATGGTAGTAAATCAAATTAAATCCATGATTTTCTATTTTAAATTAGGAAAGTCTCCAAGAGACTATATCCAACTTTTGTGGATCGACTCTCTCACTCAATTGTTAGATTTTTATTTATTGATCTTCACCTTTCAATTCTTCGATTAAATACCTATGTCTAGTTAACTCGGCGATCAAGTAACTCAACCATAATTATAGAACTACCAATTGAATTCACAAATTTAAGAAATTGGAATGAAAATCAAACTAATTTATCATTAATTAACAATTTAAACTAGATCTAATTCTAGAAAAGAAACCTACTCTATCAAAATTGTATTAAAATACAATAAATAAAATATAGTAATATAAATAACATTAAAGATAATAAATAACAAGATAAGGATATAAAGATAGAACCATATATTAATAAGGTTGAAATCCGTTGTTAATGGCACATACACAAACTAACATAAAAACTAAAACTAAAATTTTAATCGAGGAATTAAAGGTACACCCATGGAGTTTTTTTAATTTAGGTATATAAAAAAAGGGATAAAAAACAATAATCTTTAGGTCCAACATGTCCCTCCAACATTCTCTTCCTATCATCCATAACGTTTGTTGAAGAAGTGGAATAGTTGGTGCATCTAATCGTTGAGTAATTATCACTGCACGGTCGTGCCTATCTTTCACGGTCTAACCATGCACCTTTGTTGTTCACATTGTTGGTGTTTCACAACTATGCCAAGCTTGCACTACTAAACCATGCAGCATTCTTTCTCTTGACTTTTTTTTATGCACGATTGTGCCTTTCCCAGTGCACTAGACAACTTTTGGAAAAATGCTCATAACTTCTTCATCCGGAGTCTAAACTATGTGATCTTGGATGGAATGGAAAGGCGAGACAAAGATCTATAAATTTTGTACGTTTTCCTTTTTCAAATTGAGATTGTATCAAAGGAAAAATTATTTACTTTTTCACTCAAATGTAATTGTCTCAAAAATTAATAAGGTCAAATACATGCTGGGTTCTTTATAATGCCTACTGAAACCCTTCTTATTTTTTGTCTTATCCTTACCTACATACATTGAGTGCAAATTCAAAATAAAATTCCAAAGGACACAATATCCATGAATATAATAGAATTTCCAACAATATGCATAGAGAATCTATGAAAACATGCATATATCAAGAGTGAAAATCATCCCTATATTAGTCCTTTTACTAATTTATCACATGCATGATGGGGAAGAATGAGAGTGGTGATGATTTTTAGAGTTTAATTTAAGGTTTTGGTAGATCCAGTTTATGGATTCAGTTATAGTTAGCATTTTCATTTTGATTGGTTTTTTTAGTTTATGTTTTTGTTCATTTGATCAAACTTTGATATTTTTCTTATTATTTTGAGTTAATGATTAAGTTGGTGTGTTTTATCATTTTATTTAGCATTATCATGTGTATATATGGTGCATATTTATACTAGATGTGGTGGTAATGGCCTAATTATATTTAGCTTGCACGCATACTTTTTAATGAGTTTTTTATTTTGAAAATGAGGGTGTTATAGGTGGAGTGTTAACTTTGAGGTAGAAAGTGAGGCATCAAGTTGAATAGGTTGGTATGATAAGATTGAGGGAAGTTGGAAGAAAATATATTCATTATAGATAAAGGAAAAGTAATAGTAGCAACAATAAAGTCTGCACATGTATGCTTGAGACAGAGGATAGAAGAAAAAAGGGTAGGAGAGGGTAGTAACTCAAAAAGTGCTTTTGGGAGAGTTGTATCTAAATAAAAATAAATGTTGTTCCAAATAATATGAAATTAATCCCAATGCACCAAAATAGGCTTATTAGCTTAAATATATCAATATAATAGTGTTCCACAAACATTTGGAGAGAAACCAAATCAAAAAAAGAAACTACGTGAACGTTCTAGCATAATTAGTTGATTGGTTTTAGAATATTAGTTGACTAGTACATCAAGTTGATAGATTTCCCCACACCTCTTGGTTGGCTCTACTAGGCTATTCTTAGCTTCTAGGATGAACCAATTGATTGGTTTAGGCCATAACTAGTCAACTAATCTCCCTACAACTCATGTTTACCTAATTTTAAGCTATTTCCAAAACCAAAATCATTTTATTTTATATGTGGGTATTTTCAGAACCTTTTGAAAGTTTTTAGGCTCGAGTATTATAATTTTTGGTATGGAAGCCTGTCATTTTATCCAGCAAATAAACTTTAGCCAAAATTGTTTTCAAAAAATTCAACCACAAACATTTCCTAATTCATAAAGTTTCTAACCTTTATTCACTATATGATTTCTAACCCATTTCCATTTGTAAATGTAATATATAAAATCATCATTAAAACCCTATCTAATCATGTTATAATTCTTCTTGATTTCATTATAGACAATGTCCAAAATGCCTTCATGCATAACAGACAAATATTAGATAATATTGTTAGAGTGCAAGTAATTATTCACCCTCTCAACCGATTCAAAAGATATAATTAGAGTTCACTATCAAAATTAACACCTCCAAAGCATACAATTGAGTTCATTGAGACCTCCCTCAACACCTATAAAGAGAAAAAAAAATATTGATTTTTCAATTATTCAAGCTCTATATGAGTGTTAGCACTTACTAGAGCTAGAGAAGTTTGTAATTTTCTACGATTAGTCGGTTACGTTGTTGTAGAATTAGCATGGATTTAAATATATCCAAACCAAATCAGAATTAACAAGATTATGCACAATTGAGGATTCAATCACAAAATAAAATAATTAAGGAAAAAGTATTTATATTTATTCATGTTTTTATATAATTACTAGATGATTAAATTAAATCAATCAATCAATTACACAAATCTATAGCTCTCATTGAATGGAGAATTTTATGGAGAAGAATAAGAAGTTGGGACACATGACTCTCGAGGCAAAACATCGTGTTTCAAAAATAAAGAAAAAAGCATGGTCCATGTTTAGGAAACATGAGGCCCCTATGTTTATTTCTTTACTCTTAACTTTTGACCAAAACACATCAAAGGTTCCTCTCAGAAACACGATACCCTCGTGCATCTTAATAAATTCTCCATACTATACTAAACTTTTCCAACACCTTTATGAACCAACATAATGTTATATTGTGCTCAAATATCCAGTTAAAACTCATAATTCTCCACCTTGACACATTATTTGTGATGCATGAAATGTAAAGACCTCTACCAAAAACTCTGGACAAGCAAAGGGCCTCATGGCCTATGGACTCCAATCAAGTCCGAGAAACACTCGAACTTACCCATGGTCAGTGGCTTTATTAGCATCTTAGCCAGATTATCCAAAGTAACTACTTTCTCCAATATAACTTTGCCTACAGCAATAATACCCTAGATAAAGTGATACCTAATAACAATGTGTTTTTTTTTATGATGAAAATAATTATGATAATTCTCTAAATAGATAGCACTCTAGCCATCACCATGAACAACTAGAGAACCATAACCAAATCCCAACTCTCATACTAAACTACCAAGCCACAAGGATTCCTGAAAAGCCTCTATCATAGCCATATATTCTACCTTAGTAGTGCATAAGGCAATCACCTTATACAAGGAATACCTCAAGCTAATAGCTAAACCACCAAGAAAGAAAACATATCCAATGGTGAATCTCCTTTTATCAAAGTATCCACCATAATCACAGTCCATGAACTCAACCAGTGAATAAGTTGATCTCCCATACTCAATACAAGCTAATGCCATTCCCTTCAAGTAACTAAGTATGCACTTTAATACTTGCTAGTAAGCCTTTCCTAGATTTTTCATATATCGACTCACAACAATAACATCTTGAGCAATATCAAGCTGGGTACACAACATAGCATACATGATACAACCAACAGCATTCGAATATGGAACGAACGCCATGAACTCCTTTTCCTTTTTAGATTTGGGACAATCTAAAGCAAATAATCTAAAGTGAGTAGCCAATGGAGTGCTCACTGACTTGGTATCCATCATATGAAATCTTTCCAGCACCATGTTCATATAGGACTCTTGTGACAAGTACAAAAGCTTCTTCTCATGATTTTTAATGATCTTCATGCCAAGGATCATCTTTACAACTCTAAGATCCTTCATCTCAAAATTACTCTTCAGCATTGCCTTCACCTTATCAACATTAAATATGTCTATTGCAGCCACAAGCATGTCATCAACATTTATCAAAAAATACACAAAAGATTCACCCTCTATCTCCTTCATGTATGCACATCCATTATACTCATTCCTAGAGAAACCATGGTCAAGCATAAAATGATCAAATTATTTATACCATTGTTTAGGAGACTACTTCAAACCATACAGTGACCTCTTTGATGGGAACACATGATCACACATCCCCTCAACCACAAACCCATCGGTTGTTGCATATAAACCTCCTCCTCGAGCTCGCCATGAAAAAATATAGTTTTGGCACCCAACTCCTCCAACTCAAAATCATACATAGGTACATGAGCAAGCAAAGTACAAATAGAAGTATGCCTAACCAGAGGAGAAAATACCTCATTATAGTCCATGCCTGGAATCTAAATGAATCCACATGAAACTAAATGAGACTTGTAACTTGGTCTCTCGACCCCTAGAGCTCCCTGTTTAAACTTGTACACTTACTTGCAATCAACAATCTTTTTCTTCCTTGGTGCCTCCGCAAGTTCTCATGTCTGAATCTTCAATAAGGACTCCATCTCTTCCTCCATATTAACACACCACTTAGTAGAATCAGTACTCTCAATAGCCTCTGAGAATGATGCTGGCTCATGCACATCAACAACAGTCTTTACACTAGATAAACCATAGCCAACCAATTCTTCATAATCGTACCTGACTGGTGGCTTTAAAATCCTCCATGCTATGCCTAGAGCATTGCCTATTTTCTCTACCTGCTACCTGGATTCACCCACTTTAGGAATATTAGGTCTATCAGAAGGGTATCTTCCATCTAACTCTACCTCAACCTCCACCTAGCCCGAAACACCCTCCTATTCCACCATCTTAGTGACACCATCACAAGAATCAGTCTTTTGGAGGAACATGGACTCATTAAACATAACATCCTTACTAGTCAAGATCTTAGATGTAGCTAGAACCTATAACCTGTAACCCTTTAACCTAGATGTAAAGACAAGAAAGATACACTTCTTGGCTCTAGGATCAATTTTACCATCATTAATATAAGAATATGCATAGCACCCAAATAAATGTAAAGCATAGGAATAAGCTAGCTTACCAGACCATAAATCCTAAGGTTTCTTCAAATTAATGGACCGATTTGGTGATTGGTTCACAAGGTATGATACCATGTGAGTCACCTTAGCTAAAAACTCTTTGCCTAGCCCTCCCTATGATAACATGAATCAATCCTTCTATAATATGGTTCTATTCATTCGCTCAACAACCTCAATCTATTGTGGTCTTCCAACACAAGTGCGATGTTATGTTATCCTATAGTCTTAGTATAAGTTAGTAAATCTCTACTCAAAAAAAGCAAGACCATTATCTATCTTGAGACACATAACCTGCTTCCCAATTAGCTTCTCGATCAAGGTCTTTAAGCATTTGAAAACACCAAACACATCATTCTTATGCCTTAATAAATAAACCCATACCTTTCTAGACAAGTCATCGATAAATGTGAGCAAACATTGCGAATCTCCTTTAGAAACCACTCCCACTAGACCCCACAAATACAAATGGATATACTCAAGAGGCCCTCTCGTACTATACTTAGCTATTGAAAAGTTGGCCCTCTTCTACTTTGAAAACACACAATACTCATAAAAGTCCTTAGGACCTTTACTCTATCCATCCATTCACCCCCTCTTAGAGAGCTCAGTCAAACTCTTGATACTCATGTGTCCCAATCTCATGTGCCAAAGTCTCATAACATCCGAGTCTAACAACCACGGTGATGTCACAGCAGCCGCCTCCATAATAGTGGAACCTACCAACTTATACAATGACCCGACCTACTCCCACTTCATTGCTACTAGAGCCCCTTTTGTAACTTTCAAGGTACCATCCTCAATAACACACTAGTACCCATTACAATCCAAGTAACTCAAAGAGATGAGGTTCTTGTTATTCCGAGACATATTTTATGCTGGATAGTGTCCTAACCACACCATCATGCATTCTCACTTTCACTATCCCAATCCCGACAACTTTATAATAAGTATTGTTTCCCATCAAGATAACTCCACCTTGAGTCACTTCGAATGTTTGAAACCAACTCCGGTTGGGACATATATGGTAAAAGCACCTAGAATCCAAGATCCATCTATTAGTTATCTTGTTCTGTGTAACAATGTCCAATAACACATCTCCATCACTATCATCATGGGAAACTACAACAGCTTCCTATGTACTAGATGACTCATTAAACATAGTACTAGGCTTCCTATTAGGATAAAAATTCCTAACATGCCCCTTCTTGTGACATCTATAGCATGTCACATTCTTCTACCAACTCTTTGACTTAGATTTGGACTTCTTTGGGCCATCAGACCCCGCTTATATATCCTTCCCCTAGCTAACAATCTCTCACTATATAAGCCCTAAAAAGTACCAATACCAGTCAACTGATTATCAATCAAATACATTATAATGAGGCAGATTTCACATCCTTATGGACCAACTTGTCCTTCCCATACAAAACAGTATCACCAAAATGCTTAAAAATTGCAGGCAAAGAACATAACAACATCATGGCCAAATATTCATCACCTAATTTAATAACTATATTATGCAAATCCATAACTATTGAATCAAATTCATCCAAATTATATTTCAAAGATTGACCCTCACCTAATTCTAAGTCATGAAACCAACTCTTCAACAGTAGCCAATTTGCTACTAATTTTATCATATACAATGACTCAAGCTTCAAATACAAGGTTGTCATTGTTGATTCATTTTCCACTTCTCACAATACCACATTCAAAAAAGAAAAATTATATGGTAGAGAGGGCCTTCAGATCTAATTCTTTATATCTCTCATCTATTATATCCCAAGTAATTATTCACTCTCTCAACCGATTCAAAAGATATAATTAGAGTTTACTATCAAAATTAACACCTCAAAAGCATACACTCGGGTTGATTGAGACTTCCTTCAACACCTATAAAGAGAAAATTTTATTGATTCTTCAATGATTCTAGCTCTATATGAGTAGTTAACACTTATTCGAGCTAGAGATGTTTGTAATTTTCTATCATTGGTTGGTTATGCTGTTGTAGAATTAGCGTGGATTAAAAAAGATCCAAACCAAATTGAAATTAACAAGATTATGAATAATTGAGGATTCAATCACACACAAAAATTGAGAAAAAATAGAGATCTTTATTTGTACTCGTGTATAATTATAGGATGATTAAACTAATCAATCAATAAATTACACAAATCTATAATTCTCTTTGAATAGATAATTCTATGGAGGAGAAGAAGAAGTTGGGATTCATGACTCTCGATGGATAGAGTTTCATATGTATCCTTTTATAGAATAAAAAAAACTACAGGGCAAAACAACGTGTTTTAGAAATAAAGAAAAAAGCACACTTCGTGTTTAGGAAATATGTGACCTCCATGTTTATTTCTTTACTCTCGACTTTTACCTAAAACACATCATAGGTTTTTTCTCAAAAACACGGACTGTATTTATTGACAAAGTACCCCCCATGTTTTTCTTATAAATCTCCATAATACACTAAACTTCTCTAACACTTGCACGAACCAACACAATATTGTTGACCTCAAATACCCAATCAAAACTCACATACGTCCATCTATTTTGTTAGGATTTCTTCAAGAAGACTATATGGTTTTATTAGAATGATTGGTGTAGTGATGTTTTTGAGGAAATGAAGAGGATATTGAATTTATCTCTAGTTCTTACCTAGTTATCCAGTAATGAGGATTTTGAGGTGTATAGCGATGCTTTGAAATATGGTTTGGGATGCGTGTTGATGCATCATAGGAGGGTAATGTCTTATGCCATCTTGATAGTTAAATTATCATGATTGGAATTACCAAAATCATTATCTAAAGCTTGGTTTAAAATTTTTTAGGCACTATTGGCATTCAATGTAGTTTTTTTATTCACCATAAGAGCTTAGAGTGCATAAGGAAATCAAGATGGCTTAGGTTGGTCAATGATTACGATTTAGAGTTTTCCTACCATAAGAGGAAGAACAGCATGGTTGTGAATGTTCTTATCCTTATGACTTCACATTCACTAGGTTATTTGGTGATTTAGTGTTGGATATATTAGGATCTATAGGAGATGGGTATTAGCCTTATTGAGTTGAGAAGTCGTGGGGAAATTATGAGTTCACTAATGACCACAACTACCACCGTTGATGAGATATGGGTTATTCAATCTGATGGTATCAAGCTTAAGAGTATTAAATGAAATATAATCGAGGTTAGAGCCATAGGATTTTAGATCCATGAAGATGATGTTATCAAATTTTGGGACATATATTTGTGTGCCTTATTTAGTATACCTTAGAGAGGGATAAGTTGTCTAAGGGCCTAAAGGGGCCCTATGTAAAGTGGGAGGTATCATACTTTGCTGTTAGATACTTGATTTGTCAGATGGTTAAGATTGAACACAATATGAATATAAGATTGTTTCGACCTCTTGAGATCATTGAAAGAAAATAGGGCATCATATCTATGGACTTTGTGATTAGATTATCATAGACCACAGTGATTCTTATTCCAGCTAGGTCATAATTAACTAGTTGACTAAATTAGCATTTTTCATCTCGATAAGGTCAATTTGGGTTATGGAGTTGTTAATCAACACATATAGAAGATATATGGTGAGGCTACATAGGGTACACAAATCCATTTTATCTGATCAAGACACTAGATTGTTATTGCACTTGTATGAGAAGTTGTAAGATGCATTTGGAATATAGTTAAATATGAGTACCACCTTTCATCCTTCTATAAATAGACAAAACAATTTGATTATTTATACCTTATAGGATATTTTATGGGCTTGTGCACTAGATATCCATGGTAGTTAAGAGGGCCATCTAAATCTAATCGAGTTTTCCAATAGTAATCATCATGGGAGCATAAGGATGGTGCTTTTGAAGGCGCTGTATGGATAGAAGTGTTGCAAATCCTTATATTAGAGCGACATAAGTGACATAGATATGTTGGGACCAGTCATAATTGAGGAGACTACTAGATAGATCAAACTTATACAATATCCTAAAAGGGATACTCATGATAGACAGAAGAGATACATGGATTTGAGGCTAAAAACCGATGGGTATGAGGTATGTGATAAATTTCTATTAAAGGTATCACACACCAAGGGTGTAACATCCAACAATTTACAACTAATTTCTTTTTTATAGAAGTATAATAATAAAATTATGGTGTTACCAACACATAAAGCATAAATAAGTTACTCCTTATACCCAATACATGATTGGTACAAGGCTGAAAAACCTAACTCATAACTAGAAATCAAGTGAGTGTGGGAAGCACTTGATCTCCCATACTTTATCTTAAGTTACAAGATTACAAGGCCCATGCACTAAATAGAGGAGGAAAAAGAGTATAGACTATATGTAATAAGAAAAATAAAAGAAGATTCCAAAGACTGCAACATTACACCTACAACCTAAAATATCTCTTTACCATCAAAAACACTTTAAAAGACTAACATAAATGACACTTAAAAAACCAAGGGGGGATATACTCATGGGAAGGGGAAGGGGAAGGTGTTTATAAAATGGACACATTAATACTTTCATATAGAGTAGTATGATTAATTCAAAAGACACATCATGATCCACTCAACATGGATACATCATTATGATAACACAAGAATACATGTATAATAATGATAGTGAAAATACAAAATACTAAGTAATATGATTATTCTAGAGACCTAGCATGATATACAAATATCATTTGCAACATGATTTAATATTAATAGGAATGGATTTCTTATAGTTGCCTTAGGGATATATTTTCTTTACTTATGCATGATCAATTTCATTTTTAGCATGATGTTGTGTAATGTGATAATGTTTTTTGTGTGAAGCATGCATATCTAATATAAATATACCTTACTCAGTATGCGTGTCATACTGATACCACACCATTTTAGGTTGTGCAAGTTATCATGTTTCGCTATGTGGGGTTGAGAGTGAAGAGTCTCTAGTTGGCTTGTTAAGCACTACAGTTCATATCCTCAGGATCCTATATTCTATTTTGGTTTGCTCTTGAAAAGATCTACTAGATCTTATTGATTTTGTAGTTAATTTTTTATTATTTTTTGTAATTCTTGTATCATACTCGGGTTAGGTGGTGGCCACACCTGAATCTTGAGATATGAGTTTAATTTTAGCCTTAAACCCGACATAAGTTAGGTATTGGTCATACCTCTCTTATATTGGATGCATTGGTAGCACTTTGCATTTCCTATTTATCTTTCTCAAAATATCTTATAAATTAAAAAAAAAATCTAGTTATAAAAATGGGGTGTTAAACAAAGTTATTTCTTCTACTCCTCACATTTCAAAAACATATAGTATGTCATCGCATAATTTTAACTATGAAAAAAAATTATAGATGTATAAGTTATGTGAAATGGGATTACCTAAATGCATTAATAAATTATTCTCCTTGGCATATGGTACCTTTGATATGGCTTTACCTTATTCAAGTTGTATAATTAATGGATTAAAATTAGAACTCATGGTAGATATCTGTAAAGAAAAAATAATAATAGTAGTGTGTTTGTATTAGGAGATGGTTGTGATAATTTCTATGGATAGTTACTCAAAATCATAAAGTTATCTTACTTTTCATGATTTTTGGTAGTTTTATTAAAACGTAAGTAGTTTAACATTGGTCCAAGGAAGAAGAGAATTGTATGGGCCAACAACATTACTAGTGTTTATATTAGTGTTGAATGGTACAAGAATAACCAATATATTCTTTGAATTTAGGCAAGGCAATTATGGCACGTGGATGATTTGTTCAACATACCTAATTGAAAATTTTTAAGGGAGGTCAATCATATAAATATTTAGGATATATATGATGATGATCTTGATCACATAGATATAGTAAATAGTGTGGACTTGACGCCTATTGAATTTAATATTGAGATAAATGATTTTGACAACTTGAATGTCATATGTGGTGGTGCTAGAAGTGTTGAGGTCAAAGAAAGTGAGAAAGATGGCATTAGAGACTTCATTGTTGAAGATGCAAACATAGAAGAAGAATGTTCTAACAAAAATAGTGAAAGAGAACTTTATGATAGAGATAGTATTTCTAGTTTTGATCATTAATTATGTAATTTGATAGTGCTTATGTACTTAATCTAAACCTAATAAATATTTGATGATTACTTTTCATGACCTCATTTTATTTTATATCTTAATTATCTTTTACTATATTTATTTACATCCATTATCATATTCGATGGTTTATAGATATGGATGATGTGGTTGTCACACACCATGGTGGCTATGGAGACGAATATGACTCATACCATCCTTGTAGATTGTGCTTGGGGTGCCAAACAATTGGTATAATTTATTAATCTATTATTTATTTTTGTAATGTTGATGTTGCTATTTTATTTTATTATTACAAAATTATTGTATTGATGTTTCCAATGAAAGGTTGAGGTTTGGAGAAAGAAATAGAGATACAAAAATGTTAGATGAGTTCGAAAGGAAGAGGCATAAAAAGCTTCAGATAGATTTTGGTCTTCAAACTAAGATAGTATAGCCAATTGGTGAGTTTAGTACATGGTTTTTTAGATATATGGTCAATAATATAAGAATAAAAATATCACCACACTATAAGAAATGGATGCATGTCCTTGCTCAAGAAGTGTAGAAAATTCTCCCTGAAGTTGATGTAATAATTACTTATTTTCTTTTAAAATTTAGTAAATTTAAATTATATAATTACTAACATGTTTTTGTTCATGTGTAGTAATAATTTGAACTAATTCTATGGAAGTAGAGCCAGAAATGGGGTAGGATCTTGATAGGCTGATGACTGATCAATACTCTAACAAAAAAAACATAAGAAGGATCATCCTAATGATAATAACTATAAGCCTTTATTTTCAAGCCTGATGTGTGGGAGATATGTACCGAGTTGTGGATCTCACTATAGGAAATGGTAATAATAAATTTAATTAGGTTTATATGTTGGAAAAACTTTTATATATAATAAAATATAATTTTTTTAGGTGCAAATGAAGTCTGAAGTTAACGAGGCAAATCAAGTAATGAAGACTACTCTAAGCTACCTTGGTACACAATCCTAGGCTTAATTTCAACATAAGAAGGTATCTAATGTTTTAGTTGATCTATTTTAAGCCTATAGTTTTATTATAATACATTAGTCTAATTTTTTCCCTAACATTATAGGCTCTTCCAAAAATGAAGAAATACTCCACTAAGGAGATTAAGGAAAGTTTTGTGAGTTGGTTACCATTAATTAATATTAATGGTCATATTTGTTATAATTATATGTGTAACTTTTCTATTTAGATTTTTTGAGGAATATGTTGAGAATGTAAAAGAAATAATGGATTCAAATGGCTAGTGGCGGTGTCAATCCTATTTCCTCTATTGAAATTGATGAGATCTTGATACTTGAGGAAGTCCTCGATAGTTTTTTAGGGCATAGAAAAAGAACAAGCCGACAACTTCTAGGGTAGGGTTCAAGCCATTGTGATGTTTCTCACATGAGGTGGACATAAGCTAGCTTATCATAATAGCAACCAGGGAAATTTCAAATGGAAGTACAAGTTGTATCATTCAATTAATTTCTGCACCAACAATAGGAAGTGTATGATCGACAACACTACAATTAGAGGCTATTAAAGTATTTATGACTCAATTTAGGCAATCTCATCAAACTCCAACATCATATACAAGGAAAATGAGGATGATGAAGATACTAATTAAATTTTATTAGTATCTATGAATATATTAATATTATGTTTGTTTTTGTCTTATAATGAATTTTGTATTTCAATTATTATTTATATTAGTAAATGCCTAAAAATGTTTTTCTATTGCATATTATATACTATTAGTATTAAATGCATTAATTTCTCTCTCTCTCTCTCTCTCTCTCTCTCTCTCTCTCTCTCTATATATATATATATATATATATATATATATATATATATATATAGTCTTAAAGAAATCTTATCATCAATTACATGTATTCAATATAAGGGAAATATTCTTTTGTTTTAGTTTTTATTAAATATAAATTTTCAAAAAAGGAAAACTCCTTATTACCTATGACATGTCATTGTTAATATGATAATATTATTTTATTTTATTTTATTGTTTGAATTAAAAAATCATTTTAGAAAAGGTAAATTATTTATCAAGGACTTGTTGATAAGGAATCAACAAGTTCTAATTTATTTGAATTTTAAAAGTTTTTCATGGATGATATCCTTATTTCCAACACATGTCTTTAGCAATAGATAAATTTAATAGTATAATTTTTCAAAATTTTGAGCACTTGTTGTTAATGTTATTCATCATGAAGGAGTTATTATCGAGGACTTATTGTGAATAAGTACAATCACGATGACTTTGTTGATGATTCACCTCTTTACTATGGTGATATCTATATCAAAGAGATGTGCAGTCATCATGGATGGCTAAGAATGCCAAACCCAAAGTAATGGCTCCACAAATACTACATCTAAACTACTAACCCAAAGGTTTTTGTTGTTTCATGCTTATTACTTGATATGTCTCCCTCTATCATGACATTAGCAAAGGAAGCCTCAATAATAAATGATAAAGGTTGTTGTTGGTTTGAAATTCAAATCAAGGATTTGTCCCAGTGTAACACCCCTATTTTTATTACTTAAAATTTTATTTTTTGTAATCATAATTCACAAAAATAGTGGGTATTACCTCCACAACTAGTATAAGTCTGAAATACCCCAAAAATCCTAATTTAGGAATTATGGCAAATAATGATTTATTAGAGAAAATTTAAGAAAATAGATTACTTTATCAAATAAAGAGGAAATTAATTGAGGAAAATAAGGAGAAAATAATAAATAAATTATTTAGAAAATTTTGGACATTTTACTAATTAAAATGGAAGTTAAGGGCAATTTATCCAAAATAGCCTAACTAATTTAAAAATGGATTTAATTATTATAATTAAAATAATTATTATTAAAATTAAATATCTAAAATAAATATATAAATAAATAAAGACCAATACCCCCAACCCAACTTACTTTATCATTTTCCATTTTCCTTTTTCTCCTTTCTTTTCTTTTTCTTTCTTCCTCCTTTATTTTTTCTTCTTCTTCATCTCCCGGTTTGGGCCAGCCCGCGGCCCAAACTCTCCTTCCCCCCCCCCGTCTCGCGCGACCAGGCCCGCTCAACTCCTTCGTCGCCCGTTGCCCCCAGCCGGTCGAACCACCCTCTTCTTTCTTTTCTTTCTCCCCCTGGACCGACCGGTCCAGTCATCGTCTTCCTCCCTCCCAAACCCCGATCTACAACTGCCAAACCCTGCAGCCCTGCCGCCGACAGCAGCACGCCGTCCGACCTCCCCTCTCTGCCCTCTCCCCGTCGTTGTCTTTCTATTTTCGGCCCCAACCAAGTCCCTCTCTCCCCTTCCCGCTTGCCCACCTCTTTCCCTTTTCCTCTCCCCTTCCCCGACCCAGCCTGCCATGGCAGGACCTGCACCGCCTGCCACCGGCCGACCACCTGCACACCTTCCCCGCATGCCTCCTTCTCCCCTTGTCGTTTTCCCCTTCCAATTGCCTATAAATACCCCCATTGATCACCTGGGTTCTGGATTTGGAACCCCGAAACCCTGGGTTGCTCCCTCTCGCCGCCGTCACCCAACGCCGCCGGTCTAGCACCGCCCAGAACCCCACCTTGCACCACCCTCCACCTAACCAAGCCCTCCTCAGCCCTCGAGTTGCCTTGCACGAGCCACCCCAGGCCGTGTAAAATCGCCACCCCGAGCAGACCCTTCCAGCCCGTCGCCGCCTTGCGCCACCTTCTGTCGCCTCCTCCGCCGCTACCAGCCACCCTGCCACCTCCCAAAATAACCGCCAGGTCCTCCCCTACCTGCCCATACCATCCTTACCCTCTACCTCCTTCTCCACCAACCTCCACCATCGCCCACCACCTTCTTCCACCTTCGGCCGCCGCGTCCACCACCGCGCGTCGCCGCCTTTCTCACGCCACCACCCTCATTCTACTCCCCTCTCCCTGCTGTCTCCTCCCCCACACTTAACTTTCCTTTCCTTTCCCCCATCTAACCTCCACCTTAACTTTTCCCTCTCTTCTCCTCCTCCGCCGCCGCCACCGTCGCCGCCACGCACCGCCGCCGGACCACCACCAACCCTAGGTGGTTCTCCACTCATCCAAACCCTAATACCCCTTTTATATAACTGCTACCATTTTCTACTAATATTAATACTAATGTACTTATTATTATTACTTTTATTATTGTTATTATTATTATTATTATTATTATTGTCATTATTACCATTATTATTGTCTCTATTATTAATGTCTTATTTTCTTACTAATACTAACATCCCTTTTGAACCCTAACTTTTATTATACTTAACTCTAATCTTAATTTTTATAATTTTTAGTATTAACATTATTAATAATATTACTATTATTACTTCTATTATCCTTACTACGGTTATTATTGTAGTTGCTAAACCTTACTTGGTTGTATTATTGTTATTATCATTACTAATATGAGTATTACTATTATTATCATCATCATTAGTATTATTACTATTATCATTATCACCCTTAGGAATAGTTTACTTGTAATATTGTAACCTTATAATATTATTATTTCAAACCTAACACCATTGTTAGACTTAATCTTAAAAACGCTAGAGTGCTATTACTTGAAACATAAGTGTCACTATTAGTAGTCTTATTATTATTATTATTATTATCACTATTTTACTATGACTAGTGAACACTAGTATTATAAGAATGGAACTAATGGGCTTAATAAAATAAGTGTAACAATAAATATCATAAATAACTATATTTTGACTACTAATATTTAGTATACTAATTCTAAGGTAAAAACCCTAGTTTTTGTATAAAACCCTTTTTAGTAATAAAAACCCTAACCTTAAACTAGAATGAGGATTTATAGTAATTATAAGGGAAACTAATACTTAGCATTTTTTCCTTTTATAGGTAACCCCGACCAAAGCCCTAAGGAGTTAGAGGAGCGTGCTCCAAGCCCGACGTCGCCTTAGGTAAGGACGAAGCTAATTGCCTTGTGCTATGTGTGACATGGATGTGTTGAATGTTGTATATGCCATGCTATGCCATGTATTATATGATTTGTGGATAACTTGTCTTATGTGTAGCGCAGCTTGGAGATTGAGGTATGTTGTATGTGCTTCCGTGACATGAGCATGACATTTGTATGTATGATGTTTATGATGTATTATGTTATGGCCCTCTAGGACATGCATGTTAGGGTAAGTGGTAATATGAGTTGGGAATATAAGGATGACCGAAAATAAATGGGAAGTGAGACCACTAAGGGGGATATGAGGTTGACCTAAGTACCTCATGATCTATGAGAGAATATTTAAGTGGGAAGAATGTCCGAAATAAATTAGAGTTGGGAACCATGCATGGGAGTCCTAAAGTTTGTATAGTGGTGTTATGGTTTGGTGGTATTAATATTTGTATGGTGGTATTAGTGATTTCATGGTGGTATTAATGGCTTGTGGTGGTATTAGGGTTTGTATGGTGGTATTAGTGATTTCATGGTGGTATTAATGGCTTATGGTGGTATGAGGGTTTGCATGGTGGTGTTATGGTTTGTGTGGTGGCATTAATGTTTGTATGGTGGTATTAATGATTACATGGTGGTATTAATGGCTTATGGTGGTATTAGGGTTTGCATGGTGGTGTTATGGTTTGTGTGGTGGCATTAATGTTTGTATGGTAGTATTAATGATTGCATGGTGGTATTAATGGCATATGGTGGTATTAGGGTTTGCATGGTGGTGTTGTGGTTTGTGTGGTGGTATTAATGTTTGTAGGGTGGTACTAGGGTTTGCATGGTGGAGTATGGGGTTGAGAGTGAGAACTCACTTACATAAAAGATGAGCGGGGGTTTCTAAATGAGAGAAGAGATTTGGGGGTGAAAGAGGGAGGTTACTTGTTGAAGAAGTAAAGTGCTAGGGTTTGGTGCGGCCAACTAGGGTTGGCGTGGTCAAATAGGGTTTTGAGTGGCCAACTAGGGTTTTGTCGGTCACACGTGAACTTAGGAGATAAAGTAATACATTTGGGGAATTTCCTAATAAAAGAATGAGGTGCGAGATAGAGAATAAAGTAACGTTTGGGTAAGTAAGAAAGAGTTGGGCCACATAGGTCCGATTAGGGTCTCCGAGGAGGAACCCTAGAGGGTTGAGGACAAGCGGAGTCAACATTATATGTATTGGGATGGCCTATATTCTTGGAGATTGTGCCTTACTATATGCCACTATGCCTAAGTCTACAGGGGATGGATGTCGGGTGTGAGAAGAGGTACGAGTCTCAAAATATGGGACGGACCCTCTTGAGAGAACAGTAGTAGAACATCGATGACATGCGTGTCAAGGGTGGAATGATGTCAAATAAAACAAGGATAAGACACTAATCATGTAAAGTGAAAGATTGTTGAGCCGAGCCCAAACCGGTCCACCGGCAAATAATAGTGGCCAGGAGCCGGGGTGCCCTGGAGACCGGTCCACCGGCAAATAATAGTGGTCAGGAGCGTTCTGCCCTGAGTGTATACTTTCCGGTCTACCGGCTATAATAGTGGGGGATTTAGTGCTCGACAAACCAAATTAAGTAAGTTAAACCATGGGAAATACACTAAGTACTTACAGAGAAACATCATATGAGTCGGGGCCAGACCGGTCCACCGGCAAATAATAGTGGCCAGGAGCGCTCTGCCCTGGAGACCGTCCACCGGCAAATAATAGTGGTCAGGAGCGTTCTGCCTTGAGTGTATAATTTCCGATCCACCGGCTATAATAGTGGGGTTCCCACACTCACATGGACTACTAAAGAATATGTGTGGAATGGACATATTATTAACGAGGATAAAGAATAAGTCACCGAAAAGTTTTCAAACCTTATCTTGCAGGTTATCGCATGTTGTCTATATGATTGTAATATGTGTGTTGTGTGGTATGATTGTATGCTTGGCCTTAGCGCACCAGCGCCCTTACTCAGTATTGGACCCGTACTGATACTACCTTGATTGAATGGGTCCTGTGATGATCCACCAATGGTGGGGAGCAGACCTCATATGCAGGTTTGATCGGTTACTATTTTGGGGTGGAAGGCTTGACTTGAGTGAGTAGGCGATCCGGATACTGATCCTTTTTGGGGATTGTTTTGTTAGCTATATTTTGTATTACGTTTCCCGTTTTTAAAGAAAAAGTATTATGTGGTTGTAATCCTAAATCGTATTCAAACTTCTGTTTGACTTATATCTTATTAACGATTTATGCTAAATGTCGTCTTGTGTTTTATGATACTTCGTACTTATTGATGATCGGATTTAGCCTTAGCACTTAGTACCAGAACGGTAGGAATGAACCGGTCTGGTACTAAGTGTGGCGGTAATACCCCCAAGTTTACGGTTTTAATTCTCTCGCTTCCGCTAAACATTTTGATTTAAACGAAATTTTTCAGTAGTAAATTTGGGGGTGTTACAAAGTCTGATTTCCTTACCTTCCTTATGTTATGTGATAAGGCTAAAGCAAATTAGATTAAAAAAAACAAAGCATAAAAAAGAAGGGATGATAATATAAATAAAGGTTTGTAGATAATAAAACCTCAGCACAATAGGATAAACAAAATACAATAGGGACTAAAGAGTCCAAGGGAAAACCGATAACAAAATAGCACACAATGATGCGACATTGGTTTTCCTTTATACTCAATCTAATTACATTCCATAATATAAACTGTGAATATCACATAAGCAAGGACCCTCAGTATCCGGACCATCCGACCCCATAAGATAATGCTCCTCAAAATCCCTTAACCTCTATATATTGCATACATACTCATTTGAAAAGTGGTAATATCGGTATGAGTTCCTCTTACTGAATTAATCATAGTGCCTTTGGAGAAGTAGCATTCTTACATTACTCATAACATGCCAAAAAAAACATGCTTAGAATATATTTTTGACATACAATCACAATAAATAAGGGTAAACATGTTTCCACAAAAGAACAATCATAAACCAAGCCTTACTAAGGCCAACTAAAGTCACAATTCCAAACATAACTTAACCATTCCTGAAGTAAAGTCCTAATCTGATTATTAAGAATAGTTCTTTGTGATCCATATAAAATCTTTCCAACCAACCAATTAATTCTTGAGATAAATATTATTATATAATCCAAAGTAATAATTGTTAAGGATAATAATAACTTAACAAATCAAACCACTAACCCCCAAACATCACACCAGAGAGGTTATATGACATCAAGTCATGTATAACAACTAATTTTTGACATCACGTCATAGAATTCATACTACTAAGTCTTGTATACAAAACCTCATAACTCAATTCCTTAAGTATGCATATCCCTTAAAGGGTTTGTGATTCCCTATGAGCGGAAATGAGCTCTTTGACCTAGAGGTCTAACTATGAATTTGGTGGCCCTACTAAGGCATGAGACCCCTTTCAAAATCCTCAAAATTTTCAATTTAACTGATTAGTATTTCTTTTAATTCAAGATCATTATTCCTTAAAGGACACTAATATCCATCAAAATAATCAAATCAACCAATAACCAGAAGGGTCGTCACAATTAATGCCACCATGGCCTAGGATTTGGTGTTCCATTTTCATCTCTTACTAACCATTTATTCAGAATTATTCCAAGATCAACCCTAAGGTCAAATAAGGCCAACAAGTTATATAACCATCACAAAGGTAATAACATATCCAAACAAGGCCCAAAGGATGGCGGGATAACCCCATAAATTAGGAACTAAAGTGGTTATAAGAATAAACAATGTAATAAAATAAGGGCATTGTGCCAACCATTATAGCATACTAATCAATTAGTTATTAAACTTAGTCAGTCGATCAATAGACCATAGCGGCCAACCAAATATCCAAAACACACAAGAAAGTATGAACAATTGGTTAACCGATGGGAGCTAGGTACCAATTTAGTTGATCAAGAACACACATCGGTTAATGATGCTTATGGACGCATCGATTGATTGGGGACTATCTATCAACCAAAGGCACTGATACTCCAAAAATCTTTTCCAAAAATCAACACAAGCATTCCAAAAATTTCAAACAATAACACCCTTAGAAAAACATATTCTAAAAACTTTAGATTAAATTTATAACATGCTCTACACTAATTCATGCTTGGAAAATCAACAAATCATAAGAATTGTGCTTACATATCAAATCAATCCTAAGGCTTAAAAACTTAAAGTGTGCCCTCTAACCTACCATTTCACACAAATATATCATCATATCCCGAATACAATAATAAAATATATGATAATAAATTACATTATGCTATCCTACATTAAAATTTTACATCACAACATAGTATCACATTATTTCACTTTTTAACACAAGGACACAAAAATTTTCATACATAATCCTAGAAGGATTCTACTCTAAATAAACCTAGCATGCTTACATCCAAATTCTACCATCTATAAAGTAGTTTGATTTACCTCCAAGCTACGCAAAAACTGTAAAACAAAATTCCTCCTCCAAGCCCACCTTAAATAATAGTGGGATCACCTTCAAAAATACCAAAAATAACAAAATAAGAACAACAACAACCAACATTCATAACTTAAATAACAAAGATCAAAAATAAAATAAGAGGGAAGAATAACAAATCACAAAAAAGGGAAATAGTAACAAGAGATCAATAAAGGAAAAATCATCACAAATAACCACAAATATAATATCCCTTACTTATTTAAAAATAAGTAGAGGCTGAATATGATAATTGTAGAAAAAAAAAAGAAGCAAGGAGAGAATGAAGTATAAAGGGGTCAAAATTACTGCAAAAAAAAGGATGAAAAATAACTCCAACTCACAAAATAAGATAAGAGAGGAGGGAGAAAAACAAAGAAAAGGCTTAGTGTTTGCAAAACTAAAAACCCAAAACAAAAAGCATAAAGAGACATAAAAGGGGGGAGGGGCATGTCGACCATCACTTAAGGAAGAGGGAGGGGTGATTTTTCTTATGACACTTGAATGAAAAACAATCAAGTAGAGGGTGGAGTGTAGACAAGTTAGAGTGTATTTTTGTTGAATGAAGTATGACAAACCAAACAACAAGCAAGGGGAGGGTGAGGGATGTTAGACCTAGTAAAGGGAAAGGATTGTTCTATTTGAAAGAGGTACGTTGAGGGGACGAGAGAAAAAAGGGGTAGGAGTTCAAGCAAGACACAAACTAACATATGTAAAAAAAATAAGTAAAGTTAAGAATATGTTTAATAGAATACAAGCATCATGACACAAGCAATAATCTAACCAAGGCAAGTCAAAATAAATATTGTGGCATCAACAATAATTTTTCCATTTTTTATATTATTTTTAATCCAATAGAGATCAATAAATAAGCAAAAATTAGGAAAATTATCAAAAATAAATAAAAAAACACCAAAATTTATGAAAAGGTGTCAAATGATGTTAAGAACTCGAATATGTAAAAATATTTGGTATAGGAACAATTCACAAGACAAAACAAATCAAAAATAACAAAAGAAGAAGAATCGCATGACTTTGGTCAACTAAACACCACCCTCGATTGATCAAAGGAACTCCTAGAGGAGCCTCTAGATGGACGAATGATCGATTGATCTAAGGTCCTAGACTATCGACCATTTGTTCAAAAAATCTCTATTATAGAAAATTTTAATCAAATTAATTTATAATTTATTCCCCCATAATTATACACATAATAATAACTCGTTCCACATGAAATACCCTAAAATATTCTTTATAAATAAGTACACATAATTAGCTAAGTTTATAACTAGGGTTTTTTATTAGGATTATTACGAATGGGGTATTACAACTGTCATTTTGGTCTCTTCCTATATATATACCTAGGTCAAGCATGAGATATACTATCTATAATTTCAAGCTTTGATATCAAACCCAGGTATCAATAATCATTAATGAATGTTTTCACATAGTCTCTTAGATGGTATTGACTATGTGAATGCATAGCTTTAGTCTAGTATGCAATTGTGTTTATAAAATATTCCATAAACTAGAATAAGAGATAAATATACTATATATATATGACATTAACAGTTTTAGAAATAAACTATGATCATTAATATATTTTAATATTTATTAATAAAAATTATTAAAAATAGTATTACAAAAGTATTTTTCAATACGAATATAACAATTATATTTTTAAATTATGAAATAAAAGTTAATGATCAAAGTTTATTTTCAAAATCCATGATGTCATATATTCTTTTATAAATGGAGTATAATTTGAGTAACTAAATAGTGAGCTCACGGTTGCTACATTTTAAGTTCACAATCTTAATATTGAGTTCAAAACTACTAAAATAGTTGTTAGCATGCACTAATTATGTGTTAAATCTTGATCATATGTTAAATAGTTGTTGAACACATTACAACTATATTTGAACATATACTAAATACTTGATGAATAGTATCATGTTTTATAGAATATATATGAGTATTTACATAATAGTTTTTTCCCCAAAAAATTATATCAATAAAAGTGTTTATTTATAGAGAAAAATATAGAAACATATATTTTTTAATATAATTTTTTTATTAGCCCTAGTGAAAGATAATCATTTTAAAGTGTTTCTCAAAAGTTGGTAATAACTTTTCATTATTTATGCTTGGCTACCATCATCATTTTCTAAAAAGTACTTAGCCTTACTTTTAATTATTTGTACTTTCTACCATCATGTCTATTATTTAACTTGTTTTTGTGGTAGAAGACAACAACTACAACAATAACAATAATAATAATAATAATAATAATTATTATTATTATTATTATTATTATTATAGAAAAATTGATAAATACCTATCATCTCCAATAATAATTTTCATACTATCTTTTCTGTTGATCGTAGACAAGCCAAATTAAACTCAAAACATACACACAAATAGTAAGCAGTGAATAAGGGTCGATATTATGAACACTAAAATATAATTTGTATATTTCTATTATCATATAAATTTTTCTGGTTATCACATCATGAAAACTAATCACTATTAATGAAAAGAATAAAAACTAGCAAGTAACACAATAACTAAATAACAATAATGGGATAGTAGGAGTCAGATGACATATTAAGTACATAGATAATAACTGATCATTGAATAAAATGATTGTATACTATTTTTAATATTAACCTATAGAAGTTCGCATGCATCAGCTTCCTAGCATCCCAAATAAACTAAAATTTGCTTAGGGAACACCTAACTAAAATCATAATTACGATAATTACAATATCTAGATTCAGTCAATGGTAGTATTAATGATTAGGGAACACCTAACTAAAATCATAATTACGATAATCTCAAATTATGCAATTCCAAAGATTAATAGACTAAATTAAATTAGTATATTTCTTTATAAATTAACCAATCTATTTGCTACTTGCGGATGTATACATAAACAATTATAGATTAATTGTATTATCCTAGCATTTGATTGAAACTCAAATTAACCAAGTGATCAAGCTAAATAATAAAGTCCTAATATTATATTAGTGATCATTAAACTTGCTTTATTGATCTAATTAAAAATACACATAACAATTAAGTCTAATTCAAATCTCACAATTAATTATTCCGTAACCTTCAATTATCCTCCCACCCCATACTAATCTAGTCTAGCATATTAATAAAACCTAAAAACGTAGATTCTAAACACATAAAAGTTATAACTTTAATTAGATTAAATAAAAAAAATAACAAAGATTGAATAACCAACATATAATCACAAACTCAATTAAATAAATGAATAACAGGAATTGCATTAAATGTAATAATGAGTACAAAACAAATAAAGGAAATAAAGAACTTAGGAGATTAGAGAACCGCAAACACTATCTAATCTCCAATCCTTCAATTACATCAATTAACTAACTAAATCTAACAAAAGAACCCTAATCGTTCAAAAATAATGAAAATGAAGTCGAAGTTCTAATGGAGGTCTCTTCGATAATCTATTCAACCTAATATTATATATATATATATATATATATATATATAAACAGAAGATTGTATGAATCAAATCTAAAATATAGGGAAAAATATGGTATGTATTAGTAAATACGGGACACCTATATTTTTGCACTAATACTATGCACGTAAGATGAATTAATAAAGCATGTAGGAGGAGGGAAAAGGAAATATGGAGGCCTCGTATTTGCTCTCTCTTCATTATCTTCTCTTGATTTTTCTTCACATTACTTCTCTTTTATGGTACATCCATATTTCCATGACTCTAAGCTTGATTTTCATATGATGCTTCCTTTCCTTAGTTATCAGGCCAAATCACCTTGATTTCATCTCTTCCTACGAAAATAGGCCAATAGAGAAAACTCTTGGAAAATGGAGAAATTTTCATAACAAATAGCAAAAGCTAGGTCAAGATACATCAAATAATTCCATAAAATATGCACATATCATCTGTTTCTTTCAATCTCAAATTAACAATTATTTCCCAAGTCTAAGATATTCATTACCTTCATCTTCATTTTCCATCTCAATTTCCATTTTATAATGGATCCTACTCAATTTAATTTTTTGAATATTTTTGGATAGTATACATAATTCAAATTCATGCATAATTAAAATATCCAAAATAGAAAAAAAATCCATACTTACAAAATGTCCAAAATTCCCTAAACCCTTTACAAAATACTAAATATTTCTAAAAACCCCCAAATCTCCAAACTCCAACTTTTTTAGACACCACACATTATTATAATGTATGTCCTCAAGTAGCAAATCATCACTATGAAGTTGACTTGGTGGAGTGAAACATATATGCCAATACTTCAGTACATAAAATTAGAGTTGTGGTCATAATACTTTTATATGCTCTAATATCTATATATTGTTGGACTTCATTATATAGTTGTTTATGTTGTAATTTATATGTAATGTTATAATATTTGCATTACTTTATGTTGAGATATATGATAAAGTATATTGGACTTTATCATATTAGTACTTTTTTCGTAATATGTACATAATGTTAGAGTATGTCGTGTAAGGAATTGAGAGTAAAGTCGTGCAATAAAGGTTGGGAAAGATTCATTTGGCAGCCACTTATTCTTCCACGGCATCAGATTCCTTTATGGTTGGTTGTACAGGATAGGCTACCTATATGAGAGAGATTGGTGGCATCATGGGGTGTGAATATTGATACAGCTTGTGTTTTCTGTGATGTTTTGGTAAAGACAGTTGATCATTTATTTATGCAATGTCTATTTGCCCTTAGCTTATGGAAGCGGATCCAAGTGGCAACAGGAAGAAGAGATAGAATTTTGGGATAGATGGTAGAGATTCATGCATTGATTTCACAGGTTAAGTAGCCGAAGTCCAAGAAGCATGTGTGATGTGCTCTCTTTGCTACTTTTGTTGCTACTATCTAGTACAAGCATAATTTGAGAATTTTTCAAGGTCTTCAATGTGAGGGTGGTGCTTTATTGTCCATTAGTGTTGTCACAGTTGCTAGACGAATGTCACGATCATGCTTCAAAGGCAAATATGAAAAGTGGAACCGTGTATTAGATAGTATTTGCTGATAGTTATTTGGTGCAATGCTCTTTTTAAAAGTAATGAAAATCTATCTTATTTATCAAGAAAAATGTTAGAATATGTCATATCTATCTTATTTTATAGTATAATTGCTAAAAAAAATAACATATTTGGTTATTTTAAAATTTAAACAATCCTAAATAATATTTTGAAAGCAATCTTTAAATTTATATTCAACAAAAAAAATTACTATTTGAAATTATAATTGATATGCATTGAATAAAATAAATTAATTAATTGAATAAAATGATGTGTGAAGGTGTAAGATAATCTTATAAAGAATAGTATCATTGATGTATAATAGAGGAGTATTATTAAATGAAATTGATAAAGTAGGAGAGAGAGAAATTGGTAAAGTATACTAATCCATACAAAGTTCATACAATGGATGTGGATGCTCTAAGGGGAGCGGAAATGTAAAGTTTGAAGGGTCCTTGTGCTTGGTCTCATGTTTCTACTATCAACACTAGATCGTTGTATTGCTCAACTATTATCGATGTTGTATCCTTCTCTTACTCTTGTATGATTGTCATCAAGCATACAGTCTTTTAAACCCTTCCTCCCTTCCTGTTTTTTTCCATGGAATAGCTAGGTCATTGTGCACGATCACCTTATACCAACTGCTTAATTCAAAATCAGAAAGAGAGTTTGATGCGTGGAGTAGCAAAAGATGATGCTATTCTGAGGTGATCATGCATGGGTGACTGTATGTGCGCGCATGCTTTTTTTCTTTGTACGTATATTAGTTGCATTTGTTGGGTGTTTCTCTGTTGTGTAGCTTAGTTGCTTGTAATCACGTTATCTAAATCGAAAGAAGTTTGTTACCTGGCCATTGAAGTCATGGAGAGAAAGACCATCTCAATGTTGTTGGGGAAGTAAGTCTGGCTAGCCTAAGAAAAGTTTATCATAATTTTAAGGATAATTATTGGGCAAAAATGATAGGTCAGGGACCAAACTCAAGGAAGGCTTTGTTGACAACACTGCATAACCAGTCAAATAGTCAATATAAGATGAATTATAATAAAAATTATACAATTATGGTGATAAGTAACATAATTTATGTTTTATATTTTAATGTTGTCATATAATTAAGCACCAAATTTTATAAGTATTATTATAGTCAGCTTGATGTATAAAGTTAGAATACGGTAATTATTTAATGATGATTATATCTTATTTCTATGGTGATTGTGTAACTTAGCATGAATATTATATTAGGAAAACAGAGCATGGATAATATTAAAAATTAAGCAACACATAATAAATGGTGATTATGGCTTATATCTATTATAATTATGTCTTATATGCATGGTAATTATGTCAAACTTTCTATTTTGCAAAAAGGATAAGATCATAAGAAAAAGAAACCTCAACACCAAGGTTCAGTCATTATTGTATGTACATTTATGAGCAACTGCAGACAGGAGGTTATGGGACTGCACCAACCTTCTCCTACATTGATGGATGGCATATTATTTATGAGGCTTTATGGGAGGTTAAATGGGCTTCTTCGGAGAATACCCACAACTCGTATTAAGCAGTGGCAGACGCCCAAATATGGCGTGTTTTTTCAGTAAGATAGGGAAGATATGGAAAGCTGTGGTTATTGTGATAATGTGGACTATTTGGAAAGAACGGAATGATAGAATTATGAGAATAAAAATGATTCATTTCCCAACCTACAAACGATTGTGCTTGTGATGCCAGAGCGGCGGATCAAAGGATGAGAGGTAGAGTTTTCATATTCTACAGAAGAGATTATTAGTATGATCTAAGTTGGATAGTGTCGGCAAGGAGCCACAGATGACAGATCTCTTATGAGCCACCCAGCAACAGTGTTCTTAAGTGGAGCACAAATGCGTCCATGTTGGTGGAGAGGAAAACAGCCATAGGAAGAAAATTGAGAGATTGGAAAGGTAACTTTAGAGGTCCAATTTTAGAGATTACTGAGGTCAAGGTAGCTGCAATTTATTACGACATCAAGCAGTCGTGCGATAAGGAATGGCTCAAATTCTACAACCTGCCCATCAAATCGAATTTTCGGAGAACACGGTTCGATGGTGCAATAGCAAGAGCATGGGCCCATGGAGGTTAGCAACATGCTCAACTACATCCGCATCAGCAAAAGGTAGTATTCAGATCCAGCATAGAACGCAAACGAAAGACAGCTTGGCTAAATAGGGTTTATCTGGTTCTTTACTCGGCTTTGATTTTTTCGGTCCTCCGTGCCTTCGGTCTTTTTTGCACCGGTCAGTAATGGTATTTTATGGTGCAGTTTGTCAACCCAGATCGTTTTTCTGACAGGGTAAGGGAGCGATCTTATGTCGGTTGGCTGTGACTAATAAAAGTTCTAATTAATAATAATAATAATAAAACTGCAGACGGGAGGTTTGAAGCACAGTCCCCTGCCCTACAAACAAACATGCAACAAGTAGAAAAGGCAGTGACAACAAAGCATGATATACAAACACCCAAATGTCTGATTCACCCAAATGACAGACCAAAACAATAAGACGCCCGACCTAACTCATCTTGCAATGGCAACAACCCTTGATAAACCATCAGATGCAGCAACCCAGTCTACAGACGTCAGCACAACTTCCATCCAAAACTGGTAACTAAAGTTCAAAATCAATAAAAACCAGATCTTCAAGGTAAAACACATCATTGCAATATCAATAGAACAGCAACCTATTTTCAACCGCAAGCAAATTGCCTACACAGAATCTCTCAATTACTGGGAGTAATAAATGCAAATTCATGTTGCAAACAAAAATATTGATTCCAATAAAGGATCTCTCAACAATACATTGTTCTAAGACCAAGACAAACATTAAAACAGCTGACATAATTAGTCGTTCAAAGATAAACCCAGTGTGCTAACTAACAAAAGATGAGACCGAGTTCCAAATATAAAACGGGATTTAACCAAAACTGCAGGCCTAGAGACTTAGAAGATACGGTATACTTTGCCCATGGTACTCTTCAGGTACAGGCACCTGACCTGCAGATATATATGAAATAATAACATAAGAAACTTCTACACTTAGATATTTACATAATAAACCATTAGCAGATGATAGCTAGCTCAGGAGACTTACATTCTGCCAATTCTTCTTCAACAATGAAACAAGAAAGTTGACACTGAGCTGAACATTTTGGAAAATCTGCTTCTCGTCCATGTCGAGATTACCCACAGCAACTCCCATGCAGAGAACCTTCTTCAGCTGAAACTTCACAGTGGCCTTGATCTCATTCACCTTGCTTTCAAGGGATTCCTGATGGCTCACAAGTGTGGGGAATTTTCCTGCAGTGGTATTACACAAAGCACAAAACATAATAAGTCACAATCAAGCAAATGCAAGTATTATGTTCACAAATAATATACTAATGCTATCCACTAAATCCTTCCATCCGATAAGTAATATTCCAAACAAAATCCTATTTAATAAAATGAGAAATCTCCACATATAACAATCCAAACAGATGCAAAAACAGCATCTATGACACAGTACCAAAGCAATACAGCCTCTAGTAGCAAGCCACAGGAGCCAATATATTCCATTTCCATGTTAAATAACCATGCAATGAAAATGTAAGAAACCACAAAACATCCCTAAAAGTTTTTTCATGTTAATAAAGCAGGGAACAAACAGCAACAGATTTAGAAAAGCACCCCATTCAAACACGATACCTAATACAAGAAACCAGAGAAATGCAAGCAAAACTAATTATTCTACAACTCAATTGGGCTTAAACACCAAGTGCAAACACTTGCCTGCCTTGTTAAGACCGGGACCTAAAAGACGGGGGATTTGCTTGATAACAGATTCAGATGCAAGGAAACCATGATATTTCTTGGCAAGCTTCTTAACCAGCTTCTTATTTTTGTTGAGCTTTTTCAAGCTCTCCACGTCCATGGAGTCCAAACCCATCTTTGTAGCCTGTATGGAATTGACAATCATAGAAGTCATGAAAACAGATTCTTGAAATTAGAATGGAATAATATCATATAATCACTACCAGCTACAGGATTCAACAGAAAATTGCAACTTTGGTTACTTCCCGTCAACACAAGCATAACGAGCAATAATCTATGTAGTTCATAAAATGGAGACAGGGACTGAAATACTCAGTAATCTATTCATGATCATCAAACTAAAACTCACATTATGTATACACTTTCCCTTTTATTATCATAGGATAAAATAACAAATTGTCGAGAACAAAAAGACAAAAAGCAATTCCAGTAACAGCCAACCCCGTTAAACAAGCCCACTGATTAATCCAAGTTCCAATCAGTTACCTCTTCAACGTGCTGAGCATCTCCAAGCATGCAGACCTTCATCTTAGGACGAGGAATGTGGGGTAACTTAACAGAACCACTGAAACGCTTGTCTTTTTGTGGATCATAGTTCTTCAACCCAATCTGAAGCTCGACAGTTTCAGTAAACTTACGATTCTTCTCCTTGGCATCAGTCTTGATACTGGAGATAGCTTCTCTCAATGCATCACTTGAGAGCTTACTGTATCACAAATATTCAATATTAAAATGGAGCAGAGTCTATAATGTCAAGAATAGTCAAAAACGACGAACCATTATTATTAAAAGCACAAAACTAAATTTAGGTTGATCGCATTACAGATGATAATCAAAATAAAACAAGGAAGCTGAACAAATTATGGATTATAATAGCAAAAAGACGTGATTAGACCTATAATAATTGCCAAAAATTAAGTCTTTGAAACAGCCCGAGAAACACAAAGATAGAAAGAAAGCAACATTGAACTAGAACAAGAATAGAATCAGAAATGAGATTAACACCAACCTCATGACTGCGGACTAATTGAGCAAATCGGAATCCTGGATGAGATAAGGGAAAAGAAAAACCTACAAAAACGTTATGGGAAATTAAAGAAGGATTCAATATTGTAAATACTAAAACAGAGATTGTTAAGGACTTGAAAATCAGACTGTAAGAAGAGAGGCGAAACGGAGAGGTATAGGATACATACCTTCTAGGGTTGCCGCCGCTAGAGGAAGCGGAAAGGCAGAGGGTTCTTAATCATTTAACCTAAAATCTAGTGATCTGGGCTTTTTTATGAAGTCCAAACCGTTTCTCTATTGGATTGTATCCAACAATAAGATCCATTTTGTCTATCATAGATTAACCGATTATACAAATTTGGGCCGAATAATTTGAGAATGCCGGTGTAATTATCATTTATTTTGGTATGTTAAATTCCGGATCAAAAATTAATCCATCAAACCAATTTGATCGCGGTTTAGTTAAAATTTATTTTTATTTAAAAAATTAATCGATATGACTCAATTTAATAAACAGTTAATTTAACTTTGAATTTCTTTTTTTCATAGCAGAAATGACAATGTTTAAAGTGTACGGGGGTTAAATCAGCACAACTAGTCTAGCCCTATTTTTTTTGGTTGGTATGTTAATTTTAAAATCAAAGAGTTTCATACCGATGGATCCCCAGTACCCGGTAAGACCGATTGAACCAACTAGTCCGCTAATTTATTTATGAACTTCTTGTATGGTATTACTTATAAAAAAAATAATCATCTTACCTAATCACTTATTTTTGAAATAGTTTACTATAAAAAGTTTATAAAAACTAATTATATAAGATAATATCTTTTTATAAATAATACCAAACAAGGTATAAAGTAAAACCCATTTATAAATCTCTATACACAATGTATTATTAGTCTGTATACACCTAATTTTCTTTACATATCCCAAAATTCTTGCTCATTTCCATTTGTGCACTTGCCATTTCCACACGTTGTCACCTTTGTCAGCACTCTTTCATGCTCCCTCTTCTCTCTCTCTTTACTAATCAACTCTCAACTCAAGATCCATTGTTGGTTCCTTCCTTCTTCCTTCTTTATATCTCTCAAGACCTAAAAAGGTTAGTATCAATCTAATCTAGTTGTTGATTTGAGTTTTTTGTTGAAATTTTATATTTTCAAATTTTAAATTTCTACTTTGCTCCTCGATTGTTCAATTGTCCTTAGTTTTGTGTTTGGATGAATTACATTAATGAGTAGATCGGGTTAGTTTCATGCAACTTTTGTTGTGTTTGGACCTTTTGATTTGAATTTAGATTTTCATTTATTTAATGGGAAAGAGATTTGCTCAAAAAATTCTAATGGTATAAACCAGTTAGATAGCCAAAGTGGTAGGTCATCCTACTCTAAGCCAGCTTACCCACTCGTCTGCCTCTCACCAAGGGACCAAGTCACTTATCTCTCCCCCCCCCCCACTCAAATGAAAGAGGAAGTTGTCCTTAAGCAAACAAAACACGCATCCCTCCCTAATTAAATGAATGAAACACATGTCCTTCCCCTAATTAAAGCAATGAGACACATGTCCACGCCTTCATTTAGGGCACTCAAATGGCCTAAAGCCCCCTTCACCATTGGCCCAAATCATAAACCCTAAATCATAGGGCCCAACCTAATATCATATACCTTAAACATTAAAGCTTAAACACTATACCCTAAAATCTAACTTTAATCATTAAAATGTGTCTTGATTTATAATATGTATTTATGAGCTTATTATTAATATTTATAGATGTTTGGTCGAGGGGAGGAGCTAATGCGTTATACTCCGACTATAATGAGAATGTTGAAAAAGATCAATATAGCTAGTGTTGGATAATTAATGGCAACAACATGGGAAAAATTAACTCATCCTACACATTTTGATTTTGTTACACATGATTACAATGGTTGTTTTCATGGTGAAGGAGATAATAATTAGGCGATAGATGATCAAGCCAGCATAGTTAGTACCTCTGGTTATACTAGTGATGGTGTGGTAATCATGTTATATCTTGAAAAGCATATGGATATTATGTGTCTATTTTTAGTTACTGAGTGGACCTAAAACCTAGTGATCCATGATATGTTGAGCTTTTAAAGAGGTTTAAGCTCACATGGCATGCTTTATAGGGAAGGATGAGGCAAAACTTATTATTATATATGCATCATTTAATCCTTATCTATCTTATCATTATCTATTTTAATGTTCTTTTAAATATAGAGAGCACGTCTATCATTTAAGATCAATCAAGAGTTTGTCACATAGATAACCTTCTTGATGAGAGCAATACTAGTGTTAATGTCTTTTAAATCATTTATTATATTGGGTTGTTGGCTTGTTGCATCTCCAGTATATTATGTTCAAGCATCATAATGCTTTGCCTACATCCACTTTTTTAGGGAAGTGACATCTATAAATAAATAACTTCCCCCTCCCATGGTGATTGCCTTCCATGTAGTTACATTTTAGGTATTTATGTTCACAAGGATGAATTCAAGAGCAAGGATTTATGTAGTGATGATCCTTACTAGTATATTAGATGTTTTGTTGAAAGTTTATAAGTCCATGTGGTTGAAGAGTATGGGGATGTCATTTGAAGTTATCTCTAATTTCTTAAAGAGTGACAGACTGAGGTGTTGGTGCCTAATAGTATGGTGCTTTGTTTTTTACACTCTTTATGGACAAATTAGCTAGTCATACTCTAATTTCATAATTGAAGTTAGTGGATGATTTAGAGATAATATAAAGAAAGCCAGTGGGAGCTGACGCTTTATTATATTTGTATAGGCTTGGGTTGGAATCCGAGTTTTACTGTAGAGAATTAGTAGGATGTTTTACACTTTTAGAGATAATAATTTATCATTACTCCCTTCATTTTACAATGTAAGTCACTTTAAGTTCAGGCACAATAATTAAGAAATAATAAATTTGAGGGAATAAAATGCCTAAAATAACTAATATATCCTCACATAAATATATTTTTAGCAACTTGATCATTAATTAATGAAGGAGAAAATATAGGGTATATTATAAAATGTAACATTTGATTTGTATAAAATTTTGTAATATGACTTATATTTTGAAACAAGTTTTAGAACAAAAAGTGATATTGTGGGACAAATGGATTAATAATTAGTCATAATAGTTCTTTAATGGTATAAAAATAGTTCTTTAATGTTATAAGAGAAATTCATGTTGTATACATAATATACAGGTAACTTCCTACCTTTTGTCGATCCTTGGATATGGCATATGAGGTAAGGTAGTTTTGAGCCATGATATGGGATACCAATTGTCAGACTTATCATCTTAAATCATTGGACAATCTACTTATCTACTAGGGAAGTATCCACATCATGTAGGTGAGTGAGGTCAGTGGAGTTTATATATCTCAATTTACAAATATGGTCAATTTTTGATGAATTATTAATATTATTATCCATAATTTTATAGGTCATTTTTATACCCTTCAGACACAATGTGGTTATAATGCTTTGATGATGTTGTATTAGGTTGGCATATGCTACGTTCACCTAGTGAAACCATACATGTCAAATTGAGCCATGCATCAATTTGAGGATGTTCACTTAGTTTACCATCTTCAAAGTTTGGCCATTGCACAAACATTACCTCATATAAGGTGTATTACTATATGGTTGGTCACAACTCGATCTATAGATAATACCATATGTTGAAGTTATACGATGGAGAAGCACTCAAGAATTCTCAAGAAAAATTCAGAATTATAAAAGTAAGCTGAATTACATATTTGATAAATTGAGTGTAGAAGAGAGTAGATGATTTTCAATTAATAGTTCAAAAAAGTTAGTGGTAAAAATTAATTAAAATCCCTTTTACAAGTGCTCAAAAATTTAGAGTTGTTGGTGAGCTTTTAATTCCTGAAAAGTCTGTCCAACAAGTAGAAAATTAAATTTTTCTATACAACCAATCAATTTGTTTATCAAAACTAGTCAACTAATTTCCTTTTCCCCTAGTAGAAAAGTATTACCATTATAAAAATGATCGTCGTTGTAGGAGGTCAATTTACTGGCATCCAAAAACTTGCTAACTTGTTTGAAGAATCATTTAACTTGTTTATAAAAACAATTGACTAGTTAAGAAATACCTTACCAAAATAGGCACATATCAAAGCAATGAAAGTTTTGGATGCAATAACCAACTGACTAATGGCCAAAAACCTAGTTTAGATTAGTGGATTAGTGAAGCGACCATTTGATTTGTTGGGTTCAAGGTCAAAGTAAATGACTATTCAAAGCATTCAACCAGTTGATTGGTTTTGTGAAACTAGTGAACTGGTTACGAAATAAATACAATTTATCCCAAAGTTGAAGAACCCTTAGTAGTTGAGCATTTAAAAGTTCAGTAGTGGCACTGATCAACTAATATGCCCATAATAATTGTATGGGCATATAAGATATGTATCAATTGCGTATTCTAAATTTTTCTAATGGTTATTCTATTAATATAATAATTGTACTAATGATCATAGGTTTATATAGTAAAATAAAAAAAATTCATCAGTTTCTCTCTAATGTGACATGTATATTGCAAATCACATAAATTTGTATTTTGTTGCTGTAGCATGTGCATTATTACTAATTTTCACAAAATATATATGAAAATCACACATATTTGAATATAAATTGCCTATGGTTCTTAATGCAAAGTGTTTTTTATATCAGCTTCACAGTACTTCGGCAAATAATTGAGAAGGGGCACACAATCTTCTCTTGCTCTCAATCATGGATAATCTTCTTTGAATTCTCGTTGATGTGCCACACACACAAACTATATCTAACATTTAAACAACCAAACTAAAAGAACCCTATAGGGTGAATAGGTTTAAGTAAATGGATAAAGGAGAATTAAAAATTTTAACACACATTTAAAGTGGTTCAAGACAATCAAATTTTGTTTCTCTACATCCACTACCAAAAGTTTGTCCCTTTTAGATTTTTTAAACTTGTGATATGTTTATTGATGACCTTCTCCTAGGTTTATGGATCTAAAATTCTAATGCCTCTTTGATGCAAATTTATAACTTAACCTATTTATCTCATCTAGATTCTACACTTAGAATCCTTATAAGAATGATAGGCACAATCATAAATCCTTGATAATGTGTTTTTAATGAATGGTGTTTGTCTCCTCACAAGAATTTAAATGTAAGGTATTCAAAACAAGTTTGTGAGTGTAATATAGCTAAAATAATTCGGTATTACAATGAGAGAGTTTTATTCTAGCTAATTTGAGTTAGTAAGAACACTTTCGAGAAAAACTCAACAAATCAAGTTTTGAATAAAGGTAGTTGAGAATTAATTGTAAGATAGAGTAGGTAATTTAATAACAATAAATAAGGTCTCAAAATTTAGTGTTAATTCTACCTTATAACAAGTTTATATGGCTCAAGAAAAGCTCATAGACATTTAGAACAAAAGTTTGTTTTGAAAATAATTGGTAAAACCCTTAATGTTACCTAATCAATTGGTCGAGGATACTAGTCCATTACCTTCTCTAACTAATTAATTAGTTGGTATAACTAGTTGATCGGTTATGTTCAAACCTAATGTGAAAAAATATTATCATTAGTATAACTAGTCAATTGATTTAAGCTACACATTCTTGTCCTTAAACATATTGGAGACCCATTAAATGGTTGTACAAATAAATGGCTTGGTTGGTTAAGCCAATTGATTTATTAAAAAAAAAGGGCTAAAGTAAAAAATATGTTTGTAACTAATTCAACTCATAACTTGGTTTAAGTTGAAAAAACCAATTGATATGTTTAGCTAAAATAGTTGATTAGTTTGGGAAACTAATCAATGTATTAAAGCTGAGGAAAAAGCTTATTTTGCAATAGTTTTGACCCATAGTTTGGTTGAGCAAATCAACAAATCAATTTAGAAGACTAGTTGATTAATTTACTAAAAATAAGTAAATGTGTTAAAGTAGAAGAGTTTGTACATAATAGATATCATTAATATAACCAACACGAGTACAAATCTCTAAAATATAGAAGAAGAAAAAGGCATAAAGCTACAAACTAATGTGACCAAGGACTATTTAAAGCCCTCATCAACACTAGTGGAGCCTAAAATAGTGGAGGAAAATGGCTAAATGGAGGATAAGGCCGTGACAACAGAAGATGGATGAAAACTCTCCAAGTCATCAATCTTAGTGCTCTCTAAATCCTTAATATCATTAACCTCTCGAGTAACCTTAGCAGCTTGAGCAATAGCTCGATCAACCAAGGGATCAACCTCTGATCCAATCCTTTTATTATTACTATCCTAAACCTAAGCATACTCATCTCTAACAGCCTTTGTCATCTCAGTAGCACAAACCTAAGGCATCTCATCTATGGCCACCTACTTTGTAGTATCAGCATCTTGATATTAGCCTTCATAATAGGAGAAAGGGATCTTTGTTCCCAATATTATGGATAGAAGTTAAGATGTATCATATATTAAATAGTGCAAAAATATTACTGTATTAGCCTTTGTCTTCCTCTAAGGAGTTTAAGTAATCACAATGTCTCTACTATATGGCTACTAGCATAGTATACAACATCTTAAATACTCAAATGAGGATATCTTGAATACTAGCCACACTCTACCATGTGAAGCTAAAAGTGGAGGTGCGGAAGATGTTGAGGGAGCACTAGTAAGAGTTGGAGGAGTTGGTGGATGTGGAGGATCTACAACAAGTGGATCATATGTAGGCAGTGGAAACGTATCATCTCCAGTTTGAGTATGATCCTAAGGTGCCTAAGCAATTGATATCCTACCAATATATGTCAATGAATCTCTAGCTCTCTTCATAAGTATGAGATTTTGGCCATCCTTGCTCATTCCATATCCCATTCTCCTAAGAGTAGTATCATCAAAGATGTCTAATCCATTGTATAAACTAAGAGGAATAGAATAGAAGCTATAAAATGGGAAATAGAATTCCTACAAGATTCTAATGATGGGTGATATGTACCCTAAGGATGTCTGAGTGTAATCCACCATGTGCCCTATGTTCCTAAAAATTTAAAAATCTAAAGCATATGCCCTTCCTCGATAATATGATCAACTCTATACCAATCCTTAGCAAGCATGGTTGCTCCTAACCCAACCTGAGGGAATATCATGGTACTGACAAAGTAATGCAAAACCCTTTTCTCATTTGACAAGTAGTAAGAGTTGGTTGTCCCTACTAGTATGTATTAATGCTTATGCACGTTCAAAAGTACCATACCATGCATCCTAGTACTCATACACTCATTGCAAGTGATCCCCCGAAGAAATGTCAATAGTGATTCCTAGGATCGTATCAAGTTTATCCATGTTGAATATTATGGAAACACCTAGGACATGAGTGACTATGGTAGAACCATGAACAACAAAAAATATTAAGGTTCACCTAGAAAAGGAAAACTTGATCCTCATAGATGGGATTTTGAAGTTCAAAGACAAGAATAATATGGATATTTGAAACATTATGAATGAAGGGAAGTTTTGATATGTTTATATAAGTGCTAGAGTTAATGCACTTTCCTCTAATCATAGATTTCTCATGAAATATTTTGAAGTGGAGTTGTTTATCATCTATAAGGCTAAAGAAAAAGGTAAAGTGTGGTGCACTATGCAAAGATCCTGGGGAATATTGTGGAAGATCTAATTGGTAGGTGTTTTTGATTTTATGGCAGAGCTAGATTTTATTCCCTAGATGGAGGAGAAGTGTTACGCTCTAGAGAAGATAAAGGTGGCTCAACAAATTAATAAGGGTAGTTATAGTTCTTATCTATGTGAAGAGATAACTTAGAAGAGCAATGCCTTTAGGTTCCTACTTTCTTAGTTTCCCCTTTTGCAGCCTCTTTTCCCTTGATTGTAGTAGCAGTAGTAGACTTTTATTTTAGCTTGATAAAATAAAAGGATGTGAAGAACAAGCCACAAATAATTAAGAGGAATAAGAAGAGCTAAGAAGGATATCAGCCCTTGGTTGTGAATTTAGCTAAGGAAAGACAAATGAAGCTTAAGATTCTTACAATAATGATTTTTGATTAAGTGATAAATAATAATGGAACTCAAATCAAATAGAAATGAGAAGTACATCCATACCATACATTCAAGTGGGTAGGTCCTAGCTTAAACCCAAGAGAAAATAGATAAGAATGATGAATAAGTGTTCCTTAAGAGTTTAATGAGTTAAAACAACTAGGAACTACTTAATTCATTCCAAAAATTAACCCAACCAAAAATTTAGGTTCTAGTTTTCTTACCCACTAAATATGCTAATAATCTCACAAAATAGCTTCAATCACTACTTTATAATCACTTTATATTGCTCCAACAATCACATTGAAATATTCTACGTGATATTTAGTGGTGAGATGAAAGATTTTGATGGGAGAAAATGAGAGGCAATGAGGATCAATAGATGGGTAAGAAAAAGTGAGTAGTATGGTTTGTTCTAGGTGGAACTAGGCCTTATATACCATGGACGGAATGGTCGATCGGTTTGGCAAACCCATCAACCACATTACTTTAATGTTGAAAATAAAAACAAACCACCCATCTATTGGTTTGAGAGGAATACATTGATGGGTCCCTATGACACATCAACTGGTTTGAGGACCATTTAATTGGTCATATTAGGTATTTGATACTTGATTCAAACACTCAAACCATGGAATCAAATACACATCAATAACTCACATTAACATGTCACACATGAATCATACATGCCATATTAGAATTGATCTAAGACATATCAAGGCCAACCAAATAAGGTTTCAACCAATCAAATATGGATAAAAAAACATCAAGATTACATAAAAATGAAAAATATAAATAATAATCATGTATATGCCATCCTAATTATTCTCCTAATAGCTATGAATCATTCCACATTAGTTTTTTTTTTTGTAAAAGTAGCTTCCCATTGATGCAATAAATCAACAAACTCCATAAAAACATCCCATTTCTCAACATGATCTCTACTGAAGTGATGTCTTATATCAGTGTGCTTAGATTTAGAGTGTTGAATGAGGTTCATAGTGTGGCATATGGCACTATTGTTATCACACCAAATTATAATCTCATTAGGTCTATGGCCATAATCGCTTAATGGATGTTTCATCCAAATTAATTGAGCATAGCATGGTTCAACAACTTTGTATTCTACTTTTGTCATAGATAGTGCCATATTATATTATTTATTACCATACCAACTAAATAATGCTTCTTTTAGCTATTTATAACTTAGTAAACTACTCTTCCTATCAAAATTTTAACCTGAAAAATTTGTATTTGAATAACCTACAAGGTCGAAGAAAGCCTCTTGTAATACCCCACATGTGTGTTAATCCTTATATTCTAGTTGTGATATAAGTGTGTTTGATCTTGGTTTAGAGGTGTGTTTAAGGTTGGTATGGTTTTTGTTGAGCTTGGTTTGGATCTTAGAAGATAATTGATTTTATCAAAAAACCACTTAACTAGATTGGAGGTATTGATCAACTGATTTTTTCCTTAAATTAGAGTTTTAAAACTTGATGAATTGATTGACTGTTTAGGCCCTTTAGGGTACCCATCGACTGGTTTGATTGAGCTAGTTGTTCTTTAGGCTTGATTTTTACTACTAACATTTCTCTAAAAGATTTGTATCATCATGATTTATGTTATGAGTAGTTTGTTTATGATTTTTACAAAGAAATTGAGCATGTTTAACCTATTTTATTCATTTTCAATGAATTCGTGGAGAGGTAATTTACCAAAAGTCACTTTCATGACTTTAGATCTTGTGTCTTCTTCTTCCTCCTTTACTTTTTCTTCTATGAGATTCATGTGCGGGTGATTCACCCCTACAACCTTTGAAGATTTATGCCTTCAATTCCCTTCCCTTGTTGTCCTTATTCCCTTCTTATATTCAAAGTTTTTGAGGCACATTACTTGAAACATTTTAGTTTTCACCATTTGAACTTAATGAACAAAAGGGCTAGCTTTGACCTCAAAAAATATGCACTTGGAAGCTTGAATTTAGACTAGGGTTTGGGGTCTCCATTTATAAAACCCCATATTTTTATGTTTTCTACCAAAAACTCTAGTGATTTCAAGCCAAAGCCTTCGTTTTCTCCCTTCTTCCCTAATATCCAAAACTTTTTTTAATCTTTATTGCTCTACCCACATTTATTCCTTTAACCTTCATTTTTAATCTATATTTCCTTTTCTAATCCTTCCTTTAACTCCTTCTTTTATGTTATTAAACAAGACAGGGATAGATTTGGGAAAAGAGTGAGGGATTATCTTGTATCTTTTGGGTTCCCACTTTTCTTCTTGAGGAGGCAATTTCTCTCCTTATTCTTTGCTTTCATTAATTTTTTTTTATTATTTTAAAAGTTTAGTAAGTTCTAATCTTACTTTCTTGAAAGGTGTTCAAGTGTTGCGAGGGTTTGATTTTCAAAGGCTTTTGCTTTTGGTGGCTTTGCTAAGTTCTTTTGAGGTAAACTATTGACTTCCCTATTTTTGTGGGAAATGGTATGGGTAAATGTAGTGTATGTGTTTGTATATGTGCAAAAACATGAGTATTAGAGATGAACATGTGGCTGAGTATATTAATAAATGAAAGATATGGTAGGAAGTCTAACTTGAGATATTATGTGCATAAGCCTCATGGGTATGATTTAGATTTAATGGCTGTCATTGGTATTCTAAGCATCTCAGCAACATTAGTATGCGTAAGATGATGATTAAGTTTTTTGCATGATGGACTAGCATGAAGAGAATATGATATATGATTTTCTAGCCTTTTATTAAGTTCATAAGATGCAAGTATGATTTTCGTATGCCATTGAGATTCTCATTACGATTTGGTATTTCACATATTAATCTATAAATACTGCTTGTTAAGGACCTTGAGTGAGCTATGATTAATGTTTATATTGATTGAGTAAAGATTGTGGAACTTAATTGTGCATAAGTATATTTGGTAGGGGTTGTTTCCATCCCAACTGATCAACTGGTCTTATAGACCCAGTAATCAGTTGGCCTGTGACTTTAGTGGTCTTTGTCTCAGGTTAAACCCATCAATTGGTTTGACTAAACACATCCATTTGTTCATAGAATAGACTATCAGTTAAGTTAACTAATCGACTAGTCGGTTTGTGACTCTAGTAGTCCTAGACTCTACTTAGACCCATTGATATGTTTGCTCTTTGCTTCTCTATGCTATCTATCTAGTGGGTTAAGGTTAAGAATTTGTACCTCTACCCTTCTTATTTTTTTATTCATGTTTCAAATCAGCTTTTAAGTGTCTTTTACTAATTTTGTATTCTTGATTTTCTTACATAATCAAGGATCTTGTAGTGAGCCATCAAGGTAGGAGTATTCTCTCTTTGCTAGAAGATTTACTTCAAGGCAAGAAAAATCTCTATTTTATGATAAGGTTGGTGTTCATGTTTGCATTAGTTGACATCTTTGATTTTCATCATCTTCCTATGGAAAAGCATGAGTTATTAGATATATAATTGATCAAGATATGTGTCGTGAATATGGATGGTTGTAAGTATGAGATGTGGCATCATATAGATCTTTAGCCATAAGTGTGGATCATGCGTTTACATCAGAAGTTTGGCTTAGTAACTAAATTAAGGAGGCTCTATGTATCAAACATTCTTAATATGCTCATCTAACTCTATGAATTTATCTTTCTATATATGTATCACATGTTCGGTCCAGTTTAGTAGCATGTGGTTATTAGGACCTTTATGGTGAATCTATGATATGTGTGTATGGTTATGTATACATAAACTTATGAGCTTAGATTAAATGTTAGCATGGTTCTTCTTGATTCTTCCTTGACATTGATTATGTGAGTATGATTTAATTATTTTGGCTCGAAGTATGAACGTGTGGTGCTAGTTGATTGATGAGCCTGTTTAGGATGCAGTTATGTCTTTGGTGGTAGTAGCATGTGTAAGATGTAATTTATAAGATATTGAACATAAATTCACCATCTTAGCCTTAACATGGAATTGGTGAGTATAGTATGAGATTAAAATCTTCAATTTGGTCTCAAAGAACGACCCTTGTGTTCAGCATTTTAAGTGTGTTCTTAAATGTGTTTTCATAACACATAGCTTGTTTTTCTTACTTATTTGATCATGGGTTGATGTTAACATGATTTGCATATTATTTTATCCTTGTTTAGGAATTGAGGCATGAATTATGATTTTTATTGTATTCGAGTGTGAATTACAATGCATGGTCTTATAGATTGTTGATTCTTCCATATAACACATGAAACTTTGTGTAGAGTATGTTTTATGACATAGAAGCATGCTAGGATTATCTTAGGAAAGTTTGTTGAAGTTTTGGCCGAGTAGCTCACAGGTTTGGGAGATGTTGGCCCAAACCAATCGATTAGTTTGTTAGACCGATTGATTGGTTATATGAACAGTTGCTCAGTTTGGGATTTTTGATTGGTTAGTTGCAAGATCAGTCGATTAGTTCAATTAACCAGTTGACTATTTCCTATAAGCAATCGATTAGTTTGCCAAACTCATCAACATATTTCCTTGTAAATAGAGTGGTTTTATCTCTACTTAGACCCGTCAACCGGTTTGGTCAAACCCATCAACTAGTTTCCTATGAACAAATAATTGGTGGGGCTATAAAGTCAACTAGTTTGCTAGTTTTATTTTCTGTTCAGGTTTGGTGTGGCTAGACTAGTCGATTGGTCCTAGACAGTGATCAACTATTCCACCTATATTTTTTCATGTTTGCTTGTTAATTATTATTCTTCCTTTGGGCCTTCTATATTAATGTTTCTATGTAATTACAACATTTTACTCATGATTTTAACCATGTTTAACCTAAATTTAAACTGGATCAAGATGATAATATTATGGTGCCTTGAGTGATTAAGCTTTGTGTCACCTCTAAACACCCAAGTGGTGGATTGCATGCCTTGTGTCATGTGTGTTGTTATCACTTGGTAACACCCATTTAGTTGTTAATAAAATTGCATTTTTGAACTGTGATATCACTTGGTAATCAATAATAACAAAATTAAGAAAGATGAAATAGTTATTTGTGTAACTTGTGTCATTAGGTTGTGTTCATGTCAATATTTGAAAACACCTAATTGGATTGTTGTGGAGTTTTGTTGCAAATTTTGAAATCACCGATTAATAATATAATGGAAATAAGATTTCATTTGATCCTTCTTCTCCAACTCTTGAGATAGTTATCGGGAGTTAGCAATCTGGTTACCTTGTGTTATTTACACTCTTTTTAATTAGTACCTTTATTGTACTATAAGATTGTAACCTGTATGTGGGAGTAGGAATAATATTGTGGTAGACTATCATGGTGTTAGTGCTCATATAGAGGGTATGCCAAGATTGGTAGATTTTCATCTCCTTTCACTCGGTATCTTTCATATACTACTAGGTTGTGATCGGTATGTGAGAGTAGAAATAATACTGTGATAGACTGTCATAGTATCATTGCTCGTGTAGAGGGTACTTCATGATTGGCAGATTTGTATCTCCTTTTACTCAGTTAATGCAGGAGCATCCACCTCATTTTAATTTTGGTTAACAAAATTATAATGACATTAGTTGAATTCCTAAACATATTCCTAAGGTCTTATTTAAGCCCAAAGCTTAAGGTGTTTGAGCACAAATTTTGATCAAGTAGAAGCCACATTATAAATGATGAGAGAGTCTTGCATCAAGGAGGTCCTTTGGCACTAATTATTTTCTCTAAGTTAAGAAGCTATATTATACTTCTAACTTGGAGCAAAAATAATCATCAAAAGTGGGCAGCCATGCAAAGCCATGCATGAGCCACACAACTACCAACTTGGGAGCCACTATGCCAAGCTATTCAACCTCCTAACTCATCATAAAAACTAACCTGCAACAACAACCTTTTGGGGAGTATTAGGTCATGAAAAGAAGGAGATTTGTAACCCCATTTATGGTGGATAAATTACCATGCACACACATGTAAGTCTCACATGAAATAATAACCTATAGTAACCTCATTTGCTAGATGCAATCAGCTCTACTTTTCCCCTTTGTGTTCGTAGCTTTTCCAACCACCTAGAAGCTAGCAATAATCCTCATTTCATGGATGAATTTGGCCATGAATTAAGGTGGACAAGGTAATACATAATTGGCCTAACATGTAGGTTTTGGTCAACCACACATGCATTGACTTTGGGTTATCTATTCAATTCCCTATGGGCATTATCCAACACCCATGTACAAGGTAGATAAAGGATTAAAGTTGTCAATTATAGATGGGATTTTTTATGCCTAGAAGATAGACTAATGGGGCTAAATGTCCAATTGGGTGTCGTACAAGAGGCTCCAACTTCAAGCCCCAATTTAGGGAGGTATGTCCTTATTTAGTGTCCGAACAAGATTTAGAGTTTGCATGTTTATTAGGTTATCTTGTGAGGACTTGTACCTACCTTGGGTTTGTGCAAAGCCTCCCAATTCAGGCCCTCAAATTAGGGAGTTGTGTTTCCATTTCCTTTCTTGTAATTTTCAAACAAAACCAGCCTAGGAATAATGTTAGTAGTTGGTTGTTCCCTTTTAGTCAAGTTAGAAGTTAACTAGTTAAGTTATGTTAGAACTAGATAGTTAGTTTATGTAGTTATGTCAACCCTTAGGGGGGTAGGAAGGTCATTTTGTAATTAAGGAACCTAACATATCCTATAAATGTGTTAGTTTCCTACAGACCACTTTGGAATTAAATCATGAATGTTGAAATTAATGCAACTCAAAGCTTAGTGCATATCTTTGTTTTATCTCCTAAAATTATTACATAATTTATGTCAAGTGTTGAAACCTTGTTTGGTTTATGTAAGTGCTTAGTTTTAGAGGGCTTTTAAGACTAAGTTCCTATTCAATATTCCCACATTCCCATTCTTCATTTTCTATTTTGTTGGAGCTCAACCCAAGCTCCGTCATCAACTTTTAGCAAGACCTAATTTTTTTAGCCTTATTCATCATTAGTGTCTTTCTTATACTACTAGGTTGTGGCTTATAAGTAGGATTAGAAATATTATTATGGAACACCATCATGGTGTTGGTTCTCATGTAGAGGGTACACCATGATTGGTGGGTTTATCCCTTGAGTTTGGTGTAATCACCTAAACAACCAAATGGGAGGTTTGGATTGCCTCATTTTGGGTTTGTGTCATCACCTACAAATACCCATATTGAGATCGGTGCTCTAGTTTTGAATGTATGCCCATGTTAGGAACCTATATACCATTGTTTTACTACCATGAACCACGTTCATAGTGGAGGTTTAGGTGTGTTATTCAAATATCTTAATAATTGGATTATGTGGTCATATAACAAAATGATGATAATATGGGTTATTTATGCTTGTGAATTATGTAATCATCATGTTCTTATTATTGAAATGCCATGCAAATGTGCTCTAACATGTCTATTTATACCATGATTAATGTGACTTCTAGGTACAACATGAGCCTTCTCCATGTTATTAGACTTGTTTTACTAGTACCTCACCATACTTATACTACCTTGTGTGGTCACTATGTTGATCTAGCTTTTACTTTGGGGAGCAAGTGATGTTTTGTAGGTTTGAATAGCTTTTTATGGGCCTTTGTATGGCCTTTTCTTGGGAAAGATCTATTGTATCAGAGCGTTAGACTAATTGATTTGGTTAGTCACTCACTATGTTGGGATGCTTTTATTTTGGTTACCAAAACTCTTCACTATGTTCCTGTATTAGGTTTTTAAACTTATCATGTCATATATCGTACATCTCTCTCTTATCCTTGTCTCTCTTTTTCTCTCCCCCACACTATCTCTAATTCTAGTGCATAGTTTTGGTTATACATTTTAACCTTGCATTGAGCATGGGATCACCTCTCTTATGTTATGCGCGGTAATAACATTCCCCAATTTTATTTTATTACTTTTACATTGTTTTAAAATAAGAAAAGTTTTGGTTGAGAAAATTGGGGGTGTTACAGATATCATCACTCTAACCAAAGATAGTAACCAAAGGTTGATATGTATATTATGTAACCCACGCTTACCTTCCTTAAATGTTCTATCAATCATGTGTTCCTTTGAATGTAAAATGTGGATTACTTATCATTGTATATGTGTCTATGCCTATGTACAATAGTTGCTATCATATGCTTCCCTTGTATGCCCCATTACGGTATGATTCCGTTGTTTAAACAATTATTGCATGATATATTTTAAGTATAATCATGACCTACCTGTTGTAAGCATCCATAATTGAAGAGTCATTTATGAATATATATTTGCACATTACTCTATAAGCTACACCCTAAACACTAATGTATGGATAATCTAAGTAATCCACGTTTCCTTAAAAATATGATATGTATGATATAAATTGTATATCCCTATATGTTGGTATGATTGTTATCAAGCATGTTTCTAGAACCATGTATGTCTTGTATGACCACATGCTATAGTACGTAAATGACAAATTAGGAGTGTTGCATGTACATTTTGGTATGTCATATGATGAGCATGTTGTGTAGTCTTTGCATGTACCTTGGTCTACATTAGTAGGATATTGGTTTACTCGGTATATATGCATTCTGATGGGGTTGTTTTGCAATCCCCTACTCAATCTCATGAGTAGGAGATCTTGTGCATGTTTCTAAGGACTACCAGTGAGTGGTATACCCTCTTTTTCAGGTTAGTTGGGTTATGTGAGCACAATCATTTCTAGTGACTTTCTTCTATGGTCCTCGGGAGACCAAGGGATTCTCCATTGAAATTTATTTCCTCTAGTTAATGTTTTCTTTTGGTATATTTTTTATACATATTTTAGGCTTAAATAGCTCTGGGTTGTAAACCTTACTCTAGTTTTCCTTATGATTGGTTGGTTGGATTATTAACCTTGTGTCTACTGTGAGGTAGGCGGTGAGGCACCTATCTCATGTTAGCTATGGTAGTAGCAACCCATTGTTCATGGGATTGTCTTGTATTTCTACTTCCACAATGTTTTAAATGAAATTTTTAGGTAGTGAAAAATTGAGGTGTTACATCTTTAAGGTAAAAGAATCCTAGGTTATAAGTGTCCAATAGATACCTAAGGATTCTCTTAACCATAATTAAATGGGATTACTTGGGATTAGATTGAAAATGAACATAAAGAAAAACACTAAATATGATATCCAACATAGATGGGATAAGATTAAGAAGTGATATAATAATATCTCAATAGCACTTTTGATCAACTTGCCTACTTTTCTCATTTAAGTGAAGCTTTCTTATTGTAGCCATAGGGGTACTTATAATACACCACCAAATTAGTAGTAGATAGTGGAACATTAAAATGATTGATAATATTACCTATATCAATAAATTATACCTTCTTTTCAAGAAATTTATCATTACAGAACTTTACAATTAAGCATGCTTAACTTAAAGTAATTTAAGGATGGGTGATCTCTTGAAAAATTTCTCAAGATGTGTGTAAGTGGATAAAAAAATATTCTTGAAAAGATTTGTGTTCATATATGGGCCAACCCATCAATCTTGAAAGCTATCTAAGTAACTAACCATGACCGGTGTGTAAAGAGTTACAAATGGTATTAGAGTGAAACCATGACTACGAGCTAAACTTAGATGAGTTAGTTAGTTGTCTAGCGGGATGATTATTGGGATAGACTGTAATGAGACTATTAGTGGTTAAGGAACAATGAGGATGTTGCGTTCTTAAGTGGGGGTGTATGTAATGCCTACCCAATTAGTGGTGGATAGTACAGGCTTAAAATGATTGATAAAACTACCTATATCAATAAGGTATACCTTCTTTTTGGAAAACTTGTCATTAAAAAAACTTCACAGTTAAGCATACTTGATTTGGAGTAATTTAAAGATAGGTGACCTCTTAGGAAATTTCTTGGGATGTGTGTCAGTTGATAAAATATATATGCTTGAAAGATTCGTGTTAATTTGTGAAGTCAGCCATCGATCCTAAAAGTGCTCAAAGTAACTACTCGTGGCTAGTGTGCTGATGTGTTAAGGTACTACTATACTTGCTCTATTTCACCTCAAGCTTCATGAGAAACTCCTTAATGTAATTCTTTTAGTTGACAAATATTCCCTCCTTTGATTATGTAACTCTAAGTCTAAGGAAATAAGTTAACTTCCCCATTATACTCATCTCAAATTCACTACACATCATGTTAGAAAAGTCCTTGCATAAGGACTCGTTGGTGGCACCAAAAATGATGGCTTCAACATAAATTTGACCAAGTCATAAGTCTTTCTTAATTTTCTTTATAAATAAGGTTCCATATTTTTTTTTCTTTTTCAAAACCTTTATGAATTAGAAGCTTATTAAGATGCTCATACCAAGCTCTAGGAGCTTGTTTTAGGCCATGGAATTCCTTTTTGAGTTTAAAGACATGGTTTGGATTAGAGCCACTCTCAAAGCATGGAGAGTTTTTCTCCTATACAAATCCATTTAAAAATGCATTATTAACATCTATTTGATATAAAGTAAAGCACATGAAGTAGCATACGTATAGCCTTGAGTATAGTCATAGGTGTAAGTGTCTCCTCGAGATCAATGCCTTTCACTTAGTTGTACCCTTCGGCAACTAATTGAGGCTTTGTTTCTAACGACTAATTCACCCTCATCTAGCTTATTTCTGAGGCTTTGTTTCTAACCACTAATTCACCCATCTAGTTTATTTCTAAAGACCTATTTAGTCCTAAGGTTTAAGGACTAGTTCCCATACTTGATTTCTCTCGAATTGGTTAAGCTTATTTATATTTACATGATCTAATTAGCATTCCTCATTGATTCTAAATGAGAACTTGATTATAATTGAGATAGAAGTGCTAAATGATTATAAATGCTACCTATAAGAAATTGTAATACCCCGTTTTTAGAAACCTTAATTATAAATTAATAATTATACGTGATTAGTGGTAATGATTATTTTAGGAGGTTTATTATTAAGTGTATTATTATTATGTGTATTATTACGATGATTTAAATATAAATTTAATCAGTTTAAAATTTGATAGAAATTGGGTTATTAAATTTAATCCTAGTTTATACCCGTATATCTTATCCTAATTATTTTACTAATAATCTTTTGATCAGTAACCCAAAAATAATTTTCTACAATTTATCCCACATTATTTTTATTACTCTTACCGTTCCATTTTAATCTATCCGAGATTGAATTATTTTTCCCAATATATTTTTACCCTATATCCTAATCTATCCAAACTAAACTTAAAAATAAAATAAAATAAACATAGTTTATCCTGCCATTTTTACCCAACTGAATTTACCCTTTACTTGCCTATATTCCCTCCCCCAATCACTCTCCTTGTCTCCCTCCTTCTCTTACTACACTCAACTTATCTACATCCGTATATACTTATACACGCCACACATGCACATGACACACTCCCTCACCAACCAAACAACCCCTACTCCTCTTCTCTACCTGTTCTTTTTTTTTTCTTCAACCAACCTCCCTCACCCTCACAGCCCCTTCCCCCACTATTCCTTTTGACACCCTTCCTTGAGTCAAACAGTCCCCCAGTCATGCTTCCCCTCTCTGCCTGTTTGGCTTCACTCGAGCAAACTATCCCCATTACCCAGCCATCCTCATTCCCATCACCAACACCCAACTCCCCAACCCAACCAACCTCCCCTCCATTTCTGCCCCCTACTTCCCTCTCCAACCCCAACCAAACACACCACCACCACCCTTCCCTATGACAATAGAACTACCCCACCCTCCACCCTCTACCATTCGAACTAGCACCCAACATCTCCACCACTCTCCCTTGATGCGCTCCTCCTCAACCAAACCAACCATTTACAACCCCTCCTCCACCCTTCCTCCTCTTCTTTCTTCTTCTCCTGTGACCACCAGCAACCCCGAAGCTGCAGCCCTTCACTACAGCACACCCTAGCCCACCTCTAGCCAGGCACCATCCTCACCACCCAACCTAGCAGAACTACCCCAGCTATTACCCTCGACCACTAGTCTCCACCATAGAGCCCAACACCACCTCTAGCCTACACCGCACCCACCATCCACAACACCCCAACCCAACAGAGATGCCATCTTCCACCGTCGACCCTACACCCACTTGCCGAACCTACACCACCAACCACCACCGTAGCCACTGATCTCCACCCTTGCTGCCACCTTTCTCTACCTCACCTTCCAGCTAATCCCTCGCCCAACAACCACCTTGTTTTCTCTCGTGCGAGCTCACGTTGCATGTGCAGCATGAGGAATATTTTTGTTAAAAAGAATTTTTGGTACCTATATTAAATGTAAGGGTATTTTAATAATTTTAAAAAAATGAATATTTTTATATTATAATTATTATTTTATCTGATAGATATTAACTTAGTAATTATGGTATTATTTTTAGGTACACAATTTTGATTAGTTGGACCTTATTAATTTAGTAGGATACCGCTAATTTTACGCTTTGTTGGAATTTAGGTAACTGTTATACTATAATAAAATGATAAATATTGCATGATAGCACATTAAGGTTTGTATGCATGAAATATGTTAAGCATAATCTGTTATGTTATAATTATGTGTTATTTGTTGTTATCATGAAAATTGGTAAATTGAGCATGTCATCTGATGTAAAATATTTCGAGTATGAGAGTATGATTAAAATGATTCTAATGACTGAAAAATATTTTATGTGATAAGTATGTATAAAATAATAGTGTGAGCATGCTTATATATAATTGTAGAAAAATAATTATGGATGTGTGCCCTAAGGGAAATTTAGTTATTTTTAGTGTATTATGATATTTATCCTGAAAATCATGTCTAATATGTACTATCTCTTGTTGATTATGCGATCATGTGTTTTGTACATTTTAAAAGTGAAGGATAGGGTTTTGCATGTATAAAAAAGTGTAAGGGCAAAAAGGTCTTTTGACGTAATCGATAATTTAAATTGCATAATAATTAATTAAATTATTTCATTTTAGCCTTTTCATGACAAATTAGTAAATAAAATGGATTTAGTATTTAAATAGATGATAATATGATAATTCTTATTCTTAGGGGCATTTTGGTCATTTCAACCTAATGTGCCCAAATGTGAATAATTAGATATAGGATGGCGTTAGACTTTTAATAAGTTGACCTTAACTTTGACCTTATTTTGGACCGTTGATCTTAGGGTTGACTTGGATAATTGGAAATAAAGGAAAATGGATAAGTATGGAAATGAGAATAATTGTGAAATGTGTGATATCTGTAATCACCTTATAAAATACTAATATGTAAATTGGAAGACCTTGATGTTGGGAATAGTTTCTCTCTAGGGGTAGCTACCCTAGAAACAAGGTAGGAGTCCTCGGTTTATTTGGTTTTTTGGTGTGCTACTTGTGCCCCAATAAAGCCCTAGTCTACTCTATGGATGACCTATATGCCCTATAGGGGGTATCGATACTTAAGGATTAGGTGTCTAACGTGAGGAGGGTACTATATGCCTCATGCATCAGTATGACCAGAGTGTTGTTATGCCTCTGAGTTGGATGGTTGGAGGATACTGTAATGCTTTGTGTGCTAGTATGACTGGCGTACTTTTATATCTATGGGTTATTATTGTATCCCCCTCGAGCAAATAAAAATGGGAATGATATGTTTTGATTGGAATGATTATTATTTGATTGATCGGTAGTAGCCTTGTGCCTACTTGTGATTGGTATTGTACAACGGTGCCTTATCTGTGATGTTATGAATTATGTTGGGATTGATGCTGAGATATGAGTCATGCTGTGAATGTTATGAATGTTATGCTAGAGTTTAGGTTCTAATTATTACTTTACAGAGCATCTCTGGACACTTGGTTGATAAGTGTTATTATGTTCTAAATGAATACGCATGAACAGTATGTGGTGTGGTGATTATTATTTACCTATTATGATTATTGTATTATGATCATCTTATGTATGTTTCAATGTTTATACCATGTGTTAGCATGATGCCTTTATGGTTATTAGGTTGTGGTTGTTCCTAATCATACTTCAGAGAGCATCTCTGGTATGTTCGTTTGGTAAGCTTTCTGTTGTTTTAGATAAATAAATATGAGTAGTATATGACATTAATAGAATTTAGTTATCTAAATGATTAGTGTATATCAATCCTCATATGAATACCTAAATGTATTGTACCATGGTTACTGTATGCCTTGTATGTGTTCCATGCTAGTTCTTTATTTTAGTTTTGTATAAACAATTATTCAGTACCATAGTACTAACGAGTTCCGTTTTATGATCCCCTACCTATTCAACGGGCAGTGATGACCCTACAGGAGTACTTTAAGGGTTCATCTTGATGACTTCTAGTATGGGGATGAGAGTTAGGACTATCCGGTGTTCACCCTAACATCTTTTGATCTGAATATTTTGTGGACTCTTATGTCCCTTGCTATTTTCCTTTTGTTATGTTGTAACTCTTTGCCTGATTTTTTTTATTTATCAGAACAATGTAATTTATAATGAAATTGTTATCTTGCCTTATTTATAAATTTTATTTAAGTAAATTAATGCTTAGCCTTAGTACTTAGTATAAGGATGGTAGAGGATGCCAGACTTATACTGAGTGTGGCGGTAACACCCATTATTTTTGTAATTAACACTTCCACAAAATGAAATTTTTAAGTACTAAAAATGAGGGTGTTATAGAAATCATGTAGCAACTCCTTTAGAAAGATCACTAATTATGAGTTCTTGAGGGTATCCATATACATATCTATATGTTCTTAGGAGATCCATTCTCACTTCATCCTCTTGTTTATTAATGGGAGGAAGAACATCATTTTTCTCTTATTCCTCTTAAGTCTCCTTGTTTTTTGGTGCTTTTTGCTCCAATAAGCTATCAACTTGTATGGAGGGACCTGCATCTTCATATTGGGTACCTTAAATACATGAATAAGATTCATCAGAACTCAGAAGTAACATGAATGTGCTCTCCAACTAACATATTCATTTTACTAAAGATTTGGTAAGTCTTACTATACAAAGAGTAGCTAATGAAGATACATTCATGCATTTTAGAGCCAAACTTACCCAAATTATTTTCCCATTGTTCAATCTAAAGTATTTGCAACCAAATGTGTGGAAGTGTAACACCCCATAATTCACTATTAAATTTTTTTCGGAAGCATTTAAATTAAAACCTATGAATTTCTGGAATGTTACATCAATGATTAGTATAGGCCTAGCCCACAGCCATTCTCATACTAACCACAAAGTAAAAGAAATTTAATAACCATTATAAATCAAACCCAAGAAAGATTTCAAATAAGTATTAAACAATTATAAGATAGAAATCTAAGTGCGTGAAAAAGAGTCATAATTCAGAGTACATAGTCAAAGTTCCTTAAAAGGGAAAAGGGTATACAAAGTAATAAAGGTTTACTTCTGGAAAATAAAAACTTATAAAGAAGAAAGCCCGGGCACATATCTATCAATCTCCATGCCAAGCCCATGCTCAACACCCAGCCCCTCTTGATGCCTCATGAACATCGAAGGCATCGAAATAGGTATCACCAACATGCACAAAATTAGAGGGGCCTTCTGCTAGTGGGAAAGAGCAGCACCCATAAAAAAGGGTGGTTAGTACGCTACGTACTAAGTAAGGTAACCGTGCACTAAGGCTAATACACAAAGGCACATAATCCAAGCATAGTAACATAATAGCATACAATCATTCCAGATAAATAAAAGCCAAGTTATAGTCTGGATAAATTAATTATTTAATCTCCACCGGTACTTATTTCACACCATACTTTTTATCAATCCATGCGAGTATGGGACCTCCACTATTATAGCCAGTGGATCAGTCACTTGCAGGGCAAAACACACCTGGCCACTATTATATGCCAGTGGATTGATCTCCAAGGTAAAATGCTCCTGGCCACTATTATTCGTCGGTGGACCGGTCTGGCCCCGACTCTCATGGTGTTCCACTGTAAGTATTTAGTTTCTTTATGTGTCTTAGCAACTTAAGGTTTGGTTTATTGAGCTCGGGATCCCCCATTATTATAGTTGGTGGAGCGGTCACTTATAGGGCAAAATACACCTAACCACTATTATAGTCGGTGGATTAGTCACTTATAGGGCAGAACGCACCTAACCACTATTATATACCGGTGGATCGGTCTGGGCCCGACTTAATAATCTTTCACTTTACATGATTAATGTTTTACCGTGTCTTATTCAAAAGTTTCACCCTATACATGCATGACTAACTCCCTCTATGCTTATCCTCCAAGAGGGCCCGACCCATAACTTAAGACTCCTGCACCTCCTAACCTGCCCCAACCTCCTTTCCCCCTTACCCTAACTCACACTAGAGGCCAAACTCCTAAGTGTATGGGTCAAGGCCCACTACCTTACCCCTCTAAGTCCACTCGCTACCTCACCCTAGGTTTTTCTCTAGAAACCCTAATTTGGGCGTATGTGGCCTATCCTTCCCTACCTCACACAGCCCAAACTATTTTAAAACCCCACACATCACAATTCTTGGATTTAACCCTCATCATCTCACTTTAATCCCTAAGTATACGTATGACCACAAAACCCTGGGTGGCCACACCAAACCCTAACTGGCCATGCCAACCCTAGCGTCCTCATTTCCACATGTCACCCCTCCATTTCTCACCTTCCACTCTTATTTTCCTATGCTACCCATGCTCATTCCTCACATGATAATCTTCCATGCTCACCTCATACTCCACTCACCCTCATTTATTTTCCCTTTTTACCACCTTCTCATATTAGGGTTTCCTTCCAAACCTTAGCTCGGTCTCCTATGCACCCTTATATTGTCCCACGTACTATTCTTCACTCAAAGCCTCCAATCACCTAAAAAACTCTTCCATTACCTTCTTCACACCCCAAATCAACTTTCCATATGTAAAATTCTCCCCCATACAGACTTTATACATCCTATGCAAACCCTCGAAGTTTTTCACGCAAAATCCTAAAATTTCCATGCAAAACCCTAGATTCTCCCATGCAAAGTTCATCCACTTTATTTTACTTTAAGTCCCTTTTTTATTCTTTCTCTCATGGATCATGGGGTGTTTAGGTCAATCCCACATCCCTTGGTCAACTTATTCCCCTTTGGTCAACTTACTTTCCCATTTTCCCTATTTATCCTTTCACCCTATATCATCACCTTACATATCCTAGCATGCATGTCCTAAAGGGTCACAACACATCACATCATAATCACAGCTTATACATATTATACCCATGTCATAAGATAACACATGAGCATACCTCAACTCCAGGCCATGCTACACATAAAATAGTTATAACGATAAGCATAAGATACATAACATATCATGATACATGACATACAAGGCATATAGCACACATAAAGCCTTAGCTACACCCTTACCTAACACGACACCGATCTTGAAGCACACTCCTATGCCTCCTTAGGATTTTGACTGGTTTCACCTATAAGAGGGAAAAACTAAGAATTAGTTTCCCTCCTACCAAAAATATTATTATTTCCTATTTTATTCTAAAATTAGGGTTACTATTATTAAAGGAAACTTTATAAGTGAAAATAGGGGTTTTTAATAATATTTATAGCCATATTTATATTATTAAATCTAATAGCTTTATTTCATCTACTAAAAATACTAACATTAGTTATAGCAAAAATAACGATATTAATAATAAAAATAATACTAATTCTCCTAGTAATAGAAACCCTAGTATTTTTAAGGCTAAGACTAATAATAGGGTTATGGATAAAATAATAAAATAATAATAGTAACACTAACAGAATACTAATATTGCTAAAGATAATAATAATAATAGTAATATTTGAAATGATGATAATATAAGGGTTTGAATATTGTCACCATAATAATAATACTAATAGCAATAATAGTAGTAATAATAATAATAATAATGGTATAAATCAAAAATATGTGAAATAGGGTTTCAACCCTTCATTGTAATAATAATAATAATAATAATAATGATGATGATGATGATGATGATGATGATGATACTAATCGAATTAATGATAAAAATAGGGTCTCGACCCTTAATAGTAGTAGTAATAGTAATAGTAGTAGTAGTAGTAATAATAATAATAATAATAATAATAATAATAATAATAATAATAATAATAATAATAATAATATAATTCAATTAAAATGAATAAGGCTTGCATAATTAGGGTTTAAGGGTTGAGAGGGTTTAGGGTACCACCTAGGATTGGTGGTGACCGGCGACACTAGCAGCTACGGGGAAAGAGGGAGGAAAGAGAGATAGTTGAGTGCTGGGAATAGGATAGGGGGAATGAGGGTGGAAGTCGGGGTGGTGGTGGATGCCTAGGTGAGGAGGGTTGGTATGGTGGTGGTGGCGCAGCCAAAGGCGGCGGTGCTGTGGTGGCCGAGAGTGGTGGAAAGAGAGGGAGGGAGAAGGAGAGGGAGGAAAGGGAAAAGGAGGGTAGGGGAAGGTCTGCGAGGAATTTTGGGAGGTATAAGAGGTGGTGGTTGTGGCGGGAGTGGTGGAAAATAGTGGTGAGGTGAAAGTGTGGCTGCTCGGGAAGGAAACTTTACACGACAGGGGTGGCTCATGCAAGGCAAATCAAGGGTAGAGGGTGGTGTAGTTCGGTAGAGGGTGATGTAGGGAGTGGTGTTGTGGGTGGCTCGAGTGGCGGCGCTGAGCAACAGCGGCAGCAAGGATGTCTGATCGAGTAGTGGCACACGGGAATAATTTTCTGGGTTGCGAGAAAGAGCTCGAGTCCAAGGCTGGTTATGGGGTATTTATAGGGCTAATGAAGGGGGGTAAGGTCAGAGGGGAAATGAGAGAATAGGGGCAGGTAAGTTAGGGCTCACCGACCGGCAACGATAGGTCGGCGTAGGCTTGTTCGTGGTAGGGTGTGATTGGCCAGGGAGGAAGAAATGGCGCGCGAGAAGGAAGGAGAGTTGGTTGGGTCAAACGGTAGGTGATTCAGAAGGGAAGAGAGAGGAGAGATGGTCGGTCAGTGACATGGTCAACGACGAAATTCACGGCACAAGTTGGGGAAGGTGGAAGGTTGCGACAAGGAAGGAAGAGGAAGGAGGAAGAAGAAGGTAGGGGTGAACCGGCGGTCTATGAAGAAAAAGAAAAGAAAGAAAGGGAAAGGAACTTGCCGGCTAGGGGGGAAAGAAGTAAAACGCGGCACACCGGGCCTGGGCTACGCCGAAGGAGAAGAAAAAGAGGAAGGGGATTGGGTAGCAAGGCTGGCCCAGGTCGGGGAGAAAAGGGAGAAAAAGAGAAAAGAGAGGAAGGAAGAAAAAAAAAGGAAAAAGGGAAAATAGGTGGGTTGGGGTTAATTAAAATATTTTGGGTATTTGGGATATTTAAAAATATTAATATTTTAATAAAATAATATTTAATTTCCTTTTTAGGCTAATTTGATATTTTTGAAAGATTTTTTCAAAATTCATTTTAATTAGTAAGACACCCAAATTTTCCTAATTAAAATATTTATTATTTTCTTCTTTATTTTCCCTAATTAATTTCCTTTTATTTTAATAAAATAATTTATTTAATTAATTTTCCTATTAAATCCTTATTTGGCCATAATTTCTAAAATTAGGGTTTTGGGGTATTTAAGGAACTATCCCTACATTGGTTTTCTTATTGTTATAGGGCTCATAGGGGATATTCTTGAGGATTGCATGGATGAGCATTTGGTTCATCATATAGTTAACAGTTGAGGAGGATCTGACTAAAAAGTTTTGTGGAAGCTTGGAGTCACATAGCATAGTCCTTACACTATTCTCCAATATTCTATTCTTCCTTTATACTAAAATATTTTGTTGTGATGTTATTATTTCTAAGAAGCTGTGGGAGATGCCATTTCACTCACAAAACTCCATGAATAAGGCATTCTCAAACTCATTGCCATGGGCACTTGAATAACATCAAGCATTAATACTTTTTCAAATTATACCCTCTTAATAAGCATAATAAAAACATTAAAAATATCATATTTAGTGGAAATAAATAATAACCAAGTATAGTGAGTTAAATCATCCATAATCACTTATGTATATCTATAATCACCTACATTACAAGTCTTAATAGGCCCAAATAAGTTCATATGCAACAACCTGAGTGGTTTAATCATACCGTATTTGGGTTTAAAAGACAACCTTTTTATTATCATTATCCTCATTTGCATGCATCATATAAACTATCTTTTAGAAAATTCAACTTAGGAAGACCGCACACTAGGCCTTTTCTGACAAGTTTGCTTATTAGATCCATGATACCATGTACAATCCACATATGCTAAAACTATATATCATTATTGATGGCACTCAAACATACACTGTGTAATATAATTGACTAAACATCTAGCATGTACACATTATAAATATGTAGGCATGCAGATAATATGGATTTATTAACAGTACTAGAGATCATGCAATGTGAATGGGAGAAATTAATAAGAAACCTCTTATCACATAATTGGCTGATGGTAAATAAATTATGCTTAAGGCCATTAATCAAGTATACATCATTAATAAAGAGTTTCTAGTTACCAATACTTATGTTACTAACTCCAATGATCTTCCATTTAGAGTTGTATGCAAAAAGTGGAATTGCCTTTATCATAGGGTGTCAACTTTTAAAACATTGATCAATCTCCCGTCATGTGCCTCAACTAATTGTTATCTAGGAACCATTTATGGCTTCTTGTTTTTACCTTGAAGCAATCCTACAAACATAAATTTCCTAGTTTAGGCACACATTCAATAGGTCATTTAGGGGTTAGTAACCAATCCTTGAAGGAGGGTTCCATTAGGAACCTATACTTTTTTGGATTTAGGTGCATACCTAACATTTCTACTAGTGCTTGCAATGAGGTCACCTCAACCAAAATTGAGTTTCTATGTTAAAATTAAAAATATACCCCCAAATATTATAATATACATAAATTTTGAATGGATTCAATGAAAAAATTGGTGAATTTAATGGATGTTGGTAAATGTCGGTATTGGTTTGAGAAGAGAAATGGTTGCCGAAGTTGACAGAATATGAATCGATATAGATAACATGTTTTCGTATAATTGAAATGGAAATCTAAATACAAAAGTGAAGTTTTTTAGTTAAAAAAAATACAATAAAAAATTTGTTCATTTTAGTGGGCCTTACTTGGTACAAATAGTAGCAGTTATAATAGTTGATAATTTTAGTCCTACTCCTATATAGTTTTATTTACTTTCTAGTATTAAATATTAAAAATAACACATTAATATTTATTTATTTATAATTTTAGTCCTACTCCTATATAGTTTTATTTATTTATAAACTAAACATATAGGGGGCTTAAAGTTTTGGGGCGTGTGTTATTATGCAATTTACACATGCTAATAGTCATTAGTGGCTAGCAACATGAGCAACCTTATCACTCTTATCACAGACAATGGGTGAAGGGTGAGACAATTGATGAGTCTTAAAGGCTTTAACCAAAAAAAATAGGGTTCTATACTTCATGGCTCTATTGTCTCCATAAACAAGATATTCATACCTCTTGTTATATCTTTGCCACTCAAGCATCAAATTTAATCCTTCTTCACTTTCAATGAAGATGTAGGCTATCTTATCAAATTTACCTCATTTTTCTTGAAGATCAACCATTTTTTTCCAAGTTGGTCCATTTTCACCTTGTGATCAAGAGAACTATACTTTATATAAGATTTAATTTTATCAAGTTTCTCCTTAATTTCAATTTTGAAATTGCATATGTGAGATTTAAGAAGAGCATTTTCATTTAAGAGACTACTATATTATTCATTTAGGTGACCAATTAACTTTTTCATGTATCTCATTGTTTGGTATCTTATCATTTTCACACAAAGCATCATACAACACACATAAAAATTCATTATAAGAATAAGGAAAACTAGATTGTACTTCATCATAATCGAAGCTAATGAAGGAGGTGGAAGTAGAAGCTTCATATTCTAGTTCTATAAAACATACATTAACTACTTATTTTTCTCCTCTAGAAGGTTCTTCATCTATAATAATTTATTATTAATTAACCATAACCAAAACCCTACGTATAATCATGGTATTTTATATGTTATTAATGATAGAAATTATTATAGGATTTTTTATGATTAAGGTGTTAATATTAAGTGTAATATTATTAGGTAATTATTATTTAGATTAATTGAATTAAAATTAATTAGAAAATATACTTTTGGATCAAAAATTAATCTACCCAGTTGACATTCAACTAGCCCAACTAGCATTCAACTACATATCGTCCAGCAATAACGTTTAGCCTAGGGGACCGATGGTCAACCAAACCTACAACAATTTAGCTGTTTTATGATTTATGATTTTCTTTGGCTCCAATTTAATTTTTGTGCCTATTTATTAATATTTGGGTTTCTAAATTTATTTCATTCCTTCTCATAAATCTTGGTAAATTTTGGGATTCCTTTGATATTTTTCTTAGTTAATTCTTATTTATTGACCTTTTCTTCATTAAAAATAATATATAAACCCTAAAAATATTTTTGAACCATGAAAATTGCTTTATAACCTTCCTTAACTTCATTATGATTTGTTTCATAAATTTTGTGCTTGTTTGAGCCTTTTTTCTTGATTATATGTATAATCCTAGCATGTTCTTTTTGCTTTTCTTACACACACACCTTATTCCCTCCCATTTCTTCACCTTAAAACTACCAAACAAACTCTCCCCTTCCCTACTAGGTATGTCAACTATCACCCCTCACCTTGGCATGGTTTTTGGTTTGTCATAATCTTCATTCAATCTATTTACACTTTACCTTCTTTTAGACACTCTACTTGATTGTCCTTTTCATGCAAGTGTTGGATAAGCCATTTTCTACCCTTATGTTTAGTAGATTTTTTACTCTCTTCTCCCTATTTCTTTTCCTTATTTTCATTAAGCCTTGATCTCTTTAGTTTTACCCTTTTTTTACTCACTCCTCTTTATGTTCAAGTTTTAGTTAGCATTCTTTATTATTCTTGAGCCAAAAATTTTAAACCCTCCATTCTTTTTTCCTTCTTGTTTTCTTGATTCCTCTTATATAATTCCTCTTATATAACCTCTATTTATTTTTAGATAATTGAAGGAGGTTTGATTTATGGTTAATTTGTGAAGATTATCTTCCCTTTTTCCATTAGTTATACCCTTTTCATTGAGGGTATGTTGTCTTGTTGGAGTTTTTATTATTATTATTTTGATTGTGTATTATATATTTGTTATTTTACATTTTTGGTATTTTTTTAAGTTAATCCATGTGGATCTTGATGCTGCCTTGTAAAAGGCATTTTATGTGTTTTTCTTTAAGCTTAGACCTAGGTATCCAACTCACTCTTTAAATGATAGAATATTGTATGAGAGCATGTTAGGCTTTTTAAGCTTTAGTATTATGCTAGTTTTTCTCATAATAAAGGTGTGATTTTGGTGTTAGAATGTGGAAAGGCATGAAATTTAAATATACATGAGCAATTTGATGATTTATGATTATTGCATGAAATTATTTCTATATTTATTTATCATGTATCATGTATATGGTTATTTTTAATTCAATATGTAAATTTGTACATGTGAGAAAGGGTGTAAATATGTTATTTTATTCATTTGATTTTGTGTAGGTCTTGGTGAGGACATAATTTTCCAACTAAAATATTTTCATGCCATGCTAAATATTCCATTGTGTTTATTGAGTGTTTTCTCAAATTTTAATATACAACATGCTAGTAATCAAGCATGTTTAGAGTTAGTTTTACATGATTTAATATTTGTGTGCCCTACATGTCATTTTATAAATGCCATGTTATTTTCCCAGCACATGTGTCAAAATGCATCATGTTTTATTTTGTAAGTTAAGCTTGTAAATTATGGTATGCTAGACATGTATGGTTGGATTCTATGGGCTTAATATGCTTAATTCATGTATATGGACAAAATGGTCATTTTCCATGTCTAGAATTTTCAAAAGTAATAATTCATGATATGATGCTTAATTTAATGTTATTTGACCTTATCACTAGTGTCATTAAATTATTTAAGTGTTCGGTACGAAAATGAAAAAAATTAGGAAAGCTAGGGCTAAGGGTATTTTAGTCTTTTGCAATTAAAATGTATCTAAGTATAGAAATATAACGCCCTGAAATTTTATAACCTTAATTTTGAACATGTAGCATTTTATTCAAAAACTTAACTCTTAAATAATAACTTAATTATTTTTTTAACCCTTGACCTGCAAGTCCAGATAAATTCTTTGATAAACTTATCCTAATTATTTTATCATTTCCTTTTTATTTAAATCCTCCATAAACCAATAATTTTATCCTATTTATTTTTTGTAATTAGATACCCTAAATCTACATAAATTAATATTATCTTAAACCTAAATTTAACCTTTTAATTCTAACCCTATATTTATTTCCTTTTTTCTTTTTTCTTCTTTTCCATTTTCCCTTTTTCTCTCATTTATCTTTATCTTTTTATTCTCCTTTCTTCCTTCCCCATTCCCCATCCAACTTTTCTTTTTTGCTTCCATCCCTCTCTTAACCTACTTTGTTGCGCCCAACCTACCTACTCTCCTTTTCTTTTCTCTCATTCCCTTGCCTTGTGTTGTCCCACCTTTCTTTCTTTTTCTCTCTCCTCCTTGGCTTGCCTAACCCAGTCCATCCTTCTTTATTTCCTTCTCTTTCTCCCTTGCCTATTCTGCACCCAAAAATGCCCCCTCCTCTACAATTCCCCAAACACCTAAACAACCTCAACCATCAACCCAGCACACCCCTCTACACCGCTGCCTACACACCTTATCTTCCTTTCCTCCTCTAGCCAAACAACCCTTCATGCCCCCTTGCATGACTTTCCTTCCCCTTCTGTAATAGCCTACACCCCTCTCCTACACCCTACACCTCTACCCATCTTTTTCCCTATAATGACCCTCTACAGTCCTGCACCTTTCCTTGACCAACCTCCTCCACTGATGAGGCCTTTTCTGCCTAACCTTTATTATATATGCACACAACCATACTTCCCTACAATTTTGCCTCTACAACCCTGAACCCTTCTCCTTTTTATTTCTTCTTCATCGTTCTCACCCTGCATCCTTCCTCACCATCTTCCTTAGCTCTCCCTCAATTAACTTCCACTGCCCCTGTTTTTCATCCTTCAACACCCAACCACCACCACTACCATTTTCATGACCCAAAGCCTCCATTCCTTCTGTTTCCCTTGTCCTCCTTCCTTCCACCTCTCACTGAGCCCAACCACTCCTCACCATAGCCCTACCACACCCTTCCTATCTTGCCAAACCACCCCTCTTGTAACGCCCCCTCTTTCACAACCAAAAAATTTTGTTAAAATATTTGCGGAAGCAGAAAACCCCTAGAAAAAATAGGGTGCTACCACAATATCTAACACAAGATAGATATCCGCCACCTACGCCATATTAGATACAAGGATAAACTAATCAAAACACTTAAAACAATAGAGCTCGTAGAATAAAATTTTAATTAAACAATTTCAAGGGTGTTTATATCAGAGGACCCTAATAGGTTCTAACCAAATCATTACAAAATATATATATATGCATAAAGTATGGAGCTACAATAAAATAAATTAGGGTATGCCACCAATTTAAAACCTTAGTCATATACAAACCCCACCAAAACCTTCAGGATGTCTTTGCTCCTAAGCCCTGACCCAACTGAGATAGACCCTTTACTGGCCATCCCCAAATACCTACACATGACCCTCTACTCATAGGAATGAGTAAGTGATCGAGCAAACGGGCACATCAGTACACTACATATTAAGTAAGACAAGTTTCTCCTTCAATGTAACACAAGTATAACAATTTATCATACATGAATATAAACTACAACATGCGTCAATATAACGCCATATATAAAGGTAGAAGGGAATAAATACATGCTATCTTGCACAATTCCAACAAACCAAAATACATCATGTTTAGGTTCACAACGTTTTCACACAAGCGCTTACATATGTAATACTAAAGAGCATCCAAACAACCTCTAGGGTTTATCTCCAATTACTCACTCCTTTAGGATATGCCATTTACTTACCCATGTATAAGATAGGTCGATCAATTAATTAATATTCCATTCCACAATCAATTAGTCATTTTGACCATTAGCTAAGTGTATAAACCAACTTTATTCATTTTGGTCAATCATACCATTACTTCCATTTCTTAACCAATCATTAACCATTCACTTGGTCATCATTCATAAATTTCAACTAATATTTACCATCCATATTTTATTATCATCGAGCGATGGATTGTGCACCACCCCATGGTCACACATACCATGGAAGCCTATCCAAATAAGGGACACAAAGTCCAAGCCAAAGACAATCACCAGAATGGACATAAGTCCAGGCCAAAGTCAACCACCTAGGTAACCAGTCCCTTTATTATTGATACTCCCTAGTACATCATCAGTGTCTAGAGTAGGCAGGGTACCGAGACCTCTCTGGATCCTACCCAAAGGCACCAAAAAGGCCCAAAGGCGGACTAAACCTTGGTAGCTAATTAAGTATCGGGTAGCCCATACCCATACTCAACTCAACTTTCTTTCACTTTACGTGATTAATATTTTATTCATAAAGATGGGTGATCATATAAGGTCCATACAAAGTAAGTAAGACAACTTTCCATGTTAATCCATATCAACCCTTTTCTTCCAATTTTCCCAACCATATGGGTTTTACATTTTTCCTTGGCCAATATTATTCATATCCACCATATTTTTTAAGGCAAGCCCATACTGATTTTCATTACTCTTTCCTCAATAACATCACTTATCATAAGTGAAATGCCTATTTAGTCCTTTATTACTCATAGAGTATACCATAATTTATGATCCATTTTAATCCTTTAATTAGGCCAATAATCCATGATAAAATCAATATTTTATCTCATTAATAATAATGGTATAATCCCAAAAATAACCTTAAAGCATAACCGAACCAAAAAGAAACAAATCATACAAACCAGTCGATCGATCTGGCCCAACTACTCAATCGGTTACACCAACCAGTCGATAGGTTTGGGTTGGCTAGTCAATCGGTAACGGACTATGCTTTCCTCAAACCAATCAATCCATTTGGGCAAACCAGTTGATTGTGCATAGACTAATCGATCGGTTCTGCTCAACCAGTAGATAGGTTTAAGTAGAGAACAGGACCAAGGTCTCTATAGAATTACCAGTTGATGGGTTGGGTTAGCCAGTTAAATATTCTAGGAACCAATCAATCATTTGATCTAACTAGTCGATGGGTTTAAGTAGAGAGCATGACCAGGGTCTCTACAAGCTTACTAGTTGACAGGTTGGATCAACCAGTCAACTGTTCTAGGAATTAGTTGATTGGTTTAACCTAACCAATTGATCGATTTGCCGTGTCACAGCACCAAATCATAAATTTTATGTGGATTCTTAGATATAAATCATCCTTAACAACATTAAACAAGTATCAACATAGTCTAACATATTTCCGACCAAATTAACATGTTTTTCTCACCATTGAATCATCATATCTTATTTTTACCAATTTTCATAGTTTTTACTCAAATATTGTCATCTAATAATCCAAATCCCATATACAACTGTATTCTTTCATGCCAACATCCATAAATCAACTAAAGGTAACACCTGACATGCAAGAATACTTACTACACATTTAAAATCAATAATCACTTACTTGATGCAGATGAAATCTCCTTAAAAACTAGAAATTCCAACTATAGAAAATCTCAACTTTGAAAACCTTAACACTAAAATCTTAAACTTAGGGATTACACTTATTATATTCTTGAACTTAAAAACAAAAAGAAAGAAGAACATACCACTTGAGGCAAAAATAGGAAAGAAGCTCAACTAGACCACTCCACCTTTTTCCCAAAATCTAACTCTTCCTCGCTTAACAATTAAAATAGGAGATAACTAGAGACAAGATCAGAAGAGTGTAGAAGGATTGATTAGTAATACTCAAAGTGTAGAAAGAAGAGAGGGAATACAAGACTTAGAAAATTTAGGGGGTGAAAGAAAGGTGCATAGGAGGGACAATTAGGGCTATTTATAGCCAACTAATTGAAAGGAAATATTGAGGTTTCAGGAACCAACTTGAAACTATACAATTGACCGTTTGAATTTGAGTAGAATGAAAAAGTTTTGTTAAGGATTCGCTAACCTATTCTCTAGATCTCAAATGGTATCTCTAGAGAATATAGGTCAATTAGACTAGAATTAGCATACACAAATGGAGTAATGGAAGGTCGGTGTGGAAGGAATATTTCAGCTGCTCATAATAATGCCTAAAATTGAAGCATTCTATCTCAGAATCATGTAGTGTAGAGAGGAGGAACAAGAAATTGCTAAAGTCATATCTCCCCTTCAATTATCCTAATCGACCTCCAGATCATTTGAGGTAATATTTTGGGCTAAATGCATCATGAAACTAGTTAAGAATCTCTTAGGGACAAATTAGCATAGGTTGGTAAGGTTCCAATTCAATGTAATGGATTTTTCATAAAAATCAAACTCAAAAAATAGACCATCTCAGCAAACCAATCGATGAGTTTGGGTATACTAGTCAACTATTCTACCACCAATCGATCGATTTCCCCCCAACCAGTTAATTGATTTAGTCAAGAAATCCAAATTTGATGAAACGACAAACCAGTAGATTAGTTTGCTTGTAAAAATCAATAAACTTTATTTTTCAACATGATTTCAAATCAAATTTTATCCCAAACCAAATCACAATATTAAATCAAAATTCAAGGCCTAAAATTGGCATAATTTCTCATTTAACCATTTTACAAAATTTTGGATATTACACCTCTACAACCCTCTCCCTCTCCCTCGACCTCACCCCCTTCTCCTTTTTCCTTTACTTCTCCTGTCAAGATACTCACTACCACCTAAGTCAGTGCACAACCATCACCACCTATACTTTTATCCTTCTCCTTCTTATTTCCTTATCCTTCTCCTCTACAATGCCTCATTATCCTAGGTCGTACCTCCTTTCCACCTTCTCCTTCCTCCCAGTATCCCTCCTTTTTCATCTCACCAACACCACACCACCATTTGCCTTGACCTCCCCAGCAGCATCCATCCCTCACCACCACTAGTCAGCCTCACCACCACTAGCCAACCTTGTTGCCACCATTGCCACCCACCATCGGCCATTATCTCCACATGGCTAGCCAATGCTCTCAGCCCCTCTTGCCTTGCCCAACTCACACTGCTCATGCAGCAAGAGGACTTAAACATAAATTTTTAATCATTTTCAACATAAGGGCATTATGGTAATTTTATATTTAATCAATATTTTAATAAAAAAAATATTATTATATTAGTTAAATATTAATATGGTAATTGTGGTATTATTTTAAGGTACAAAAGTTTTATTAGTAGAGCCTAATAAATTTGAGTAGGTTACCCGTAATGTGTACTTTTATTGGAAATCAGGTTATCCATATACTCTACTAAAATGTTCAGATATTGCATGATATCACATTTAGGTTTTGATGTATAAATTATGTTAAGTATGTTTGTTACATTGTAATCCTTATACTTTACTAAAATATTTAGTTATTGTATGATAGAACATTTAGATTTTGATGTATAAATCATGTTGAGTATGTTTGTCACATTGTAATCCTTATACTTTACTAAAATTTTAAGATATTGAATAATATAACATATAGGTTTTGATGTATAAATGGTGTTAAGTATGTTTATTACATTGTAATCTATATACTATACTAAAATGTTTCGATATCACATGATAACACATTTAGGTTTTGATACATAAATCATGTTAAGAAAATTTGTTACATTATAATTTCTATACTCTACTAAAATGTTCAGATATCACATGATAACACATTTAGGTTTTGATGTATAAAGCATGTATTAATTATATTCGTTAAATTGTGATTATTTATCTAATAATGATAGTATGGGATTTGGTAAAATAAAGCATGTTAACTTATGGACATTATTATGTGTATAAAATATATGTAAAAATGAGTTAAATGATGGGAATAAATTATATATATCATGTATATCTAATATGATAGGTTGAGCATGCCTAGACATATTTTTAACATAAATATTATTATCATGCGCCCTAGGGGTAATTTAGTCATTTAATCATATTGTGATATTTAACCTGATAAAAATGATTAATATGTCTCAATTATTGTTTAGTATGGAGATGAGTAATTTGATGTTTTAGAAATGCATGTTTCAGCATGATTATTATTATTATTATTATTATTATTATTATTATTATTATTATTATTATTATTATTATTATTATTATTATTATTATTATTATTATTATTATTATATGCCTTAGGGGTATTCTAGTAATTTTTTATGTATCAAAATAATTATTCTTAAAAGCATACCTAATATGTATCATTTATTGTTGAGCATGTGGAAATGTGATTTATTGTTCAAGAAACGCATCTTCGGGTTTTACATGCAAAATCATGTATAAGGGTAAAATGGTCATTTGATCTAGTAATTTATTTGTATGTTAAACGATTTAATTAATTTATTTTATTATCTTCTTGAATAGTTAATAAATAAAATAGAATTAGTATTTAAAATGGATAATAATGTGGATATTTTGGCATTAAGGGCATTTTGGTCATTTTTTGCCTAAGTGCCTAAGTGTGAATAACTGAGCTTAGGATGACCATACTATATTTTTAATGACTGACCTTGGTATTGACATTGATTATGGTTGTCTCTGATATTTGGAAATGAGTTAAAATGGTTAAGTATCAAAATTAGGTCTATGTGATTAATATGTGATTTTGTGATCACCTTAATAAAATACTAATACTTAAAGTGAAATACCTCAAGATCGGAATTGGTGGCTCTTTATAGGTCACTACTCTAAATACATGGTTTAGCCCACAATTGATTATGGATTTTTGTTTGTGTACCTTAGTGCCCCAGCCAGGCCCTATATCATACTCTATTTAGCTCTACAGACCTAATAGATGGTATGCATACTTATGGATTAAGTATCATTGGTTGTAGGGTATTATGCTACCTTTGTGTGACAATGTGACCTAGGTACCTTAGGGTATTTGGGTTGATAGTCGATAAGATATTGTATTGACTTAGTGTACAGGTATGACCAGAATAACTTAGTGTCTCTAGGTTCAATATGATCTCCCTTATAGTAAATAAAAATAGAAATGATTATTATTGGGTAATAGCCTTTATCCCTATCTATGGATTAGTAGTAGCTTTTGTGCCTACCTATGGTTCTATAGTAGCCTTTGTGCCTACACGTGGTTCGATAGTAACATTTGTGTCTATATATGTTTGATATTATACCTTTGGGCCCTACATGTGATGTTACGAATTTTATTTGTGTTATGCCTTTAAGCTCTATCTACGGTATTATGGATATTAGTGGTTTGATATTGAGATATAAGATATATTGTGAAAGCTATGGTTATGGTATTGAGATTGGCTCCAATTATTATTGAAGATAGCATCTCTTGTATGCTTGGTTGGTAAGTTTTATTATTTTTTACATGAATAAGTATGAGCAATATGTAGCTTGGTTGTTATTATATATTTGATATGATTATTGCATTTCTATCATCGTATGAATAATTTAATGTTTATACCATGTATTGTTGTCATTCCCTTTGTGTGTTCCATGCTAGCTTTTCATATTAGCTTTGTATAATGTGTTACTCAGTACCATTGTACTCAAAGGTTCATTTTCATAAGCCCTTGCTTATTTAATAGACAATGACTTTGTAGGTTAGCTTGTGAGATCAATTGAAGGCTATTGCTTAGGTTAAGAGTAGAGTTATCTAGTGTCTTGTCTGGTATCCTTTGATCCAAATGATTTTGTACTCTTATATTCTTATGTATTTTTGTCCACTAAATTTTGTAATCACTAATAGTTCATTTTATTCAGAATGATGTTACTCTATTTGGATCTTCTTTACTCTAACTTTTATAATTGTGTTATCAATTCAAGTTTAATAACATTTGTAGCCTTAGCACTTGGTATAAGGATAGTAGAGGAAACCAGACTTGTTCTAAGTGTGACAGTAACAACCCATGTTTTTCTATTTTAGCTTCCACAATTAACTATTTAAAGAATTTTTTTTGTTCATAAATTTGGGGGTGCTATAGAAAAAGTTGGATTATACTGGTCTTAGTTGAGTTTAGTGTTGACCTTTGACTTATCTATTATTAAGTTGACTTGTTTTAAATTTTGTATAATTGGAAATAAAATGTTCAAAATAATAGAATTTAATTAACTTAATTAAGTGTTTAGGTCATGGCTTGATACCTAACCCTATGCCTCTATGACTTTGATTTTAGTGACCCTTGTGGTCCTTTAAATTGATTATATGGTTGGTTTGATTGATTTGTTGTTGTGGATCTTCAAATCCTTTAAGGAATAATAATTTGAAATTGAATAAAACACTAATTATTTAAAGTGAAAGATGTCTTAAGAATGGAATGGATATCGTGCTTCGAAATAGGCCCTAGAGTTCATAGTTGGATCTATAGGTCAAAGGGATCATTTCTTCTCAAGGATTCACAAACATTATAGGGTGTTAGTGTACTTAAGGACTTGTGAGTTGAAATTATGCATACACAACTTTATGTTGTGTGACTTCCTTGACTTACTCTCAGGAAGTTAGTGGTTTAATTTGTTGATTATTCCCAAGCGATCAATGCCTTCGATGATGGGATTGTATTACTCTCAAGAAGTTGATAATTGAATTGAATTGGAAATTGGATTAGATAAATCATTATGATACCTCCTTAATAATTGAGTTAGGGTTTTGTGTTGAGTTGTGTTAGAGTCATATTGATATTTGGCCTTTATTAGGGTATGGTTGGCTATTATCACATATGGAATTGTGAATGCATGATTAACCTTAATTGGTATTATCACATATGATTGTATACTTACACATGCTTTTCTCTTTTGGATAATTGAATGCCTATGTAAGCATGCTACCTCCTTAGAGGTGTTGTGATTTATTTAGCATATCTTTAGATGATTATGCATGGGACATAGAGTGACACAATGCTTATGATCTTGTTGAGGACTCTTGGGAAGAGATTCCTTTTAAGGAATGGGCCTTCAAGATTGAGAGTTAGGACTAATCAATGTCTCATTGAAGGGTGTTAGTTTTTGTTGTCGATTATTCTTTTAAATTATGATGTTCCTAGTTGTATTCTGTTAGCATTATTATATAGAGATTGTATTATCCATAACTCTTTATTTATAATATTATCTATTTTTCTGATGTTTTAGTTAGTTTAGTTGAATTGTTTTAGCCTTAACACTTACCATATAAAAGTTAAGGAGACCAGACTTATGCTAAGTGTCGGTAACACCTAATATTTTATGAGTATGACTTTGCTAAAATAAAATTTTAAGTAGTAAAAATGTGGGTGCTACACCATCACTATCATGAAAGGCAGTTATAGCTTTACTTAGAGCCTATATTCTCTTCTTCTCATTCTTCTTGTACCCTTCCCTTGACATTTGTCTTGTTATCTCAATTATAAAATTTTTAGCAATCCTAAATGACATTCCCATATTTTACACAATGATGGGACTTGTTTTTGTCATATTTGTTGTATTCTATTAGCCTCCTTACAATGCATGAGGATAGTCTCCCTTACCTTTGACTTATTCCTCCTTTATCTCAAAATGAGTGGTAATAAAGGTCACTTCATCTTCATCAATGGGAGCTTCCTTCCCACCATATTCTTCTTCTTCATTAATGTTAACTTTCTTTTGTTTACAAGAAATAGAATATTTTAGGGATAATAGCTTCTTCTTCAAGCCTTCAACAACTTCTTTTATCTTAGATTGATAGGACCTGACAGTACCAAATAAATAATTTATGGTGGCCTTTGAAAGATCTCTTGCTTCATCAATGGTCATCACCTTTAGAATCCATTCCTTTGTTAGTCCTTGTAAACTCTTTCTCACTTGTTTCTCTTGAGCAATCTCCTTTTCCAAGGCCTAGAGATTGTTGATAATTGATGTGGATATATTGTTGGGTGAATTAATTGATTTACCTTGCTTCATCCCAAAGAGCTCACACTCTTTAGTGTGAAGAGTGATCCTTTAAACCTTAACTTGTTTGGTTCTTCATCAACGAGAATAAGCTTGTCCCAAGTTACCCTTATGGTAGCACATAATTGAATTTTGTGATATTCTTTTTCACCAAGTCCACATTAGAGGATCATGATTGCCTTATTCTTGAAATAAACTTCTATTTTCAACATATGTGAGTTCCTCTCTAGTCTTTTCAACTTGTTCACCATTGACCTCGTGTGTGATCTTGATTGGTTCTTTAGTAACAGTTGGCCACATATCATATTATTGAGATTTGATGAAGAACATCATCTGATTTTTCTAGTATGCAAACTTCTTTTATCTTTTTGTAAAGTGTTGAATATGAAATTATGCCAAGTTTTGGTGTTTTATTTTGATTTGAGATTATGATTGGGGTTAAGGTAAGGTTGGATTTGAAATGATGTGGGAAAAATAAATTAAATAAGTTTTTAGGTGAATAGATCAACTAGTTCACCATTTTAGCAAAACGGTTTTTACTCAGCCAAACTGATCAACTGGTCTGTAGAACGGTTGACCAGTAGGCCAAACCAATCGGCTGATTTGTCGAGCTGAGTATATTTTCAAAACTCATTTTTTTGGGAAAATTTTCTTATATTGAAATGGAACCTTATTAACCCATGCCAATTTTTTCCTAAAGGATTCTTTACCTTTTTCATGATGTATTTGGCTCGAAAATACTATCTCAAATCTATCTGAGGAGTCAATTGAGACAATTAAGGGGGGTGACCTCAACTTTGTCTTCTTCCACCTCTCTCCTATGCACATTTTTGGGATTATTACTTCGATATCAAACTTGATTCTACTCAGCTGGGAGATTCCTTCCACGCTGACCTTCCATTTCCCCTCTTGTTTATTACATTTCTGGACAAATTGACCTACATTCCTCCTAAATCACCATTTGAGATATGAAGGATAGGTCTACATATATTGGAAAAAATTTATCCATCTATGTTGAATTTAAATGATAAGAATTAGGAATTTTAATCTATTCCTGACCACACTTGTATATTGTATCAATTTGTTGGCTATAAATAGCCCTAATAGCCCCTTTTATTCACCTTTCTTTTAGCCACCAAAATATGTAACTCTCTAGCATACACCTTCTTCCTTTGTACTTTGAGCCCTGTAGTCAAATTCCTATTACTCTTTTGATCCTTTCTGTAGCTCTCTCTTATTTTAATTCTTAAGCAAAAAAGAGTTAGATTTAGGGGGAAAATTGAGTGGTTCAACTAAATTACCCTCTATTTTTCCTTTGGGTGTAGTATGTTCATTCTTTCATTTCCAATCCAATTTCAAATTTATAAATGTTATTCACGAATTTCTGAGTTAAAACTTATTATTTTTAAGGTTTTGAAAGTTGAGGATTTCACAGGTTGAATGTTCTTTTTAAGGAAAGTTTTGCTTACACCAAATAAGTTATTCTTGCTTCTAAAATGGGTTATGAGTAAACTTACATGTTATGGAACTCTTTAAGTTTGATATTTTATCTTGGCATGAGTATATTGCTTACAAAACAAGATTTGGATGGTTAGATTATGCATTGTGAGTGAAAAGCATGAATCTTGAGGAAAGATTGGGTTATGATGAGTATTGATGAAATGTGAAACTAGAGTAAGGTAAAAATGTGTTATTTGATGTCAGAACATGTTCCAATGTGGTATGATAAAGATTTATAAGCACTATCTACATGAAAATAACGGTTTGGTGCTATTGGAGTGCAAACCGATCGACTGGTCAAGTCAAACTGATTAATTAGTTCCTAGAACGGTTGACCGGTTGACCCAACCTATAGATTGGTAGGCCTACAGAGACCTTGGTTTTGCTCTCTACTTAAACCCATCGACTAGTTGGTTAGAACCGATCAGCTGGTATATGAAGAGTCTACTAGTTTACCTAAAACGATTGACCGATTTGAGGAGAATCATGATTTAGTCAAGCGAAACCAATCGACTAGTCGGCCCAAATCGATCGATTGATTGGTGTGACTAATTGACTGGTTGGATCAGACTGATTAGCTGGTTCGGTTGGTTTGTGTAACACCCCCAAAATTCACTACTGAAAAATTTCGTTAATTAAAAGGAAGATTAGCGGAAGCAGATAAATAAAACGTGAACTTTGGGAGTATTACCGCCACACTTAGTACCAGACCGGTTCACTCATATCGTTCCAGTACTAAGTGCTAAGGCTAAGAAAATGAAATACAATTCGAAAGACGTTCAACATGCATAAATCAGAGTAAATTGCAAGAACTTCAACATATTTAAATCAGAGTAGCGCATCAAATCGTTTTCAGAAATAAAATCCACCAATGGTGGTCACTTTAACAACGTTAACATTTAAAACCAAGAATTTAAATGAGAAAGAGAAAAAGCTATGATACCGGAAAATTCCTTACTCTCCTTCTCGTAGCCCACTTGAGTAGCACCTGAAAATACCTGCAAGGGCACTGCCCATTGAATAGGCAGGGGCCCTATAAAGGGAATCCCTTCAGTACTACGGTACTGAGTAACTCTTTAATACCACACTTAAAGATAGGCCCGCATACGACACATAATGCAAATCACGCACATAAATAATGAGAGGTGCATACGTAACAATAACACGTAACACAAGTTATAATCCATAATCGATATCTTTGGGCCTTAAGTCATGTCATAGTGTAAGATCAGTACATTCTGGCCTTAAGCCATTATTCCATCATTATTCAATCAATATAATATTTTATATCCATGTGAGTGCGAGAACCCCACTATTATAGCCGGTGGACCGGAAAGTATACACTCAGGGCAGAACGCCTCTGACCACTATTATTGCCGGTGGACCGGAAGATAAACACACAGGGCAGAACGCACCTGACCACTATTATTTGCCGGTGGACCGGTCTGGCCCCGACTCACATGGTGTTCCACTATAAGTGATTAGTATTTTTCCATAATCTTATTCACATACATAACCGAATTTATTGAGCTCGGGACCCCCACTATTATTGCCGGTGGACCGGAATACAGATAACTCATCATCCAGGGCACAACGCTCCTGGCCACTATTATAACCGGTGGACCGGGATATATAAAGAATCATCATCCAGGACACAACGCTCCTGGCCACTATTATAACCGGTGGACCGGGATACATATAACTCATCATCCAGGGCACAACGCTCCTGGCCACTATTATAACCGGTGGACCGGGATACATATAACTCATCATCTAGGGCACAACGCTCCTGGCCACTATTATAACCGGTGGACCGGTACTCACTATCATAATCAGTTGGGCCCGACTCATTAATATTTCACTTTCAATAATAGTATCTTTCCTTTCTTTAATCAGCACATCAATCATATTTATTTGCCTCGATTGGGAGATCGATAACCCGGGACGCAAAGGTACACCGGTCGTACCGGTGCATATCAGTTACTCAGTACCCTTCAACCATGAACCCAAGGACGCAAAGGTACCCTGGTCGTACTGATGCATAAAACTAACTCAGTACCCTACCGACAAGGACACCTAATCCATAAGTATGCATACCCCCTAACTAGGTCCGTAGAGCTAGAAAGAGTAAGATATAGGGCCTGGCTGGGGCACAAAGGCACACCAACAAATACCAGAATAATCGTGGACTAAACCACGTCCTTAGGGTAGCGACCCCTAAGGAGTCACCATTCCCGATCTCGAGGTCTTTCACTTTAAGTAATAGTGTCTTAATTAAGGTGATCATAGAAAGCACGATAATCCGATACTTATTCACTTTCAATCGCTTCGATATCATTAATCGTTTCTTATTCAGAGGATTATCTAGGATGTCACAGAGAAACCCTCAAGGCCATACTAATCATTAGATATTCTTACTTGGCTAATCAGCATTATTTAATCATATAATAAAGGTCCACAATTCCAAAGACATTTTAGGTACAAATTACTCATTTGCCCTTTACTTATATATTTGTTAAGTATCCATTCCTTGCTTGATAAATTACCATATTACCCTTAAGGTTGCATAATTACCAAATTACCCCTTGTCCACTTTAGATTACCAAATTGTCTCCTACACTTTTTAGATCACCATTCACCCCTCATAATTACTACGCTTATCATATTTCCCTTTTGGTTGGTTATATTACCAAATCACCCTTCTCCTTTGTTATAATTACTAAATTGCCCTTGAGTTGGATAATTACCAAATTGCCCTTCTTCTTATCGTAATTACCATTTTACCTTTCTCAATTATTTTTAATTGCCATTTACCCTTTTCAATTATCATAAATTCCAAATTAACCTTCCTCATAATTAATTTACCCCTCTTCATAATTACAATTACCAATTTTACCCTTCTCCATATTTAAAATTACCATAATGCCCTTTAATTGGTTAATTTACCAAATTACCCTTCTATAGCATCATACTTATCCAATTGCCCTTCTACAATCATAATTTAATTTCTAAATTACCTTTGGTCGTTATCATAATTACCACATTACCCCTTACTCCCAAGTTTACCATAATATCCTTTTATTTACAAAATTACCATTTTACCCCCTTACATCCAATTTTACCATAATATCCTTTTATTTATGAAAATTACCACCTTACATATTTTACTTTACAAATTACTATTTTACCCCTTCACATCCAAGATTACCATCTTTATCTTTCCATACATAATTACCATTTTGCCCTTCTTTTCCAAATTACCATATTACCCCTTTACTTATAAATTACCACTTCACCATTCACTTATAAAATTTACCATATTACCCTTTACTTATGAAATTACGATTTTGCCCCTCTACCTCCAAAATTACCATAATGCCCTCCTTCATCCAAAATTACTATTTTACCCTTTCACATCCAAGATTACCATCTTTATCTTTCTATACATAATTACCATTTTGCCCTTCTTTCCCAAATTACCATATTACCCCTTTGCTTATAAATTACCACTTCACCATTCACTTATAAAATTTACCTTATTACCCTTTACTTATGAAATTACGATTTTGCCCCTTTACCTCCAAAATTACCATAATGCCCTCCTGTCTCACAACTTACAATTTTATCCTTTACTTATAAATTATCATTTAACCATTTAATCATAAAATTTCCATATTATTCTTTTATCTCAAAAATTACCGAAATACCCTTTTCACTTATAAAATTTCTACTCAACCCCTTTATTCACCATTTTTATGAATTTACTAACACTACATACAATAATGATATTAATACTTCATTTTTATCATCTAAGTCCACCAACTTGTCATTTTTCAACATAATACTCATTAGCAACTTCACACATTGATTTATATACCTTATAAGCATAATTACTAAAATACCCTTAAACAACAACATCATTCATGCATTAACAACATGGTACATCATAAACAAGTATTTAACATTTCTATCCATATTCCAACTCCTTCTTTATTTAACATACCTACATATGACGCGAAAGTTATCATGCTTTTTCTTTTTAACAAACGATATAAGAAACCATAAACATATCATGCTAACCATACAAAACATGCATAAAACCATACTAAACCCTAAATGTGCTAGCATGCGTTTTTCCATATATTTAAGGGAGGATTAACGGTTACCTTAATCCCGCAAAATATCAAATCTTACCAAGCATAATTAGCAACTCAACACCTAAAAATAATATCCATCATATTTATGTTAGAAATAAGAATCCAAGTATAAAACTTTATAAATTTTAATTAATAAAACACTTAACATAAAATACCATTATACCTTAAAAATTAGCCAAATAATTTTTAAAATGAAGGGGAGCTCACGCTGCATGGGCAGCGTGAGTTTCATGCAAAACCCATAGGGGAAAAAGGCTCAAAGAGGGTGAAGGGAGCAAAATACATTATTTTCGGGTTAGGGTATTTAGGCTAGAAAAGAAGGTGGTTGGGGGAGGTTCTAAGGCAAGTGAATGGTGCAGAAGTGAAGAGGGGGTGTAGGTGGAGGCTAAGGGTGGTTTCACGGCGGCTTAAGGCGGCAGAGACGGCGGCGGCAAGGCGGCGAAGTTGGCTGCCGAGAAGGGTCGAGGGGGAGGGGCTGAGAAGGAAGGAAAAGGAGAGGGAAAAATGGAGGGGTTAAAGGGCTGTTTTTCGACCAACTAATGGATGGCGGTTGTAGAGGGGGTTGCAGGGTGTCGAACGGTGGCCGGACGGCGGCAGAAGCGGCGGTTACAGGTGGCTCGGCGGTAAGGGGAAAAACTGGGGAGAAAAAGGAAAAGGAGGAGAAGGGAGGAAGTGTAGGGCTCGAGGGGCGGCGTGGTAGTGCAGGGTGGTAGTAGGCGGTGGCAGAAGGCGGCGCAGGGGCTGGGCTTGGTGGTTCGAGCAGCGAAGGGCGGCGAAAAAAGAAGAACGGGGAGCGAATGGGAGGAGGAGAAAAGAGAGAGGAGGGAGCTCGGGAAGGGGATGATAGGCTTCGAAAAATGTGGTAATGAAGGGCTGGTGGGATGGAGAAAAATAGGAGGGAGAAGAGAGGGGCAAGGATGGCCGGCGATCGGTGCTGCAGGTGGCAGGTGGTGGTCGGGTGGCAGGGGAGAAAGAGGGACGAAGAAGGAAAGGGAGAGAGCATGCGAGGCTGTGGTCCAGAGCTGGTTTGGCTCGAAAAGGGAAGGAAAACGACGGGGGAGGAGAGAGAGGGAGAGGGAGCAGGTGGTGGTGGCAGGCGGCCGCAGTTGCAGGCTGGCATGGCGACGGGAGTAGGTCGGGCGTAGGAGAAGGAAGAAGAAAGGGATGGCGGGCGGCTGGACCGGCGCAGGAAAGGAGGGAGTCGACCGGTCCAGGGGAAAAAAATAAAGGAAGGAGGCGGGCTGGGGAGACGGGCGTGTGCAAGGGAGGAGCAGGGATGGGGGAGCGGGCCTGGCCCAATCGTGCGGGGGAGAGGGCTGGCCTGGCAAGGCAGCCCGAGGGAGGAAGGAAAAAGAAAAAAGAAAAGAAGGAAGGGGAAAAAGGGAAAAGGGGTAAAAAGGGGAATGGAAAAATAGGAAAAATAATTTAATTTAATTTATAAAATCATAAAATATAATATTCTTGGTAAATTATTTAATTTAATAATTTAATTCATTATAATCTAACATATTAATTTAAAGAGGATAAAGTGGGTAAAATATTAGTTTAGAAAATTATTTAAATAAAACAATATGATAAATAGCAAAATATTTATTTTTAATTTATTAAATACTCTTATCCAAATTTACATACTCCAAAATCCATAAAATAATTAAAATAACTAATCTTAACACAATTTTATTCCAAATAAAAGTAATTTATTAAAAAATAGGTTTTCGAAAATTTTGGGGGATTACAGTTTGTGTGATTTGGTTCTTTTCAGTTTGCATATGTTTTAAGGCTATGTATGAGATTGTTATATGATTATTTAAGGGATAAAATATAGATTTTATCATGGATTAATGACCTAATGAATGGACTAAATGGATTATGATTTATGGCATACTCAATGGATATTATAAAAGCTTAATGGGTGTAATAAAAGCTTAATGGGTATACCACATATAAAATGTGTTATGATGGTTTTTGAGAAATAGTGTAATACCTGAAAATTTTGCTTAACCTAATCCCGCATCGTTATCCCTATTTTGACTCTAATCTCAAGAAATCTTATTGTTAGCCTTAACTAAATTTCTTAATCCTGAAACTTTAACTGAAAACCAAAACCTTGATTTGAATAAATCGAATATTGATAAACTGAAACCAAAACTCGCTAAAATTTTTGCTAATCTAGATTATTTGACTAGTCCTAATTCCCTAACCTTTCTCTCTTTTATTTTTATTTCTCCTTTTCTTTTCTTCCTTTCTTCCATTCTCTTCCTTTTTCTTTTCTTTTCTTTTCTCTTCTTCTCTATGCCGGAATTTGTTTGGTGTGAGAAGTTTTGCTTCTCCCACACATGCACCCCTCCACTTGCCTCCCTCATGCCCATCATCATCCCTACTAGCCTTTCCACTCCCTCGTGTTGCCCCCTTCTTCTTCTTCTTCTTCTTCTTCTTCTTCTTCTTCTTCTTCTTCTTCTTCTTCTTCTTCTTCTTCTTCTTCTTCTTCTTCTTCTTCTTCTTCTTCTTCTTCTTCTTCTTCTTCTTCTTCTTCTTCTTCTTCTTCTTCTTCCACTCTCCCTACTGCTGCTTTGTTTCACAGCCCTGCTAGCCTACCACCTTTCTTCTTCCTTCTTCTTTCTTCTTCTCCCAACCTTCTCCTCCTTTGCTCGTCTCCTTCTCCATCACCACCTCCCTTGTGCCTTTGCCTGACTTCTATCCCTCTCATCCATCACCATCTCTCCCCATCTTTTTATTTCTTCTTTCTTCTTCTTCTCGGAAGAATCATCACCACCATTGTCACCCTACATTTTTCTCCTCCTTAGCACGCTACCTACTAGTATAAATACCTCCAACCCTCCATTTTATTACCATCCATCCGCTCCCTAACCTTCTCCTCTTCTTCCTCCATCTTCCCTATTTCCAGCATCCGCACCACCAAATCCACCACCCAAGCCACCAATAACCGCTCTTTAGCCAGTGGACCGACCACCAAGGTTGCCCCAACCTTCCCCCTCATCGTCGCCGGCCATGGCCAACGACCGCCGCCTCTTTTCCTCTCTCTTTCCCCCTCGATCGTTGTAGAGTTTCAGAGTGCACAACCATGCAAACACTCATATACCCTACTGCAAAACCATGTAACCCTTGCACCGTCTGATCATGCAAAATTTTTACTCTCGGCTTGATTCTATATGGCCATGCAACTTTTGCATTGCCTGACCATGCATTTTCTTTTCTCTCTACCTATTGTGCTCTAATTCTGTACGGCTGTGCAACTTTTGCACCGCTTGCCAGTACAACTTCTTTATTGGTTGTACAACCTTATTTTTACCCCAAATCTTGTCCAAACACTACCAAAATTTAACCATAGCTCCACCACACATATTTCTACACTTCCATACAATTAAGTTTTCATTTGACTCTGGTAAATTCCATTTTTTACCCTTCTCTACCATAATCTCCCTCTTAATTTTTTTACCTCCGATCCTATTTTATCTAATTTTATAGGTGATTTTTCTAGTGATCTTGGAGGAGGTATAGGATTTATGTGCATAGAGCCCGGTGTCCTTATCGGTAAGGATACATGTCATAGCTAAGGATTTATGTGATACTTGTATTGTTGATGTATACTTTCATGTTGAATATGTTGTAATGAATAATTTAATTATGGAAATTCTAGGGAATGATAATCTTGAGAAAAATGTAATTATGTAAGTACATGTTTTGAGTATAATATTTGATACAAGATATCTATGGAAAACTAAGGATATGCACTTCGAATAATGATTGGAAATATATATGTTTTATATTTTATAAAGGCATTAGAGGAATACAATTATCTTGATTACCCTGAGGGTATTATAGTCTTTTAAGGATAATTACGTGATCATACTTATGTTTTTAATTATATGTCTTGAGTTTGGCATGATAATATACAATCAACTCTGAATAAAATATTAATCATGCAAAGTGAAAGATCACTTAGGTCGGGTCGAGGTGTTTATATGGCTCCGTTCCACCGGATAATAATAGTGGCTCGGGTGTGTTGTCCCTGAGAGGTGCTCCAGTCTGTTCCATTGGATTAAGAATAGTGGGACCTCATACTCAATGTGAATGAAAATACAATTAAGAGTTAAAGTATAAATGGAAATATACTAACCATTTAAAGTGAAAGACTACATGAGTTAGGACCGAGGTGTTGAGTCTATTCCATCGGATAATAATAGTGGCTCGAGTGTGTTGTTCCTGAGAGGTTCTTTAGACCGTTCCACCAGTTTAATAAATAGTGGCTCAGGAGTATTTTTACTCTAATAGGTGTTGGCTCCGTTACACCGGATAATAATAGTGGCTCAGGTGTCTTGTCCCCGAGAGGTGTTTCAAACCGTTCCACCGGTTTAAGAATAGTGGGGTTGCTGAACTCAACATAAATAAAAGATTGAAATATAGCATACCTAATGAAAGACTTGGAATTAGTAGTTATCTGGCTTTCTTTTATTTGTGCATGTATGAATTGCTTGTAAGAATTCTTATACTATGTGTAACCCTGCTTGACTGTACCGTCACCTTACTCAATACGTAGCGTACTGATCATCTGTTTCATGGGTGCTACTCAATCTAATGAATAGACTAACCAGATGTTTATATGCATGTCGATGAGGACCAGGTCGATGACTTCGTAGCTTTTAATGCCATATATGTGGAGGAGTGATTCATTTATATTAGGGTTGGGCGTAGAGTCTTGTTATCCGGTTGATAGTTTTACCGGATACCTTTTTGGAGTCTTAGTTCCATGGGATCCCTTTTTGATTATATTTTGAAATTGTAATCGGAGTTAATCTCCAAACACTTATTTAATGTATAAAAAGTTGTCTCATCTCTTTCTAATCATGGTTTCAATTTTCTAATCATTTTGCCTTGTGATTGATGTAAGGATGATGGGATAAGCCAGACTTATGTCAATCACGGCAGTAACACACAAATATTTGATTATACGCTTCCGCTTAAAACGAAATTTTTCTATAGTAAATTTGGGGGTGTTGCAAATAGGGTGATAAAACATGAAATGTTCTTGAATGAAATAATATAATGGGCATGATTGACATTGGATAAGCATAAATGGAAACCCCACACATGTTTGAAGGATGGAAATGGATTAATATGGAGGTGATATGTAAATATCTTCCTTGTTCTTTGTATAGGCCTTGTATGATCACGTAACCTCATGAATAATATACTAATCACATAAAGCGAAATACAATCGAGTTGTATATGGGACTGGGTTACCCGATCCTTGATTAGCTACCAGGGGTTAATCTACCTTTAGGTGTTTATTAGTGCCTTCAGGTGAGATCCTTGTAGATCCTGATACCTTAACTACTCTACACACTGATGATGTACTAGAAGGTATTGATACTAAAGGGACTGGTTACCTAGGTGGTTGGCTTCAGCCTGGACTTATGTCCATATTGGTTGGATTTGGTCTAGACTTATGTCCATTATGGTTGGCATTGACCTAAACTTATGTCCATTGTGGTTATTGGCTTTGGTTTGACATTTATGTCCCTTGGTTTAGATAGGCTTCCATGGTACCTGAGACCATGGGTGGTGCCTAGTCCATCTCTCAATGATGAATAATTGGATAATAATTGGAACAAATGGTTTGGATTATAATAATGGTAAAAGATGGAATTAATATTTAGATAATGGCTTGAATAAATAACTGATTAAACAATTTGAATGATTGAGTGAATATTGACCTATATAAGTATATGGATAAGGAAATGGTATAACCTAATTGATTGAGTAAGTTGGAAAATAAACCCTAGTGGTTATTTGGAATAATCTGCTTAGTACATGTGTGTGATACATGCTGAGTTGCCTGAGTTATGCATAATAATGAATCCTAATGCATTATTACACTTACTTATATGGCATTGGCATGATGCATGTTAATTATGATATATATGTCATGATTGAACTTGGTATGCTTGTGACTTCCATTGAGGAGGTAACTTGACTTACTTAGTATATAGCATAGTGATGTACCCATTTACTTGGTCATCTGCTCACTCCCATGAGTAAAGGACCCATGTGTAGGTTTTTAGGGATGACTGGTAGTGGAGCCTACCTCAGCTTGGGTTTCGGGCTTGAGAGCGTGGATATCCAGAGGTTTTTGTAAGGTCCATGATGGACCATAGTTTGGGGTCACGCCCTAACTTGTTTTCTACTATTTAACCATGTATTCTTAAATTATCATTCTCCCTGTAATTGACTTGGTTAGAGACCATGAAGGTCCTTAGTTATAAACGATCTTTTAAATATTTACATAACTTGATCTTACGCACTCTATTTTAAATTGGTTCGTTTGGTTTTAGCCTTGTATCTAATATGAGATGGGCGGTTTACTTCTATTACCCACACCCCCTGCATGTCATCCTTCTTTCCTCTCCAAGCCATGCAGCCTACTCCCTGTTGCCCGACCACTCCCTCACTTACCCTGCACAACCCTTCATAGCCTACCCTGTACCACCATCCACCCCTACGCACCCATACAACCCCTACATTGCCCCCTTTTGCACCCTGCCTACTCATGTAACACCCACATTTTTAAAACCTAAAATTTAAATATTTAACCTTTTATCCAGAATATTTTAATCTTAACTTATTGATTTAATTATTTTATGGACCTTTGATTTACAAAAAAATAGATATAACTATTTAATAAATTAATATAATTATTTTTATCATTTATCTTATTCTTTTTATTTAAATAAATCTCCAAACCCATAATTTTATCAAAATTATTTTCTTAAATTAATACCATAATTTTTGGATAAATTAATTCAATGTTTTTTAAATAGCCAATTTTAATCTAAATTCTAATCCTAACTCTAAAAATAATTTTATTTTCCTTCTCTCATTTTCCTTTTCTTTATTTTCTTTTCTTCCCTCTTCATTAGGCTAGCCTGAACCCCCCTCTTTTTTCCTTTTCTTCTCCCCCTCAATGGCCAACCCATGCATTTATTTTTTTCTTTTCCTCTTGAGCCAGCCCCGCCCTCCTCGCCTCTTCTTTTTCTCTCCCACGCGGGTTAGCTTGCCTCCTCTCCTTTTCTTTCCTTCCCACTCAGCCTATCTCCCCTCTCCTTCTTCCCCATATACATCACTTGAGATAAAAAACCCCTCACTTTTGCACATCTTTTCCCCCCTACACCTCCACCCCTTCCAACTGGACAACTCCACCACCACCACCCCCTCTGCCTATTCCTTTCCTTGCCATTTTAAACCTACAATTCTTGTCCTTCTATTCCCCCATATGTATTTCCCCTTCCATTTTTGTCCCTGTCCATGTCGTATGCCCTGCTCCTGCCTATAATGCCCCATGCACCACCTAACCCCTACATACTGAACACTTCCCTCTCCTCCCCTTCTCCTTCTTCTCTGCCTCATTCTCCCTCATGATCAGCTCTTCTCTTTTGCGATCCTCTCTTATCTTTTTCTCCCTTATTTTTCTCCCCCGTTTTTCCTTTGATGCCACCTCTGTTTTCTCCATCGCCAACCCAGCCTCCCGCTATCATCTCCTCCACCCTACCTCCTCCCTACACTGCCTCAGGCATCCATCACCACCCACCACTACAGCCTAGCCCCTCCCTTTCCATTGCCACAAGAGCTTCCCCCTAACTGCCTACCACCACCTCGACCTCCCCCCTACACACCCTTACTTGAGCCACCCTACCTCTCCCCCTTCTCCTTCTCTTCTTCTCCTTTCTTCCTTTTCTCCCTCCATTCTCTGTACCTTTCTCTTGCAGCCCATGTTGCCATCTTCGAGCCACCGCACCACACCACGACCTCCAACCACCATCCACCGTTTGCCTCACCTCTGCACCCAACAACCAACATCGAAACCCCTCACCACCTCCCTTAAACCCTTTATCTAAGCCTCCTCATTATTCCTTTCCTTCCCCTTTTTCTCATTTTGCATGGCTCACTGCCACACACCGACTCTTCACTAAGTCTAGCTACATGCAACCTTAGTCTTTTCTCACTCCTTGAGAGACTAAGTCAGCCTTCCTCCTTCAAGTGTATTCAACACTTAGGCTAGAGACGCCTCTTAGACCACCACACCAAACCATCACACAAGAACTTAAGAGAGAACTTTTAGAGAGAGAAAGGGAGATTGTATTTATAGATAGAGAAGCTCTGAAAATACAACTCTTGTTGGTTGATATCAAATGCTTCTATCCCCACTCTATTTATAGGAGAGGATCCACCCCTTCACCTCCCCTAGGAAGATTCTAGATATGAGCCTAATGGATTTCTCTATAATGGCCCAATAAGCCCATTAGGGGTTCTAGAATAGTCCATTAGGGTTTCTAGAGTCTCCTTTGGGGTTTCTAGAATTATCCACACTTATCTACACAAATAGAGAAGGATCTAGAGACATTCCCCTCTAGATACATCTAGGAGAGTGTAGAACCCTATACATCTCTCCATACTTATCTAGATTATACAAGGACATTCTAGACTATTCTAGGACAGGTGGAACCTCGATGCCAACCTTTCTATGCGGCCCGTAACATTCTCCCCCACCGAAGTCATCGTCGTCCTCGGCGATGATGGAAGATAAATATTTCTGGATAGCCTCCTGAAACTACCATAAATCTTCTGCCTTCTCCCAGCTATTCTGGCTTTCAGGTAGCCCCTTCCATCGAATGAGATACTCTTCATAATTTAGCATCCCTCTCTTCTTGATGACTTGGTCATCTAGAATCTCCTCAACCTTATGACTAAAGGAAGTCACATTCGTTGGAGGAGCGTGCCTGGACTCCTTTCTTGATGGGTCTTCCATGTCTTCATGGTAGGGCTTCAATAGGCTCACACGGAAAATTGGGTGCAAATTCAGCTTGGATGGCAACTCCAACTAATAGGACACTTTCCCCACCTTCTTTAGGATAGGATAAGGCCCCTCGTATCTCCTCACCAAGCCTTTGTACACTTGGCGGTAGGCCTTGAACACCTGTGGGGACAACTTCACCATCACCAAGTCTCCTTCCTTGAACTCCAAAGGTCTGTGATCTTTGTCGGCCCACTTCTTCATCTTCTTCAAGGCCTTCTCCAAATGAGCTTTGGCTAGGTCAAGTTGTTCCTACCATCCTTGAGCAAAAGTGTGTGATGCAGGACTACTCCCCTTATAGCCCCTAGCCACGGTGTGCGGAGTGACGGGTTGGTGCCCCATGACCAACTCAAATGCATTGTGCCCCATAGACTCACTCCTATGTAGATTATAGGAGAATTGAGATACATCCAATAACTTGGCCTAATCCTTCTGATTAGCACTTACAAAGTGCCTCAAGTACATCTCCACCAAAGCATTCATCCTTTCCATCTGGCCATCTGTTTGTGGGTGAAAAATTGTAGAGAAATAAAGCTTGGACCCCATCAACTTGAACAACTCTCTCCAAAACTTAGCAATAAAGCGAGGATCCCTATCATTGATGATAGACTTAGGTAATCCCCAATACTTTAACACATGCTTGAAGAACATCTGGGCACATTGATCTGCCGTACAATCCCTCGGGGCAGGGATAAACATCCCATACTTGATCAACCTATCGACCACGACCATGATGGATCCATATCCTTCGAACATTGGGAGTGCGGAGATGAAGTCCATTGAGGCACTCTCCCAAGGTCTTTTGGGAATGGGTAAGGGCTCCAACAATATTGTAGGACATTTCTGTTCATTCTTGCCTTGTTGGTACACAAGATAAGTCATCACATAGCCTTCCACATCATCCCGCATCTGTGGCCAATAGTAAGCATCTTCAATAGGTGCTAGAGTGTGCCTCATACCTGGGTGTCCAGCCCATTTAGAATCGTGGCATTCCTTCATCAAGTCTCTTCTCAAGTTTCCTCATCTCGGAATATAGAGTAGGTGCCCCATGGTATAGAGCGCACCATCTTGCTCCCAGAATCTTTGAGTCTTTCCTTCCTTTTCCATCTCCATCAAGCTCTTTGCTAAGGCATCATGATGGATCCCTTCCTTGACTCGATCTAGGATGTCACCTGTAGGACCGCTCATACTAGCAAGCATCGCCTTGCGACTCAGTGAATTTGCTATCACATTGGCACTTCTGGGCTTGTACTCTATCTTATAATCGAACTCAGCTAAGAAGTCCTGCATCCGAGCTTGCTTGAGACTCAGTTTCTTCTGGTTCTAGAAGTATCTTATTGCAACATTATCTGTTTTGATCACGAACCTACTTCCAAGAAGGTAATGCCTCCATACTCGCAAGTAGTGGATGATAGCGGTCATCTCTTTATCATGGACCGGATACCACCTCTCCGTGTCATTGAGCTTGTGGCTCTCAAAAGCAATGGGATACCTCTCTTGCATGAGAAATCCTTCGATAGCAAAGTTGGAGGCATTCGTATGCATCTCAAACTCTTTGGAATAATAGGGCAAGCATAGGATCGGCTCCTCTATCACAACCTTCTTTAGATCTTCAAAGGCCTTCACGCACTCTTCATCCCAACTCCACAGGACCTTCTTCTTTAACCGGTTGGTGAGAGGTGTGGCTCTGCCCGAATATCCTGGGATGAATCTTTGATAATAGTTTACTAGGCCAAGGAAACTTCGTAACTCCGAAACATTATTCGAGGCCTCCTACTCTTGAATAGCACGTACCTTGGCCGCATCCGTCCCAATCCTCCCATTCTTAATATAATGGCCCAAGAACTGTACCTCCATGAGAGCAAACGAGAATTTCTCCTTCTTCACATAGAGTTCATTCTCCTTAAGTACCTTGAAGACCTTTCTCAAGTGCACCACATGATCTTCCAACATCTCGCTATAGACTACTATGTCATCAAGATATACCACCACAAACTTATCCAAGTAGGGGTGAAATATCTTATTCATGAGAGTACAAAAGGTTGTAGGAGCATTTGTAAGAATGAAAGGCATTACAAGGAATTTATAAGCTCCATACCTCGTCACACACATGGTCTTTGGCTCATCTCCTTTAGCGATCCTCACCTGCTAATATCCTGATCACAAGTCCAACATGGAGAACCATTGAGCTTTTCCAATTCTATCGAACATATCTACCACCAACGGGATCGGGTACTTATTCTTGACGGTCACCTTGTTTAGTGCCCTATAATTGATGCACATCTGGATACTTCCATCATGCTTCTTTTGGAATAACACTGGTGCACCAAACGGGGCCTTTGATGGCCTAATGAATCCCGCATCAAGTAACTGCTTGAGCTATTTCCTTAGCTCCTCCAACTATGGTGGGGCCATCAAATAAGGACTTCTTGCAGGTGGCTTTGCTCCAGGCTCTAGTTCAATGGCGTGATCCACCTTCCTCCTAGGTCGAAGCCTTTGGGGCAACTCCGCTGGCATCATGTCCTTGAACTCATGAAGGACCTGTTGGATCTCCTTCAGGACCTCCATGGGTTATGGGGACTCCTCCTCTATCATGGTGGCCAAGTAGCACGACTCTTCCTTCTTGAATCCCTTGGAGAATTGCATGGCAGAAAGAACTCGGGACTCTACCTTGGCTCAGGATAAGGGAACAACATAACTCTACTTCCCTTGGTGAGTTGCATGGTGCTATCTCCGGGAAATGTGAGTGGAGCGGCCACATCTACGAACTCTATGCCTAGCACCATATCGTAGTCGTCCATTTCCATCACCGTGAAGTTCACCCTTCCTTCCCATGATCTAAGGGTGATGGGGACTTTGTATGCTACCCCATGTGTAGGCCTAGCATTAGAGTTTACAGCATTCATCTGTCCTGCCTCCTTGGTCACCTTGAGGCCCATCCTTAGTGCTTCCTTAGGACTAAGGAAGTTTTGAGAAGCTTCGGTGTCCACTAGGACCTTACTAGTGACACCTTTCACTTGCGCCTCCTTATACATCAACCCTTTGGCTTGGAGTTGATGGGATTAAGTAGGGATAGTGACCCCATGTGAGTCTCACCCTAATCCACCTTCTCTCCTTTAGTATTAACCATAGCACTCAAGGCTTTCTTTTAAGGACAATCATGGAAGAAATGATTACCACCACACATGAAGTATTCACATTTGTACTTAGAATCGTTACCTCCATGATCAGCCTTGTCCTTCCCCTTTGAATCAGAGTGCTTGTAACCTAGCTTGTGGGGCTTGGCTCCACCATCTTTTTTAGATCCATCCTTTCGACCCTTGTCCTTCCTCTCAGACTTGAACTCGATCAAGGACTCGGCCTCCCGATAGGCTTCTGAGAGATCTTTGACCTTCCTTCTCTAAAGTTCTTGTTTGGCCCGACCTTGGAGTCCATCAATGAAGCAAAGTAATCTTTTTTTCTCGGATATGTCAGAGATCTCCAACATTAGGGAACTGTAGGCCTTGTTGATGGTCCCAATATGCTTGAGACTCCTTAGCCTCCTCATAGCATCCAGCTCAGCGTTAGTAGGATATAACTGCTTCTTAAGTTCCACCTTAAACTACTCCCAAGTGTTGATTACATGGGTACTCCTCTCCACTTCTCTATGGCAGGCACGCCACCATAGCATAGCATCTTCCTCAAGATAAATAGTACCCTATGTAATCCGTATACTATCATCAAATGAGTAGCAGTGAAATACCTCACAAGACCACAGAAGAAGTTGTCAATCTCCTTCATGTTTCTTGCCCCTTTATACTTTGATGGTCGAGGAGTATCCAAGATAGCCGTAGATCCTCTTGAAGGTCCAGCACCCATCGAGATGGCTTCCTTACAACAAGCACATTTTTCCTCAACGGTTGCAAGCCTCTCCTTTAACTCAATATTCTCGGCCATGAGCTAGCCATACGACCCATCTATGAGATCCAACATCTCTTGCATGAGCTTCTTTTTGGACTCAAGCCTGTCCTCATGAAGCTTGGTGGCTAGGGCATTCACCAAGTCCTGCACCTCCTCCTTGTTGGGTAAGGACTCCATGTCCTTCTCCAACACTTCCACCCTTCCCTCTAAGGTGGAAAGATCCTCCTTGCAAACCATCATAGAAAGTCCACCCTTTCCATAACTTCCTCCAAGTTCACCCCATGAGACTTGAAAGTGGACTTAGCCTTCTTCCTGTACTCAACATTAGGAACTTGAGTGACTTGAGATGATTCGGGGTTGTGGGCCATTGGAACTGAGCTCTGATACCACTTGTCACTGACCGACTCTTCACCAAGTCTAGCTATATGCAACCTTAGTCTTTTCTCACTCCTTGAGAGACTAAGTCAGCCTTCCTCCTTCAAGTGTATTCAACACTTAGGCTAAAGACACCTCTTAGACCACCACATCAGACCTTCACACAAGAACTCAAGAGAGAACTTTTAGAAAGAGAAAGGGAAATTATATTTATAGAGAGAGAAGCTCTAAAAATACAACTCTTGTTGGATGATCTCAAATGCTTCTACCCCCCTCTATTTATAGGAGAGGGTCCACCCCTTCACCTCTCCTAGGAAGATTCTAGATACGGGCCTAATGGATTTCTCTAAAATGGTCCAATAATCCCATTAGGGGTTCTAGAATAGTCCATTAGGATTTCTAGAGTCTCCTTTAGAGTTTCTAGAATTATCCACACTTATCTACACAAATAGAGAAGGATCTAGAGAAATTCCCCTCTAGAACCTCCTAGAACCATCTAGGAGAGTGTAGAACCCTATACATCTCTCCATACTTATCTAGATTATAAAAGGATATTCTACACTATTCCGAAACTAGTAGAACCTCGATGCCAACCTTTCGATGCAGCCCGTAACATCACGCTACACATGCATTGTGAGTTATACTATGAGCTTTTTGTATATTTTTAGCTAATATTAAGAACCTATAAGGTAGTTTGGTAATGTTATATATAATAAGTATTTTTAATAAAAATTACTATTTTATTTATCTAATATTAATATTGTATTGTGATATTATTTTTAGGTACAAGATTTTATTAAATTAAGCCTAAGCATTTTAACCGAATACCAGTAAAATTTTATTTTTGGTGGAAATAAGGTAACTGTTATACCCTACTAAAATGTATAGATTATCGTATGTAAGCATATTAAGGTTTTTGGCCTATGATTTGTGTGTATATGACATGTTACAAACAATCTCATGATTTTTAATGTTATTTTGGAAAATGGAAAAGAATACATGCTATCTCATGTATGATGTGATATTTGTGAAAGAATGATTAAGAAGGGGCCTAATGCTTGATGATGGATGTTATGTATACATAAAATGCTAGGTGGAGTATGTATTGACACTTGTGGTAAAAATATTGCTATTATAAGACCTAGGGGCGATTTGGTCATTTGGACACATAATGATATTTAACCCTAAAAAGGATACCTAATATGTCATATATGTTACTAAGAATGGAGATAGGAGTTTAGGGTATTATAAATACATGTGTTAGTGAAAATATCAATATTTCATGGCCTAGGGGTATTTTGGTGATTTTAATGTATGGTGGTGATCATCTTAATAAAAATGCTTGCTAAGTGTTATGTAGTGTTGAAATAATAATAAGGGTTTATGGTGTTAGTAATGCATGTTTGGACATAAATATTAACATTTTATGACGTAGGGACATTTTGTTAACTTTGTATGAACTGGGGGGAATAACCAAATAAACCTGCATAATAAGTGTTAATTAGTGTTAAATATAATAATAGAGTTTATTGTCTTAGTATCACATATTTGAGCATGATATTCAATAAAATATGGTCTAGGGGCATTTTTCTACTTTTGCATGTGATATGGTGATTCGCCTAATAAGCTTGCATGATAAGTATGAATTGATGTTAAATATATTGATTGGGGTTTATTATCCTACTACCACTCATTTGAGCATGATAATCAATATGGTAATTTTGGTAATTTTGTATGTAATATGGTAATTAGACTAATAAACCTACATGATAAGAATTAACTAATGTTAAATAAGGGAATAAGGGTTTATTGCCTTAGTATCATCTATTCAAGCATGATTATGAATATTATAGGATCTGGGGGTATTTTGGTAATTTAAAGTGTACCATGATGAATATGCTAATGAATATGCATGGTTTATGGGTAACTTGGTGAATTGGAGTACACTATGTTGTTGTTTTCATGAGCATGTAGGAAGTGCATTGATTGTTCATTAAGCATGAGAATGTGTGTTTGGTTGTTCTAGGAGCACATGTTAGGATGTTATGTGTAAAATGGTTATTTGATGTGTTGGGTAACTTAACTGCATGATCAATAGTTTAATCAGGATGTGTTACTCTTTTTATGGCATGCTGATAAAATAAATGGAATTTTTGATGGAAATGGATGGTAAAGAGATAACCTAACCTTAGGGGAATTTTGGTCATTTTGACCTAAAGTGCCTAAGTGTGAGTATTTGAGCCTAGAATGGGCTTAGTAGACTACTTATGTTGACATTGACAATAATCATAATTCCGGTTAATTCATAATATTGGAAATAAATAAAAATGGTTAAGTATATGATTAATGTGTGATTCTCATGATCACATTAAAATACTAATACTTAAAGTGAAAGACCCCGAGATCAAGAATGGTAGTTCCTTAGGGGTTTCTACTCTAAAGACGTGGTTTAGCCCATGATTATTTTGGATTTTGCTAGCGTGCCTTAGTGCCCCAACCAGGCCCTACATCTTACTCCATTTAGCTCTACGCACCTAAGTAGAGGGCATGCATACTTATGGATTAGGTTTTCTTGTCGGTAGGGTATTGTGTGCCTTCGTGTACCAATGTAACCAAGGTATCTTTGTGTCCCTAGGTTGATAGTCGATAGGATACTGTATTGCTCTTATATGCCAGTATGACCAGTGTACCTTATCTCGGAGTTTGTGATCTACCCTTCGAGTAAATAAAATAGAATTATGTGATAATTAATAAGAAATTATTATTAGGATATTTTGGTAGTAGCCTTTAAGTTTACTTGATTTTCGATAGCAACCTTTGAGTCTTCCTGTGTATCAGTATCAACCTTTGAGCCTACCTGAGTTCCAGTAGTAGCTTTTGAACCTACTTGTGTATCGGTATAAGCCTTTAAGCCTACCTGAGTTTCAGTAGTAGCCTTTGAGCTTGTGATTTGGTAGCAACCTTGGTGCCTATCGTGATGGATTGTGTATGATATTGTATTGATGGGCCTATGGGCCTACCTATGAGTTGAGTGGATAGTGTGTATGGTTGAGTATGTTGTTGGATCTCTAATTATACCACAAAGATCATCGCTTGGATGTTCTATTGGTTAGTTCTGTTGTTTCTAAGTTAATGAGCATCGGTGGCATATGATCTTGATGCATGTGGCTATCTAAATGATTATTACATTTCAGTTAATATATGTATTATTCCATGTTCATGTGTCTGATGTGTTGCGTGCGGGCATTACATATTAGTCTTGTATAATTGGTTTCTCAGTACCATAGTACTAAAGGGTTCATTTATTGGGCCCCTACTTATTCAATGGGTAGCGGCCTTTGCAGGTTAGCTCACATGTACTATTTAAGATTAACTCTTCGGGTTAAGAGCATAGGAATATCCAAAAAAGTTTATGTATTTTCCTTATAATCTCTTATGTTCTCTTTTCATTGACCTTATTTTGTAACCACATTTAGTGGGTTGCATTTTCTATATTCTAACTATTGCGCTACTTTATTTTATGATTATATCTTTGAGTTTGTATTAAGTACATTTTTAGCCTTAGCACTTGATATCATAACAGTAGAGGAAACCGGTTTGGTACTAAGTGTGGTGGTAGCACCCCAAAATTTACTATATTTGTTTCCGCATATTACTTTTAAAAATAAAATTTTTTTAGTAGTATATATTGGGGGTGTTACAACTCATGCCTAGCTCCCTTTATTCTTCTAGCCCAAAAAACCCTATACTTCTCCCTCACGCATGCCTTCCCTTCTCTACATGCACATATACATACATACATAGGCACTCCTCCTCAACCCAACTTCCCCAATCATCCAACCCCTATCTCTCTCATCTCAATTTGGTTTGCTCAACAATCACCACCAGCCCTTCCCCTGTGCGTCGCCCCTACAGCCATCACCATCGCCAACCCCCTTCTTCTTCTTCTTCTTCTTCTTCTCCTTTTTCTTTTCCCTTCTCCTCCACCACCACCAAACCCTGAACCCATACCTCCATTCTCCTTCTCCATCCCCTGCCTATATTTTCTTTACCCTAAACTCCACTATCTAGCCCTCGGCTCCTTACCACCACACATCCTCCTCTTCAGCCTTTCTAGCCTCCTCACGCCACCAGAAACCACACCACACCAACCACCTGTTAACCACATCCCTCTATCCATGCCTTTCCCTACCTTTTATTCTTCTTCCCTTATCCCTTCCTTTCTCTTTATCTCCCTCTACCTATTGTTTCTTTTTCCTCCCCACCACAGAAGCCAACACACCACCACACCACCACCACTCTTATCAACTTCTCCCTCTATCTTCTTTGTCATACCTCCTCGTCTCGCTAAGCCTCCACCTTTGCTGCCTCCTGCACAACTAAGCCATAACCACACCACCACCTACCCACCTCTACCCCTGTACCATGCCTCTTTACAAAACTCCAAAGCCATCCCCTTTCCCCAGTTACACCAATCTATTAAGCCAGACAACCAACAACCACCACTTCACCATTCTCTACCTCCCTACATCACCACCTACCTCAGCCATCACCTTCACCCAGTCAGCCTTTCTCGCCCCCAAGCCTTCGGCCTTTGAACTTTGTCCAAAGACTCACATTGCATGAGTAGTATGATGTTCTACCCTTTAAAAAATAATTTATTTACCTATATTTCACTCAAGATCAATTTGGTAATTTCCCTATTTATTAAACATTTTTAATGAAAAATATTATTTTATTGGTTAAATATTAATTTGGTTAATGTGGTATTATCTTCAAGTAAAAAAGTTTGATTAGCGGGGCCTTATAATTTTAGTAGGATATCCGATAAATTTATGATTTTATGGAAATGAGGTCATTCTTATACTCTATTAAAATATGAGATATCACATTATAGTACATTAAGGATTTTAATGTGTAAATTTTACTAAGTATATTTTTTATGTTATAATTATTTGTTTAAAGAGTGGTAGCATAAAAATTGATAAAATGGAGCATGTTCAATTTTGTATGAATTATTGTGTGCACAAAAGTATGTTAAAATGGGTTTATGTTGGGAATAAATTATATATGTCATGTGTTTCCATAATGATAAGTTGAGGATGCCTAGGTATATTTTTAGCATGATTATTATTATTGGGTGCCCTAGGGATAATTTGGTTATTTTAAGTATATCATGATATTCACTCCAATAAGTATGTCTTAATTATTGATAAGTATGGAAATATGTGTTTTGAAGTTTTAGAAAAAGTATGTTAAGGTTTTACATGCTACGTCATGTGTAAGGATACATGTCATGGTCGAGTATCTATGTAAAATTGTGACTATGTATTTTTATGATGATAGAATGTATTGGGGGTTGAAAAATCATTTATTTTGTGACTTGTATTTGAGATTAGGGTTGATTGATAAAATTTGAGATTGCTTTGTAATTATGTTGAAATTTCTTGTGTAAATAATAAACACCATGTTGATCTATTTGGTGTCAGTAATAAACACCAAGTTGATTGTGGAATCTCTGTGGTTGATATTTTGTGTTAGTTTGTATGGTTGTAATCATCGTGATATTTGGACCCATATTAAGGCATGTTGGATTGATATTTTGTGGAGTTATAGATCCATGAATATTCTTAATTGTTGTAATAGTATGTTTCATGATTGATTTATGTTGTTTGATTATATGCAATATGATCATGCCACCTCTTAAAAGGTGTTGTAATATACTCAGTATGAGAAAATCATACTAAAACTATCACTTTTATGTGGTTGCAAGTTTCGATGGAAACTTGGGTTGGGTTTGAGTGTTCAAGGTTAATCTAGTGTCTCTTGTTTTGGTTACGGTGTTATGTTGTTCTTGTTGCTCCCTTTTGGGGGCAAAAAGTGTTGTAAAATTTTTGATATTGTTATCAAATCCATTCTCCCTCCACCTTGTTTGGTTTGTTGTTGGTTTTGCCTCAGCATTAGATTAAGTTGACCACACTTAATCTTCATATCCAAGTTGTTTTTGGCCTTACATCCGACATGAGTTAGGTATTAGTTATACCCTTCATCATGTTCGATATTGTGTAACACTCAATATTTTGTATAATTGCCTCCGCTAAATCAAAAATTTTAAGTTGTAAATTTGTGGGTGTTACATACTCCATCCTTCCAAAATAAACTACATAATCTTCCTTTTTTCATCCAACTAAAATCTAAAGTAGAAATCACTCTCAATCTCTTTTTTTTCTATAATTGTTAATAAGAAAATTAGCATCATATCTATCAACATTTATTAGTGTCTCTTTTGCTAGACTGTGATATGGTTGTAGTAGTAATACCTCTGAAGGATAACCTCTTTTCTCTTTTCACAAAATCCTCATAGGTGTAGCAACTCCAATGCCATTTGTAATACCCTTTTTCTCTAAACCCTAAATTATTCATAATTTATTGTGACTAGAAAAGATATACCTACTTTGAATATTTAGTACATCCTTTGATGGAACAGAAACCTCATTTTATTTTTGAATTGTTTCGTTTTCGACATCTAACCCTTTCTCACATTTTTATAGCAATAAGATGGTTTTTTTAGCAAAATAAATCCATTTAAGCTCTAAACACCTCGTTTAGCTCTTTTGATGGTTAATCACGGAATTAGGATAAGTTACAACTAGAATATCCAAGTTAGATTGATGCGAATAACTTCTTAAGGGAAATCTAATACAAGTTGAGCTTTCATAGCTCAACACAAAAGATGATATTAAGGACCAGGCTACTTGGAAATTGATGAGTTGCCTAAGGAGATGTTATTACTATTGGGAGGTGGGTTGTCTTCCCTCCATTAAATGGACATGTCAAACTTAATGTTGGTGTTAGTGTTTTGGGCAACTTGGGCTATATCTGGGTGGATGGGTTGTTGGATTTTTAGCTTCTTAGCTAATGTTGAATTTGGTAATATACTGATTGTTGAGTTGTGGGCTATCTACTACAACCTACTTCACACAAAGGAGAATGTTTTTTATAGGGTTCAAGCAACTAGTGATTCATATATGGCAGTCCACTGGTCAAGCCTCCAATTCTAAAATATCACCTTCACTTACATATAGTGGAATCAAGCCAAGCTTTATCTCAGGAGTTCAATGACTATACGTTTGCTCATGACTATAGAGAATATAATGTTATTTTTGATAAACTAGCTCATGGTGGTAATTCCCTTATGTTTGGTTGTGTAGTGTATGCCACTTCCCCTCTAATGTACGTTCATCCCTAATTTTTGATAGGGTAGGAGGTACCTTACCCCGTCATTGTTGCAAACGCATTTAGGCATGCAACCCCTTAGTTGTGTAAAAATAACACAATGTAATCACTCTCATCGATTGGTATTTTGCATAATTAGCATAATGAATGTTAGAAACAATTCTCAATACAAGATTAATACATAATGCATCTAGAAAATTTGATGATTACAATTTATACAATAAAAATCATATCTTAACATCATGTATCATATATGGAAACATAAAAGGCATATAATTACAATTTAATGTTGGAAAATACTATTGAATAACCTCTACTATTTATAATCTAGTTAAATATATGGAATATGAATAAACTAAATTAGTTTATATTCCATCACTTACTCCAATGTTGTGTGAGGCTAACTATTTCTATTTCTAAAATCTTATAATCCGGTTCTACATGTAGTGCTTGTAACTCTACTATTCTTGTATCATAAGAAGCCTATATTTTCCTATTAAGAGATTCTCTGTGTAAGGTTGCCAAGTATTATTTGAGTATGCATCCTACATATTGCTTGATCGATGACCTTCATCCAAATCAAAAGAAACTTACAATGATTGTGTGGCTTATTAGAGTTTATGAGAATCATCATTTCCATAGACCTATTGCTTTAGATGCTTGCTTAACATAGTTTGTGGACCTAAAAGCTATGAACAATTAATATGCACTAAGGGTGTCCAATATAAATCATATCGTGATATATGATGTGCATTAGGCCTCCTTCATGTTGTTAAAGAATACATAGATGGAATAGTTGAGTCAAGTCAATGACATCGCCACAATTATTGTGGAACCTATATGTGATAGTGTTGGCGTCTTCACAATTAAGCCAAGTAGTAGAAATTTGGGATAAGTGTTGGCCTCACATGTCAAACGATATTTTATATACTCAAAGAAGGCTCTGCGAAGAGTAAAGTATGTAATTACATTTATATTTAATATAATATAACATGGTTCTTATTGTTTTAGGTGTACATATTTCACTTATGTTATATATTCCTCACTTCATGTCCATTACTTGCAATCAATAATCAAATCAAAAGTTTTTGGTTGAGTGGAAATTAACTTTATATAATTTTCCAACAATGCCAACACTTGAGTCCACATTCTTTAATATTTCATACAAAAAACTTATTCATGGTGAATTATGATAGGATAGAAATGTATTGGTTGAAGAGTACAATAAATCCTTATCTACAATGACAGATGAATAACTTCATATTTATCAAACCATTACAAATGAAATCAATTAAAAAATAGGTAGTATATTATTTGTTTGTGGCTATGGCGAAATAAGGAAAACACTCATATAGAGAACATTATCACCATTAGTAAGATCTAAGGAGGATATAATGTTAAATGAAGCGTCAAGTGTTACCACATATTTGCTATTACATGACCCATTCCAGTTCATGTAAATAAAGATTCCACTTGAAATCTCAAATAAGGAAGCCCATTAACTAAATTACTTATTTAATGTAAGCTTATAATGTGGGATGAGGCTTCTACATTTCATAGGTATTATATGGAGGCTTATATAAAAGCATCCATGATATATTGCAATTTACTAAAGGGTTTCACCCTCATATACCATTACGAGGGGAAAAAATTGTATTTAGAGGAGACATCAAGCATATATTACCAATTATCCCAAAAGTTAGTTGGAAAGACATAGTTCATGGAACCCTCACATCATCTTATCTATGGAGATATTGTAAATTGTTGAGGTTGACTAAAAACACGAGGTTATAAAGTGTTGCTCTAATCATCAAGTTGTTGAATTATGATAATTTTTTGAATTGATTGCATGAATTAAAGATGTCATGGGCAAATGAAAAAATGATGAGCATTCAACAATTGAGATTCCTAAATATATCTTACCCAAAAGTTCATTAACTCCTATAGAAACTATTATGCAAAGTGTATTTCAAAATTTGGATCTAGCTATCAATTTTCCAAATTATTTGCACATAAGGTCAATTTTAGCTCTAACACTTTGTTGTTGTTATAATTGATTATATGTTATTTGTTAAATTAGTGGAAGGGAAGACTTATATAAGCTCTGATACATCATGTCAAGCCAAATCAAATGCTAACCTCTTACATCAATTGCATACACTAGAGTTCCTTAATAGTCTTTGATGTTTTGGTGTACCAAATCATGTTTTTCAATTGAAAGTTGGAGTTCTTGTGATGTTAATATGCAACATAAACCATTCAACAAGGTTATGCAACTGAACATGATTAGTTATTACAAGACTTGGTAGTCGTATTTTAGAGGTGCAAATTCTTGGTGGAATACACACAAGAAATAATGTGTTAATCCTTAGAATGTCGCTTACCACTTCTAAGACATGAATGCCATTTAAATTCAATCAATAATAACTCCACATTATTGTTTCATATGCAATGATAATAAATGAAAGTTACGGTTAACTACTTTCCAACATTGGTCTTCTAGTAAAGAAATTGGTGCTTAGGTGCTTAGTCATAGTCAATTATATATTGTTATTCGCATGTTACTTGATGTAATGGACTAAAGATCTTGATATGTCATGATCACAATGAGAAAAATCATACTATTAGAAATATTCTTGTATCATAAGAAAGCCTTACCTCTCCTTGCACAACCAAACTCTAAACTCACACCCCTACCTATACAATTTCCCTTCTTTTCCAATCTTACCCTTCACCTTTCTCCCAACTCTAAACTCTCCCTCATCTCTCCTCCCTCTCCTGCCCCAACTCAACAACCATATCTATTGAAGACTCAACAAAAACCATCAATTGAAGACAATAATCAAGATTTCAAGACATTTTACATTGAAAGGCATGAATATTGTTATTTTTTGTTTGTTAAAATTCCTTATTTTTGAATTAAAAAATTTGTACGATTTGGTGCTTGTATTTTTGAGTTTAATATGTTATTTGTTTGAAATAAGTGTTTGTAAGTATAGATCAAACTTAGGTTAGTAGTTTTGTAGTAATTTTTTTTATTAAAATTAAAGCTTCGAAGAGTAACAATGGAGGTTAGCGATGGGTGGCTCACCCGTAAGTCACCCCTACCAACATGTGACTTACCTGGTGCTCTCCCACCTACATGCATGGTTCACCCGTCAACCCCTTCCCCAAACAGACAACTTACCCCTCAACACCCTACTTTCATGCTGTAACACTCCCAAAAATCATATTGAATATTTTCATTTCATCTCTAAGAACCATACACCACAAGAGGGGGTGTTACCGCTGCTAGCCTCATACCAACTACAAGGCTAATGGGATAAAAACTCAACCAAAATACCACAAGAAAAAAAACCTTCATAACATAAAAGAGTTAAGTGTTGATATAAGAAAATACTGGAAATACAGAACATAAAAGAATTAAGTGTCAATGCAAGGAAATACTAGAAATACATAACATTGTTTAGATACAGGAAATATTAATTAAAACTGGTAGGAAAACAAGTCCATATGACACTCTCTCTGACCCCAGCCCTAGGATACCACAACATCACTCTACCCCAACTAAGTCATCATATGTAGCAAAGTCATCTATGGCATCATCAGTCACCTACATAGACTCAAGAGGGGACACTACTCATGGAAATGAGCAACACTCATGAAAGGGGTGATCAACATGCTACATACTGAGTAAGGTAATACTATAGTCATCCAAGAATATGATAATTCATGGTATTATAGCCAAGAACATGTAAACACATAAGCATGTTATAGTAGTTTGCTCGTTTTGTCTACACTCAAGCCATTAGTTCAAAATCTAGTCATCTCTTGAATTATATCCATATGGATTCGGGGACCCCACTATTCTCACTGATGGACTAGTATAATACAACCCATTGCATCACGCTCCTGGCCACTATTCTCACCAGTGGACCGGTAAATACAAAGTAACCCAATGCAACAAGCTCCTGGCCACTATTATAACCAGTGGACCGATAAATGTAATATAACATAGGGTAGCACGCTCTTGACCACTATTCTCACCAGTGGACCGGTTAATATAAGGATATGTTACAACTATTCCCGACCAATATGGTGTTCCACTATAAGTAGTTAGTGTCTTTTTGTCGTTTATTATTACCCCCACTATTCCCACCGGTGGACCGGTAATACAATACAACCTAGGGCAACACGCTCTTGGTCACTATTATAACCAGTGGATTGGTAAATGTAATACAACCCAAGACAACACACTCTTGGCTACTATTATAACTAGTGAACCGGTAAATGATACACATATACCCGACTTAATGATCTTCCACTTTAAGTAATTAATATCTTATTTATATTTTGTTTGTTCAGAATACACCCATAGATCCACGCATTAACCAAGTAAGAATCCCATCCAACTACCACCCCAGGCTAACCCTAGGCCCTTGGAAACCCTAATTCCTTAAACTCAATGTATCCTCACTCCCTAATGATCATTTGAGTTCCCAAACAATCCACCAACCCAAACAAGCCATCAGGACCTTATCACTTATGATTCATAGCTCGCTTCCCTCGTTCCTCTATATGATAACCATTTCCCTTTAGGGTTACCCCCTCGAAACCCTAGTTTAGCCTGTGTGGGGCCAACCTCTCATACACTTCTTATTTAGCCCCAAACTCCTAAAACCAAGCACAAGTTTCCATAACTATCCATCCCCCAAATTTTTTAGCCTAACTCCCTCGTTTCACATATGCGATAATAATCTCCATAAATGACTCCTCCCAAAACCTGAATCTCCCTTTTTATTTGTACCCTCTCTTACACATCCCAACTAACCATCTGAATGAACCCACATCCTCTATAAGGTGTACCCCACATCATAAACTAAAGGTAAAACACCACTCCTCCATCTTCTACAAAAGATAAAGACCTACCCTTTGGGTTTTTGAACTCCCAAAGCCCTAATTTTGTCCCCATCACTTCCCTATCTTCCAGCATCCAAAACTCCCCCATGTTCACCAAGCTACCTAATAATACCCTCACTATCCCCCTAATCCTTTCTTTGCAACTCTCATTCCCTTAGTAACCTCTAGACATGGTCATACTAGGTTGGACATACCCCCATTGAGGGCCAACTCTTCCCATGCAAAATTTACCCTAATCTCCCTTTCACCTTTACCATTCTTACTACCCAACCTTTTTCCCAAGGAATATTTAGAGTGATTTTTCTCTTAGGCTTTCTCCTTATGCTATCTCCCACCATCTTGTCCTAAAATACCCAATGCCACCAAACCCTATCAAAGACTCATAGAATTAAATACACAATTTCTCAAAAATTCTCAAGACATGCATTATCATATAATAAAACTTTACAACAACATATAACCAAGAAATTAAGACCAAACATGCACTTACCTTAGGTTCCTGTAAGCCAAGTTGCACAACAATCTTGGAGTATATATGTATAATTATATTTCATGAAAGTATACACTTATTCCACAACCAAAGAACATAAACATAAACCCTAGCTATAATTGTATCCTTACCTAAATGGCTCCAGTCTTGAAGTAATGAGATCCTACACCTCCTATTGGTGATTACCAATTCAGTACCTAAAAATGAGAACACCCAACTTAAGCTAATTTATCCTTTTTCTACCTTCTTCTCTTTTCTTAATCAAAATAATAATGATATTAAGGATAATAGAAATAATAATAACCAATTAGGTAAAAAGGATTAAAAATAAGCAAAGATGGGGAGAAATAAGACCAGAATGAGCAAGATGAGGGGCGGGAGGCATGGCAGCGGTCACGGAGGCAACGACAACACTAGGAGGAGGGATTTTGGGTTGGAAAAGGAGTGAGGTTGGGTTCCTTGGGGTGGTGGGGGTTCTGGCATGAGGTGGACTAATAGGAGGTGGTGGTTTGAGGCGGCGGCTACAGAAATGCTCGTGGCAGTGCAATCAAGAGGGAGGGAGGAGAAGAAGGAAAAAATAAAGGGGAAAAGGGTGGTGGAGAGGGCTAGTTGCATAGGAGATGTGCCTCTGCAGGAGGGGAGGTGTAGGGAGAGGGGAATGGACCAATAGTGGCAACGGTGTGAGGTAGAATAGGGTGGCGTAGGGCAGCTCGAGTTACCCACTTCACATGCTCAGGGAGAGGATAGGAAGGGGAGGAAGGGAAAGGTGAGGGGCTTAGTGGGCATAAGGGGTTGCAGGGAAGGGAGAGGAGTAGAGTTGGGGCGACGACGTGGCCTAGTTGTGGCAATGGCGACATCTAAAGGTAAGGGGAGGGAGATTCGTTGGGGGTGATTCAAGGGAAGAAGGAGAGGAGAATGAGAGTGGAGGTTTATAGTCGATGGAGGAGGAATAAGGACAAAAGGGTAGGTCGCTGGGTAGCCGATGGTGGTAGGGAAGGACGTCATAGGGGCGGGTGTAGGGGGTGGCAGGGCAATAGGTTGCAGGTGAGTAGGGGAAAAGAGAGACATGCAAGGGGGCCCATGCAGGGGCATGCCAAGTGCATGCCCTACATGATTGAAAAGAGAAAGGGGAGAGGGGAGTGGTTGGGGTGCTGCGAAAATGGCAATGGGGAGGTTGTGCAGGGGGCACAAGTGCGAGATAAGGGACGGGGAGAGAAAGGGGAAAGAAGAAAAAGGGGAGGGAGAGGAAAGGAAAAGAGGGGGAGGCTGGTTGGGCCGTCGTTTGTGGGGGAGGGGAGAAAAAGAAAAGGCCCCTTGGGTTGGTTGGGGAAGGAAAGGAAGAGAGGAGAGGGGGCCGCTGGGCACAACCTAGACAAGGGAAGAAGAAAGAAAAAGGATAAGGAAATAAAAGGAAAGAAGGGAAAGTATAAAAAGAAGAAAAAAAAAAGAAAAAGAGGAAGAAAGAGGGAAAAAAAAGGAGATGGTGGGATCTTTTGGGTTTTGGGGGTTTTATAGGTAATTATGAAAATAATAAAAATAATTAAAATTAGTTAAAATTTTTCTATAATTATTATTTTTTCTATAATTTATTTTAGGTTAGATAATTAAAATAAAGCTTTCAAATAATAGTAAATTTTTAAATCCCATTTTGTTGTTAGTGTTAGAATTATTAATATTATTATGTGCACCTATAATTGAATTTATTTAAATATTTTATTATTCTATTATTTATTCCTAGGAAAATTTTGAGGTATTACACATGTATTCCTCACCAGTCAACAATAGCCTCAAATGGGTGATTTACCTATTGAGCACCCACTCCCATGGACGACTCACCTATAAATCCTTGCCTCAACCAAGTGACTTACTCATCAACAGCTTTACCCCAAACCCTTATCCATAAACCCAAACCCTAAACCCTTAACCATTACACTCAAAGCCTTTAAACCCTATACCATTACCCACAAACCATAAACCCCAAAACTTTAACCCTAAACCCTAAACCTTACACCCTTAACTATACAAACCCACACCCTAAAACCTAAACCATAAACCCAAATCCTTAACCCTTAACCCTAAAACCTAAACCCCAAACCATCTAAAAATTAAAGCATAACATTTATTAATGATTATTTTGTTATAATTGACAAATGGCTGGTAGAGGAGGCAGAGGTAAAGATCTGAGGTAGATTACTTCTACTATTACTAGGGTGGCAAAGGGGATAGTTACTGCTAGTGCTAGAGCATGAGCTATTATGGATCGAGGGAAAGCTCCTCGTATTTCAAACACACATCATGTGTCATTTGATGTGGAGAATTATGATAACAATGAGGGAGCTTTCATTGACACAAACACATTTAACCAAGCAAGGATCTATTTACGCATCGGCATCAAATGACAATTGGCAATTTACTAGACCTACAGGGGGTCCACTAATTACAAATATTTTTACTAGTTTCAAGGGTTGTGTGGAATATTTCATATGGAATAATAAGCATATAATTTTTATTATTATACAAATTGATTACTATTTTTTTTACCATGTAATTCATTATTCTACTATTCTTTTTATTATAAGAACTACACCTTATGCTAAGGGTTTAGTCTAGAACAAGAAGCTCGAGAAGACTATCACATGATGATACTAGCATGGGTCTTGCCTACGATTACGTTGAGATCATAGGCTTGAATGATTTATATAACACATACTTCAACCATCATAATGCCTTCCTCATCTTCACTTTTGTTGAGAGGTGTTTCCTAGAGACTAATATCTTCTACCTTCCATTCGGTAAGATGACTATTACCTTATATGATGTGATTCACATTATGGGTATAAATTTTCATGGTATGAGTGTACTAGTGAGAATTTTCCTAGTGATGGCAATGTTATAAAGCTTCTAGCTAATATGTGGAGTGAACTGGAGGTGATGGTGGAGTCAACTTTTATGAAGGGCACCTCATTCGCATTGGATGATAATTTTTTTAAGTTTATGACTCAATGGATTTCTAATGATGAGTCTTATATCCAATTTTATTTGTAGGCCCTACTATATTGCACGGTTTTTTGTGACATGTCCAACAAACATGATCCATTATCAATAAGCATATTAGTAGCTAATCTGACCCCCTAAAGCTGGCACTTTAGCATTTTTATATAAGCAACTTGGGATAACATCTTGGATTGGGTGCAAACAACTAGGTGGGTGCATGAAACTATTAGAGGTAATTATTTATTGCTAATTATTAGTTATAAAATTTGTTTAAATATTAGTTAAGTTTATTATATGCACATTATAATTGTGCACATGCATGGATTATGAGTATTTTCCTTACTTTTGACCGAATTATTCTCATATATATAATCCATCATGTGATGCTGCAATGATGAGGTGAGATACATTATTAGAGGCTTTCAATTGTACTAATTTATATGAAAAATATTTATACTATTTTACATGCATTTATAGGTTAATTTCTTACCGTTCGATAAAGATTCATTGATGAAACATCCTAAGTCAACGTATCATGCTACCTTATGCTTCATGGATATTATGGAGCCTTACATGCCATACCGAGTTACCCAATAATTTGGCTACCCCAAGATTATCCCAATTCCTCTTATTGTTACAGCACATAAATTCTACCATAGTGCAAACATAAAGAAGTATAATGCATATCACTCTAGTTGTGCATCATTCTAAAATGCCTGGCCACGCCATCAACTGCACTTTAGCTCCCAATTTCACTGTTTGACATATCTATATGATGCCTTAGTTCACTACCTTCCTTGGTATCATCCTCAAAACCACTCATTATTTCATCATGTATTTGTAGACAAAGAACCTAGCGATGTCTTATACATCAAGACATAAATAGAGATGAATAATGAACTGATGGATAGGTAACACTATTGGTTTAAAGAAGAGAAGAATAGTATAATTGAAAAGGATATTGGTTTTGATAGGTTAAAAGATGTATACTTCGCCATGGGAAGGTTTAAACTCTCATCTAGTGAAGAGGAGAAGGCCGACCAACCCTCGTAGATGATGATTTTGATGGTACATAATATATATATATATATATATATATATATTATATTGTATTTTGATTTTGATGATTAGTATAGACAATTTGTGTTTCTATACCAAAATCTTTTTAATAATTCTCAAGGATATTCATCAACAAGAACATAAAGTTCTACAGCAAAATACTTAACATAATGCAATTCACCAAAGTACATAAAGTTATACACTAAAGTTGTTACAATACAACAAATCAGCAACCAAAGTCTCTCCCTTGGTTAACACCCATACATATTCCATTCCGATACAACTGAATGTGATCATGATATAACTCAACCCATCCAAATACTCTTGGATCAACATGCTTGTACCAATGATTAGATAATGTGGCAACATTGTATTTTCCATCAAGGTTAACTACAAGCATATAAATTACCATAACACGAGTCTCATTAATATATAATATAATGAAAAATATATGTAATATCAGTTTGAGTAAAAGACATATTGATATGTAGTGGGATAAATTGTTGAGACTTAAGATGATAATGATCTGATTAGGCCGTCGAATGTTAGGTGGAACTCTATATGGTAAATATGTAATTGACCCTAGATGACTCAAGCGAACAAATACCACATTATACGTTGTCGTAAAGAGAAATCAAAAGTCACGTTGTTGTTACCATTTCTCCATTGGAGTTAATCCTTTCTAATATATTTGGCATTGCATGTTTTTAGCAATAAAATCTATACAAATATGCTTATATGTAATCCCCCAAAATTTTATAAAACCTATAACTTAATAAAAAACTTTTATTTAAAATAAATTAGCTTTTAAAGTTATTTAGTTTAATTATTTTATGGATTTTGAGTATGTAAATTTGGATAGGAGTATTTAATAAATTAAAAATAAATATTTTGTTATTTTACCATATTATTTTTACTTAAATAAATTTTCAAACTAGCATTTTACTATAACTATCCTTTTTATGCCCATAAATTTAATTATATTAAATTAGATTATTAAATAAAATTATTATTAAAAAAATATTACATCCTAGTATTTTATAAATTCAATGATTTTAAATTTTCCCATTTTTCATTTTCCATTTTCTTTTCCTTCCCCTTTTCTCATTTTCCTCCTTCCTTTCTTTTTCTTTTTTTTTCTCTTCCTAGCTCAGGCTGCCAAGCTCCTCCGCTCTTCCACCTGGGCCACAGGTCCGTTCGCTTAGCCACGCACAACCCAGACTCCCCCTCTTTCTTTTTTCCTTTCTTCCCTCCATCCTGGACCGGCCGGCTCGCTTGTTTTTTTCCCCTATGCGCCGGCCTGGTCTCCCTCCCTCTCCCTTCTCTCTTTCTTCTCCACCCGCCTCGACACAGCAATCCGATTAGTCCCCTTCGCCATGACTGCCACCAGCTGCTGCCTCCCGCTGCCACCTCCTGCAACCACTGCCACCACCTGTCCTCCCCCCTCCTCTCTCTCCCCTGCCCTCTTTTTTTTCACTATTTCGGAAACTGGGCAGCCATGCACCCCATCCTGCATGGATCCCCTTTCCTCCTCGTCGTCACCCTCTCCCTGCCACCCTACCACCACCCCTGCCACTCTAATCCCTTCCACCCGATCAGCCCCTATCCCCTACCCTTCCTCTTCTTTTTCTTCTCCCCTTCAACCATTTTCTGCACATTCCCTTCGAGCCATCTTTCTCCCCCGATTCCCCTTCCTCCATTCTTCTTTCCCCTCCATTTTCCCCTTTGTTTTGCACGCCACCACCCTCCGCCGCTCCGACCGCTGCACCTAGCCCCTGCAGTGCCTCCTTCACCCTTCTACTACCGCCCTGCACTGCCCCAACACCACCCAAGCCACCCCGCAACTCCCTCTTCCTCCCCTCTTCTTTTTCTCCCTATTTTTCACCCTTCTCGACAACCCACCTGTAACGCCGCCGATCGCCGCCTTCCGGCCGCCTCTTCCGCCACCCAAGCCACCATTCAAGACCCTATAACCCCCTCTACCACCACCATGCCTTAGTTGGTCGAAAACAGCCCTTGCACCCCTCCATTTTTCCCTCCACTTTTCCTTCCTTCTCAGCCCTTCCACCTCGACCCACTTTAGCAGCCACCTTCGCCACCTCACCGCCGCTGCCTCAGCCTCCCTTGTCCGCCAACAACCCATCCCCAGCATCCACCTACACCCCCTCTTCACTCCTGCACCATCCCCTTGCCTCCAAACCTCCCCCATCTACCTTCTTTCCTAGCCCAAATACCCTAACCCGAAAATAACCATCTTTTCTCCTATCACCCCCTTTTCAAGCCCTTTTTCCTTTTATTTTTGCATGCAGCTCATGCTACATATGCAGCATGAGTTCCTGCATTATTTGGCCATTTTTATTAAAATCTTTAAGGTATGATAATATTTAAATTAATTATTTTCTTAAGCAAAATTTATAAAGTCTTATATCTTGATTTTCTTATTTCTAATAAATATTGATATTATTTTTTTTAGGTATTGATTTTTCTAATCAAAGCTTGAATCTTTAACCTAGATACCGATAAGATTCAAATTTTGCGGGAAATTAAGGTAATCGTTAAACCCCACTTAAACGCATGATAAACATATGTTTACACATTAGGAGTTTTAATATGTTATTATGTTTGATATATGGTGGTTAATATAAATTATGTGTTTGCTTGCATTGTTTAATAAAAAGGAAAGTATGCCCTTTTATGTGTTATGTGTGGAAATATTGCTTAAGGAAAGAGTTTGGCTATTAATGGAAGCATTAAGTACCTATCCTTGTTATTTTATGTTATTGTGACCATTTATGCATGAATAATATTATTGTTAACCCTAGGGGTATTTTAGTAATATTTCTTGTGCTAGATTATGGTCTAATATGTGTGGGTGCTAATATGCATTATGTTAAAATATAATGGTTGGTGGAGTTGGATATTGTTAATGGAGTATTGATATTATTATTCCATGTGGTAATGTTAACTTAATAAAAGTGGTGTAATAAGGGGGTAAAGTGTTAATTTTGAAGGAAAAGGGCAATATGTCAATTTTATAAGTAAAAAGGGTATTGTGGTAATTATGGAAGTTAGGGGTATTATGGTAATTTTATGAGTAAAGGAAAAGATGGTAATTTTTCAAGTAAAGGGGCATTATGGTCATTTTTTGAGGTAGAAGGGCAAATTAGTAATTTTATAAGTGAATGGTGAAATGATAATTTTATAAGTAAGGGGTATTATGGTAATTTTGGGAGTGAAGGGGTAATATGGTAATTTTGGACAAGAAGGGCAGAATGGTAATTTTGTAGGAAAAGATAAAAATGGTAATTTTGGATGTAAAAGGGTAAAATAGTAATTTGTAAAGTAAAAGGGGTGTTATGGTAATTTTATAAGTAAAAGGGTATTATGGTAATTTTGTAAATAAAATGATATTGTGGTAATTTTGAAGTAAGGGGTAGAAGGGTAATTTTGTAAATAAAAGGATCTTTATGGCAAACTTGGGAGTAAGGGGTAACTTGGTAATTATGACAATAATGGAGGATAATTTGGTAATTAAATTATGATCAAAAGGGGGGCAATTGGATAATTATAAGAGAGAAGGGTAATTTGGTAAATTAACCAACAAAAAGGGTATTATGGTAATTTTAATAATAGAGAAGGGCAATATAGTAATTATAATAATAGAGAGGTGTACATGGGTAAATATAATTATGGAAAAGGGGAAAATTAATAATTATGAATATGGAGAAGGATAAATTAATAATTATAAATACGGAGAAGTGTAAATTAATAATTATAAATATGGAGAAGGGTAAATGGGTAATTATAATTATGAAGAAGGGTAAATTAATGATTGTAATTATGAAGAAGGGTAATTTGGGATTTATAATAATTGAAAAGGGTAAAATGGCAATTATAACAATTGAGATGGGTGAAATGGTAATTATGATAAATGAGAAGGGCAATTTGGTAATTTATCCAACTAAATGGGCAATTTGGTAATTTAAACGATTAAAGGGTAAAGTGGTAATTATTTAACCAACTAAAGGGGCAAAATAGTAATCCTGATAATAAAGGAGGGTAAATCGGTAATTTATTCTACTCAAGGGCAATTTAGTAATTATAATAAAGGAGAAGGGCAATTTGGTAATCTAGCCCACCTAAAAGGGAAATATGTTAAGGTTAACAATTACAAAGGGCGAATAGTGAACTAAAAGGCGTAGGAGATAACTTAGTAACATAAACCAAGCAAGGGGTAAATTGATAATTATACAACCTTAAGGTTAATATGGTAATTTGGCAAGCAAGGAAGGGATGACTTAGTAATTATATAAGTAAGGGGTAAATGAGTAATTTGTACCTAACATATTGTTGTGATTGTGGAATTTCATAATATGATTTAAATAACGTTGATTAGCAAGGTAAGAGTATTTGATAATTAGTAAGTATACGAGAACGAATCCTAATTCGGAATTATATGAGATCATGGTGGCCTTAATGATTTCTCTGTGTTATCTTGGATAACCGCCTGAATAAGAAACGACTAATGATATCAGAACGATTGAAAGTGAATAATTATTTGATTATTGTGCTTTTCGTGATCACTTTAATTAAGACACTAATACTTAAAGTGAAAGACCTCGAGATCAGGAATGGTGACTCTTTAGGGGTCGCTACCCTAAAGACGTGGTTTAGTCCACGATTATTCTGGTATTTGCTGGTGTGCCTTTGTGCCCCAGCCAGGCCCTATATCTTACTCTATCTAGCTCTACGGACTTGGTTAGGGGGTTTGCATACTTATGGATTAGGTGTCCATGTCGGTAGGGTACTGAGTAGCTTTATGCACCAGTACGACCAGGGTACCTTTGCGTCCTTGGGTTCTTGGTTGAAGGGTACTGAGTAGCTTGTATGCACCGGTACGACCGGTGTACCTTTGTGTCCCGGGTTCTTGATCTCCCATCCAAGGCAGGTAAATGGATTTGTTGTGCTGATTAAAGAAAGGAAAAATACTAATCATGAAAGTGAAAGATGATGAGCCGGGCCTAGTTGGATTATGATATTGATTACCGATCAACCAGTTATAATAGTGGCCCAAGAGCGTGTTGTCCTGGCAAGTGATTATGAGTACCGATCCACCAGATATAATAGTGACCCAGGAGCGTGTTGCCCTGGATGATATTGATATATATTCCGATCCACCGGCGAAAATAGTGGGGGTCCCGAGCTCAATAAAACCAGTTATGTATGTGAATAAAGTTGAGGAAAAATACTAATCACTTATAGTGGAACACCATGTGAGTCGGGGCCTGACCGGTCCACCGGCGAATAATAGTGGCCAGGAGCGTTTTGCCTTGGAGACCGATCCACCGGCATATAATAGTGGTTAGGTGCATTCTGCCCTATAAGTGACCGATCCACCGGCTATAATAGTGGGGTTCTCACAGTCACATGGATATAAAATATGAGATTGATTGAATAATGATGAACTAATGGCTTAAGGCCGGAATGTATTGATTTTGCGCTATGACATGGCTTAAGGGCCGAAAGTATCGATTGTTCATAATGACCTATTGATATCTGATGCGATTGTTAATTATGTGAATGTTATATATACACATCTTGTTATATATGCATGTAGTTTTGTATCATGTGTGACTTTAAAGGGTTACTCAGTACCATAGTACTGAAGGGTTCCATTCGTGGGGCCCCTACCTATTCAATGGGCAGTGTCCCTTGCAGGTCTTTTTCAGGTGCTACTCATGTGGGCAACGAGAAAGAACGTAAGGATTATCCGGCCTTTAGGATTTCATTCTTCCTGTTCTAATGTATAGTTTAAATGTAATCTATTCTTGTAACCACCATTGGTGGAATCTATTCTTATAAAGTGTTTACTTGCGCAACTCTGATTTAAAATGGTTTGAATTTCTAGCAATTGATATTTTGTTCTTTAGCCTTAGCACTTGGTACTGCAACGGTATGAGTGAACCGGTTTGGTACTAAGTGTGGCGGTAATATCCCCGAAATTCACCGTTTTATATTTTGCTTCCGCTATTTGTTTTAAATAAACCAAAATTTTTAAATAGTGAATTTTGGGGGTGTTAAATTATATAACTCTTGATGAGTCGCCAATTACCTGTACATTACAGTTCTAATATTTGATTGTTCTTCCTCATTGCTCATGAGTTATCGTGTAACTACTCTAAACCCATAGTTTCCATCGCCCACAATATCACAACATGAATCCATCCATAAGAGCATAGCTATCTCAATATCATAAGACCATGGGAAATCATGTATGAGTCGACATGCCCTCCTAGTACTGTGCCTCCCACTACTACTTCTCTCTCGATTCGATCAACCAGGGAACTAGCAACCTCTACTAGGAGATGAACAACCACATCCTCGACCTGATCAACCTTGACTCGTAGTTGATTCTGAATAAGCACGCTCTATATGCTCCCATATTGATAGTTAATTCTTTATGCTATTACTAGGGCTAACTTTGCATTATTGAACTTCCGTTTCTACCAAACTTGTTGTGCATGTCTGAGAATCTCATCAATAAGATTAGAATATTATCATAGACATGATGGTGAATAGTCAAGCATAATTAGCACCTTAGACATAATGTTAGAAGAAATTGGACATATGGATGGATCAACAATTGAATCATCGAAATCAAGCCTTTCTTCACTTGGTTCGAAAAAAGTGAAAATCTTCCAAAATTGATGCATTGCCGAGACGTGAATGGATTCTTAATCTCATTTGTAATGAAATATCTTGTGTACACATGGTAGACTGTGTGTCATTCTAAAATAACACCCATATCCCAAGGGGTTAGGAATAACCATATTGAACCTCTTGCTCTCCTATTCAATCAATTCCACTATTTTATGATATACAACAGATTTGAGCTCATTAAACTAATGTGGAATAACAACTTATGATTGATCTAAATCTTTTTTCACTTCATTAATTTATAATCTTATCAATATATCAATCTTTGGGCATAATGTGTCAAAAATCATATGTGATGATGACATATATTTCTTCATCTTACCATGTTTACTTTCCACCCTATGATTAAAATTTCAAAATATAAGTACAAGTTAGTGATTATTTAGTAATAAGTTAAATGACATTGAATATTACAACAAAAAAATTATAATTGTTGGTCGTATGAGTGCCAAAGTGAATAATTTTTTCAACCCACACAAAAATAAAACCTCTCCTTATATGGATTCAACTAGGTCTCATGCACATATTATATTAGATGTGGAAATCTGTCATATTTGTCACGCATAAGTAGAAGCCCATTCTCAAAGGTCTTAATTATAGTTTCTTGTACAATCTTCTTCCATTTGCCATGTAAACATTCTCTCACTACTATAATTTTCATCTTTTTTTATAGCATGAGAGAGAACATTATTACTAATGTACCATATGCATAAGGAAAATTTGTGGACACTGTTTGTGTTAGTCATAATTCTATATTAGTGATCACCACATTTAGTTCATGAGGCTCCATCAATCTCTCTCCTTTATTAAGCACCCATTGATAGTTATGTTCCTTTTCCTTTGTCATAAAAGCCAAGAGAATGGTAAAATTCTTAACACTAGATACACAACCAACAACCTTGTAGAAATGAAAGTTATACTTGCTGGTTTTGTATGTGCAATCTAAACAAATGGCGTATGAAAACCCATCAACAAAGTAATAGAACTAAGGTGTTCAAATAAAACATCACTAACTACAATAGAATCAGGCCACCGATGATGCCATGAACAATATTCATTAATTTCTATGAAGTGTAATAATTAGCATGACTGTACATCACATCAAGCTCTACACCTTGAACTTACATCTAGCATTGTAGATTGTCTTAAGTATTGTAGTATTATTCCAAAACCCCATTTCAACTTGTTGATAATCTCCTTTGGTTTGATATTTATTTAGGTTAGTTCGTCCACCAATACGCATTCTTTAGGAGATAATCGACAGGTAATGAATGACCTTACAAATACTTTTCTAATTATGCATTCCACATTTTACCACTAGCCTCTAAACGCCACAAGCATCTTCCCCTTCAACGTATTCTGAATTCACAATCATATTTTTTGGACCTAGTAGATTGAACACTTTCTGAATTTACTGAAGGTTGTCATTTATATGCACCACTTCTCTCGTAATGTATCCAAACCCTACTTTTTTTTTTGACATTTCGATACCTAAAACCATATTATGTAACCCATTAAATTAATGACTCACAATCATTATAAATCTTATCCATAGCAAACAATCTACTCCAATCAATATTAACTAGATCTTGATTTTGTAATTAATAAAAAAATATAAAATTATAAGGAATACATAAATATAAAAAATTAATAACAATAATTTATGGAATGAGGGTTTTTAGATAATTCACCTGTCATAATTTAAGATCAATGGGTGGGTGACCTATCAGATCTTACCTTTCATGGATGAATGACCTATCAAACAAGTCTCAGACGGGTGATCTACTTATCAAAACAAGTATTTGACAAGTGATCAATCGGTTAAGGTTGTCCTCTGACGTGTGAGTTACTCGTCATCCTTGACTTGTAATGATTCACTTACAATTGGATCTATTTTTTTTTAAATACAATTTACGATTCTTTCATCCAACTCTTCTTTATTAAAAAAATTGTTATTATCATTCTCTTCTTTTATAGTTATTAAATTGAATATTGTGTTAATTAAATGTTGAAGATTAATTAAGGAGAATAAAGAAATGGGGAAAATAATAAATGAAGAGACGAAGAGAGTGGAGAAATAAAAAAGGCTAAAATTATCAAATATAAATATATAGAATTTTAAAGGGTGTGCACTTAGTAATTACGGTGTATATAAAACATTACCTATAAGAAAATGTTTTGGAATCCATAATCCTAAAAAACTAATTTGATTTATTTATTTATTGTTACTATGGCCTTTTATGTTACAATTATATGCTCAATAATTGAATTCTCAATTTCTCTCTCAATTTTTATGGTTAATTTTTCATTCTTTTTGGTTTTCCGTATGTAGCATCAAGTGCATCCCCGAAAAGATATAAATATTTTTTACTTGAAGCTAAAAAAACCTCCAAAGGAAACCTCTGGCTTTGAAATTTTTTTATTGGTTGGTTAATTTTTTTATAGTATATTTATGCACAAAAAAAAAAAAAAAACTAGAGCAGATCTTATTTATAAATCTACCACTACAATACAAGAAATCGTAAACTAGTAGCATTATTTTTCGCTGCTCCGTCCAGCTGTGACCTCTGGAACCCTTCTACAGTACAGACCATCCTTTCATCTGCTCTCCTGTATTCGCCACATTCGAAGTTCGTTGCAAACTAGCACCTGGTAATAGAGCCCTCCTCGATTTTTTCTTTCTGTTGGGCATTTTTACTGATTTCCGAGTTCCACTTCCTGATTATTGCTATCTTATAATTCGGTCATAGTTAAAAATTTCGTAGTCGCAGCTCTTGGCACTATCAGTTTATTCAATCGTTGTGTTTGCTTTTTATTTCGGTTCTTTTCTTTGACAGTCGCTGCTAGCATTTGCTTAATAGTTATTTTCTTCCATTTTTGAAAGTTGGTTACTCATAGAGGAACCCATTTTGTGGGTTTGCTATCTGGCCGTTAGTCCACGCATTTCTTCATTTGGCCACTCTATATTGAACTTTGTCATTTTTAGCAGTTTTTCACTAACCTTCCTTGCGGTTAGATTTAATTATTTCAGCTTTGGTTCTGTATGTGAAACGGGCCCTAGTATTTCTAGTGATCCATTCATGAAGAAACGGTTGTTGGTGCTTACATGCTGTTGTTGTCTTGATTTTATTTATGCTTTTGTAGTTTCCTTCTTGCTTTCATCTTTTTTACTTGCTATTTGAGAAGTGAAAACTCAAGTGGATAGTGCTTACTAATTATTTTCTATCTTTCCATTATTTTTATTTTTTCTGTTATAGTTCATTGCTTTCTTTTTTGATCAATGCTGTTATAGTTTGTTTATTATCAAGGTATTGGAAATTTAGTTCAGGCTTCATGGGTGCTGTATTTTGCTTGTATGAGTGATAATTGCAACTTAATATTTGTGAGTGGTAAAACCAATGCGACAGCACCTGGTGAGACTAGGCATGATTTGGTTTATTTATTCAATGCTATTATAGTGTTTGTTTTTGCAGTTATTGTTCATTGCTTTCTTCTTTGATCTATGATATTATAGTTTGTTGATTATCAAGGTATTGGAAATTTAGTTCAGGCTTTATGCGTGCTGTATTTTGCTTGTCTGAGTGATGGTTGCAACTTAATATTTGTGAATCGTAGGTGAGATAAGGCATGATTTGGTTTTATTTATCTTTTGAAAAGGTATACATTTCAGATCTTGTGTCTGCACTGAGCATCATAATGTTTTGTATGTCTATATTGTAATCGTAGTTTATAAATATTTTTTCTCCTTGTAAATGTATTTTCTGCATATGCTTATAATGTAATCAAGGATTTGTGCTCTGTTTTGGGTCTGTCATCTATCCTTTATACCTTTAGCATCACATTAATTCTTTGGATGCTTATTAAAGATCTTAATTATCTTGAAAAACTAAAACCACATAACTACACAAGTTTTGTTTCTCTGGTGAAACACCTGAAAATGTATGAATTTTTATTGTGTAATTCAGGCTTTTTAAATTAGGGTAGGTGTTTCCTGGAGATAGATGTCACTGTTGTCTTTTTGAAAGGCTCTGCTTTAGAGAAATGTATAGGTTTCCAGTTGGAGATAAGCTCTTGATTGAGGCATTTCCTGAAATCCATTATATATTTATGCGAATTCCGTACCTGTGTTAGGTTTATCCTTCTCGTGTGTCCATCTTTTTGGTACAAATAATCTCACACTGTGTAAAGATATATTGTTGTGGCATCTCTTATGCTAGTTGATCCTTGGAAGATGGTGTTGGGAACATTAGACATCCAAGAGACAGAGACAGAGAGAAGTAACTTGAGAGATTGTAACACCCCAATTTTTACTACTGAAAAGTTTTGTTTGCAGCGGAAATAACTAAGTAAAAATAGTGGGGATTACCGCCGTGATTGACATAATTTTGGTTTATGCAACCGTCCTTATATCAATCATAAGGCTAAAAGTTTCAAAGTGATACAACGAAGTTAGAATCAAAAGTGCATTTATAATACAAATACTGAGTTTGGAGTATTATTCCGAGTTTATAATACCAAAATGCAAAAAGGGGATCCCATGGATCAAGAGTCCAAAAAGGGTATCTAGTATAATACATAATCCGGATAACAGATACTCTTCACCCGACCCCGACAAAGAAGGAGTCACTCATCCCCACACAAGGCGTCATAGGCCGCAAAGTCATCTACCTGATCCTATGAAACCTGCACATAAGATCCAGGGCCTTCTGCTCGTGAGAATGAGTAGCACCCATAAAATGGGTGGTTAGTACGCTACGTACTGAGTAAGAGAACAATACTATCGAGAATAGGAATACAAGTAGTACATGCTTTCACATTAATTGATAAAGGAATACAACCAAGTAAATGATCATCTCATAAGGCCTATTACGATCTAGATCTGTTTATTGAGTATAGTTCATTTTCATTATTTTATGTGCGATGAGTGCAGGAACCCCACTATTCTTAAACCGATGGAACGGTCTGAAACTTCTCAGGGATAACACACCTGAACCACTATTCTTTTCGATGGAACGGAGGTGATAACATCTTCTCGGGGTAGAACGCTCCAGAGTCACTATTCTTTCCAATGGAACGGGAATAAATCACTATGGTCCTAACTCACGCATTCTTCCACTTTAAATCATTAGTATCTTTTCCATTGGTTGTCAAGATATGTTTTATTTCACGATGAGTAGGCACCCCACTATTCTCAACCGGTGGAACGATTTGAAACTTCTCGGGGACAACACATCCGAGCTACTATTCTTTCCGGTGAAATGAAGATTAAAAACATCATCTCAGGGTAGAACGCTTTCCGAGCCACTATTCTATCCGGTGGAACGGGAATGCATATATATACATTTAAGAAAAATAATTCCATGGCCCTACTCACGTGCTCTTTCGCTTTAAGTGATTAGTATCTTATTTAAGATTGATTTTCAGGCATAGAACACAGTCAAACAGATATGCATATAATACAGGTCCAAAACTTTAAGTCCTGCCACACCCTAATTACACTTTCTTTAGTGTTCATTCTCCCATGTTGGTTGTTCCACTTACGTTGTATTATGACATCTCCCAAAATTACTTCATTAGTATCACACCCCAAAATCACAACCTAATTCCCATGAGTTTGATTTAGTAATATCATTCCAATGTTTATATATCACACACTGAAGTATCCAATTCGAAATCCTATAAAATTATCATGACACCCCATATGAAATATTTATCATTTCTAATTTCTAATAGTTATTCTCTAATCCATGAAGATGGGATAATAATAATAACATCTCAAGATGACTTGTCCCAAATTTACTATTAAACACTTATGAACCACAAATAATGATAATATCCCCATGAATTACTCAAGTTATTATTGTCATGATTTAAGTCTCCTAACACATAAATTACCAAAACTTCCTTAATATCCCAATATGACCAGTTACCCTTTTAGCACAATTAACACCTTTCTTTTATACAAACGTATACCTTCCATTCATATTATTTTTCCTAGTCCCCATTAATTATCATACCTCATGAGAGACCTTAAGGCCATTTTTCCACAACTTATTCAACCCATATTTTATGATACCTTTCTTTTATACAAACGTATACCTTCCATTCATATTATTTTTCCTAGTCCCCATTAATTATCATACCTCATGAGAGACCTTAAGGCCATTTTTCCACAACTTATTCAACCCATATTTTATATCATAAGTCATAATTTCATGGTTATGGTATTCTCATCCTTCAACCCATATTTCATACCTTAAGTTATAATTTTCACAAATATGACATTCTCATCACTCAACCCAGATTTCATACCATGAATATATTTCCATAAGTGTGATATTATCATCATTCAACCGTAGGTATATTTCCACAAATATGATATTAACATCACTCAACCCATATTTTATGCTATAAGATGCATTCTCACAAATAAGATGTTATTGTCATAATCATAACATAATGGTATCTCTTACAACTCTTATATTCTTTCAACATAACATGCATAACCTTACAAATTATCAATATCAACATATATTACATATTATAGCAGCAATATCATGAAAAACACATTTATTCGAACAAGCAATTATCATCAAAGGTCCTAAGCATCGAATAGTATCCTTACCAACTAGGACACTGGGCTCTAAGCACCCAAAAATCCTAGACTTCCTCCTCCGAATTTACTGAAAAACCACCTACGAAAAGTAGTAGAATTACGGTTAGACTCGAAGAGTGAAACCGAAGGGGGAAAATAAAGATAAAGAGGGTAAAAGTAGGTATAACCGTAGTCCCATGAGGGTTTGAGATGTGTGGATGTTTAGAGGAATGTGTGGTGGAGCTATGGTAGAAGTTTGGTGGTGTTTGATTGATGTTTGGGGGTGAAAATAGGGATGCACGGCACCAAGAGTCAAGCTCAACCTGAAACTGAAATCTTCTTTCTCAACCGTTATTTATTTTTGACAATTCAATTAATGTGTGAACAAGGTGGATTGATTTTGTTTTTAAATGATGATAATGAGAGAGAGTTCAACTGATGTACAGGGTGGGACAAGTTGAGAGTGAAAAAGAAAGGGGAGAGTGGCAGCATGAATAAAAGGGTGGTAGTTGTTAGGCTTTTTTAACTTGGCTATGCTAGTTGGGTATTGTGAGCTAAAAACATAGATTTAATTTTTATTTTATACACTGAACAAAATATTTAAAATAATAAATAAATATGAAATTTTGGAGCCCAGGGGTTGATTTGGCCCGACTTGGACCAGTCAACCCAAACCCAACCAAACCCATAAAATTATTGATTGGGTGAGCCAAGACCCGACCTGGTACAAACCTGAGCTAGGCACCCTCCTGTTGAACAAGTCTAGTTTCATTTTATCCTTGGTTAGAACATAGTAGTAATTAAAAAAAACATACTCAATTTGAATGGAAAGCTTGAATTTTGTCTTGTATAAAGTACTGAACTTGAGAGAGAATTAATGGAGAAATTGAAGAGAACTGAAAAAGAGAGCTCTGGATCTGCAAATTAAGACTCTCTGTGGCTTCTTTACATAAAATCACTTAATGCGACTATTTATAAGCTTCTAAATTAAACCTAAATCGACCTATAATATCACAATCGAAAAATAACTTATTTGGGAGAAAATTGGGCCAACATGGACTGTGTAGGGAAACACCCCTGTGTTGGCTATGTATAACGAATCCAGTGGTGTAATTGAGATCATAATATGCCGTGGGAACAATTTTAGGTCCACACGTTGAAGCTCTCGGTCAATTGACTACTCCTTGGTCCATTTGATTTACGAATAACATGTCAGCTTGACTCCTTTGACCCAGTGTTATACTATTATCCAAATCCCCTTCTTACTGGGTTCTTTGCTCCTGTTGACCATAATATCATCAATCCTGCAAAACTTGGCCAAGAAACAATAACTCGAACTTAAAAACATATAAATCATAGCATATGACACAAGTCTATATAAGAACATTTGCATAAATATATCAAATACCACGAAATAATAATATATATGATATATATGAGGAGCGTCTTAGGCTTAGAAAACATTATAGGAAACCTAACTTCTTGGTGGGTATGGATAAACTAAACAGGTTGTTTGTAGTGTAGTGGTTGTAGCAGTGTGCTCTTGTTGGTAAGGAAGTGGCGATGGAGTATATATTATGTACCTATAAAAAAAAAATGAAGAACTATTTTTTCCCCACTCTATTCAATGATAGAGATATTGCTTGATATTAAATAAGATGGCTGTTGCAAGGTACTGAATTAAGTGACTTTATATATGAATGTGTTGTAAATTTTTTTGAACCATTTATCTATGTAAGTGGTGATCATACAATTAAATAGCGATGCTTCTGTAGCGTAGCGGTCGCTATTAGCCGTTTTTTGGGTCATCCACGACATAAAATTACTGATACACTATGGTTTTAAAATTTCAAATTTTATGGCTATAAATCGCTGATAAATTTTCTAAAAAACATGTATGATAACTTCTTGTTATTCATTTACTATATATATGTAGGACCAAGTTAGTATTGAATTATATTAAAGTATTTCTATTTACTACCTTCATATCAATAAATAACATGTATTGTTTTTTCATTCTAAGGCAGAGTTGGGGTTATTAGGACAATTTAATATATAATGACTCACTTAAATACTTCTAATATAATATAAAACACTAGTTTATTAATATTTATATTCAAATGATCTATAAATAATAATTAGAGTATATGGTGAAATAAAAAAAATTTATGCCGTGATGATTGCGTCATATAATTTATCGTTCTTGACACTTTGATACCACATTCCTAATTTTATTGCTTGGTAGTGATATGGTTGGATCATGATGAAACTAGTATTTCAGAATGAAGAAACTTTGTGATTCTGTGATGCTAATCATGCGAATAGAAACATCATTTATTAATGTTTAGTAATTCACTGCATGATGACATTTCTTCAAGGATATCATGGCTACAAGGATTGCTTCAAGATACCCTCGAAGGCTTTTTAGCAGTGGCAGTGGCAAAGTACTGAGTGAAGAGGAAAAGGCTGCTGAGAATATTTACATAAAGGTAATGTCCCTTTAATATAAACAATCTGAGTCCTTGTGTTATGAATTAGAGGCTGTGAGAAAATATTTTAAACAAATATACTACTTATTACCCGTGAGCACCTTTTCAATAGAGGAAAAAAAAAACCCTACATCAGCAGTTGGCCTGTATCAGTCTCTAGACTCTCCGATATTTGTTTCTGGAATGTTTTCAACATTTTGACTCAGTTTATTTTTGCTTATCTGAGCTGAACTGGTCTAATTTGATTTAAAAATTTCAATGAATTATTATTACTATTGTACTATTATTAATGTCATAATTAATATGTTTTCTATTAGTATTATTACTATTGTTATCATTATTATGATTAGGGCTTATCCTACTTAAATTATTTTTGCTGATCTGATTTGAACCGACCTGAATTAAAATTTTCAATGAGTTATTATTATTATTATTATTTTACTATTACTAATGTCATAGCTACTACTTTTTCCATTATTATTATTATTATTATTATTATTTGTGTTGTTATCAATAATATCATTATTATAGTTATTATCATTAATTTTATATTTCTTTTGTTATTATCAATGATATGATTTGATAAGATATGTAAATAAGCTGAGAGAAGAGACCTTTATTATCATTTTTTTTAATACTTCTTTTGTTATTATTAAAATTTTGTCTTACAAATCTTGAAAATAATCAGAGGAGAACAGACCCCGAAGCTTAAAACTTTGACACCCACACTACAAAGGAAGTTTAAGATCTAGCAGTGTTGGTGTCAATCACTCTCTTATACCTGGCAAGCTGATGATGGTTCTTGTGCATCTGCTGTTTTCAAATATATATTTCTCATTATTTAGGAATCTGATAATTGCCTCTCTATTGCATTTATAACCCTCATGCAGCGGACCTTTCCCTTGCGTTTCTTGTGGTGAAGATTTGTTCAAAGGAAAATTTAGGAAGAGGCCTGTTTGTTCAGACAGTTGCTTATATCTTATTCTGAATTATTTTGTAAAACATTAGTATCAGTACGAGTTATTGACAGAGACATGATCAATGTTCAACAACTTCTGTTGTGACAAAAATGACCTTCACTCCCTTTCATGTATACCAACAAATAATCATGTTAGAAGGCCTATCATACTGATGGTAATTATCACCTTCACCATGTGAGCGTGGTGCAGAAACTTCTCCAATGGAATGTCATATATTTTATCTCTTGATTGATGGCTGTATTTAGCCTGCTAGTGTCCTATTTGTTATGTTATGATGCCACCATACTGAAGTAGTTCTTTTGCCACAGAAAATGGAGCAAGAGAGGTTGGCAAAGGCTGCACGCAAGGTAATATATCTGAAGATCATCACATGGTGATGCTCCATTTAATAATATTTGTTCTCTTCATTATTGATTGAATTAATCTAAATTTGGGTCATAAATTGCCATGAGCTGTAATGCTCTAGTACTAGTAAACAGAAGAGCAGATAAGGAGTAAACAGATTTTAATGTGGCAGGATGAAGAAGAAAATGGTGTAAATGTTGAAGATTAAAAAAATTATCCAAGGTGGCATTGTTCCAGAGGAACCACTATAAGGGTCGTCACATTTCTAGGTTTTTGGATGACTTGGAAATTTTATTTCCATGTCATAAGACTTCTGTTTATGACTAGGAGTCTGAGCATCTTAGGTCCAAGATCAAATCCCTCATGTAATATCTTGCGGGTCTTCTGCAAACGGTCTCGTACTAGCCCATAATCTAGCAGAGGCAAGATGGTGTTCATCTTTACCTCACCAGATCCTGTCAATGGAGGGATTCGCAGTCTGTTGTCAACTTATTAGGAATCCTAAGATATGGTTCTAATTAATGACGCATTCATATTTGTGCTTCCTTGCAGATATTTGCGATGAGCTCATGAAAGTAATTTAGTTAGTCTTATGTTTAGCTTGTTGGATGGCTTGGGCTTCGCGTGTGAGTATATATCATACTTCATAGTTTTAAAAGTTGGACCGACTATCGAACTAGTATCATTCTTGGTTCATTGGTTTTAGTAATTGGACTAGCGGTTTGAATTAGTCAAATTAATGGTACCTGTTAGTAAAAAAATGTGAAATATGTAACAAATCAAACTACATAAGAATCAAATTGCGAGTTTTTATACGTTTTTATACCGGTTTAATGGGTTTTGTTGGTCTGACCGGTTTTGATCCTTTTTTACTGTTTTCATGATTTTGAAACTCATTACATGAAAGTGTACAGTAATCTGACCGGTTCATGGTTTGCTCAGTCATATTTAAGACTATTGTGGGTATGTGTATATATATAGGTATGTATATTTATTTATTTGGTTGACAAATCTTATTGTAAGCTATGATAAAATGGAATGTTTTTCCCAATAGGCTAAGACGTAAGTTGAAATAGTACTCTCTTCGTTTTTAAAAGATTTTCACAAGGATAAACTTTGACTATTAATTTATCTCAAATTATAATATATTATAATATAAAAGTTTAATTATCATATTTGTATTAAAAAATATTTTTATAATATTATTTATTTATATTTTTTTATCAATTTATATTAAAATATATGAATGGTCAAAATATATTTTTGAAATATACAATGGCTGTCTTTTAATTCAGAGGGAGTAATAATTTATTAATAATTTAGTTACCAAACGATGCCAAGAAAGATCTAACGTTGTTGTCGAAGCAGTCATAAGAGTCCAGTCCAACCATAGTTCTAAAACCCAGATCAGGCCAGCCTATTTGGTTACTCTGTTGGACTGGTAACTATAATTTGTTCTGTTGTATTTTCTGTGTACGCAAGTCTGTTTCATCTATTGTATGATTAAAAACTCCCAAAATTTTGTCTTCTGTGGGTTAATCTATTGCACAGGTTTAGCAACTAAACCAGTTGATCGGGTCAAAAATTGGCGACTGGTCAAAGAAAGGCTGAAAGGCAGATATTGGCCAAAATCTGTCTTAATTTTATCTAAATCTATTAACGAAAATATGAATATGAACTGGCAGAAGATTAGCCCAACCAGTAAAACAAGTTGGTAAAAAGCTGATTGAACATTTTTAAGACTGGTAAACACCGTTATTTGTAATTGTAGCATAATTTATATTTTTGTTTGTAGTTATATATTTTATTGAATCACTAGTTTAACTATTTCAAATTACTCGTCAATCTGGTTCTTAAAATTATAGTTTCTAGTGTTTCCTTATACACATTGTTATGAGCACATTCAATGTAAAGTTTGGTCTATTGGTGGAATTGTGCGGCTATCCGAAGCCCAAGTTTTTACGTTTGGGTTGTACTTGCCGCTTATACTCCCCTGGCAACACCAAAGGTTAATTAAAAAGAAGTTCGAAACACTATTCAGTGTTCTCTTTTTAATCAAAATTATCTGCATTCAGGGTCCACAGGCAGAAGAAAATGCGGCAACGGGTGGATCAGGTGGATCGGTGTCTGATGCTAAGCCAAGTGGCCAAGACTCGTCAACTGCCAATGTATCAACTGACAAATACCGGAACTATGCTGTTGTAGCTGGTGTTGTTACTGGCTTGGCTGCTTTGGGGTGGTACATGAAGGGTTCGAAGAAACAGGAAGAAGTCCGGGGCTGAGTTCAGCTCCTGCTAACTGCCAATTTGCTTCTCCTTTATCTTTCCTGCTTTGTGGTGGCAGTAGGGTGAATCAGATGCTAAATAAGTAGCGTCTAATGCAAAGTAAACCTTGTTTTCTGTCTTTTATCGTTCCATCCGGTTTATATGCATAGATCGTATGAAAAGGATAAAGAACATTGAGGCATCACGGATGTCTTTAGAGCTCGATGAACGACGATTCATTTCTCTATTTTCGATCTTCTCGGCAACACTAGTCGGGTGGTTGTGATGAATCCCCTGGGATCTTACCTGCGTTTGATTTGGAACCCTACAGATGCTGTGGTCTTGATTGGCAGTGAAATCTTAGCCAAATGCCAAGTTATCATGAGTTTGACATCAAGTGGCCACAGATACTGTGTGGTGTAATTGGTAGCAATTTTATGAATAGATAACTTGCTTTTTTTCTACAATGGTATGCGGTGCTTGTATGTGTGCATGTCATGTCACTACTATAGATTTTTTGAAATTATTTTATTTTCAATTTAAATTGTCAAAAAAATATATACTATAATGTCATGGTATCCCTCCCCCCTTATAAATAGTTACTATTTTTTGGTAAAAAATTATGGTGAAACATAATATAACAAACGTGAAATAGAAGTGTGATGAATGGGTATACTTAGAGATTCAAAAAATTGATTTGATATTAGAAAAATTTTAAATTAGGGCTATTGGATATTGGGTTCAGAATTTTTCTAATTGTCCGACTAAAATATTTGATTTATACGAAAGATATATTTATATTTATTAAAATATAAAATTATCTTCTTTGATAAAAAGTTATTACAAAATTAATATCTAATTTTTATATTTTATACCAAATAACATTACTTACCCAAATATTATAGCCTATACCTCTTGTCCCAATATCTACATTAATAATAGGTATGATGATAGTACTTAGAAGAGATGATAAAAGTTGATATGATATGATATAATCAATAGATATTAATTTGATCCATTTACAAATTTATCCAAAATAATTTTAGAAACTAGGTATATGAAAATTATTTGATTTGACTTAATATTTAATTGATATCTAATATGATCCTATAAATTATGAATATAAAATATATTTGATCTAATCTAATATTCGATTGATATCTAATATGATCTAAAATAGATTTGAACCACTTCAATGTTTATTTGAAATTCAACATAATCCAAAAATTATAAACCCATAAATATTTGACCAAAGATTTTTAATGAAATTATGATTTTTTTATTTTATAAATTTTGTTTCTTTCATTTACGAGTAAGAGATAAAAATATATGCACAATTTACTAGGCATACTTAGATGATCTAAAATAATAAGCTTTTCAAAGATTGATAGCTCAAATTAACAACTCTACTAGAAATAACATAAGAAAAAGCCTTAGGACTTATTTTTATCAACTTATTTTTGCTAATGTGATATGATTTGAAATTAAATGAAATTTTTAATAAGTTATTATTATTACTTGAATATAATTAATTACATAATTAATATTTTTCTATTAGTAATGTCACTAATATTATAAATTTCAGATATAGGATGAAAACAATAGACCTTAATAAAACTTACGCAGCCTTAAAAAAACTTATGCATCAAAAGTAACTTGCACTTGTACCAATATTATTCTAAAGAAGACTCATGGAGCAATGTGGTCAACAAAGAAACTCATTATGATTCCTTATCCTCTAAGCATTAATGGACTAAGATGAATTAATACACCTTAACTATAATTTCTCTATTTAATAACAAAAAAATAATCACCACCCCAAGTTAAAGCAATATACATCTTTTAGATAGGAGAACATATTACAATATCATTATCTAATTAAATATGGTTTGATATGATATGATAAGAATTAAAAATAATAATGTGGTATTATTATTATTATATTATGAGCATGTATTTAAATACTATTATTACTATTGTTATCATCATCATCATTTTTATCATTATTTTGGTATTATTATTATTATTATTAAAATTTTGTTGACATGATGTGATCAATCTATTATCAATGGTCAATATAAGTCTATATTATGCAAGTACTACATGAAATATGAATATAACATAAAATTAAAATAATACTTGAACTTGATATAATCTAGCTTACAATGGAGATGGATTATAAGTTATAACTTAAAATAATAATAAAAAGTAAATAATTCAGTTTCAAACATTTTTAAATTTAAAATGTCAACCACATATTCATAACAACTTAAAAGATAAAATAATGAAAAAATTTAAGGATTTGAGTTTAATATAATTAAACATAGAGAAAAAAAAATAAAAAAATAATCAAGCTATAAATAATTATATGTGATAGTTATTGAAATGAAAAAAATGACAATAACATTATCTAATCTAAAATGATTCGAATCGAATCTAAACCCGAACCAAAAGTAAAACAATTTGAATTTATCCAAAAGTAAGCCACACTCCAAGCAAAAGCAAAATAATTTGAATTTATACAAATTTAAGTCCATTGTTTCTTAACCCAACTCGATCTAGTATAATAGAATTAACTCGATTAGACATAATCTAATAAAATTATTTACATTTATTCAAAACTCAAATCACCTTATGATTGAAGCTAACTCGCTCCATTACCTAACTCTATTAGTACTCTGAAGTCTAGGATAAAACATGTACATGCTATATATATATATATATATATATATATATATATATATATAACTATTTAGAAACTAATATAGTGTAAATGAAACCCTAGTAGCAACCCATGTTATAACCTACTCTATCTTAGAGAGTAATAGATCGAATCACCTTCCCACACATCTTCTTCTTCCATCAACCTAGTTATCCATAAATACAAACGAAGATTCTCCATGCTTGGCACTTCCAATTGCGCTATTCCTATGTTATGGAATTAATAACTGTGAAGTTGAATAAGGAAGCCATCCACATCAGCATTGTCTTATTCCTTCTACTATATTCCAGCTGGATGTTATTTACTTATAACATCTAAGTTCAAGTGGTGTCGTTTAGGGGAATATGAGGGTATGAGTGTGTAGCTTTTGGTATCTTTATATTTCTTTGTTTTTCCTTTCATCTTCTACAGTGTGTGTATATATATAGAGGGCTTTACACAGAGATAGTGAGAGTCAAAAAAAGGAGAGATATAAAGAAAGAAGCCAAATACTAAGATAGGCAATACGGGAATAGGCAAATAGGATCAAGAAACTCAAACTGAGTGGTTCTTGATTATAGCTCATATTCATTGATCATTTATGTATCAATAAAGATAGTGATTCCTTCTTCATTTCTTGATTACATTTGATTGATAAGTATCATAGAGTAATTGTGCATTGCTGTTTTGTTCTCATAGGAAGTGTTCTCTTTGGTTTTCCTATAGTCTTTCGGTTTTTGAATAATTGAATCTAACTCTGAAACTCTACAATTGGTATTATAGTAGAGATAGGGGATTAATGGGGTCTTTAAGGTTAGACATTGACAAGTTCACAAGGAAGAATGACTTCTCAGTTTGGAGGGTAAAGATGAAAGCCCTGCTGGTCCAATAGGGTCTCCACATGGTGTTGGCAGACAATAAAACATTAGATGGAATTGATGAGAAAACCTGGATCAAATTGATGGAAAAGGCACATAGCACCCTGATCCTGTTCCTAGGTGAAAGAGTAGTCAGGGGGTCTCCAAAGAAACCACTGTTGTGAGAATTTGGGCAATATTGGAAACTCTTTATATGACTAGATCATTGACAAAGAGGGCCATTCTTAAACAACACCTCTACCCCTATAAGATGCAACCTAATCAAAGACTAGAAGATCATCTAGATGAGTTTAACAAGATATTTCTTAATCTTGAAAATATTGATGTGAAACTCAAGGATGAAGACTTGACCGCAATATTGCTCAAATCTCTTCCTCAAGATAGGTATGAACACTTTGTAGACACCATGTTATACCAATATGAGGATCTTATACTAGAAGATGTGGTTACTGCACTCACATTAAAAGAGATGAAGAAACATATTCAGAAAGAAGACACGGTGCTTGAAGGACTGTTTATAAGAGGGAGACTTGAGAAGAAGGAAAAAAGAAATGTTTTGAGTAGGTCTCAATCATAGAGTAAGGCTGAGAGAAAGTGTTTTCACTACCAAAAAAGGGGACATTATAAAAGGGAATGTCTTGACAGAGATAAAGGGAGTTCAACCGTGAAGAAAGATGGTGTTAAGAAGCAATATTATGGTGATGTGGATCTGGTAAGTGAAGGATATGATAGTGTAGAAGTTTTAATGATATCAATTACATATAGTTCAGATTTATGGGTATTAGACACTGGTTGCACTTACCATATGTGCCTTGACAAGACTAAATTTGCAGAACATGAGAAAACAAATGGAGGACATGTCTTTTTAGGGAATAAAAAGTCCTGCTTAGTCTTTGCCATTGGAAAATTACAATCAATACATCCTCTGGAAGGAATTTTATTCTCAACAATGTTAGACATGTACCCGAGCTTAAAAGAAATTTAATTTCTTTAGGAACATTGGATAATGAAGGTTTTTTCATTAAAGTTGAGAAGGGGGAGCTAAGAGTAAAAAGAGGCTTGATGGTGATGTTGAAAGGGGTTCAAGAAAATGATTTATATATGTTGAAAGGAAATCTAGTGCAGGAATTGAATGTATCTACAAATGTCGAAGAAATGGAATTCAATGATACAATGTCATCATAGACTAGGACATGTTAGTGAAAATGGTCTAAAACTTTTGGAGAGAAAAGGTTTGTTTAGAAAAAGTAGATCGCCAGACCTTATGTTCTGGTATTGTGTCTTTAGAAAGGTCATCCATTTGAAGTTCTCAAAAAGCACACATAAAACTAAAGAGGTCCTTGATTATGTACATTCAAATCTCTAAGGGCTTGCAAGGGTGTCATCAAATGGGGAAGGAAAGTATTTTCCATCCTTAATTGATGATCATACTAGGAGTGTGTGGATATACTTTTTGAAAATTAAAGGAGAAGATTTTGATTGAAGGAATGGAAGGAACTTGTGGAGACTCAAAATAGGAGAAAAATCAAGAAGTTAAGAACAAATAATGGTTTGGAATTCTGTAATATTAAATTTGGCAGACTTTGCAAAGCTAACTGGATCATGAGATATCTTACAGTTAAAGGAACTCCACAATAGAATGGGTTAGCTGAAAGAATGAATCAATATTTCATGGAAAGGGTTAGGTGCATGATTGTTTTTTTAGGTTTACCTCAATCATATTGGGTAGAAGTAGCAAAGATAGCACATCATCTTATAAACAGATGCCTGTCTAGTGCCATTGAGTTTGATACTCTAATGGAAAGATGGTATGGTGAACCTAGTGATTATGGATATTTAAGGGTATTTGGGAGCATATGATATGATCATAGCAATGAAGGGAAGCTGGAATCAAGAGCAAGAAAGTGTTCTCTTCTTGGAGATACTGAAGGTACAAAAGGATATAAACTACTGGACTTGGATGATAAACATCCTAGAATATTTGTTATTAGGGATGTTAAGTTTCGAGAATTTGAGTTCTATAATAATCATTTCCCAAAAAATGATCATCTACATGGATTTATGAATGATAAGTTTAAACTTGAGGTGGAGCCTAGTAGTGGCCAGACACAAGAGAGTGATGGAAATAATTCTCCATATGTTATTGACTTTGATGGTGAAGACAACTTAGATTCCCCTTAAAGTTCATCTAGGTATTAGCTAGCTCGAGATAGACAGAGAAGGGATATAAAACCTCCAATTAGGTTTGCTTATGTTGACATTGTTGCTTATGCCTTAAATGCAACAAGTGAGGTGGAGTTAGAGCCTAAATGTTATAAACAAGCTGTTGTAAGTAGGAGTAACAAGGAATAGATTGCAGTTATGGATGAAGAAATGAATTCATTGCACAGAATTACTGCCTGGATATTATCTCCCAAGCCTAAAAATAAGAAGCTGGTCGGGTGCAAGTGGATATATAAGTTGAAGGAGCCTCTTGAAGTAGGTCAAAAACTCAGGTTAGTAGATAAAGGCTTCAATCAGGAAGAAGGGGTGGATTATAAAGAATTATTTACACTAGTGGTTAAACATACTTGAATTAGGGGTATGCTTGTACGGGTTGCAATAAATGATATGGAACTTGAGCAGCTAGATGTTAAGATAACTTTATTTTAGCTAATTAAGGATTTTATTTTAAAAATTAAATAAATAAATAAATTTATTTAAAATAAGAAGGAGAAAATAGTTCCAAATTAATATAAATTTTATAAGTAATTTAATTGAAGAAAATTAGAGTGATTTCCTAATTAAAATAGAATTTATGGAAAATCTTTTAAAAATACTAAATTAGCCTAAAAAGGGATTTAAATATTATTTTATTTAAATATTATTATTTTTAACTATCCCAAATATTTTAATTAATTTATTTAATCAACCCTTCTATTTTTCTTTTTCCCTTTTCCCTTTTTCCTTTTCTTTCTTCTCCTTTTCTTTTTCTTTTTCCCCTCCCCAGAACTGGGCCTAGCTAGTGGCCTAGTCCCCCTTTCCTCTTTTCCTTTCCTTTGGTAAGCCCAGCCCGTGCGGTGCCTCCTCCCTTTCTCCGTTGCGCTGCATTTTAGCGTTTATCCCCTCTAAACGCTGCGTTTCATTTCATTCACCCCTCCTAGCGCCCAACCGACCCGGTCCGCCTCTCTTTTCTTTTCTTTCTTTCTTCCCCGAACCGCCTGGTTCCCCCACCTTTCTTCTTCTTCTTCCTTCACACCTGCCCAGCACCACCGACCTGTACCTGCAACTCTGCCTCCCAGCCAAGATTTTCGCCGCCGGTTACGACTGTTCTCCTTCCTCTCTCTTCCCCTTGACTCGTTGGCCCTTTTGACCCAAACCACTTCTCCCATTTTTCTTGCGATTCCCTCCCTTTTCTTACGCATTACCTTTGCCCCGATTAGAATTTCGCCGGTTTTGTTGCCGCCGACGAGCCCTAACTCTACTTGCTTACCCCCTAGTTGACCTAAAAAAACCCTAACCTCTCTTCTAAAATCTATAAATACCCTCATGATCTACCTTGTATCAAGTTTTTGGTCTTCAACCCAGAAATCATCTCTTTTCGCCGCCGCCCCTTCAGACACTAGTTTTGTCGCCTCTGGCCAACTTCGCAGCCATCTCTTGCCACCAAACTCTTCCTTGCACCGCCCTCTAGCTAACCAAACGTCCCATATCCCTCGATTCTTCCTGCACAAGCCACCCCGACTGTGCCAAGTAGCCTTCTCCACCAACCTATTTTTTGTCTCTGCTACCCTTCGCACCGCCATCCGCCACCTCTTCTGGCGCTTTCGCCGCTTCTTTCACCTCCAAAATTGTGCTGCAGACCCTCCTCTACCTTCCCCTACCTCTCTTTTCCTCTTTCTCCCTCTCCTCCTCTATTTCTCTCCTTCTTCCCCATTCGGTCGCCACCGCCACCGTGCACCGCCACCTTTGGCTGTGCCGCCACCCTCATTCAACTCCTCTCCCTCTAGGCAGTCTTAAACACCCCAAATCCCACCTTAATTCTCCCTATCTTTTTCCCAACATTCAACTTTTACCCTTTTCTTTCCCTTTTCCGGCCACCGCTGCTGCCGCCATGCACCACTGCCAGTGCCGCCCATACCCACCAGCCTAAGGTTGAACCTTAGACCCTCTCAACCCTTTATCCTATTTTTATAAGCCTTAATTTATTTTATTTCATTTATTTGAATATAAATACTATTATTATTATTATTTCAATTATTAATATGTATTATTATTATTATTATTATTAGTATTAATGTTTTTATTATTTCTGTTGAGGGACGAAGTTCTATTGTATTTTTAATTCGATTTTATTATTATTCTTCTTATTATTTCTATTATTACTATTATTAATATTAATATGTGTTTATTATTACTATTTTGAATTACTATTATTATTATTTCATTATTAATATTAAAGCTACTTTACTATTAGTTTTGCTATTGTTATGTAATTATCATTGTTATTATTATTATTATTATTATTATTATTATTATTACTATTATTATTATTATTATTTAATAAGTTTAGTATTTTTCAATGTAGGGTAGAAACCCTACTTCATTTTTATCTTCAAATATTATCCTTACTATTAATACCATCATGGTTATTATTATTTTGTAATATTATAATGGTTTTTATCATCATCATCATCATCATCATCATCATCATCATCATTATTATTATTATTATTATTATTTCATTATTTTTATTACTAAATTTGGTTATTTATTTTACTAATGTTATTATTAGTATTATTTTGGTAAAGGGGCCGAAGCCCTTATTTCACTTTATTTTTTAATAATGCCCTTATTATTATTATTATTGTGATTTTCATTATTTTGGTTATTGTTACTATTATTATTCTTGTTAATATTCTTATTGATATTATTTTTAGTATCTTTCCTATTATTATTTTAGTATCATTATTATTATTAGGGCAAAGTCTTCAACCCTATATTATCAACTTTTATAATAATTCTATTATTTCTTATATCTTTAGTAAAGTTAGAAATTTGTTAATGTTATTTTTATTAATATTTTATTACTTTCTCAAAACCCTAAGGAGGCGTAGGAGCGTGCTCCAAGACCGGCGTTGTTTTAGGTAAGGGGTTACTAAGGCCTATTGTGTGTTGATGTGCATTATATGCTTTGTATGATATGCATCCTATCTTTATTATTGTAATTATTTCATATGTGGTATAACGTGGAGTTGAGGTATGTTTTTGTATGGCATGTGTACTATATGTGATGAAATATTGTGGTATGTGATGATATGTGTTGTGACCCTATAAGACATGCATGTGAGGATGTATAAAAGTGGTATTGTGTGGGAAAAAAGGTTGAAAATGGAAAATGGGAAGTAAGTTGACTAAAGGGGAAATGAGTTGACCTAAGTATTTAATGATCCATGAGTGGAGGAATAAAATGGGGAATTTAGGGTTTTGTGTGGAAGAATTTAATTTATGATTTTGTATGGGAGAATCGAATTTATAGTTTTATATGGGAGAATCTAATTTAAGGTTTTGTGTGGGAGAATCTAATCTATGGTTTTATATGGGAGAATCTAATTTATGATTTTATATGGGAGAATCTAATCTATGGTTTTGTATGGGAGAATCTAATATATGGTGTTATATGGGAGAATCCAATTTATGGTTTCATATGGGAGAATATAATATATGGGTTATATGGATGAATCTTTGGTTTTATATGGTTTGAATTTAGGGTTCGGTAAGGATGGATCTTTGGTTTTGTATTGATTGAATTTAGGGTTTGGTATGGATGAATCTTTGGTTTTATATGGTTTGAATTTAGGGTTTGGTATGGATAAATATTTGGTTTTGTGTGGATTGAATATAGGGTTTTGTATGGAGGAATCTTGGGTTTTGCATGAAATAATTTAGGGTTTGCATGGTTGAATCTAGGGTTTCACGTGGGATTTTAGGGTTTGTGTGAGAAAGTTTGAAAGATTGCATAGGGAGGTTAAAGTCTGCATGGGAGTGAAATTTACATATGAAAAGTTGACTTGGGACATAAGGAAGATAATAGAAGAGTTATATGGGTGTTTGGAAGTTTTGGGTGAAAATAGTACGTAGGGCATAAAAGGGTAGGGAGGAGATTGAATTAGGGTTTGGAATGATTAATTATGGGTTGTTGTGGATAACTAGGGTTTGGAGTGATTAACTATGGGTGGTTATGGTTAACTAAGGTTTAGATATGTCTAAATAGGGTTTGGTGGTAGCACATGTTTACTTGGTGAATAAAGTATGATGATGAATATGGAATCTATGATTTGTGATGTGTGAAGTGTAAATGGAGTGATTCATGCATGTTTAGGGTGAAAGCTTCTGAATAATATATTTAAGACATTAATCACTTAAAGTGAAAGATTATTGAGCCGGGTCCCATCGATCCACCAGTTAGAAATAGTGGTTAGGACGCTTAGTCCTATGTGTCTCCGATCCACCAGCTATAATAGTGGTTAGGGTATGTTACCCTATGTGCCTCCGATCCACCGGCTATAATAGTGGTAGATTCCGAGCTCAATAAACCTAACAGTTTGCTAAGACTTGGGAAAGACATTAATTTCTTACAGTGGAACACCATGCGTGTCGGAGCCAACCGATCCACCGGTAAGAAATAGTGGTTAGGGTATGATACCCTACGTGTGACCGATCCACCGGCTAATAATAGTGGGCAGGAGTATTGTGCCCTGCTTGTCTCTGATCCACCAGCTATAATAGTGGGGGATTTTGTACTCGCATGGATTTGATAAAAAGCATGGTGTGAATCAATTTTTAATAAGAGATTAATTAAGTAATTAATCCGGACTATAAATGGGCCTTTATGTATCTACCCGAATGATTGTTCATTATTATGTTATCATGTTGGTCTTTATGTTCTTTTATTCTTATGCATGGTTTATGTGATTTTATGTGTTGGCCTTAGTGCTCGGTTACCTTATTCAGTACGTAGTGTACTGATCACCCTTTTTATGGGTGCTGCTTATTCCCACGAGTAGTATACCCTTCTGACTTTGTGCAGGTGGGCGAGACATCAGTCAAGCTTGTGTGTTGAGCATGTTTTGGCTCCAAATTTGAGAGTGTCGTGGCTATATTAATTCTTTATGAGATTTATGTCCGTTTTTTATTTCGTTTGTATCGAATTTATCATTTTTGATTTATTACTTGCATTGAGTGTTTCAAATAAATCTTTTATCGGTTGTAAGCTCATTTTCTTTTGGATATGAATTATAATTCTTTACGTGTACTCTGATTTTATTGTATGATCCTTTCTAGTTCTTTATGAACTGTTGGTTTGAGTTTAAATGTTAATCTTTTCTTTAGCCTTAGCACTTGGTACTAGAACGGTCAGAGAGAACCGGTCTGGTACTAAGTGTGGTGGTAACATCCTCAAAATTTACAGGTTTTAATTTAAATATTTCTATTTTAATTCTTCCGCAAAAAAAAAGTAGTGAATTTTGGGGTGTTATAATATATGAGCTTAAACAAAGTCCTAGACAATGGAATCTACAGTTTGACATATATGTGAAGTGTATTGGGTTCAAGCAAAGAAAGTTTGATTCGTGTGTTTATTATAAACACATGGAAGGAGCTAATGACGTATTTTTACTGTTATATGTAGATGATATGCTCATCTCCAGTAAGTGCAGAGAATATATCAGTCAGGTTAAGATGTTACTAAAGATGGAGTTTGATATAAAGGATTTAGGGGCGGCCAAAAAGATCTTGGATATGGAAATTCAGAGGCAGAGGAAAAATAAGAAATTATTCTTATCTCAAGGCTCATATGTTGATAAAATATTTGAAAGGTTTTTCTATTTTGGAATAAAGTTTGTATCGACCCTCATGATAGTACATTTCAAGCTTAACAAAGATCAAATTCCTAAGACTAAGGAGTTAAGGAGGTATATGGAGATAGTACCTTACCAAAGTGTTGTAGGAATCTTGATGTATTTGATAATTTGTACTAGACCAGACTTAGCCTATGTTGTTAACATGGTAAGTAGATTTATGTACAAACTTGTAATAAAGCGCTAAAAGTTAGTAAAATGGATTATCAGGTATTTGGCTGGATCAAGAAGGGTAGGGATAATGTTTGGTAGAGACTCAGATGACTAAATTGATATGTAGGGATTCATCGACTCAGATTATGCAAGAGACTTAGACACTAGGAGGTCACAATCTAGTTATGTGTTTTAGCTAAGTGGCTGCACTATAATTTGGAAATCTTCATTATAGCGAATTGTGACTTTATCATCCACGAAAGCTGAGTATATTAGATGTATAGAGGCAATAAAGGAGGCAATGTGGTTGAAAGGGTTGATGAAAGAGTTTTAGCTTATCCTCAAGACTGTGATGGTATGGTGTGACAATCAAAGTGCATTATGTTTGAGTAAAAATATTGTCTATCATGAGAGGACAAAACACCTAGATGTAAAGCTACATTTTATTAAAGAGGTTATTAGAGGTGGTAGTTTCAGCCTTGAAAAGATAGGTACTGAAGATAACCTTGCTGATATATTGACAAAACCAATGTCAAGGTGTAAATTTAAATATTGCATAATCTCATGTCATGTATATGCTATGTAGAGGAGGCGGAGAATTATGAAGCTGAATAAGGAATTCATCCACATGAGCATTTGCATATTCCTTCTATTGTATTCTAGCTATAACATCTAAGTTGAAGTGGTGTCGTTTAGGGGAATATAAGGGTATGAGTGTCTAGTTTTTGATATCTTTATATTTCTTTGTTTTTTCTTTCATCTTCTATAGTGTATATATATAGGGATTTAAGCAGGGATAGTGAGAGTCAAAAAAAGGAGAGATAGAAAGAAAGAAGCCAAATATTGAGATAGGCAATACAGGAAGAGACAAATAGGATCAAAAAACTCAAATTGAATGGTTCTTGATTATAGCTTGTATTCATTAATCATTTGTGTATAAAAAAAGATGTTGATTCCTTCTTCATTTCCTTATTATGTTTGACTGATAAGTATCAAAGAGTAATTGTGCATTGCCTTTTTTTCCTTAGAGGAAGTTTTCTCTTTGATTTTCCTATAGTCTATCAATTTTTTGAATAATCAAATCTAACTCTAAAACTCTACAATAGCGAATAACTACAGTTCATTGATACTCAATGAATAATTCCTTGCTAATTTCAAAACTGAAAAACATGTTGAAAACATCAAGTGTGAAAAACACCCAAATCACAAAATCATTAAAAATCATTAGCATCTACCACAAAAAGTAAAAGAAGGACCACTAATTGTAAAGGAAGTTGAAATTTAGACCAAGAAAACTAGCAGGGCAACACAAAAATGGATTTTAGTACAATAAGTTATCGAGCGAGAAGAAAAGGTAAGCTCCTCAATGGTAAGGAGTATAGCATTGTGTCGCTACCGATGGTGAGCATTGCACAGTCACACCACTTGTGTTGAACAACAAAGATTTTTATGGCAACTCAAGTTTTGAATTAAGATTAGGTAGTTTAAGAGCAAAAACTATCTAGTATTTCTAGATAATAAAACCTATGCTGAGTTGACATTTTAGTAGAATTGGAGCAAATGCACATGCCATATGCTTGACCCCAAGGACCAGCAGTGTTGCACACTTGACTCAGCGAGGACTAGTAGTGCAACGGTGTTGCACACTTGACTAAGTAAGGAGCGGAAATGTCACGCTCAGAACAGTAAGAAGCGACGGTGTCACAGTTGCTCGACACAACGAGGGGCATTAGTAGTTTTGTACGCTTCGCCAGTAGCAACCACACACACTTGCCAAGATTAAAAATAGCAATTTAGTTAATTTAGTTACAAATATTTTCTACGTAGACCTTAGAAAAATTGTAAAAGGATCGAGGTGAATGTAAATAAATTAAATGATTCATCTTGATTTATCTCGTTTTAATATTCAACTTGTTATGTTTAGGTTAAACTTTCATTCTTAATTATTTATATTCATTCTATTTTCATTACTTTCTAAATTGGAATGCAATTGAAGTAAAGGGTACAAACTAAGTAATTTTCTTCTATTTGCCATTATCTGTAAAATTGTGAGTAACATGAGTGAATGGTAGAAATTAAGTATATTTTTATTATACATTGACAAAATTACCCTTCCATTTTTCTACATTTACCTATGTTAAAATATAAAAAAAAATCACCCTAACTCAACTTAATTCCTCTCACATAAGTTAATTTTTAATATTTATCCTTACACTCATTCATCCCAATTTAAATGAAACATTAAAACAAAAAAAATTCACTAGTTGTACCAAGATCTAACTTCTCTTATCTTTTATATCCCATCGCTTTCAACTTTCAACATCTGTTTCATCCCTTTATAAGATCGTGCCATATGTCACCACCTCTCTTTCATCTCTCATCCTCAATTCTCGCTACCTTAAATGTGAGCAAGCTTCATTGTAGTCATTCTATCTCGAATCCATTACAATCCTCAACCTCACTATCTTGCCACTACTTGTTAAATTACTTTACTTTCTATTTCTATTAGGAAATAAATATTATAGAATATATATCTTCCATCATATATTACGTATGAATATTCTTAGAGATAATTGTAACAATCCAAATTTACTACTAAAAAATTTTATTTTGTGGAAGCATTAATTACAAAAATGATGGGTATTATCACTACACGTAATATAAGTCTATTATCCTCAACCGTTCTTATACTAAGTGCTAAGGCTAAAATATTACTTTATTTAAATTAACACCTACAAAGTAAGAATAAAATATTAAGGATAAGGTAAAAAAAGTTACAATATAAGAAAATGAGAAATGGTAAGGGATATAAGAGTCCAAGAAATTTCCAGATCAAAAGATGCTGAGGTGAACACAGGATATTTCTAACTCTCAACCCCTACTAGAATACGTTAACCCTAACTCTCAAAGTATTCCTATAAGTTAATTACTATTCATTGAATAGGTAAGATACCATGAAACAGAACTTGTCAGTACTATAGTATTGAGTGAACCATTACACAACACTAACATGCAAGTCCACATGAGGCACATAGATAGTAACATAGCATACATGCATCAAGGAAATCATGCGATAGTGAAATGAACAAAACTAATAGAATCAAATCAATTTCACATACCAAGGGTATGACAGTGATGCAGCTACTAAATCTAAAAATCTAAATCAATTCCAAATACTAAGGGTAAGGTGCTAAGGCAACTTCCAAACCACATACCAACATAGGTAGTTCACAACAACAACTACCGAATGAACAAATCCAAATCAATTCAAAATACCAAGGGTATGGCGCTAAGATAGCTACCAAACCAAGTACCAAATTAGGTAGTGCACAATGGTAGTTACTGAATCAATAACCCATAACAATTCATTTATATTCTTACACAATAATTACTTCCGTTGTTAGTTACTCTAAGGGATACAATAATAACCCAAATACATAAAAGTACATCGATCATACCGATGCACATGGCATCATGATACTCTCCTAAACATCCAACCTAGAGGCATAAGAATACTTTAGTCATACTAGTATACAAGGAAATATAATACCCTCCACACCTAGGACACCTAATCCTTAAGTATTGATACCTTCCGTAAGGTCCGTAGGTCATCTATAAAATAAACTAAGGCCTTGGTGGGGCTCAACGACACACCAACGAACCACAAAAACTGAAGGCTCCTACCTCATCTCTAAGGTAGCTAATCCTAGAGAGAAACCATTCTCAAAATATAGATCTTCCACTTTAAGTATTAGTGTTTTATAAGGTGATCATAGATATCATATACTGCACAATAATTCACATTTTCATACTTAACCAATTTTCATTTATTTCCATTCATTCAAGTCAAGGTCAAAGTCATCACTAAGATCAAATTCATCACTAAGGTCAACCTATCAAAAATCATCACTAAGTTTAAACTATCAAAAGTAAAAGGCAATCCTATGTCCAATTATTCACATTAGACACATTAAGTTAAAATTAACTATAATGCCCTTCAAAACCCTAATTTCACCATCATTATCCAAATTTGTACTAAACATGATTATTATGAGAAATTGTTATGAAAATGGTAAAATACAATAACTTACAATATTTTAGTACGTGGGTAAATTCTAAGACTTTGCGATTAACTAAAATTTTCATCATGTGTGATTTTAAAAACTTACACATGTACAACCTAATCATGTGTTTCTAACATGTCATATTTTCCATCTAACACATACTTACATATTTATTGCATAATACAATAGTTGATAAGGAAATTAGCATCATGATATATGTAGGAAAACATCTTTAAGCCTAGAACATGCGAATAACAATTATTGCAGTCTAACTCTAATCATACATACATGCTTTTATGCTATTTATATCAATCCAAGCTACTATGCAATGTTAATAATAGAATACTTAGCATGCCATTTACATCATAACTAGACAATATCACAAACCCTAAAGAAAATCTTTGACATGCATGCATTAACCATTCAACAAAATACACATGTGTATATCTCATATTAAATAATATGCTGGATATATGCTAATTATTTAATATCATACTTTCACGCTTACACCTATTTGTAACACTTGCATGCCTATTGTAAAATTTTTAGCATATAATGTATGCATATATGCCTTTAAAAACCCATCCATAAATCATACCTTAAGAAATATAACGACCTTTATGTGTCACCACATGATTTCACATCTTAGTAAAAATATATGGTTACCTCTTATCTAAGAAAAAGAAATAAAGCAAGATTTACCCAACTAGTCTCCACTCAACCTCTCTGAACTCCTTATATCAACGCAACCAAAACACATATTAGCATCTAATACAACACAACAATAACCATAATTAATTTAAAATCAACTTAGGAAAAAGAGTTAGAAAATATCCAAGTGAAGGATCCACAAAGCAACACTCAGAACAAGGTTACACAGTAAAAGGGGTTAGGTGAAGGACTGGAATGGGATGAGAACCCTCATGTGAGGGTGGTACATGACTTTTCATGCAATGCATGCAAATGATGAGAGGAAGGAAACATATGGGTAGGGTGTGTGAGGAAAACATGCATGGGAACACACGGGTGGGGTGCATAGGTGTGCGAGGAAGCAACAAGAAGAGAGCACACAGACTGTGCGAGGGTCATGCATGCGATATGATAGAGAGGCACCGTTGGGGTTTAGATGACACACAGGCTTTCACTTCAATGAAAAAAAAACAGAGCATGTTAGTGAGAGAAAGAAGAAGTAGCTTGGGTTGATGATAGTGAGGATAATTGATGGGGTGGTGATGCTCGTTGTTTACAGGGCAAAAAATGACGAATGGGTGGTTGATGGTGGTGAGGTGTTGTGGTGATGGTTGATGATGGTAGGTGGTGCTGGTTCAAACAAAATAGATATAGGGAGGAGAAGAAGAAGAAGATCATAGACCCTGACTTGGCTTTGTGGAATTCAAGAGACAAATGATGAGGGATGGGGAAGCTTATAAGGTCAAGGGGTGTACAAACAGACGAGGTAAGATGAGGAGTACACAAGTGTAGAGGAGATGTGCAAGGGGAGATGGCATGAGGGAGAAAATGTGTGGGGGTGGAGGAGGAGGTGGAGTATGCAAACAGAAATAACAGGGTAGAGAGGATAGATAGAGAAAGATAAACTAGGAAAAACATCCTGTTAGTATAATTAGGATTCCTCACTAAAGCAAATACAGGTTGGGGTCCTAACTATGATTAAAAATAATAACACAAATTCTATCAAGATTTTATCCTAATTAAATTTATATCTAATATATCATAATAATATGCATATAAATAATACATTTAATACAAAATACCCTATAATAATTATTATAATTAACTACACATGATTACTAGTTTATGATTAGGATTTCTACAAACTGGTATTACAATAATCTTGAAATTCTTTCCTTGATATTAGGAAGTAGGCTTGATTGTACCCTACAACTCCCTTGTATATATAACCTTGTACTCTTCTATTGTAGGAAAATAAGAAGAAATAATTCTTTTTTTTTTACCTATTATTTCTTATTTCCAATATGGCATCAAAGCCACGTTGAAACCAAACCCACCATGAGATATAGTATATGGGGACAAAAATACAAGAACAATGACCAATGGTTCTATTGAAGAAGGTATAATCTACAGTTTAAATGTTAGCGACACACCAAAAACGCTAATAAAACATGTAAAACTCAAGGGGGAGAATAATGATGGGAAGTCCATGGCTATGAGGATGACCGTAATAAAAAAACTCGACTTCATTGACATAATATTGAAAACATCATATAATGAATCACTATAAATCAAAGACTAATAGATTATTACTTCCATATTGGTCTCATGGATTTTAAATGCTATCGAGCCAACTCTTCAATAAAAAATTACTTATATGGAATTGGCTAAGGAGCTATGTGATGATCTGAAGCAATGATTCTTCATGGTCAACGGTCCATGATTATATTGTTATATGGGCACCCTATTTAGTTTCACCTTCTTGTGGTGCATATTACTTTTTAACTATTATTTTCAATTACTCGTGTGTTGTATAGGTATATCTCATGGGCGATAAAAGTGAAGTGGGAAAAATATTGAAAAGTTTATGCGCTATGGTAATAAATCAATTTTGGTAGAAAGGTGAAAGTTGTGAGAACTGATATTAGGTGGAGTTTGCTTGCATAAAGTCCTATTTTGCCAAACATGGGATTGTGCACCAAACATTTGTTGTTGGCACACCTCAGCAAAATGGTTGAGTGGAAAGAAAACATAGGCATATCCTAAATATGGCAATGACACATAGATTCTAGGCCCATCTTCCTATAGAAATTTGGGGAGAATGTGTTCTAGATGTTGGGTATCTGATTAAACATACACCCACAACATTATTAGAAGGAAAAACCCCTTATGAAGTTTTATTTGACCAAGTACCTACTAATAGGCATATTCAGGTGTTTGGATGCTTGTGATATGTGCATCATTGAAGTAAGGACAAAGATAAGTGTGGGTCAAGAAGTAGGAAGTGTGTTTTCTTAGGATATCCCTTTGGGAAAAAAGGTTCGATGGTGTATGGCATGGAAAATGGAGAGCATTTTGTCTCACGATATATGATTTTTTTTCTTATGAACATGAGTTTCCTTACAAAGGTAGAAATTAAGAGAATAGTGAAAGCTATTGTAACACCCCAAATTTTACTACTAAATTTTTTTATTTTATAACGGAAGCATATAATTAAAATACCGGGTGCTATCTCTATAATTGATGTAAGTCTGGTTTACTATACCCAGTATAGGAAGAGCCATTCCTCTCCACACAATGCATCAAAGGAAATAAAATCATCCAACTAGTCCTCATAGACCTACACAAAAGTATTGGGGTCCTCTACTCATGGGATTGAGCATCGCCTATAAAAATGATGGTCAACATGCTACATATTGATAAATTTTATAATACTTTTGAGTCAAGGATACAGTTAAATACATACATTCATAGCAGGGGATAATTACATGCACAAAACACAAAGCATCACAAGGTAAGTACTAATAGAGGTCTCTTTATTAGATATAACCATTTTATTCTTATATTTACGTTGAGTTCAGTGACCCTACTATTCTTAAAACTGTGGAACAGTTTGAAATACCTCTCAAGGACAACACACCTAAGCCACTATTGTCATCTGATGGAACAGACCCAACATCTCTCATGGTAAAACACTCTTGAGCCACTATTCTTAAATCATTAATATCTTATCATTTAGGTTACTTATCTCAAATCATATTCTTATTCATGATGAGTATAGAGCCCCACTATTCTTAATCCAATAGAATGGACTGAAGCACCTTTTAGGGACAACACACTTGAGCCATTCCATCATGGTCGTTAAGGGGAAGTGATAAGATGGAAAATGAAGTAAGGGATAATTTTTTGGGAACTAATTATTATCATAATGAAAATAAAACCAAGACAAGGGATGATATTGGGCACAAAGGAAGAGAGTGAAACCCACCTACTTACTTAAATGATTATGTTTTGTCATACTTCTTGATACATAAACTCATCTGCTTGCCTCCCATCATTTTAAAATTCCTTAGGTAAATTTTTGTATCCTATAGCTAATTATGTAACAAACAATATATTTAAGATCAAACATAAATAATTATTAGTAGTTGATACTGTAGGCATTGAGCCCATAAAGTATGCAGATGTTATATATAAATTAGAAGGACATAAAGCTATGTAGAAAGAAATTGGTGTCCTTAAAATTAAAGGACAAAAACTTTGAAGAAATTATTCTTGAAAGAAAACACTTAGATGAAAATGGGTGTACAAGATCAAGTACCATTCAAATAAAATAATTGAATGCTACAAAGCTCATTTGGAAATTCATGGAAATAATACAGTGGAAGGAATATGTTATAATGAAACTTTTACACCTATCTCAATGAAAATCACCATAGATGCTTTGTTAGCAATTGTAGTGGAACGTAACTAGGCAATACACCAAATGGATGTACATACCATTTTTTTTTACATGGGGATATAGAGGAATAAGTATATATGAAGCTTCTACCTAGTTTCTTTTCTTCAAACACTTCAAAAGTCTATCTCTTAAATAAGTCATTGTATGGGTTGAAGCAAGAATCTTTGTTTTGGTTTTCAAAACTTATGATAACATTGAGGAAATATGGGTTCATGCAATCTTATCTAGATTATTTGCTATTTAGGTATGATAAGGATGGGGCATTTTTAAGTTTTCTTGTGTATTCATATGATATAATCATTATAGAAATACAACTAAGCCATACATATGTTTAAAACGTAATGGAGTAACTAATTTCATATGAAGGACCTTGGTGTGTTGAAATAATTTCAGGGCATTGAAGTAGCATGTAGTCTGGAAGGAATATTTTTTTATTAGCTAAAATATGCTTTATATATCATTTTGAAAGTGGTATTACTTAGAGAAAAACCTATTTCTTCACCCATTGAGAAAAATTATCGATTGGCCCAAGCAAACATGAAGGAGTTACATGACATAGAAAAATATCATTAATTGATTAGACATTCAATTTATCTTACCATTACATAACCAGAATTGTGCTATAGTGTGCACATTATTTCTCAATTTATGCATTGACCATTATTAGAACATTGGGAGGTTGCTTTAGGAATGGTTCACTATTTGAAAGGAAGGAGGGGATGAGAGTTCTTTTTCCCCTCTAGATTGTGATATGCAACTATATGCCTATTGTGACTTAGACTAGAGCAATTACCTTTTGACTAAAATATCTTTGTCTACATACTTTGTACTTCTAGTTAATTCCCCTATCTCCTATAAGATGAAAAAGTAACATATAATATCAAGATATTCATTTGAAATAGAATACTGATTAATAGAGAACACATGTTACAAATTGAAGAGGTTGAAGTGCTTGTTACATGACCTTGGAGTGCATCATGAACAATCCATGAAACTTTATTATGATAGTTAAATGATCCCCATATAGTAGTTAATCTATTATTTCATGAGCGCACCAAGCATATTCATGAAGTAGACCGTTATTTTGTGAGAAATGAGATACAAGCTATTCATGTAGTTATTCCTTAAGTAAATACTAGTGAACAACTCACATATATTTTCACTAAGGCATTGGCCGAAAAACAATTTTACCATATTTTTTTTAAGATGGACATTTGTGATGAAAGGGATTATTAAGAAATAAATGATATAGAACATATATCTTATATCATATATTATGCAAGCATATTATTAGCTATAATATTGTTATTCTCACCTTGATTTTATAAATAAGCTTGAATTGTACCCCACGGATCTCTTATATATATATATATATCCTTGTGCTCTTTTGCCATAGAAAAATAAGAAGAAAGAGTTCCTTTTACCTATTATTCTTTATTTATAATAGTTCCCTCTCCTTTCACGTTATCTTATTATTTTGCCAATATTTTTCTTATAGTCTAATATTTCCTCATCGGTCATAAATTGTCTTTCCAATAAGTAATACTTTGATTATTTTTGCTAATTTGTTTATATTTAATTTCTTTATATGATATTGTGATTCTATTTTTGGTAATGAGTGTTTTATGATGAAATAAGTTCAAATCTATACCAAATGTTTTGAGATACTTAAATCAGCTGTTGATTTCTATTCACTATATTGTGAGAAGAATAAGTTTTATAACTTGATTATGAAAGTAGTTATGCGTCGTATCTTATACTTCTTATAGTGTTAGCTTGTACTAAGTTTTACTAATGCTTATACTTAAGTATGCGAGTATTTTCATCTATAATTTAATTAATATTATCATGAATTATTCATAAGTAATTATTGTTTCCAAAGGTTGTTTTGTGGCTTATCAAGGGGGCGGGGTTGACTATGGTACAACTTTGCAAGTAGTGATAATGTTTAGCTATATGATCCTTTTCTTTATGAGTAGCTATTAAATGCGTATTTGATTCTAACTAGATAGAGAATGGTATATTATATGAAATATATCCCAAGTTACACTCTTTTTATGCTTAATTTGGCTTAATTCTATTAGGCTACATGCAACATGTTATAACATGAGTATAAGAGTAGTCCTTTTTATAAGTGTTAACTACATTTTATTTTTATATTCAATGAAGGGAACATAACAATATGGATAGTCTATGAATGAGGTTGAAATTGCATATTGGGAGTGGTAATCTAGGCATTTCATAAAAAAAAAATCTTTTCCTTTCCCTTGCCCTTCATTGACTCCATCCCCTCTTCCTCAAATAAACTAGTTGAAACATCTAAAGAAAGTAAATTTTAGAGTAAAAATATTACAAAAAAAAAAGATAATGGGTTTTGGGGACATTATGTAATAATTATCAGGTATATGATGATAGGAAAGATCAAAAGGCAATATGCATGTATTTTAATAATAACTATGTGTCTATTTCCCACTTAAGCAATCATTTAAAAATTTGTAATAAGTATCCACTAAATATAGGTAAAATTCAACACATTTTAGCCTTAAAAGTTTTTTCTCTCAAAGTATTGATTCCTCTTCCATCATTTACAATGTTGCGTCTTTATATTTGGAAGTTTAACGTATAGAAGCATAAGAAGATATTGGTTGAAATGATAATCATAGATGAGTTGCCTTTCAAATTTAGGGAAAAGGAGGGATTCAGAAGGTATATTCAAAAGACACAAACTAGAACAATAATTCCTTATGAATTATCAATGCTAGAGATGCTTTAGATCTTGTTATGCATGAGAAAACAAAGTTGATGAACTTTTTACATAATTTCTTAAGTAGAATTTATCTTATGACTAATACATGGAATTCATGTCAAAACTTGAGTTTCACGGTCCTCATTACTCATTTTATCGATATGAATTAAAGATTAAATAATTTTTTCTTCTATTGTTAGCCATTTAGGTGAGATTATTGTTAGATCCATTAAAAGATGGTTGATTGATTGGAGTATTGATAAGGTGTTAGCTATAATAGTTGATAATGTAACTTAAAATGATAAATGCATTGGCTATTTGGGAGAATTACTCAATGGTTGGTGTGAGTTGGTTTTGAATGGCTATTTTTACATACTAGATGCATTACTCATATATTGAGTCTAGTTATGAAAGAAGGATTAAAGGAGTCTAGTGATCATATTCTTAGGGTTTGATATGTTGTGAGATTCTCTCTTGGTAGATTGAGTAAATCCAAGATTTTTGTTGACCAAGAGAAATTAGAGTATGAGAAGCTTCTTTGTTTGAATGTTAAAACTTGGTGGAATTCTACCTACATAATTTTGGATACTAGTTTTGAACTTAGGAAAACACTTGATTTGTTGAGAAGAGATAAAAAAAACATCATGTTTAGACGAACAAGTCAAAGGGTGTGACTATTGATGATGATTGGGATAATGTGTATGTGTTGCTCCCTTTTTCAAACCTTTTTTTATAAGAAAGCTTTGAGTATGTTAATATTTGGGGTAGTTAGAACATGATTTGTCTATCTAGAAATAAATATAGTTTTGATATAAGTGCAGTGGCTTTGGGTATGAAAGCTAAATATGGTAAATATAGGGAAAGTATTTAAAATACCAACATGTTACTATGTAGGAAAAATGTACTTGGGTTTAGACATAATATACAATATAATCATATTTTTTTAGAAACATGCCATATAACCCTATATTTTGATAATTACACACCAAATATACCTTCCTACATATTAAGAACTGATAATATATAAACCTGAATATTTAAACAAAAGGTTATCTAGTGCATAGAAGTGTAAAATTAGGTTTATACTTTCTATTAGGTATATGATCAAGGTTCTGTAGTGCTTTTACAAAAACTTAGAGTTATATTGTATATTACACATAAACTTAGGGTTTTATGGTACATTACACCTACTATTTATTTTTGGGATCCTTGATCCTTAGAGGAAGATGGCATATGTACTTTGGGTAATAGAGACATATTTAATATAATGTTGCATTTGAGATGTGTGATAAGGTTGATAAACCTTCAAAATATTTGTTTCCCTTTTATGCTTTTAAGCTTACATATTCAACACCTAAGAAGCCTTCACATTTGGTAGTAAGTAAGGTCACTTATGAAATCTATAGTGCACATGCTCATTTTCTGCGAAAATTTGAAGATATAACTACATTAAAGTCTACTTTCTTTCTTGATGATAATGATTTACAAAAGTATTTAAATGAAAAAACACTCAACCCGATTAACCCAAACCATGAAGTAACGCTATGGAAAAATATTTCAACCTCAATGTAAGTGTGATAGATTCAAAAATAGTCAACCTCCACTACATTTGAATGTGGTCTAACTCCCCCCAGTTTATTAGCACCGAATACCTCTAATGGTGGCCTTATCCCATTTCATATAGGGAGCATTGCAAGCCATGACCTCCATAAATAGTCAGTTGCAAAGCCTTGAAAAATGAATTAATCAACCCAAGCAATCTATGAAGCAATTGTAGCTTATCATTCACATTAAGGAATCTTCTACCAACTCTCTTAGCTCTAAACTATTTCCATTTTCTATAGCCTAATTGACTGGACTACAAATGATTCTAGCTAGGGACCTCAAACCCTTTACCATCGGCCACCGCACTTGCTCGGCCTAATAGTTAAGCCATTTTACCCCACTCTGTTTGCATTCACAATAATTATGCCCTACATTAATAACTTGAGTGTTGGAGTGTTCTTAGCCCAATACCATATCAGTGTATCTTAGACAACTAAAAGGTTATTATTTGTCTTTCTTACAAGCGAATTGGTATCATCCCACCTAATTCTAATCCATACACTTGTTGTAAATTATGAGGGTCTATAATTTGGTGCCCACTGTATTACACTGCTAGTTTTTATAGTGTACAAGTTATTGAAGTATTTAGAACATGGAAAATGGCTCTTAATATACTCTTAAAGATGATAAATTAGTCACACAAACCTTCTCCAAGGGCATCATACCATAGCAAAATAAGCCATAATCTAGCACAAGTGCTACTAACCGTTGGAAAAAGTTCCTCACTCAACAAATGGAGGAATATACTAACCAAAGCCATGACTTAGAGGAGTAGAACCATATCCTAAGGAGTAAAAGCATGGCATATCTAGCCCGAACCCTACAACTCACTTTACCACCACCCCAACCCCTACCACCTAGCATGCCATTTCCAACATTTAGCATGGTGGCATCTTCATAAATTCATGGGGCACCTACCATAATGGCTTGTGGACCGCTACCCGATGAAATGGATTTTGGGAAGCCAAACACTTACCTCCATAACATCCCCTTAGCCTCTTAAAGTCACAAGAAACCTCCATGGGAACAAGTAAATGGAGGCTTAAGAACACAAGGTTCTTAAACTTTTGCTCAATTATATATGCATCAACCCTTTTCCACTTTTAGTGGTATTGCCACTACCGAGGTACCTTTCTACATGGAAATCACTAATGTTAACTAATATTATCATCTTTATGTAGAATGTCATCCCATGGTCATGTTGCCCAAAAGATAGCCGAACTCAAACAAATGATACATTGAATGATTGGTGTACTAGTGTAGATTTAGAGAATCCTCTCCAATAGTTTTGTGGACTCTCCATTTGTACATGCTATAACAATGATGGAGATGCCAAGAAAGCCTGTCCTATACCATCTTAGACTGTATGACAACAATAATGATCATAATGAACACATAACCTAGTATAAGTAGCGTATGTTTACGTTTGTAATACTGAAAGAAATCCAGTAGGCATACATGCGCAAGGGTTTTAAGACTATCCTTATCGGCTTGGCCTCCAGTGGTACACTTCCCTACCTAATAATTCAATTTCTTCTTTTACACAACTAATGAGTACCTTTATCCAACAATTTGAAAGCAATAAAAAGCTCTAAAAGTTTTTAGGTGATCTGTATAATATTAAATAAGGAACCAATGGAATCCTCTAGAAGTAAGTGGAGAGGTTTAATAGAGAAAATGTTTCAATTCCTAATTTCCACCTAAATACCATGATGAAAACATTCAAAAAGGGTTTATTTCCCCACTCAGATCCTTACAATGAAGTGCTCAAGTATCCTTGCAAGACTATGAAGGATACCCTTGAAAAAGCTTATGCTCGGATCAAAAGGGTTGAAGATAAGGCCAATCAAGTATTACCATAAGAAGACTTTGGGTATAAAGACCAGAGAAGTTTTGAGCAATAAGGATACTTAACCCAAGCTCTAAAACATTATGATAGGGATTAGAATAAGTGATTGAGGAGTGACTCCCAGGATTCTCCACTAAATTTTCCCATTCTAGCCTACAACCTCATCATCAACCCCATTGAGGTCATGGTGGCGATGAAGAAGATGGGGGTGGTAATGAAGTTAGATGGCCCAAAAAACTTAAATGGCATATTTAGAAGTGTGATATAAGCATGTATTGTAAGTTTGATGTAGATTACCAACACACCACTATTGATTGCAAAGCCCTAAAGTTCAAAGTTGAAAAACTAATAAAAAATGGCCACCTCCACAAGTACCTTACAAATAAAGGGAAGGAGATGACCATGAGTGGAAACCAAGGAAGAAAATACATTATGCCTTCGAGCTTACCTAAACTACCATTTAATAATAAACTACCATTTAACAATAAGGCTGTTAATATGGTTATAGGAAGATCGGATATTAGTGGCATTAAGGTTTCTCAAGACAAGAACCATACATGAGAAGTCTATAATGTGGAGCATAGGCTGTGTAGGATGGTTAATCCCACTCCATGTAACCAACCCATCACCTTCACCAATATGGAGTTTGAGGACTTATCCACCCCACATCATGGCAGTTTGGTCATTGAGTTGTCTGTAAAAAACCGCCTTACCAAATTTATTTTAGTAGATAATAGTAGTTCAAAAAATATCATGTTCTTTTCTACCATTCGATAGATAGGGGTGCCAAAGCAGTAGATTTAGAAGTAGTATACATTTTCGATCAAGTTCAATAGAGAGTAAAAACACACTATGAGAGAATTTTGTTGATCTTTATTGATGAGGTCAATCTCAACACCAAGTTTCTAGTGGTCGATTATCCCTCCACCTACAACATCATACTTGGGAACCCCTAAATCGATGATATATGAGTCATGCCCTCAACTTATCACTTAGTTATATGATTCCCCAACCCAATGAGGAATCAAAGAGAAAGCGTTTCCCTCACATATTACTAAAGGACTATTAAGGCAAAGACACAACTCTTATAGCAATCACAGTATGAGTTATTACATTGGAATCCCAATGAGCCCCCGATCGAGAAATTAAACAAGGTGCAAGTGCTAAAACAATAGGTTGTGATCAGTTCAAACCTCATCCTTACAATTTGAAAATCATTGATTGAGTTTTTGAGGATAAAATAGGATCTTTTATCTAGTCCCCTGCAAACATAGCTTGGATCAACCTGGAGGTTCGTACCCATAAGCTCCAAGTGGACTTAGAACACCCATATTTAGTAAGAGTCAAGGGAGATTTAGCCCAAAGTGGAATCGAGTCATCAATGAAAAAATACAAAAGCTTCCCAACATCTCCATTGTCTGTGAAGTCCACTACCTAGACTGACAGGCTAATACATTATGAAAAAGAAAAAAAATGGGAAGTGGAGGTTGTATTAACTTCTCAAATCTTAATAAGACCTATGCAAATGATTCTTTTCCACTTCCCCATATCAAAAAGATGGTGGATGCCACCTATAGACACTAGCTATTCAATTTTTAGATGTATTCTTTGGTTACATTCAAATTTTGATGCACCCTCCTAACTGAGAAAAAACCTTATTCATTGTTAAGTGAGGAACTTTTTGCTATAAAGCTATGTTGTTTGGTATCAAAATTTTTTAAACCATGTACTAATATTTATTTAAACCCATGTTCTTAGAAATGATAAGAAACACCATTGAGGTCTATATTAATGACATGCCTGTTAAGTCCCTAGAGATTTACCAACACCTTAACCACCTGAGGCGGTACTTCTAGGTGCTCTTGGAGTACCACATGACGCTCAACTCAACAAAATGTTCCTTATGTGTTTCATCTAGAAAGTTCCTTATTTGGTCCCTAGAAGGGGGATTTAGGACAAATTTGACCATACCCCCACCACTCTCACCATCCTATCTTTGATATTTGTGAATGATGTACAAATATTTAAAGATAAGCTTGCCACACTCAGTCAGTTATTCTCTAGGTTTTGTAAAAAAAAAAACTGGTATTTTTTAACATACTAAGGAAGAATAAAGAGTCTGAGTGGATAGCAAAATGTAAGGAGGCATTATGCTAACTTAAGGATTGTCTTACAATCCTGACACTTTTATCCAAGTTGTTTGACGGTAGACCACTTTATATCTATATAGAGGTCTCTGAGACTGCAATTAGCACAACTCTAGTAAGGGTAGAGTACATATAGTAGAAATCGGTGTATTATGTGAAAAAGGCCCTATTAGATCTTGAGAATCACTATGAACAATAATAAAAAAAATCTAGCATTGTCTCTCATCATTGTTGCTCAAAAACTCATACCATATTTCCAATGTCATCAGATTGTGGTAGTCACAAACTTCCCCTCCACAACTTATTATATAAACTGACTCTCTTTGGGAGAATAGTTAAGTGGGTCATTAAGCTAAACAAGCACGACATCACCTACCAACTGAGAATAACCGTTAAATCCCAGTTACCGGCTAACTTTATTGCTAATTTTTCTCCTAACACTACTCTCTTTGTTTAGTAGGAACTACTTTCTCTCAAATCACATGCCTCCGAAAGGTGGATGCTATGTATGGATGGGTCCATTAACATAAAATGAACCAAAAATCTGTCTTGTATTTGTATCCCCCAAGGGAGATATCATATAATTAGCCATCATATAATACTTCAAACTAACTAATAATGAGCCAAAATATGAAGCTATTGTTTTAAGATTGTAGTTAGCAAAGGACATGGGCATTAGGAAGATCTCCATCACTTTTCAATTGGTTGTAAGCCAAATCAATGGGTCTAAATAGGCTAGATACCCCAAAATGGCCAATTATTTCACTATGGTCAATTCATTACAAGCTTTCTTCTACAAGTTCCTGATCACCCAAATCCCTAGACTTGACAATGACCATGCTGATGCTTCTAGCCAACCTGAGATTAGTGATCTAGACCAAATGCCCCTAATCAATTCCAATGGTGTATATGCAGTGACCCACTATATGATCCAAAATAAGGAAATAGCTGTTACAAATATTGAAGCCACATGGATGACTACCCTCCACAAATATATTATGGATAAAAAACTCCCTAATGATAAAAATGAAGCTAGAAAGATTTGCACCAAAGTGATAAGATTGGTAGTCTATAAGGGGTAACTCTACAAGTGGCCCTTTTAAGGATCATTGCTAAAGTGTGTGAGCCCCACATAGGCCAAATAAATTGTAGAGGAGAAACATAGTGGGGAGTACAAAAACCATTTTAATTCTTAAAGTTTTTGTAATAAGATCCTCACAACAAGCTACTAGTGGTCTAGTATGCGGGAATTTTTTTAAACTATTTTAGGAAGTAGAACAAGTGTATGAGATTCACACAAACTATTGACTGGCCCTCTAAATAGTTTCATCCCACCCACGCTCCATGGCCCTTCATAACATAAGGAATGGATGTCGTTGGAAAGATGCCAATGGTGCTCAACCAATGATAATACATGTTGCTACTGATTGATTACTTCACTAAGCGGGTAGAAGCCAAAGCCTTTTCTCGAATCCCTAACAAGGAAGTAAGGAACTTCTTTTGGATGAATATCATTAGCTAATTCAAGGTACCAAGAGAGATCATTATGCACAATCGTTCCTAATTCATTTCCAATTTTCAAAACTTTTGTAAGGAATGGGGGATCAAGTTGTATTTTTCAACACTACAATACCCCTAGGCAATGATTGGATGGTGTTGAAAAACAAAACCATCATTGCTATGCTAAAAAAGAGACTCAATCAAGCAAAAGGGAATTAGGATGATGTTTTTCCTAGAGTGTCGTGGTCATATAGGACCATTGCTTGGTCCTTAGTGGAGGAATCCTGCTTTACCTTAGCATACTATATGGAGGCGGTGCTTTTCATCAAGGTTGGGCTCCTCACTACCAGATTTTAGCCCATTGATGAACAATGAAACAATAAGGTTGGGCTCCTCACTACCAGTTTTGACACCATTAATAAGCAAAGATACTTGCCATTCATCTAGATGGCATCCTATCAACAAAAAGTATCCCAACACTTTGACAAGAACATTAGGCATGTCATTTCAAGGAGGGTAAATTGGTGCTCAAGAAATTCTTCTAAAATAAGAGCCCAATTAGGTAAATTGGGTCCTAACTAGGAAGATGCCTATAAGGTCATCAAAGTAGTAGGTTAGGGATCCTACAAGTTGTAGGGGTATAATGGAAGAAATATCAACAATAGTTGGAGCACTACACATCTAAAACTATATCATTTTTAGCAGAAATCAATAAGCCCCCTCTTATCCTACACTACTCTATACTACTAATACATATGTTACTTCTTTTATTTGGAATTAGTATACATGCAATATTTGTCATCATCTATTAGGATTATTTTTTCCCCCTCAGAGGATCAATAACATTCATACTTACTTTTTTCCAATTTAAAGTGTTAGCACTTTGTCATCCAACTTAGTCCCATTTAGATGCTAGCGATGATGACACTCAACAAAAGGCAACAACAAAGATCCACAATGGGACCATTAGTGGTTTGATAAACCACTCTTGGACCTTGAGAAGGATATTTTAGGTTTCCTCTAGCATGATGACATCCATGTAGCGCCAAAAGAGAACGTCCCACACCTTTGAATAGGGCAGGAATCTACATGCATTGAGACACCACAAAGGGAGTTGTACTTTTTTCTTTAGAAGGTTTTTATCACAAAGATTTTTAAGGAGACATCACGAGCTTAACACCCCATACTACTAACATAAGACTCAACCTTTTCTCTTAATTAAGTAGTTTGGAATAATAAGAAGTTTTTTTAGAGCAGGATTCTAGTTGTTTCTATTTCTCTTATAACCTTGATGAAACACTATATGCCATTATACAAATTTTGTAATACTAAACCTTATGCGAGGGAGGTTAAACCGTATCAATAAAATTACTCTTTATATATTAGTCATATTTCATGGCAATATCTACTCAACTAATCTTGTATAATAGTACTAGAGCTCGCCTAAATATATGAGGGCCTTATACCAAAAATAAAATAATTAAAAAATACAAAAATAATAGGGGAACAAACCCCCAAACCTACTTGGGCCACCTCATGCCTTCATTCTCCTCTTTGATTGGATGAATGTCTCAACTACTTAAATACCTCCTAGTTAGAGTGAGACCTATAAATCCCTAGTAAGAACTCGTTATACTCACGACATTCCTCATAAGGCTCCTTCTTCATTCAACCCGTCTCTTTCGTACAAGTGACAAAACTACTCTAGGCTCCACATGTTCTCCCAACTCAACCTCTAATGCCAATAGGATTCAATGTCAAAGCATCTCTTACATGCTTTGTAATAATTTTCAGTCACATGAATAATCTTTTACCTAGCATGACGTTTGGCTCCAGGATACACAAATATCATTTTTTTGTTGTTTCAAGGGGAGCTTCTTCACTCATGAGAAAGTGTCCTTAGTAGTCTATTAATTCTACCTACGAATTTTCTACTTTTTTCTCGGAATTATTTCTACTTTGAGATGCACCGCTATGGTGTTAAGAAAACCCCCTGAGCCTTTGTTGCTTACACACCTATTCTCAACAAAATTCTCGTTGAATGGCTCAATGGGGTGGTGAAAATTTTGGCTCCATCCCTGATAATAAAAAGCTCATACTCTAATAATCTACCTAAGTCACTGTTAGATATTAGCCTTTTTTCATGTTTCCATATAGTAGAGGAAGTTATGTTGTGTTATTGGAAATGCTTATTGAAGTAGCTGTATTCTTTTTCAAAGAAAGAGATGAGGGCTAGAAAAAAAATATTCTAAGAGAAATCTTTTCAACAAAGATGAGGATTTTCAAAAATGTAGTAAGCCTTTAAGTAAGAAAGCACCATTATTTATAAAGCCCCATCGTGCTAGTGTAATGACTATGAGGTAGTTATTTTCTTGTCTATATCCTTGCACACACAGAGAAAAAACTATGCTTGCTATGATAAATTAGTTAACCCTTGAGTTGTGAACTAGCTAAGGTATGCCATGTGATCTCTAAGTCTAGAAAATTCAAAATGTCCATTATTTTTGAAAAATGGAACAATTTCTCAACTTCCCAAGAAAAATAAGTTATAAAGTACATTAAGTAATACAACTTTGGCAGTTGCAATCCCTCGAATATAGGGATGTAGATGTTTGGTTCAATAAAATGTCACACATAGAGTTAATTGGGAGAGGCGAATGTCAAAAGCAGGAAATCAAAAGAGGATTTAAGAAAGTATACATTTCAATAAAGTCAAAAACAAAGGTTAAATCAACCTTTCATTTGCATGGAAGGAAGATTTACAATGAATAATCACTGATAGAACTTGAAATGAGAAAATTTCTACCTAGGTCACTATAACTTACAACATTCAAGTCTAGGAAACTAAGCATAAAATCATTGATCAAGACACATTTATACAAAAAGCATGCATTAAACGTGAGCATGCATCCGAAAATAATAAACCTCTATAGTAACCTAGAGAGGCGTGGAGTCAAAGAGTATTTGGCCGCTCAATACAGAGAGAAAACATGATCTCCCTAACCCCATTTGAAGGAATGAAAGGAGGGAGCCATGTGACTAGAGTAGGGGAAACCAGACACAACTCTTTTTCCTCATGCTTCCACATAGATGCTTCATGGGTTAGGGAAGGAAGAACCACTTGGAATGTCCCTACACTATTGGCCCCATGGGAAGAGGTGGCTAAGGCGGGGACCTTGATTACTTAAGGAATCAAGAATCTAAAAATCAGCAAAACAGCTCCTAAGTGTTGTTCAGAGCTAAACATTCCTCTAAGAGTTTGATCAATGTTTTAAATGGGGTCGAACAACTCCTAAGCATTGTTTAAAATGTTTTGGTTGCATTGGCAAAATACCTTGTGTGGTGGGTGTATATAGCTCATGGTTTCATTTTGAAGAACTTATATCCTTTTAGATTGCATGATTTATATTTTGTGAATTATGGCTATTTCACATATGTTTGTTATCATATGGTTGTGTGAGGCCTATATTATATTCCATGTTGTCCATACTTTTGTGCAGTTGTTTAATCTTACCAGTATTCGTGTATTGATATGTATGTTTTATGGTCACTTACTTATTTAATAGGCAAAATATGAAATTGGTGTGCAAGGCTTTGTATCCCTTATATATGAGGACTCTGACAACCAATTCTCTAACGATGACCAATAAGGTCAACATGTTGGGGAGTGTGTTAGCTAAAGTTATGCTGACCGGCTTCTAACTTTGTTTTTCCCCTTTTAAGGGTAACATTTTAAACATATTGGTTTTTTAAACTCTTGTCTTATATTCTTATGTTGTTGTACAACTTGATACTTTGACAACTATATAATTTTTGTGAGTCTCAATGGGATAGATATGCACGTGTTTATATCATTTTGAATCTTTATCATTTGACTAATAACTCTGCACATGGTAGTTATGTGAATTATCACAAATTTTTTGATATTAGTTACGGTGATTTCATTCTTATTTTTAATTTGTACATCTGTGCTATGTTGATAAAACTAAAATATTTTATTATAAAAATTGAGGGTGTTATAATATATTTCAAGATCAATGTCGGATTCTTTTATATTAGGTTATTTTAATTTATGTCGGATAGGATATATATCATTATCTACTTTATATTCAAATATGAGTTTTATTTTTTAAGAGGAGGTTAGTTAGGATATGCTTTTTTATTGGGTTAGTAGAGTTTAAATTAGTTTTCGGATCAATTTTGAATGATTTAAGATTTTAAATTCAGATCGAATTTAAAATTCTAAATTAATATCAAATTTGGTCCAATTATTTACATGGAATCATCTTTGTCGGGTCAATTTTGTTAACTCTAAACACAAATGATATCTTGTGTATGATTAGAGTTCTATCTACCTTTGGTCGGCACCCCTTACATTTTTTCTTATAATCAAGATACATTAATCATCGGTGTGGTGTAAAAAGGTGAAAAGGAAACGAAGAAGAGGAGGCAAATCCATCCCAATCTTTGCCGAATACGATATTAGTTGTCTTCCACTTTTTATCCACCGCAGCAGGCACAGCAGGTTAATAGTTGTAGACGCAGGCATCAAAAGCTCCTAATTGAACAACCGGGTCAAGTTAATCGACCGTTGTCGCTGGCCGTCATTTTCACCGAGGAAAGAGAGTGAGGAATCGCTCCTGGTGAGAATTACTATTAGCAGGGGAGAAAAGAATGGAAAGAGGAAGGAAAGTAAGGGTATCTAGTCTTCAGTTCGCTTGCACTGATGATGTTGCCAGCAACATCGCCACCGCTGAGAGGTTTCAGATCACATCTGTCTTGAACTCGTGAAGTTGTTACTCTTAAACATATTTTGATTTCAATTTTTCATCGGTCTTATTGTTTATATTTTTGTGTTTGCCTATCTACTCAGTGGTAATAAAATACTACCACTTAATATTACTCAAAATTTTTGACATGGCTATTTCTCATGTTTATACGGAGTATTCATTTTATTCTGCTGTATGTTGGTGTTCTTAATCTTTGCATCTTCATTTCATGAGAAATCTAATTATTCCCAAATACGTCCTTCTGAATGTTATTTCGTTTTGCATTTATGATCTTTTTGTTCAAAAGAGCGACTATCTGAGTGACTTAGCGGCTTATCTTCAAGACTTATCATATCTCCAAATTTTTGTTAACAATAAAAATTATAGTAATAAGCAGTCATAAAAAATATTTATGATGGTACTAACAATAGTAAAACCTAGTCGAAAACAGAAGGACAACAGTAAAATAATAATTCATTGAAATTTTAAAAATACATTAGCTCAGAGATCAACAAAAATCAGACAAAGAGACGTAACCTTATTTGAAACAAAATTGTATTTTACTATTGCTAGGGAGGAGGTTCTATTTGGTTTCATTCTGGTTGATGGGACCTTGGAAGCAATTAGTATAGACAAAGTACTTGTTTATATTGGAATTGTGTTTTCTTCTTAGAGAACTGATCTTGATTGATATGATATATTGTCACTTAGCATCTTTCTCTCTCCACGCACCGGTTACTAATTTTAGCAACTGAACTTTTGTCAGACTGGATCTTTAGAAGTGAATTATTATACCTCGTTTGCCACCTACTGATTCTTCACGTTATTTGGTTTTTACTCTGATCACATTTTCTCGGATGCCTGGGTATCAGGGGCGGCCTACAAGTTTCAATATCCAGACTGATCCCGGGTTCTCATGCTTGTGCTCTCAGAAGTTTCCTGCACTAGAACAGGTTTAATTGCTGATTATAGTTATAAACCAGTGGCCATCACCATGACCCCAATGTATTGATCAGATCATTTTTCCTGTAGGCAAATTGATATATGTTTCCGACCTTAGAACTGTCTTATATTACTCTTCTGAATGGATAGTCACTGTTTTGCTTTGTGCATGTGTGTTTTTCCTTTTTGTTGTTGTTATTGTCATTGTTGTTGTTGATATTATGATACTAAATGAATATGTTGGGAGTGGAGGAAATTTTCAATTGCCTAATTGTGGGACCTTGTAACAAAGGAGCTAAGGAACTATCTGATTTATTCTGCCACTCTATTCATCTTATTTAAGGACAAGTTTGTGAATGCAACCAAGAGATTCAATCTGGAATAAGAAGACTATGTATTTCTTGTTTTTGGTGCATATGCAGATGGCCATAGGATGCCAGCAAGCTCAAAATTTAGTGACTTTATAGTGTTATGGAGGCATATGCAATGCATTTATGCTTATCCTTTCCTTTGGAATGAAATTGAAGAGTTGCTGATTTGCTATCCAATGGTCTGATATTGTATGCTACCCGCTGATATATATTGTCTGAAAACTAAATGGCCCTTCTTTATGCTTGTTCTCGTCTTGGCTATGGCATTCATTTGTTTCATCTTCTCACCTTTGATATGTACCTTTTCATCCCTCTTGTTTACTTTCCCTTAATGTGATGGTGCCAGTGATTTTGCTTTATTTGTTCCTCAGGCTTGTTAGAGCTGCTCATCTGAAAGGCGCAAACATTATTCTAATACAGGTGCTTGCTCTTTAACTTGGCAATGCATTATTCTTTGTGGAAAGATAGTTCATCATGCTGTTTGTAGTACTTAGTTGTACTTGAATGTTTAACTATTTTGACCATTACATTCTCTCTAATGATGGTCACTTTGCAGCATTAACATTTTGATTGCTGACATAAGTAGTGCATTGGCACCAGGAGCTATTTGAAGGTTATTACTTCTGTCAAGCCCAAAGAGAGGACTTCTTTCAGCGTGCAAAACCATATAAAGGCCATCCTACAATTTTGAGGTTAAATCTATTTCATTGTTGTTAATTTTGTAGTTTTATTATGGTGAATTGCATTGTGGAATATTCTGCTGTTGTTTTGGATATATGATATGGCAGGAAAAATAACGTGGCAAAACTGGCCATCATGGCTTACCAATGTATATCTGCCAAACAAATTGGCATTATTTGTTCCAAATCCATTTGTAAGAACATTTGACCTTATAATAGCATGCATATGAGATGGCAGGATGCAAAAAATTGCAAAAGAATTGGGTGTGGTGATTCCTGTCAGCTTCTTTGAAGAGGCAAACAATGCTCATTTTAACTCAGTAGCTGTAATTGATGCTGATGGGACTGATCTTGGACTCTATCGCAAGTCCCACATACCAGATGGACCAGGTATTTTGATACGGAAGGTGCATGAATCTAGTCTGTTTCTGATTGTCTGACTATGACAAAGTCCATGTACCATTCCAGGTTATCAAGAAAAATTTTACTTCAATCCGGGTGACACTGGCTTTAAGGTGAGTGCTATATACAGAAACTATCCTCAATTATTTATTTGTAAGCTGAAGTTTTTCTTTTATCTCCCCTTGTTGCCACCTTGTAGTATGAAGTGCTTTTTTTGTATGAAACTTATGGCATTGATGTCTGATGAACAGGTTTTCGAGACTAGATTTGCCAAAATTGGAGTTGGTAAGGTTTTCACCTTATATTTGTTGATGGCTCGGTACTCTTATGTCAACTGCATATGGAAGATAATATTATTAACTAATCCTTGATGAAAACTCAAATCATGAATGTGTTAATAAACTGGAAGGATATTAATTTCTTTTCTAATGTCGCCAGCAATTTGTTGGGATCAATGGTTCCCAGAGGCTGCCCGAGCTATGGTACTTCAAGGTGCAGAGGTATTGTTCTATCCCACAGCTATTGGTTCTGAACCTCAAGACGAAGGTATTGATTCTCGTGATCACTGGAGGAGAGTGATGCAAGGACATGCAGGTGCTAATGTGGTACGTTATTATCAATATCTTTGAGCTTTACAATTAAGCCTCCCTCAAATGTAGTATTGTGTTTTTGTGTTTTGATCACTTTCTGCTCTATGGTCCTTTAAGTTTGAACTTATGCCAAGGCATGGAAACTACGAAATTATGCAATACTAAAACATTTTATCAAATCTCTTTAGCTGAAAGCATGTGCCTTATTCATTGTGATGCACTTGTAAATTTTGTTATTGATGATGGATCTTTGGGCTGTAGATGTTCTATATGTTAATTTGTGAAAACGATTCCATAAAGCATTAACCTATTTGTTTACCTCAGGTGCCTTTAGTAGCTTCAAATCGCATTGGAAAGGAAATAATTGAGACTGAGCATGGGAAAAGTGAGATCACATTCTATGGGAATTCCTTTATAGCAGGTATTGTGTTAGTATCTTCCTGGAATATGTTTAGTTATTCAATTTTGAGTTTATGTTTGTACTAGTCGTTTCAGAATTAAAAGGTAGGAGATCGTACTTGAGCAGGTCCAACTGGAGAAATTGTTGCGTCTGCTGGTGATAAAGAGGAAGCTGTTCTCATAGGTGAATTTGAACTGGACAAAATAAAATTCAAGAGAAATAGTTGGGGCGTATTTCGTGATCGACGCCCAGATTTATACAAGGTTCTTTTGACATTAGATGGTGGCAATTCTGGTTCATGATTGTTTACTGTTATCAGTAGTGCCTTGTTTTCAATAAAGTGGATTTTGTGCTTTTGGATAGGATTCTCTATCTCAAACATTCGTTGCTAATTTGCCTATCGAAAATGGGGATTTCTCTGTAGATCGATGTACCATGAGTTTGAATATATATTTTAAATACATCATCCCTGATTAATGTTTTAGAGTTGTGATCATCAGCTTGCTGGTATATTTTGCGAATGTCTAACCCTGGTATACTTCAGCAAATTTCGTAACAATGTGTCAGAATATATGGTCAGACGAGTACTTAACTAGGGAAGAGTAAGGTGAAGAAAATTCATGAATGTGATTGCTTCAAGGTACAGACCCTTTCATGGCTGTACTACATCATCTGGAGCTACTTGCCTATAGATTTGAGGTTTCATCTTGAGGTATTGTTCCGGTTGAGATAATCATGTGCGACCTTTAGCGTCTTGCCGGTGGCGTACTATTCATGATCTATTTTCCATGCGATACAGATTCATTTTCTTAACTAGTATTCTGAGGGCTAAAAAGGTCGTTTGGTTGTGCCAGGTTTTCAGAGTTCGTAACTTAAAATTATCTTATATTCCTGCCTCATAGAACAGCATGCTCTCTAGAAGCATCCCTTGCTTTATGCAATGCAAGCTCGTTTCAAATACCTATACTAGGGCCAGACCAGGATCATTATGCGATCAATGTGGGGTCATTTCGTACACTTTGGGATCACAATCGCGAATGGGCCTGAATGTGCTTTCTTTTTCTATATAGTTGGCTATGCTTTTTTCAGTGATGGAAATTGTACTAGTCTTCCTGCTTTCATGCTTGGCTAGAACATTTCATCGTTGCTGTAGGGTGACCATTTGGTGGCCATAGTTCTAGTGGTGTACCGGATCTTTTATCTGGGAATGAGAATATCTATTTCAAGACTTTTTCAGATTTACTTTATGCCCATATTTTGTGGTTTTCCATCAAGTATCGCTGGGTTATTTGGAGTATTTTATAATTTATTATTATTATTATTATTATTATTATTATTATTATTATTTTGCTTCTGAAACAATGGCGTCACTTATCAAATTCATAGAAGGTTCGCTTGTGGAAAATTTAAAAAGCACTGGTGATCTAAGGCTATGGAGAATCGCTGTTTTTCGGGATTTTTGTTAAAAATATCCCGGGATATTTTTTAGCGATCCAAGGCTGGAAAATGCTCCATTGTTCATCTTTTGTAGCACCAACTGTTGAATGAATCGCTGTATTTGGCCATGGGATCGGGTGGTTATATGATTACTGTTGTGAAACTCTGGAATCACACTTTCCAAGTACCGTGGATGAAATAATTAAAATTCTTTCAGATGATCTGTCTGGTCTCTTCATGTCCGTGAAACCTTCGGACAGGAATATCTATAGCGAAACTCTTGCCACTTTAAAGTTGGCAGATAACTGATTATTTTCTGGATAATTCTATTAGGGAAACATGACGTTCACTGACCAATTCTCTCTCCTTCTGTCTCTCTCTCTCTCTCTCTCTGTGATGTGCATCAGTGAGGTCACGGTCTGGGTAAAGTCTCCGTTTTAAATTAAAAATTAGGCCCTTAAAATTTTAAAATATTATATAATGTTAAAATATAGTTTTATAAGATAAATATACTACACAGGTCTGCTGATGAATAAAATAAAATAAAAAATTAAAAATTTGAAAACAAAAAATATATACAAGGCCGAAAACCCCCTAATACAGGTAATAATAGTGGTTTCCGGTGCCAAGGATTACATGATCCATCTACCAGATACAGATAGTGAAACTAGATAGTAACAGACTGCAGCGGTTCAATTAGTTGCTGCAGTAATGATATATTGGAATGTTACTGGTGTTTTTTTCTTTTTTTTTTTGTTAAATATACAGGGCCTATTTGGCATAGGCATAAATAGTAGTCCAAAGTTAAGTATTTACTGTCTGTTTGGTATTCGGTAATCCATACGCTATTTATTGTCTGTTTGATATTTGGTAATCCATATTTAATTTATATATCTAAAGTAATAATAACATTTGATAAATATAGTTTAATTATGTATAAAAGTTGATAAAGTAATAATGGTATTTACTAACTCATTAGATCCGAAACAAATTGATATAAATGTGTGATATTTATTATTATGGCTAATATTTTTTTTCACAATTATTAATTTATCATTACAATTAATAGTATCATTTTTAATTATAATTAATATTGTTTATTTTGATAATTTAATTACAATTAATACATATTATTCTTCTTAAGTATAACTAATAATGTTCTTATTAATTACTTCTTTATAATTATAATAATTTTTTTATAGTTATGATTAATATTAATCTTATTAACAACTTATATGTTATTAGTGTGTCATCACCGTTATTATTTATTTATAACAACAATTAATATTTTTATTTGATTATTTAATTAAAATTAATAGTAATAATATCTATATTTATTATAATTAATAATAATTTTATTAAATATTTCTTTATAATTATAATTCAAATTATGTTTTCTAATTATGATCAATATTAATCTCATAAATAATTTATATATTACTACAATTAATTTTATTTATATTGATTAATTATTTAGAATTATGATTTCTTTTATTAATTATCAATTTATATTTATAATAAATACTATTCTTATATTAATTTATTATTGAAGATTATGATTGGAATTTTTTTCATTGATTAATTAATTATAATTATGAATAATATTAATTTTGATATCTATTAATTTATATTAACAATTAATATTAATATTATTAATAAATTTTAATTATAATAAATATTATTTGATTTTATTATGTAATTGTAAGTATGTTTAATAATATTTTATTAATTATAATTAATATACATAAATAATATTGTTGTTGTGGTCATTGTTATTGTTATTATTATCATCTATTTTGTATACTAAAAATTAGCATTACTTGTAATAATTATGATTAATATTATTCTTACAAACTAGTTATTTATCATAAAAATCACTATTTTTCATATTGATTTATTTTTTATTTGACTAGATTAATAATATTTTATTTACTATTAATTTATAGTTATAATTAATATTATTCTTATGTATTATATTTATAATTAATAAATTTTGTATGGATTATTTATTTATAACTATAATTAAATCATTATTATTATTTATTTATTTATCTTTGACATTCATTTTATTATTAATGATAATTCTTTTAAACTATTACAATATTATTTTTAATGATTATTTAATTATAATTATGATAAAAAGTAGTTAACAGGGGATGATTAACAAGGGTATATTTATAATTGTATAAAATAGTTTAGATATTTATTAAAAAGTAACAGGGTCTACAAATAAAATAGCAATATTATAGATAATATATATATATATAATGTTTTAAAAATAATATTAAAAGTAAATGGACTGAAGTCAGAACACTTAGTACTCTTACTTTAGGATATTGTAGGAACTAAATTAGTTTTTTCTAATATTAATAAATAATACTAGTAATCTAACATGGGACCTCTAAAATTTTGAGGTCTTGAGTACCTTGCATAGGGGGTTAGCCGGGGCCTCGGGGTACTAGCCTACTAGAGGCCAAATGGTCAACGTTCAATTATTTATTTATTTTCTTTCTCACAGCATTATACATTTTTATGGTTATCGTGTTACCATGATATATACTCGTGTCATGGACTCCGTAGATCAACCAAATTACAATCTCTTCAATATCCTCGTGGTTTTGATTTTCGATGTCCCTTTCCTTATCACCATCCACCACCACATTTCCTCGTGTCACTTTCCCTACTCCTTTCTTTCCTCCCCCTTTGTGGATGAGCCTGGTGCAATCCTTTAACATGGTTAGACCAAAATGTCCTAGCACGGTGGTTGTGCTGGAAACTCACTACATGTCGTGTGGAAAATATGATGGATACCTGGAAGAACCCAAGTCCTATACTTTGAAATGGCTTAGACACCCATATGAAAGATCATGAAGATGTTGATCAGAGAAGAACAACAATTTTCTAGAAACAAAGATTTATTCACAATCTTCATTTCCAAAGTGCATTAAGAACCTAGCTATTATGAAACAGAGCCGCATTGGCATGCTAACATTCAGACACGTACGTGCTGTGCTCTATTCTTCTTTCTCTTGTTTCCCATACTTCTTCACGAAAGGACCGATTAGTGCGTAGAAACCTGAAAAATGGAAGGGAAAAATCACCGTCCCTCCAACTATGAATTAGTGACCATCCCCGTAATTTTGATCAGACATTGTGTCCTTCACTCCATGTTTTCTTCTCCATCTTTCCCCCTAGCCTCCCTTGTTTCTTCATCTTCGTTGTTGTCCTCTAGCTCTTCCAGCTCTTCGTCTTCGTCTTCGTCTTCTTCTTCTTCTTCTTCTTCTTCGAGGAGGTGATCATCTGATTGTACTAGCGCCAGCCTAAGCCGTCCGTCTTCTCTGCAAGCATGAAGAAACTCTTGGGTTGGAGTCCTAACCTCCTGTAAAACAAACCTACCATCATGTCGATAAGACTTGAAACAAACCCATGGTTTTCCGGTCCTTCCTATACTAGATATTGGTGGTGGAAATGTTCTTCCACAACTCTTTGCCCTTCTATACTGATCAGAGCATCGATACATGCCCGCTCTACGTGAATGCGGTGGCCGAACATAAATCTTCCCCATCTCTTCTCTACGATGGCTCTGACAATAAGTGTCGTCGCTAAAGCTATGATCACCCTTGTTGCTGTTGCTATTGATTTCGTTCCTTAAATCCTCGACGTCATCCAAGCTTTCAAATCCTAGACCTTCCGTGCATAACTGAAGGCTTTCACGGTTCATTGTAGAGAAGCTATCACTGCTCTTGCGACGAGCTTCCCGATAGCCATTCTTCGAATAGGATGAAAGACTCGTTAAGGGGCTTTCATTCTTTGAGCCCGCAATCTTCTCAACGCTGTTTTGCCGGGCTGAGACTGATGATGAGGAGGAGGAACAAACTGATGCAGCAGATGGTGATAGGAATGAGGATGAGGAATACGGATCAGGAGTAGTCTCCTTGAAATGAAGCTCCCCGAAAAGCTCAGTGAACGAGTGATCGATGGGTTTTACCGGTTTGATTTGCTTCCAGGAAGAGGAAAGGGATTCAAGCAATGAAGGATTCTCCGGCAACGGTTTATCAAAGATATGTTGTAGGCTGTCACAGGTTGCCATTGAAGGTAGAGGACGGCAAGAGAGGCTTTGTTCGTTGCTGGCACCTTACTGTCCCTCCGCAGGAATTGGCTTAAAAAGAAAGAGAAACCAGATAAAGTAAGCACAGATAGGATCAAACGATACCGTTAAGAAAAAGGGGGAGAGAATGGAGGGAAGGTGGCAAAAGCACGAGTAAGACAGACGGACCCCTATGTGACGGAGAACTTCACGGGATAGACATGAATTTTATTCTTTTTTTTTTGTTATTTTTTTTTTGTTATTTTGTTCTGGGAAGTTCAAACAAAGCAGAAAGTAGAGGAGAAGGAAGGGATCAGGATACTGAGGTTCACTCCTTTGCTATTAACTAGGGAACTAGGGAATGCTGATACTTTGGTTGAGGAAGGGAGTAGATATTGGTCATTGGTTAGTTACATGATTCACATCGGTAGGTGGCCTGGCTTCGTGGCGGAATGAATAAAGGAAGGGCAAAGTATTAGATGACAAGTTTTAATGCTTTTGGTGATTATATTACTTTTTATGATTGTGTGTGTGTGTGTATATATATATATATGTTAATTATATCTCCATATATATTTATTCTATGCTACTTGTAGTTATATCAATGCATAGTGTGAACTGTGACTTTTTTATTTTAATTTATAAATTAGTTTTTTTAAAATTTATTATTAAATAAATAAATAATAATATATTATGATGATTGAATTTTTTTGCTATTAATAGGAATCCATATTAATATATTTTCGACATAAAAAATATTTTTATTTGACCATGTATTTATTAAAATTTCACCATTTTTCAGGATAATCATATATTTTATTGTGGTAATTATGTTGATTTATACAATGATTACACCTATACAAATAAATCATAGATGATGGCGGATAATAAAAATAAATGGCCGTAACCAACAACCGAGTAAGCTACATGCCATTCAAAACACGGTCATCTATAATAAAATACAAATATAAAAGATGCTTAAAAAAATATGTAAAGAAATAGATGACGGTTTTAGTTTAAAATAGTCATCTAAACTTTACTATAGGCTATAATTTTAATTTAAAATTTTCATCTATTCCTTTAATCAATTTTTTTAACAAAGTTATTGCTAAAGTATAAATGGTGGTTTTAATTATAATCATCATCAATATTCTAATGAAATCCTTAGGAAAAAAACTTTTCATTTAGGTATAGACGATGATTTTAATTTATGACTGTCGTCTATAACCCTTTTAAAAAATTAAATAAAACAATATATGTTCAAGCTCCACATACAAAACCTATATATATATTCGAAACTGATACACAAACATTAGTGTTGTGTATCTCATATATATATTAATAGATTAATTTAATCTATAGATCAGTCAGGATTGAATGCTAATTTATCAAGATTCATACATAACATAATGTGGAAGAGTACCTTATTCCATAACGCGGGACTGGCCGATGGATTCAGGACAAAGGTAGTACTGAGATCTTTTGGGTTGGGTACATACTCGCTGGTCTCTATTGACTGATGGAAATCTAATAGAACGAAGTGTGTGTGACCCACGAACTACGACCCTATATATAGACAACTAATCTATCATCTATCAGGCTATTATAGCTAAGTCCATCAACAACCTATAATATCCAACGTCTCTACGCATATAGATCCACATCTAATTAGATACATTAAGCCCAATAATTTACATGTAAATATGATCACTTATAGTTCACATATAAGCCCAAATGTTCGATAAAAACCCAACAATCTCCCGCTTGGGCTATATGTGTGACCTTATTACCACGAATTGCATAATAACCGAATGAGCTCAATATTGTTGTCGTTATGAAATGTATCTATAACCAATCCGATCCATTAGTCATGCCAACATAGGATCAAAGTGGCTTTCGTCATATTTCTTCATAACTAAACCTTCAATAGTCACGTATGCAGATATAACTAAACGACATGGATCAATATGTAGATGTGTAATATAGAAATTTCATATAATGTGATCTTAACATGTCTATTTTCAATTGGTCCACCTTAAAAATTTAGTGAGATCAAATCATCAATAAAGAAAAAAGAAAATAAACTAAAACTTTATTTTTACAGAAAATATATGGTAAAAAATTTCCATAAGTCAAAACAAAGTATCCATACATAGAACAAATGAAGTGATACACTCCCACTGGAACTAAATATCATCAGTAGACATAATACCCATACGAGCAACATACTCGAGAAACTGTTTGGGTGGTACAACCTTAGTAAATGGATATGCTATCATGGAGTTTGTATTAATGTGCTCTATAGACAATTCTTTTTTCTATACTTTCTCTTTAACAACTAAGTATTTAATATTGATACTTTTCAATTTTGTAGAACTTAGGTTGTTATTTGAAGTGCAGTCTTATTGTCACATAATATCTTGAGTGATCTTTTAATATCATAAACTATACACAACCCTGTGATAAAATTTTGCAGCCATATACTACAAATGGATACTATATAGTAGGCTACAAATTCCGTTGCCATAGTGGAAGAGGCCACTACTATCTGCTTAACACTCTTCCAAGAAACAACACCTCCAACCATCAGGAAAACAAAATCTGATGTAGACTTCATGTTATCTTGGCATTCAGCAAAATTAGAGTAAGAATATCCTACGATCTCAAGCTTGGCTGACCTCCGGTATATGAGCATGTAACCTTTTATTTTCTATAAATACCGCATGACTCTTTTGGCTACTATCTAATGGTTGAGTCCTGGATTACTTTGATATCTGCCAAGCATCCTAGTAATGTATACAATATCCAAACGCATACACACTTGAGCATACATTAGACTTCCCACTACTAAAGTTTGCATTTGATTTCTTTCAAAGTTATTCTTAGGGCACTAACTAAGACTAAATTTGTCTCCTTTAGCAATAGGGGTGTTTCTTGGTATGTAATTATGCATGGTATACCCCTTAAGAACCCTTTCAACATAAGCCCTTTGTGACAACCCTAGGATACTTAAAAAACAATCTTGATGTATCTCTTTGCCCAATACAAAAGAGGCATTACCAAGATCTTTCATCTGAAAATTTTTAGCTATAAATGTCTTGGCCTTATACAACAAACCTATGCCATTATATGTCAGCAGTATGTCATCAATGTACAAAACTAGAAAAAATTATTTTCTCCCACATAACTTATGGTATACACATTCATCTATCAAATTTATCTCAAAACCAAAATAGGTGATAACTTAATGAAATTTGAAATACCATTGTCGAGACACTTGCTTGAGCCCATAGATGGATTTATTCAGTTTGCAAATGATGTTATTTGGGTATCTTGACACAAAGTTTTCTGGTTGCACCATATAGATTATTTCCTCAATGTCACCATTAAGAAAGTGGACTTTACATCCATCAATGTAACTTAAGATTGAAATGTGCCATTAATGTCATGATTACTCTCAAGGAATCGTTAGAAGAGATTGGATAAAAACTCTCTTTAAAATCTTTTCCTTCCTTTTGTGTAAAGCCCTTAGCAACAAGACATGCCTTACATCTCTCCACATTGCCCTTTTAATTCCTTTTGGTCTTAAATAATCTATTTGCAACCAATGAGCTTCTTTCCTTTAGGCAATGCGACAATATCTCATAAGTCATTATCCATCATGGACTATATTTCCTCATTCATAGCATCAATCCACCTTTGAGAATTCGAGCTCTCCATGGTGTGACAGAAGTTAATTGGATCATCTTCCATCACCCCGTTGCCTATCTCATATTCTAGGAAAAATACAATGTAATCATAAGGAATAACACTTCTCCTTTCTCTGGTGGACCTCCTTAGCTTTTGAGGTTGTTGAGCTTGTTCTTGTGGAAAAATCACCTTATTATTAATAGGTGGTTGTTTGACATTATCTTGTAGAGGTTACTGATTTGCCTCCTTATTAATGGCAGGTGCAGATACTTGCATATTGTTAAGGACAGTAGTAGGGATTGTGATCGATTCCTCCTCAAAGACAATGTTCCTAACCTTATTTCTCCCCATAATCTCAACATCCTCAAAGAACATGGTGGTTCCTATCTCGAAAATTTATCTGAGTGTAGGATTATACAACTTATAGCCCCTTGATCGCTTAGAGTAACCAATAAAATAATTACTTATTGTTTTGGAGTCCAATGTCTTTTCATGTGGCATATATGACCTAGCCTCAGCTGGACATCCCTAAATACAAAAATGCATCAGACTAGTTTTTTTTGCCTATCCAATGTTCATAAGGTGTTTTGATAGATGCTTTAGTTGGTACTCTATTCAGAATGTAAGTTGTTATCTTTGATGCTTCTCCCTCGAGTGACTCTAGTAAAGTAGAATGACTAATCATGCTCCTTACCATACTCTTAAGAGTTCGATTTCATCTTTTAGATACACCATTCATGCTAGGAGAACCTAACATGGTGTACTATGGGACTATTCCACACTCCTCTAGGAATATGGAAAAAGGTCTTGGATATTGTTCACTTGAACCGTCATATCTGCCATAGTACTCACCACCATGATTAGATCTAAAATGCTTGATTCTTTTGTTTAGTTGGTTCTCAACTTCAAATTTAAAAGATTTGAACATGTCCAATGATTGCGAATTTTCATGAATGAGATACAGGTAGCCATATCGTGAGTAATCTTCTATGAATGATATGAAATACTATTGATCATTCCAAGAATCCTTTGGGAACTGTCCATAGATATCCGTGTGAATTAATTCTAAGATGTCTAAAGATCTGTTTGCACCTATTCTCTTTATTTTGGTATGTTTTTCCTTAACACATTCAACACAATTGTTTAAATCTGTAAAGTCAAGGGAATCTACAATGCCATTAAACACAATATCTCAATTCTTCCTTTTGAGATCTGACCTAAGTGCTTATGCTATAATGATGCTGAATTATCTTTGCTTAATTTGCATTTAGTACTACATGATTCTACGTGCAAGGTTTCATGATATAAAGTGATGACATCAAGCATATATAGGTTATCGTATGCGCACAATGAACCAATACTAATACATTTGAATTTAGTGAAAGACTAAATTTATTATTTCCTAATGAACAATAATAACCAGATTTGTCTAATAGAAAAATAGAAACCAACTTTTGTTTAAATGATGATACAACAAAAGTATCTTTCAAAAATAAATAATGACTAGTTTCTAATAATAACCTAAAAGTTCCAATCAATTTAACTGTTGATGCCTTACCATCTCCCATATAGATATGTCTTTCACCATCATATGCCTTTTTTATAGTTCAGACAATCCTGCATAGAAACACTTATGTGATTAGTAGAACCAGAATCTAACCACCAAGTGTTTCTAGGTATTAAAACTAAATTAATCTCAGTATAGAATAAAGCAAGGATTGTACATTTTTTATGCACTATACATGATACTTTTAACAATCCTTCTTAATATGTCTAGTCTTTTTGCAAAAGAAGCAACTATCTTTTTCCTTCTTCTATTTCTTTTGGACCAGACCCTTAGGAGCATCTTCATTCTTTCTATTCATGCCCTATCTTTTAGGGGTAAATGCTAGATGAATACTTTTAGTCTTATCTTGCTTCAATCATTCTTCCTCTTGCACACAATATGAAATGAGGTCATTAAGAGTCCATTTATCCTTTTGGCAGTTGTAACTGACCTAAAATTGACTGAATTGTGCAAGAATAGAAATCAATACTAAAAACACAAGTAAGTTATCTAACAATTTGAATTTTAGGGCCTTAAGTTTTGAGGCAATGTTAGACATCTCTATGATGTACTCCCTGATATTTCCTTTACCTTTATACTTTAATGAAATTAAGCGTTGTAGAAGAGTGATTGTTTCATCCTTATTGCTTTTTGCAAAATGTTTTTCAATTTCAATAAGGAAATCCTTAAAATCAATGATCTCATCAGATAATCCATCATTGAAAGCCTCTTGAATGTTGTGCTTAATGATCATAAGACTCATGTGATTAGAGCAATCCCACTTCTCAAAGTTTCTTTTCTCATTAAAGGAACTTTCAGCCATTAGATTAGTAGGATTTGGTAATTGAAGTGCATGGTCTAGATCCATATAGCTAAGGAAAAGTAAAACGTTGTCCTTTCATTCTTTAAAATTATTTCCGTTCAGCATGTGAATGAAATTCAAGTCGGCAAATATCATAGTACCAAACATAACTATATAGAAAACATAACAATAACATAAGTATACATGCTCACAGGAAAATTGCATAATAAACAATCAATAAATTTAAATAATGGTAATCCCATCACAAAAAACTAGTGCAGCATTAGTATAAAGTCTTTGGACAATAATATTAACTATAAGTGGTATTCTTGTTGTAGTGATCAAATACTGACAAAAGGTCTATCGGATAATGAGATAATCTTTGGATAGACTCATTAGCTACATGGTATCTAAATAATTATTACATATTCATCACTATAGGTATATATAAAATTCTGCTAGAAATTTGCCTTCCTTTGGACCACCAAATTATCCGCATGAATTAATATATATACATAAACATCTAATAATTTTAATAAACTAATTTTCACAAAATAGGTCACTTTGGTAATATATTGTGTCAATTAGCTTATCTACTAATATTAGGCAACTAATAATTTAAATAAATTAATTCCTTAATTTTATTTATAAATATGGACTTATAAAATTAGGACCAAGTTTATTTACATTTAATATCCACAAAATATATTAAATCTAACCTTATTAGCACTATAATAAAATTAATGCTAAATAACGCATATAAAAGGCCCACACAATAATTTATTAGATTATAATAAAATAAATATCTAATTAAATTAATTATGCTAATTATATTTAATTAATATTATTATTCTAATAATGCAAAATTAATGAGTACCAAATTAATAACTCAAAATATACCAAAACTGAAAATCAGGTTAGAACTAGCCAAACTGGCTCAATCTAAACGACCTAATATGCCAGAATAGGGTGCTGTCCTAAATAGTCTATTAATAACAACCAATAAGTTGTAGCAAGAAAATCAAGTAGTATAATCTATCTGGAACACTTAATCTCTATAGACTGGTCCCAGGTTCAAAACCCAAATGCAACCAAATCATACCTCCTCTTTTTCTAATTACTAAAATACACTTAATTAATTAATACCCTTAATTACTGACCCTTTGTATTGCCCACCCTAATCATCGTCTGACCCTTTATCTCCCACCCTTCGCCTCCCACCACCATTCAACATAGGTGAGAGAGAGACGAGCAAAAAACAGAGAGAGAGACATAGGTTAGAGAGAAAGCTAAACATAATAAACAGTACTAGATATGAATAGTATTGAAGGTGAACAGCGTCGACATGAATAATGTCCAAACAAAGTAAAGCCAAATCTAAATCCATAAACAATGACCATTTGAAATAAAATATCAAACAAAAAATTAAAATTTGTAACGGACTATACGATAAAGATAAATATTTAATAGTACCGATGAAAACATTTCAAACAAAATCAAAATACATTTGAATCATGAACAATACCAAAAGATTATTTTCTTAATTTTGATAAATTTAGTAGAGGCTCTGATAACAATTGAGACATAGGTTAGAGAGAAAGCCAAATAGAATAAACAGTGCTAGACATGAATATTATCAAAGGTGAACAGTGCCGAGCATGAACAATGGCCAAACAAAGTAAAGCTAAATCTAAATCCATGAACATTGACCATTTGAAATAAAATATCAAAAAAATATTGAAATTTGTAATGGACTATACGATAAAGATAAATGTCTAATAGTACCAATGAAAAAATTTCAAACAAAATCAAAATATATCTAAATCATGAATAATACCAAAAGATTATTTTCTTAATCTTGATAAATTTAGTAGAGATTCTGATACCACTTGAGACATAGGTTAGAGAGAGAGCCAAGCAGAATAAACAGTGTTAGACATGAATAGTATCGAAGGTGAATAATACCGAAGGTGAACATTGCCAAATAAAGTAAAGCTAAATTTAAATTCATGAACAGTGACCGTTCGAAATAAAAAATGTCGAACAAGAAATTAAAATTTGTAACGAACTATACGATGAAGATAAATGTCTAACAATACTAATGAAATTTTTTTAAACAAAATCGAAATACATCTGAATCATGAACAGTACCAAAAGATTATTTTCTTAATCATGATTAATATAGCAGAGACTCTAATACCAATTGATAGATGAATTTAATCTATAGATCCGACATGATCGAATGTTAATTCATCAAGATTCATACATAATATAATGCGGAAGAGTACCTAAATCCATAAAGTAGGATACACCGGTGGATTCAGAACAAGGGAGGTACTGAGGTCTTCTGGAATCGGGCACACACTTGTTGGTCTCTATTGAATGATGGAAATCCAATAAAACGAAGTGTGTATGACCCAAAGACCATGAACCTATATATAGCCAACTATTTTGTCATTTATTGGGATATTCTAGCTCATTCCATCAACAACCTGTAATTCCCAATGTCTCTACACATATAGATCAACATATAATTAGATACATTAAGCCAAATAATTTATATGTAAATATGATCACTTATATACGAGGTTAATTTATACAATAATTCGTAATTTTTATAGTTCAAATATAAGATCAAACATTGGATAAAAACCCAACATATATACAACTTAAACTCTCTCTCTCTCTCTCTCTCTCTATATGATCATACATAAAAAGAAAAGGTTCTTAAATTAATAAAAAAATAATCTAGCATACTCAGTTATATATACAAAATTAATTCACAAACATCAATGGTTATATGTAGTTAATTCCTTAGTAACCTAAAATCCTAAAAATAATCAAGTATACATTAAAAAAATTCTACATTAATAATAAAAAAAATACCTACAGCCAAATTTTTTAGCTAGCTAGTTTAAGGGAAAAATCTAGCTGCTTTTTTCTGAGCTTGTTAATGTGCCTATTTAAAAATCTAACATTGTCATTTTGATATACCTAATAAAAAATAAAAATGTGCAATGTTATAAATATTTAATTAATGAAAAAATATTCATAAACATATATATGGTTATTAGTGCATACCTCAAAATCTCCATTCCATTGTTTTACAATGATATCTCTCATATATTTTATGATAAAATAACCACAATCGTTATTATCTCTTTGTTTTGGATACTAAATTATGTGAATGTACATATTAATATGTTAAAATTATATTAAATAGTAGCATGGAAACATAGAAAAGATATTGCTTACACACCTTCGTGTTAGTCCATCTATGTATTACTTTATGCCCTTTTTGCTTCTCTAGATATTTCTTAAATGACCTAATTGATGCATAGAGACATATTAATTATATATTATAATAAGTAACTCATGAAATAAATTTATTAAAGCTAGATATTAATTATTTAGCTATTAATAACCATTTGTAGAATGTCACATCATCTTCTACTTAAAGAGTCAATGCAATATGCTAACTTTTTCAATGGATGTAAAATAAGTAAATTCCAGTATAAATTAAAAGAAAAGGGGAAAAAATAAATCAATACAGAACCACCCTCATCACTTGGATCATATACTTCACTTATTAACTGAAATCTCCTTATCATATTACTTGAGGATATATGAATGCATACTTGTGGTCATCGTCCTCGCATGCAAGTCTATCTTTTAAATACTTATAAGAAAATAATTATTTAACTATATGTTAGAAATAATTTAAAAATTATAATAATAATATTGTTAACTATAATTATATTAAAATTGAATGAAATTATACCTTATTGATAACTTTATATGTTTGCCTTATAACCAACCTCTAGCTAACAAATAAACTAAATCCTCATCTCCTATCATTTTAGGAATAAGGGTAAAAAGCGATGATCTAAATAGCCGGTGATAAAGAAAATTAGTCGGTAATACGTATTATTGATGATTTTTTACCGATACAAGTGGGTCGGTAATAAGCTTACTACTGACAATTTAATTATCATCGGTAATAAGGTGTAACACTGATGATTTGTTCGTTGGAGTTCATCTTATTAACGTCAATTAAAAATAACAAGGGAAAAAGATAATTTAAATGGGTCTTAATACCGACGATAAATCATCGGTACTATGATTAATGTCGATGATTGAAATTTTAAATTTAAAAAATTATTTGAATTCAAAAAGCCTTATTACCGACGACTACTACTTATTATCGACGATATTTATGCCTTAATACTAGTGACAATTAAATTTTCTTATTTGAACTATATTTTGTATTAAAAATCTTATTTCTGATAATTTATCATAAGTAATTCACTTTTTAAAATATTAAAAAAAATAAAAAATAAGGTTTTAAAAATATTTCCTAAATAATATTTTAAAGAAAAATGTTGTTATAAAAACGTAATTTTCAAAACAAACATATTATTATTACATTTGACTTTTCAATACTAGCATAAAACCTTAAATTCATTTTCATCATCTTTATCTTCATCTTAATCTTAATTAGATGGCAAAGGTGGATAACCTTGAGCCCATGTAGTCGTAAAAGATTTTATTTGTCTTAATTCTTCCTCTTGACTCTCAAATGCTTCTTGTTGTCGGGCTATAATCTCACTTATTTATTTTTAGTTTTGCTCTATTTGAGATTTCCATTGGTGTTCATGTAGTAGATTAGTGTGCATCCAACTTGTTCAAGAATCAGCATGACTTGATCCCTCCCCTACAAGCTTTCGTCTCACACCTTTTGATGCTCAAATGCTTCTTGTTTTTGGGCTATAATCTCGCTTATTTGTTTTTGTCTTTGCTCTGTTTGAGATTTCCATTTTTGTTCTTGTAGTAGACTAGTGTGCATTCAACTCATACGAGAAGTAGCATGACTTGAGCCCTCCCCTACAAACCTTCGTCTCACACCTTTTCTACAGTCTGGACAACCATCTAAGACGTCCTTGGGTATCGGTTTTCATCAATTTCAGAAGGTGTGGGATCATTAGCACTACAAGAAGCCATTTGTGACAAGGTATCCTCTCATTTTCTTAACATTTTGCTATATACATATAAATAAAAATTAGACATATTATAAGAAATTTTAATAATATATATTATAATTAATCACATATAACTAACTTATAAAATTCTCCTCAGCTTGAAGAGTGACCCATTTGTTATTCTTGAAATGCATTTCTTTATAGGTCTCAATGACACGCAAAATTTTTCTTGTCTTAAGATTAGCCTATATATAAGAGAAAATTTAATAAATTATAGTACATTACATGATAAAAAAATAAGAATAAAAAACCCAAAAATACCTTCTTGTAGCGATATTGTAATAACGACTACGTACCATGATAATGAGTTGTTTGTTTTGCCTTGTTAGCAGCATTTTTGTCTTCCAAAGCATTCAAAAATTAAATAGTAATTTTTTCATGTTTTTGTATGTAATTTTATTCAATTTGTATAGAAAAATTTAATATTACCTTTACATCCTTTGAATTTCATAGATTGATACATCTTTGCTACACATCCGACTTGAAAAAAGAAGTCCTATAATTATTGTCTTTCTGCTAATCCTTTTTATGATCACATTTATGATCTTTGTATCAATTAGCCATCGTTCAATCAAGACGTAATTCAATCCTAGGCCATGAAGTATTTGCCCTCCATGGAGCTAAATAAAAAAAAATTCTACATATATACACAATCATAAGTTAGAAATTATATAATTTTCATTTTATTACTTAATTAAAAAAGATAATAAATAAATTTTACCTCAACTTTGGGGAGGATCTTCACCTTATCCTCTAGAAGGTCATGCTCCACCTCTTATGATACAGTGGTATATTTGTCCTGATCTTATTTCCAACACATATAGTAAACTATTTATCATATGGACCTATAACATTTAAAGTATTTGCCTCAAAATTGAAGTCCATCTTAAACTTTTTCCTACATCTTCTTTCAAACTCCTCCAACATCATTTGGTCTCTATTTCTTTCTCTGGCCCTCCTCCTAGGACATGAAACATGCATGTAAAACTTTTATTATTGAAATAATAAAATTATTAAAGTAATAGTGATGAAATAAATGTAATAGACCAAAATTTATACCTTCTGAGTTTTGACACTCAAAGCAGAGTCTATGAGGACGCGATGGATCATGCCCATCGCCATCACCACCATGACCTCGATCAACAACATAATCCATTTAGAAACTATAGAAACTAGATAAGATGATCTCCGACTATAAGATTGTGAGTAGGTTTATGTTTGGATTTAGTGTAAAAATTCAACTTATTAAATATTTACTAATTATAATAGTAAATGTTATCATTGTCCATAAATCCCCCTTCACTATCCTCATCCAAAAATTCTTGTTCCATGTTGTCATCTTCAACAATGAAGTCTCTCATGTCATCTTGATCACTACTTTGGACCGTAACACTACTAGCACCAACACGTATAATATTTATGTTATCAAGGTCTCTGATACCAACGTTGAAGTCAATGCTACTCGATTCAACATCATCTACCACATGTATGTTGTCAATAGTGTTATCATCTAAATCCCAAATGTCACAATGATTAAATTCCCATACAACTTTATAATTTGGATCGTTGTACAAATCATCCACATACCATACTTGCTTTGTCTAAGTTCTAAGAATATATTGGTTATCCTTGTACCACTCAACCATAGTACACACATTTTTATTATGGTTTGTTTGCACAATTGTCTTTTTTCTTGGATCAGTATTAAACCACTTGCATTTAAATAAAACTATATAATGCTTGGACAAGTAAGATAATTCTATGATCTCAGCTAATTGTCCATACAACTTATCACTGCCCTCACCTAATACATATACACCACTATTCTGTGTTTTTCTCTTTAGATATGTATCTTGCATTGATAATTTAACTTCATTAATTACACAACTTGAATAAGAAAGCACCATATCAAATGCTTCGAATGCCAAGGAAAACAACTCATCGGTGAATTAAGGTGATCTCATTTCACGCTACTCATACATCTATGATTATTGTGTGTTTTAGATAATTAATGACATAATAAACCCTAATAAATAATTATCTTAAGGTTTGTTGAACTTAGTCTCAGCACCTTTCAGGTGCATATAAAAAAAATTCAATGATTCATTGGCTACAAAACATTTAGCAATAGAACCTCCTAGCCGAGCACAATTCAGCATATACTCCTTCAAGTCCTTTAACTTCCTCTCAATCAGATACATCCATCTTCCATGAACCAATCCACTGAGTATTTCTTCTTTAGGTAAGTGGATTAGTAAGTAAACAATGACACTAAAAATTATAGAGAAAATATGTGTTCCATCTTACACAAGATAAAAATGATATGCTCTTCTAATTCTCTAAATCTGCCATGTGAAGTTTCCTTGCACATATCTGAGTGAAGAAGTTGCTCAGCTTGATAATGGTGTTGCTTATTTGCTTGTTTAAAAAAGAATGCACATCCATTAGTAACAAATGTTGTATTATGACATGATGGCCAAGTGAATTCAACCTGCTTAATCTAGTATCAAGAGCATTCTTCCTCAAATTACTAACAAAACCATTAGGAAACTTCACATCCCTAAAAATGTTAAGGAATCTTGCTTTATCATGTGATGAAATTGTATATTCAGAAGTAGACTTCATTAGCTTATTCCCATCATAATAAAGATGAAACTCATGTCTAATTTTCATATATGCTAAGTCACGTCTCATATTATCAGTGTCCTTTGAATCAATAGTACCAAGTAAATTCTTGATCAAATTAGAAGAAATATTCTTTTCAATATGCATGACATCTAAATTATGTTTTAGCATAAGCATAAACCAATATGGAAGCTCATAGAAGATGATTTTCTTCTTCCAGTTCAATTCATCAACACCTCTCTTTCTCTTGCCAAAATATTTTCCAAATGGATGATTTTGTATGTAACTCAAATGCATCACGATATCAGCAGATGACAACTTTTGAGGAGGACTTCTTTTCTCAACCTTACCATTAAGTAATTTTCTTTTCTACATTGGATGATAGTTCGGAAGAAATTGTCTATGTCCAATATATCCTACCTTACCTCTCAATCAAATAGATGGAGTGTCTTTATTTCAACTAGGGAACACAAGATATATTTGCCTAGTCTATCCTGAGAGGTATGATTGAGCAAGAAAATCATTAATAGTCCATAGCAATGCTACACATATTTTAAATACTTAATTCTAAAAAAACAACTCGTATATCCATTCATGCCACCCACAAATATTTTAATTAATCAACCAACAATCTTAGAAACACATCAATATTCACCAAAGGCCCATGAAGACCAGGGATCAACGAAGTCAATATTAAAAATAGGTCTTTAATTCATCCCCATGGGGGAAAGTTATAGGTAGTCATAATTACTGGCCACATGCTATAATTGCTGTCCATACGAAATGGATTAAACCCATCAATTACTAATCCCAAATGAACATTTTTAGGATCAATGACAAAATATGAATAATTGAAATCAAAATCTTTCCATGATTATCCAGCAATAGGATGCCTTAGCACCCTTGACTCCATAGAATGCCTAGTCAAATGCCATATCATATCTTTAGTAGTGTGTTTGCAAGCATACAACCTCTTCAACCTTGGTGTCAGAGGAAAGTACCACAACAATTTATGAGGTATTGTTTTTCCTTATCACCTTCATCAACCCATTGAGAAGTCCCATATACTATACAACTATTTCTTTAAGCATTTTCCTTCTAAATAAGTGCACAATCAAACCTACACACGTGAATCAATTCGTATCCTAAACCTAACTTACTCACCATCTTCTTAGCATCGTAATTCGATCTGGATAAATTATTTCCCTTCGGAAGAGCTTATTTCAACAACATTAATAGTCCATCAAATGACTTATTACTCCATTTTTTCAACACCTTATGAAGCATCAACTTTACTAAAAAGTTTAAAGAAGAGAAATTCTTGCATTCAGGATATAATTCTGTCTCCATATCCTTAAATAATTCTTCATAATATTGATCCCTATCATTTCCCAAATTACCACCTAAAGTCTTATTATCATCTCTATTAATAAAATTGTTACCACCCAAGGGTTCATTATCGTATATGTCATCTATATGAGGCTCATGAGTACCACCTAACAAATCACCTAAAATATATGCCATATCATCTCCTCTCTTTTCCTCAACCAACATTAACTTTATTTTACTATGGTAAACCCATTTCTCATAAGTTGGCATAAACCTAAAGCATAGTATGTGACTTTTAATTACACTAGGAGGGTGCCAAATATAATTGTTAGAATTCTTATAAGGATAACAAATAGATCCATATAAATTTATATAATATTTTTCCATTTTAATAAAAGCTTGAAGCCCATTCTAAAACTCAATAGACCTATGATTTCGTAACCTCGTCTAACTCTTATCTATGATCATCTTATTTGTTAAAATTTTTTCAAGTACATAACTTCCACTTACCTTATCAATAATTAAATTTAGCAAAAAATAATAATACAATATTAACTAAGAAATCTTTGTACAAAGTTTAATTTAATTATAAATACAATGTACAACAACAAGACAAAACATGGATACATATCTAATATGAAACCCTAATACCAAAAACTATTATTCAAAACATTAGTAAAACCTTTAGAGTATATACTTTTGTGTTCTCAATCACCTACCAAATTCCTTGTTAACATCCGATTACCAACTCTAAATTACCCAATGAGTTCACAATTATCGTAGAATCATTTGCTCTTTCACGTCTTCAGAAGAAGGGCTATCTATCTTCAACGAATCATTTGGATAATTAGGGTATATACTTGTTGACATCCCATAGAGAGACTTCCATTAATCATCAATCACTGCCAACTCTCTCGCAATATGATCATAGTGTCTCATAAAATATTCACCCTTAATAAATCTAGAGTGTGGAACAACAATAGCAAACAAAAAAAAATATATAGTCATCGCCCCTACCCATGGTTGTATAAGTGGCAAGGTAAGAAAAATCTAATATGATCTAAACTTTTATGGTCCCGAATAAAAATCCTTCTCTACCATACAATCTCGCACATCAAGTACCCATCTCATATATTGCCTAATATCCTCATTTGGAGACATCTTAAAGTAGGATAAAAGGTATGCATCAAGTAGCATCCTACCACCTATAAAAATGGCACAAAATCACAATAAACCTTAATACAAATACCCTTATTTTAAGTTAACATTGACTTCATTTCATTTCTTTTAATTTCACAAGGGTTCAACTATATAAAATTAAACTTTATCAAAGATTTGAGTCTTTTATTTTTATAACATTTCATTAATTTCTTTATAAGTTTAAAGATTAATTTTTTACCTAAAATATTTACCTATTATAGATTAATCATTAAATACATTCATGCAATCAAGACCTTACACATAAATTATTTTTTATATCCAATGACCACTAATATATTAGTTGTATAATTTCACAAGAGTCTAACTATATAATATTCATTAATATTGAAAAAGTCAAAACAATTTTGTTTATCTTCATTTATTACTCTCTAAGGTCATAAAAATTTCTTTATTTTTCATATTTGTTTGAAGTATTGGCATGACCATTAATTATTATTATTATACAATAACAAATGTAAATCAAAATTTTTAACTATTTATCTATTATCTATTTTTATTATTTATTTTATTTTTAGTAACAAATATTAATTAATTCTAACAAGCTCACCAAAAAAGTAAAAATTACTTATCACCAATTTTAAGGTCTACTAACACGCTACTTCTAAAAACATATGCACATACTTAGATACTACCGTATATATTAATTACCGGCCATCAACTAAAATATTTATTATACTCTGACATACTATTATTTTTTTCTAATCTAACATGCATAGTAACAAGTATATACAATATATTATCTAATTATACACATAATCTAACTATAATAATCTAATAACTCAATTATAAAATCTCTAATTAATCAATTATACAAAACCAAATTAAAATAATCTAATAATCTAGTTATATAAAATCTAATTAAAATATGTAACTAATCAATCAAACCTTAACTGCAATAATCTAATTCAAAAATTAATTCAGTTTAAATAATATACAAATATTACCATAAAACAAACAAATACTTACTAATTATACCAAATTAATACTACAAGGGTGGTTGGTAGTGCTCGGCAGTGGAGCAACGGCGGCATAGGCGATTCGGTGGTGGCTCTATGGTGCTTAGGTGGTGGTCCTCCAATTACACCTAAAAATTTACAATTAGATAAACTTACACTAAGAAAAATATATATAAAAATTAGAAGCATACAAACCCTCAAAAATGAAACAAATGGAGGAGAAGAATGAAAGATAATAGGAAACAATGGCGAGCTCGTCGCTGATAAAAGAGAGAGAGAGAGAGAACCGAAGTCGAATAAGGAAGACTACAAATGAGGAGCTAGGACTCGTTGTGTAGAATATAACAGACCCTTAATACTGATGATTTTACTTGTTGGCATTAAGGCCCCGATCGTCGGTATTAAGGACAACTAAGTTAGATGATGTTGTTTCCGTCACAAAAAAATAAATAAAATGAACACTTATTATCGACGACTTATTGTTTGTATTAGACAAGTATCGTCGGTAATAAGCAATTCACTATTACTCTATTCTTTGTTGGCATATTTTCCTTCTATTTCTTTCAACTAAATATTGATCACTTAATATTGACAATATATCGTCAGTATTAAGGTCAATATTATCGGTAATAATATTTTCATTTATGCATCGCTTCTTTTGATGGTAATTTTCCCTCCATGGTATTTAATTGAAATATATTACTTATTATCGACGATCATTATCGTTGGTATTAAAAAATAACTCATTGGTATTTATTTTCTTGAGATATTAATAAAAAGTTTTTGGGGAAAATTTTGGTGCCACTTAATACCAACAATAGTTATCGTCGGTATTAAGTATTTTTTTTGCCTTTTTTTGGACAAAAATAAAATCATCCTCTAATCTAATAGCAACAAGTAATCGTCTTTAATAAGGCCTAACGCCGGTGATCATTTAACGTCGGTATTAAGATCATAGGTTTTAATCCTTTTTCTCATAGTGCATATATACACTAATTTCTTGTGTCTTAAAAAATCGTAGTGGTAATTCAACTTATATGCTCAAATCTTAATTATACAAGATGTCATCAAAATATATCATCATCTTATGGGGTAAGCTTGACAATTGATAGGAGGTGTGTTGTGCGTTGCATATAATGCCTTTCCTTTCTCTAATTCATTCTTTCTTTGTTCCTTAGGATTTAGCTTCCTCTAGAAAATGTTACCATCCTAGTAAAAAAAGGAAAATAGATTAATAGATAATAGTTAGAGAATTAATTAATTGAACTCTCACTATTACTAATCATATTGTGTCCTTGGGGATAACTAGATGGCTTGGTCGTCCAATAAGTCCCCTCTGAGAAGCATTAGAGATCATGATCTCCATATTTCAAAAATGGTAAATTTGAGAAATCATATTCGTCATGGATGTTATTGAGAGTGACTCAAATTGTATTAGGCTTCAACGATCTCTTGTTAAAGACATGAGCAGTTTATTAGATGATAGTAGTCCCTTCCTCTGATGTCTTGAGAACTCATAAATATCCACCTTATATTCAAGAGTTATATTAATTTCATATATCTCAACTACAAATACACTTTAAATAAGAAAAGAATTAAAACTAAAGTACATTTACCTTAGGTATTTTTGGGATATGTCTAATGCTATGGGTTGTAGGAGTAGGGGTGGATACAATCATTTCAGCCATCAAGGTGGATGTCCTTTTATTCATGTACTTTCGAATTTGCTCCTCAACACTTCATTGGTAGGCAATTAACTCTAACCAGCTTGCTCTTAAAGTGTCCACATCACCTCTTAGATAGTTGTCCTCTTCCTTAAGAGTGTGGAAAGTAGGAAGCCATCCAAAAGTACTTTACAATGTGACACCTTATGGCGGCCCTCTTACTAGACCACCATTCTCCTAGGTCCTCAGAGCTTGAGTGAGGATACCATTTTGGTCACTCACCAACAATCATATTGCATGAACCTCCTCTTATTAGAGAAATTATTGTAGTTAGGGGTAAGAAATGATATGAAAATAATATTGAGAAGAATATAATGCTAAATCCTTACAATTTTATCAAACATTTGTTGGGTTGGTTCACTAGTATCCTTCCCCGTTCTTTTATCTACTATAACCCTCACCTAAACATCCACTCTTGTGGGAGGTACATATGGAGTAACTTCTTTTTCTGCATGAACCTTTTCTTCATCTCATTTAAAATCAAGTTATAAGTCAAATTAATTATTATAGTTTGAAACTAATAATAATCAATGTATAATGACCTAATATATTTCCTTACCAACTCATTTCTTGCATCATTATTATTAACACACAAATTCTTGTGAGGATAAGCATTTTTCTTAGCCTTTTTTACTTTCTTTTTTACTTTTCTTCAATCACCAATAATATAAAAGTTATAGAGAAAATCAATGAGTATATTTATAAATATTTTTTTTAATGTAATATATAATGCGAGTAATTACATACCTTAGCTTCTTCTTACTTTTTTAACTTAGAAAACTCAACCCATTGTTGGTCTGTGATCATGGGTTGATAATCTACCATTAGTTGTGATAAGTAAGTTTCATCTTTAGTAACAATGTAATTAAATGCTAAATAAAACTTAATTTTTTTCCAAAATTTAACACACTTTTGAAGTATAATTTTCTTAAATTATTCTAGCATGTTAAAACCACTCTACATCATGGAATATATAAATATTAATAGTTTATAATTTAGTATATAAAAGCTCATTATACTTGTATATTGGTCCATAACTTGTCAATTGTCTCATTAGGCATCATTTTCTAATTTGAAATCATAATGATAACCATCGTATGAGCTCTAGCATTCAGATAACTTATACAATATGTCCCATTTTCTCCAGTTGATATCCCTTCATTAATAAATTCATCAACTATAAGTCCCAAGTGCCTTAATTTAGATGCGTTCTTGATTTTCACCTTACATTTCCTTTCTTTAACATATTTTCTCACTTGATCATTATGAGATGTCATACCAGTTGCATGAAATTAACTATGAAAGATTTTTTTATAGAATTTAATAAGGCATTGATATATTTTTCTTTTTCTATTTTCACACAAACAAGCAAAAATTTCATGTATCTAGCTATATGGTGATTATGCTTATATACTAGTAACACAATGAAATTCTATAACCCCATGATAGTAAACAACACCTAAGTAGCACCTAAATCAATAGCAACATTGTAAGAGAGCATGTAACCAACCAACCAGTAACAACCAATATTTTGTCATCCACACTGAAAAAACTATAGCAACCAACAAAATAACAAAGTATATAGACCACATATACTACAAAAAAATTAAAACAAAAACAATAAAAATTCTAAAACCATAGGATAGTAAACAAAATTCCAAGCAATAGTCTTGAGACTACTTTTTACTAGGTATATAACATATTAAAGAGTTAAATTGGGAACCATTTTTGAAGGAAATAAAAATATTTAGGAATGAAGGCTCAAGTTTTTATGCAAAATTAATCAAGAATGAAGGAGAAAAATGCATATATGAAGTAAGTAAACAACAATGACGGTGAAAGGGAGAGGAAAACTTAAAATGATTGTAGAGAAGAAGGCTTAAAGTGGAATAAATGGTGGAGGTCTTTGTGCAGATGCAAGTTCTTTCTTCTATACTTGAGTAAATGGGTGAAAGTAAAAATAGTTCTAGGTTAAATTAAAGGAAAGAGAAAAAAACTAGGTTAAAGATGGTGGGTATAGAGTAAAACCATCATTTATAACACCCTAACAAAATATAAAAAATTCCACTAGATTATATATGACGATTTTAGTCTATAATAATCGTTTATAATCCTGTCTAAAATGGGAAGCTACGAACAACTAGAAACAATTATTATAATTTTATAATCATTATCTACAGTACCCTAAATAAATAATATTCTACTAGACTATAAATGACTAATTTAGTTTAAAATTATCATTTAAAGTTTTATTTAAAATGGGGTACTTTAAACAAATATTCTCGTTACAACAACCGTATATAAGTTATCGTGTATTTGTATTTTGATAGCTATATGGTGATTATGATTGCTACTATATGATGTCCATTTCTATAGGTATTATCAAATTAATAAATAAATTATATCATACTAATTGTGATATATTTACAATCAATAGAGATCCATATTTATTTACGTATTTTTTTTATCATTTATGTGTTAAAAAATTTCCATTTTAAGGTAATTGGGTCAACTTATATGGTAATTATTTATAACCATATAGTGATTATATCTATCATTATATTTGTAACACCCCCAAAAACACAGTTGAAAAATTTTGTTTAATTAAAACAACCACAAGTACAGGGGTGCTACTGCCATGATTAGTACAAGCCCGGCCCCCGGCCAGTCTTGCACTAACCACAAGGCTAAAGAAAGTTCCACAAATCATTAAACACACTTAATGCAAAGAAACATAAAAAAAATAAAATATTTATAATGAGAGAATTAGAGTGCGTAATTAAAAGTCATTACAGCTGGAAAGAGTTACGTAGTCAAAGCCTCCATAGGGATAAAATATACAATATAATAAAGCGAAAATAGAAATAAAAAGAGCCCGGTCTACATCACTCTTGGTCCCCCATTCCAAGTCCAAGAAGGTCAACTCTCAACCTCACCTGGCGCCTCATAAGTGTCATAGGCATCAAAAATGGCATTTCCTACTTGCACAAACTCAGTAGGGCCATCTGCTCGTGGGAATGAGCAGCATCTATAAAACGGGTGGTCAGTACGATACATAATAAGCAAGGTAACCATGCAGCTAAGGTCATATAAAAAATACATATAACACAAACAAGTAACTATATAGATAAACCATTCAAGAAATATAGATAGTATAGGTCGTATTACAGCCCGATTAAACTTAATCATTAGATCTGTGGTCAAAGTACCCATTTCACACCATACTCTTTTATAAGTCCATGCTAGTATGGAAACCCCACTATTCTAGCTGGTGGATCGGAATCATACAGGATAGAACGCTCCTGACCACTATTATTTGCTGGTGGATCGGTATTCAGGGCAAAGTGCTCCAGGCCACTATTATGCCGGTGGATCGGTTTGGCCTTGACTCTCATGGTCTTCCACAGTAAGTAATTAGTATCTTTCCCTATGTATTATCATAACTTAAGGTTTGAATTAATGAGCTTAGGATCCCCCACTATTATAGCTAGTGGATCGGAAACATAAAGGGCGGAATGCACCTGACCACTATTATTCGTCGATGGATCGGTCTCCAAGACACCCTACACTTGGCCACTATCATGTCGGTGGATCGGTCTGGGCTCAGCTCAATAATATTTTGCTTCAAATTATTAGTATCTTATATGAGTATTATTCAATACGTGTTTTCACCCTAAACATGCATGCCCTTTGGACTACCTGCTCAAATAACCCGTCTACTCCTATTCTCCTGAAAAGGGTTCGTCCCATATCTTGGTTACGCCTCCTAATATCTCCAGACATCCTTTCCCCCTTCTCCTCACTTACCATGAATACCCAAATCCTATATGTGTGGGTCGAGGCCCACTTTCCCATATATCTGAGTCAACTCACTATCATCCTCTAGGGTTTTCCTCGGCAAACCCTAATTTGGCCTATATGACCCAACCTTCCTCTATCTCCAACTCATCACCTCATTTGATTCATCCCCAAGAATCCCACTTTACTTCCTATTTTGTACATGTGGCCATAAAACCCTAGTTGGCCATCCCAAAACCCTAGCATCTCTTTTTCCTCATACGATGTCCCTCCATTAGTCTCAATTACCATTCCCTCTTCCACATGACACATTCACCCTCCTTGTGACATTCCCCCACTCTCATCCCATACTTCAATCCTCTCCATTATTTCTCCCTTCCACAATCTCCTCCACTTAGGGTTTTCCTTCCCAAACCCTAGCCAAGTTCCCCATGCACCCTTATACCAACCTACGAACTATATTTCACCCATGGACTCTAATCACCCCAACAACTCTTCCCTTGCCTTATTTAAACCTCAAGTTAACTTTTCCCATATAAGGATCATCCCCATGCAAAGGCCATCCATCCCATGCAAACCTTAGACTCCCCATGCAAGATTCACTTCACTCTCTTATTTTATCCATATCATCCTTTTATTGGTCCACCCATAAGTCATGAAGTAGTTAGGTCATTCTCACTTCTCTCTAATTAACCCACTTCCTTTACCCTTTTCATATTTTCATCACCACACCATATATTTAAAGCCTCCTAGCATGCATGTCCTAAAGTGCCACATCACATAAGCACCACAAAGCACAACATACATATCATTTTACACATGCCATAAAAGAATACATACACTTACCTTAGCTCCGCGCTGTGCTACAGGTAAGAGTCATAATCACATAAGGTACATAATATATTATCACGCATAACATACAAAGCACATAATACACATATTAGGCCTTAACCAAATCTTTACCTAAAATGACACCGGGCTTGGAGCATGCTCCTATGCCTTCTTATGGTTTGGACTTCGTTCACCTATAAGAGGGAAATACTAGGGTTAACTTCCCTCTTACCAACATTATCATTATTTCCTACTTATCTTTACCATAACCTATTATTAGGGATATTAATAATAATAGTAGCTTTATTAGCGAAAATAAGGATATTATCCTTAAAATTGTTAATCATGCTATTATTAGCCAAAATAAGTTTAGGTAGTTATATTAGTCAATGAAAAGATATTGTTAACAATATTAGCAATAATAATGATAATAACTTTAATAATAATAATAATAATAATAATAGTTCGAATAATAATAATAATAATAATAATAATAATAATAATAATACTAGTAATGATAATAATAATAATAATACTAAAGCAATAATTACACTAATTAAACTTAAGGGCTAGGAAGGTTAGGGTAGAATTTAGTGAAGGTGGCAGTGCACGGCGGCGACGGGGGCAGCGGTGGAGGAAGTGGGGGGGGGGGGGTTGGAGAGGTGGCCTTTTAGGGCTAGAAGAGAGAGAGTGAGATAGTGGTTGTGGTGGTGGTGGACTCTCTAGGTTGAGAGGGTTGGAGTGGTGGTGGCGGCGCAGTAAGGCGGAGACGTAGGTGGTGGTTGTTGTAGTGTCCGAGGGTGGTGGATAAGAAGGAAGGATGAAGGAGAGGGAGAAAGGGAGAAAGGAAGGTAGGGGGAGGTAGGGGAGGCTCTGTCGAGTGCATTGGGTGACAGGAGAGGCGGTGATTGCGGTGAGTGGGGCAGCGATGAGCGTAAAGTGGCAGGTCGAGTAGCTAATGTTTCATGGTTAGGGTGGCTTGTGTAGGGAAAACCAGGGGTGGTGAGTGGTAACGTTTGGTGGACGGTAATGTAGGGAAGGGTTTGGGCGGTGTTTTGGGTGGTGGTGTCGCGCGACGGCAATCGGGGTGGCGTCTAAAGCGGCAGTGGCATAAGTGGGCTGAATTTTCTTGGCAGGGGAAAGAAGGGCAAATAGGATCGATAGGGGGTATTTATAGGCCATTGGAGGGAGGATAAGACAAAGGGGACAGGAGAGGCCAGGCTTGCCGGCCGGCAGTGGTAGGCTGGTACAAGCCTACAAAATTACAGGTGCATGTTTGGTTGGGGAGGAGAAGGGGCATGCGTAGGAGGGGGTACATGTAGGTCCGGGCCAGAAAGGGAAAAGAAAAGGTCGGGAGAGAGAGAAGGGAGGTGCAAGGCGGAAGGACAGCGGTAGAGTTGCAGGTTGACCTCCAACTCTGGGATGAGGGAGAAGGGAGGAGGAAGAAGAGAGTCAGGCCAACCAGTTTCGGGGAAAAGAAAATAAAGAAAAAGAAGGGGGAGAACCGGTGGGCAAGGGGGAGAAAAAATAACTGCGAGTTGAGCCGCATAGGGAAAGAAGAGAGGGAGGGGAAGGTTGGGCCTGGCTTGGCCTAATCCATGGAAGAAGGGAAGAAAAAAGAAATAGGAGGAAGGATAAAAAGAAGAAAGAAAAAGGAAAAAGGAAGGAAAGGGGGAAAAAGGAAAATGGAAAAAGAAAAAATATGTTGGTTGGGGGTATTTCAAATATTTAAAAATAATAAAAATTAGTAAAATAATAATTAAATTTCTTCTTATATTAATTTAGGATATTTTGGAAAATTTTTCCTAAGTTATTTTTTTAACTAGTAAAATACTCTAATATTCCCCAATTAAATTCTTTATTCTTTTCATCTTGTTTTGTCTTAAATTCTCCCCTTATTTTAATATAATCATTTATATTTAATTAATTTCTTTAATAAATCCCTATTTTATCATAATTTCATAAATTAGGGTTTTTGGGGTATTTCATCACTACCCCCTTAAATAAAGACTTCATTCCTGTAGTCACTTGCTAATTTCTCAATTTAAGGAAAAAGACATTCTAAACAGTTAAGTACAATACCAACGTGAATAACTATACAACTACCCCCTTAAAGGAAAGGGCTTACTAAGGACGTAGCTGTAACAAAAATTTTTGGATATGCCTCACGCATGTCCTTCTTAGCTTCCCAGGTAGCTTGTTTGGTTCCATGTCGGCTCTAGAGAATCTTCAGAAGAGGAACCGCACTCGTGCGGGTCTTGCGAAGTTTGGTGTCAAGGATCTGCACAGGTCACTTTTCATAGATTTGGGAGTTGTCAAGATCTATCTCGTCCGGTCAGATCACATGGGAGGGATCAGTAATGTACTTTTGCAACTCTGAGATGTGGAACACATTGTGGACTCGTGCCAATTTTGGAGGAAGGTCAACCGGTAAGCAACCTCTCTTACACGCTCCAGGATCTCAAAGGGGTCGATGTACCTTGGGCTCAGCTTTCCTTTTTTGCCAAATATATGTATGCCTTTTGTGGGGGAAACCCTTAGCAATACTTTTTCTCTAGGCTCAAAATTGCTATCCCGGTGCGTCTGATCAGCATAACTCTTTTGTCTGCTCTACACCACTCTCATCTGGTCCTGGATCTGATGGACTTGCTTGGTCATCTCCCTGATCATCTCAGGTCCCAATACCACTATCTCGCTAATGTCACTCCAACATAATGGAGTCCTACACTTCTGCCCATACAACGCCTCGAAGGGGGTCATCCTTATACTAGCTTGGTAGTTGTTGTTGTATGAAAATTCGATTAAATGCAGACGCTCCTCCCAACAACCCTAGAAATCCAACATAGGCCCTCAGTATATCCTCTAGGGTTTGTATGGTCTGCTCTGTATGTCCATCTGTGGTAGTGTGGAAAGTTGTACTCATCTTCAACCTTGTCCTTAGGACTTCCTGTAGCTTTTCCCAAAAATGAGAGAGAAAACTAGAATTCGTATCTGATACAATGTCTTCTAGAACCCCATGTCGATTGACCACATACTTCATGTAGGCATCCACTTACTGATCAATACCTGGCTAATCCCAGGAAACTCCGAACCTCTGCTATGCTCGTGGGAGGCTTCCACTCTGTGATTGCCATAATATTGGCTGGGTCCATAACCACTCCCCCAACTGACATTATATATGCCCAAAGAAAGCCACTTCCTGAAGCCAAAATTCCCACTTAGACAATTTCACATACAAGTAGTGCTATCTCAGTAGACTCAAAATAGTGCAGAGGTGCTGCTCATGCTCCCCATTCCCTCAGGAGTACACCAAGATGTCGTCAATAAATACTAATATGAATAGGTCGAGGAAGGGTCTAAATATCCTTATCATCAGATCCATGAAGATTTTATGTGCATTAGTGAGCCCAAATGGCATCACAGTAAACTCATAGTGTCCATACCAAATCCGAAAAGTAGTCTTCATAATATCAGCATCTGCGATCCATAACTGATGGTACCCTGACCTTAGGTCAATTTTAGAGAACACTGTGTCACCCCTTAATTGATCAAAGAGATCATCAATCCTAGGGAGCAGGTATTGGTTCTTCACCGTCAGTTGATTTAACCCTCGACAGTCGATGCAGAGATGGATATTACCATCCTTTTTCTTCACGAACAAGACCGGTGCTCCCTATGGCGACACTCTCGGTCGGATGTACCCATGCTCCAATTGCTCATCTAGCTGGGCCTTTAACTCTTTTAGCTCAACTGGCACCATCTGGTAGGGTGCCTTCATGACAGGCTCAACTCCTGGCACTAGCTCAATTGTGAAGTCCACTTTTCAAATTGGGGGCATACTTGGTATATCCTCTAGAAACATATCCGAAAACTCCTTGAATACCAGGATGCTTTCTAGTGCTGCTAGATCTTTACTCAGATCCTACACACTGCACAAATATAGGGGATACTCTTTTTGGATCAAAGAGTGTAGAGGAACTACCGATATCTCCTTAGTAGTGGGCTTAGGATGGGTCATTCTGTATGAAACCCTATTTCCCTTCGGGCCTCGCAAAATCACGCACTCCTGTGCATAATCGATCACGGTCCAATACCTCCCTAGCATATCCATACCCAGAATCACATCAAAATCCTGTAGATCCATCCAGACTAAGTCGGTTAAGAATTCTACCCTGCCTATGACTAAGGCCACATCCAAAAATAACTGGGTACATTCGATCCTATCACCTGAAGGAAGCATCACAATAATGCTACGCTAGCTGAGGGTGAAAACTTAGCCTTAGAACCAAATGAAGCAAAAATAAAGGATAAGGATGCACCCGGATCGAAGAGAACATATACTGGTAGAGATGATATGGTGAACGTACCCATGACAACGTCTAGCTGGAGGTCAGCCTCCGCTTGACTGATAACATTCAGGGCCCCGCCTACTGGCCATCTCTTTAAGGGAAGGTTCTGGATCATTGAGGCCTTCCCTTGGCCTCCCAAACTAGGGCATCAGTTGGACTAGCTGCTCACTGGTGGAATTGAGGGGGTGCAGTCAGGAGGTGCTGCTAGTATGCCTGTTGTTGGGGGATCAGGGCTCCCTTCTACTAGTACTACTGAGTCTGATACTGTTGGGAACACGATGATCTCAGACACTCAAATGATTTGTGGCCTAACTTTCCACAATTTAGGTTGGTCACCAATCTGCCTCCACAATCTCTACTCGGGTGACTACAACCAAATCATTTGCAAGTGGGTCCCCTAGATAGTCCCTGATCTCTACTACGATCCCTCGGCGGGTGTCTTATAGGTTCTCCTACTCGTGGTTGGGTCCGGCTCTTAGAACTCTAACCCTCAGGTTTCCTCTTCCCAAGGATGGTGGCTTGCTCCTAGAATAAAGTAGTGGCGATGGAGACACATTCATACAGGGTAACTAGGTCGGTGAAGGCAACTGCTCCCATCATCCGATAGATGCTGAAGTTCAGTCCCTGATCGAACTGAAACACCACTGTGGAATCATTAGCAGCGATCTCTAGGAAAAACCGAAGCAGCTCTGTGAAGCGAGCATGATACTAGAAAATCGTCATGGTGCCCTGGGTGAGTTGCATGAACTCTCGAAGCTTATCCCTCTTCAGGATCTCGGAGTAGAATCTGTAGTGCAAGGTAGCCTTGAATGCCTCCTAAGTCACCTGAGGACCATCTCAGGCACAATGCTCCACCCTCTAGGCATCTTCTATGCCCCTCAAGAAGAAAGCTACTATGGTGGCCTGCCAGGTTGGAGGGTAGTCTACTACCTCGAAGGTGCGATCCATGTCCCGGATCCACCCTTCGAGGACCACTGAGTCCTCGTTACTAGAGTACGTCAGAGGATGATGTCCAGTGACTCTCCGGAGCCAGTTCTTACCAGCGCCCTCAGAGTAGTGGGGGTGCGGGGTTGGAACCAGAGCCTGACACTATACAAACTCCATAAAGGCCTCGAAGGCCTCCTCTAAGGGTTCAAATTGGTCATTCATCATGGAGAGCAATTGCAAAATAAAAGAGACGTTAGAAGCGAACCTACTAGTTTGAGCAATTATTACATACCATTTTCCTTTTTTGGGAAATCCCTAGTCTATCCTTTCCCTTCTCACTGTGGCCCAGACTCAGATTTATTTAAATAAAAAGACTCCGTTAGAGTATGAAAACACTTCAAAATCTGGAAATAATTTGCAAATCAAAATTTGCTTTGAAAATTGGGCATGGTTATGAGGACCAACTCTATGATAACAACTTGTAACACCCCCAAAAACAGATTTGAAAATTTTCATTTAATTAAAACAACCACAAGTTCATAACCTAGATGACCAAAAGACGTAGATGAAATACAAACATGAACATGCATGTAGAATGTAGATCCCTAATACCGAATATATGAGTGCACGTGCTTGGCCCATTGGTCTCTAACTTCATCAATTTTATCAACATTATATTTCTGGCCTCGTGCATAACCACCGGTGAAAAACTACAAATTTACATGTTTTGATTATTCAGTTAGTACTTAAGTGAAATACCAAATATATATGTCATGATTCATTTATGGAAACATATGAAAAAAAAAGATACATGGCTTGGATCTATGTTGACCGATCTGTTTTTGACTATCAGATCTATTGCTTTACAATCATAGTATCCACAATCATCGATGTTCTATTGTTGTGGACACTATCAAATGAATTCAATTAGCTCTCTAACTATTAGATATTAGTTTAAATTAAAATAAAATACAAAATATTTGTCTTCCTACTAACCATTATTGGCTCATATTGAAGACTCTTTGGGTCTGTGACACCATTCCCACCTCTCCTCTGATACACCGTCTGTAGTGCCCTAATAAATAGAGTTGGATACATAATATTGGAAGTATATACACCTAAAATAATTAAAGTAGAATATATGCATAAATATGCTAATGAAGTAAGAAGTAAAAAGTATACTAACATATTGATAAATTCTTTCCCACCATGACGAGTGACGTCAAAAGGCACATCATAGGTTTAAAGGGAATCAAACACATAGACTTCATTAAGATTAGGTCGAATGGTGTACAAAACCTAATTTTTAATTGCCAGGTGAGGAATGAGATACATCTTATTGTAGCATTCTGAAAAAAATGCGATCCGTTAAATAATTTATGCGCCTACCCTCTCTTATTGTAGTACCGTTGGCTATGTAGTATGGGGACACAAACACAATAGAGGAAATAATTCCCTCCATCATAGCATGAATAGCTATCAACCTATGGATGACAATAACAATGCATATTTGTTAATAACTGATAACTCATATAAGAGGTCATAAAAATTCCAATGCAACAAGAAGTACTAAAATCTTAAATATAAAATAATACTTACGTGACATAGACGAAAACACTCGTGGTTGACATCCATTCCTAATTATAAATGTCACTTATGTCAACTGTCGATACCATATAAGTAGCATTGTCCCTCCCAACATATTCAGGATGGTAATAAATGAAAATATAATTATCCCTGAGGTAGTTTTGGGCATAGAAATACAATAAAGCCAATGCTGGTAGAGGTTGGCTCTTCTTTGAATATGGAATCTTTTGTGGGGAAACTATTTTTTTTATTTAGCTCTCTTTCCTTTAGCAGTGCCCTCTTTTGTGTTACTTTTTCGACTAGTACCTTTCTTCATTTTACTAATAGGAGTATTCTTCTTTTTTGATTCCTTAATTCATAATAATAAATGAAATATGTATTGAGCATTTATATATGTGAAAAAGGTATAAACAATGTAAGTAAAAAATAAGGCCTAATAATGATGTCGAATGTCATTACCTCTTCAGTAGTGAGACCTATCTGATCTGTAGGCCAAGGCACAAAGCTTCCATAACCTTCTAGCAGTGTGGCTGCCGCATCGCCTTCTTTATAACAAGGCAAGGGCGCATTGCCAGTGATTAGAGTGTCAATACTCACTGGCCTTGTATTTATGGCCAAGTTATATCCATGGACTGTTTGCATTTGGGTACTATGACTGATGCGTATCCTTCCTTTTTCCAAAAGAGTTGAAAGGTCATTCACTAACAAGTCACATTTATGCAAACCCTAAAATAAAATAGTACACATTCTTAATTATTTATGACACCAAATACATTTAATAACAATTCGTAGTTTGTAATGCTTACCTCGGGAAGAGAAGAAAGACATGCATCAGCTTCGTAATTGTCTCTAACACTATTTACATTGGGTATGCGAAGCTGATCACGGTTAACTAAATCGAATGGCTTATACCCTTGAGATTTAATAAATGAAAATTCTTGCTCCATTGTTGCTATCCATTCAAATGCCATGTTTAATTTCTAGGTGAGGATGACCACTTGCTTATTTGTGCTACGATAACCACAAGATCGACCACACACGCTCGTTCTCATAACACCTAATCCAAGACCCCTATGTCATCTGGGGTGTTCTACAATTCCTGTAGCCTGGGACATAATGTTATATTGGTCCACCCCCTCTGCAGCATCTGACGTTTCAAGTTCGTCCTATAATGTATACAATATATTTAAATTTAGCTTATAAGAATAAGCATAATATAATAGTTTTCTAAAATAAAACTAAGTAGGATTTGGGATATCTACAAACTTATAATTTTTTTGGTAGCAATATCTACATCTTCATTAATATATCCATCTTTTGTTGCTCTAACCTTCTTCCATAATATACTAATATTGATGGACAAGGTACATGGATCCAAGTCCTGGGCTATGAGCTGTAAATCAAAAATTAATCTTACATTAAGAATATTATTATAACATTAGAATTTTGTATGTAAATAAACAAATCAAAATCTCATACCAACTCCTCTTCAAGGCCTGCATAGCCTTTGCGAGCCATATTATGCCACTATTTATTCTGCTTAGTAATCTCTTTATTTTTAGCACTTTTTTCCTATGTTACAAGCCAAAATATAAGCACATGGTTATTTAAATATAAATGAAATATTATTAATCAAAAATTTTAATTGTTATCTAACAAATACCATAAAATCCTCTGAAAGACGATATGCAATAAATTGGTTCCAACTTTCTTGATCAATGAAATCATATCATTTGGGTGGGTTTTGTCGTAGAGAGCCATCCCTCTTTCTGTACATTTTTCTACTAGCCAAGTATAACCTAAATATTCTTAGACACTCACCACAATGTCTAAGAAGCCATTTCTTTCTAGTCTATGGGACATTAAAGACTCTCTATAAAATAAGACTTGTAGGTGTATACCGATGTTAATTTATTAAAATTAATAACATTTGACATATAAATATGATTAAATGAAATATCATAATTATCGTGACTTTCTGCCAAATATGCTCCTTGTGACCCTTTGGAACCTACTTTCAATAATTATAAGAGATGGGAACACAGTTATGCGTGACGAGTGAAATATATGTCAGAAACATGTCTGGATAAGGGCCAATGGGAAGATTGTAAGTATTTCATCCCAAGTCCACTAGTTCTCCTCTATTCCACATGTTCGTGATGATTCTCATAATAGTAGGTCCTCTCTTCCCTTCTTCATCACTACTATCCCTATCAACTTTTTTGTTCACTGTATCTCAACAAAAAATCAATAAATAAATTATGTTTGAATATTATGTATTGACTATAATGTACCACTAAATTATTTTTCGATACAACAAATATCCAATGAGGAAGGTTAAAAAATGCATTTAAAAGAACAAGCACACATATCATATGTTACAATATTATTACCCTCATTGCCTTCTTCTTGTTTTAGGATTGGTTTTAAAGATCTGATACATATATTACTTCACGATGATCATCCCTGACATATATTTCCTCCTCATTAATTTTATTGTTATCATCGTTCAATGATTGAGTTTCAAAAAATAAAGTTGGGGAATATCCGATGAGTGGAATGATGCTATCTCTTATTCAATTGATAAGGAAAGATTATGTTTATTGATTATCTATTTCTTAGTCTTTGATGGATTTTCAATCCGTAAAGAAAGAATATGTTCTTCAATATATGGCTAAACATCATGACTATTGTATAATACATATAGATGTGCTTTATGGAATATGTCAGGGCCTACACGCCCAAACTGTTTGCCCCTAATACCCTGCCCTTTGATTTTTCCTACATGTCTAGACTTAGGAAAACCAAGAGCTTCAGTATATGACAAGTACTTTGTGTAAAACTCAATTGCCTCTTCTATAAGGTAACTCTCAACAATACATCCTTCTGGCTGATATCGATTCTTTACATAGCCTTTTATCAACTTCATAAACCGCTCAAAGGGGTACATCTAGTGCCCATGAACAGGTCCTAGAATTTTTATCTCATAAACTAAATGAACAGTTAGATGTATCATAATGTAAAAGAATAAGGATGGAAAATATATTTCAAGCTGGCACAAAGTAATCACAATCCCTCTTTGTAAGGCATCCAAACTATTAGGATGTATGAATTTGGAGTAGACGACGTTAAAGAACCAACAAAGCCTTGTGATAGTAATTCGGACACGCTTTGGTAAAATTCTATGTATAGCTATCAGCAACAAGTGCTGCATCAAAATATGAAAATCATGAGACTTCAAGTTAATTAGTTTTAACTCTTTCATCAACACGAGCGTTCAGACATTTGAAGAATACCATTTCAAAACATTGACACTATTAAATAATTCACAAAATAATTTTTTTTTCTTTTCTGAAAAGAGTATGACACGGTGGTGGTAAATATGTTCGTCTTTCATTGTCTCGTAGTGCTAGTTCTTGTCTAATATTCATTTCTTCCATATCCATTCGAGAATTGATGCCATCTTTAGTCTTTCATGAAATATTAAGTAATGTACCAACAAGATTGTCATATATATTTTTCTCGATATGCATCAAATCAAGGGCATGTCTCACATATAAATATTCCCAATAAGGAAGGTCGAAGAATATTGACATCTTCTTCCACCTAACTGATGGAGGATTATCTTTATTCTTTTTCCCAAACTTGACACTCAAATGTTTCATCTTCATCCACATTTGTCGACCCGTCAACCGGATTGGTGCTTGCCCTTCTTCCTAGAAGCCATTGAATTCTTTTCTTTGTATACGATAATGATGATCTTCGGTAAAATTCTACGATACCCAAGGAAGACAGTCTTCGGGCCATGTGTTACCGGAAAAAATGAAGTAATTTCCTCACATATCGGGTATGCATAATGGCCTTTCACATTGTAACCCAACAAGTTGCCATATGCTAGAAAATCATTTATAGTACAAAATAACATTGCTCTCAAAGTGAAATTTTCGTCACTGTATGCATCAAATACTTCAACACCCATGTCCCACAAGAACTTCAAATCATTAATCAAAGGTGCCAAATAAACATCAATATCATTCCCTGGTTGGTTTGGCCTCGAAATGAGTAAAGACAACATCATATACTTGTATTTCATATAGAGCCATGGAGGTAGATTATATATAACCAAAATCACCAGCCATGGAGGTAGACTGTAGGTGCCTGATTTTGTGGATTCATTCCATCCGCAGAAAGCACAAGACGCATATTTCTTGCTTCTTTACCAAATTCAAGGAACAAGCTATCAATCGTCATCTATTGTGGAGAGTCAGATGGATGTCTAAGATTCCCGTCATCTATCTTCTCATCAGCATGCCATCTCAAGTTCTTGGCATCTTCAACATCATTAAATATCCACCTTAATCTTGGTATTATAGGAAAATACCATAACACCTTAGCTGACACCTTGTTCTTATTATATCATGGTGCTTTTCATTTAGGATTAGGACAACTATCCAAAGATGCAATACAATCATTAGGGCATGCATGGATCTTCTGATAACTCATTCCTATAGAGGAAATAATCTTCTTTGCTTCATAGCTACGTCGAGTAGAACGTTGTCATTAGGAATCATATCCTTTAAAAGTGTTAATTATTTTGTGAAACTCTTATCACTCCATCCGTTATATGCTTTTAAGTTATACAACCTTAAAGTAGCGGATAATCGAGTAAATGTCTTAAAATCACCGTACAAAGGTTTCTTCGAGTCATCCAATAACTTCTTGAACATTTTTGGACAATCCCGAACACTTTCCTTAGCCTTTTGAGTCATCTCCTCTAACGAATGTCCCTAATAGTTCTCAAATGATGATCCACTACTTTCCCTCCAAATTCCTCATTATCATATTTAGATTCTGTCTCACCATTCCATATCTAACAAGTGTAACTTGTATCAATTCTATACACAAACAAATGGTCTCTCAAATAATCAGCATTGAAACACTGAATATAAGCACATTTCAAATAAGGAAAAACTATTCTACTAGAGTCCCGAGCATGTTTAACTACAAACTTGATGAAAAACTCCACTCCTTCGTTGTTTTCTCTAGACAAATGATTTGCAGACAACCATTTCTAATCCATAGTTTTTCAATCTAGATGTATCCCGTGCAAAATTAATTATTACAAATCAATTCAATTATAAGTTTAATAATTCACAAATAGCTCATGCTTAGAAATAATTAATATCAAATGTATCATGCTATTCTATATATATATATACAAATCATGAGAACACGTTTCCAAAAAGATATCAACACTGAAGCTGATCATACTTGGAAAGAGTTCACACACACACACACACACACACACACACACACACAGGAAAACGTTATACAATGGTTCAAATTACAAAAGATATACATATTGTGGGATTAAAGCAATAACAAAACTATATACATCACAAGGCTACTAAAGCCCAAACACCTAACTAAGAAAAACTCATAACCATAAAACTAAATCCCTTGGTAGCCTTATCGAGCCCAAATAATAAATATCACTCTCAAAGTCCACTCATCTCTATGTGTCATCTATTCCCTCACATCATCACTAGGTAGTCTAGTCACGGATACTCTAGGGTAACCGGGGTGGATACTCGGAGGCAACACATGATGAAACCTCCACTCATCATCAATAACCATCAACTCTCTAGATATTTGATCATACTATCTGGCAAACACCTCATCTTCTATAAATCTCAGGTGTGGTGCATCAGTGTGGTGGATAAACTAATGCAAAGAAGTAGATTTAGCCAATGACCATGGCTCTATCTTAGGCAGGGTCAAGAGTAGGTGATATGATCTAAAATGGAATGGGTCATAGGATGCGCTGCTCACTGACAACCAAGCTAGCTCATTGTATAACTGTATGATATGCGTCTGTATATCAACATGTGGTGTTGTGCATAGATATAGTGGAGGGTATGTCATCTCACTACCTACAAATGAGAACCACTACATCTTATCATCAAGATTGTTCTTGAAAGGATCTAAATTACAAAATATGTAAACTCTTTAACTAGCTAGACAAATCATAAATATATTCTACCATATATTAACCAACTATGTAAAGCTAACAACATACCCACATAAGGTACTCATCATAAAACTTATAATCTTGAATTGATTTTTATTTATTTCTCAATTGAAATAAATGTGTCATTAAATATCAAGAAAATATAAATTACCAAACACATCCTTTCATTTACTCCCACTAGATTTGTCAATGGGTTAAGTTGAATCAAACTTTCTCTTATTATACTCGACATGTTTAAAATAAGGACATAATCTTAAGTTATATATTTAACAAACTGGTTGAACATCAAACTATCATCAAATCATTCAAGCTCCACATAGTACAATCAAGTAGATATTAATAAGATAATATATATAGGTTAAGTATAATAATATGATATTATTAAAAGTAGAGTTGAGAATAATGTATATAATATTTTGTTAAAAGAGAACATATTAATTATTATATTTAGTATAATAAACACTAAACCCTAACCCTAATAAATTATAATAGAAACTTACCCTAAACCTAATAAACCCTAATCTTAAACCTAGCTAACTATAATTAAACCCTAATAAATCCTATATTATTATTATTATTATTATTATTATTATACACAGTTATTCCTCTTTATTTAGTTATTCACTTTTATATCTTGTTTATTTTCTATATCTATTTAATCCTCATCAAACAAAAATCATTAACATACATATCTAATTGAAATTTTGATTTAATGATGTGCATATTTAAAATATATTTTCATTTAATTATATAAAATTTCCTAACATCCTAGTGTCTTATACTTATTAATGAAAATGTATGTATATATATATAGTTTTTATGAATGACATTACTAATATTTTTAGGTATTTTATTTCTCTTGATAATTAAGCACTACAATAGTGCGCATATATATATGTAAAGTCGGCCAACACACTTATGCATGTTAATATATAACACCGAAAAATTCAATAACGAACAACAATATTTTTCACCAACACATTCAACAACGCATTTTTCAACAACAAACTGCAACTTTTCAATAACAAATAATGTAACCTACATTAACATGTATCACACACACACACACACACACACACACACAAACATATACAAGAAGAGAATAAGCTATGTGTGGAAGAACAAAACCATACATATGTAAAAAGAGCGGTAGTGAGCAAGAGAACCGGTGATGAGCAAGAGGATAGTAGTGACCACCTACGAACATGGAGGAGCAAGAAGGAACAAATGAAGGCAAGGTGTACAAGAATGGAAGTACATGCAATGCCAAGAATGGCAGCGGTATGGTAGTGCAAGTAAATGAGTGGTTGCTTGGAGTTGTTGGTGTGAAAGAGAAAAAGTGGTGGTTTTCTGGAGTTGCGAAGAGCCGGAGTGGTGGTGCATGGTGTGGTGGTGCGAGGGTTTGCAAAAGAATGAGTGTAAGAGAGGGAAGGTGTAGAATAAGAGAGTCTAAAATTTTTGGCACAAAACAAGAACCGAACGAAATAAGGGGTGGAAGATTGTGGTTTTAATAACAGTTCTTAAAAGAGCCATCATTAAAAGATCCTTTAATAACAGTTCTTCAAAGAACCATTGTTAAAACATCTTTTAATAACGGTCATTATAGGAACCATTGTTAAAGCCCTATTTTTTTGCGGGGTGATTTTAATAACGGTTATTATAGGAACCGTTATTAAAATATCTTTTAATAACGGTTTTTACATTTACTGTTATTAAAAATACTGTGTATAATTTTAGGGTGGAGGTTTTAATAATGGTTTTTAACTATAACCGTTATCAAAACTTCCTAAACTATCCCGCACATTAACTTTCACGTGTTTGGTAATGGTTTCAAAATCATCGTTATTAATGTGTAGTTATTATTTCCCCTTTCCATAGTTGTGCCTACACTTGACCACTATTATGCCGGTGGATCGGTCTGGGCTCGACTCAATAATCTTTCACTTTAAATGATTAATATCTTATCTGTGTCTTATTCAATACGTGTTTTTACCCTAGACATGTATGTCCTTTAGAATACCCGCTCACATAACCTGTCTACTCCTATTCTCCTGAAAGAGGTCTGTCCCATATCTTGGGGCTTCTATGCCTCCTAATACATTCAGACATCCTTTCCTCCTTTTTCTCACTTACCATGAATACCCAACTTCTATGTGCGTGGGTCGAGGCCCACTTTCCCATATCTCTGAGTCAACTAACTATTGCCCTATAGGGGTTTTCCCAGGAAGCCCTAATTTGGCCTATGTGGCCCAACCTTCCTCTATCTCACACAACCACTATTCTTTTGCTCCCAACTCATCACCTCACTCTATTCGTCCCCAAGAATCCCACTTTACTTCCTATTTTGTACATGTGGCAACGGAACCCTAGTTGGCCATCCCAAAACCTAAGCATCTCTCTTTCCTTATATGATGTCCCTCCATCACTCTTATTTACCATTCCCTCTTCCACATGACACATTCACCCTCCATGTGACATTCTCCCACTCCCATCCCATACTTCAATCCTCTCGATTATTTCTCCCTTCCACAATCTCCTCCACTGAGGGTTTTCCTCCTAAACCCTAGCCAAGTTCCCCATGCACCCTTATACCTACCTACGTACTATTTTTCACCCATGGACTTTAATCACTCCCAACAACTCTTCCCTTACCTTACTTAAACCTCAAGTCAACTTTTCCCATGTAAGGATCATCCCCATGTAAAGACCATCCATCCCATGCAAACCCTAGACTCCCCATGCAAGATTCACTTCACTCTCTTGTTTTATCCATATCATCCTTTTATTGGTCCACCCATAAGTCATGAGGTAATTCTGTCATTCTCACTTCTTTTACCCCTTTCATATTTCCATCACCACACCATATCTTTAAAGCCTCCTAGCATGCATGTCATAAAGTGCCACATCACATAAGCACCACAAAGCACAACATACATATCATTTTACACATGCCATAAAAGAACATATACACTTACCTTAGCTCCGCGCTGTGCTACAGTTAAGTAGTCATAATCACATAAGGTACACAATATATCATCACACATAACATACAAAGCACATAATACACATATTAGGCCTTAACCACATCCTTACCTAAAATGAAACCAGGCTTGGAGTACACTCCTACGCCTCCTTAGGGTTTGAACTTAGTTCACCTATAAGAGGGAAATACTAGGGTTAACTTCCTTCTTAGCAACATTATCATTATTTCCTACTTATCTTTACCATAAGCTAGTATTAGGGATATTAATAATAATAGTAGCTTTATTAGTGAAAATAAGGATATTATCCTTAAAAGTGTTAGTCATGCTATTATTAGCCAAAATAAGTTTAGGTAGTTATATTCGTTAATGACAAGATATTATTAACAATATTAGCAATAATAATGATAATAACTTTAATAATAATAATAATAATACTAGTAACGATAATGATAATAATAACACCAACAACAACAACAACAATAATAATGATAGTAGTAGTAGTATTAGTAGTAGTAGTAGTAGTAGTAGTAGTAGTAGTAGTAGTAGTAGTAGTAGTAGTAGTAGTAGTAGTAGTAATAGTAGTAGTAGTAGTAGTAGTGATAATAATAATAGTGATAATAATAATAATAATAATAATAATAATAATAATAATAATAATAATAATAATAATAACATTAAAGTAATAATTACACTAATTATACTTAAGGGCTAGGAAGGTTAGGGCACAACCTAGTGAAGGTGGCAGCTAGGCAACGACGGCGGTGGAGGAAGTGGGGGTTGTAGGGGTAACCTTTTAGGGCTAGAAGAGAGAGAGTGTGAGATGGTAGTTGTGGTGGTGGTAGACTCTCTAGGTTGAGAGGGTTGGAGTGGTGGTGGTGGCGTAGTAAGGCGACGACACAAATGGTGGTTGTTGTGGTGACTAAGGGTAGTGGAGAAGGAGGAAGGATGAAGGAGAGGGAGAAAGGAAGGTAAGGGAGGCTCTGCTGAGTGGATTGGGTGGAAGGAGAGGCGGTGATTGTGGTGGAGGAGGCGCCGCATGACAGTGAAAGGGGTGGCGATAGGTGCAAAGTGGTAGGTCGAGAAACCAACTTTGCATGGTTGTGGTGGCTTATGTAGGGAAACCAAGGGTGGTGAGTGGCATGGTTTGGTGGAGGGTAATGTAGGGAAGGGTTTAGGGGTGTTTCGGGTGGCGGTGTCACACAGCAGCGGCCGAGATAGCGTCTGAAGAGGCGATGGTGTAAGTTGGCTGAATTTTCTAGGTAGGAGAAAGAAGGCCAAATGGGATTGGTAGGGGGTATTTATAGGCCATTGGAGGGATGATAAGACAAAGAGGGAAGAGGACAAGGGGGAAGTTGAGGCAGGGCTCACCGGCCAGTGGTGGCAGGTCGGTATGAGCCTGGAAAATTGCAGGTGCAGGTTCGGTTAAGGAGGAGAAAATGATAGGAGAAGGGGCACGCGTGGGAGGGGGTACAGGCAGATTGGGGCTAGAAAGGGAAAGGAAAAGGACATGGGAGAGAGAAGGGAGGTGCAAGACGGTAGGAGGAAGGATGACGGTAGAATTACAGGCCGACCTACAACTCAGGGATGGGGGAGAAGGGAGGAGGAAGAAGACAGTCAGGTCGGCTGGTTTGTGGGGAAATGAAAAGAAAGAAAAAGAAGGGGGAGAACTAGCGTGCGAGGGGGAGAAAAAAGAACGGAGGGCTAGGCCACCCGAGGAGAGAAGAGAGGGAGGGGAAGGTTGGGCCTAGTGTAGCCCAATCTGGGGAAGAAGGGAAGAAAAATAAAAAAGGAGAAAGAAGAAAAAGAAGAAAGAAAAAGGAAAAGGGGAAAAAGGAAAATAGGTTGGTTGGGGTATTTAGAATATTTTGGTATTTTTGAATATTTAAAAATAATAAAAATTAGTAAAATAATAATTAAATTCCTTTTAATATTAATTTAGGATATTTTGGAAAATTTTTCCTAAATTCTATTTTGAACTAGTAAAATACTATAATATTTCCCAAATAAATTCTTTATTATTTTCCTCTTATTTTTTTCTTAAATTCTCCCCTTATTTTAATATAATAATATATATTTAATTAATTTACCTAATAAATTCCTATTTTATCATAATTTTCTAAATTAGGATTTTTTTGGGTATTTCAATATTATTCCCATATATATAGGATTATGGATACTATTGTAATTATAATATATATTTGTATGATTATCATGTTAGCTACTATATTTATTTGTATAGTAACTGTGTCTGATAAAATGGTAATTATGTATATTTATAATATAGTTATGTCAACCACTATAGTAATTATAACTATCATTTTTTTTACTAGACCATGATGTTTTATACATTCTTTGTATAAAAAAAGTCATTTTAACAATTTATACATTTTTTAAAAACTTAATAAAAAATAATTTCAAAATTATACTTATATTCTTCATTTAAAAATAATAAATTATTTAATATATATATATATATATATAATTAAAAAAATAAGAATAAAATAAAAAAATAAAAACCATATACCAGAATGTAAAAGTACATATACCCCTATGTAAGTACCGAAAGAGGAGAGTGTATTGACTTTTTAAAATGAAAGATGGAGGTTTTCTTTATATTTCACTTTTTATTAAAAATGCTACCTGTCCAAACTTAATTCCCAATCCAAAAATCAAACTCATCTCTAAATAAGTATATGAGTACATTAAATTTAATTTTTTATTAATAATTAAGTAATACAAATTAATAATAATATAAAAGTAAAGAAAATTGTGGCATAAAAAGAAAAAAAATTATTATAATAATAACAATAAAAATGATGATAATAATAGAAATAATAAATTTATTATGTTTTTAATGCCATGATTTTTTTAATTTTGTATCATTATTAGTTTGTATTAATTAATTATCAATAAAAAGGGCTGGAATGTATGTTGGGATAAGAAAAAGGTGATATTTTTAGTTTGGTTTTTATATTTAGTAAATATAATTTTTAGTTTGGTTTTTATATTTAGATCATGTTTGGCATGAGGATAATAGATAATCAAAAATTAAAAGGGCTGGAATGTATGTTGGGATAAGAAAAAGGTGATATTTTCTCCATCATCATGGTTGGTATTTTAGCGAATACTTACAAGGGATTGGTCAATGACCGTTGTAATTCAATTGGTTTTGTAGGATGGTAGTGGTTTCTGATGAATCTTGGCAAGATGAAATAAGATTTTCCAGGGAGAAGGTGAGGTATATATTTTTTTGCTAAACTGGGAGAGACTCATCTCCCTTAGATTTATTTTCTATCATCCCAAACAATATGTAAAAAGGAAACTGATATCGGAGTATTTCTCATAGTTTTAAAATTCGGATCAATAATCGAACCGGTATCATAACTTATTTATTGGTTTAGTGGTTAAACTAGTGGTTTGGATTAGTCGGACCAATGATACATTTTAAGTCAAAAAATATAAAATATATAAAAATTAAGCTACATATGAATTTGACCGGCTTCCGACTGATTTTTTAACTGGTTCTACAACCAATTTTGTGACCGGTTCACCGGTTTTTACTAACTTTGAAATTTGGCTCGTGATTCGACCGATTTACCAGTTCATCGGTCGGACCGACCGATCAAGTCTGATTTTTAATACTATAGTATTTCTTACGCCTGTGTTACGGCCATCCCAAGCATGACCTTAGATTATTTTTATCACTAACAATATATTTTCGGTCAGATTCTGCCATTTCAATGTGCTACCTTCTTGTTAGTTGTTGTACAGTGCACCTTGATTGTGATTGACCCAATTGGCCGACCTCGCACATTATAGTTCCACGACACAATGAAAAATCTTGTACAGCAATGCGTTACTGTGATGCATTTGAAAAACCATGTCGTTTTAGATGAAAAAAGGCCGACCTACAGAGACTAGTCGAACATAGGACGTCAATGTGCTAGGGTGGGGGTAGCCGAATTTAAACTTAAATTTATTTTTAGTATCTAGACCTAAATTTGATTAAAATTCATCAAATTTTATTAATACTTCGTAGTAATATTTAATTGTAAAATTGTCAATATCAATTAATAACTTTGGAATTATTATCAATTTATAATATACCATTTTAGTTATTATTGGCAAAAATAATTAGTATTAAACAACAACAACAATCATGATGATCATTAACAATAATAATAATTGATAATAGGTCATATTGACATTACTATTATCAATACTAGTAATTATAGATAATATATATTCATATTATTATTGAGATAATACTAATAAAATATGTAGTAATAATAATTCCCATTAAGTAATTAATATAATAAATGTGAATAATGATTTTCAAAACACTCAATAATAAATGTATAGATGAAAATTTGGCCTTTCTGCCTAGATTGAATAAGAGAGGCCTAAGACTCCATAGAAATTAATCTTTAATCCCACTCGACCGAGCCAACACATGAGGTGCACTTAGCAAAGATCATACCTATAATGGCTTGGATAATTGAGTTAAATAATTAGTTATAGGCCACTTCACCAAGGAGAAGGTCAACTCCTAATTTTTCTAGTGGTGCCTACCTTCAGCCTCACCCCATTTCCCTAATCGATGATTGCTAATTGTTGTTATCCTTACCCTACTCATGTAGGAGTTCCGCTTATAACAACCTTGTTGCACCTTACCAAGAAGACCTTACTAGGAAAATGGTTGAGCTTGAGCAAATGATACATTAAATTCTAGAGGTATCGACACCAATCCAGAGAAGCCTCCACCATAGATTTATTCTCTCTAACTTTAAGATGCACGATAAGACCATAACATACCACTTTTCATAATATATTTTATGATATAAATATGAGATATATTATTTAAAAGTTTATTACATCCTTTAAAGGAAATCAAAATTGTAGTATGATTCAGAAGAATTTCATATCATTATTTCTAATTCTTCTCGCAACTTTGTTCTATGGGACTTTTTAAGACACTCTTGGCCCTATAAATTCTCATGGATCAATCTAGATTGATCATATTTGAATTCTTTAAAATTTTTTGAGTCTCCTAGCCATTTTTAAAAATAAAAAATAGAGGTTTTGATGAAAAATGTCATTTTCGTCTCCATTAGTTTTTATCACATTTTGCGTATCAAAACAGTATTTTAATTATCTAAAATTTATAAAACTTCAAGCTTTATTTTATTTTAGTATTATAAAAATAAAATAAAAAATATTTTATCTTTAATTTTTATATATTTCAAATAAATTTATTATTTTTAGGCAAAATAAGCTTCTAAAACGGTATCTTTAGCACTTGAATCCTATCTTATTGTTTATAATTCAATCCTACACATTTAAATATATCTTAGATCTAATCCTAACCATCCAATCCATGCCAATATGTGGCCCCTCTATACTCCACACATTTAGGTTACTTCTTGAAACAAAACTCTATGATAATCATGAGCTTTCATTACCAACAACACCTATAATGTCTCTTTTACCCTCTAAAATCCCATAACATGTATACCCTCCTTCTTATCCCTTAAATCCATTCCATTAAAATCCCCTCACATAATATCTCTATGCCATAACCATTGGAAGCTCATGCCACCTCTGGCTTAGTAGGCCCCACTTCAATTATGTAAACAAGTGATCATATTCTCTATGATTAATCTCTCATACTCTTTCTATACTCCTTAAGCCTTTTCTCCTCTATGTAAGCTTATTTCATCTCAATATCTCCAATTGGCCCATGCCATATTCTCTCCCTTGTATTTCCATTTCTACACAACATTTCCCTCCATTTAAACTCCTTGGAATCTTACAATTATCCATCGATAAAATAAGTTAGTTAAATCCTCTTCTTTCCTTTATTTTCCTTCTTTTTTATTATGATTTATGTGTTAATAACATGTTTAATTATTGAATTTATTTACGATGGGAAATGATTATTTAAGACCTAACCAAGCTTCTCCATCCCTTTCTTTGATTTTGGGTACATAAGCTTAAGTAAGATTATTCTTACTCAACAACAAGTATACTTTTATATAGTATAATATAGACTATTTGCGTGCTTTTATGAATGTTTATGGTTTCATATGAGTATGTTGATGCATTTTATTCATGGATCATGATATCATGTTGATGATAATCATATATTTCTTGCTATTTTGGTTATTATTTTATGGGCTAGAAGCATGAAATTAGCAATTCTCATAGTAAACCAAATTTATATCAATTTTTGTGACTTATTTCACTTAGTTAGCTAAGATTTAGAAGGCATATTTGATATCAATTTAAAAATTAAGGCATCTACTATTCAACTCAACTTTCAAATATCAAAAATGTTATGTATGGAAGAAATTCTGATCATTTTTTTAGAAGTACTCAAGATTGTCCAAATCTAGCACGTGAACATAGGTTTTATTTTGGGGTTTGATCATTGTGTTAGAGTTAACTTTTGTGTGTCATAGGAATATGTGCATGTTAAAAGTTAAATATTAACCCTTGACTATACATTGATCATTGACTTTGACCTTTTCCATCCACTCTAACCCAAAATTTAACTTTTTCTATCTTTTTCTAAATAGTTATTTTTCTCTTCTAAAAATGGGATGCAACCATATTATGTGATATAAAACTCAAATATGTCTGATGTTTTGGCTTGTTTGACTCCAAAATGGTCTGTTGAGTTAAAAAAGGGATCATTTAAGCATGATTTAACTAGTGTAGTTATGAGCTAAGTTTGGTTTCATTTATAAACATTTATATGCAAGTTTATTGGCATCTAGGAACACTTATATGAACATCAGGTGTAGCTTGTAAACACCAATGAGCTGATATGTGTTATGTTTGGTGTAAACAATAAACATGCATTTGATATTATTTGGTATAAATAATGAATACCCATTTTATATTGTTGGGTGTAAAAAATAAACACCCATTTGATATTGTTTAGTGTAAACAATGAACACCCTTTGATATTTTTTGGTGTAAACTTTAAACACTCATTTGATACTTTTGGCGCATATAATAAACACCTACTTGATATTTTTTTGGTTTAAACAATAACAACCTATTTGGTGTAAACAATAAACACCTGCTTACTATTTTTTGGTGTCATCAATAAACACCTTATTGGATACTTCCATGACTTCCATTCACGGTGGGTCGAAATTATGTGGCCTTGTGATGAGTTGATAATAATGTGTAATATTCTTTCTTGAGATACATGAGGTTGTCCTACGTTGCAATCAAACCATTCTTATATGTTTAAGTATGATTTTATACCATGTCATTTATTAAAACTTGCTTATATTTTGGTTCATGCTACCTATACTTTTGTATAGTAGTTTAACCTTACTAGTATGCGAGTACTAATGTGTCCATTTCATGGTCATTTCCCTATTTAAATAGATAGATGGAAAAATTTGTGTGTAGGGTTTCAAAGCCCTAGTGGAGGAATACTTTATGGGGGTATGAGCTATATTAGGATACACTAACCAACATCTTTCATTGTTATAACTCTATTTACTTAATGTTGCTAAGTGCTTTAAAACTTTAATAGCATTTTAATATGTATAAATTTCCATATGATAGGTTTTCTTTTGCTTACATAACTCATCTTTACATTTTTTATTTCCTCTCACTTGAATCTATTATTTAGTAAATCTCATACTAGACTTAGGTTAAGTGCTAAGAACACTTGATCCTTGATATATGAAAATACATTTAACTTTGCACCTGGTATGGGTTAAGTAATAGATGATCCTTCTCCATTTTAGATGAGAGGGTAATGCCCTAAATTTCCTATTTTACTTTTGTAAAATATTTTTTGTAAAAAAAATAATTAGTTTAAAAAATTGTGGTGTTATAACTATAACTTGATGATCACATCATCTTATATATGTAATGAATGTTTGCATTAGCAATATCAAAAGAGATTTGGGTGGTGTGCTTATGTAAAGGGTTTAACACCATACTTATTAGCACGACCCTATAATGGTACACTTCTTCCCCATAGTTCAATATCATCTTTTGCTCAACTAAGAGGGAAATTTGTTCAAAAAATTTGGCAGTTGTAAAAAACTCTAAAAGTTTTTAGATGATCTTTATAGGATTAAAAATGGAATTGATGAGAGTTTCAAACATCTGTTGATAGGTTTAATAAAGAGAAGGTTTCTATTCCAAATTTCCATTCAAACACTATGGTGATGATCCTTAGGAAGGGGTTGTTTTTGCACTTTAATCTCTACAAAGAGTTGATAAAGTACCCCAACAAGGCCATGGAATACACTCTCATAAAAGCTTGTGCTCATATTCAATGGGGGAGAAGATGAAGCCAAGTGAGCCTCACCAAGAGACAACTCTAGGTATGGTGGATAGAGATGAATAAAATGCATCAACATTCATAATAGAGATCCAAACCCTACACCATTGATAAGCACACTGCAATACCCAAATTTTTAAACCCTTTGATGTGTGTGAAATTTTGTGGATTTTCATGATTTAGGTGTGTTTAATTATGATTTGGGGTTGTATTTTGGGTTGACTTTAAAATAGATTAGAAATAGGGTTTTCTTGTAGTGGAGGTTTAGTTTATTTAAAACCCAGTCAACTAATTTGGATCATACCATTCGGCTGGTTCATTGGCTCTTAGGGTTCTCAATCTAAAAAGACCAACTAAATAATTTAGATAGACTATTCAACTATTTTGTTTGACCATAATGTTTTTAGGTTTAGGTATGGTTCAAATTTATTCAAATTGATCTTGTAACTTGGTAATTATGCATTGGGGTGTTCAAAAATTATTCTTAGGATCTTAATCAGCCTTGTTTCAAATGTTATTTGAGCTTAATCAAATTTAGGGGACTAAATCACCAAAATTTATTGTCTGACCTCATTGTTTCACTATCTTCTTTTTCCTCTCACTTCTCTTCTACAATTAGATGATTGATCATGTAATTTCGTTAAATATTTGCCTACCAAGGTTTTACTCTTTCCTCACCATCCTTTTTGTCTTTTTTTCTTTATTCATTGATAACCAAAACCAAACTTAGGAATCAACACATGTCTTATATGCACTGTTTCTAAGTTAACTCAATTTTGACTCAAATGTCCCTCTCTAATAGTACCTATAGCAATTAATCTAGGGTTTGAGGGTAATAGTTTGTAGTTATTATCCATTAAGCATGCATTTTCTCAAAATTGTTAGTATTATTCCCTCCCTTATTTCCTTATTTTCTTTGTGCTGAATCTTATTCAACTCACATATTCTCTATAACACCTAGTTAGGTACTCTATTTTCCCTCATCTTCCTTTATGCTCTGCTTCTCCAATCCCTTATCTAACTCTTACTTATCTCCCCTTAAATAAGAAAGGGCTAGATTTAGGAATGGTTGAGCATTTGAGCATCCTTAAGTTTTTGATTTTGTGGGGGAAGGTGGAGTTTTCTTCCTTTGATTCATAAGCATCTTTCAATATATTTAAGGTTTTAATAATCCTTTTGAGTTGTTGTATTTTCTCTCTCAAAGTTACACAAGTTGTTAGAGAGTTTGGACCTCCTAGTTGAATGAGGTCCCTTATCTTCTTTTTTCATGTTATTTTCTAAAGTTTGAGGTAAATCATTCTTGCTATGTGTGCAATGGATGGACTATAAGAGGGTGTGTTTTAGTGTGAATTCTATGGTAGCATAGTTATTAGTAAAGGAATGGAATATTTAGCACGTGTAGATAAAAATGTGCAAGCATGAGTAATTGAGCATGGAAAATAGAACCTATTATGCATGGTTTATCTTAAGGGTTTTATGAGCTAAGTTTTATATAAGCATGTTGATAATTCTATCAATTTCTAGGATGATTTGTGCAAAATTTAGGATTTTAATAAAAAAAAATGTGAAACATGATGCATTACCCTTACGTTGAATTAAATATACTGAAGCATGATTCTTGATGTGTTTTGTGAATTCAAGCATGACTAGGTGTATAGCATGGTAGATCTAGGATCTAAAATGGTAAAATGAATTTATGCATGAGATGGCTGCTTAAAATGGAGAATAAATGCATGTGTTAATCACAAACTACCATTTGACTAGTTTACCACCAATTGATTGGTTCATGTGACTAGTCGTATAATTCTAGAATTTTGTGTGTTAGTTTTTTCAGGTAACCAATTAAATGGTTTGGTCTATATTAGTCAATTAGTATGAACGGTTAATTGGTTGGTTCCAAATATAGCTAACTAGTTTTCTGTGTAGAAGGTTTTATGTTTTTTCCATGGTCCCAAACTAATCCAATGGTTTTGGGGAACAGTTAGTTGGTTTGCAGATATCTCATATGGTATTGTTATGGCATATCCTTATATATTTATTCATGATTTGACCTTATTCATAGGTTTTGATCTAGAATTATATTTATGGATAAATGATGCAAAAATAGAATTAAATAAGGATTTAGCAATACTTGACAGGTGTTTAGGATATCACCTAGAGTATCATAAGTAGAAAATGTTGAGCCCTCATATAGGAGAAAATTGATAAATATGGTGCGGATTGGTCTATAATGTGAGTTCTCTTCTTAATAAGATATTAAACCCTTAAATAGAAATAGTTAGTTCAAGCATATGTCTCTTCGACTCTTGAAATACTAAATAGAGGATAGCTTGTGTTATGATGTGCCTATGGGTTGGGGAACCCTTGTTGGTTCTAGTAACTTTCTTAATCTATGTTACATTACTAGTGTATTGTTGACACTTAATGGGTTAGGTTACTTTATAATGTGATGGTTGGAACTTTTTTTCTTATTCTATTAGTTAGGACTTTGTTTCCTATGGTGCTATAATAACCAGTTTCATGGTGAGGAATTAGTATTTATTGTTCCATATTTTTAAGAAAATTTGAACTATATGATCACTTCTAAACTAAAGATAATAAATTGAAGTCCTAGTGGCACCTTGGATGGCTTTGTAATCTTTGCATAATACCTATTATGCTTATATTACTCCATAGAACCATGATAGGTCCTTGAATTGTGTGGCATTCATAACGTATGTTTAATGCAATGTATTAGATTTTTCATGAACATAATCCATATTACTAACATGTGCAACTAATGTTAATATGTCCATGGATAAGTGTTTATTGTATGGTGTCTTTACAGTATGTCTAATGGAAGCATATGAATGTAACTTGTTTGTGATGTGTTAAGTTGACTTGTATTGATGCATATCCTCTGATGCCATAAGTTTCATGCTATCTAAACTTAGTTTACTTAGTACGTAGCATACTAACATGCTCATTTTTCTGGTCACTTGCTTAATCCGATGAGTAAAAGACCTTATGTAGGTAATAGTAGCCAATTAGTAGGCAACCTTTGATGTAGGAGCTTTTACGGTGATTGAAGAGAGTTAGGCTTTCTGGTGCAGGACTATCTCTTGTATCATGTTTTGGTTTTCATTTCAAATATTAAAGCTCCCTCTATCTATTTATTCTTTTGGATTAACTTATATTCCTCAACTATGCTTTTGGATATGTAACCAAACTATTATATCCTTTTACGCTATTTACGTATCTCCTTTGCTAGTTTTAGGTCTGGTTGGTATCACATCCTTGTATTCAAGATGACTCGAATGATGGATAATTTATTTTACCCTGGGTACAACAATAACATCCTAATTTTTTTCTTGTGGTTGGCATTTCACTTTCACAACACTTTATTTAAAATAAAAATAATTTGGTAGTCAAAAGTAGAGGTGTTACACACACAATTAGACACCGCATAATTGATTCAAGAGACCCTCCACCTAAGAACCCTTTTCCTACCTAACACCTCAGCATTAACCCCATAAATTTCAACGTAGTGAAAAAGAATATGGGCAATGAGGTTAGATGGAATCCAAGCTCAAAAGGCCAATTCAGAAGTGTGATACAACAAATTATATGAATTTCACATGATATATGAATAAATTGTTACCGATTGCATAGAACTAAAATTCAAAGTAGCATAGTTGATCAAGAATGATCATCTCTATAAATACCTTGCAGATAAAAGGAAGAAAAAAATTGCTAAATTTGATGAAAAAAGAAATGATAATGGGCACTCTAGCTAAATTAAGCTAGCATAGAATAACAAGACGACCATTGTGATCACTTGGAGTCACAATTTTCCAAGCTAAGAGGAATGGACAAGATTCTTTGCACATGGATCGTAGGCTCTTGAAGATGGTTAATTTTTACCTATTCAATGAGTCCTACCAATATGAATATTGTGGACTTAGTTACCTCACATCACAACTCTTTAGTGATTGAGCTATCAGTCTCTAACTATCTTACCAAGTAAATTCTAATCAACAACATCATTTTGTTTGCATTCTTCAACATTCTCAAAGATATATGATTCCCAAAATAATATATTTGGAAGTATCCTACAATCCTAATTGGGAATTATAAGGAATAAAAGCATGTTATAGGAAAAGAAGCATTGTCGGTCTATGGCGATGGGATACCTTAACACTAAGCTCTTAATATTTGGTGGCCCCTTTGCTTATAATACCATATTTGGGAGCCATTATATCCATGTGATGTGATTTTTACCCTTGAACATACCACGAAGTAATACATTTCAAGACCTAATGGAGAGTTAAAGAGATCAACGACTCTTAAAAGGTTGTTCGAGCTTGTCACTAGAGCACTATCATGACAAAGCAACAACTCTTATAACAATTATTATCATAGTTGCCACTATGACTGATGGAGGAGCCTTTGGTTGAAAAACATGACAAAGTTCAAATAGACCTCAACGTATTAGAGCATACAACAAATGGAGACAACAATAATATAGGTAGACCTTGCATGGGAAGAAAAGAGCTATTAGTGAGTGTATGTGGCTCCAAAGGGTAAGTCACAGAGTGTGTACATGCTGAGTACTTGAGAGAGGATGAAATTTTGGTGAATGGTCTCCATTTAAATAGGTTAAATATGTTTGTTTGTTTTTCCAACTCTAAAAAATTGACCCATTCTTTCTTACGCTCTTTCTAATAGCAAGTAGATATTCATGTCTCAAACTTCAAATTTGTTAATTTTCATTTATGCTAATATGTTACAATGCATTCCAATTAATTGTATTAATAGATTTGAAAAACTTGATATTTTACATAGTTATGGTAAACCTAATCATATGTATTATAAGTTCTAGATATGTCAGTACTTTCAATGAGCTACACATGCACATGCATCAAGATCGGGAGAAATAATAATAGAAATAATTTCACTAACTTGAAGTTTATAATCTAAATAAGTGAAAACATATGTTGATAATGATAGATAATTAATTGAATATATGAAAGATTAGGTGCATAATATTAAATTTTATCTGAAGTAAGTGAAGACAAATGTTGCTTGGGGGCTTAAAATGGGTGTCCTTGTACTACTCTTCATTTTCAATCTTGTAGCAAAAATGTGATTTGATGGTATGAATCAATGAAATGAATTGTATAATATTTTTATCAAAATGAATCCTTTAATTATTTAATATTTTACACTTATTTGTCATGGTATTTTTACCTCAATATGCATAAATAAGATAAAGTTCATATGATAATGTAATATTTAATTCTCTTACACTAATCTATCATGGTATTATCGCATCAATAAACATGAATTAGATAAAGATTATGTGATAATATACATTTTATTCCGTTACACTTATCTTTTATGGTATTGTCACCTCAATAAACATAAATAAGGTAAATGCCATGTGATAATGTGTTATTTGATTCTCTTGCATGTACCTATCATGGTATTGTTTCTTTAATAGATATAAATAATATAAATATGATATGATAATGTACCATATGATTCTCTTACACTTATCTATAATGGTATTATCTCTTTAACATACATAAAGTAGAGAAAAAACCATGTGGTAATGTACCATTTTATTTCCTTACACTTTTATATCATGGTATTATTGTCTTAATAAAGTAGGTTTTGACTTTTTTAAAATGAATTTATTTTTTATACAAACATTTAGCGATAGAATGACCTCTTTATATATATATATATATATAGAGGGAGTATAATTAGATAAAGTGTAACACCCTAAAATTTTTTAATCTAAATTTTTCTAGTGTTTAACTTCTTAATTTTCTGTAAAATTTAACCTTTCACTTAATCTCTTTATCTTAATCCATAAACCTTACTTTTTCCCTTTTTACCCCACCATCTTTTTTTCTATCATAACCTCTCCCTATCCTTATTGGTTTCTATCCTTGATTTAGTTACAAAAAAAGAAATAAAATTAAAACCATGCCTAACTCAACACTCAACCCCAACCTCTCACCACACCAGTCCTCATTCAAGTGTTGAACACTCTACTTACTATGTCCTCTACTGCCTTTCATGCCATCTCTCAGCAACATTAGACCTCCTTTTCATGCCCCCTCATGCTTTCTTTTCTTTCCTTATAGCATCAACCTTGTACATAAATTCTATCTCCTTCTGTATTTTTTTTTTGTTCCTTTGCTAAACATGTGCTTTTCCTCTTCTTCTCCCTTGCCAAACCAACCCCGACCTTCTTCTTACTTCCTCCTTACTCCACTAGTTTATCATTTCTCTCATTATGTTACACTTGTATTTTGCAACATTTCCTCATATGAACACCACATTATTATGTTCATCTTTTACACCATAGACACCCTACAATTTCAACCATCCATGTAAAACCACCACACCTTGTGTCACCGCCTCATATAGAAACTTCTCTACCAATATGCACACTGAATGCCACTATCCCCAATCAATGCCACGACCTCACATCACCAACCCCTTCTTATGCTAGATGTTAATGAATCCATCACCCTTGTTGTATTAATACATCATATTATAGCTTATTAGTGTGTCCATAACTCATGTTAATTCCCCTTACTACATGAATAACTCATGCAGAAGCACCCTTAGCAACCTCTATTTTTCACATAGAAAAGCAACCTCACATAACTCAATAACTTCCTTCTCCTTCCTTTTTTCCATACTCGTTCCCCTTACTAATCTTATTTTGTCTTAACCATTCGTATTTAGGTGTTAGGTGATCGGAATAATGTGTTAGGAGTATTATTTGCTAAGGGAGCAATGTAGCTAGGTAAGAATATACATGTTTAGTTCAATGAATCTTTTTTGTATAAGTGTTTCACACTACTTTTATATATAAAAAAAATATTTTAACAATTTGCACACCTTTTAAAGAACTATTAAAAGTACTCTTAAAATTTCACATACATTCTTTATTAAAAAACAACAAATTAATTAATGCATAGATAATGAAAAAGAAAAAAGGTAATGGTAAGAGTGGAAAATATTTTTTTAACTTTTATAAAGTGGATTTCTTTTTTTAGAAAAAAATTTAGTGCTGGAATGATTTTTTTATATGGATAGAGTATTAAATATCATGATAGCATGATTATGTTATTGAAGCATGATTTTAGATATTATGGGTGCATTCATGTATTAAGTATAGATTTATGTGAAGCTTGTGCTCTTATATTTTTATGACAAATGTCATATTACGCCATGCTAGGTTCTATGGAAATACTCAAGCATGATAATATGTGGTTTACCTATTTTTAATAAGGTTGTTGTTAAGTGTTAACTACCATGAGTCAAAACATTTATGAGGAATATCATATTGAGGCTTGTTGTGTGAATGTTTAGGGCCTTTTATTGAAGGATATGATTAGTTTTCATTAATAATTATTTACTTAATCAGGCTTCTAATAATATCTGGGAGTTAGTGTATGATTTAAGTTATGTTTAGCAAAAATCAAAGTTTAGGAGTTGTAGTGTTGATCCCAAATTTAGAGATTTTGGCTCGATTTATGGTATTTGTGGAAAATAAGAATATCATTATATTTTATGAGTTTTTACATAATTTTTCTTATATATAATATGTTAGGGTTTGGTTGAGTGTTGATTAAGTTACATTAATAAGAAAGTTGTCCTATTTCGAAAGAATAAGGGTTAAGTATAGGAATTTAATGGTGTGCAAGTGTTATTTGGGTCAAAATGTGATAAATATAATATGTGATATTTTTGGTTTAATATGGTTGACACAATAATTACTATTATGTAAGAATGAGATTGGAAATCCTATGAATATTATTAGTATTTTATGTGTAATTTTTTTTATTTCATTCTTGATTTTTGGATATGGTGCTTAAAATGATATTTTGGGATTTTATTCTAAATTTGGTGATTTTAGAAGCTTGATGGGTAAAGTTATCTGTCATTTGTGAATTAAGATTTATAAGGGCATTTTGGTCTTTTCACTTGTGTATTTTACCCTTTTGTACTTGTTACATTTTATTTCTGTGAATTCTCATGATTTCATTTTAGTATATCATGTTTAATTTTATTAACCACCACAAAATAATAAGTGTCTTAAATAACAACAACTTTGAATGAATTCATTGATAATCAATTTTTCTTGTAACGAGTGATAAGTGGCATCCTATGTATTACGTCACTGATAATATAAGTGTAAGTACTATGATGTTAAGTTAGTCAATTGGTGCATCTCTATATGATAATTTTTTTAATTAATGATCTAATAAGACATTAATATTTAAAGCGGAGGATCATATGAGTTGGGACTAAATGATTCCAAGTGATGAAATGCTTTTATGGTATTACCTTGTTCTATTATAACTAGACTAATATACTCTACATTAGTCCAATCTAGCCATACACTTACTTAAATATTGTAGATTTTCTAGTTACCTAGATATGTTTTACCTTAAATATGAGAGTATCAATGATGTTGGCTATCTTTCTCCCATATGTAGAGAAAAGAGGAGAGTAAATATTGCAATCTTAGTGATGTTGCTTATATTTATTCCATCTATGGAGGAAAGAGGGGAGGAGTGGATGTATTATATACAATTAGGTTCCCATTCTTAATGCAATTAAGTAAATGAATTTGTGTGATCACCCGAGTATTAACTTTAATCTAGTTATCCTTTTGAGTCATCTTATATCATGTGCATTTATGCATGTATAGTATCTATTGTGTCTTTAGGTTACATTTGTTATGCATGTATTGTTATATTGGTTTTATATTGTTACCTTACTCAGTACGCAAATATTGATCATCCTTTTTATGGGTGATATTTATTTCTATGAGCAAATGTTGCCTTATTTTGCAAGTAATTGATGTGTTTACCTATGGTGAGTGAATATGGGTTGGTACTAGAGTATAGTTATCCATATATATTTCTCTCATTTTCACTTTCATGCCATCTATTTTCTAATATCTTTATACCCTTCTCTCTATTTTGTTATCTTATATAGCATGAGGTTAAGTGCTTTCCACACCTGATATCTAAGTATGAGTTTACTTTTAACTTTACACCCTACATAGATTAGGTACAGAGAATACCTTTTCAATATTGGATGTGTCGTAACGCCCTGCCTTTTTTAGTTTTGGCTTCCTCATAACATGTTTTAAAAGAAATGTTTTAGTTTGTGAAAATGGAGGTGATACATGAAGATCATGTGATAATGTATTATTTGATTCCCTTACACTTATCTCATAAGACTTATAAATAGAGAACTCTATTACATATACATCCACAAACTACCTTTCTCCAAAAACACAAGAAAAATTATAATCACTCTTGTCTAATAATGGGAAAAAAATTATATATTTACAACCCAACACTTAAGACCTAATGTTGATGACCATTAATTCCTCCTTATCTCAAAACATGTAGAGTGGGCAATATTCACCAAAACCATACCACTTTTTAATGACTTAAGAGAAAATTATTTATAAGGCATTAGAAATACACTAGAAAATATGTGGATCATGCATTTAAAGTGCTATAAGGTTGGTTTGCAATTGTTCACAGTCTATCACATGTTTGGGATAGAGAAACGATGAAATAGATAATATGTATGTGCATCATATGACATAATATGATTATTGAGAATGAATAAAATACATATTTAGGTGATTCTACTTTAGATTTTTTTGACGATGATAATAATAATATACCACCTCTTATAGAGTATGTTGTATTTGTATTTGTATTATAACATTTATGTATTATTATAATATTTTTTTAGCTTGATATTCTTTATTAATTATTAGTATTGTAGTATAGCTGCTAAAAAAATTATACCTTGTTATTTTAAAAATTATTCAAAATCCAACATATTTTTTTAATAATACTACAAAAATTGAATTGCAAAATTGATCCTTAAAATAATTTATGTGTTTATATTCAATTTAAATTTATTATATGAAATCATTAATTAGTATGTATTAATAAGAATAACTTAAAAGGTAAATAATATAAAGTGTAAATAATGTGATTGATAAAAATACTGTAGAGATGAAAATTTAGTATAATTGATCCAGGGTAGAGAATTAAGCTTGGTTGTAATCAATAAAAGTAGGAAAATGGAGAGATAAAATAATTTGTAGCATAATTTAGGCTTATAAATTTAAAATGTTAATGTAGTTGTTCTTATATATAGGGGCTCAAAATTTGGGAGCCTTATGCCTAAGGATGACAATAAGTAAGGTCTAGCTAAATCATTTTTATAATATTTAAATTTAGACTTAAGTTAGATTGGTCTCGGAAGTGTAGGCCTAGACTCAAATTCAACAAATCTGTTGAACAAATTAATTCTAAATGGGACCTACTATCTTTTACAATAAATACATAATTTCTCTAAATACTAACACATTTTTATTTGTATATAATTGATATATATATTTTAAGAGAATTACTCTAATGAAGAACATAAATATTTTAGATAATATTATATTTTCAAATGGTATTTTGATTCCTTAAGACTTAGCAATATAATTGATCTCACTTTTCTCTTTCTCTTTCACACACACACACACACGAGAGAGAGAGAGAGAGAGAGAGAGAGAGAGAGAGAGAGAGAGAGAGAGAGTACTTAGATGGATTTGCAAATTGGGTCTAGATTGGATCTAATGGATTTGGATATTAAACTATTTGATATAAACACAAATCTCTTTAGGTCTAGAAGTCAAACCTAGACCCACCAAGTTATAAAAACTCAAGTCCATACACACTATAGAGGAGATGGATAATGCATGAATAGATATTGGATCTGCAATGGATTTGGATTTGTAATTACTAAATCCAAACATAGATACCTTTAGGTTAATAAATCAAGCCTTAGCCTTCTAAATTATAACAACTTAAACCCCAACCCACTATAAATGAGATGAATTAGGTGGGAATCTGTAACCCATTAACATCCATACATGTGCCCATTATCACCTTATATATGGTCTTAGTCAAGCCAACCTTAAACTAATGTGATTCCTCTAAAATAATAAGGATTATATTTTTCTACAATTATGCACTAATACATCATAATGATGATACTATAATCCTACAACTTAGGGATGTGATTGTCCTCCATCAATTGGTGCATGGTCAAAACAGTTTGCTAAAATTGAAGTAAACTCCTTACCATGTCTTTGATTTCTGTACATCCCCCATCTATAGCCCCCTCATCCCTCATTCCTCTATCATTAAGTAGATGTGAAAAATGCTTACCACCACTATTCACCAAAATAAACACTTGCCACCGCTTGTCAAAGAATGGAAAAAAAAAACCATAGCCACATCAAGTCTTGAGGCTTAACTAGAGACAAAAAGGTGATATAAGACAATTTCTTCATTCTACTTTGCTACTTTATCCCAGCCATTTATTTTCTTTTCTATTTTTCTCGACAAATCTTTAAGCTATTTCATTTTGTTTGTTGATTTGATCAATTGATTATATTTCCACTGTAGTAATGTTGATACTTTCAATTCTAGGGCTTCTAGTAAGAATGGATAGTGTTGATTCCTCTCGTTTTGGATTACATTGTGTAACCTCACATTTTGCTTCTTTCACACAAATATGAATAAACGACTAGTTTTCAAATCAAGGGAGCACATATTGAATTCTAAGAAGGTAATATATATATTTTTTTTCATACATGACAATGGGGAATGGAGAAAGTGCTGGATCTTCTACCTTTTTTTTTCAAAGCAAGGTGTCAAAGAGTGACACCACCAGATCACCATTAATTTAGAGCTTATTTGATTTTATTTTTGAAAAGTATTTTTTTATAAAAGTAATTTTAGGTTAAAATAAGTGCTTGGTTTTACTTCTAAAAAGTTATTATAAAAATTAATTAGTAAAAATTACTTTCTAAAAGTAATAAACCAAGAGTAGATTTTACCTACTTTTATAAAAAAAAACTTTTGAAAAAAATTATTAAATAAAAACTCGTTTATAAACCTCACCCCTCCCCCATCTCCTTCCTATGCTCGGCTTCTCTTCTCTCTCGCTCTTGCCTACTCACCATTTCTGCATCATCTTTGCTGCTCACCTTCCCCGTTTTTGCTGCTCGACTCTCCTCCTCTATCTCTACTATTCACTTTCTCCATTTTTGTTGCTCACTCTTGCCATCTTCATTTTTGCAACTTCCATCAGACAATGTCTCCACTCGTCCATCCCTTCGATCTTCGCTCAATCTTTAACGTAGGATATAAATCTATAATAGTTGGGCTTTGATTTCCCTTCCTCTTCAAATTCCAAGTTTGTTACATCCTCATTATTCTTGCCTTCTCTATTTCCTAGCAGTTATCTTTGATTTGTATTATTTTGTTTTTTTTCCTTTGTTGGTTGAGGAGGAGGTTGGGATTAGGGAAAGGTCGAGAAGGTTTTTGAGAGTTTAGAGGATGAGTTGGAATGTTAGGTTAGGGAAGTGTTTCATAGGATTATAAGGAGTCGAGCTGAAGTGCTTGCTTGTTTGGCAAGAGGAATTAATGGTGATTGATTGACTAGTGGTTGGGTGAATTTCAAAGGGGTTGGTTTTTGTGACTAGGAAATTATCATGTTTATTAGGTTTTGGTTTATTAAGAAATGCAAATGGATTAACAAAATTTTAAAACTCTTTTCTTTTAATATCCCTCTTGTTTCCTTCCAATGTAAAGGATGATGTGATCATATCACTTGTATTTATGATCATATGCATTAATATATAGTATAAACGGGATTCACAGGGGATTGAGATTTGATCTTATTCATGAAATGGTCTACTGTAGTGCTAGTGGTGGTGGTGTTAACTTTTTTCTTTGTATAATCTTTCAAGTTTTATGTATCATATATTCCATAAATCTGGGCATAGCATAGTAGCATTATAGGTCTCTAGTTCATGATTTATGATCCATCCCACTTATTTATGTTTCTAGGCTTGTATTTTATGAGAGATAGTATAGTGTATTAAGTATGAATTGAATCATTTCTCCTAATAGAATTATATTTCGTAAGTATAGTTTCTCTGGTTGATGTTATGTGTTTTCACTAATTCATGTTCTATGGATGAACTGGTTTGGTTGCAATAAGTATCGAATGGTCTACTACAGTTCAACTTTATGTTATTTGATATTGGTTCATCCTTTATATTTTATAGTTTTTTAAACTTGATGCATTCTAGAGTGCCTTTTGAGAGGATGATCTTCTTACTACTACTTGCATGTGTTTGGTACCAGAAGACATCCAGTTATATTTTTTTGGATTGAGCATGTGAAATATGTTCTTGGTTGAGTATTATTTGTTTGTGAAGAGTTGTTTATCCATGTTCTTTCAATTCTGAAGTCGGTAAGTTTCTTCAGTTGAATCAAATTAATTAATCTTTGTACTGTAATTAATTTGATTTTTGAGTGCCTTATGTTGTAGTGATCCTTCTAATTAGTCTTTGGTATCTGGATCTTGTCTATTTATTAATTCTTGTTATATCTTCATGACAGGATTGCATAAAGATTGGGAGTTGATTAATTTTGCAACAAGTGGAGTTTTTTCTTCTTCCCTCTCATATGCTTTTATGTGTTATTTGATACAGGAGAAAACACTCAAGAATTAACTTTCATAATTATAGAACTAATTATTCTTCATTTGAAAAATGTCTCCTACAAATTTGACGACCAATGGATGGTTACATTGCCCAAAATGTAAATAATAAGCAACTAAGTGTCTACGTCCATGTCCATGTGCATGGCATACAAGGAGGGAGTGACCACATGCATGGGGAGTACATTGGCAGGATTTTCAACCATTATTAATTAATTTAGCTAATTTATTAATTACGAAGTAAAGTCGGAGAATGAAGTAAGCATAAAGTTAACATAAATTAGCATAAAAGGTAGTATAATATCTTTTAGCTTGGAATCTTTTGAATTATGCTTTAGCTAGTGGCAGAAAGGTTATAATATGGTTGAATGTCAAGCATATTGTAGAGGGAATGAATAATTGATGTTGAAGATCAACATTAAATGAATTCTGTGTGAGTTCAAACTCAAGCAAATAGAATATGTGTGAACGGTTTGGTTTGAAAGTTGTAATCTCTTCATTTGTTTAAATTAGAGATTAGTCCATATCTTTTCTACTATTCTTAATCCATATTTTTCTTCCATAATTACCATAAAAATCCTACTCTAATTCATGGTTAATCAAATCCCTAATTTGGTATACACAACTAAAACCCTAAACCATCCATTTGAAACCTTAAACCATTCATACCAACCAAACACCACCTTATTCCCTCTTTTCAACCAAACCCCAACCCTAACCCTAAACCATGATTCTAACCTGCATCCAAACCTTATCTTTCCAAAATAAAAACATCATCATCAATCCATCATCGAATGCATAAGCTAATTAGTATGTTCCATTCGAACCATCATCATTGTAAAACGATCATCACCGAATCATCATCATCACTCTTCTACCATATTTAAACCACCATCATCTTTATTACATCACCTTTGAAGTTTTAATCTTTTAATTCACCATCACTGAGCCTTTATCATATTATCTAAACTCTATTCGAACCTTTCTTTCACATAATTGAAGATTACATCCTCCCACACACATTAATTTTGGTATCAAAGCAATAGGTTGGTGGAATTGCAATCAAGATTCATTCTTTATTTTAAGAATCTCCAATAATTCATCAAGATAATACAAAGGAGCTGAGCATTTAAGGGTTTGTTTGGGAGAGTAATAATTGATTGGTAAGGAGGAAGGATGGAGAACCAAGGAGAAGACTTGAGAGATTTTCTCAAGACCTTGATGGATAAAATCAGGGAACAAGTAGAGGAAGGGCACGTGAAAAGGGCACAAAATCTGGTGGATGAAGAAGAAGAGAGTGTGGGAAATTACGTAATGGTACGTGACACTTCTAGGAAAACTTATGATGATGTGGAAAAAGGAATCATCTTTGATCTTCCTGACTTTGAAGGTAATCTCAACCCGGCGTCTTTTCTTGAATGGTTGTAAATCATTGAGTCAATTTTTGAGTATAAGGAAATTGATGATGAGAAATAGTACCGAATATTGATATTAAAGTTTAAAAAGTTTGCTAGAGTGTGCTACGATAATTTAAAAAGGAGATGGGAGAGAGAAGGAAAATCAAAGATTAGGTCATGGAAAAAATTAAAGAAACATTTGAAGAAGAAATTTGTGCCTTAGGAATACGAGCAAGAAAATTTTATAAAAATGACTACTTTGAGGCCAGGGTTACTTGGGGGTTTAAATATGAATATTCAGGAGAAGGTAAAGGTGTACCAGTATGAAGTGTTTGAAGACCTAGCCAATTTAGCTATTAAGTTTGAGAAACAGTTGAAGAGGACCAAGCAACCAAGAAAGTCAACCAATGCTCTATATGGATCGACATTCAAGGGTGTGTCAAAGACACCAATTTCTCAAGCCACGATTTAAGACCATGCTAGGAAGTTCACTCATGAAGAAAACGGCAAAGATCAAGTGGTTGATAAGGTGAAAAAGCAATACTTCAAGTGTAGAGGTTATGACCACTTTGCTCGGGATTGTCCAAACCAAAGGGCGTTGACCCTGAAGAAGATAGTAGATATGGAGACTTATGAAGAGAATGAAAACCATGATGAAGACCTAGAAGAAGAAAGTGATAGTCCGGAGGATGATTTGGAAGAAGGCCAAGTGGATTGCTACGTTTTACAAAGGGTGCTTTAAGTACAACCACAACCTTATCTTACTCTACGGGAGATGATTTTCAAGGCCAAATACAATTTTGTGATAAAAGTGTGTGAAGTCGTCATTGATAGCTGCTCATGCACTAATGTTGCTAGTGAAAAGATGGTGAACAAGCTCGATTTGGAGACCAAGGGTCATCCAAGACCATATTCATTCCAATGGCTCAACAAAGATAAAGACATAAGGGTAACCAAACAAACTCTTATTTCTTTTGAGATTGGAAATTATTTTGATGATGTTTTATGTGATATTATGCCTATGGATGATTGTCAAATTTCGTTGGGGAGGCCATGGTAATTTAATAGGAAGGTTGTGCATGACGGGGTCCTTAATGAGTATGTAGTGTGTAAGGGCCAAAAGAAGTTTAAGCTCAAACCTAATCTAGATGGGGATGATTTAGTTTTGAGGAGTGAAAAGGAAGAAACAAAGAAGGTAGAAGTCGAGTATAGGAAAGGAAAAAAGAAGAGTAATATGGAGTTGTTGATCCTTAAGGAGTGTGAGATGAATGAAGCCGTCAGAGATGAGAAGATATACTATACCTTGGAGGTAAAAGAGATCCAATGAGGGGAGAATGCTAATATGGATTTGAAATAGCAACAAGTATTGAAAAAATATGCCGATGTGTTTCTAGAAGAGTTGCCAATGGGCTACCTCCATTGAGAGGTATTGAGCACACTATTGATCTTATGCTAGGATGTAATCTAGAGGAGGCTAAGGAGTTATAGAAACAAGTGCAAGAATTGTTCGACCACAGTTATATTTGGGATAGTATGAGTCCATGCTGAGTTCCGGCTTTGTTAGTGCCTAAGAAGGATGGTACGTGGAGGATGCGTATTAATTCGAGATTCATCAACAACATCACAATCAAGTATAAATTTCTGATGCCGAGATTGGATGACATGTTAGATGAGTTATATGGTGCAAAGGTATTCTTGAAGATTGATCTTAGAAGTGGTTATCATCAAATGAGAATAAGGGAAGGGGATGAGTGGAAGAAAGCTTTCAAGATTAAGTACGGGTTGTATGAGTGGTTGGTGATACCATTTGGGCTATATAATGCACCGAGTTCCTTCATGACATTGATGAGTGACGTATTTAGACCATTCATTAGAATATTTATTTTTGTCTACCTCGATGATATCTTGGTATATAGAAAGAGTGAGTTCGAGCATATACAACACTTGAAGAGGATATTTGACAAGCTTAGAGAGGTGAAGCTCTATGGTAAGATGGAGAAGTGTGATTTCATAATGGAGAAGGTGATCTTTCTTTGTTATATTGTTAGTGGGGATGGTATTCGAGTTGATCCATCAAAGGTGGAAGCTATAAAAACATGGCCTATTCCAAGTAATGTCCACAAAGTTTGAAGTTTCCATAGATTGGCCTCATTTTATAAGAGGTTCATCAAAGACTTCTCTACCATTACAACACCTATCACACAACTGATGAAGAAAGAAGAGTTCCATTGGAATGATCAAGTGACAAGGGCTTTTGAAGACTTGAAGACAAAGTTCTCAAATGCACTGGTATTATCTTTACCTTGTTTCGATAACTTATTTGAAGTAACATGTGATACAAGTGGTGTAGGCATTGGGGGTGTGCTTTCACAAGAAAGGAAGCCAATTGATTTCTTTAGTGAGAAGTTGAATGGTGCAAGACTCAACTATTCAACCTATGATAAAGAGTTCTATGTTATTGTGCATTGTTTGGAGATGTGGAGTCATTACTTGATACCCAAGTATTTTTTACTTCATTCAAATTATGAGAGTTTGAAGTATTTGCATGGTCAAAAGAAGGTGAGTCCAATACATGCTAAGTGGTTAAGCTTCTTGTAGACATTTGTGTTCTCTCCAAGACATGTGGATGGCAGAGAAAATGTTAACGCGGATGAATTATCAAAGAGGAACATGGTACATACCATGATGGATGCAAAGCTTTTGGGGTTCTAGATGTTGAAGAGTCAATATTCTATAGATGATGATTTTTCTATGATCTTTGAAGAGTGTAATAAACAAGAGAGTTTTGGAGCTTATGTTATTCAAGTTGGGTTTTTATTTAAGCATAACAAATTGTGTGTATCGAAAACCTTAGTTTGAGATTTACTAATCAAAGAGGTGGATGAAGGAGGAATTGTATGATATTTTAGAGTTCACAAGACTTTGGAGTTTCTACAAGTACATTTTTATTGACCGAGAATATAAAAGGGAGTATCAAGGACATTCAACGTTGGAGATATTAGCTTTTATTATGGCAATAAAAATTTTGAGGGCAAACTCAAATGAACAAGGGGAGAATGATGCAGAAGCAAACACTCAAGAATTGACTTTCATAATTATGGAACCAATTATTTTTTATTTGAAAAGTGTCTCTCACAAATTTAACGACCAACGGATAGTTACGTTGCTCGAAACATAACAAACAAAAAACTAAGTGTCTACGTGCATGTGCATAGCATGCATGGCATGCAAGGAGGGAGTGACCACGTGCATGGGGAGTATATTGGCAGGATTTTCAATCACTATTAATTAATTTAGCTAATTTATTAATTAAGTAGTAAAGTAGGAGAATAAAGTTAGCATAAAGTTAGTACAAAGTAGCATAAAGTTAGTATAAAGGTAGCATAATATCTTTTAGCTTGGAATCTTTTGAATTATGCTTTAGCTACTGTTGTAAAGGTATAATATGCATGAATTTCGAGCATATTGTAGAGGGAATGAAGAATTGAAGTTGAAGATCAACATTGAATGAATTCTGTGTGAGTTCAAACTCAAGCAAATCGAAACTGTGTGAATGGTTTGGCTTAAAAGTTTTAATCTCTTTATCTCAGTGAATTAGAGATTAATCCATGTATTTTATACTATTATTAATCCTTATTTTCCTGCCATAATTATCATCAAAATCCTACTCTAATTCATGGTTAATTAAAGTCCTAATTCGGTATATACAACCGAAACTCTAAACCATCCATTCAAAACCCTAAACCATCCATACCAACCAAACACTACCTTATTCCCTCTTTTTGAACCAAACCCCAACCCTAACCCTAAAATATGATTCTAACCTACCTCCAAACCCTATATTTCAAAACCAAACATTATCATCAATCCATCATCGAATGCATAGGCTAATTAGTGTGTTCCATTCGAACCATCATCACTCTTCTACCATGTTTGAAGCACCATCATCTTTATTGCATCACCTTCGAAGCTTTAATATTTTAATTCACCATCACTAAGCCTTTATCATATGATCTAAACTCCATTAGAACCTTAATTCCACATAATTGAATATTACACCCTCCCACACATCATTATTTCTCTAACCTTATTTTATGTTTATTGCATTTTGTGGCCTGGATATGATTATTCTAATGGATTACCCACACACATACATGTACGTATGTATATATATTTTCCTCCATTATCCTTCACATTAATGATGGAAAATAGATAACTTTATATTTCCTCATATTTCCCTTTAGTGCACATTGGTTGAAAAAAAGACTTGTAGGCTAGCTCAAGCTCTAGAGCCCAAGAAATAAACACACATACACATACACACACACACATACATACATATTTGTATTTAGGTTTGACTTAAATTTAAAAGTTCATATCTTTGTAGAATCTATGGCATCTTCATTGGATACTACACAATGGACTGAATCAATGTATCAAACATTTTTTCAAGTATGTGTTGAGAAGGTTAAGAAAGGCAATAGGCCTAGTTCAATTTTCAACAAGATTGGATATTCCAATATTATTGATGCGCTTAATAGACTTGAGAATGTGCGATACCAAATAATTAAAGTGAAAAATCATTTTACCTAAACAAAAAAGATTACTTAGTATGGGTGAAACTTGAAGGTGAAACTAGACTTTGGAGAGACCTAATAATAGGTGCAATCACTTTTGGGGAGGATAGATGGAAGACATTTATTCAGGTAAATTACAATTATAATTTTTTTCACTTAATTTTTATTATGATATATAGTGTGTAATAATTTAAAATTTTTATTCTAGCAAAGCCCAAGTTGTAAACACTTTCAGAACAAGCCAAATTCCCATTGAGATGAGCTTCGATTAATATTTAGTGGTACTCATGCAACAAGAGAACATTCACAAGCTTCATCTCAAGGGACTTATCCAAGTTTCGATAAAGAAGATGGAAAGATAAGAAAAAGTAGTGTGGGTCCTTCTAAATGCCAAAAAATCATTGAGATTGAGGGTTGTGATTTAGATGGTGCGATATGCCAAAAGGAAAAGACAAGCAAGAAGCATTATAATAGTCAAAAATCTAGTTCTTATTAGAGAAAGGAGTCAGCTAGTGAAAAGCTTGATAATAAGTTACTAAAATTGTGTGAATCAGCATTTAAGAGTAATGATGATCCTCCTTTGCCTAAACCTCAAGCCTCAACAAACCCCATTATAAATGAATGCTTAAATATTCTAAATGCCATGGCTGATGAAATTTTTGATGAGTTATTTATCCTCGCTACTAATACTTTCAAGGATCTTGATAACAATGACATATGGATGTATATGACTCCCCAAAAACATAATGTTTGGTTAAAATCTTTAAGAGATTCATCTAAGAGTTGATTAAGGATATTAGGTTATTATGGTATTTTGTAAAAGACTAGCTTCTTTGAAGGTCTTCTATTTTGTGCTTGTAAAACCATGAAGCATAAATTCTTTTGTTTATGTCAAAATTATGTAATTGTCTTCAGTTGTGACTATTAGTATTTTAGAATGGATAATATTATATGTCAGATTACTAATTTAGCTATATCAACAATTCCTTAATGTACTATATTTGATGAACTTTGGCCAGGACATCAATTATATATCTTATTTTCTTGAATTAACTTTGAAACATTCATGTTCTTTGATAAAAAAAAATATGTCAATGTTGTTTGGTGTATAATTTTAATTAGCTTTTAGTGGGATACAATATTATATTTTATACATTTATATTAATTCCATATATATTTGGTGTATGCATAATATAAGTGATGCCTTGATTTTGTATAGATGGATGATTAGGAAAAAAAGACTACTACTACTTTTACTTGTACTACAACATTTGTGAAAGAGAAGAAAGACATCTATTGAGAAGTAAGTTTATTTGTATTCTTTTAAAATAGGTCACCAGTTTGTCCAACGTATATTAAATGGTCATGATCAGTTATGCCACGATTTGTTTAGAATGAATAAGGATGTTTTTCTTAGGTTATCAAGTTTTTTAAGATGAAGGAGTTTGTTTAAGTGATACTTATAATATGATTGTTGAGGAATAGTTAGCAATTTTTTTTATATATACAATTGGTCACAACAAAAGGAATAGAGTTGTGCAAGATCGATTTAAGCATTCTAGAGAGACCATTAGTAGATATTTTAATAAGGTTTTAATTGCTATATCAAAGATTGTTGGTGAGATTATAAGGCGTCATCAAAGCCTTGTCAAGGTCTCTCTTAAGATAAAAAAATGATCCGAAACTATGGCCTTATTTTAAAGATTGTTTAGGAGCGATAGATGGAACACATATCGATGCTTGTATTCCAAATAATGAACAAACGCCCTATCGTAATTATAAAGGAGTGTGTTTTCAAAATGTGATGGCAATTTATTCTTTTGATATGTTGTTCATAATTGTGGAAGTTGGATAAAAGGGGCCGACTCATGATTATCAAATATTCCAATGCTGTATTTAAGATCCCAACAAAAAATTACCTCATCCTCCTCGAGGTAAATATAATATTAATTTCTATATTAAGTATAAAATATTATAGTTGAATAATATGAACTTATATTTTGTACAAGTAAATATTATGTGGTTAATTCAGGTTATTCCAATAAATCAAGTTATCTTACTCCATTCAAGGATACGAAGTATCATCTATATGATTTTCAAAGAGTTGGCAGTTTACGAGGAAAAGATGAGTTATTCAATCATTTACACTTTTTAGTGCGAAATGTGATTGAGCATTATTTTGGCTTTTGAAGGCTCATTTTTCTATCTTAAAGTAGATGTTGAATTATAGTTTGAAATAACAAATGCTCATTCTTATTGCAACAATACCAATTCACAATTTTATTAGGTTGAATGGAATGGATGATATATTATTTGATTATTTTTATAGTAGAGAAATATATGAAGAAAACAATAGGAATAGGGATGTTGGACAATATATAGAGGGTAGAACTACTAGAGAAATGAAAATGATACAGTGTAGAATTGCAAATGATATTTATCATGCACGTCACTAAGTTATTTATTTTTATGATGTTTATTATGAATGTAAGAATGTTCATTGCATAACAAAAACTTTTATTATTGTCACTATTTAAAATTTAGATGTTAGTAATTTTTATAAAAATTGTTTAGTGATTGTTTATAATTTTTATTAATAATTTTATAATTTTATTTTTACATTTTTAGTACTTTATAAAATCTTTACACTTTATATATATATATATATATTGTTTCATATGATTTTTAATTTTTAATATTAAATAATTTATATAATAATTATCACCAAAAGATATCGATATAGGAAGATAAAATTGAGAATAGAAAATAAAAGTAAATTTGTAGAAAAATAAAAGCTAAATACTAATGATGTACAATAAGTAATTTTTTTATAGTATTAATAATTTATATAATAAAATTAAAAGAAAACATATATTTTACTAAATAAAGTACTTTTCAAAAAGTAGTTTCGTAAAAGTAGTTTGTATTTAAAAGTAATTATTAAAAATAAGTAATACCGAACCGGAGCTTAAGCTTCATCATTAACTAAAACCAAATTATTCATGTATATTTGTAATCTTATTCCATAAAATATATATTTTTATACTAGTAGACGTGTCTTTATTTTATATGTGTGTGTGTGTGTATTTTTTTTCTTACATTTGTATAAGCAAACGATATATATTCTCATTTTAAAATATGTATATTACTGTCTAAAAAGATGTCCATTTATTTTAGGAATGAGTGTTTTTCCCTTAAACTAGTACAAAAAATAGATGTGTAATCTTATCCTAAATTATATTTATCCTAGTAAATATATATTAATATGTGTATTATTATCTCAAATGATGTACATTCTTATTAAAAAATATGTGTATTATAGTATTATTATATATGTATTTGTATTCTAGTAATTAAGAATTTATATGTTGAAAGATGTGTCTCATTGTCCTAAATGATGTGTATTTATATTCTAGAGCATAGTTTTTTTATAAATTATAAGATGTATACTATCGTTCTAATATGTATTCTTGTCCTCTAATATGCGTATTTATATCCTCAAAATTGTGTATTGCAATTTAGGAAGATATGTATTAGACTATTTATATACTAAAATATATGTACTTAGAGATGTGTGTTATATGTTAATAAGTGCGTTTTGTTTTTGTCTGCAAGATGTATATATTTGTTGAGATCATATGTATATAATTCTACCTTCTTTTAAAATAATATTCATAAAAATTACAAAAATGCTATCACTTTTCTACCATACACCCAAATAAAGTGTATACTTGTCATAGAATATGTGTTTTTTCTTTTTTAATTTAAAAACAAGTGTATTTATATTGTAATATATGTAAATTTTATTTATAAATATACCCTTAAATTTATAAATGTGTCATCGTTAATAGCATAAAGGATGCTCCGACCGTATCCGGAGACCTATCCTCACAAAACAATTCCGTTGCAATGTTACATCATTTTCTGCAGCGCCACATAAACAAAAGCCAAAAAAAAAAAAAGATTAATATATGGCCCAAACATTGTTTTATAAATGCTAGCGAAGTAATATTAGATGTGACGAAAAATATAGTTTATTTCCTACACTCATCACAATTAGATCTAACAAAGTTGATCCGAATTTGATGATTCTATTTAAATAATTCCATCCCAAATTTAATTTACACATGAAAATTTTAAATATGATTTCTGTGTGTAAATTAAAAATAACCGGAATCAATCTAAAGCCAACATTAATTTAAATAATCTAATTATAAGTTATATCCAAATAAATTAAATTAAATAACCCAACTAAAAAAGAACTAATCTATACCCAAATAAATACTGATAATGACTAGACTCAAACTTATATAATCTAAAATAACCCAATTCAAACTTAATCCATACTAAAACATAATTTAAAACTTGATCTAAATTAAAATCGAATTCGATACACAAATAGAACATTTTGGTTCATATTAATTACTATGCAAGCATCAATAAACTATCTCATAAATCAATTTTTATGTAAAAAAATAATATGCAACTCATATAATAATAAATAAAACAAAACTTGTAATATTTTATTCTCCTCACCTTATTTTAATATCATATTAACAATGATCATATTAGATATAACAACATTAATTATGATTATAATTATTATAAATATAAAAATTTTACTTATAAATACAATAATTATAATGTATATATATATATTATTATAATGACAATAATAAAATTTATACTTATATTAATAATAATAATAATAATAATGACTATTATATTTCTAAATATGATTATGATGATGATGATGATAATAATAACAACAACTATAACAACAATAAAAATAATTATTAATTATAATAAGACAATTATAATTAACAAGATAATTATAATTATTATAACATTCATAAGGATCATTATAATTATTTATATAATAATATTTATAATTGTATTCATAACAATAACTATAATAATAACAATAATCTATCATTGTTATTAAAAATTTAATGGTAAGAGTTTCTTATATCATTACATGTATTATGATAAGAAAATTACTATAATAAGCAGAATAATAAACATAAATAACAAAATTGAATTTATTTATTACATTAAATAAATAATAGTTAATATTATAATAAATTATGACATGAATTAACCTAATTACAAGCCGATATGATTTGAAGTATGTAAACCTAAGCTAATCAAACTGAAACTCGATTTGACTAAGAGTTTATAGACTCAAATTAGCCAAACCCAAACCCGAAGAAATCAAATGGTTTATGCCACAACCCAACTAGATATCTATCTAGCTTGAAATGATCAGCCTCAACACAGTACCGATCGAAATTATTGTTATTCAAATTGGATCCTAACTCAAATTTGATTTTATTATATAACATACCTAATTTTAACCTAACTGAAATTGACCCGACCTATATAACCATTTGCCAACCGACAATAAAGATATATTTACCAATAAAGTTTAATAATAAATAAACTCTCTCTACGATCTACTTTAGCAGAGCTTACAAATAACTTCATACTGGTTATAATTATCACTAGATGAGTACAATAACGGAAGAAATATAATCAAATATAAAATATCTGATATCAAAGATTTTAACTTCAGCCACTACATTAATGACGATAACATTTTTTAACAATAAAGATGAGAGAGTATTTTAAATACCAAAAAAAAAAAGATAAGAGAGTTATTATTGTTCTTGTCATTGTTACGTGTCCTTTATAAATTGAGTAAATTTTATTACATACGATACATATAACGTCATAATCTTTGCCTAAGTTTTCTATAAAAAATATGCGATCGATTCAAGAATTCCAATGAAATCCACATAATGTAGTCTATCCTTTTTGAGAAAATGACTGGCTATTGAGATTTTCAATTTTCCATTACATGATATAAAGAAGAGGCTGACGAGGTCATTTAGTAGTTGGGTCTTGACATCTACTTGAGGCCATCTATTTGATGGTATCTTCTATCAAACCCAAATATTGCATGGCTATTGATTATTGACAGCGCTACATCATCCACACTACTAATACCTATATTGTGGTCCATATTAGTTGTGCGCGTTCCTTTTTTTTTTTCTTTTGATTTATTCGATTACATCACATGCATTATGCCATAGAGCCCAGGGATTGAGACTCGTACATTTGTCTTTAAATGTAAGCTATGCTAATTAATTTTATCAACGTTGATATTTTTCCAGGGCCTTTTATACCCTCCAAAAATTCAAAATTCAGTACTCACTCCTGTCTGGATATTACATTCGTCTCTTTTTTGCTGCTCCGGCCCATTGCCTGTGAAGTTTGGAGCCATAACTAGGGACGAAGACAGAAATGGCTAGCTAGGAAAAATAACACAATTTATGTCAGTTTTTTGTTTGGACACTCAAAGGATTATTGATATTATAAGTTTCTAGCCTACCAACAAAACCTAAGATATTTCATTTACATGTGGTAAATACTTGACGAATCTTTGGGCACAAATATCGCAATATCCATAAATGTTCTAATAGAATAGAGGAACCATTTTTTGGGTGTTGCAAATTATTCTTTTTCTAACAAGTAGTAAAAACTTATTTAATCCAAGCGTAATCAAAGCTTGTTTTGCTACGAGGGATCTTCACATGCCTCTTCCCCATCTTATTCAAAATTAGCCCGAGCAAAACCCACAAATCCACCCGTGCAACCAACTTGTCATATTCAAAATTTTCACCACACAAATTCAACATTAATTCCTAAAAGAATTTATAGTACTCCAAATTTAATCTAACCTTAATTCTAAATATTTCGTATTTTAACCTACCGTAATTTCTTAATCTTAATTTTTTTAACTAAATATTAACCCTAACCCTAAAATTTTCCTCCTTTTTTCTTTTCACTTTCCCATTTCCCTTTTCCTCTTCTCCTTTCTAGGTATCCTTCTTCTACGTGACTCCCTTCCTTGCCAACCATGTTGTTCATGGTTTGGTTGATCGAACCAAAATTTTCCAACTATCGATATTGGTCAATTATACTTATCGGTAAGAATACCAATTCCAAGTAATCCATGCCACTTATGGGTACCGAATCATCATTTCCATATAGAGTAATCAATAAAAATAAACTCTAATAAATTACATTAAACTTAGGCTATCGAAATAAAATAAAGAAATAACTATTAATCTAAACTAAGAATTTTATATAAAAATATTTAAACCGAAATAAATAAAATCTAATGAATATCAAATTAATTAATAAAAGTTACCATAAAATTCTAATCTACCTCTATCCAAGCATAAAATTAATTAACCCATTACGTAACCTTTTCAATTGTCCGCTATGTGTTAACAAAAATATTTAACTAACACACTAACTAGTTATGCAACCCTATCGTCAATTATTAGTCCTGTTATCTCTAGATAAATGATTTAAATAAAGGATGGTACATTAGATTCCATTAACTAATTATCCTACTTATTGTTGTAGAAGTTATGTAATTACCCTCACAAGTCATTCAATTTCTATTAATGTTATTCAACCTAAAGTGGAGAATTAGCTATCGTTTTCCATTTAACTTGTTAAATGCTAATTAAAGATAATCAATTTATTAATTAGACAAAATGATGAACAATTGCATAAAACATATAAGATAATTTATAAATAAATAAATTTATATAAAGAATATGACTTCCTCATATCCTCGGTAAAATAAAACTATAACATACTTATAGTTAAAATAAACATAATTAACATAAAAGAACTTAAATTTTACATAAAATATTGAACTTGAGAAAATAAGGATATAAAGTTATGGGACTTTAGATCCACAATCAAACCCAAAATATCTTACTCTATATGCTTGGATGGCCGACGACTCTTGATATATGTCATTGAATTATTTTCTTTTGAATTAGGGCCCAATCATATATTTCTCTTTTCATTTTTCTTCTTTCCATCTAATCTTTAACTCATGTAGCCCCTCTACTCCTTTTATTTTATTACTACTCTCTCTCTCTCTCTCTCTCTCTCTCTCTCTCTCTCTCTCTCTCTCTCTCTCTCTCTCTCTCTCTCTCTCTCTCTCTCTCTCTCTCCAACCTTCAAAAAAGGAAATAGAGGTTTAATTCGATTATCATAAACATGTTTATAACACATTTTTATCCAAAGTAATGATTCCAGCTATAATTTTAAACTAATTTATGACCTTGATATAATCAGGTTTAAGAAATATTACTAGAAATAAAATTTGTAGATATTTATTTTTATCCTTACAAAAAAATTTAAATCACCTAAATTCAATTTTATATGTAAAAGTTATGGTTAAAATACCTCAAGCTATCAAAAATTATACAAAAATCACTTTAAGATTAAAATAAATGAAATATACATGATTATTATAAATTAAGCACATAATTATAAATGATATAAATAACCTCACATATTATATAAATAAATTCCTATAAGCTTAATTCAAAAGGTCTAAAATATATAAAGATATACACTCATCAACACACTCACATTTAACTTATTACTTGCCCTTATGCAAGACATGACTTTAACCAAAGAAAAACAAAGCAAACCTAGCTAACCACTTTCATATATCTCACTATTGTACATATTATGTGAAATAAGCCTTTTAAACCCCGAGGTCACCCTTATAGGATGAGTAAGTTCTCATGAGGGTTTCACATATGATATGCCCACAAAATTATAAACATAAATCACATAAAAAAACATTTCTAGTACTTTTAACTAATGTTGTCTAAGATTCATTTACTTTCATGACACTAATATTAGCACCCACCCCATATTTAGTACTAGAAAATTTAAAGGGTTAATTTCAACATATGATTCACACATAAACATAACATAAAATGACAGAGAATTAATAATGGTTAAAAACCTAACTACATCTTAGTCATATTAAGATCCATCCTCACAAATTTATACATTCCCTCTCTTTCTCTCTCTCTCTCTCTCTCTTAAATTTATATCTATATACATATAAACACACTCAGATATGGGAGATAAAATGATAAAAATAATGAACAAAACACTTATATAAACAAATAAATCTCTTATTTTTGTGGATAAAGTCTTCATGAAAGATATTACATACCTACCAAATGGACCAAACTATATACTTGACCAATGTGACTAATCTCCAACAGATCAAGGTCATCATCTCAAGAATTAAATAGGATTTTATAAGAGTGGTAATGTAATGGATATAGGTTTAAGGGTTTAATGAAGAAAAGGTAAATAAGGATTCAACAAAATATTATAAAATCTAGTAGAATCATATTGATGTAAAGCTACTATTTTTAAAAATTTGAACTTCTCAAGGCAAATTCATATGATATAAAATAACATCACACGGAACAAATACCTTCATGTTAGGCCTTGACATCATTTCTAATAATTCTCTTCATACTATATGAAAGGAAACAAGCTATTTTTCTCTCTCTCTCTCTTTTCTTCTTTAATCTTTTATTTTTTTTTGTTTCTCTACTTTTTCTTCTCCCTCCACACTTATTCTTTTGGATTCTTTTAACACTTTATTCACATACAACCTTGAATCACATATATAACTCTCATAAAAACTTCTACTAGTTTCTAGAATAAGGGTAGACATGTTTTATAGGTTTGGTTAGGAAAATTGTGGGTAATGAAAAATATAAGGATCAATGTAAAAAGCTCAAATGGGTTAATTAATGAGTGCACATAATGTGTACACAAAAAAAAATAGGGTAGAAGGCTTTCTGATTATATGGTGGTAAATTCTAAGGCGCCCTTTTCACTTTCTCAATTTGGGCAATTATGACTTAAAAGCTTTGATTAATGCATGAAAAAGTTCTAATAACCTTTATGGTCTATTAAAAGAGATATGACAAATAATTTGATAAAATAAATTAATGCATATAAGATTTGCGAAGAAAAATGAAGCAAAAAAAATATAGATTATTTTATGTTAAATGCTAAAAAAGAATGCACATATGGCTCAAAAGCCCACTATGGGTTGTGATGAATCTATGCCATGTTAATAATCAAAAATAATACATGTTCTCAATCTATTCACATATAATCATATAGATATATATTCCCTATATCAAAATTAATATAAGAAATATCCACTTGACCTTATCTTAATTATGTGACCCTCTTTTAGAATGATTTCAAACATATAGTGATCATTTAATAGGTTAGGGCTTCTAAGATTGAAAAAACAAAAAAAAAGGCTCTTAATGGATAATAAATCAACATAACAAAAAGTGATAGGAGATAATTTGAGTAGCATATGAAGGAACAAAAGAAAAGGTAAAATTTAGTATAATTGGGAGCCTTCGAAAGGTACATGAGAGGTGAAGATGATGATGTGTAGCATATGCGTCGAATAGATTAGAGGGGGAAAACATGTGTATGTTCAACTTATGTAGAGTTTATTGATTCCCACATGTTATTTATGTGTGTAAATTGATTTTTCATGTGTCATTTAACATTTACATGAGTATTTATATGTAGGAAAATTGAAAGAAAGGAAAACCCTAAATGGTATGCATGGTAGCATTAGTATTCGAATGTGTGTTAGTGTACATGCTAAAATAAGTGGAGTTTATTCCATCATTTAGATGGGTTATTTGTGTAATTTTTTGTACTCCATATATTTTATATTGTGTTTCAAATTTATATTAGGCATATTTCATATTAGAACATAGAATACATGCATAAATTTTGTGAGAATGTGTCAAATGTTGGTGTTGAACTTTTATTGAATTCTATATCAAGAATTTAACAAGAAACGTATAAGGTGTTTTGATTTGATTCTATGTGTGATAATAGTGATTTTTTATAGTGTTTTTGTTTCATTGGAATCAAAAGTTTCTACAAGAACTAACTGGGAAAAATAAGGGAAGGTTTTGATATATATGGGTTATAATTAAACCCTAGTGAATTACTAACACTTTGTTAAGTGTGTTAGCAAATTTGATTCATATGGAAGGAGAACCTAATGTTCAAACCATTTTTTAGGTAATCCAAAATCTCTCAATAAATTTGGCAACAACAAATACACAATTTTAACAAATTCCTGCAATGCAAACTCAATTGTAAAGGATGAGGTCTCACTTTGTTGAGTAAGATTCGGTGCAAATTTTGCAAGAGCAAAAGGAGTTATGTGGAGATTGAATGGGAATTGATGCAAAGCCTATCAATCAAGAAAAATGAATTCATTTTAAATTATGTGTATAGTATGAATAGGATTCACAAGGTAGTGGAAGTTTTCAAAGGAACAATGATCGTCAATTATATAAATGTATCAAACTTGATCTTCCTAATTTTGATGGTAAAATTGATGTTAAAGTATTTTTTTAATGGTTAAATGAGGTAGAGGCTATTTTAAAATTCAAGGATTATCATGATGAGTAAAAATATAAGTTATTAACTCTTAATTTTGAGAAGTTTGTTATGATATGGTATGATAACTTGAAGAGAATTACAGAACGAGAAGGTAAATCTAAAATTGAATCTTTGGATAAGATTAAGAAACATTTGGGGAAAAATTTTATACCTAAAGAGCATGAGAAAGATAAGTATATTAGGTTAAATACTCTTAGACAAGGACTTTTAATTGTTGGAAAATATGTTAGAGAATTCAAGAGGTTAATACTTATATGTGATATCCATGAGAGGAAGGAACAAACATATGCTAGATTTCTTGGTGGCCTTAACATGATTATTAGAGATAAAGTCAAAAAATTTCTATATGATTTTCTTGGTGATACGATTAAGCTATCTTTGAAATTTGAAAAGTAAATCAAATCTACCAAGCCTCATGCCAAACAAGGTAATTCTAATATAAAGTATTATTCAAGTACTCAATCTACTAAGTACCAGACAAGTATCTCAAGCTCTACACATGTTTAAAAGAAACAAAGGGAATAAGTAAGAGGAAAAGTGAAAGACCAAGGTTAATGAAGTCTCTAAAAAATAATTTTTAAGTGTCGAGGATTTGGACACTTCACTATGGAATATCCCAACCGAAGAATATTATCTATATAAGAGATTGAAGCCATGGAGACTTGTGATGAAGATCTTAAATTTAATTCAAATAGTTAGAAGATGAAGGAAATACTTGGTATATGCTACAAAAAGTACTTCGAGTACAAGCTAATGAGCAACCTAGTTAACGAAAGAAGATATTCAAGGCTAAAGGAAGATATAGTTTGTCGAGGTATCATTAATAGTGGATCTTGTACAAATGTGGATAATGAGAGGATGGTGAAGGAATTGGGGTTATAGAAAACACCACATCCAAAGCCTTATTCTCTTCAATGGCATAACAAGGACAAATGAGTCAAGGTAAAAAAAACCCTAATCTAATTTAGAATTGGTAATTATCATGATGATGTGCTATGTGATATTTTGTCGATGGATGTATGTGAAATTTTATTAGTTATACAATGGAAATATGATTGATGTTCTATTCATAATGGTATTACTAATGAATATCTTGTTGAAAAGGATAAGATGAAGCATAAACTTAAATGTTTTTCCTAATGATTTACCACTAGGATTACCACATAAAAGAGGAATAGAACATGCCATAGATTTAATGTCTGGTATGTCTTTTCCTAATATACTTGCTTAAGGATCTAATATGAAAGAATTTAAGGAATTATAGAAACAAATACAAGATCTCATACAAGAAAAAAAGAGCCATTACATTTTTTAGTGAAAAAAATAAATGGTGCTAATATAAATTCTTCAATATATGACAAGAAATTATATGTTGTCATAAGAAACTTGGAAACATGGAGTCATTATTTGAGACCTAAACCATTTTTTTTATATTTGCATCATGAGAGACTAAAATAATTTCATGGACAAAATGAAATAAGTCATAGGCATGTAAAATAGGTTAGTTTCTTATAATCCTTTGCGTTTTCTGTCAAACATTTTGATGGTAAAGAAAATGTCATAGCAGATGCATTATCTAAAAGATATATGGTACTTGTAATGCAGGATGCTAAATTATTAGGATTTAAAATTTTGAAAGAATTATACGTAAAAAATGAAGATTTCTTTGAAGTTTATAATGAATGTAATAAAAATAATAGTTGTGGTAATTATGTGTTACAGGATGACTTTCTTTCCAAACTTAATAAATTGTTTTTACCTCATTCTAGTGTAAATAATTTACTTGTTAAGGAAGTACATGAGTGATGTATATTTGGTTATTTTGGTGTTAATAAAAACATGGAAATATTACGAGAAAATTTCTGTTGGCTACAAATGATAAAATTAATATAAGTTATTATCGGGAGATGTGTGACTTGTCAAAAGAGTAAGATTTCTTCCATAAAGGGTTGTATACTCTTTTACCAATACCTAGTCAACCATCAGAGAGTAATAGTATGGACTTTATCTTAGGTTTATCATGAATGTAAAGAGAAAAAGATTTTATTATAGTGGTAATAGATAGATTTTCTAAAATGACACATTTCATACCTTGTAATAAAGTAGATCATGTAACTCATGTGGTAGATTTATATTTCAACAAGATAGTAAGGTTACATGGAATTTCCAAAACTATGATGTCGGATAGAGATGTGAAAATTTTAATTTACTTTTGCAAGACACTTTGCCATATGTTAAGGTACTAAATTATTGTTTACTAAATCTCATCATCTATAAATAGATGGTCAAACTTAAATAACTAATAGAACCTTGGAAACTTTGCTAAGAAGATTAGTTAATAAAATTACTAAGGATTGGATATAAAAGTTTCACATGTTGAATATGCATATAATAGGATTCCTTCTAGTGTAACTCATTCGAGTCAATTTGAATTTATCTATGGAGTTAATCCTTATTTACCTATTGATATGTTGTCACTAAAAAAAAGTGATATTAAAAATTATGATTCTAAAGAAAGTGTTGAATTACTTAAAAAGCTTCATGAAAAAATAAGGAATAATATTGAGAAATCTAATACTAAATTCCAAAACCAAGCTAACAAAAATAGAACTATATTAATATTTTCACCTAAAGACTTGGTATGGTTGTATATAAGAAAAGAAAGATTTAAAAACTTAAGAAATAATAAACTAATAACAAGAGAAGATGGACCTTTTAAAATCTTAAGAAAATTTAAAAATAATGCTTATGAATTGGAATTGTTAGAATCCTATAGAGGATTTTATAGGAATTTCAACGTTGGTGATTTATCTCCTTTTTATAGTGATGCTAATTTGAGGACAAATTCTTCTTTACAAGGAAAAAATGGTGTAGGAGTATCTCCATCTCCTTCTTCTTAAGTTAAAGGTCCAGAGTTAGCTTATTTGGAGGTATTACTAATTATTCTAGAAAACCTTGAACATCTTCATAATCATGATAATAATATTTCATTAAGTGATTCTTACAGGTATTACATATATTTGTAGGAAGATAATGTCATCAATGATATCTAATGTGAAAGATAATGACATTGTAAGAGTTATGGAGTTTCATGGGAGATAAAGTTATAAGACATGAATCTTGATTATTGATTATTTCATGTATTATCATAATTAGGTTTTTTGTAGCTTTGATCTATTATGTAAGCTTTGTAATATCTTTTCATTGTAATTGTAAATCATTATGTATACCATATAAACATGTGCTAGTTTAACTATTATATAATTAGGTCAGTTGATTTGGACTTAATTAAGGAGAGTTGAGCTCATCCTCCTTACCATATGAGTATATATATATATAAGCCTTGTACTTTGGTTGAGGATATTAAAGAATAGAAATCAAGCACTTGATGCATCAAGGAGCAAGAGTCGACATCTTGGCTTTCTTCTTTTTATTTTTTTCTCAAGTGAGGAGTGAACGTTAGGAATAATTCTCTAGAGAAATTAGATATTTCTCTTCAGAAGTGCATTTGATCTTAGAATAGATTAAATACAACCATTTAAACCAAACAACGCAACATAAAAATTCAAATCCTTCTTTACTCAAGTCAACTTTGTTGAACTTCACTCCAATTCTAAAGAACCTGCAATAGTGAAGACAATCATCAATATCTTACACATCAGGTTTTGAGAGTTGAAATCTTTTAGCCAAAGGTTTTATCTCCTTGGTGTGGAAATTTTGAAATTCATTCTTGCCTTTGAAATATGGTATAAATGAGCATGTGAGGTAGTATGATTGGTAGATTTTTGATCTTTGAATACATAAATGATATTATGAGTAATTTGGTGTTGCATGTTAGAAAATTTAAGATTTCTTAGAAAATTATGATTTCATGAGAAATTATGGTTAATTCTATGTGAATGCAACATGATTACCACCTAACAATATGTATCCTATGTTTTCCATAATGGTAATGCTATGATTTTGATGAGGTTAGATTTTTGGAGCCTAAATTGTATTTAAATTGTTTTTTTTTTGTTGTTTGAGAGCAAATTGATCGAATAGTTCTTAAAATAGTAGACTAGTTAGCCTACCCAATTGACTAGGTTGTATGCAATGACTTTAGGTTTATCTCTAGTTAAATCCATCGACTGGTTTATCAAAAATGATTGACTAGTCTAACCAAACTGCTAAACTAGTTTTAAAAGGAATTCTAGGATTTGGCTAAGCTAAACTGATTAGCCATTTAGCTCTAACCAACTAACCAATTCAGTCAGAAAGGGTTTATTTGTTTCCCTTGAACTCAATATTATTTGAGATTTCATATTATGATATTAAATGATTATTAAATGACGAGAACACACATCTTGATACAAATTACCTAACCTAGTGGATGGATTACTAGAATTAGTTCATGGTATTCTAAATAATACCTTTGGAATGTTTTAATGGGAAATTTTGAGTATGTATCCTATGATGCTATAAATGGATTATGTATTTCAAATTCTTAGCATAAATAGATTACCTTCATGGGCTGAGTTAAACTTAGCTAAGAATTAATGGAAGTCCCACAACATGTCTTAGAGAGTAATAGTGGTTAAAATTGAGGGATTATGTGGATGTGTTTCTTGGTTGTTATATGGGCCTTATGTGATAACATAATCACAGATAAAAACACACTAATTAGTAAAAGTGAAAGATGATCGAGCAGTGCATGGGTCAAGATTACCCGATCCTTGATTAACTACCAGGGGTTATTCGGGGCATTTATTAGATCCTTTAGGCTTTGCCTTCAGGTGGGATCCTAGTATATCCTATTACCTTAACTATTCTAGAAACTGATAATACATTAGGAAGTATCGATACTAAAGGGTTTAGCTACATAGGTGGTTTATTAGCTTCAACCAGACTTTATGTCCATTGGTAGTTACTTGGATTCGACCAAACTTTATGTTCATTGATGGCTACTTGGCTTATGTCAAACTTCATGTCCTCTAGTTTGGATAGGATTTCATGGTATATGAGACCATGGGGTGGTAATTATTTCATTTTTCAAGAAAGTAATAAGAGCTCACAAATGATTAATCTACTGGAACGTGTAACTTGGAAAATAAGTCATATAGGTAATTCATGTAAGTGGATTGTAGAAGAACCTAGTAAGTTGTTGAATAATTGACTTATATGATTATATGTTGTTATCCATGATATAGATATATATATATATATATATATATATATATATATATATATATATATATATTGTGATGATCATCATATTGAGTTATTAATTGTCTAAGTGAGTATGGCATTAAATATTGATGCATTTTATGATCATGATAGTGCGCATATATCTATTTGTATGATGTAAGCATGATATGTATTTAGTATGATTTCTATATTATGTTGTGTCCTTTCATGCTTTTGACTCCCATTAAAGAGGAAACTTAGATTACTTAGTATGTAACATACTAATGTGTATATTTATTCGATCAGCTACTCAATCCCACTAGTAAAGGACCATGTGTAAGTTTTTAAGGATGGGTGGTAGTTGGCCTATTTGTGTTGGGCTTGAGAGCATGGACACCCGGATATCTTTTGTAGGTCCTTAATGAACCAAGTTTTGGGGGCTTGACTTAGATATGTTTCATCCCTTTTGTATTTCAACACTTCAATTCTATTGTTCTAATATATATTTTGGTTGTTTTGGAACCCGACATGGCGCCATTTGTAGATGCTTAAGATTGGTATTTCTATAATATATGTTCTGTGCACTCTATTTATTTATTTTGGTTTTGATGGTTTCCTTATCCTTGTATCTAAAATGGGATAGGCAGTAGACATCCATCCTATATTAGGTGTGGTTATAACACTATTTTTCCTAGGCGTATTTGGTATTTTTCACTTCCGCAATGTTGTAAAATATTTTTTTAGTGAAAAATAGGGATGTTAAAATTACAGATTCCTCATTTCCACTAACTAAAATCCTATTTGTAGTTTGAGATAATTGGCTAGATAAACCTGAAGTGCTAATACCACTTTTTAGAATTGTTGTGGTACTAAGACATTTAACTTAAAATAGACGTATAAATAGACATGAAAATTTATGTGGGAAAAATAATTTATTATGGTCCATTTGGATTGGGGTGAATCCAGGTAGGGGTAAACATTAAAAATTAACCTAGGTGAAGGGAATGGAGGTGAATTGGGGTGAATATTTTAAAATGCTGTTTGGATGATATTAACTTAACCTGAGTGAATTGAGGTGAATGTTTTAAAATTTTCATTTTTATTGAGGTGAATGAAGATTAAAATAATAATAATAAATGACATTTATACCATTTTATTAAATAAATAAGTCCTATTGAGGGGTATTTTGGTCCTATCAAGTCAAAAAATTACTTATTCTTTCACCTTCACCTCGGTTACCCCCAAAATCGGAGGTTAATAAAAACGAGGTTAATCGTGGTGAATGGAGGTGAAACATTAACCTCGATTCACCTAGGTAAAATTATTAACTTGGTATCCAAACGGGGTGAATCAATTAATTCACCTCCATTAACCTTCTTCCATCCCAATCCAAACATAGCATTAAGGAACCTCACAAAAAAATAATTACGACAACTATCCTGTAATATAATGAGATTAAAATTAAAATAACATTTAACTTATGATAGGGACAATGATGCATATTGGAAGCACATAATGCCAAAACTAAGCACCTGAAACAACCCACACAAGAATTGAACCAAGAAAAGAATGAGAGTGTTGATGATTTGGGAATTTGGGTTTGGTTATGGAGTTAGGCTTTTAGCATTTGTATTAGGGTTTTATGGGTAATTAATAATTAAATTAATGGTGAATTATATAATTTTAAAATATATTTCAATGAGGCATAAATTGAAAAGAAAAGTTGTGGATTTAAAAGAGGGTTAGAGCTTAAATTTGAAAGAAGAAGAATTTAGGTTTGAATGTGAGGATGGATGAATGGAGAATACAAAAATATTGAGGGGATATGAATGTTTTTAACTTCAAAACAAACTAAGTCTCTCAAATCACACAAAAATTGAGGAGAGAAGAGTTGAATATGAATCACACATAAATCATAATCAAGAATGAATTCATGTAGAGAACTGATTAAATATTCAAAATTGCAACTTGTTTTCAATTCAATTTCATCAATGATACATCCCCATACTTTAATTTGTTGACTATAATATCCTCAAATCCAAATCTCTTATGAAAGATAGTCTAAAAATCTAAAAGTAAAAATAATAGAATCATCCTAATTCATGCCATGTTCTACTAGATCTAACTAATATCTAATGTGTATATTTATATATAATTGGTCCCCTTATATCTTGAACGACACCCCATGTGCCACACATGTAGTTCATTAAAATTTAGCATAATGGTCATTAATTCCCCTTATAACACATATTCAAGCAATAAGTATCTTAGTAGACCCAATGTTCTTAGTTTGGTTCAATTCCTCAACCAAAGTTAAACTAATGTGTTGTAATATGCAATAATCTAAACTAATGGCTTGTAGAATGTGAAGGACAATCCACCACTTCAAATAAACTAAAAGCATTAAAAAGACTAAATACTATGAGAGACCTCTCTCTCTCTCTCTCTCACTCACTCATTCATTTTGTTCTCATGTTTTTATCTCAAGTAGCATGCATTTATGAAGGAGTAAAGAGATGTGTATGTGGGGGGATGTAATCGGTGCCTTTAAAATTCCAAAACACCTTTCTATCACCTGATTCATTAAAGCAGTATGTGCATGCAATAAAAAGCCACACCTTATCTCCTTATACATGTAAGAATTCTCTTGCTAACACTTATTCATACCAAAAGTTGTTGCATGCCACATATAGATAAGGAAATGAATGTGACTTACATGAAGGTATGGACAATTTAGAAGTTCAAAAATATGATCAATTAGAATCAACAAAAGTCCTCTCCTCTATCTATCTATCAACATGTCATGTAAGCAGTAATAGAGTTTAAGGAGGCCAATGATGGCCCTATCGAGAAGCTTTTAAGCAAACACTCAAGTAGGGAGGATGAATGGATAATACTTGCACATCGACCAAGGTGGAAGTAGCTAGAAAAGGGATGATTTAGGCTAAATGTTAATGCAATGTGTTTTGACACCAAAGGAACGATAACATCTAAAGTTTTAGTCATACTTGTAGCCACAATAAGACTAAAATGATAACTTTTTTCTATTGAATTTTTTTGTTTCATGCTTCATCATCATTGTTGTAGATGCCTCATTTCCACTAACTCAATTTGACCATAGTTTGAGATAATTAACTAGATAAACTTGAAGATCAAATACCACTTGTTATAAGTGTTATGGTACTGAGACACTCAACTTATAACTAAAGAAGAATTAAAAATGAGAATTTATGTTGCAAAAATAATTTATTATAGAACCCCATAGCAAAAGGACTACAACATTTGTAAAACATCTATCCTCTAATATAAGAATGGTACAATTAAAATAACCTTTATCTTATAATAGGAATAATGTAAAAGCATTAAAAAAGACTAAATATTAGGAGAACTATCTCTCTCTCTCTCTCTCTCTCTCTCTCTATATATATATATATATATATATATATATATATATATATATATATATATATATATAAAAGAGGGGAGTGGTATGTGGAATTAAAATGCCAAACACTCAGTATATGCTTATTTGAAGCATTACATGCATGTAGTAAAAAGCCCATGCCTCCTTTTCTTATACATGAACTAATGCTTTTACTGACATCTTTGTATAGAAAAAGATATATTTTTTTTATTGTGTACCACATATAGATGAGAAATTTGAGGTGGCATGCATAATGATATGGGCACTATGTAAGTACAAAAGTATGATCCATTGGAAGTGACAAAAGTTCTCTCCTCTATCTACCTATTAGTAGGCTATGTAGGCAATATCATAGTTTAAGGAGGCTAAGTATGGCCTAATAGAAAATATTTTATGAAGATAACATGGTGGGGAGGATGAAAGGATAAGAGCAGCACATCAGATAAGATGGAAGTAGCTAGATAAGGGAAGATTCGGGCTAAGTGTTAATGCATCCTATTTTGAGACCAAAGGAAAGATAGAATCTAGAGCTTTAATTAAGGATGACAAGAATGAGATTTTAGAAAATACTATAAGACCAAAAGTGATCGAGACAGAGTGATATGCTTAGAGGAAGATCTTAGAGTCAAATATGCATTGAGGTGAGTTGTGGTGTGTTGTTTCACATATATCGATCTGGAAATAAATGCCTAAGAGGCTTATTTTTTTAGTCTCCTTAGCTCTGTGTGATAACCATAATTTTAGGAAGGTGGTTAGAGATGAAATTTATTTATTTATTTTGTTTTGATCACTCATGCTTAGTTTCTTATTATTTTATGAAAGCTAATATAGATACACATACCCTTAGAAGGAATTTGAGGCCTATAGATGAAGACGTAATTTGGATGATGGAATACCCCCTTGGAATTTTAGACATTATATCATTGGAAGGTAGAGCATTAATACAATAATCATTTTTCTCATAAAAAGAAAGATAAACCATCCCATCTCATCTTAAAAAAAAATAGGGGTATTCCCTTTATTAGGGATCAAACCTTGATTATTCACTTGGGTCCTTAGCACATTACCATTTGAGCTACATGTTCTTGATTATACCATGTCATCTCACTTACCTATCATCACACCCCACAATCTATTTTCTCTATCTTCATCTTTAGTGCCCCAAAACAAAGGGTGATGAAGCTTAACGGAGCCTATTCCAGCTTTAGAATCCTTTATTGATTCCAAAAGTTCCTATTTATATGGTAAAGGATAAACCTTGTGAATGGAGGTGATGGATGACAACACTGATGATTTTTTTCATCATGGGAAAAAAACCCCATATTGTATGAAAGATAACAACAAAATTGACCTATATAAAGCATGTAAATCTAAGAAACTATAAATAAATAAAAATATAACTTTTAACACATGTTTGAAATCAAAGGACATGATAATTTATGATATAGTAGATAATACCTTAATAGAAAAATGGGGGATTTTTATGTTATATTAGGGATGATAATGTTTCTATGAATTTGAAGGCTCATCACTAAATTTCTATTTGGATTCAAGTTTTGGGGAAAATCATGTTTGAGTTCAAGGAAAGAAATTTGATATTTTTTCTAGAGCCTGTCTATATCTGTGTGTGTGTGTTCTAAATTCTAATTTAGGGTTATGTTTTCAATGCATTCCATGTTGCATCCCCCATCTAAATGACATGTCGGGGCATTCTTAATTGAATTATGCTATATATTGTTACTACTGCTACTATTGCATATTTGATTACCATATGTGTTACATAATTATACGCATTGCCTTCGTCCAATCTTAAGCAACACACTTTGTGAGGAAGGAAATCCATCCATCTTAGGATCCTAGATGCAATTCTTTTAGAAATATACTTGGGTTCTAATTTATGTTGGTGGCCATGAGTTTAGAAAATAAACTGAATTTGATTCTTCTTTATGTTTTTTCTTCTTTTTTTCTGCCTAGACCCTAGATCCATTATCCTTCACCTATATTAGTATGTCGTAATAGTTAATGCAGCCTCAGATTTATGTTTAGTTAATGCCATTCATTCAGCCTTTATTGCAAAGAATGAAAAATTAGCAGATGTTTCATCCAACATGCCACGTATAGCTATAGCTTACATGTTGTCGATATTTAGGTTGGAGCAATGGCAAACTATTCATCATTGCTAAATGTTGTTGTTGGCTCTTTTCCAAAGTCCCACATTGGTGAGGAATAGTGGTTTTAATTAGTTTTATATCACCTTACCAATTGATATGTTTGAGTTAATGAGTTTGGGCTATTTTGTGTGGGCAGTGGGATGGACTATATACCACACACACACACGTGCACGCTGCCGCCCACCCCTCCAGACTGAGTGTGGGTGTGTCATAGATCCAGATAGGGCCAACCTTATCTTTTTCCTAAAATTTTGAACAATTTTCTATCCGTTTATTTGGTCTTCTTTGGTTGCTATTATTATGCTCGTTTTTACCTATTCTTCTAATTTTTTGAACGTGTGAAGAGTAGGAGACATTCCACTCTTCCACATTCTCTATTTATTTAATAAAAAAAAATTTGGAAGATAATAACACTGAAAACTGAAGGCATAGGATACCAACTAGTTGAAGCCGAACTCTATTCTATTATTTCAAGAACTCTCTTTTATTGTTTTTGAAAAACTATCTTCAATTTTCTATAGATATAGGTATTGATTTTGTAATTCCATTCCTTCAACCACGAATGCACAGGATCAAAGGCGTTGTGTTAACCTTAGGGGTAGAACGACCAAGAAGGGATTTGCACCAAAGTCCCATTGAAGTTCACTTCAGGGTAGTGATTTTCATTCACGGCACAACATTATATTAGTTTGGTTTTATTTCCTTCATTTTAATTGCTACATATATTATGATTATATAACAACATCTTGAAGTGAATTTGTTTCGTATACGTAGCAATTTTTCTTGTGGTTGTGCTATTCGATTATTGTGACTTCCATCCCAATTTTTTTTTCTCAAGATCAAGTTGGGTCTATTCGAGTTTGCTACTTCTGTTAAATTGACTGGTATTATTTTTAGATGATACTGCTGCCATAATTTGATTATTTGCAAAATTCTGTTCAGGTTTTCTATCTTCATATAGTGCTCTATTTTTGGGTATGGGAAATTCAGTTTGGATTCAATAATATATTCAAACCTTGCTAAAATTGCACATTCTCGGTTTTCTGCCTTGCCATAATTTATTGCTTTTACTTGCTGTTGCTATGTGTTTTCGGTTTAAACAATTATGTTGTTATTGCAATAAGGCTCGGTTATTGGTCTGCTCAATTAGAATTATTTTTCTCAAGTATAATAGAATTTGATTGATATAAGAGTTTGGTTTTCTTGTGTTATTGCTGCTATTTTGGATTTTGTTGGTTCATGTGTTGAAGAACACTTACCACTACTAGTACTATAGTGCTACAATAGCTTCAATACTATTCTTTTGTTGTCCTTGTTATTCTCATTCCAATATGGCTGCAAGAGTTCCGAGAGTTATTCTAGATATATCGAAGGTTGAGCCATTGGATGGTACTAACTACCATAAATGGTCTCAAAGAACGGCGATCTTATTTGAGGCTCTGGAGGTCAATTATTTGTTATTGAATGATCCACCTACTCAGAAGGATACCGATGATGCGCTTGCCACTTCAACAACCACTCCCATTCCCACTGCTACAAAGAAAGGTGATGAAGCTATTCAAGAAAAATACAAACGGGACAACAAGACTATTCGAGGTCATATTCTACAGCATATGAACAATAAATTATTTGATATGTTCTTCAATGTTGAGTGTTCAAAGAACATCTAGGATACTCTAAAGAATAAGTATGGTTCTGATGAAGTTGGGAGAAAGAAGTACGCTGTTGGAAATTTATTAAGAGTTCAAATGGTTGATGACAAGCTGGTGATGAATCGGGTCCATGACTATGAGCTCTTAGTTACTGAAGTATTGGGTGAAGTGATGAAGATATGTGAGACGTTCTAGGCAAACATGCTGATAGAGAAATTCCCTCCATCCTGGAGTGATTTCAGAAACCATCTGAAGCATAAAAAGAGGGATATGACTTTGCTAGAATTGATCAGTCGCATGAGAATAGAGGAGAGAAACCATTTGAAGGACAATTGAGTGCCTTATGCTTCTGGATCCATGAGTGATACCATCATTGATTCTGCTAATGGAAATGAAAAATTCAAGGGAAAGGCAAAAAGACTCAAAAAAAGGGTCAACTAAAAGGTCAACCTAACTTCAAGAAGGGTGACACTAGAATTCAAAAGAAGCAAATGACTTGCTATGTGTGCGGTAAGATGGGTTCAAAGCTTATCAGTGTTTTAAGAGAAAGGGCCTACAGACTTAGAATCAACAAGGTAGTGCCCCTTCTGCTCCATAGGCTAATGTTGCTATGACAGAAGAAGTTATTGCTACTATGGTTGTAGAAGCAAACCTAGTTGAAAACAAGATAGATTGGATTCTAGACACCAGAGCTTCTAAGCACTTGTACATCAACAGAGAATTTTTCCACCAGTTCCAGGATGCTACTAATGGAGAGCACTTCTTTATGGGAAACTCATATACTACTGGAGTTCTAGGAAAAGGAAAGGTTCTTCTAAAACTTACCTTTGGAAAATCTTTGTTGTTGAGTGATGTCATGTATATCTCCTCCCTTTGTAAGAACTTAGTTTCGGGTATCTTACTTCATACAGTCAGTCTGAAACTATTTTTTTAGGCTAATAAGGTCAAGTTGACCAAAAATGGGGACTTTGTGGGTAAGGGGTACTTTTCTGATGGACTCTTTATCTTGAATTTTATTTCTGCTCCTATTAATGAAATTGGTTTTACTTTTTCTTATATCGCTGAATCCGTATCTGTGTGGCATGGTAGGCTTAGGCATATGAATGTGGCTTCCATAGAAAAACTAAAACAAATTAACTTGATTAATATGTTGGACACTAATGATTATGAGAAGTGTCATGTTTGTGTGGAACCCAAGTATGCTAAAAAGCCTTTTAAACTAGTCACAGTGAGATCAATAGAACTGATTAAATTAATACATACAGACTTAGCAGATTTTAAGAACACCTACAGTAGAGGAGGAAAACAATATTATGTGACATTTATTGATGATTATTCGAGATATGCTAAAGTTTTCCTCTTCAAGTATAAAGATGAGACTGAAGGTATGTTCTTAAAATATAAGGCAGAAGTAGAAAACCAACTGGACCGAAAGATTAAGAGGCTTAGGTCTGATAAGGGTGGTGAATATGGAACTAGTTTTCTAAAAGAATTTTTTTATAATCATGGTATCATACATGAAACTAGTACCCCTTATTCTCTCCAAAAAAATGGTGTAGCTGAAAGAAAGAATAGAACTCTAAAGGAAATGATGAATGCTATGCTTTTGTGTTCTGGTATGTTTGACCATATGAGGTAGTAGGCAGTTCTGTCTACATGCTATGTTTTGAATCAGGTTCTCCATAAGAAAATAGACAAAACTCCCCATGAATTATGGAAAGGTTTTGAGGGGAACCTGAAAATTTTTAAAGTGTGGGGGTGTCTAGCTAAGGTTGGTTTACCAGACTTTAGAAGAACCAATGTGGGAACAAAGACTTTTGACTGTGCATTTATTGGATATGCTCAAATAGTGTTGCATATAGATTTTTGTGTTTGAATGATTATTCTATTTGTGAATCTAGAAATGCATAATTTTTTAAGAATGTGTTTCCCATAAAAAGGAATACATGTGACTTTGCTCACTCTTCTAATGCATCTTTGGTGCCCATGTATTTACCACCCTCTCTTAGTATTGAAAATGATAATGTCAATGAGCCTAGGAGAAGTAAAAGACGAAGGATTGAAACTAGCTTTGGACTTGATTTTGTTACTGCTTGCCTTGTTGAAAATGATGACATTGATATGATAAATATAGACTTTGTGTCTGAATATCTGATTGAGGAGGATCCTAAATCCTATAATGAAGCGGTGACTTCTATGGATGTTAGTTTTTGGAAAGAAGCAATTAAAAATGAGTTCAAATCCATTATGTCCAATCACACTTGGAATTTGGTTGATTTGCCTAAAGGTTGTAAACCAATCAAATGCAAATGGGTCTTTAGAAAGAAATTGAAAACTAATGGGACCATAGATAAATTTAAGGCTAGATTAGTAGTTGTAGGCTACAAGCAAAAGAAAGATGTTGACTTTTTTAATACTTAATCTCCCATGACTAAGATTGTCACTATCTGTTCTTTGGTCACCTTAGCTACTATCCATGGACTTATAGTTCATCAAATGGATGTGAAAATAGCCTTTCTGAATGGTGGTCTGAAAGAGAAGATCTATGTAGAGCAGCCCGAGGGCTGTGAGGTTCAAGGTCAGGAGACTAAAGTGTATAGATTGAGAAAGTCATTGTATGGCCTTAAACAAGCTCCTAAACAATGGTATGAAAAGTTTGACTAGACCTTAGTGAGCAATGATTATGTAGTAAATGCATCTAATTTATGTGTTTATTCTAAATTGATTGGACATGAATGTCTAATAATCTTTATGTATGTGGATGGCATGTTGATTCTTGGCACAAGTGTGACTGTGGTTGATGAGACTAAATTATTTTTATCTTCTCATATTGAAATAAAAGATTTAGAAGAAGCTGATGTAATTATTGGTATTAAATTGAGAAAAATCGAGAGTGGCTTTTCCTTAAGTCAATCACATTATGTTGATAAGATTCTAGAAAAAACTGATTGTCGAGATGAAATGCCAGTGAAAAATCCCTATGATCCTAGCATACATTTAAAAAAGAACCTAGGTGCTAGTATTTCTCAAGCTGGATATGCTAAAATCATAGATAGTGTGATGTTCTTCATGAATTGTACTAGACCTGACATAGTCTATGCTATGAGTAGACTGAGTAGGTATATTCATAACTCAGGTAGTGATCACTGGACTACCCTACGTCGTTTACTTAGATACCTTAAAGGTAATAAGGATTGGGGTTTGCATTTTTATAAATTTTCTGTTGTGTTAGAGGGATTTATTGATGCTAACTAGATTTCTGATAATGATGAGGTCAGTTCCACCAGTGGTTATGTTTTTACCTCAAGAGGAAGAGTTGTATCTTGGAAGTCTATCAAGCAGACTTGTATAGCTTGCTCCACCATGGAGTCAGAGTTTATTGCCCTTGAGTTAGCTGGTCAAGAGGCAAAGTTGTTGAGGGACTTGTTGGCCAATGTGCCTTTGTGAAGGAAAGCTTGTGTACTGGTTTCCTTACATTATGATTCACAGGCAGCTATATATGTTACCAAGATCACTATTTATAACGGTAAGAGGAGACACAGTTCTGTAAGACAACTGTTGAGGAGCAGTGTGATCTCTTTAGAGTTTGTTAGATTCAAGAGGAATTGGCAAATCCTCTCACGAAGGGTCTAATAAGGAGAGTCATCCTTGAGTCGTCGAGGGGAATGGGACTTAAGCCTTTAAGTTGAGGAAATTATGGTGGATACCACATGTGGTCAAACAAAGCCATATGATTACTCTTTTGCACTACATACTCATTCCTATGGCGCGTAGTAGTGCATTGTAGACAGGTTGAGCTTTATACTCTTAATGAGTTCATAACCCTATGTTTTGGACGGTCTTAGTGAGACGGACTTGATGAACTCACCACTTGAAATTTATGAGGTTGAGCATGGTTATATTCATAATTGATCCATAGCCATATTTGGTGGCGCTAGTGAGGCGCACTTAATGGATTCACCTAGGTGAGTGTGAAGGTGGGCCGCCTTCTATGAAAGACTCAGGTTGTCTTTCTAGAGCACTCATGAGTACCTAAGGGGTGAACATGGGCATTAAAAGCGCTTGTGTTACTATCGTAGAATTTGCTGAATTTAAGGTAAGACATGTTCTATGAGGGTCTCATTCTAAGTCTGGATAGTTTAAGATTCATTCACTCCCTAGATACGAATGTTGCCTAACTTCACTACGTATCAATTCAATCCTCGTGACATTGATAATTAATTATTGTTCCTTCTTTGCCTAGATCTATTATGATTTTCTTTCTGTTTTCCATTGGTGGAGGATTGTTGATGTAACACCCCCAAAATTTACTACTAGAAAATTTCGTTTTATTAAAAGAGTTAACAAAAGTGAAATAACAAAATTGTGAATTCTGGAGATATTACCACCACACTTAGTATTAGACCGGTTCACTCCTCCCATTCCAGTACCAAGTGATAAGGTTGAAGATGATTATCGTCAAACACGAGCCAATACTTAAAACAAGAATTCATAAAGAAATTAAATCATTCACAATATAGAATTCAAAGTAAGCGTAAAAAGGTTTACAAGCCAAAGGAGTACATTAATAAAGTTCCCAAAGAACATAAAGTACCGTACGATAGAACAGAACTAAAATAAAACAATACAGGGTGAAACGAAATGAAAAGGAGAATCTGACTACATCACTCTTGGCCCTTGGGCCAAGTCCAATCTCAACTCTCAGCTCCGCCCAATGCCTTATAAGAATCATAGGCATCGAAGATATCATCTCCTACCCGCACAAACTCAGGTGGGCCCTCAACTCGTGGGAATTAGCAGCACCCATAAAACGGATAGTCAGTGCGCTACATACTAAGTAAGGGAACCATGCAGCTAATGCCAAAAATATAAGGCATATAACACAACATGATTATATAGATAGCATACAACAATATAGATAATGAAGGCTAAATTACGGTCCAGATAAACTTATTCTTTAGATCTCTTATCAATATACTCATTTCACACATACTCTTTATCAATCCATGCAAGTGCAGGAACCCCAGTATTATAGTCAGTGGATTGGAATACATACAGGGTAAAACTCTCCTGACCACTATTATTGCCGGTGGACCGGTCTCCAGGGCAAAACGCTCCTGGACACTATTATTTGTCGATGGACCGTTCTGACCCCAATTCACATGGTGTTTCATTGTAATTACTTAGTGTATTTCCTATGTCTTATCATTATTACGTTTGGTTTATTGAGCACAGAATTTTCCATTATTATAGTCGGTGGACTAGAAATCGTATAGGGCAAAATGCTCCTAGCCACTATTATTCGTCGGTAGACCGATCTCTAAGGCACCCTGGCTCTTGGACACTATTATTCACTGGTGGACCGGTCTGGGCCTGGCTCAACAATCTTCCTCTTTAAACGGTTAGTATCTTATTGGTGTCTTATTCGATAAGAATTTCACCCTTGATATGCATGTCACCAACCTTCTACTTCTATCCTCCCAAGAGGGCCCGTCCCATGTCTTAGGACTTCTACGCCTCCTATCACACCCCGACAACCACTCCTCTTTCCATTTGCTCATAACCAAAACCCAACTCTCAGGGGTGTGGGTTAAGGCCCGTCACCTTATGACATCTCAATCCCCTTACTACCACTCTCTAGGGTTTTCCCTTAAAATCCTAATCGGACCTATGTGGCCCAACCTTCCTCTGACTTACACTACCATTATTTCTTTTATCGCCTAACACTTCATCTCATTTAGATTCAACCAAACATATCACTTTACTCACCGATTACACATGTGACTGAAAAACCCTAGTTAGTCACTCCAAACCCTAGCACCTTTCTTCACACATAAGTCACCTCTCTATTTTTCACCTAACATCTCTTCTTTTCCATGGCACCCATACTCATCCCTCATGTAATAAGTTTCCACTTTTATCCCATACTCCACTCTTCCTCTATTATTTTTACTTTCATATTTCCCCTCAGATTAGGGTTCCCTCCCAAAACCCTAATCAGGCCCCCCTATACACCCTTATGCCAACCTAAGTACTATTATTCACCACAAGTCTCCAATCACTCCACAACTTTTCCCTTACCTAACTTACGCTCTAAAACAACTTTTCTCACATAAATATCATCCCCATGCAAACTCCATCTATCCCATGCAAACCCTAGAAATTTTTCATGCAAGATTCACATCACTCATTCATTTTGATCATAACCTCTTTTTATTTTTCCCTCATGGATCATGAGATAATTAGGTCGATCTCATGTCACCCTTAGTCAAATCACTTCCCATTTTTCCCTTTTTATCCTTTCACCCCACTTCATATTATTAAACATCCTAGCATGCATGGCCTAGAGGGTCACATCATATAACATCACAAGCACAACTTATACAATCATTATACACATGCCATAAGGAATTCACATAGGTATACCTCAACTCCAAGATGTGCTACAAGTAAGTAGTCATCATAATCATAAAGTACACAACATGGCATAACACATGGCACACAAGACACATAACACACACATAGTTGTTCTTAGCCACATCCTTACTTAATACGACACCGGTCTTGGAGCACGTTCCTACGCCTTCTTAGGGTTTTGACTTGATTCACCTATAAGAGGGAAATACTATAGGTTAGCTTTCCTTCTACCAGAATTACCATTGTTCCTACCTTATCCTTATCATAACCTACTTAAATTTGTATCTAATATGTAGTAGTAGTAGTAGTAGTAGTAGTAGCAGTAGTAGTAGTAGTAGTATTAGCAATGGTAATAATAATAATATTAAGAATAGTACTAATAATACTACTTAAAATAACTAACATTTGTATAAAAAGGGTTTAGGGGTTGGGGACGTTAGAGGACCACCTAGGGATGGTGGCGGCACCAGTGGCGATGCAGGGCGGCGGCGGAGGTGGAGGGAGAAGAGAGGTGGAGAGTTGGTTGCCTAGGCTAGAAGAGAGGGAGTGAGGGGTGATTGAGGTGGTGGTGGTTGCCTCAGGTGGAGAGGGTTGGAATGAAGGTAGTGGTGCAGCCAAAGGTGGCAGTGCACAGCGGCAGGTGTGGTGGCCAAAGGTGGTGGAGGGAGGAGAAAGGAGGTGGAGAGGGTGGTGGGGAAAAATGGAGGTATGGGGAGGTAGAGGGAGCTCCCTTGGTTATTTTGGACGACAGAGGGGGTGTTGGTTACAGCAGGATTGGTAGTGGATGGTGGTGCGAATGGCGGCGGGGGTCGATGAGGGGATGATCGGAAGGGGGACTTTGCATGGTCGGGGTGTCTCGTGCAAGGTAAATTGAGGGAGAAGGGAGGCTTAGTTTGGTAGAGGTTGATGTAGGGAAGGGTTCCGCAGGTGGCTCGGGTAGCGGCGATGGGTGGTGGCGGCGGGGATGTCGTCTAATTCGAAGGTGGCGCAAGGGCTGGTTTTCTAGGCTGCAAATCAAAAGGGTTTGATTATGGCTGCCCTTGTGGTATTTATAGGCCAAATGGGGAGGGAAACTGACAATGGGGGCAGAGAAAGATAGGGGCAGGTGAGGTAGGCAAGTTGGCCAGCGGTGGCAAGCCGGCGTAGGTTTGCCATTGCAGGGTTGCATTTGGTCGGGGAGGAGAAAGGAAGTGGGGGTAGGCACGAGTGAGAAGAGAGGAGGGTCAGTCGGGTCAAAAAGAGACAGGAGAACGGCGGGGGGAGAGAGAGAAGGTAAGCAGGGGCGCAGGTGGCTGGTCGACAGAGATAGGCTGGGCAATGGCAGGGGTAGGCTATGAATTGCAGCTCGGGGGTCGAGGAAGAAGGGAAAGGGGAAAGAAGGGGCTAGATCAGGCCGACCCAGGGGAGAAAAAAATAAAAAGAAGGGGACCGACCGGACTAGGTGATGGAGAGGAAGAGGAGGTGGGGTGTGTAGGCCTAGGCCACTCTGAAGGAGAAGGGGGAAAGGGAAATTGGGCTGCAAGGGGCTGGCCCAATTGGGGAAGTAGGAAGAAAAGAAGGGAAAGAGGAGGGAGAGAAAGAAAAAGGAAAAAGAAGGGAAAAAGGGAAGAAAAGAAAAAGGAAAAGGAAAAAAATAGGTTGGTTGGGTGATTATGTTATTTTGGTAATTTTGACTATTTAACATAATAATATTTAGGAAAATGATAATTAAATCTCTTTTTAGATTAATTTGAGCTATTTTGAATAAAAATTTTCAAGTTCCATTTTAATTAGCAAAACACCCTATTTTTTTCTAATTAAATTATTTATTATTTTCCTCTTTATTTTTCCTTATATTCCTCCTCCTATTTTAATAAAATAGTTTATTTAGTTAATTTCTCTAATAGTTCCTTATTTGGCTATAATTTTTAAAATTAAGGTTTTTGGGTATTTTAGTTGGAGCAATGGCAAACTATTCAACATTGTTGAATATTGTTGTTGGCTCTTTTTCAAAATCCCACATTGGTGAGGAATAATAGTTTTAATCAATTTTTATATCCCATTACCCATTGGCATGTTTGAGTTAATGAGTTTGTGTTGTTTTGTGTGGGCAGTGGGTTGGACTATATACCACACGCATGCCGCCGCCCGCTCGTTTGGTCTTCATCGGTGCTATTATTATAATCGGTTTTACCTATTCTTTCAATTTTTTTGAACATGTAAGGAGTGGGAGACGTTCCATTCTTCCACATTTTCTGTTTATTTAATAAAAAACAATTTTTTTTGGAAGATAATAATGATGAAAACCGAAGGCATAGGATTCCGACTAGTTGAACCCGAACTCTATTATATTATTTCGAGAACTCTCTTCTATTGTTTTTGAAAAACTATCTTCGGTTTTCTATAGATCTAGGCATTGATTTTGCAACTCCATTCCTTCAATCAAGAGTACGTAGGATTGAAGGCGTTAGGTTAACCTTAGGGATGGACCGACTAAGAAGGGATTTGCACTAAAGTCCGGTCGATATTCACTTCAAGATAGTAATATTCATTCACGGCACAACATTATATTGGTTTGGTTTTATTTCCTTCTTTTTAATTGATATGTATATTACAATTATATTACAAGAATTTATGTACTACAGGATTGGTACATCATATAACACTAGGTCCAGAGATTTTCCCTTTCCGTTATCCGTCTCTAGGGATGGCAATTTTACCCGCGGGTTCGGGGCCCCGTCGGGGATTCTCCGTTCGGGTTCGGGTTCGGGGATTCTTAACGGGGATTTTTTCGGGGACAGGGCGGGGACGGGTTTGGGGTCCCCATCCCCGAACCCGCCTCAAAATTTTTTTAGATATATATATTTTTATATAATTATATATATATAATATATATAATTTTTTTATAGAAAATAAATTAAAAATATAATATAAAAAAATAGTTTGAGGATCGGGGATGAGATCGGGGATCGGGTATAAAGTCGGGTTTCGGGGATCGAGTCGGGTTTTATGAACGGGGAATAAATCGGGGATTAAAAATAGATCGGGGATCGGGTCGGGTATGGGGACTTGATCCCCGCGGGGATCGGGTCGGGGAATCCCCGTTAAAAAAATATCGGGGATCGGGTCGGGTTCAGAGATTATTTTCCTTATCGGGTTCGGGGATGGGGATAGGGTCCCCGTCCCCGACCCGCCCCGTTGCCATCCCTATCCGTCTCCTTCATGATACGAGAGCCTCCAGCTTTCTTGATCTTCTTCAATTGTCCAATATTTTACATCGCATTAGACCTTTGGTAGCTTGAAATACGCTCGATATTATTCTTCTTACTTATAGTTATTCTTTGGGGATCACAGCGTGTGTTAGGAATCGGGTCGAGAATTTTTTCAATAAGGAATTATAATCAGGTTAGATTTGAAGATTAATTTGCTTATTGAATATAGAGATGGAGATAGAATTCATGTGTTCACTTCAGTAAGAGGTGGAGATGGAATTCATGTGTTCACTCCACCCGCTGTCATTTTCAGGCTTTATACTTCAAATTTATAAACTCTGTCGTAGATCATCCATGTTCATGTCATACATTATTTTTTGTGTTACTTAATTTGCCATGTTTTTATTTTTAAGATCAAGGATAATAAATTTTAACTATTAATTTTTATCTTTTTATATTATTAAATGTAAAAAATATTTTCATGAAAATATTTTTTAAACATTAATTAAACAAAAGTTTTTTTTGTTAAAAATTGATTTATTAAATAAGAAGTTAATTGTAAAACTTATTGTTTTTTACCTCAAATGTCAAAACATAACAAATAAAGTAGGACAGAAGTACTATAATGATATTTGTCTTCTATGTTGTTTTTCATACTTTTTTACCTTTACATTTTATCCCTAATATAATAACAAAATATATAAACTTTATTAATATATACACCAAATTTATCTATTATAATATTAACAAAAATATTGATATTTATCAGTTAAGTTTTGTCTTATAAAGTTGTGGGCGCCTACTTTTCCTTCATTTTCTGGGACCTCTGAGAATGTAAAATTTTGGCATTCTGGTTTTGTTGCCTCCCTCCCCATCCCCTGGGGTTTTGCTCACGATGCAGGTTGTCTTACTATCGAGCAACCAACCAATGTTGTATTATCAAATTTTTTTTTTCAAATCAATCATAGAATCAATATTATTACTAATTTATTTATTTAAGGATCAGATTAGTGATATATATCAAATCAATATAAGTACAATATGTATAAAAAAGTTAACTACTTATGAACAGAATAGAATTCTGACCCATTTTTTGGATTGATTTATCGATTTTAATTAGTCTAACAAATTCTTAATTAATTTTACTGCTTTCAAATCTTTAAAACCATTACATTAAACCGTGTCAATAATCTAATTAATTTACATATGTTGATGCGAGTTTTAATACTATTACACAAAAATCAATGTTATATAAATGGGTCAAATTGCGACACAGACTAAATTTTGTGGTCCACACATTAAGGACTCATTCTCGTTGATATCAAATCAGTGAAATAATAATAACAACAACAACAACAACAACAATAAGAATAATAATAATAACAATAATAATAATATAAAATTACTAGTAATGATTATAATGGTAGTAGTAATAAAGAAAAGATTAATTATGATAATAATGATACTAAAATTGATATATATCTCCAAAATTTGTATTTAAATAATTCTATTAATTGTTATAGATTATGTTGTACCTATAATTACTTTTCTTATTGTGTGATTGTTTAGGAAATTAATTCAAAACATGGGAATGGATCAAGGTGATTGTTGTAGCTGCTGCTGAGAGTTGTTACAGAAATTGGTTGTATTAATTTGTAGAAAAATTCCATGCGATGCATTTGCCAGCATATTTGGCTAATGGGGATTAAGTTGGCTATGTAATCTGCCATCCGACCCATATTTATTGGGTTAGTTGGAATGTGGATTACTCAACCCTTGGTAAACATGATTAGCTATCATATTTTAGCTGATGGGAATTAATTGTAAATCCATTAACTTGGATTATTATTCATTGTAATTATTTTTGTAAGAGTGGGTTGTTTCTTTGTCATGCCCGTCGATCCATAATGTGTATGTTTCGGTTGATTTCTTGGGCTATATTTGGGTTGATTCGTGTGAGAAGATGTAAGCCAGCAATCGTATACGTTGTATTTTTTTCTTGTAATGTATACGCCATATAAAAGGCATATACACCAGTTGTAGAGGACACTTTTTGGTCGAATACAATTGTGATTACATTCTTCTGGAACTCTCTCTCTCTCTCTCTCGACTTCTCTCTCTCTTGCGACCTCCTCGTTCGCAGCTTCTTCTTCTTCCCGATCTCTTTCTTGATCTGCTTCTCGATCTTTGCTGTTCTACAACTTCAGTAGCCATTGATTCAACTGCGCTCTGAGTTTTCTAATCTTCCTTTGGAGAAAATTCCTCAGGCTGATTATACTGGTAAATCGAACCCCGCGCTCGATTTGATTTTCAATCCAGCGAAATTTCTGTGAAACCCATCCAGGTTTCATCAAAAATAATAATAATAATAATAATAATAAATTATTAAAAAATAATCCAAATAGATCAAATAGATAAAAATATATTTAGATCATACCAATAAAATTAAATTGTGGATGACCGCCCTTTAATTTGAACTTTAATTTTTCTCTACTAGAAAAATTAATACTTATTGGATACATCAATGTGCATGCAACTACATACATCTCTGACTTCCACATGAGCTAAGAAAAGACATTAATTTAAACATGTAAATAGTAATTATTAAGAGTTTAAAAAACTATGCTTATATTTATTATATAGATATATATAATCACTATATAGATATATATAGTTACTATTATAACATACGCGATCACTATAATATATATATAAGCAGCATAAAAAATTTATAAGAACCACAACAACACACATATGGATGTAAACGGAACAAATTTTACTTGATATTTAATAAATTTCATCCAATAGAAATTTAAACAGATATGGATACAGATATAAAAGATAGAAAAGAAAAGGTCGAGTTTGGATATAGATAAGGGTAACAGATATCTATATCCTTACTCGTTTACTCAATATATAATTTCTCTTTTATCCTTGATTTTAAAATGAATATAATGTAATATTAAGTTTAAAATTATCATTTGACTTAACTTTAAATGAGTTTATCTGTCGAATAATAGATTTGTCCACTATATAATGTTCATTAACAGATAAATGGATTATTCGTCGAGTAACGAATATCTGATGCATATAAATATAAATGTGTTAATGAATACCTATTCGGGTTAGATATAAGGTTTTTTATTAGGTATAGATATAGGTATAAGTGCATCCGCCTTGAACCAATCCCATTTATATTCCTAAGCACACATAATCCCTATAGAAATTGATGCCATATAGTAGTAGAGATAATCACCGTACATATACATAATCATCATATAAGTCAGCATAATCATAACATAAGTTGACATAATTACCACAATAAATCATATAATTACTATAAAAAAAATTACCATTATAGTAGACACAATCACTATAGAAATATATATAATAAATACAGCAGCTAACATAATTAGCATAAAATATATATATAAACCTATGTTGCTTCGACTGATATGGCATAAACAAGCCCTTGTGTTCCTCCCGTTACTTATTTGATGCACATCTTTGATAAATTAATGCAAATCTTTTATTAATAGATACACATCTAACAATCAAGTACATACATCTAATATGCCTATGACGTTATATAAGCATCTTATAGCTTCCGGTGCACATTTTAAATCGACAATAGACATCATTAGAACATTTATAACATTTGTATTACTATAATAAGATGTACATGTGCTGATATAAGATGTGAACTTTCAATAAATTAAAAAAAATGTGTATTCACTAGTATAAAACGTGTATTTATTAATATAAGATGTGTATTTATAACTATAAAATAGGTATTTATTAACATAAGATTTGCATTTGTTATATAAAGATCAATATTTGTAGCACATGTTTCTGTCTCTGGTTATTTTATAAATGAATGTTGTGTATTTATATTTGAAAGATTTATATTTTGTTAGATATCATAAGTTGTATATTCATATCAATAAAGCGTGTATTTATGACATACATAACATATGTTTTGAAGACTATAAAATATACATTTTATCTATAAGATGTACATAGTCAGAATAAGATATATATTAATAATTATAATGTGTATTTTTTTAGTAAAGATGTATATTTATATCCATAAGATGTGTACTTATTATATAAAATATATATTGTTTAAACAAAAAGTTCAATAAAATTACAAAAATATCACTATATCCACTATATTTTTAATAAAAATCTGTATTCATGCATAAAATGATATGTATTTCTAAACAAAAGATGTGTACAATTATAAGAAAAAATTATAAATTTATCCTGTAGCAGCTACTAGTAACATGGTGTAACTTATACACAATTGCTATAGAAATGAATGTCACGTCCTTATAGAAATAATTATCATTTAAATATACATAATTATCATATAAGCTGATATAATCACAATCATTATAATGTATTTTTTTCATTATTAGCACACAAGATTTTTTTTAAATTAGACGTCACATACTAGTAGAAACAATCACTATATAGATCTATATAATTATTATATAAGTCAACCTGATTACTTCTAAAAACAGTAAAATCTTAGATCAAAAATAGTAAAATAAAAATATATTTTGCATATCAAAAATATATAAATGTGGATATATATATTTAGAAAAAGAATGAAGATCACACACACAGTATTTGATATCTAAATTAAAGAAAAACAAATAGGCATCACCTGAATATATGTAGTTGCGTACTCCAGCTATATCTAATAATTTGCCAGAAATTCTCACCTTCAAATTTCAGGCAGTTGCTCATACACAATATTTTCTCATATAACACGTGGCATTCTGAATACAAAAAACCCGGAAAGAGCAAGAGGGCTAACCACGGACTGGATTACTGAATACTGATATAAGATGCTATGGTTGAGCTATTGACATACGAAGCAATGACAGTATCATATAGAGGGAATTTCATACAACTGCGAAAAGCAGCATTCACTGACGCAGAATAACTGCTCAAACCTTGACAATATTCTACAAACTTTTGCCCATAAGCGACTTCAATCAGTACAGGGATGACGTCAGAGATATGCCATGCTTCTTTAATCACCAAGCTTCAATACGCTCTATTCTTGAGCTTATACGGCTAAGATTGCTGACGCTCTTGGCCTTGTGAGTATGTCCAGTAGAAAACAGCGTGTTAATGTACACAGGTTCGTTTATCGTATCTGAGCCTTTTGACTGATCAATCTCGTCACTAAAGGTGAGCGCTCGAGCCCCATATTGGAACTCTGCGATCAGGCCTCGACCTAATGCCGTAAAGCTATCACACAATGGTGGCTCATCAGACTCCTTGTCGTTGAGTATGCTGTCATGTGAACTTTCAATGGCGGGTCCGTCATCTGTGTAGAAATGTTTTCCCTCTGTTTCATTGTCCTCGGCCCCTTCGACAATAAAATCTTCCAGACATGGCTGTGAAGGACTCTGATCTCCACTCCCATCAGATGGCTCTACATAAGATGCAGGTGCTACTGCCATGCGTGAGTCTTCCCTTGCGCATAAAATCTTCATTATGAGAGTTTTAAGAAAATTCATGACTTGGACAACATACATCAGTGCTGTTAGTGAATCTACCATCTGGCATCAGAATTAAGTTCAAAAGCTGATGATGGTGCCAATACTCCAAAACGTGGAGAGAAAATGCAACGACAGTACGAGTAACTACGCAAATCCAACAGAACGATGTCTTAGAAGGCAAGTGCTCAATATTTTATCTATTTAGGTAACCACGTGATTTGCAGTTTCATGAATTTATGGAAATGGCAACACCTATTAATAGATCAAGGATAACTAGTAAAAAAAAATCACAAAAACACAAGCTTTCTGGGTGAGATATGCCTTTATTCCTCATGGAATGAACGCTTTTTCTCCAAAATTACTCAACAGACATTAGGCAGCCACAAACCATAGGATTGGTACTCGTTTGTTGGTTTTTTTTTTTTTGGGGTGGGGGGGGGGCAAAGGTTATAGTCTTTCTGTTGTGACATCCAGAAAATAGCAGAACCATTTCTTATACTTGATCCATGCAGGTATCCTGATTTGGTTAGCTTAAGCATGGAGCCTACTAACAAGAGCTGGCAACGTATGTCATGTGTACAAGAAGTCCGATGAGAATACAGGTAACATCTTTCTTGAACAACCGCCATACATACACCCTTTTCTTAAATATTGCACTGAAAGGATGGCACTTTTCCACGTATAATGATGGACGGAAATTTTACTAGATTCTGAAACCATCTGGGAACCATGGACGCTTAAGGTTCTATTGTCAGGCAGGCTCCAATCCGAACATCAAACATGCGTAATCTCACAAATGAAGTGTAGAGGTACATATCAGGCTGAATTGGGAGCCAAATCAAATTTACTAGATTCTGTAACAATCCTGGCAACCTTGGAGGTATAAGACCCTATTACAGGTTCCGTCCTAAACATGCATAGCCTTACAAATTAAGTATAGAGATACACGTCAAGCTCGATTGGGGCCACATAAGATGATTACATGAGCCAGAACAGATTGGGAACAATTCATCTAGGCAGGAAAAAATTTATTTATTTGGAGAAACAAAATATTATAGTCTGAAGAATAAAATATTACAAACTCACCTGAGTCATGTTTGGAGCAAACACCATGGCAATATTGTGAGCATTCATCTTATTAAATTGCTCTTCTTGGACAACATCAGCCATCAAGTTGATAGCCCAATCTAACAAAGCAGCCTCTGTTGGAGGTAGAAGCTGAACAAGCTCAACACAGTCCTCTTCTGTCTCACACTGCATCACCTGCTCTGGCGTCAATGGATCCAAAACCCCACGAGGCAGCTCTCTAAACCAAGCCTGTGTATTCAAACATTCAATTATATGAGAGTTTTTCCATCTCAGAAGATGAGTAACAGTTAAACCTTTCTTTAGATGACACAAAAAGACATATATCCTTAAAATTTCATGAGCCTAATCCAAAGTATAAGCTCTCATCAATAGAAAAGGAAAACTCTAAAAACAGCATATGGTTAGCAAGTGACACATGGCCATGGAATAATGTCATTATGCACACAAACTGATATCCCAATTAGGCTGAGCTTCCAGCACAAAATTAGTAACAGTAGTAAAATTTGCTAATACAACTGTAACTATGGAATTGCAAGAAAGCATTCAAAAAATCCCTCACGAGAATATAACTAAGACAAATGCATAAGAAAGCACAGCACAGAACTCACAAACATGGAAGCTCTCATAACTCCTTCAGTCCAGGTTGTATGACACTGGTTCAGATGAAATGAAAGTCTTTGCCATCTGGTCTCCGGTCCAGCCTCATAACACACTCAAGAATCTGGTTTGTCACTATTCTAGAGGGATTGCCAAGTCATAATCTTTTGTTAACCCTCAATCACAGCTCCGATTCACTCATAAACACTAGTTGAGAAAACTTAGCATGTTTGGCCCTGCTACAACGTTTATTACTCCCTCCATTTTATGACATGTCTTCACATATTTCAATGATAAATTTTAAAAATTAACTTCTTTCAGAATATAATTCATTATGATATTAAAATATAAGTGTTATATTTGTATTGAAAAATAATTTCATAGTATAATTGTATTTATAATTTTTATCAATATACATTAAAAAATTATAATGGTCAAAGTTTGTAATCGAAATCTAAGGATCTTCTATTATAAAACAGAGGAAGTATTAAAGAAGCTAAATATAGGTCAAATACTGATTCTTAGAAGATCATTAACAATAAGCAACAAAAATTTTTTATAAACTAAAAGAGAACTTTTTTCATAAAGTTGAAAATTGAGCTTCTTTTATCAGCTTCAAATGAAACTGGATTCAAGTTCTTGATGAGCATTTTATTTCAAGATAATTTCAGTCATGTGCTTGCCGTAATGTTAAAATAATTTTATTTTATATTTCAATAACATTATATTTTTTAGAATAGGACTAATGGACTCAAAAAAGTTTCATAAAGGAGCAATAACTATGAATTAGTTAAAAATAATAATTTATCATATATAATATTTGTACTTTATTAATAAGGTAATAATTATTGTACTTTTATTACATATTTAAAAAAAATGTATCAACTCAAATAGAATTATTTCCTTCAAATTAGTAATTATTTGATGAATATTATTTAGCTAAAAATTGATATTATGGATATAATATAATTAATATTTTTAATCAAAATGAGTAATATTTAAGCAGGAATTAATGAATTAATTAACTATGCATATAATATAAAAAAATATTGAAACATTACTTAAGAATTAATGAATAACTATAAAATATAAACTATTTTAGAAAATAGATTGTTGTATAAAAAACTATTAACAAATAGTAATTATTTGATAATTACAAATTATGAAGAATAATGATTTAGAGAGAAAGATTTATTATTATTTTCTTGAAGTGGATAACAATAATTTTTATTTTTATTTAATAATATGAAATTCACTTCATAAATAACAAGTCATTGTTATTATACATTATTTATTTTTATTTGAATAAATTCTACACATTTGTTACATATTTTAGATTCATTTTAATTTGTTGTAATTGAGCAAACCTTTTGAACCATAACAGCCAAACAAATCTTTTGATTTACATTATTGCTAAACAACGTTTTTTGAACCATAGAAGCCTAACAGTTTAATTACTATTCTTAGAACCTTTTTAAACAACATTATTATCTTTTCTTTTCTTTTTTTTATTTTTTACTGACACAGCAGGGCTAATAAGACTCTAAGTCTTCAAATGACAGTTATTTCAGCTAGAATTACATATTTTACTGTGTCAGAAATAACAGCACCTATACATTAATTGTGGGAACATTCATAAACGATAAGCCATGATCAATTCATTTCTATTAGCTCTGTGGTGTCCATATCAGCCTCTTCTTATTTGATTAATCACCCTTCATTCTCACTATGCGGAAAATGCCAAAATAAATAAACAACTACAAACCTTCCCATCTAAGAAAAACGGGACCATAAATGGACAATTTCCAGATAAAGAAGAAAGAAAGAAGTTATTAATATCGTTACATCAAAAAAGAGATTCCTAAATTATAAAGGAAGACAGCCAAACTGACCAGGGGACAATGGAATGCTTGAAAATATAGATACAAATTAACTTTTATAGATTAAGCACAATAAAAAGCAAATATCAGCTGTGTTTTCATTAATAAGATACAAATTCCGTGATCTGATTCATATTATATGATGACATGACTGTTGGGCAGCATCCCCAAAAGCTAGCTTGAGAGGGGATGGTGTCCACGATCCATATAAAGCCCACATCAGCACACCATACCACTGATGTGGGACTTAGGCCCCATAATTTGTAATAAAATTATGACATGCTTAACAAGTGTTTCCCATTATAGCAACTGATATAAGAAATAAAACTAATGACAAACTCCTTCAAGATTTATAATTCTGCACACCACTTCTGAAAGGTTGTTTTCTTCTCTCTCTCTTTCCTGAAAGAAGTCAGATGGCTTCTAGGTCAGTCAGGCAATTATCAGTGTGCTTCATGCTTTTAAACACAGTAAAAGCCAGGTCCTATAAGTTTCTCCTACAAAGCAGATAGTGCCTTACCTTGCATATTATATCACAAGTTCTAGCATCTCTCTCTATAGTTCCAAAAACCATGAAAACATTATATCCATTATCGTAAGTTCAACTGAAGAATCTACTACCAGCATCTCATAACAAATCATAAACATTGAGCTGCTTGTCATTTCTTGTTACTAACCTTATGTCAAACCTTCCAAAAGTTCCTGAATATCCACTCACAAATATCACCATTAAATAATTCATTAGGTAAGCACAGTTAAAATTCTTTGTACATTATAACTTCAACTTCTCCGGTACTTCAATATTGACTGAAATGGAAACTTTTATGACCTCTTCGACAGATTATTTCATATACAAAGATTTTTTCATGACTATTTTCATACTAGTAAATTATATTCATTGTCAGACAAGTCTACAGTCACATGTTATAACGTCAGTCCATTTCAGCAGATTTGCTTGTCCAAACTAAGCCAAACAGAACAAGGAAATGTAAGATATTTTTAGTATTCATTCGGATGTTCTTTTTGCCTCAATATTCTTATGGAAGCTTAAAGTCACTTCATTTTATTTTAATTTTTTGCAAAATTGGTATTTCCTTATGTATTGGCTCAACAACTCTAAGGCTATCATATCATTTCTCGTGTTGAAGATGATGACATGAAAGATGAATACAAAAGTTTTAAAAATCACATGTCCAGAAGTAGTAAAATTTTACCTTGATAAGACCAGCTAAACAGTGCACATCTATGTCTTCTAGTATTATTCCCCTATTCAGTTGATCCCTGACAAACTCCTCTTGAGTGTTCAATGCATTAATTCTGAAAATTCCTTCAGCCTGCAATTTTAACATTAAGCAAATTACTGGAACCTAAAGATTCAAGGTTGCACATGTACAGAGGAGCCATAACATGCATCAACAAAAAACCCATAAAGAAGTTTCTCAAGGACTTCGTTATTGGGAGTGCAGTAGAAACATTGTACCTGTAATCCTCCTTGGGCATAGAGACGTCTCTGCATAAGTATAAGTATTGTGGGCACACAATTACCTCTAGAGTCGTACGAAAATTGCATAGAATCTGTGGAAACTCCAAACACTGAAGTGCTACAGAAACAAGCATGAATAAAAATATAAATACAAACTATGCATAAATACACAATGTCAACTCTACACGCCCTTCAAAAAGGGTAAAAAAGAAAGAAAGAAAAAAGACTGCCATATTATTCCAAGGAAAAGGAAATCAATGATTACAATCAAACATCAATATAAATCACAGACAGATTTATGAGATCAAATACCGGACGCCAAAACATTAAGAAAGATTGCTCTAGGAGAAGATAATATCATCATGAAGCATGATACAATCTAAGAACATTAATGCAATAATGCAAACAAATGTTAACTGCCTTAATCCGCTGAAAACTCTATATACAGAGACTGGTAAATGGGGAAATGAACAAATCATGATGCCATACCTAGTAGAAAACAGTCACGAAAAATATCAATTCTGAAAGAATTAACTTGAAGCAAATTGCATTAAAGATTATACGCTGTACATTCTTGCTTACTCATAAAGGGAATAATAGAAAAATAAAAGGGATAGCACAGAAAGAGCAGTAAACATGTTTCCAGATGAGATGTGAAGAGAAAGACCAGAAGTTGAATTCTATGTTAGCAGGGAAGACCAGGAAACAAGTAATAGACATGATAGCTCGAGCAAGCCAAATTATAACTTCCGTTGTCAACTTAAAATCCAAACTATAAACAGATAAATGAAAGGAGCAAGGGACATATACTCAGTATTACTGGCGACAAGCATCACGTGAAGAAGTTCAGTCTGATTAAAAATAAATAAATAAATAAAAGGAACAAAGGCCAGTAACTTACAAAATTGAAACCAATCATCATTACTCATAAGGAAAAATTAATAAAACAAAATCAAAGAAGAGCCATCCAGTAGATAAGCATCAAGAGAGAAGTTATGAATTCTTCTGAGAGCAAATTCGTAGGACATTTCCATCGTAGCATAAGAGAAGTTCGCATTTGTATGAAATCTTTTGACAACTTAGATGCTACAAACAACCAAATAATATACCCACATTTCCTGACTGCATGAGTAGACTGATCTTAAGGTTCTGATGCATATATATTGCACAAGAGAGCAATGAAGCACTTTGCTGCTAACAAAAAGTGAGTGGGGTTCATGGATCATGCCACAGCATGCTCTGATATGAACAGTCACTTTGACCCTACCATTCATTCATTGCTTAGACGTGATTAAAAGGAATAACATGTTGTACCAAAGATATAAAGATAAGGAAATGAGCACACAGACCTCAAACATAGTAGCTGCTTTGAGCTTCTTACATATTATTGACAATTTATTACCTTGTGTGACTCCTAAAATAGTGCACTCAGCTAAACTGAGCCTAAGGATCATTGTTTTAGTACACCAAAACTAGTAGTCATAAATCATTGTCCATGTTGCAAACACTATTTTACAATTAGTACATCATTATGCTAAATCAATTAAGATGGAAGTAGATACATCGGTTGAGAGCCGATGCAGAATATAAATAAAAATTGGAGAACATGAACTTGCTGATGTATCTGAAATGCATGAAGTTACACCACCAGTCACACTGAATTCTTTATTAGACCAATCCATGGATTTATCTATCCAAACCCCCATCCCCCAGTATGAGGCAAGAGACTAGAGTCTACCGTCAATTCTTGACTGCATCTTTTGTTTCATAAGGAAAAGCATCATTCAGTTTTTGGACAAAACGTATTATGTGTGTGGGTGCGCATGTATGTACATATGTGGATACTCTAGTAATGAATTAATTTTAAGAAATCAAACGTCTGGACAATAACAGAAAACAGTTGAAGGATAACATAGATTTACAATACAACCATATTAGCGAGAAAACAACACAAGAAACAGTACCCAGAACTTGCCCATATCAGTTACACAATATCGGTAACCCATTAAAACAGAACCCATGCCGCTATTACCGCGTTTATAATAACTGGTCTAGTTCGGGAAGGCCAAGAACAAAATCATATCCTATGAGCTTTAAAAAGGAAAAAAAAATTCAGTTCCAGAAGTGCGCAAAAAAACCATAATCCTTCCACAGTAACGCATCGTTATGTGAACCAGAAAACATAATATTCAGATCCAAAAGGATGAATTGAATACACAATTCCACCTAACATGAGGCAACAGGAGTACAAATCCACAGCACATTTATACAAAAGAACATCAACCCCATAAATTTAATCCAAGTCATAAATCGGAAAACTCAGAACAACAATTATGCATATCGTTTACAGACGCATCAAAGGAAAAAGTGAAATTTACGAAGCACGTCACTACAAAGCATCACCAAGGCAACGCATTTGAATTTATCAATAAAATGACGACACAGAGGGAGGAGGAGGACAACAAAATGTACCTAGCACTGGGAGCTGCTCTGGGCACCTCAGGTTCAAACTCATCAGGCAAACCCAAGAACCCATCAAAATTATCAAACGTAACATGAGCTACATGGCGCACATTGGTAGGCCAACTAATATCCATAGGGCAAAGGTCCTCGCAGTCAGTTTTGCAAGCAATCAAAGACTTCCGAAACACCGTAACCAGTAAAGCCAACAAAGATAGTTCCTCACTTTCTTTCTCCCTTCTCCTTTTCAGTTCTTCCTCAGCGTCCGTCACTCTAGACTCATCAGCATTTAGTTCGAAATGGGAAGGATTGGAATTAGGGTTAGGGTTGCTATACGGCTGTGTATGGCTGCTTCGAAACATCGCATCGCTGGTGCTGGGAGATGAAGGGAGATGAGAAGGAGAATGAAGAACCTCTATCATGGCTGGCAATGCGAGTGGGTATTCAGAAAAGATTTCACATTCGAAAGAGAAAAATTCAACGCAAATTTAAAGCGCAGTAGAAGTGAGATTTGCAAGCAAGAAACAGAGCTGAGAAGGGTCGGCGAGCAGAAGGTAGCGGAATCATGGAATTTTGATTTACTTTGAAAGGACGAGTCAAAAGGTCGAACGCGAAGACAAGTGGGATTAAGGATACTGCGGCACTCCTAATTGGATTACTCGAATCCACTCAGGCTGACGCACATAAAAATTTTGCTCGCCACGCATTATGTTATCTTCTTTTTGACTTATATATCGGACGCACATTTTAAATAAAAAAAATATGAAACTCTTTTGAGATAAAATTATTGTAATAATATGGACAATCATAATATTGTAGTTTAATTCGTATCAGTGAATAGGAAATTTAATTTTTTATTATCATCCACGATCGTAAATATATATTTACTATACGAGTCACATGTCACGATTTAATTCTGTTATATTAGGGACGAAGTCTAAGACAAATATATTTATTTTTAATAAAGTCTTTAATAATGTTAATCAAAAATCAATTAGTTAGATTATATATATATATATATATATATATATATATATATATATATATATATATATTTGCCTTTGCATATTTGTGTTAATCTTCTTTCACCTTTATCTATCTTTCATTCTCAAATTTATAGCTTTCCTTAGTTGTTAGTATTTTTCGTCATTATTTGTCCTACTATAATTTTATTTGTTTTTCAATTTGAAGGAAATAAACTCTTTGGTGATGCATTTGAAAAACGTCTCATTTGATATTTCTAAAGAAACTAGAGTCAAGATTACTGAAAATGTCTTAAGTTTTGATTTAATGGTTATTGTAGAGGGAGGCAATTTAGAATCCATGACAAAAAAGGACTTCAATGGACATGGCGGAACCTAGCAATTCTAATTCTATTGAAGAACATCACATTGTGATTGATGATGGTGATTTGTCTGACTATTCTTTTTTTTTTCTTTAATCCTATTTTTTGATTGTTTAAATTCTCATTGTTGATGGTTGAAGGGGAGTTTATATTGACATGTATATTTTGCTATTATTTATAGAATATATTTTTTTATAATTATGTTGCATATTTTAGTGATTATCTGGACACTTTTGGTGATTATATGATATATTTTGGCATGGCATGTTGCACTTTGCAATTATTTATGTTGTCACCAATGGTGATTAATAGGAAGAGAGTTTATTGTGATTATGCATCATATATTAGTGGCTATGTCAATTATTTTAGTGATTATGTCATACACTTTGTTATTTGTAGAAGAAAATTTGTTAACTTTTATATTATTAGAATTATGTGTAATACTATTAAAATTTACTACTAAAAAATTTCGTTTGTAAAAGTTATATGCAGAAGTAAATACACTAAATTTCAGGACACTTAGTACCAGATCGGTTTCCTCTACTATTTCGATACTAAGTGTTAAGGCTAAAAGTTGCTTTAAACGAATACAAAATATAATTATAAAACAGAGTAACGTAGTAGTTAAAATACATAAAATATAACCCACTAACTATGGTTACAAAATAAGGACACTAAAAAGAGAATACAAGATATTATAAGAAAAATACATAAACTTTTTCTATATAGTCCTACGCTATTAACCCAATAAGTAAATTCTTGAATAATGTTTGCGAGCTAATCTGCAAAGGCTATTGTCCATTGATTAAGTAGGAGCCCAAGAAAAGAACCATTCGATACTATGGTACCGAGTAACCTATTATACAATACTAATATGTAAGGCCCGTATGCAACATATCAGATGCATCACATCAATCATATGAAACATTTAATTGTGCATATATTAATTGAAATGGATAATTATTCATAATAACGCATGCTTAAAGATTACATAATAAACACATGCTTAATGATCACGTACAACCAATACCCATTCACTTAGAAATAACAGAATATATCCATGGAACATCCAAATGATGCTCTTTGTAGTATATATAATTAGAAAGCCACACCATTTCCAACACAACCCACTCAATCCACAAGTAGGCCCATAGGCCCATCACTACAATACCATACACAATCCAACACGATAGGCTCAAAGGCTACTATAGAAACTCAGGTAGGCTCAAAAGCTACTACTAATACTCACATAAGATCAAAGGCTGCTACCGAAACTCTAGTAGGCTCAAAGGCTGCTACTGAAACTCGAGTAGGATCAAAGGCTTCTACTGCTATATACCAATAATTAATTCCATTTAATTGTCATACAATTTCATTTTTATTAACTTGAGTCAAAGATCATGAACCTGGAGACACTAAGGTACCCCAGTTATACTACGCATAAGCGCAGCATAGTATCCTACTGACTATCAACCTAGAGATGCAAAGATATCGTGGCCGCATTGGTAAACGAAGGCAAACAATACTTTCCCAACAATGACACCTAATCCATAAGTATGTATACCCCCTGCTTAGGTCTTTAAAGCTAAATAGAGTAATATATAGGGTCTGACTAGAGCACTAAGGCACACTACCAAAATCCAGAATAATCATGGGCTAAACCATATATTTAGGACAGTGACTCCTAAAGAGCCATGATTCTTAATCTCGAGGTCTTTTACTTTAAGTATTAGTATTTTAATTAGGGTGACCATGATAAATACACATTAATTACATACTTAACCATCAGAATTTGGATTATAGTCAATATCAATATAAGTAGTCCACTAAGGCCATCCTAAGCTCACATACTTCCACTTAGGCACTTTAGGTCAAAATAACCAAAATACCCTTAAGGCTAGGACTATCTCTTTACCATCCATTTCCATCACAAATTCCATTTTATTTTATCAACATGCCATAAAAAGAGTAACACACCATAATTAAACTATTGATCATGAAGTTAAGTTACCCGACACGACAAATAACCATCTTACACATACAACTCTAACATACATTTCTAGAACAACCAAATACACATTCTTATACTTAACCAACAATTAATGTACTTACTACATGTTTATGAGAATAACATCATGGCATACTCCAATTTACGAAGTTAACCTTAAACCATGCATATTCATTAGTATATTTCCTATCATACACTCCAAATTATCAAAATACCCCTAGTTTCTATAATATTCATAAACATGCTTGAACAAGGATACTAAGGTAATAACCCCTATCATCATATTTAACATCAATTGATACCTATCATGCATGTTTATTAGACTAAATTGACACAATTTTTTAAGTCCGCAAAGTCAAGGGAATTAAGAATACCATCAGACACAAGCCTCTCAATTCTAGCTTTTGAGATATGACCTAAGCGCTTATGCCATAATGACGCTGAATTTTCCTTATTTAATTTGCGTTTGGTACCACGTGATTCCACGTGCAGGGTTTCATGATATGAAGTGATGATGTCAAGCATATATAGGTTATCATAAGCGCATAATGAACCGGTGCCAATCATATTTGAATTTAATGAAAGACTAAATTTATTATTTCCAAATGAACAAAAATAACTAGACTTGTCCAATAAGGAAATGGAAACCAAATTCCGTCTAAAAGACGGTACAACGAAAGTGTCTTTCAGATCCAAATAGAAACAAGTTTCTAATAATAACCTAAAGGTGCCAATCGCTTCAACTGGTGCTGCCTTGCCATCTCCCACATAGATGTATCTTTCACCATCACTAGGCTTTCGGCAGTTCAGGCAACCCTGCATAGAAACACTTATGTGAGTAGTAGCTCCACAATCTAACCACCAAGTGTTTCTAGGTACTGAGGCTAAATTAATCTCAGAACAGACCAAAGTAAGGATTATACCTTTCTTTGCACGCCAAGCGTGGTATTTAGGACAATCCTTCTTTACATGTCCAGTTTTGTTACAAAAGAAGCAGCTATCATTTTCCTTCTGCTGTTTCTTTTGAATAGGACCTTTAGGAGCAGCTTCATCCTTTCTTTTCTTACCCTTACCCTTAGAGGTACTGGCTAAGTGAGCACTTTCAGTCCTGTTATGCTTTAGTTTTTCCTCTTCTTGCACACAATAAGAAATGAGCTCATTGAGAGTCCATTTCTCTGTTTGACAGTTATAACTGACCTTAAACTGACTAAATTATGCAGGAAGTGAAAGCAACACCAAGTGCACGAGCAAATCATCTGATAACTCGAGCTTTAGCACTTTCAGTTTCGAAGCAATGTTGGACATTTCCATTATGTACTCCCTTATATTTCCTTTGCCTTTGTACTTCATTGAAATCAAGCGCTGCAAGAGAGTGCTTGTTTCCGCCTTATCATTTTTTGCAAAACGTTTCTCAATTTCGGCAAGGAAATTATTAGCGTTGGTGATGTCCTTAGACACACCACCCCTAAAGGCTTCTGGAATGCTGCGCTTAATGATCATTAGACTCATGCGATTCGACCGATCCCACTTCTCAAAGTTCCTCTTATCATCAGAGGTACTTTCAGCTGTTAGATCAGCGGGTTTCGGAAGCCTGAGTGCATGATCTAGATCCATGCAGCCAAGGACAATGATAACATTGTCCTTCCATTCCTTAAAGTTATTCCAGTTCAGCATGGGAATAGAGCTTAAGTTAGCAGATATAGTAGTAGCAGACATGGCTGTACAGAAAACATAAACATAAATAAATATTCATGCTCACAAAAATAATTCACATAATAAAATAATCAATGAATTTAAATATTGGTGATCCCATCACAAGAAACCGGCGCAACATTAATATCAAGTCTTTGGACAATAATATTAACTGCAAGTGGTGTTCCTAATGCAATGATCAAATACTGACAATAAGGCCTGTTAGATAATAAGCCCATCTTTGGATTGACTTATTATCCACATGGCAACCAAATAATCGTCACATATTTATTATCGCACGCGCATATGAAAATCAGGTGAACTATTGGCCATCTGATCTAGCATCTCTTGATTCCTGCAGTTGGCATCAAAATAAGTTGTTTCTAAATCGTCAAAGCCGCCCTCTCCTTCTTCGAACGACTTTGCTGCCCTTTTGCCCTTGTAGTTGGCTAGGATCTTCTTAACACATGGCTCTATGAACTCATCAAAAGTTTCCCAAGCCTTTCTCATCTTTTTCTCCACCCAAACATCGAGCCACTTGAAAATGTATGCAAAATTACCAAAATGCCCTAGACTATATATTATCAATTATCATGCTCAAATAAGTGGTACTAAGACAAAAAACCCCTATTATCATATTTAACATCAATTTATACCTACCATGCATGTTTATTAGACTAATCACCATGTTACATACAAAATTACCAAAATGCCCCTAGACCATATATTATCGATTATCATGCACAAATAAGTGATACTAAGATAATAAACCCTTTATGTTTAGCATCAATTAACACTTATCATGTATGTTTATTTGATTAATCACCATATTAGATACAAAATTACCAAAATGCCCCTAGGTCATCTAATATTAACAATCATACCTAAACATGCATTACTAACACCACAAACCCCTATTATCATACTTAGCACCTACTATTACTTATCATGCATATTTATTTAGATAACCCCATTTGAACATGTAAAATTACTAAAATGCCCCTAGGTTATATAATAAATATTCATGCACAACTATGTGTTACTAATACCACAAACCCTTATAGCACCAATCATTGCTTATCATATATATTTATCAAGATAACTCCCATTTTACATATAAAATTTACCAAAATGCCCCTAGATCATATAATATTATTATTGATGATAGAACATGTATTTGTAATGCCACAAACCCCAATTATCATTTTCAACACCACATAACACTTAACAAACATTATTATTAAGATGATCACCACCATACATTAAAATTACCAAAATGCCCCTTGGTCGTAAAATATTAATATTCCCATTAACACATGTATTTATAGTATGGTTAGGTTAAATAAATTAATTAAAATATTTGGGATATTTAAAAATAATAATATTTAAATCCCTTTTTAGGCTAAATTAGGATTTTTAAAAGATTTTCCAAAATTTCCATTTTAAATTAGTAAATCACTCTAATTTTAATCAATTAAATTATTTATAAAATTAACATTAATTTGAAACTATTTTCTCTTTCTTAATTTAAATAAAATAATTTATTTAAATAAATTCTCAAATTAAAATCTTTAATTAGTTAATATACCCAAATTTCCTCTAATTAACATATTTATAAAATTTCTTATTAATTTGCCCTAATAAATTTCCTTTTATTTTAGTAAAAATAATTTATTAAATTAAATTTTCCAATAAAACCTTATTTAAATATAATCTTTAAAATTAGAAAATTTCGGGGCATTTCATTTACCCTAGCCCCATTGCACCTTCAATAAGACCTTATGATTTTTTCTTTACATAATGTCTTTGGGTGGCCAAGAATGAGAATACATGCAAGCATATGGTTGATCATAATCAATATAGAGAATTTTGAGAGAAACAAAAACAAAAATGAGTATAGCTCATTTATATTTTCCTAAAGTGAGGAAGTCTACTTCTCTATTAAAGCTTTATCTTATAAGGATGAGCATCTACATGATCCTAAACCATCTTAAAGTAACATACTAATACTGAGTTGGGAGTCAGGACTGAGGGGTGTTTAAAACTTTATGTTTGTTTTCTTACTATTAACACTCATAATATAGGTCGGTCTAGCAATTGTATGTCTTGCTCACGTAGTTCATTCTATCATTTGAGGCTATGATCCCATTCCCTTCTGTTTGACATTTCTATGTTATGTTAGGATTTTGCTTGAGGAAAAACAAAGAGTAAGAATAGGGAAGTTGATAAATTGAATATTTTCTATATTTTTATGTTACTTTGCCTTCACTTTGTAACTTTGTTTGACACGAATTATGAGAATTATCATAGTTCAAGTTTCTTGTTTGTGTTACTGCTCTCTGATTAATTATCTTGTAGAAAATTGCATATAAGCGCACAAATCTAAATAATTAATGCATGTAATTAGAGGAAAAATCAAATATAAAAGACATTGAAGGAAGATAATTAACCTGACATGATTTTGGAGAAGTCATGAAAGTCAAGGAGCTGAAAAGAGGATGAAAGAATTTAAAAGGAACAAGAAAGAGGTTTTGCAAGGCTAGAGCACAACTAGCTGCACAACCGTCCTACCCTTGATCCCAACCAAAGCAGACAATTATGTTGCACAAATGCAGCACAACCAACTGCTCAACCGTGTAACCCTTGATCCCAATAGTTATGTTCAATTATTTTATGTAGCCTCAACACACCCACCTTACACAACCATGCGGATGTTATGAATGCCAAAAGTAAAACTGCTACATGGCCAACCTTGCACAACTGTGCAGCATACAGTTACCACCACACATGATTTCTGGAACTTTCTTTTTCCACTTCTTTTCAGATTTCTTCTAGGAACTTTCTTTGAAAACTTAGAGAGAGAAGAGCATATTATTTTCTTTTCTCCATTTTCCTAAGTAGAAACTCCATGTAATATGTTTTAGTTTATGTAATTTATTTTCCAAATTAAAAGTAGAAAATCATGTATTACAACTCAGCAATCACCTTAGTTTATCTTCAATTCACGGTTTGATCTATCCACTCTCTCTTTTGTTATTTATTATATCTGTAATATGTATGTTGTTTATTTTTATTCTTGACATTTCCCTACAATCATGAGTGAGTAATTCCTTTTTCTATGATTGAATTAGGCTCAATTTGGTATGAATAGAATGAGTTAAAGTATATATCGTATTTATGGTTCTTATATGTTGTTTCATACGTTAGGAATCACTGTTATGAGTCGGATTTGATGGAATTTAACTTATTTAGATAGTGACTATAACTAAAAGGTTGAAATCAATGTTGGATATTAACATATGAACAAGAATTCAAATGATCATGAAAGTAAAGTTTGATTCTTTGGGACTATTGAATCAATGATACTTAATGGATTTAATCTAATTGGTTATTCATGAAAGTAGCCAATGAATTATATTAAATATGCTCTTAAACCTTGAAAGAGCCTAGCGAATCATATTAGGTTGATTGTTGACAACTATTTGATCTATACTATAATGTATTTTTAATTCCTTATTGAATACCGAGGATGAGATCGAATTTCAATCCTAGGATTTATATCTATCATTTTAGAATCTATAATTGGATAGTCATTGCATTTGTGTCAATTATCTACTTCCATATTCCTATTCCATAGTGATTTAGATAGCTAAAATGATGAAAATCGATAATTAATTGTGAAGTCTCTATGGGTTATGACCTTGATGTACTACAAAGAATCTATGCACTTGTGAATTAGCACTTACTAGAAATGAGAAAGATGTTGACCACACAAGACTACTCCACAAGTAGCACTAAGTGATAAACCTCAACAACATGTTATAAGATCTCATACTTTTCAATGTACCTCGCACTTAGCTTATGCTTTGCCAAACCTCATTACTCCCTTGGTGGGAGTGATTTAGAAGGACTCTATTACCCACCTCATAACAATTGGTCTTATGCTTTTCCAAACCTCATTACTCCCTTGGTGGGAGAGACCTTTAGAAGGACTCTATTGCCCACCTCATAAAAATTGGTTTGTCTCTTCAAATCTATGTAGATCTTCTACCATTCTTAAGCAACTCTCATATGATCTCAAATTAGTCTAATCTATCTCATCATCCCCTTGATCACATCTGATCCCAACATAATCATCACACCGATATCACTCCAACACAAATGATTAAGACACTTCCTCATGTACAAGGTCTTAAAAGGTGACATCATGATACTCACATGGTAACTATTATTGTAGAAGAATTCAATTAATTCTAATTCATTCTCCTAACTACCTTGAAAGTCGAACACACATGCTCAAAGCATTTCCTCGAAGGTGTGAATGGTCATCTATGTCTAACTATCCATAGTTGGGTGAAAAGTATTAATTATCTTCAATTAAGTCACAAAGGTAGCCTATAACTTCTGCCAAAAGTAGGACAAGAACCTATAATCTCGGTATGATATAATGTCTTTAGGGACCCTATGTGGTCTCACAACGTGCTTTCTATAAGTGATGGTTAACTCTTCCATTTTTCATGTGAACTTCATCAGTTTAAACATTGTCGACTTAGTTAAGCAATCCATAATAACCCAAATACAATCAGAACCACTACAGTCCTTAGAATACCAACCAAAAATTCCATGGATATACTATTCTATTTCCAATCTAAAACTTTCAGTGGTTGCACTAACCCTGTTGGTCTCTTATACTCAACATTGACCTTCGGAAAAGTCCAAGGTCATATGGCAAATTTTGCAACCTCCCTCTTCATACAAGGCTACTAAAATATTTTCTTTAGGTCTTTATTTAACTTATCCCCTCTATAATGACAAAACAAGGAGTATAGTGACCATACTTGTAAAATTTTCCTCTTAATCTCAACACATTCTTGTGGCACACACCGCCTACCACAATATTTAACACTACCATTCTTATGAATCTAAAATCCCTCAGCTCTTCCTTCAATAATACCATGCTTGATACTTTTGTGATTGACATCAACAAGCAGACTAGTTCAAATCTCACCAAAGATAGAAGGTGTGATGGTGAGGGTCTCTTGACATAGATGATCTAACATTACAATCGTTCTTAAGGAATGTGACATCTTTCAGCTAAGAGCATCGACCACTACGTTTTCTTTACCCTTATTGTAGGTCAACTCCAGATCATAATCCTTTACCAACTCCAATCATCATCACTTTCTCAAATTTAATTCTTGATATGTGAAAATGTACTTGAGGCTCTTATGATATGTTTAGCACTTGTATTAAACACCATAGAGATAATGCCTCCAAATATTCAAAGCAAACACTACTACGAAAAGCTCTAAATCATGAGTTGAATAGGTTTGCTCATGTGAATTTAATTGATGAGAAGCATAAGCCATGACTCTTCCATATTACATCAGCACACAACCCATTATATGTTTAGAAGCATCACTATACACCTCAAAACCATCTGATCCACTTGGTAATGTGAGGAATAGGGCTAAAGTCAAATGCCTTTTCAAGTCCTTAAAACTCTCACTACATTTTTCATCCCATTAAAAATGTGCATCTTTTTTTTAATCACATTAATCAATGGATGAGATATGTTGGATAAATCCATAACAAATCTATGGTAATGATAAGTCAGTCCTAGAAAACTATGCAACTCCTTGATGGATATTAGTGTCGAGAACTTGAAAAATGCTCAAATCCTAGAAGTATCTACTAACACACCATCATTCAAGATCATAGGTCCAAGAAAAGTTACTTAGTCTAGCTAAAACTCATACTTTAAAAGTTTAGCATATAACTGGTGTACTCTCAACAATGCTAAGGTATGCCTTAGATGTTGTTTGTGTTCATAATGACTACTTGACTAGAAAAGAATGTTGTTAATGAATAACATGATGAAATGATCTAAAAATTGTCTAAAGATTTTGTTTATGAGATACATGAATGCTGGTGACTCATTTGTGAGTTTAAAAGGCATCACTATGAACTCATAATGATCGTATCCTCTTTGAAATGTTGTCTTTAGAATATCCTACTCAGTAATCTTTAATTTATGGTAACCTAAATAAAGGTCAATCTTGGAAAACACTATGGATTCTTTAAGTTTGTTAAACATATCATCAATTTAATTTAAAGGATAATATTTCTTCACCGTAACCTAATTCAATCCTCGTTAGGTGATAAACAATCTCAGACTTCAATCTTTCTTTTTGAAGAATAAAACCAGGGATCCCTATCCTATAGTGATACACTTGGTCAAATATATCCCTTCTCCAACCATTCCTTTAACTAAGCCTTAAGATCCTTCATCTATACTAGTGCCATATGGTATGTTCCTTTAAATACCAGCTCAACCCCTGATAATAAATCAATAGTGAACTCAATACCTCAAGTTGGTGGTATATAAGTGATATCATTAGGAAACACATTAAGATACTCTATAATCACTAAAATTTGCTCTAACTATGTCTTATCGACCTCGGTATCTCAAATGTTGTACAAGAAGAATGGATACTCTTGTTAAACAAGAGTAATAATCAAGATAGTTAACACAACCTTCACAAAGGATCTTGGATCACACTTATGATAGGAGACTCTAATACCCTTTGGTCCTTGAAGAACCATATGCTCCTTTTTATATTATATCAATGCTTGATACTTCCCCATCATGTCCATTACAATAATTACATTGAATTCATACAATTTAAGATCTATAAGGTATAAGGGAAATTCTACTCTCCTAACAACTTAGGCTACTCCCTTATATAGTTTAGAACGAGCAATCCTATCCACCGAAGGTAGCATAATAGAAGTGGACATACTAGATGAAGGAGATAAGATAACCCTAGATAAGATTTGAAATGAAACAAAGGAATATGATGCACCAAAGTTAAATAGCACGCATGCCAAAAAGGTAGAAATACTAAGCATAACGGTCACCACACTAGCTTGATTCTTGGCCTTAGATTAGCTAATCACTTTTAGATGTCTACTTAAAGGAACTCCTATAGCACTACCTAACCTCTACCCCTACTAAAGGTGTGGAGCTTCTAACCCCTAAGCTAACTAGCATGGTGGTAAACATTAATTAGTGATAGAGGAACTCTCTAAGTTTTTTGCTACTACTAAATTGATTTAGTGCTCTGAGCTCGAGAGTCACCACTATGAACACTATCACCTCTAACATGACACTTATAAGCCTTGTGTCATGTCATACCACAATTATTGCAAGTCATCTTGTTTCTCTAACAATGCACCTTTATGTGATCTATTCTACAATGTTTGTAATGGTAATGTCTCTCCTCAAAACATTTCTTGGACTGATGTCCCGATTAGGGTGCCGACACCATACTGTAACCATACCTAGGCAATATACTACCTATAGAATAAACCTTTTTCCAAATGTTAGGATGCTATCAACTTTAGAACTTTTTCTTGCCCTCTAACAGGGCATCCATGGCCTGAATGACTTGAGAAGCCTCTAAGGCTTGCTTGTACATCCCAACCATTTCTAGTGGGAAAAATACAATACACAATTATAGTACTTGATCCCCAAACCAATCTTGAAATGGTGGACCTACATCACGTCATTAGTCTTTAAACATAAACTGAATCAAGTCAATGAACCTTATATAGTACTATTACATCGACATACTTCTCTATTATAGTTCCATGAAATCATTGTACTTTCTCTGAAGGATATGAGTGGAGTAAAATTGAGCTTAAAATGCCTCAAGGGAAGTAGAGAAGTGCAGCAAATCAAAATCTTAATTTTATCATTTGAAATTGAACCATACATGGTAAATTTATCAAAAGTAGGGTTACATTTCTTCTCTAGGATTCAATGGTGATTTCTATAGTATGTATGTAATACCCCAAAAATCCTAATTTAGGAATTATGGCAAAATAATGATTTATTAGAGAAAATTAAGAAAATATATTACTTCATTAAATAAAGAGGAAATTTATTGAGGAAAATAAGGAGAAAATAATAAATAAATTATTTAGAAAATTTTGGACATTTTACTAATTAAAATGGAAGTTAAGGACAATTTATCCAAAATAGCCTAACTAATTTAAAAATGGATTTAATTATTAAAATTAAAATAATTATTATTAAAATTAAATATCTAAATTAATTATATAAATAAGTAAAGACCAAATACCCCCAACCCAACCATTTTATCATTTTCCTTTTTCCTTTTTCCTTTTTCTCCTTTCTTTTCTTTTTCTTTCTTCCTCCTTTACTTTTTCTTCTCATCCCCTGGTTTGGGCCAGCCCGTCAGCCCAAATCTCCCTTCCTCCGTGGCCTGTCTCGCGTGTCAGCCTGCTCCCTTGCCCAGGCCGACCGATCCTTCTCCTTTTTTTTTTCTTTTTCCCCTGGACCGACCGGTCCATTTGCCCCCCCTTCTTCCCCGACCTGCAACTCGACTTGCAGCCCCGAATCTCGCCAGTAGCCACCAGCCCAGCGCCTACCGTCCTCCCCTGCCCTTCCCTGTCATTTTCCTTCCTCTTTTCGACCCCGACCAAGTCCCTCTCTCCCCTTCCCCCGTGCCCATCTTTTTCCCTTTTCCTCTCCCCCTCCTCGACCCAACCTGCCGTGGCAGGACCTGCACCGCCTGCCACCGGCCGACCACCTGCACACCTGCCCCGCTCGTCTCATTCTTCCCTTGTCGTTTTCCCCTCCCAATTGCCTATAAATACCCCCCATTGGCAACCATAAATCAGCTCCCTCCTTCGATTTTGCCTCGAAACCCTGCCTCTCCGCCGCCTCAAAAAGACGGGATTTCTGCCTCCACCGGTGACCTCCACCGCCACCTCTTCCCACCTGGATCTTCCCTACAACTCCCTCGACAAAACCAATCCACCACCACCCTCCTCCTTGCCCTGCACGTGCCGCCCTAGCCGTGCAAAGTTCCCATCCTGAAACCACCACCTCCAGCCTTCGCCGCCTTTGCGCCGCCTTCCACCGCCAACCCGGCCGCCACCAGCGCCTCCTCCAGCCTCCAAAATGTCCCGCAGGCCTCTCTCTACCTTCCCATACCGCCATCTTCCCCTGCCTCCCTCTTCTTCTACCTCCCCCATCTTCCACCTCTCTCCACCACCTTCGGCCGCCGCGTCAACCACCGCGCGCCGCCACCCCTTGCCACGCCACCACCCTCACTCCACTCCCCTTCACCTACTGTTTCTTTCCCCACCTCAAACTTCTCTTTTCCTCCTTCCATCCAACCTCCACCTTGATCTTTTCCCTTCTCTTCCTCCTCCACCGCCGTCGCCGTCGCCGCCACGCGCCGCCGCCGGACCACCACCGACCTTAGGTGGTTTCCAACTTACCCAAACCCTAATATTTCCTTTCTATATCTGTTATTAAATTTTAACTACTATTAATGATATTATACTTAATATTATCATTATTATTATTACTTTCAATATTATTATTATTATTACTATTATCATTATTATTATTATTATTATTATTATTACTGCTAATGATATTATCATTATTATTATTACTAACAACTTAGTGTTAATATAGTTACCTCCTTTGTTATTATTATTATTATCATTACTATTATTACTATTACTCAACCTAACCTTATGATTTTCCTAACCCATAATACTATTATCATCAATAATGGTCTAAGAATTTAAGGTTAATGTGATTAAGACTTCCCTCATTTGCTATTATTGCCACTATTAACCTCACTATTATTTTTACTAATAATACTAAACGCTAGCCATGGTTTATTTTTGTCTTTATCTTTACTATTACTATTATTATTATTCCTATTATTGTGACCAAAAACATTTGAACCCTTATATTATTACTATTTAAAAATATACAACTTTTATCATTATCATCTTTCGGAATATTTTACTTGTTGGTAGTGTAAGTAGTATATTATTATTTTGACCCTAACACTATTATTAGACTTAGTCTTAAAAACGCTAGGATTTTTATCACTATAAACATTAGTGTCACTATTATTAGTTTTATTATTATTATTATCACTGGAGACCGATCCACCGACATAATAGTGGCCAGGAGCGTTCTGCCCTGGAGACCGATCCACCGGCATATAATAGTGGTTAGGTGCGTTTTGCCCTATAAGTGACCGATCCACCGGCTATAATAGTGGGGTTCCCGCATTCTCATGGATTCATAACGATTATGATGTGAATCGACTATAATTATCAGAGTTATGAAAAGAAGAAGTTGGGTTGGACTATAACCGACCTACATCATCCATAATATTACATGTTGCTTATGTGTTTGTGCTGTGCATGTTATGTTGTATGATGGTATGCTTGGCCTTAGCGCACCTGCGCCCTTACTCAGTATTGGACCCATACTGATACTACCTTGATTGAATGGGTCCTGTGATGATCCACCGATGGTGGGGAGTAGACTTCCTGTGCAGGTTTATGATCGGGTACTATCTTGGGGTGGAAGGCTTGACTTGAGTGAGTAGGCGATCCGGATATTGGTCCCTTGGGATCCGTTTTATTTAGCTATACTTTGTACTACGCTTCTTGTTTTGAAACCGTACTCTTAAGTTGTATTCCTAAACGATATTCTAACTATTGTTGACTCATGTTTTCGTGAATGACCTATGTTAACTATGAACCTATGTTTTGATGATTCTTACTTAACGATTGTTTAGTTTAGCCTTAGCACTTAGTATCGGAACGGTAGGAGTGAACCGGTCTGGTACTAAGTGTGGCGGTAATACCCCCAAGTTTATGGTTTTAATTCTTTTGCTTCCGCTAAACCTTTTGATTTAAACGAAATTTTTCAGTAGTAAATTTGGGGGTGTTACAATGTAAGCCAAGGTTTTCTAGAAAAATATCAAAAAAGAATAAAAATGGGAAGATTAGCATGAGAAATAAATCTCCTAGGCATGTAGTGGCAATCTAGAATAGATTGCTTGTTTTAGAACTATATAAGGAAGAGAGGAAAAAGAAGACAAGGGATGAGATCATCCTTACCCCTTTTCTACTAAAATAAAACCTTCAAATCTATTAGATATTAAAATTTGTTCCGAATAAATGATCAAATGGGTTATAGATTACTTAAGAAATAGCTCAAAGTTGGATTGCCAAAGTTATAACTTGTTAGAAGAATTTTCTAAGAAAATTAGAATTGAAAAGTTACTTAGCTCAACAAACCAATTAATTAGTTTGGTTGGTTAGTTGATTGTTCTACATATTAGTTGATTGTTCTACTTATTAGTTGATCGATTTTATCAAACCAAAAATCAAGCTAAAAAATTATAGACTAGTTGATTGGTTCATAGAATTGGTCAACTAGTATGCCAAAAAAACTCATTTGTCTTAATTTTTCAAGCCTTTTCTAATTTCCTTTTTAAATCAAACCAAATATATATTTCTAAATCAATATTAAATATTATTCAAACTCTATTTAACACAAGAACTTCCCATTTTATAATTCTTAGAATTACAAGGTATTACACTTTACCCTTATGAGGAAGCAAATATGTTAAAGCATGATTCTTAATATGATATATGAATCCAAGCTACAAGTGGGAGCTTTGTTTATAAGGAAAAGATCAACTAGTTTGGGGGAATACCAACCAATTGGTTCTTATGGTGAATCAATTGGTTTGGTCTAAACCATCAACTAGTTTGACCGGTTAACCAGTTAGGCCCAAAAATAGCCATCTAGTTTGTTTATGTGAACGGTATTATGTTTTTTTTATGGCCCTAAACCACTCCACTATTTGTAGGGACTAGTCAACTTGTTAGCAGGGATCTCATATGATATTGTTATGATCTATCCTTGCATATCTAATAATATTTTGACATTAGTCATAGTTTTTGACCTAGAATTATAATTATGGATACATGATGCCTAAAGAGATTAAGTAGGGGTCTGACATAACTATTTGGATGTTCAAGATATCACCTTCAATATTATAAATGATCCATAAGTGGAATATGGAGAACCCTTGTACATGGGGAAATTGATGGATATGATAAAGATTGATCTATAATGTGAGTTCTTTTTGAATAAGATATTAAACACTTAAAGGAAAAGAATCAGTTCTTGTCTATCTCTCTTTGTTTCTCAAAATAGTTAATTAGGAGGTAGCTTGTATTATATGATCCTACGGGTATACGTATTCAGGTAGGGGAACCTCCATTAGTTCTGGTACCTTTTCTATCCTATGTTACACTATGAATGTGCTTATAGACCATCAACACATAAGGGTTAGGTTACCTAGTGAAATGGTGGTTGGGATAATGTTTCCTATTCTATTAGTTGGGACTTAGTTTCCTATTCTTATTGCTTGGAAATTTATTTCCAATTGCATTACCATAACTAGCTTTATGGTGGAGGAATTAACATTGATAGTTTGATATTCTTAAGAAAATTTGGATTATATAATCACATCGACACTAAAGATAATAACTACAAACCCTGATGATTCCTTGGATGGCTTGGTATTCTTTGCATACTACTTGTTATGCTTATATTGCTCAAGATATCCATAATAGTTCCTTGAATTGTTTGGCATGCATAACATATGTAAGATGTAATGTATTGGCTTGTTCATGAACTTTATCCATATAATTTATATGTGCAATTAATGTTAACATGTCTATGGCTAAGTGGTTGTTGCTTAGAATGTTTATTTTAACTTGTGCTGATGCGTATCCTCTAATTCCATAAGTTGCATGCTAGGTTAACTTAGTTTACTCAGTATATAGCATATTGATGTACCCATTTGTTCAGGTTATCTACTTAAACCCATAAGTAGTGTACCTTGTGTTGATAGGAGTAGTCGATCAATAGGCAACCTTTGTTGGAGCTTTTGGGGTGATTGGAGAGAGTTAGGCTATCTGATGTAGGATCGGCTCTTGCATCGTGTTTTGGTCTTATTTTGGATATTTAAACTCTTTCTATTTGTTTATGCTTTTAGGTTAATTTGTAATCCTTAGCTATGATTTTGGATATATAAATAAACTATTTCTATCCTTTATGCTATTTATGCATCTTCTTCTTTGGTGTTTTTGGTAGGTATCACAACCTTGTATCTATCATGAAATGGATAATGGATTGTCTACCTTATGCTAGGTAACGTAGTTGCACCCTAATTTTTAGTGTGTGGTATTCCGCTTCTACCCCACTTTATTTTAAATGAATTTTGTTGTATTAAAACAATGGGTGTGTTATATAAAGATGCTAGAATGGAAGAATATTATGAGTTATTTAGTGATATATTGTTTCATGATACCACATTTAGGGCTAATAAATATGAAATGATCTATGGTCCATTTGTAGGAATGACCATAATTGTAAAAATTTTATGTTTAGGCATGGTTTTTTAAACAAATGAATTGAATCCTTTGTTTGGCTATTCAAGTACTTCTTGAGATCTATGGGATAGATTCAACCAAAGATGACAAAGAATAATCTATGCATTTTTTATGGATACTATATGAAGCAAGGTTTTTACTGAGTCTAGACACAGGTTGTGTGTTTGGCACATAGGTGAAAACTCAATGTAGCATATATATTTTTACAGGTGCAAGAACACTTTTCATGATCTTTTCAACTATATCACAAAGTATTAAAAGAATGAATATTAGTTTCAATTTTATTAGGAAGGTTATATGTGTAATATAATAGTCGATAATCATGTCTAGTGATTATTTACTCCTATAAGGTCATTATGTTTACATGTTTGGTGATTATCTCAGTAATGGAGATGATTATTTTGAAAATATGATGTAAATAGTTGAATATCATGCTTAGTGATTATGCACTCATATGAGGTGATTATTTTAACTCATTTGGAGATTACATTAATACTTAAGGTGATTATTCTTATAATATGCTGTATATAGTTGATTATCTTAACTAGTGATTATACACTCATATGAGGTTATTGTGTCGATTTTTTGTTGATTACGTATGAACTAGAGGTGATTATGTTTAAAATATACTATACATAGTCTATAATCATATCTAGTGATTATTTACTCCTATTAGATGATTATGTTAACCTGTTTGGTGATTATGCATGCACTAGGGGTGATTATGTGTTTATTTTTATTTTTGTAGGATGTTAGATAAATATCAATGTCATGAAAAATGCATGTTTTGACAAACTTTATGTATTGAAGGAAAAGTGGTATCCACCATATTCAAAATGTTTTATTAGAATCTTATCATCTCAGAGAAGTGAGACAACTTTTAATGCTTCGTATTTAAAACCTATTTTGTTAATTATTGTTTTATGGGAAATGAATTTGAAGGAATCTAGAGAAGATTTTTCAAACTAGGATACCGATTGATTGATCGAGCAAACCAATCGACTGGTTAACCTATTTGTGTCTTTTATTCTGAAAAGATAATTGATTGGCATGCCAAAACAAATCAACTAGTTGTATTGGAATGGATTCCTTAAGTAATTTGGTTTTGAAACTTGATCCCATGATCTTTCAACCTTACAAATTGATAGTTATGGATTAAGAATGATTTTGTGAAGTATGGTTAATATTTTGATTTGAAGGATATTAATCTGGTTAAATTTTCTAAAAGGTAACATTTAGAGGCAAAACCCTACTTATCCTTATCATCTCTTTCTCTTCCTCCTCTCTATTTATATGATTTTTATGAGAGGATTGTCTTTTTTTGATTTTGGTAATCAAGGTGTAGTATTGAAGGAAGTTTTAGGGTTGAGTGGTTTGGGGTCATATTGGAATGGCCTCAGGTTGGGCCTTGGAGGTGCATAAGGGTGTATTAGACATTAATAATTTTGGCATAAGGGTGAATTTATAAGTGATGATATGGTGCGAGACTACTTAAGTATATGAATGTGTTGTAATGTGCAAGGCCTGACCTTATTATGGCATTATAAAAGCTGTGGTTATAGAAGTATGGGAAAGATTAATTAGTTTTATTGGAGGATAGAATTAAAATTCAATGTATGTTAATTCATATGTTTAATCATAATTTAAATGTTTTTTGTTTGTTTTAGAAGTGTATTTTGGGTTTGATTTGCAAAGAATTTGGAAATAAATGAGGAAAGTGGTTTTTCTAACACACCATCCATCTAGTTTATCAACCAATGGACTAGTCTGTTGTTTTTAGTTTGGATTTTTGATTAAGGGTAATTAGTCAAATGTTGGGATCATTTGATGGGTACACTAGATCAATTTACCAATTTCCCTGACTTGAGTGATTTTTGAATTCGATTTTAGATGAAAATTTCTTCTAATAATCTTGAATATTGGTAATCAAGCTTTAAAATATTTTCTAATTCTTCTTTAATGGTCTGTGATCATTATTTTGATCTTTCCTTTATCTTAAATGGATTTAGGAGCCAAATTTATTAAAAACTGGTTGATGACCTCACACCTTTGTCTCCTTCTTTCTCTCTCTATTGTGCATGCCCCAAACAAATAATTTTTATTCTAGAAATTATCTATAATGTATGATTCTTCATTCTCCATGCCTTTTCATCCTTTTTCCCCTTCTTGTGCTCTAAAGTTAAACAGTGTGTTGCCCTAGAACTACTTAATTATCAAACTTCAGTTATGGGGACAAAGTTTAGCTTGGAACTTATGAAACTAACCATCGCAACCCAACTTCAAGTAGATAAGTTAGGGTTTGGATTATATAACCCATTACCCTCCATTTTGCATCACATTTGTACTTCCTTATTGAACCCTAAACTTCTTTTTAATTGCTTTCTTTTGATTACCAAACCATCTATTTTCTATCTTCATTCTCCACTCCTTTTATTTTCTCTTATTTTTCTCTACTTCTTATCTTTTACACCTCTTCTAAGACTTCATCTAACTCTTACTTATTTTGCTCTTAAGTAAGATGGAGTTGATCTAATAAAAGATTAAGGACTTGAATCCTTCCCTTAGTGTTCTTATTTGATAAAGGATGAGTTTTCTAATTTTCCTAACCTCTTGTTTTGTTTTATTTGAAGACTTTAAGTAGTTTTACTAAGTTTTAATATATTATTTTTAAGGTTTTCAAGGTTTGGACATTTTAGCTAAGGATTTTCTATACTTTGTATGAATTTTTTCTAAGTTTCACTTAAGGTAAGCCATTCTTGCCTTATAATGTGGGGTGATTGAACATGTGAGTTGGTGTAGGTTTTAGAAGTTTTGTTTTTATATGTGAATATATATGATAGTAGTAGTTCTTGTTGTGAAACATGCCTTAAGTTTTTTTGTTTTAAAGGAAATTGTGAGTTATATCTTATATGCATGAGTCTTGATTATTATTTGGAAATGCAACATAATTGAGTATTTGAGCATGATTAGTGTTATTTTTGCAAGTATCTAATGATATGCATATGGTATGGCTGATGTTGGAGGCATGAATTTGAGTATCAAAATGCACATGTATATAAGGTTGTATATGAATAGAACCGACTCACGAGATTTCTAGGCTTAGCTTGTTTATTTAGTTAAATGAGATGAGCTCAAACCTTATTTTTAGGCTTTTTTAATAAACTAGATGTAGTAGAGCATGAAGAATTTGGGCTCAAACTTTTTTTATAGTACAAAAGCTTATGACTTCAACTTATTTACGACTAAAGCTCATAAGATCATTCATTAAAATCTTAAATTCTTTTTAAATGACTTATTTTTAGGCTCATTTATTAAATGAGTTGAGCCCAAGCCTACCATAACTTGGCTCAGCTCATTTAGAACCCTATGTGTAAAGTGTTTTAGACAAACTAATTAGTTGGTTGCTGGTAAAATCTTAGAATTACACCAACCCATTGACTAGTTTGTCTATGGAATTCTATTATTCGGTCTTGGCTTGAACTAGTCTACTTATTTGGTCAAATCAAATAATTAGTCTCTAGAACATTCGACTAGTTAGGATAACCCATCAACTAGTTTTGGAAGCTACATTAGGTTTTTTTAGTGGAAAACCATTGGAAGGTTTATAGAACCGATGGAGTAATTTTAGCTAGAATACTTTCTCTAATACTTTTTAGCCTTGTAAGAGTTTAGGAATTGATATTATGTCATCATATGATTCTTGAATTTTGGTAATATATTGATTAGCATGAATACATGAACTCAAATGGTGAATAAGTTAGCTATGTAATGATGATATCACTTGTAATGACTCTAATGGGAAATATTGAGTATTATGATATGATTATGTAATGGTATTTGAAAATCATGGTGGTGACCTTTAATGTGATCTATAATATGGAATATAAATTACTTAAAGAGAAAGAAAACATTCAAACTTATGTTTCTCCACCTCTCGAAGTAACTAACCAGGGGTAGCTAATATTATATTCACTTGTGGGTATGCACCTATAGGGAGGGGAACCCTCGTTAGTTCTAGTACCTCTTCTACTCTATGTTATACCTATGGGGGTACTTAGGGGGTGTTGATACCTAGCAATACGATGAGTTAGTCGCTACCTTGGCCTATAACCAAGAGTAGAAATAATTTATATTTACTTTCATAAGGTTACTCATTAACAACTATTGGGGTATTGTCATAGATGAGTTCCATGATGAAGAACTTAAGTGTTTTCTTGAGATTCTTACATGTATGTAAACTATATGATCACAACTATAAAGAGATAATAACCAAAATGAGGCTTAGAGGTATACTAAATGACCTTATATCATTTATATACTTGATCTCAATATGGTTATTTCATTGATGTAATTACATAATAATTCCCATTGCTCAAAGATAATTGATTTTATCTTATTATGATCATAATCCTATGAATAATTAAATAAAATGGTTCTTAGATTTATATTAGGTGGTTAAAGTTTTTAAAGTTTTATCTTAAATGCACCTATGTTGTTGTTCATGACTCCTAAGTTTTGTAATAAGTATGATTCTATGCCTATCATTGACATGTGTAATCTACCTTCATAGTCATCTAGAAGGATTTCATGATTAGAATACCATGTTAATAAACTATGAGAGTGTTCGTATGATAATAAATAAACATATTGTTTGTATGTTTAGTATGACGAGGATGTCATCCTTTGTATTTATGTACATGGATAAATGTAACGTGCTACTTATATCATGCAAAGCATAGTGTGTGACCTTAGTAAAATAACACATGGGGTGTTATATATGCATATCTGAGCATGATCCCTATACCCATAAGTTCTAATGTGAGCATAAGGTGTAACTATATGAGTAGGTAAGATGAATGTTTTTCTTATGCATGCCTTTCACATTCTTTGATTTCCTAAGTTTTGAGATAAACATGATTTTTCCATGAATCCATGCTTATCAATGAGCATGCTATATTTTACTTTATACATATGTATAAGAGTTTCAGGTTGTGAATACCATGAGAGTTTAGTGTATTACATAAGTATGTTGCTATCTATGCATGTTGAGTGGATAAAACGACTTGTGTTCCATATATGATTTTATATGCATCAGTAACCTCCATGATAAGGTACCTTATCTTACTTAGTATGTAGTAGAATAACATGCATGTTTAATTAGCCACTTACTCAATCCTATGAGTAGAGGATCTTTTGTAGATAAGTGAGGATGGCTAGTAGCCAACCAATTTATTTGTTTGGTATAGGCACATGAGCATAGATATTTAGTGGATTTTCTCTTGTGTTGGCCCTTAGGAGACCAAGAAATTTCCCTTGTATTGTCTTATTAAGACATCGTTCTCTTTTATACTTCTACTTTGTTTTTGCACTTGATATGTTATTGGTTTGTAAATCCCAATACTTATTATCTTTTATGTTATTTATTTTGCATAATCTATATCTTAAGTTTTGTTGGTTGGATATTTAGTCTTGTATCTAGTATAGAAAGTTTATCTAATGTTAGGTACAATAGTAGTGCCTAATTTTTCTTATGAGAGTTTTTGTATTTCCACTTTAGAAAAAAATTTAAAAATAATTTTTTTTATAATGATAATTGGGGGTGTTGCACAACTAACATATCAATCTCTATAAATATATGTAAGATTGTTAGTTTATGTGATTTTTATGGAAAAATTAATCAATTATTTTATAATTAGAGGAGAAAAAAGAATGAGGATTTCTAATATCAGTAAGGTGATCCAAGTATATGTTTGCAAAAATTTGCAAAATTTATAAAATACCAAGGATGACTACACTACTAAGATCTACAATTTTTAAGGAGCAATTTAAGAGGTCTAGTGCATGTCATTAGAAACCAATCGATTATGTTAATGGATTAAGAATATTCTATGAGTGGAGGCTACTTATTGATATTTTCATAATGTTTTTAAGTTTAATAACACAATGATTAAGACATCATAGAAATATAAGATGTGGCAAGACGCGGGGATCTTGTGTTCTCATTGCTTTCAAATTTATAATATAAATTGCATTGAAAATATTTCACCAAAATATATTTTGAATAGATGGGGAAAAGATTTAGCAAGGAATATGATGATTGGTACTAAATCTTCTTCTTCACATAATGTCATTTGTTCTTTTACCTAGAGAGTTTAGATGATTTGGAAGTTTGTGCATGTTCTTTCATGTAATGATTGCAAGCAAAACACTTAGATAAAGTGTGAAAAGGCCTATAAAGAGTTTAATGATTTTTTTTAAAGGAGCTTGGAGTTGAAGATTCATTAGATAAAGATATAGATGGAAGAGAATATTATTATAAATCCTTCCAGCATTAGTGCAAAATTTCAAAGAAATATTTGATTGAAGAGTAATAGAGAGAAAAAAAAGTAATATAGTGAGAGGGAGGAAGAAGAATATTGTAGCAGCATTGATGAGATCCAAAGTAGCTTGGCAAGCCTCATCCTAAGGGATGTTTGATAACTCTTCTTCATAAATAATTTGTTTGTTTACTAGTTTTATAGTTTTTTTTTCATATAAATTGAATCTGTTACACTAAGTATAAAATTTTTTATTCTTTATTTTTTACCCTAGTTCTAATTATGCTTTAGCATATAGGTTTTTGGTTATTGTGCTATACACTTGGTGGAAGATGCTATAATCCTACAACATGGATGTTTTATGTCAAGAAGGAATTGGATTTTGCTAGATTTTGATGTAAATGTAGTCGTTACCATTAGGATATGCCATCGTTGGGCTTGTAGGTGTTATGGCATCCATTTGTTTTTAGGCTAGCTTTGGATCAATTATAACATTATTATACAAGATTTATTTTTCTATATGGTGAATTTTTCCCCTTATTTGAAATAATGTATTATAGGTTGTTCTTTATTTTTTATCTTTTGCTTTATGTAACATACTCATGTGAATGAGACTTTTTTTTTAAAGAAATTCTATTTGAATTTTTATTTGTATGCTTGTAAACTATATAGTTAATTTATACATAAAATATATGATGTTTTTTTTTATTTTATAAAAAATTAATATTTTAGTTTAGCTTATTAATTTAACAAATAATAATATGTAATTTATAGTAAATAACACCACTAAATATATTTAATAGTAGGATTATTAAAATATTAAAATACCTATTACAATAATTAATTATATATATTTATTTGAATTTAGTGGCAAATAAAAACAATCCACTATAGCTATTTGTGCAAAAACTATTGTTGATTTGTTAGTTTGCAACAAAAATAATTTTCTACAAATAGTTTATCTTTTGTAATAATATAAAATATTGACACAATGACGTTTTGAGGCATAATTATACATACAAAATTTTGGAAATTTTATTTTGACAAAATAGCTAATGTAAAAAGAAAAATAAAGGCTATTGTAATAAAAAATGATGTTATTATACATACTAATTCTTGTAGTGGTAAAAAATGGTGATGCTTTAGGACACCAATTGTGAAGCATAAGCATGGATCTAATGAAATATCACTAAAACAATGGCAAATTTTTTTTAAATAGTAGTAAAACATAATTGAGATCTAGGTGTGATATACATAAGAATGAAGTTGAAGAGTTTTTCAACATTCATAATAATATTTTTACAAATTCAGATTACTAGAATATTATCACTCAAAATTTTAAAAGAAAAGAGAGGATAAAGATAAACATACCTTAAAATTTTATACCACATGATCATTTTCATACTAAATTTAAAAATAAAGAATAAATAAAGAAAAGTATTTGTTCTTATTTAGTAGCTTGTTGGCTTTGCTTGAAATGATTGCTGTATGATACCGCCCTTAAGGACATCATTTTTTCCTCTTATAAGGACCAAAACATAAGAAGAAAGGAAAAGTGTTATGACTACATATTTTATTATAAAAAAATATTCAATAATAATTAGCGAAAAAATGATTGCTCACATATTTTAGAATTAATCAAGAATCCAATTATAGCCCTCTCATCCATAAATTTCCTTATGTCTCATTAAATAGACACCACAATTAGTTTTATTTTTTTTTACCCTTCATAACATTTGAAGTGGCAAATTCTATTACGTACCATGACGTACTTTATAAGGTGCACCGACTTATGTGTATATCAACAACTTGCAGTTTTTTAAATGAATTTTATATACATATCGGAGATATTGGCTTGAAATTATTGACTAGTGTGGTTATATCATTTAATAAATACACGACTATTATACCTATGTGATACACTATGTTAGTCATTATAAAGATTATTGAAAATAGTTATGAAGATTCATAATATTCATATTATGATAAAGTTAATTAAAGATATAAATAATCATTTGATAATAGGGAAAAGACTAAGCATTTCAAACAAAAGTAGTGATGATAAAATAATCTATCTTATTGAATTGAAAATTTAGAATATTTTACATGAGTACAGAGTAAATAATATAAATAACTCAAAAATTATAATATATGATATCATACTATTTGATTTAATTCACATCACAACATAAATAATAATAATAAAATTAAATAACAACAAAATGCATTATTATGATATATGAAGACTTAGAAAATATTTGGATGGGTGAAAAATGAAGTATACTTATAAAAGAAATATTTATTCATAATTATGATTTTAAATTCTATAAATTAATTGTACAATAGAACTATTTAATATAGTAAAATAAATTTGAGGAACAAAACATTATTTAAGTGTCTACATAAAAATGACAAAAATAAATTAACTTAATTATAAATCAAAAATAGAAAACCTATAACACAATCATATAATGAGCTATAGTACTTATAAATCTAATAATTACTAAACATTGTTGAATACTTGTTATTAATGAAAAGCTAATGTCACAAACAAATTTATAATGCTTTTCATTTCTTTTATCCATTTTAATTCTTTTTTATTTCATGTATGATTATTTAATAAATATATCATTATATGTTGGAATAGACCCTGCCCTAATCTATTTGCAGATATATTGAATAATAGAATCTACAACTCTAGTGTTGTGATATATGTATTTATTCCTACGCTCGATGGAAACTTTTTTGGATAACAAATCAAGAACCCTAAAACTAGAACATCAACAACGATACAACATTATAAACCAAATCAATGACGTAAAAACTTGATACATTTATTACTATCATATCAAGTAATTACAAAGATTTAAGAAACACTCGATTTATATTTTTATCCTCACAAGATCATCAAAACAACCCTATTTCATTGATCCATTCCGATTGCAAAATATCATTCGTAATTAGGATATTCCTATATATGATCCTACATCAAAGCCATAAGAGATTTCCATAAAAGATTTTCCAAGAAGAAATTTCCTAGATTTATCCTTAAGATCTATACCTTCAAACCCTTTCTAGATATAAGATCCTCATACAAACCCCTTAAATTCCCAAGTTGAGACCATCTCCCTTGCTCTCTTGCATTCATATAGCCTCTTATTCTCTCCATGAGTTGTATTCAAATTCTACACAATATAATCCCTTTATGTAAGCTATAAAAAATTTAAAAGATTAGGCAAAACCATCCTCACCAAAAGATATGGAGAGAAGGTGTTAGAAAAAATCACACCACACAAAACTTGGGGGCTCAACATGGGCATACTAGCCAAACCTCCCATGTTTATCAACATGGTTGTGTCAATCACTAAGACCACACCATGTTGAACCTTATCCTTTTATTCTCACTCTATCTTCACTCCTTGTCCCCATGGCATGTCCCTTTACACTATCCATCCATGTTGACCTTTGAATAACCTCATTCTCTTTATTTTTCTCCATTCTAGGCCATTTCCTAACATTTGACACATTGGCTTGAATCTTAACATTATATAGCTCACAAAAAGGAAAAAAATAATAAATAATCAATATAATACTAATAAATCATATAGAATATAATAGGTAATAAAATAATTAGTAATTATACTCATTTAAAAATTATATTTTGAAAATTAAATTATTTTTTGGGAAAAATAAAATGATATTATTTGTGTCAATATTAATAATAATTCATACTATAAACATATTATTTCTTGGTATGAATAATTTAATCACTAATATAATTGTATTATTATTAATTGGATATTAATATAAATTAGGAGAATAATATATCATTGTACACACACTATTCTATAGTGTAATATAAAGAATTATCAAATCATTCTTTTAAGATCAAAATGAAACTCGTACATGAATTTAAGAATACATCTAGATAGAAAAGGATACACCAAAATACTCATTCATGACCATACACCATGTTGATGAACTAAACAAAGTAAGATAAACTTATGACTAATGACCACTATATATATATACACTGCTGAAATCAATTTGTAAACCAGTCACCACTTTGATCTTGCATTGAGTTGTGCAATTTATGCTTTGAAAAAACGTCTTGTAAGTTATACATGAAGTTGATGTCTCTTGATAAGCAGAGTGAAGGAAACATCACCAAATTATTTCCATAAACTTAAAACTTCAACAAATTTATAAAAAAATACATATTAGATGATAATTTGATTCGTATAATAAAAAAATTCAAATATACAAATAAAGCTAATAAATAAGTATTGACCATGCCAACCATATAAAGCTTGAAGAATATTAGTAGGCAAGTTTCCAAAATGCAAAAATTTACTTCTCCAAAATATGGCTATATCTATGGGGCTCAATCAAACTAGATCATGAACTAATAAAGATAAATGACATTTGTTGCCTCTTGTGATTATGAATATGCAAAACAACAATTATAATCACGTACCATCCAAAAAAACTAATTTCCTGAGGGTGACAACTATTGAGATGTGACTATACATCTATTCCATCTAAACCATATATAAACTTATTGAACAATGAACTGGACACATTTAAACCTTAAATAATGACATTAAGCGCTAGAAAACTTATCTATCTTAGGAATGCCATTTTTTCCACTTTCTTAAGCGTTAGACAGGGAGGTTTAGTTCGAGTAGATTAGGGTACCAGATTGAAAGATAATCCGAAAAAATTAATTGGGATTGGGATGGTTTAATGGGATTGGGATTGGGATGTGACTATACATCTATTCCATCTAAACCATATATGTATAAAACTATTTTTCTACTCTACCATCTACTCTCCCTGTCTCCCTCATTTCCGTACCTCACTCAACCCATCACTTCATCTCATCACCATCTACATTTATACATATATATACATGCTACACATTCACGCACACGCACACTCCACTACCCAACCCCTTCCCCCTCTCTGTTTTGCTCGATCTCCCTAGCCCCCCGAGCTAGCCACCAACCTTACACACGCATACACTCACCAAACAACCCCTTCCCTCCCTTTGTTTTTGTTTGGCCTTCCGATCCCTATAGCTACTGGAGGACCACCTCACCTACTCCATCCCACCTCCTTCCTTACCAACCATCATCAACCCAACCGTCGCCTAGTCACCTTCCTCCCTTCTCCCCTCCATGCACCAATCGCTTGCAACAACCAGCAGCTCTTCTCTCCTTCCTGCATAGGCCAAACTTTTCCCCATCACCCTCGACCCAATAGCACCCAGCAACCACCTCAAGCCTACCACCACTCCCCACCAACCCACACTAGTGTAGCCTCTAGACTAGCACCCAACCTCCAAGCCCTCGTAGCTCCCCACTGAGCCATCTCCCCATCATCGTCCACCAACACCTCCATAAACACCGAGCCATCTAGCGCAACCCAACCCGTCACCACCAACCAGCCCCTACACCCTTCCCCTTATCGCAACCCTACTACTTTCTACAACAACAACTAACCGCACTCCACCACCGGCCAGCCACTAGTCTCCACTACCCATTGCCGCCCTCTCCTCCCCCTACCTCACCTAGCCAATCCCTCGGTTAGCCCCCTCTTTCTTGCACTACTTATGCTGTGCATGTAGCGTGAGGCAGTTTTGGATTTTGGAAATTTTTTTGGTGCCCATATTAAAGGTAAGGGTATTTTGGTAATTTTTTTTAAAAATAATATTTTATTATTATAATTATTATTTTACCTAATAGATATGAATTCGGTAATTTTAGTATTATTTTTAGGTACAAAAGGTTGATTAGTTATTCCAGGTAATTGTTATACCCTACTAAAATGATAAATATTCTATGATAACACATTAGGATTTTTGGTGTATGAAATATGTTAAGCATGATTTATTTTGATATAATTATGTGTTTATTATTATTATTATTATTATTATTATTATGAAAACCAATGAAACGACAATGTTATCTAATGTAAAATATTTCGAATACGAAAGTATGATTAAAATGATTCTAATGATCGAAAAACATTTTGTATGCTAATTATGTATAAAATAATAGGTTGAGCATGCTTAGATATAATTATGGAACAACTATTATGGATGAGTGCCCTAGGGGCAATTTAGTTATTTTTTTTGTGTATTATGATATTTATCCTAAAAATTATGTCTAATATATATTATCTGTTGTTGATTATACGATCATATGTTTTGGACGATTTAAAAGTGTGTAATAGGGTTTTGTATGCAAAAACATGTGTAAGGGTGAAATGGTCTTTTGACATAGCTGATAGTTTAAATTTCATAATAAATAATTAGATTATTTTATTTTAGGCTTTTCGTGGAAAATTAATAAATAAAATGGATTTAGTATTTAAATGGACGATAATCTAATAATTATTGGCCTCAGGGGCATTTTGGTTATTTCAACCTAATGTACCCAAACATGAATAATTGGACATAGGATGGCCTTAGACTTTTAATAAGTTGACCTTAGTGTTGAATTTGACCTTTTTTTGGACCTTTGACCTTAGAGTTGACTTGGATAATTGAAAATAAAGGAAAAATGGATAAGTATGAAAATGAGAATAATTATGCAATATGTTATTTGTGATCACCTTAAAAAATACTAATACATAAAGTAGAAGACCTTGAGTTTGGGAATGGTTTCTCTCTAGGGTAGCTACCTTAAAAAGGAGATAGAATTCATCCATTTGTTTGGGTTTCTGGTGTGCCGATTTTGCCCTAGTAAGGCCCTAGTCTACTCTATAGGTAACCTACGGGCCCTATAGGGGGTACCAATACTTAAGGATTAGGTATCCAAGGTGAGAAGGGTATTGTGTGCCTCACGCATTAGTATGACCAGAGTGCTTTTATACCTTTGGGTTGGATGGTTAGAGGGTACTGTGATGCCTTGTGTGCCGGTATGACCGGTATACTTTTATGTCTACGGGTTATTGTTGTATACCTCTTGAGTAAATAAAAATAGAAATGATATGATTTTATTGGAATGATTATTATTAGATATTGAATTGGTTTGGTAGTAGCCTTTGTGCATACCTGTGGTTTTGGATATTAGCCTTTATGCCCACCTATGGTTTGGTAGCAGCTTTTGTACCTACTTATAGTTTGTAGCCTTTGTGACTACCTTTATTTTTGGTAGCAGTCTTTGTGCCTACCTGTGGTTGGTACTTGGCAGTAGCCTTCGTGCCTATCTATAGATTCAATAGCATCCTTTGTACCTAACTATATTGGTATTATGTCTGTGAGCATACCTATGATGTTATAGATTTTATTATACTGTACTTTTAAGTATACCTGTGATGTTATGTATGTTGTTATATTGTACCTGTAAGTATACCAGTGAGGTTATGGATTTTATTGTACTATACCTATAAGTATACATGTGATGTTATGGATTTTATTATATTACACCTGTAAGTATACTTATGATGATATAGATCTTATAATATTATACCTGTGAACATACCTGTGATGTTATGTAATTGGTTAGGGTTAATGCTGATACATGAATTATCCTGTAAAGGTTATAATTATGGTGTAGAGTGGGTTTCAATTATTACTTCAGAGAGCATCTTAGGGTGCGTAGTTGATAAGTGTTATTATATTCTAAATGAGCATGCATGAACAATAGGTAGTTTAGTAACTATTGCTTATTTGTTATGATTATTGTGTTTGGATCATCTCATGCATATCTTAATGTTTATACCATGTATTGTCATGATGCCTTATGGTTATTGCATTAGGGTTTTCTTCTAGTCATACTTCAAATAGTATATCTGGGTTGTTCATTTGATAATTTTAGTTGTTTTATATGAATGAATATGAGTAGCACGTGACCTCGATGGAATTTGATTATCTAAATGATTACTATATCTCAATCCTCTTATGTGTATGTATATGTCTTATACAATGTAGTTGTATGCCTTGCATGCGTTCCATACTGTTTTATCATATTAGTTTGGTACAAAGGGTTGCTAAGTATTGTAGTACTGAAAGATTCATTTTGGTAGGCCCTTGCTTATTCAATGGGCAGTGAACTTTGCAAGTCAGCTCCCGAGTTCAGTTGAAAGTTTTCAGTCGGTTTTGAGAGCGTAGGAATATCTGGTGTCTCTTATGTTATCTCATATCTGATTGTATTTGGACTTTCATGTCCTCCTGTAATTTCTCTCTTAAGTTTTGGTAGACTACTAATGTTACTTTTAACTGGCACCATAATAATCTATTATTTCCTATATTTTGACTTTTGTAATTATTTTATTTAAGTAAAGTAATATTTTAGCCTTAGCACTTAGTATAAGAATGGTAGATGATGCTAGACTTATACTGAGTGTGGCGGTTACACCAATTAATTTTGTAATCAACATTTCTACAAAACGAAATTTTTTTAGTACTAAAAATGGGAGTGTTACAAGACTGATGTACCTTTCAAGGAAAAACACATCTAAGCCACTACTATCGTTTGATGTAATGGAGCCATATAAATACCTCGGGCCAACTTATGTTATCATTCACTTTAAATGATTAGTATCTTATTTAGTGTTGATTATGCCAAGATCATTTTACAAGACTCATACACTCATGCATGTCTTAATATTGATAAACATGTAAACACACTCACTTAATTATCAAACCTCAAATCCTAATATCAATACATAATTATCTTTAACATTCATATACTGTAGTAACTCCATTTTACATATATAAATAACACGTATCAACATTATACCACAAATATATACTTTCACATTCCCCCCTTTCAAGATATCATATCATAGCATGATCATAATCAATATTATCCACATAAAGTTTTAAACAAGATATGCATACAATACATAATATACATACAATCCTAACTAAGACATGAATCCTTGCTGAAAAGGACATCAGGCTCTAAACACGTAATCCTAAACCACTTCCTCTAAGATCACCAGAAGGTTACCTAATAATTTTTAATTATAACTTAAGGATATGAATTGGGGGAAAAGTTAAGTTAAAGGACAAAGGAAATGGAGATAATCAAAATACATGGAGAGCTTGGGTTGCATGGGAGTGTGGTGGAGGTTGTAGTGGTGCTAAGGTGGTGTAATGGCGGTGCTAAAGTGGAGCATGGGTGTGCTACAGGGGTGAATAACTAAGGAAAAGGAGTGGCATGGGCATGTAACAAGCAACACATACACTGGTTGAGGGCTGAAAACACACACGGGTAGGTTGTGCAAGGATCACATGGGCCTACATGAAGCGAAAGGAATGGGTGGACATGTTTGGGTGTGAGACAGTGCATGGGTTGTGCAAGTGTGCATGGCTGTGTGCCTAACTCCTGTGATAGGGAATGGTTGGGGCATGTGAGGTACACACGATTTTGGCCTAAAAAATAATAATAGAGCATGATAGGGGAGGAGGAAAAGGAAGTGGCATGGGGACGAAATAGGCAGCAACGATGAGGGGGAATGATGAAGTGGTAATGGCAATCAGTTTCCCGGGGTAAAGGTGGTGCTTTGTGGTGTGTGGTGGCATGATGGTGATGGTTGGTGATGACTTTTGACCGTAAGTGCACGGTATTGAAGTAGCATGCAATGTCAATCCCATAGAGACTAGGAAGTGAGAATTGGGATAGTGAAAAGATCTCCTATGTCTAGACTAACGATAGGGGCAGATGATGTCTAACTCTAAATAAAAATAAAAAGTGCAAACTAAATCTAACTATAATATAAGAACAAGTGAAATTCAATTAGGGAAAATGCTAAGGTTTTGGTCAATCCCCTTAGGTAACCATGAGTTAAACTCATACAGGACTCAAGTTTCAAACTAGCAACCTCACTTTAGGTATTTGGAACACTCCTCTCTCGTGTTTATTTATATGAATTAATTTTGAAGTTTCGCTCAAGTCCTTGCACTCATGAACATTATCACCCATATTCTTGCAATACTTCTCAATTCTCCACCACTATAAAGACTTAGAACACACAATAATCAAGAGGTCTTATTAAGGTTGTAACGGGGTCAAAGGTAAGAAGGTTAAGACATTTTTTTTCCTTTTTGGGCTACAAGTCTAGAACTAATGAGGTGTGAACAATAATATTTATACAAGTCTCTTTCACTTTTTTCAATATATTTTTTTCTCCTTTTTTTCTCTTCCATTTTTTTTTTCAATAGTCTCAACATCTTCAATATGACAAAAACAACCCATATTTCTTATTCTATTTTTTTTCTTTTTTTTTTCTACAATATAATCATTCACCTTTTCATACCTCCCCCATGCTTAAGATACACCATACTCATACATTTGTTTTCAATATACTCATCACCCTACTAGCTCTAGACTAAGGTAGGGATACACGGATAAATGTTATAGGTGTGGTTAGATCAACAAAATAAGCTAAAAGCTCAAAAGGGTTAGCAAAGGATAAAATGTCAAGGTTAGGCTATTTGGATGATGTAGGTTTTATAAGAAAGGAAAGCGTGCCTCTATCATCTTAATGCATATCATAAGTCATATGTAATTTTGAAGAAAATCATTGCAAGTTCTAGTTTCACAAGCCATGGTGGGACATCAAACATAAGAAAAATATTAATACTACTTTTTGATGAATTGGTCTTTTAGGCTCAATATCTCACAAGGTCCAAATAAAAATGCCAGTTCTAATCATTTAAATCATAGAACAAGTCACCATATTAGTTGCACTGCAATGAACCATAGAAAAGTCTCAATGCATATATGACCTTCAATTTCACCAACATAATTACACTTGTCCCTTAAGAATGCAAACAAAACATTTAAGCTAAAAAAAATCAAAATCATTTTCAAGAAAATGTTAAGGGGTCTCAACAAGTCAACTCAATTTACTACAACCTCATGTTAAATAGCCTTCTATTGTCATTATTAAAAGATTATTTCCCAATTTTTTTGTTTTTATTTCAAAATTTTCATTATTTTTTTTAATTTTATTTTTTTTTAAACATAAGAAATGTATAATTATAAATATAATGTAAGAAACAAAAGCAAAGGAAAATGTAGCCCTACAATATCTCCCCCATGCTTATAATTCACATTGTCCCCAATGTGCCGACAAGGTAAAAGGGAAGAGAGGAAATCATAGACCATGTTTACTTAGTGGGTGGTGGTGCAACAGTGGTAGAATGTCCCTCGCTAGTTCTAGATCTCTTTGGAGCCATGAGTAGTCTACACGTGTGGTTGGTAAATCAAAAGCCTTAAAATCTCCCAACACTTCAACACTTAGATTTTTATCGCTTCTTCATTTTTCTCCTTCATTTTGTTGTTATTCTTTGGAACCCACATCATCCTATTTAAGATTTCATCATCTAAACTAATATAAATACAAAATATCTATGAGTTATTACAAGCTACAAAAATCAAAAGTGAAAAAAAAAACTAGGCAAATGAAAGCATAAACTTGGGTTGTCTCCTAAGAAGTGCTTGTTTAAAGTTGTTAGCTCAACTCCGTCATGTCTATTTTTTGTTGTTCAAGAGAATAACGGTCTTGAGTTGTTCAACATCACCACTATTATATGGTTTTAATCATTGACTGTTAACCATGAACGTTCCTTTTTTAGGATGTGAAATTTCCATCGCATTGGAGGGATATAAGTTTATGACCGAGAATGGGCCGGACCATCGAAATTTCAACTTTCTAGGGAAAAGCCTCAACCTAGAATTAAATAGAAGCACTTGTTGTCCCTTAAAAAAATCGCGCTTGGAAATATGCTTATCATGTAACTTCTTGGTATGTTCTTTGTAAAGATTTGCATTCTCATACGCGTCAAAACTAAACTCTTTCTTTTTGTTCAACTAAAGTTTCTTGTTCTTACTTGCATCACTCAAATTAAAATTTGTTAATTTTAATGCCTAATATGCTTTATGTTCAAGTTCAGTTAGAAGATAGCATGTCTTCCAATATAACAAACGGTAGGAGGACATGCCAATTGGAGTTTTGTATGCTGTTTTATAATTCCAAAGCACATCATCTAATTTGATAGACCAATATTTTTGTGTTACACTTACGGTTTTCTCCAAAATCCATTTAATCTCACTATCGGTTACTTTAACTTGACCACTTGTTTGAGGATGGTAGGAAGTTGCCACTTTATGCTTGACTCCATACTTAGCTAGGAGGGATTGAAATTGTTGATTGTAAAAATGCTTTCCTCCATAGCTAATGATAGCTCTAGGTGTGCCAAATCGCGTGAAAATATTTTGTTTCAAGAATTTAACAACCACCTTGGCATCATTCTTGGGAAGTGCCACAACTTCTACCCACTTGGATACATAGTCCACAGCCACAAGGATATACTCATTACCAAAAGAACAAGGGAATGGTCCCATGAAGTCTATACCCCAAATGTCAAACAACTTACAAACCATGATATTAGTTAAGGGCAATTCATGTTTTTGGGATATATTCCCAACCCTTTAACGCCTATCACAAGCATAAACAAAGGAGTGAGCATCCTTAAAAATATTAGGCCAATAAAAGCCACATTGTAAAATCTTAGCCACGGTTCTAGTTGGTCCAAAGTGACCTCCAACCTCCCTATTATGGCAATGTTCTAGGATGGAGTAAATCTCTTGATCATTCACACACCTCCGAATTACTTGATCAACACAAATTCTAAATAGGTGCGTACCATCCCAAAAATAATACTTTACCTTAGAAAGAAACTTCCTTCTTTGGTGATATGAAAGATGAGTGGGTAAGATGTTACCTGCTAAGAAATTGGCTATATCAGCATACGATGGAGTAGGTGTGATTTGAACTTTATAAAGGCACTCATCCAAAAATTCTTCATTTATGGAATTGGTTGACTCTTCTATGATAGCTTGAGGAAGTCATGAGAGATGATCTGCAACACTGTTCTCACTCCCCTTTTTATCTTTAATCACCAAGTCAAACTCTTAGATTAGTAATATCCATCTTATTATCCTAGCCTTAGCATCGTTCTTAGCAAACAAGTACTTTAATATAGGGTGGTTAGTGTAAACAGTGACTTTATTCAATAATAAATAAGAATGAAACTTATCAAACGCAAATACTATGGCCAACACTTCTTTTTTAGTAGTAGTAGAATTCAAAATTCTACTAGCATGGTAAATCGTTTGAAAAAGTTTATCTTTCCTTTGACCCAACACAACACCAATAGAAAAATCACTTGAATTGCACATTAGTTCAAAGGATAAATTCCAATTAGGAAATGCCATAATAGGTGCACTGATCAACTTTTCTTTCAACGTATTGAACGCATGCAAACACTTATAAGAAAAAATGAAAGTAGCATCCTTAACAAGCAACTCACATAGGGGCTTAGCTATTTTTGAGAAGTCTTTAATGAATCTTTGATAAAAGCCAGCATGCCCCAAAAAACTCCTGACACCTTTAACATTAGAGGGAGGGGGAAAATTTTCAATTACTTCAATTTTCACCTTATCAACTTCAATCCCCTTGTCAGAGATTTTGTGACCTAGAACAATCCCCTCGTGGACCATAAAATGACATTTTTCCTAGTTAAGGACTAAATTTGTGTCTTCATATCTTTTCAACACTTTATCCAAATTATTTAGGTATGCATCAAAAGAATATCTAAACACAGAAAAATCATCCATAAAAATTTCCATGAAATCCTCTACCATTTCATGAAAAATTGCCACCATACATCTCTGAAAAGTAGCCGGAGCATTGCACAATCTAAAAAGCATTCTCCTGTATGCAAACGTACCATAAGGACATGTAAATGTTGCTTTTTCTTGATCTTCAGGTGTAATAGGGATTTGAATGTAACCCGAATACCCATCATGAAAATAGTAGAATTCGTGGCCTGCCAGTCTCTCTATCATTTGATCAATGAAGGGAAGAGGGTAATGGTCTTTTCTAGTGGCATCATTTACTTGTCTATAATCCATACAAACACACTAGCCTATTATCGTACGTGTAGGGATCAATTCATTCTTGTCATTAGCTACAACAGTAATACCCCCTTTTTTAGGTACCATCTGCACTAGACTAACCCACGAACTATCAGATATGGGATAAATTACACCTGCATTGAGTAATTTTATCAACTCTTTTTTCACCACTTATTGCATCGTGGGATTAAGTTGTCGTTGAGGTTGCACCACTAGCTTACAACCCTCCTCCATCAGAATTTTATGCATGCATATAGATGGACTGATTCCTTTTAAGTCTACAATGGTCCACCCAAAAATTCTTTTGTACTCCTTCAATACCCTCACTAGCTTCGCTTCCATCAACCTACTCAAAGAAGATGAAATAATCACTGGAAGAGAAGTAGAACCATCTTAAAAAAAAATTTCAAATGAGAGGGGAGAGGTTTGAGCCCAAGCTAAGGAGGCTCTTCAATGGAGGGTTTTAATTTTTTTTATCTCATCATGCTCCAAACCTCTAAGTGGCGGCCTTAAAAATCTAGGATACAAAGGAAACACCTCCAAATAATGGATTACGTTTGTAAGGTTCTCATTTTCCTCATGCTCACCAAGTCCATTCATGAGACATGCTTATAATGGGTCATCTAATCTGTTCGTCTGAAAATACTCACTAATACACTCATAAATAGAATCAATGCGTAAGCAGGTATCTTCTTTGTGATGGTTTTTCATGCCATCAAATACATTAAAAACAATTTGTTCATCATTGATCCTTAAAATTAGTTTACCCTCATGAACATTAATAAGAGTTCTACCTATCACCAAAAATGGTCTCCCTAGAATTACAGGTACCTCATGGTCCTCTTCCATCTCCAGAATGATAAAGTCCACTAGAAATATGAACTTGTCAACCTTTACCAGCACATCTTCAATAATACCACGCTAATACTTGATTGATCGATCTGCTAGTTGGAGAGATATAGTCGTTCCCTTTGGTTCACCTAATCTAAGCTTCCTAAAAAATGGAAAAGGGCATGAGGTTAATGCTTGCACCAAGATAAAAAACAACTTATCAAAATGTAAACTACCAATATTGTAAGGAATAGTAAAACTCCCTGAATCTTCTAGCTTAGGCGTTAGTTTGTTTTGGAGCACAGCAGAACACTCCTCATTAACCATCTAGTAATCCTCAAGTTTCCTTTTGTTAGCTAAAATTTCCTTTAAAAATTTAGCATAACTAGGCATTTAGGTTAAAGCATCAGCAAACAGAATATTTATATGTAATTTCTTAAAAATTTCAAGAAACTTAGAAAATTGTGTATCCAACTTTTATTGTTTCAACCTTTGGGGAAATAAGATGCGAGGTTGATAAGGTTTTACCTTTTGATGTAAACCCTCACCAAGTGTGGGGTCATCTCTTACATTCTGTTGAGAATTAGAAATTTCTATGGGCTGCTCATCAACTGCCTTTTTCTTACCCTTTTCTATAAGCTCGGAGATGTTATATCAGATAACTCTTTACCACTCCTCAAAGTGATTGCCTTTGCATCCTCCCATGGATTTCTTTTTATAATGCTAGGTAAGGTTCCCTGTTCTCTTTTGGAGATCATATTTGCCAACTGTCTTACTTGCACCTCCAAGTTCTTCAAAGAAGCCTCCTGATTTTGCATTCGAGTTTCTTAATTTTGGAATCTAGACTCGCTTTGGTTTATGAACTTAGTAAGAAATTCTTCTAAACTTGGTTTTGGTTCAGGGGTTGTGGTTTGGTATCCTGGAGGTGGTCTTACTTGACTTGGAGCTTGGATTGGGTTTTGATTTCTCCAAGAAAAATTTGGGTGATTCCTCCAGGCAGGATTGTAGGTGTTTGAGTATGAATTATTGTTGGTCCTATCAAAATTTGACACAAAATTAGCCTTTTTAGAATATTATATAAAAGGGTTACCCACCTGGCACTCAGAGCTAGTGTGAGGTCCACCACATAAGTCACATCTCATAATCAGGACCTACATAGTAGACCCACTCAAGTTAGCTACTTGTTTAGTCAAAGCATCTAACTGAGCCAAAAGAGTAGTGACGACATCGATAGAATGGATGCCTACACTCCTACTTGGTAATCTCTCAACATGCCACTAATTACTATTAGCTTTTAACTCCTCAATAAAATCATAGGTATCTTTTAGGGCCTTATTCATTATTATCCCACCTACAGCTACATCAAGCATGAACGATTAGTAGAAAACAAACTGTTATAAAAAGTCTAAACCTGTAGCTAAGTAGGTAGACTATAGTGAGGACATTTTCTCAGCAATTCTTTGAATCGTTCCTATGCTTCATATAACGATTCTTGATCATACTGCAAAAAAGTAGTAATATCATTTCTCATCTTAGTAGTTTTTGATGGTGGAAAAAAATTTAGCAAGAAAGTGCCGAGCCATATCATCCCATGTAGTAGTTGATCCCATCGGCAAAGAATGTAACCAACTCTTAGCTTTATCCCTAAGAGAGAAGGGGAAAAGCCTAAGCCTTATGACATTATCAGAAACCCCATTCCGCCTAAAAGTATCACAAATCTCAAGGAAATTAGCAATATGAGATTTGGGTCATCGTTTGGCAGTCCTCCAAATTAAACTACTGTTTGAATCATCTGAATAATGGCCGGTTTAATTTCAAAGTTGTGTGCCTATAAGGCTGGTCGTCTGATGCTGGAACTTGTACCATCTAGATTTGGGGTGGCATAGTCTTTAAGAGATCTACCCACTGGAGCTTGTACTTGTACCTGAAGTGGTGCCTGTGGAAGAGCCGGATTGTGTTGTAAATTTGGATTCAACACTTGTGGAGGACGCATGTCTTGGGGATTAAGAGCTTGTTGATTCCCAGTGTGTTCCATGCCTTCAGCACATCTATCCACTCTGTGCAACCTATGGAAAGTCCTCTCAATCTCTGGATCAAATGGCTCTAATTGACCCCCACAAGAGTGGATCATGCACTAGAGATCCTGCACAAAGTTATAAAACCACTCGAACAAGCTTTAGAAGGATCAAAAATAAAATAAAATAGAAACAAAAATGTCTAAAGCAAAGAAAATATCTTGGATCCCGAGGTCACTTGTTACCTGTCTTCTGACCGCAAGTGCATGGTGTTGAAGTAGCATGCAAGGTCATTCCCACATAGACTAGGAAGTGAGCAATGGGATAGTGAAATGATCTCCTATGTCTAGACTAACGATAGGGGCAGATGATGTCTAACTCTAAATAAAAATAAAAAGTGCAAACTAAATCCAACTATAATATAAGAACAAGTGAAATTCAATTAGGGAAAATGCTAAGGTTTTGGTCAATCCCCTTAACCCCAATGTGATAGAATATTTACCCCAAATTCCAAATCAAAACACTTTGTCATAAATGCTAACTGAAGTATGCATTGTAATGCTCTCTCCAGCCACTACACTCTATTGTCTATTAAGACTCATCTATCTCTAGTATGAATGCAAAAATAGGCAACACATTATTATGTATCATATTCCCTTTTTTAGTTGTAGAAGATAACCAACGTCTCTCAACTTTGTGGTTTGATTTCTAGTCATGCTAATGGAACCCACTCCGACTCATCTCTCGAATCTCACCGGGCTTCTCTAAATAATAATAGAAAAGTGATCAATTTTCTCTATTATTCCAATTAAATCATTAGTACAACACATATGACAAGAAATTAGATTGGGCAGGGTTCAGATTCTCAACACATCTCGATTAGGGGATTTCCCTTCACCTCATCATAGATTAGTTAGCCAATCATGGCTTTCATTAAGCTCAAAATCTTAAATGTAGAGAATTGCATCAATGGAAAACAATAAATAAAACTCAAAGGAAAAATACAATAACCCCTTTATTCAAGATGAGAAATTCAATGTTCTATCTGTCTGACCGGGAATAAGAAATTGAGATCAAGAGATGGAAGATTGTGGATGAATTGGAGGTGGGATTGGATTGGGTGATGCCAAACAAGTAACCCTAGACCTCTCTTTTATGCTCTCCAAGTGGCCATCTATTAATCCCATCTGTCCCTCTTCCAAAATGAATGAAAAATATTTTTATATAAACGTAACCGTCCATCAATACAACCGTGTAAACCAACATGGCAGTGTTGTTTCCATTCTTTAGCTTTGCGCATGTTTTGTATTCCAGCCATAACTTCTTTGTTTGACTTTAGATTGAGCTGATTTTTGATGTGTTCGAAATATACTGAAAATATATACAACTTTCATGTTCAAAACTTTTCCAAATTCATATATCACCATGTTTGGATTTTTAATTCTTTATTCCTTTTCATACTTTGAGCACTCACGTTTGCTTCTGTTTTATTCCAGCTATTGTGTTTTAGCTCTTTTTGATCCCATATTCTTGAAATACCTACAAAATATGATCAAGAGAAGTAAAAAAGAGCAAGTAGACTAAATTATGAAAAAAATCATGATATAATCACATTAAATCTTCATGTTAAAGTCCATATGATTGACATAATTCATGCCTATCAGTTGGCATCGATAAGACAGAGAAGGAAATAAAGAAGAAGAAGGAAGGTGATTGGGGGCTATAGTTACTCGATGGAGAATTTAGGATGTGGAGTTGGTTGAGCATTAAATGAGTTAAGGCTTTGGGAAATATATATATATGCGTGTATGGTGGTGTATATGGTGAAGGTTGGTGTAGAAGGGGATGACATGCATGAAGGAAATGATGGGGGGACGTTGCATGATTGGGGAATGGGTTTTGGGATAAAATTCAATGGGAAATGTCCTTTGAGATGAAGGAGATGATGGTTGATGATGTAGAATCATGGAAAAGGAACTATGTCCAAGATAATTTTACATAAGGAAAGGAGGAAGAAGAAGAAGAAGAAAAAGAATTTGACCACTCATGTGGGAAAGAAAAAAGGGGAAAATATGGAAAAGGAGAAAGAGAAAAGGAAAAGGGGAAAGAAAAAAATAAGTGTCATTTTAGAAGTAGGTTTAGGTTAAAATAATTTACATTAGGGTATTAGGATAATTGAATTGATAACCATTCGGGGATAAGTTTAGGTTAAAGAGAAATATATATTACCTTGAATAAAAGTCAGGATTAGGTTAAGATTTTTGATTAAAGGGTAAGGTAAAAATATCAATTTATCAAGATTAGAGTTAGGTTAAGGTGTTAATTATTTGGGACCAATATTGTAAAAAGTTTGAGGTATACATCACTACCCCTTTAAAAGAGACTTGGTATTCGAACTCAACAAGTCAAGGTTGGGGAAGAAGAGAAAAACTATTTAAGTAGTACCCCCTTAAAGAGAGAGAACCCTAAAGCCTAACACACGTGTTGAAAATCTCAGAATACAACTCACACATATCCTTCTCTACCTCCTAGGTCATCTCCTCTACTCCATGATAGCTATAAAGAATCTTCATAAGTGGAACTAAGCTCATTTGGGTTCAATGCACCTTAGTGTAGAGAATTCGTAATGGCCTCTCCTTGTAAGTTAATGAATTGTTGTGCTCGATTTCATTGGGCTTAATCACATAGGACAAATATGTGACATACTACTTCAGTTGAGAGATGAGGAAGACGTTATGAACTCAGGCCATCTTTGGTGGGAGTGATAAGTGGTATGTAACCTCACTAACCCTATCAAGAGTCTCTTAAGGACTAATGTATCTTGGACTGAGCTTACACTTTTGACTAAATTTTTGCACCCCTTTAGTGGGTGAAACCCTCATAACACTCTATTCCTCGACTCAAACTTGTCACTACAACACCTTTAATCAGCATATCTCTTCTAACGACTCTGAGTTGCTCTCATTTTATGATGGATTAACCAAACTTACTAAGTTGTCTCTTAAATCATCTCTAATCCAAGTACAAGTGCCTCACTAATATCGCTCTAGCACAAAGGTGTCAGACATTAACATCCTTATAGTGCTTCATAGGCTGCCATCTCCATGCTAGCGTGATAACTGTTGTTGTATGAGAACTCAAATAAATGTAGATGGACCTCCCAACTCTCCTAAAAGTCCAAAATTCATGCTTGTAGCATATCCTTGAATATCTGAATCGTCCTCTTAGTCTTCCTATTTGTAGCTAGGTGGAAGATGGTAATCATTCTCAATCTTGTACCTATAGCCTTTTGTAGCTTCCCTCTAAAGTGTGAAAAGAATCTTAAATCCCAATTGGAGATTATGTTGGTAGGTGTATCATGCCTACTCACCACTAATCTCATATAAGAATCGGCCAACTAATCCATATTTCAAGTCGACGTCACAAACACTACTGACTTCATTAACCTATCAAAGATAACCTAGATTCTATCACACTCACTGCAAGTCCTTGGTATCCCACTCAAAAAATCCATCGAGATGGATTCCCACTTATCCCTCAGAACATTTAAAGGATGGAAAAACCCTGTAAGTATCTGGTGCTTGATCTTGATCTTCTGATAGGTTAGACATCTTGACATGAACTCTACTACCTCTCCTTTCAAACAAGACCACAAGTAGATCCTCTGTAGGTTCTTGTAAAACTTATCCCCTCTTGGATGATGGAATAGATAGTACAATGACCCTCCTCTAATATTAGATGTTTGAGGCTACTACAACTTAAGGTACACACTAAGAACATTTGTAGCAGATGCTACCATTCTCATGAACCTAGAAGCCTTCAGATCAATAATCTTGAATCATCTTCTAAATTCTCTCAAGTTTAACATCCCTAGACTGTAGTGCTTAGATCTCATCAAAAACTATTGGTGCAATAATTAAGGTACTCATCTAGACCTCTAGGTTGCCATGTTGGACCATCTCTATCCCTATCACACCTAGCTCCTCCAACAACCGACTAGCCACCACACAAGTATTTAAAGAGTGGGATATCTTCCTACTCAAGGAATCTACAACAACATTAGCCTTACTTTCATGGTATTTCAAATCAATATCATATTCCTTCACCAACTTTATCCATCTCATCTACCTCATATTCAACTCCTTCTTAGTGAATATATACTCGACGATCTTATGGTTGGTGAAGAATCTGCATTGAGTTCCATATAGATAATGCCTCTAAATCTTTAGTGTAAAGACAACCGCTACCGACTCCAACTTATACATTGGATAATACTACTCATACCATGCTATATCAATACATAATCTAGTCTATACTTTAATGTGCTACTATAGACCTCAAACCCATCCGATCAAGATGGTAGAATCAAAATTGGTTCCAAAGTCAAACACCACTTCAAATCCTAAAATTCCCCCTCAAATGCATCTTCCTACTAAAATCTGGTCATCATCTTTAGAAGGTTTGCCAAAGAAAGAACTAGCTTATAGAAAGCCTTAAAAAATTATCTATAGTACTCAACCAAACCTATGAACTTGCAAACCTCACAGATGTTAGTTGGTGCCTTCCACTCATTCATTGCTAAACTCTTTACTAGATTCATGATGACTCCTCTTATTGACACCACGTGACCCAAGAATGCGACTTCCCAAAGCCAAAAATCACACTTATGATAATATAGTACATAGGTGTTATTCATGTTCCTCTCCACTCTTAGAGTATACTAAAAATATCATCGATGATAACCACCACAAAATTATTGTGGAATAGGAAAAAAATCCTCTCCATCAAGTTTATAAAGATGATATGTTCATTTGTGAGCTCAAAAGGAATCACTATGAACTCATAGTGACCATACTGTATCCTAAAAGCCTTCTTCATGATGTCTGCCTCTACAATGAAAAATTAGTGATGTCATAACATCATGTTGATCTTTAAGAAGATCAAAACACCTCGAAGTTGATCAAACAAGTCATCAATCCTCCGAAGTAGGTAGCGGTTCTTCACTATTAACTTATTCAGACCCTGATAGTCTATGCATATATGAAGGCTTCCATCCTTCTTTATAAAGATAAACAGTGCCCCCATGGAGACACATTTAGACGAATGTACCTGTGAGTCAATAAATTCTCAATTTGGGCCTATAACTCCAATAACTCTATTAGTGCCATCTAATAAGGAGTCTTCAAAAATGGATCTTCCCCTAGTAATAACTCTATAGTAAAGTTTATCTCTCGTACTGGTAGCATACGTAGTTGTATCCGAAAAAAATTTGGAAACTCCTGAGCAACAAAAATGTCCTCTAACACCAATATATCCTTGTTCAGCTCTTAAACTCCTCATAAATATTTAGGGTAACCCCTTTGTACCAATGTATATAGTGTATGGGTATATATAACATTTGTTGTAGCCCTTAGCTTTCATCTCCTATAGGAGACCTTAGCACCATGAAGGTTCCGCAACATGACTCACTCCTATATGCACTCTATCATCGCTTGGTATCTCCCCAACATATCTATCCCTATGATAAGTTGAAGTCTTGTAGGTCCAATTCTACCAAGTCCACTATAAAGTTTACCCCGCTTATCTCTAAGGCCATACCCTAGTAATGCCTAGTGCAGTCTAATCTTTCCTCAGAGGGAAACAACATAAAAATAGATACACTAGCTATAAAAGATAAAGTAGCTCTACTAATGGAAATAGTAGATACAAATGATAGAGATGCCTCTAAATCAAACAACTCATAAGCTAGTAATGAGAGGATGGAGAATGTATTAGTGACTATGTCCAGCTATCGATCAGCTTCTTCCTAGATAATGGCATGCAAGAGCCCACTTGACTATCCTCCCTGGAATCCTCTACGATACCCTCTAGATCCCTAAGTATATTCTTCCTAAGTAAAGGGGCGAGGCCTCTATGGTTTTCCCTTAGCCTCCCTTGGTTATCCATTGGCTGGAACAGGTGCCCTCTATTGCTATTGTTGTTATGGCTGATAAGGCCACTATTGATAGGCTTGTTGTTATGATACTAGCGGTCCCTAATATTAGAATTAACTCTACTAATGCTAGTACTCAAATGATCGGTGGCCTAATTGAACATACACCCTACACTAAATAGGAGTTCCCAAATAGTCTTTCCTTATATTATCTAAGCCATAGAAACAACACATGAAGCACCTCATCTATCCTGTAGGTCTACTTTGTCCACCCGTTTGACCCCTGGGTTGATAACTTAAAGGTTAAACTACTAGGAACTATATCCTTCCTCCATAAGCTTGTGTCTCATGCTTCCTCTTACCTAGAATTAATGTCTACCCCTGTACCATAGTAGTGACAACACACGCCCACCTATATAAGGTGGCTAAGTCTTAAAAGACCACCACAACCATCATTCTACAAATGCTAAAATAGGGCCCTTCTCAAATTAGTAGACCACCATTTACTTACTAGATGCTATACTCGGTGTAAACATTAGTAACTCTACGAGTTGGGCATGGTATTGCCTCATTGTCATACCTCTTTGATTTAGCTACATAAGATCATTTACCTTATCCTTTTTAAGACTCTCGGGGTAAAAATTGGTACGAATCTTCTTCTTGATGTCATCTTAGGACATCGATGGTCCTCCTTATGCACAAAAACCTACTCACTAGGGTAAAAATTGGTACATATTGCCTTCTTGATGTCCACCTAGGACATCAATGGTCCTCCATATGCCTCATCGCAGAAAGAATGCATTCTTACTTATATTCACCAAGTCCTTCCATGATACATGTTGTACATTATGTTCATGAATGATAAATTAGCATACCTATATACATTGAGGGAGCAACATGGGTTACTTAGTACGTAACATACTAATGTACCCATTTGTTAGGTCACGTACTTACTTCTATAAGTAGAGGATTGTGTGCAGGTCTTTAGGGATGGCCAATAAAAGGCCTACCTTAGTTTGATCAAGGCTTGTGATCAAGGACATCTAGAAGGTTTTGGTGGGGTTTGTAGAGGACCACGGTATTTTTTTGGGCCTCGTGCCCAACCTATGTTTTGTAAGCCCATATTTTTAGTATGTATTCTATAATGATTTGATCAGAACCCATTAGGGTTGTCTGATGTAAACATTTTTGGAATCATTTTAGTTAAATTGTTATTTGCACACTTTGCTTTTTTAGTGTTTGATTGGTTTAACCTTGTATATGATATAGGGTAGGTAGCCGACGTTTATCATATGTTAGGTAATGTAGTAACACCTAATTTTTTTAAGTGTTTTCTACTTACACAACATATTTTAACGAAATTTTTTGGTAGTAAAAAATGAGGATGTTACAAACACAATTACAAAGATTAGAATCTAGATTTGTCAAACAAGAATCGGTCCAAAATATCTAAGAACAAAGGGAGTTCTATGGAGACCAAATGGGTATTTCAATACAACCAACCAATCCTGCAAATGAAAGATATCTAAAATCATGAGTAGACCATGATGAAGAGTCCATAAGCAGTGGAAATAATCAAAAGTTCCATGAATATCAATCAAAGTATCATAAAAAAGAGGATAAAGGCAATAAACTTGATTTTGATGGTAAGCTTGATGTAGATTTATTTTTTGAGTGGTTACATGAGGTAAAGGCTATATTTGATTTCAAAGGTTATCATGATGAGAAAACATGTAAACTAGCTACTTTTAAGTTTAAAAATTTTGCTAGGATATGGTATGATAATTTGAAAAGGACTAGAGAACAAGAAGGAAACTCAAAAATCAAATCTTGGGATAAACTTAAGAAGCATCTAATGAAGAAATTTATACCTAAATAGTATGATCAAGATAATTATATTAGATTGAATACTCTTAGACAAGGACTTCTAAGCGTTCAAGAATATGTTAGGAAGATTGAAATATTAGCACTTATATGTGATATCTATGAAAAAATGGAACAAACATGTGCTTCATTTCTAGGAGGCCTTAATATGATGATTTGAGATAAAGTTGAAACTTGTATATATGATTCTCTTAATGAAATGATTAAGATATCCTTGAGAATTAAAAAGCAAATCAAGTATACTAAGGCTAATGCAAAGCAAAGTACTTCATCTACAAAATACCACTCAAGTACTCAATCTACAAAGTATGGAGAGGGTAATTCAAATTCTACAAGTATTGATAAAAAGAAAGAACCTACTCAAGAAAAGAAAGGTAAGAATAAATTCAATGAAGTCTCCACAAGGCAATGCTTTAAATGTTGAGCATTTGGACACTTTGCTTGAAAATGTCCCAATCAAAGAGTATTGTCCATACAAGAAAGTGAATCTATGGAGACTTGTGAAGAAGACACTAAATATGAGCCTGTTGAAGAAATTTCTAGTGAGTCATAGGAGGAGGAAAATGCTTGTCATGTATTGGAAAGAGTACTTCAATTCCAAGCTAATGAGCAATCTAATCAACGAGAAAAGATATTTAAGAGTAAAGGAAGAGTAAGAGCTATATTTTGTCGAGTTATCATTGAAAGTGGATCTTATATGAATGTAGCCAATGAGAGAATGGTGAAGGATTTGGGATTTAATACTACACCACTTTCAAAGCCTTATTCTCTTCAATTGTTAAACAAGGATAAAGGAGTCAGGGTAGCTAAACAAACCCTAATCTCATTTCGAATTAATAATTATCATGATGATGTGCTATGCGATGTTTTACCTATGGATGCATATGGAATCTTATTAGGTAGACCATGGTAGAATGATAGAAGTGCTATTCATAAGGGTATTACTAATGAATGTCTAGTTGAGAAGGATAAAAAAAAAGCATAAACTTATACTTTGTAAATGTGATAATGAGAATATACTCAAGAGTAAAAAAGAGCTTATTTTTACATGAAAAAGCTATGGTTAAATGTATTAAAGAAGAAGGAAGTTGTTATGCTATGATTATGAAGGAATCCCTATAAAGGGTGAAAAATAACAATAATCATCAATTAAAAAAATTTATTAATGAATATCGTGATATATTTCTGATGACTTACCATCTAGATTAAAACTTAAAAGAGGAATAGAACATGCTATATATTTAATGCTTGGTGTGTTTTCACCTAATTGACCTGCGTATCGATATAATCTAGAAGAGGCTAAGGAATTAGAGAGAAAAATAAAATAACTTAGGAAAAGGGTATGTGAGAGAAATCATGAGTCCACATTATGTACTTGTATTACTTGTTCCTAAAGAAGATGCTTTATCTAAAATATCTATGACATTGGTTATATTAGCTGTTAAATTATTAGGTTTTGAAATGTTAAAGGAGTTATATGCTAAAGATGAATATTTTGTTGACATCTATAATGTAGGTAAAAAGAATAATAGTTGTGGTAATTGTGTGCTATAAGATGACTTTCTTTTTAATCTTAATAAGTTGTGTATACCTTGTTCTAGTGTACGTGATTTACTTGTTAAGGAAGTGCATGAGGGGTTTATAGTTGGTCATTTTGGTACTTATAAAACTATGAAAATATTGCAAGAAAACTTCTACTAGACGTAAATGATAAAAGTACTATAAGCTATTATTAGGAGATGTATAATTTGTCAAAAAAGTAAAAGTTTCTTCCATAAAGGTTTGTATACTCTTTTACCAGTTCCTAATCAACCTTAGGAAAGTATTAGTATGTATTTTATCCGGGTTTATCAAGGAAACAAAGGGTAAATGATTCTATTCGAGTGGTAGTAGATAGGTTCTCTAAAATGGCACATTTCATAAATTGTAATAAAACTAATAATGTAACTTATGTAGCAGATTTATGTTTCTAAAAGATAGTAAGGTTATATGGAGTTCCCAAAAGTAAAGTGTCGGATAGAGATGTGAAATTTTTGAGCTACTTTTAGAAGATATTTTGGCATATGTTAGGTACTAAGCTGCTATTTTGTACTTCTCATCATCCACAAATCGATGGTCAAATCAAAGTGACTAATAGAACTTTAGAAACTTTACTATGAGGATTACTCAATAAATGTACTAAGGATTGGGATATAATATCGGCACATGTTAAATTTTCTTATAATAGGAGTCCTTCTAATACAAATAATTCACGTCCTTTTGAATTTGTCTATGGGATTAATCCTTATTTACCTATTGATATGTTGTTATTAAGAAAGGGTAATATTAATAATTATGATGCCAAAGAAAGAATCAAATTCTTTAAAAAAACTTCATGAATGAATTAAAACAACATAGACAAATCTAATACCTAACTCAAGCAATAAAAATAAATTCGATTTGGTATGGTTACACATAAGAAAAGAAAGATATCTTAACTTAAGAAAAAATTAACTTATGCCAAAAGTTGATGGACCATTTAAAATCTTAAGAAAATTTGGAAATAATGCAAATGAACTAGAATTACCTGAACACTATGGAGGAGTTTCTAGGACTTTTAATATTGGTGATTTATCGCCTTAATATAGTGATGGTAATTTGAGGAGAATTGTTTTTTTACAAGGAGATAATGATGTAGGAGTATATCAAGCTCAATCTCAATCTTACTCTTCTAAAGATGAAGAACAAGAATGAGCATACTTAGAGATGGTATCAATTGTTCTTGAAGATCTTAATACTTATAATGCTTTGCTAAGTAACTCTTGCAAGTATTATATATGTTTGCAAGAATATCAAACCATAAAATATCTTTGTTGTACAAGACAATGACATTACAAGGATTATAAAGTTGCATAGAAGACAAGGCTACTAGATGCAAAGCTTGATTATATATGTTAATCTAATGTCTTGCATATTTAGAGTTTGTGTAGCTTTGTTATTTTATTGTACACTTTTTAATGTTTGTATATTGCCATTGTAGTTACTATATATATATATATCGTGAATGGGTTTAGCTTTTTTTAATAAGGCTGTTTAAGTAGGCTTAATTAATGAAAGGTGGACTAAGTTCTGCATGTGTGTGTGTGTGTAGGGTATTGTACATTGAGATGGAAAGATAACATGAATTGAAGATCAAAATCAACAGTAGATAAAGAGTTTTGAATATATTCTTATTCTCTTCTTCTTCAAGTTTGAGTCTTGAGGAGTTGTAGATTGTTCCCTAGAGAAATAGGAGATTTCTCTATTAAAGGGACTAGATCTTAGATTATATCAATACCAAATATCAAAACCATTGTTTGACACAAAATCAAGTGTTTTGGTGAAGAATTTTGCAACTTGTGACCCCAAAATAAAAGTTCTGAATTGTAGAAGATTATTGTGTTATGATCTTCCACATTAAATGTAAGATAATATCATATATGATATGGTTAACTAGTAATGGTGTTATGTTATTATCATATATTTTAAGTTTATACTAGTGGTGATAAGTATTAGCTTCATGCTGTAAATAAAACATTAATAACATAAAGTAAAAAAAATAATATTTTAAGCTTAGTTATAGTGTGCTCTTTATAGTTAGCTACTTTAGATGTCAAGTTTGAGCTCTCCTATGTTAGTTTGACTAGAGACCATTGTGCACTAGCAAGCCCCTATGTTTGTTCTTTTAAGATTATATAGCCCTCTTAGAGGGTATACATACTTAAGTACTAGGTGACTATGGTGGTAGGTCATTTATACCGGAGTGTAATACTATTGGTTGGAGGTGGCCATCATTGTGTGATACCATTCTTAGATATTATTCTACCACCTTTGGTAGATACTATTATGTACTACAATCGATTTTGGTAGATGTTGTGGTGTACTACCCATTGAATTAAGGAATGGAGTTATTTGATCACCTTAGATAGAACACAATAATCTATTTTGATTCCATTGTAGTCTTGAGTTTAGTTAGCCTAGAGCATATTCTTATTATATTATATTTTCTTCTATGTTCATTGTATCATATATTCATGTTACCAAGTGTACTAAGTATTATCGTATGCCTCGTATGTGTGTTTGATGATTGCATATTTTTGTATGTTATCATTAATTCATATACCATTTTACTAAATGCTTATCATTTTATGATTATATGTATTGTATTATATGAGTTGACATGCCTATGTGGTGCACCTTATCTATTTAGGGTAGATTATATAACTCAATAAGTGCGTATTGCTATTATTCTATTTTAGATGATGTATTATATACATTTGATGATGATCTTGCCAACTCTCATGTTGTATTATAACACCCCTAAAATTTAGAATTAAAATTTTTTGTATAAAGAATTAAATGAAGAAGTTAAAATAGTAAATCATAGGGTATTAACGCCACAATCGATACAAGTCTGATTTCCTCGACGATTATCATACAAAGTACTAAGGCTAAAAATATTACTTCACTTAAATTAATAACATAGTTATAAGAATCAGGATAGATAGAATCAAAGCATCTTAATATCATTTCAAATAAAACCAAATATTAGTGGTTACAAAATTCAGTGAAAAAAAATACATAAAGACATAAGAGTACAATAACATTTGAATCAAAGGATACAGGACATAAAGCTGAATTACCCTAGCTCTTAACCCAAGTACTAGCCTTAAAATGATCTTACAAGCTAACCTACAAATACTACTCCCCATCAAATAAACATAGAATCATACAAAGGAACTCTTCAATACAACAATATTGAGTAACCTATTATATAAAACTATTATGAAAAATTTACATAGAACACATACAATGCATCACAGCAGGATATGGTATAACATATTAAAATATACATGCAATGATCAAAATATGATATTCATATCAGATAATTAAAAAAATATCACCAAAGTCACATACTGCTCATACTCGTTCATTTAGAGCATAATGAAACTTACCAACTAAGTATCCAGGGGGTGCTCTCTTAAATAATGATTAGATCTAAGCTCAAAATAATAACCATATCCTTTAAAATACCTCATTCTCAACATCCATCATATCCATAACATCATAGGTAGGGATCAATGGCACAATACCAAATAAAAATCCATAACATCATAGGTAGGGCTTAAAGGCACAATACCAAATACAAGTAGGCATGAAGGCTACCACTAAACTAGAGGTAGTCATGAAGGCTACTACCGATCCATAAGTAGGTACAAAGTCTATTATCAAGCCATAAGTAGGCACGAAGGCTGCTACCAAACCATAGGTAGGCATGAAGGTTGTTACCAACCATGATAATAATCATTTCTACTCAACAATAATCATTTCCATTTTTATTTACTTGAGGGGGGATCATTTCAACCCAAAAACTAGGGTAATCTTATCATGCTAGTGCACTAAGGCAACACATTATCCTAACAAATATCAACTCAAGGAAAATAAGATACCCTTGTTGTACTAACACACGAAGGAGATATAGTACCCTACTAATGAGGAAACTTAGGTATCGTTTGGTATTACTTATTTTTAATAACTACTTTTAGATAATAATTACTTTTATAAATCTACTTTTAGAAAAGTACTTTTATAAGTAATATGTATGTTTGTTTTTACTTTTATTATATAAGTGATTGATGCCAAAAAACTACTTATTGTACCTTATTAGTGTTTTGGTTTTCATTTTTCTACAAAATTACTTTTTCTTTTCCATCTTTAGTTTTTATCTTCCTATATATATCTTTTAGTAATAATTACTACATAAATTATGTAATATTAAATATTAAAAAGCATATGAAACATTAACGAGTAATGAAAATTATGATTATAAAAATAAAAAACGTATTCCATAACACAAACAATCATATTAATTTTTGTCTTATTATAAATTAGAAGTATACAAAGTTTTTTAAAACAAAAAAATAATATTTTTAAGAAATTCCAATACCAACTTTTAATTTAAAAGTGTAATTTATACTTAAAAATATATTCCCTCTATTCTAAAAAGAAAGTCTTTTTAAAATTAAATTTTTATTAACAAAAAAAATCATTTTGGAAAATATTAATATCTAGCTTTCATCATTACCTTTATTTATTTTTTATTAATATATACAATTGTTGTGGATGTCCGTAGTTTTGCTTCAACCAATAATGCTGGCATTGCACCTCTGTCAGGGGTCTGATTGTATCTGTGCTCCTGCCACTCTCTTTAACCAACCCCATTGTCATTAGCGTCTTTCTCACCGTGCTGTTTTAAGTTAATTTTAGAAGTAGGCTTTAGTTACTTCTAATTAATAACTTTTATAAAGTAATTTTTAGTAATCACTTTTTTGTAATAAATTTTTATAAGTAAAACTAAACATTATTAATTAGTCTAAAATTACTTTTTATAATTACTTTTATAATAAACTACTTTTTATAAGTAGAATCAAACAAGGACTTAATCTATAAGTATGCATACCCTCTATAAGTCTGGAGAGCTAAATAGAGTCAAATATAAGGCTTGGTTAGGGCACTAAGGTACACTAGCAAAATTTCATAATCAACAGTAGGTTAAACTATGTCTTTAGGGTAGATAACCCTAAAGAGCCACTATTTTTAATCTCGTGGTCTTTCACTTTAAATATTAGTATTTCATTTAGATGACCACAAGACTACATATCAATCACATAGATCTAATTTCCATACTTAACCATTTTTACTCATATCTAATTATTTGAGACAACCATAAATCAAGTCATTACTAAGGTCAATATTAAAAATATACTAAGACCATCCTAGGTTCAATTTATTCACATTTAGGTACTTTAGGCTGATAATGACCAAAATCCCCTGAGGCCATAATTTCCATATTATCATACATTTTAAATACTAATTCTATTTTATTTACCAATTTTTTATGAAAAGGCTAAAAAATAATAATTAAATTATTTAACATGCCAATAAATTACTAGACACACCAAATGACCATTTTGCCTTTATACACAATTTTACATGTAAAATCCTAACATGTGTTTCTAAAATACAACTCATATATTCTCATGCTCAACAATAAATAATACATATTAGGCATATTTATCCAGATACATATCATGATATACATAAAATGAATAAATTACCCCTAGAGCATGTAATAATAACAACCATGCTAAAACTTGTATTTCTAAATCATCAAATAATATACCTCCATACTTAACAATAATTCAGACATACTAGACATTCTTACTGGAATAAATATTACGATATACTTGAATGAACAAATCGCACCTAGGGCACATGATGATACTAGTTATGCTAAAAATATACCTAGGCATACTCATCCTATCATATTAGACATACATGACATAAATAATTTATTTCCACCATTAGGCCCATTTTCACATACTTTCATACACATAATAATTTCCACAAGTTAACATGATTTAATTTACCAAAATTTATACTAGCATTATTAGGAAAATAATTTCAACATGATATTAATACTTAATAAAATTTCACACATCAAAACTCTAATGTGTTATCATGTGATATCTCATATCTTAGAAGAGTATAAGAATTACTTAATTTCCAACAAAAATGTAATTTATATATAGCCTACTAAAATTTTATTAGGCTCCACTAATCAAACTTTTATACCTAAAAATAATACTGCATTAACCATATCATTATTTAACTAATAAAATAATAATTTTTATTAAATAAAAATTACCAAAATGCCCCTAATATTGTATAAGGGGTAAAAATAATATTATAAGTATTACACTGCATGACTAGCATGAGTTAGGCAACACAAGATGGCTTTGGTGGGGGAGCTAGCAACAATGAGGGAGGCATTAGGATAAGGTGGTGGTGGTGGCAAGACCATTGGAGTGAGGCACAGCTAAGGAAAATGGGCTAGTGGTTGGGAAGAGCTTCGATGGTGGTGATGATGTTGGTGTGACAAGCATCGTTGGAGGTGTTGTAGGGAGGAGAAAGAGGCAGATTGGACCTAGGATGAGGGAAGGCTATAGTGAAAAGGTAGAGAGGTGGTTTTCATTGGGGTTGCAATGAGGGAGGTTGGTATATGGGTTGCAAGCTTGGTTGTGAAGGGAAGGATGGTGGTGCTGGCTTAATGGCAGTTGGAGCAGGGATGAGGGAAGGCTACAATGGGGAGGGAGAAATGTGTTTGGAATTAGGGTTGCGAAGAGGGTGGTTGGTGTGTGGGTTGGTCTCGTTTGTTTAAGGAAGGGTGGTGGTATTGGCTCAAGGTAGTGACACATAAGAGAATAGGGCACAAGCTGGGGATAAGGATGACTATGGGCTTCAATGGTGGTGAGGGAAAAGAAACCAGAAGTAAGGAAATGGAGAAGGAGGAGAGAGAAGGTAGAGAAAGTAAGGTAAGGCCTGAGGTTGGATTTTTTGGGAAACCAAACGAGGAATTGGAGGGGATTAAGGGATGGCTTAAAGCCATATAGAAGAGGATGGTGAAGAGTGTATGTATATATGTATGTATGTATGTATGTATGTATGTATGTATGTATGTATGTGTGTGTGTGTGTATGTATGTACATGTTGAGTTAGAAGTGGGTGGATTGGTGTAATGTAGATAGGGATAGGGTAAGAAGGTATTGGCATATAAGGAAGGTTGTAGGTTAGCAAAGGATCAATGTAGAAAGGGCCAAAGGTATGCAAAGGGGTTAGATGGGGAAAGGGAAAGGCATGCAAGGGAGCATGTAGGGTTGGTTTGTTTAGAAGGGGAAAAGAGGTACAAGTGTGTGTAAGAGGGCACGTAGGGGTAATGCAAGGGGTTTAGGGTGCGGTTGGATGTTATGTTGGTTAAGGGAGAACGAGAAGAAAGGGAAAGGAAAAATAAAAGAAGGAAATGGATTGGGTTAGGGCATAGGCGGCGGAAAGAAAAATAAAAGAAAGAAAGAGGTGGCCTGGGGTGAAGGCCGAGGAGGAGAAAAGAAAAGGATAATGAAAAAGAAAAGAAAAAAGGGAGAGAGAAAAATAAAGAAAAAGGAAAAATAAAATAAATTTTAGTGTTATAATTAGAATTATATTTAGGATTGGGATAAAATTAATTTATTTGGGTTTAGAGTATCTGATTAGGAAAAATAATCCTAGAAATTTTAGGGTGGGTTTAAGTAAAAGGAAGAAGATAAAATAATTAGAATATATGTATTTAAGAATTTATTTATGTTAAGGGTTAAGGGTTAACAAACATAGTTAAGCTAAGACTCAAGGGTTAGGTTTTAGATAAAAGGATAAATATTTAAAAATAAGGATTATGAAATTTTGGGGTGTTACATAAACCTTTAAAGGAGTGATGATTTTTGGTATACGGGATAAAGTTATAACCATCCAAAATCTACCCTTTTTTGTCTTTTAGGTTCAAATATAATTTTTAGACACTTTGTTCCTTATATTTTCCTTAGTTTTTATGTTTTTTTTTATTATGTCCATAACTAGAGTTAGTCTCCCTAATATTAGTATTTATGTTTTATCATTATAAAATTTACCCTATTTGTCTATCTTATATTTTATTTTTGTTGAAGTGTAAATTATTTTAGCCTTACACTTGATACAATAATGGTATCATAATTGAACTTGTACTAACTATAGTTGTATTACACACTACGTTGTGTTTAAGCTTCCATAAAAAAAATTGGAAAAATTAAAAATAATTAGCAATAAATTTTGGGGTATTATAATCTTTTTTACCTTATTTTTTGTGGAGTATTAAGCCCCTAAGGAAGATAATTCATTGAATATCACAGTGAACTTGGTTATTTTATACTTTATATTTTCACTTGCTGCATTTTAAAAGGACTAATATTTTTTAACTAGCACTTGAATCATATATTGATGTACCCAGCTAATTTCCACATGAGAAACCTATAATGCATCCAAGATATCCTTAGCATATTTACATGTATGGGCTTCGTTGAATTCATTGACACCTAGGGAACTTTATAATATCTTTGTGACACTTAATGTTCTCAAGCTTCCTAATGTCTTCCTTTATGTTGTCTTTCCTTCCCTTTTCCAAAATCACCCCATATTTGGTTTTCTATATCTTATATGGACTAATTTATACCAAATTCAATACTTGATAGTCCTCTAATTATAGAAAGAACTCCATCCAACTTCTAACTATAGTATTGTTTATTGCTCCATGACGGTCTAATAATTGAGTGTTCCTCCATCATTCTCTGTAGTCCATTCAACTTTAGTTCTCTAATGTGTTAGCTCTTTGAGATTACCTGATATGATACCACTCATTAGGTGTAAAGGAGTTAATAAATAGGTAAAATACTCAAACGGGAGTGAATTGATTATTTAGACTTTTTTCTTTCAAGTTACCACAATTTAGAAAATACTAAAGTTCACTTCTTGTTTAAGATACGGAAATTTAACTATGATTTATTTATCTACCAATTAATGTGAGAAATAAATTTCATTTTGGTTATGATATGGTGAGTTTCCTATTTTATCTAGATCAATTTATTATAAGGATAAATGGAAAGAAAAATTATGACACAAGATAATAAGTAATCCATCTACTCTAGAAATACTTCTTTCTAAAGTTTCACAATGATATGAATATAACTAGTACACTTATTTGAACTCTCAAATACCAAAAATACTACTCTTAATTGTAAAACTTACACCTCACCTTTGATTCCTAATCACCCTACCTCAAAGTTGTATATAAGATTGACCTATCATACTTGACAATGAATTGTGTTCAATGATTAGTAAAATAAATTACAACTAAATAAAAATACTAGTAATGAGGAAACTCAATTATAGAAGTTAAGAGAAATACTAAAAATATCGAGAACAAGTTTCCCATAATAGAAAATCATTCTTAACTCACATAAGAGTTCTTAAAAAAGTAAAAAATCTCAAATTAATTGATAATTCTCTCAATATCATAAAAATAGTAGTAGGAGGTTTTGTTAAATAGAAAACTTATTAACTGCAATTTCAATACAATTTCCATGATTAATGCAAACTATTTTCATTCTTAGTTGAAAATAATTTTACTAATTTCTTAGATATTTGCCAACGTAAAGCCGACATAGATAGCATAGTGAATTTATATCTAGGTTTAGCTTCCATGGAATTAGTATGATAACATTTTTAAAAAAAATATTCTTTCCTATTTATATTTTGAAACACCATACATAGTTTTACCTAATTATTTTTCATCAAAACCAAATTATGATGAAGTAAATTTATAGTTAAAAATATGGGATAATATATATAAAAATATTATTCCTCCATATTAGGTTTAAAATATATCAATTTTCCACTAAAAATAAACTTCCCAAGTTTTTTTTTTCGGAGAACGTCTCCTAAAAATTTAGAAGGAATTCAATATAAAACTCAAATTGATTTTCCTCCAAGTGTTCATAACATATAGCTATTAGGAAAATAATTTTTTAACCTATAGATGCATAAGTAGTTCCAAAATATCCCATTACATTACATAAAGTACTAAAGCTTAGACTCTCTTTTATACTTCAATATCTTTATGCAATATTTAGATCTTAATTTTTTTTTTCTTAAACACCCTTAGAACTATCATATGTTAGAACATAGAACAAGGGAAATGTATTAGTTTTTTAGCATCAAAACTAAATAACAATATTCTTGAATAAAAATACACATCATTCAAGACAATTTTACACATCTTTTATGATAACAATATTTTTTTTATAGATAAACATTTTCTCAAGATACGAATATATATATTTTAGGACAAGAATACACATATTCCTGTATAAAAGTATACATTTTATAGATGTGAACACATCTTTCATAAAAAAAATCTATTTATTTCTATTTGTCTATATGTATATGTATTTAGTATCACTACTACAAAACTGATTGTAATGATGCCTAATAGATTACAAACATCACAACATTGTTAACAAAAGTGTAAAAGTTTGAATGTGTAAAATAGAAAAGGATTTAGATAATGATTTAAGGAGAAAACATTCATCAATTCCCTTATCTAAATTTATTATAGTGCACTTTACATAACAATTTTCTTATAAATTCTTCGTCAAAACCATAATTCAAAATGGGCTATCTTTATAAAATGGTTCTATTTATGAACCTTATCAACTATCAATCCAAAATTATAAAAAAAACCTATAATATTGGGTTAGTTTTCATCTCTACCCATCAGTTTTAATTCTTCCCATTCTCAACCTCTTTCACATATCTCAATTTTTTTAGGTTACCTTAATTTCTCTCATTAACCAAAAATTAAACTTTTTTAATGGTCTAATTCTATATTTGAGTTGAAGATCTAGTTTTTTTCCTTTATATTGGGTTTTAAATGGGGTTTTGCCTCAATTTTGGGTCCCCTTGGTTTATCTCAAACCCTATGCCCATGTGATAGTTTGATTCAGAGATAAGCATATGGCTCTATTCAAATTTTATTTATTTATATTCATATCTAATTTTTTATTGGAGCAATTTCTAGTCCTACTTATTCATCATTTGGTCTTTTTGTGCACTTCCAGTATAAAGGAGATGAATAATTTTGATTTTATCCTTGCGCTCTGATGGTTCTTTGACAAGTTTAGTTTATAGCTCTTCACTCAGATATGTTCTTCAAGATCTATTTATTCTTTTGGTTTTTTGGCTTTATTCTTCTAGATTCTATTATTATGGTTTCAATTTTTAATTCATGTTTTTATTTATCCAAATATCTCTTCAACAATATATAATCAAGAATTTGGGAACTCCCTCGTTAGGATTTGTTCATTGAGGGTCTTAGAACTAGTTTTGTTGTTTTGAATTTTGTGGTCCCTCTAAATGGGCCAATAAGATCCTTTTTTAAGGAAACTAGATTTACATTGTCCATTGAGGCTTTGTTCTGCTCTTGGTCAAATATCTTGGTAGCTAATTTTCCTTTTCATTTTCTCAAGTAGGTCATAACACTCTAGTAATTGGGTGATGATTACCTAATGTAAGGGTTTGCTTGCTGTTAAAGTATTTGTTTCTAAATTCTAGGTTTCTCCTGATTTTGGTTATCTAAAGGTCAATTTGCATATGAGTATTTAGTATAATTTGCATATCATTTTGGAATGAAATTGCATTCCAATCTTGTACATACTTATGATTTATAATTGAAAATAAGTTTTATAACAAAAATAAACTTTAGAGTTAGTTGATAGTCTCTCAATCAATGATTTGATGAAAGAGTAATTTTTTAAGTTGATGAAAATGGAGTGTTTCATATATTTCATTTCAAAGAATTATTTGATAATAGTGCTTACGTAAAATCTTATCAAAAGTTAAGAAAATAAAATATGAAAGCTACATTAGATGATCGTTTTGTCCATGAACCATAATTTAAAGTTAATTAATTAATTAACTTTTAAGCTACTTTAGATGATAGTTTTTTCCATGAACTATTATCTAAAGTGGATTTTGATGGTTGTTTCTTCCAAAAACCATCATCAAAATTACATTTTTCCCTCATTTTTTTATTATATTTTTATTCTTTTTATGATAGTTTTTGAACTATTATCAAATATTTGATGACTATTAATTCAATGAAAATGCAAAAACATTATTTCATCCTAATTTTAACCATCATATAAACTCATTTTCATAAAATCATATAATGGAGAATGTTAATTGATGTTTTATATGATAGTAAATGTGTATTTATATATATTTTTTTTTATTTTGTATTTCTTATAATGGTCGAAGTGTGTTCAATGCTTCATCTAGATGTGTATTTAGTACAATGATAAATGTGTGTTTATGTTTTTTTATATATGTAAAATAGTATTAGTGGATATGTTTAAAATAGATACCGATCTATTATCTAAGATGTATATTCCACTTATTTTTAAATATATGGAAGGATTTTTATTTTTTTATATAAGTGTACTCTGATATGTGACCCAAATTAAAAATAAATTGTTTTAAAGGTTCACAACTTGCATGCAAATAATGGATACTACTCTAAGATATAAAAAAAATATGAATTTGTTTCTATATGAATGTGCATAAATGTGATGTAGCTATCTATAACACCCCAACCACACTTGGGTCATAGGTAGTTACTTTGGAGTGCTTGTGGATGACTGACCCCATTGACCAACATGGGTAATTTCAACAATATTTTGTCTTTGCTCACATGCATTCCGAAAAACTTCACAAGAATTTACCCATCCTTGAACTATTCCAAGTTAAGCACGCTTAATTATAAAGTTATTTAAGGATAAGTTTATTAAAAGAAGGTATACCTTGTTGATATAAGTAGTCTCATCAATTATTTTAAGTCTCCACTATCCAATAATAATTTGGGATTATTATACTATCACTACGTGGTATAATTCATGGAAACAATTATATAATGAAATATTTGCCTATTAATAAACTCATATGAGTAAAATAGGAATACTTAATGAATCATGAATGCCGACGAATCTTAGCATGCAAACTATATACAAGACCTATATATATTAGAACTAAGTCTAGACCCTATTAAATATTTAGGGCCCAAATGGTTTATATTAAAATATATATTGCACATTATTACTTCATTTGGATTTGGATTAATTGATGAGAGATTAAACATTAAAATTAAGCAAGGTGAGAGGAATAGAGGTGAATTAGGATAAATATTATTTTAATCATATTTTAACTAAGGTGAATGAAGGTTAAAAAATTCAATCAAATGACATGTATATCATTTTATAAAATAGAGGTTGGGGAAGTATAAGGGTATTTTGGTTTGATGGGTATACGTTATAGTTAAACTTTCTTTTTCCTTTCCATTACCTACTAAAAATGGGATTAATAAATATAAGGTGAATGGAGGTTAATGAGGGAAAATAATTAATTTTGATTCACATGGATAAAAATTTTAAAAAAGATACTTTGAAACTAGGTAAACAATGGTGACTTGCTTCATTCACCCTAATTGACCCCAAACCAAATGGACCATATTAGTCAAATAACATCACTAGTGTAATGGGTGAGGGCTTCATTTTCAATATTTAAATTCCTAAACGAAATGAGAGTATTTTAATTACACTCAATGACCTTGCACAAATATACATGTATGTAAAGTAATATACACATTGGGCCTAAGGCTTCATATAGTGTGTCATGTGGCTTGGGTAGGGTTTGAAACCTTGAGCAGAGAAACTTTGATGTGTGCTTGGAAATATTTAAACATATTTTCTACAAATTTTGATAATTATTCTATCATTAACTACTTATTTATTTATTTATTAGGTTAAATGGTTGTAGTTGTTTAGTTAAAATTTGTGTTGATGTTGAGAGATGCTAATTTTTCCATTGTTGTTTAGATATTATTGTAATATGCCAAAATGATGCATCATATGATAGCTAGTAGTGTTAAGTGTAGGCTAGCATAGATAGCTACTTGGCCTAAAAATGGCTAGTATGATTGTAGTCTTTGCAGCTCACTTAAATACTACAATGAGCAATTAGTTATAGTTGATGGGTTAATAGGTAAAATTTCATAAAACTAATAATGTTTGTAAATGGATAGCAACCCAACATCATAAATAATATCCCAAGTCTGTAATAGGCCTAGTTGATTTATATTAGATTTCTTTCTTTTTCAATTGGGCTCATAAAAATGCCTTAAGTTACATCCCAAAGTTGGGACCAATCATTTTTATTGTTATTGTTAGGGTAGGGTTAGGGTTTATTGCCTATAAAATATCTTTATGAGCCAGTATCTACTTAGTTCATTTTTTCTACAAGTGTAAAATATTACTCCCTTTACTCTCTCTCTCTCTCTCTATCTATCTATCTATCTATCTATCTATCTATCTATCTATCTATCTATCTATCTATCTATCTATCTCTCTTTATTGAGGGATATAGCTCAGTCCACCATTATTATATTTATGGCTTGAATTCTGACCTTCCCTTAGTGCCTTTAACATTAGTTAGTCTAGATCAATCTTTGATCATATCCTCCAACCCTACTCTAGTGTTTTCCTTTGATTTCATTTGTTTTCCTCTGAAACTCCATACTCGGTGGCCATGACATGGTATTAAAGCTAAGTGCTCACTTTGTTATTATAACACTCCCAAATTTTATGAATTATTTTTATAAAAAAATGACTTTGTGGAAGCTAAACTGATAAAAAAAAGGGGGTGTTATATCGTATCCAATAAAGAGGAGGTACTCCCTATATCCAATCTAAGCTGGGTGCAAGGAAAAAGTAAACTCAAACCTAAGGATTGGGTTTGGGAAACATTTTATCCCATAATGATACGAGATATGAAATGGAGAGAAGAGGATAATTATAATGAAAATAAATGTCAAAAAGGTCATAGAGAGAGATATTTAGAATACTAATACTCTAGATCAAACTTGATTAACACTAACTATAAGAAACATAAAAAATAGCATTGAATCCATCATAATAATTCTGCAAAGTCACAACTACCCATTAAATAGGTAAAGGAAATTGAAACCCATAAGTAAAATGGTATTGAGGAAACCACTATGTCATATTAAGCATGTAAAGGTCACATGGAGCACATTGAAGGTATCCTAATAGGAAAAACATAGCATAAACATAACAAAAAACACATGCAATAGTGAGGGTGATAACCATACCATATCATAACCATCACTAAGACAACATTCTGATCATACCATTATTCTTAACCATATACAAATTTAATAAGTGATCACAATCATTCCAATTTCTTAGTTATGTTGAGATCACGAGCTCCACTATTTATAACTGGTGGAATGGTATCAATATATTAACCCTTTTAGTATAAAATGCTCCTGAAACCACTATTATATCTGTTGGACTAGTAGCAAGTACAACCCCAGAACATACCACTCATGGGCATTATGCTATCTGGTGGAATTGTATTAATTATAATCCTAAAGCAGATTACTCTTGGTCATTATTTTATCCAGTGGAATGGTAGCAAGTATAACCAATCTTGACTCATATGATATTTTACTTTAAGTATTAATTAATAAAATCAATATAACCAAGGGTAGTGCCCACAAGCAACTACTATACCAAAGATCAGGTCCTACCAATAAGTGATCAATATTCATTTCCCTTTTATTGACTCAATGGAAAATCATATCGATCAACAAATACTAAAGTCCTCTAGTCATATCTGTATACAAAGGCAACATAGTATCCTATCGACTATCAACCTAGATATAATAAGGTAACATAGTCACACTAGCATACAAAGGAAGCAAAATATCCTAATAATAAGAACACCTAACCCATAAATATACATACCCTCTAATAAGTCCAAAGAACTAAGTAGAGTCAGATATAGGGTTTAGTTAGGATACTAAGGCACAATAATAAAAAATTCAAGCCATACTGTGGGCAAAATCACGTTTTGAGACAAGTTACCCATGAAAATTCATTATTTTTTTTTTATCTCAAGGTCTTTCACTTTAAATTATAGTATTTTATTTGGTTACCACAATATCACAAAATACACAAATAGTTCAAAATTCCATACTTAACCACTTTTCCTTAAATTCCAAGTTTTTAAGTCATCCCTAAGGTTAAAGATTAAATCAAAGTCAAAGTCAACCCTAAGGTCAACCAATAAACTACTAATACCATCATATGTCCAATTATTCACATTTAGATGCATTAAGTCATGTATGACCAAAATGCCGATAGAGCCCTTCTTACCACGATAGTAACTATTTTAATTCTAAGCTTTATTTTAATTAAAAATTTCTCATTAAAATACTAAAATATGATTAACTAAAACATTTTAGCATGCATGTAAATTCTAGGATAAGGTAAATGACTATCTTACCCCTATATATGAATAATCATATAAAATCCTAACATGCATTCTAACTTATCATAACTCATATACTTTCATACTTAACATTATATAATACATAATAAGCATACATATTAGAAAAATAGAATCATGATATGTTTGAAACAAAAAACTATGACTAAGGCACAAAAATATTAATCATGTGAAAATAAGCCTAAATGTGCTCAAATTATCATGTTATACATGTACATGATGCTTAATTAATTTACGACATTAATGTATTATATCATGCCTTTGTACATATAATATTATAAATAATATACATACTTAAGACATATAGTTTCATACTAGCATACTTAGAAAAATAAATATAACACAACAAGGCATGCTTACTGAAATAAATATAACATAAAATAATCAAAACCTTAATAGGTTATCATGTAATTTCTATATTTTAGTAGAGTTTATGGTTTACCTATTACTTCTAGAAAAAATAGAAAAATAAATTAAATAAAATACCACACCATAGCCTCCACAAATACCTTCCTTCTTCACCTTAAACAAGACCAAACAAGCTATATTACAATTAGCATAAAAAATAATATAATGACATCGATGAATTTAACATAAATAACCAAGGAATTACCCAACCAAAGTCACGAGGAAAAGGATAGTAAGTTGAAGCTTCACATGTGAAACCTATGCAGAGGGAACTCTATGTAAGCCAATTATACTTTAAAGGGTAACAACTATTAGCAACCTATGTAACAAGATGGTGCCAATTCAAAGGGCTAACATAATCGGTGCCGGAAAGGTGTTGGATTGTTACTTGTTTTGGAGGTTGCACAAAACAAATGAGGCTAGGATTGGCCGAGTTTCTCATGAAGGGTGGTTTATTGTTGGTAGGTCATTGCAAAGGGTATTTGGGGTAGTGATGATAAGCATTATAGGTCATGTTGTAGGTTGCTTGTTGGGTAAACCCTTTATACAACTAGAGTTGGATGGCATAATCATCGCACATAGTAGGGGTTTAATTAGATGAAGATGGTATATAGCATAGGACTCTATTGTGTGAATGGTTCATATTGGCTAGGTTAGGTTGCATAGGAGTTACATGTTGGAGAAGGCTGGCAACACAATAAAGGGTGGTGAAGGTGGTGGTTCACACAAAAGGTAGAGGGTGATGGATGATGATAAATATGGTAATGCGTAGTGAAATAGCTAGGAAAAAGGTAGAGAAAGATTGGGAAAGAATTTGTGGCGGTGCATGAGAGAGTGGTGGGAGTTAGGGGAGGTCATGATGTGAATTAGGTAGTGAAGTGAGGTTGTGGGTAGTGTGATGTGTTGGAAGAGATCATGATGTTGGAGGTTATGCACAAGCTAAAAAATGCAGCAAAAAACAAGGAGAAGGAGGAAGGAGGCTTAATTAGATTAATGGCAGAAAAGAAAAATGAAAGGACGAAAAAGTAGCTGTGGTGGAGCTGTTATGTGCACAAGAGAGGAAGTGTGGGGATGTTAAGTTGTAAAAAAATAGAGGAGGTAGAGGGAGTTGGTGCATGAAAATTATGAAGGAATAAGATAGAGAGTATAGTGATAGGAGAAGGTTACGTGAAAAATAAATAGGTAAGGGTTGAGTGTTGGGTTATGCTTTAGTGAGGTTAGGCTTAGTTTGGTTAGGCTGGGATTTTTGGTTAGTATAACTAAATTGAATGATAATTGGTTAGGTGGAAGGTGTAAAGGAAAAGCAAAAAAAAAAGAAAAGAAATGGTTAGGGTAAAATATTAAAAAAATTATTGGCACAAAGAATAAGGCTTACGGTTTTAGAGTTAAAAGAGATAAATAAGCCAATGTTTAGTGTTATGTTTCTAATAAAAGGATAAACATTTACAAATAAATGTTTACAAATTTTTAGTGTGTTACAATCACTTTTAAGAATATTTTGAGGATCTCTAGAGTTGTTCATTCATTTTTGGAGTATCCTTCTCTATTTTTTGTTTATTCAACTATTTTGTGCCATTTTGTCTCGTTCCTTAGCAGAAGCCGCCTCAAAAATCATTTGTTCTCTTCACAACCACATCAATATTTTGTAGATCTACCAAATCAAATGAGTTTTGGCTTGATGTTTTGATTTTGACAAGTTTTTAGTGTCTTCGTTACAATATGTGTAACATTCATGTCTAGTTCTATTAAATATCAAACAAATATAAAAGTCTTTCTCTAGATTCATTGTTCTCTTCCCAAATTTGTTACATTCTTGTGAGATTTGCGTTTAATCATCTAGATCTTTTGTGATGCTTTTTGGTTTGTGGATTTTGAGCGAGATCTAATGAAATCAAATGGGTTTGTCGACCCTTTATTATGTAGTAGTCTCCTTTCTTGCTTTATTTTTATGTTTCCTTATTTTTTTTTAGAACACCATGTACAAAGCAACATAAAAAAAACATATAGATTCCTCTTATGTTCTTTTGAAAAGTGAGCCTCTTTGTTCGTGGTGGCAACAATTTTTTTTTCAAGAATAGAGACAATATCCTCTACATTTCAAAATTTTAACCACCAATAGTTGTTAATGTAGTAACTTCATTCCAATCTTATATCCTTTGTGCTTATTTCTATGTCGTGATTCATGATTTTGCTCTTCATTTCCATTTGGATTTGTATAATATAAGTAGGTTAGAATTTTTCTTAAATATTCATATCTTTTAGTAAAAGCCTATTTAAATTGGGTTATATCCCATCCCTCACTCTCGGTTGTAATAGTTTTGGTAGTCTTTTAATTCTTTTTTGAGTTATTCCTCTTTTACCGTTGATTTTTTTTTTTGGTTTATTCATACTGTTACAAGGTTTTGTTCTTGATTTCCTTTGTGTTTCCTTATCACTACATGATTTTCCTAAGTATCACATTGTGATTGCATTTATTTGCTTGGAAAAAAAGTCTAGCAATAAAAATTATGTTTCTTTACCTGGTAATGATGTGTTAGAAACACTTAGGTCATTTTAACAGCAATTTAATGCTTAGTTTTTTGCTCTTTCTACTAATCCAGGATGTAGGTTAGGAGAGAAATATGTTATTTTTAATAATTTTCAAGGTGTTAGATTAAATGAACAACATGTTGGAGTTAATGATAGGGCCCCTACTAACCCTAAATTTAGGGTACCCCTACCTAATGACTTATAAGAATTTAAGATCAAGTTTCTATTAATGGTGATAGGCATATTAGGTAGCCCAATAAAAACATTAGGGATCTTGAACAAAGTGATATCAACTGAGGTAGTATTAATTTTAATATACCAATTGGCAATGGAAAAATTGGTCCAAGTTATTAATATGAGTGAGAAGGAACATAAAGCAAGAGTTTAATTATGATAACTATTTGGATGATAAAAAGATTGAGGTTGTGGTTGTTGAGTTTATTGATTATGCATGTTCCTAATACTATAACCTTGTAACCTCTAGACATAGAAGTGGATCACCTCCTATACGAACTTGGGATGAGTTTAAGTTATTGGTGAGAAAGCAATTTATTCTAAATTATTATTACCTGGAGGTGCCATTATGAAAATATTTTTGAGTCGTATGCATAGGGACATAGCTAATAAAGTTGAGCTCTTTCTTCATAGTACATTAGAGGAAATGGTGAATATTGTTATTAAGGTATAAAGACAAATTAAGAGATCTAGAAAATTCATACCACAAATTTTTAGGTTTAATAATAATTCTGTGAAAAATATTTGTGGTAATTATTCTAAAAATTGAAGAAATGCTGCAAAATCAAAATTTAAGGGAAAAAGTAGCAAGCCTTAGTTTGGTAATAAAGGTGATAAAGACAACGCCATTGCATCAAGTAGCAATAATGGGCAACCAAGGGCTAGAGAAATAAAGTATTTTAAATGTGGTGATCTTGGACATATAATTTTTGAATGTCCTAACATGAGAAATATATTAATAAGGGAATCTAGTTACATATAATTTATGTTAAATAGTGGTAAGGGCCAAAATTTTGATATAGCTAACAATGAATCTAGTATTTAAGAGAATTGTACTTATTTTCCTATTGCTAGTTAGTTATGTGTGGTTCATGGGGCACTAAATAGTGATAGAAATCTATATCCTAATGTTTCTTAAAGGGAAAATATATTTCATACCTGTTATCTTGTGAGTGATAAGTGTTGTAATATTTCTATAGATATTGGCAACTATATTATTGTCATTAATACACTCTTAGTTTCTAAGCTATACCTTCTTACTACTAAGCACCCTAAGCCTTATTGTTTGTAGTGATATACTGAGTTAGGAGATTTTATAGTGAGAAAATAGGTTTTGATAAATCTAAAATATATGAAATATGAGGATTCTATATTATGTAATGCAGTAGCTATACTTGCTACGCATATACTATTAGGTAGGCCTTGCTAATATTATCAAAGGGTACTTCATGATTGACACAAAAATTATTATACTATATATTATAATAATAGGAGATTACCTCAAACCCTCTTACTCCCAAGGAAATATACTCCAATATAGAAATAACCTTAGTCAGTAGTGGAAAAAAGAAAATTTGAATGTAAATAACCATCATGTAATCTACAGTCATATATACTATAGAAAAAAAATTAAAAACACAACTATACATAAGAAAATAGAAAATAAAAAAGACACTTTCAAAAAAGTTATGGTAAGGATTAGATAATTGTTAGGGATAGAAAAAACCATCTATTGTCAACTATAGATGGTGGTTATAGTCCACAATTACTATCTAATCTTCCTCCAGTTTTTTCTTTTTTTGGGAAATATTAGATGGTGGTTTTCTTATTCAACTATCATCTATGGTCCACTATGGAAGAAGGTTTTATCCTATAATAATAGTATAATCCTTCCTCCATTTTCTTTTCTTAGTTTAGATGATGGTTTTGACTAGAGCTGGCAATCGGACGGGTCAGGTCACTTTCGGATCGGGTTAAATAATAATCGGGTCATATCGGTTTCGGATAATCTCGGATCATTTTATCGGATCAGGTCAGATTGGGTTTGATTCGGATCAACTTGGTATTCGATAATTTTGGGTCATTTTAAGTTCTCGGATCGGGTCGGGTTAAGATCGGATTGACTCAAATTCGGATAAATTTGGGTTATTCTAATTTCGGTTCGGGTTCAGATCGGGCTCGGGTGAGTTCGAATTATTATATTTTTGGGTCGAGTTTGGATCAGATTCGGGTCATTTCAGTAGCGAGTCATGCACTCATGCTTGTGCTATTTTTTTATATTCCAAAATGTTATTAAAGACTAATTATTTTAAGATTGTTTATTTTAATTTATCTTATTTAATTAAAAGAAAATTATTATATAGATTGTTTTTGGGCATTAGAATTTTTTGTCATTATTTCATCTTTGAAGATTTATTTGATGTTCTAAATTTAAATATCTTCAAATCAGATTACTTTTCTTTTTATGTTAAGGCATAACTTATAATTCAACTCCATTATTAGCTTGATCATATCATATTGAGTACAAATATTATTTTAAGTGTATATTATATTTATATTTTGTACGGTCATTACATAATATTAACTTACAATAACCATTGATAATTGATAACAAATGAAGGTTTCTAAGGTTGTACTTCTCATATTATTTTTTAAATAGATTGATCACATCATATCAACATAATTTTAATTCATATAATAATAATAATAATAATAATAATAATAATAATAATAATAATAATAATAATAATAATGATGATGATGATGATGATGATGATGATGATGATGATGATGATGATGATGACAACTATAATAGTAGTAATTATTGAATATCAATTATGGAAAAATAATAATAATAACACATTATTATTTTTCTATATTTTATTTTGATCGTATCAAGCTAAATCAAATAAAAATTAGATAAAGTAAGTAATAATGACCATTATTGACAAATGACCAACTCATATTGACTTCTTATTATTTAACATAGTTAATGTAATAAAAATATTAATCTTTAATTTTTATAATGAATAATTAATATCCTCACATTAGATTTTTCTTATTTTTGTATGATGTTATAGGTATTATATTGTAAGGTATATATACTAACATATAGTGTTTAAGGCTAAAAATTGTTATTTATGTATACTTATAATAGAATTGATAAAACTTTTCCTTTGTTTGATTAGATTTTACTTATGATACAATCTATCTTTATATATATACCTTTACACAATTGTTCCTAAATATTTCAAATATTAGAATTAGTATTATTGATAACTATATTTTGAATAATTGAATAGATTATGATTATGTAATATTCATTTTAAGCTACAATGGCAATTGGTTCATATCATAGTTGTTTGGGTTTTGGTCACTAGATCGTGGAATTGAAGATGGCATGGGGCATACAATGGCATGGGACATATTCTATATTCACTAGGCTTAATATTGTAATGATTAGTTTCTAACTCAAACATCATATTGTATTATTAATTAGTTAGGGTAATTGATAATTCAAGCTTATTCTTTTTAGGTTAATGTATTCAGTTGGTCTCAACTATTTAGTTAGACTATGTATTATATTGTTCTTCTATAAGCCAAAATGCTCCTTACCAATTTATGTTGCATAGGATTAAAGTTATATATTTTGTATTTGGTCAACCTAGGGTTGAAAGAAATCAAATGTATTTGGTTCAACCCAAACTATGTATTGAAGCTCTATATTAAAGTTTTATTCTTCTTATGCCATTTAGATTTGGCAGAGTTGTACACTCAATTTAGTTAATGAAGGTTACATACCATTGATTTTTCTTCTCTATTCTCTTCGTCTCTTTTTTAACAATATTTTATAAGTGAAATAATACTACTTTTAATAATAGTTATATTTGTAGTTTTTCCTTTAGATATGTTCATCAATACAAGCATATTAACAATATTTATATCACATATATATTATTACAAGTATGTTCTAATATTTGATAAATCTGATTATGATGCTGGCTTTTCAAGCATTCATAAATCATAATCCCTTGACATTCCCAAGTTGAATAGATGATAAGAATATATCATTTAAGTTGGTAAACTCGAGTAATTTCATCCATGTTTGATAATAATATATATTGAGGGCATATCTAGTAAAAACTACTACTTCTAATGAGAATTTAGAACTAATAGTTTCATAGAACAATTATGGTAGCTTCATAAAACTATTACACTAGGTTCATCAACTAAAATGAGTATTTTCCTTAATAACTTTAAGTAGTTTAATAAGCTAAGACAAGTAGTTTCATTAGAAATTTAGAGTATTATGAATATGCTATGATGACTAGTTTCATAATATTAGATGAGCGATGTCATTAGAAACTTAGAATAGTTCCATTAGAAACATAGAATACTTTTATAAGCTGAAACGAGTTATTTCATTAGCCAAAATGATAGTTTCATAAGCTAAAGCATGTAGTTTTATTATAATCTTAACCTAGTTTCATAAGTTAAAGTTAGTAGTTTCATTAGAACCTTATAGTAGTCTTATAGATCAAAATGAGTAGTTTCATTATAAACTAAAATTAATAGTTTAATTAGAAACCTAAAGTTGTTTCACATATTTTATATGTTATTGTTGTATCTTAATACTTAGATTAATTAAAAATAGAAGAATTGTGTGCGTGTGTGTAAGTAAAATTTAGTTTACTTTCTTAGTTAAGCATCAAACTAGGGTTGGATAACAACAACAATAATAATAACAATAATCAAAATAATAATAACAATCATCATAATAATCATCATCATCGTCATCATCTTCTTCTTATGATAATAATAATAATAACAACAACGATAATAATAATGATTATAATAATGCTAGTAATAATAATAATATAGTGAGTTTGGATAGGATGTTTAGTAATTAATAATATCTGAAAATTAATTGACATTATTTATTTATTTTTTAATTAATAATAGTAGTAATGATTATTTTAGAAGGTTTATTATTACAAATTTACGATGGTTTAGATATAAATTTAATCAGGTTAAAATTTGATAGAATTAGACTATTAATTTTAATCTTAGTTTATACCCCTAAATTTTATCTTAATTATTTTAATAATAACCGTTGATCCGTAATGTAAAAGAATTTTTTAAAATTTATCCTAAATTATTTTCAATTATTTTTAACCTATCTTAAATCGAATTATTTGTTTCAAATTATTATTCTACAATCTAGTATCCTAATTTACTTAAATTAAATCTAAAATAAAAATATAAAATCAATCTATTTTAACCTACTCTATGTTTTTTTACAGCGCATGTCCTGAATGAATAAGGCAATAAGTCAGTAAGCATGCTCTGCCTCTACATTTTTTTCTTATAATAACACGCCATTGCGCCAATACGCACGCCACAGACGCACGCAGACCCTCATGGGCATCACCTATTCACCTCATGCCTCAGCTTTAGCTACTCTGCCTACGCTTGCACGACACCGACACACACTCCCTCACCCTCTCATGTCTCATCCCCAAACAGTGAAACAGGCAAACGCGGAAACGCCCGTTAACACACCTATGCTCCAGTGCTTCCATTATGTGACTGTGCGCCATTCTTTTCTGCATTTTTTTCCAGTCAACCTCCCTCACCAAACAGTCCTCCACCGGCCTCCTCCCTTCTGCATTTTCAACTTCCATCTCCCCGACCCATCGCAGCCCTCCCAGTTTCCAGCTTCTCCACCACTTTCCTCCTCTTCTTCTCCCTGCATTACCTCACCCAACTCCAGCCCTCCACCGACCACCATCCTTCCAACACCACCAGTCTCCCTAACCGGTCGCAGCCATCACCATTTCCAACTCCTCCACCAGTTTCCTCCTATTCTTCTCCTTACATTACCTCACCCTACTCCAGCCCTCAATCGACCACCATTATTCCAGCACCACCAGTCTCCACGCCCCAGCCACATTCTCTATTTTCCTGCACCTCCAACCGAGCTACCACCAAAAACCCAGTTGGGCCACCCTTCCTATGCACGTAGCATCTCCCAGACGAGCCACCTTCTCATCCTCCCCCTCATTCTCTTTTCTTTTTCGTTTCCCCTAGCCCCGACAAACGACTCCAACCCGTCGCCCCTACGCCCTACCTGCCTTGGCTTCTCTTCTGCCGGAGAAGTGTTTTCTTCGTGGCCACGTTGGTCATCTGGCCACAGATTATCGTGGTAAGCGAGGTGAGTGGTGATGCTGTGAGGAATATATTAGAACTAGTGGATAAATAACTGATATACGGTATAAGGCTCCAACCATTGTTATTTGATTTTATTTAATTAATATACTGTTATATAATTTCTGAAATGGGTAAAAATTTATGTTGAGCTTATCATAATTAAAGATAAATATATACAATAGATTAGATCAAGACAATAATGTACACGATTTTATTTATACAAATAGTTGCTTCAGGTAGATTATATGAACAGTTAAATATAAATATCTGTATGTAGAAAGATATTTGTTGATAATAATAATAATAATAGTATAAAAACTCTTGCGTATTCATTCTCTAACAATATTCTCTAACATTATGGGATGAAAAATTAAAATGAAAATTAAAATAACTGATAAATAACAGACAAGTTATTAATAGTAAATAATGTTTAACTTGTTGCATGAGACTTCAAAGCATAGTTTGAGAATTGAGGGTGTGGTAGCATTTATTTTGAACGCATTTTTGGTTATGTAACTGATAGATTAAAAGATATTATGTTAACTGCTAAATTTTGTGATGTATGAAATAATATATGTTGCTATGTCAATAATAACTTATACAGTGCCTTTTAATGTTTTTTTTTGTATTTTGGGTTTTAGATGTTGGATTATTATTATTATTATTATTATTATTATTATTATTATTATTATTATTATTATCATCATCATCATCATCATCATCATCATCATCATCATCATCATCATCATCATCTTATGGTGTTTTTTAAGGCTTGCATTTTTGTTTATTGGATTAAATAGGTACTTGAAGTGCTTATATCGTGCCTTTTGAGGCTTACATAATTGTGTTTTGAGCTATCGATATGGAAATGTATATTTAGAGGCTTTTTAAGTGTTTACATGGTGTCTTTTAAAGCTTTTATATTTGTAACTTGAGTTTAAAGTGTTGAATGTATTTACAATATTATTATCTTATGATACTACATGAGAGTGAATTAATATTTAAATGACATAATAGAATTTTTCCTTTTTCCTCTACTTTTATTTTTGTATTTCAATATTAGTATCAATAGATATTTTACTTATATATACATAATAAGTGATATATACTTTAAGAAAGTATATTGTTTCTAGATTTTAATGTAAGTAATAGTTATACATCTATATTATTTTATATTTTATGAAGTTTTAAAAAATTAGAGTAATGGGTTAATATTAATTTTCGGATAGTATCGGGTCGAATCTTTATATATTTATAATTTTTCAGATAATTTCGGATTTCGGATAAATAATGGATCGGGTCGGGTCATTTCGGATTTATAATTTTTCGGGTTATATCGGGTTTCGGGTAAGTAGTGGGTCGGGTCGGGTTTATTTCGGACTTATGATTTCTCGGGTTATATCGGATATCGGATATGTATCAGATCGGGTCGGATAAGTTTCGAGTTCTTAATTATTCGGATAAAATCGGATCGGATTTCGGACAGATCGAGTCGGTATTCGTCGGATTTTTCGGGTCGGTTCAACTTTTGCCGGCTCTAGTTTTGACTTAAAAATGTCATCTCTAGCCTAATAGTAAATAGAAAAGATGAATAGTTCATATGAAAGAATATGTAATAATGCAATTCATAAGCTGATGAAAAGCTCTAGAATGAAGAGCTGAGGTAATGAATGCTCTAACAACCCTGTTGTATTTAAACAAAATGATATAGAGGACATTAGTGATAAATAATTTTTAGTGCGCATTGTAAAGTTACATTATATATATATATATATATAGATATATTGTTGAGGAGATGCCATTGTTATCTATATTGGCATCTTCATTTTTCATGTATGTGTACTCATGGTAGAGCTTTTGCTTAGCCCATGAGAAATAAATATATCAAGATAGATAATAAAGCTAATGCTTCAACAAAAAAAAATATACATATTGTTCTCTTTCAATGGGCACCAAAGAATCTTTATCACTATTTTCCTATACATCACTTCCTTTAGGTACAATAAGGTTGTTATTATTTAAGCTTTGCAGTCTAGACTCTTTCATCAGTATGTGAACTACATTCTTGTAAATTCTTACATCTAAATTCTTCATTGCTTTCCATTATCTTTCTCCCTAAATCTTCATCATAACCATCAGATATCATATAAGCATGAAATCATCAAAGAAATAAATCGTCATATACTTTAACAAAAAAATTGATCATAAATATATGCCAATCACAAACCATAACATACATCATTTATTTATATCACTTTAAGACTCCTATAAATATATTCCACTACCATAACATTATACACAACTATAATAAAAGTGTCTTATAATTACATTCCATTTCCATGGCTACTTTTATAAAATTACACATGCCATATGTTGTATTATTAAAAGGTTATAAAAAAATAGGATTTTAGAGCTCAAAACATAAAAATCTCATTTGAAGGCCAGTATAGTGATTCCTCAACTTTAGAAGTTATGCCACAAATGAAAAAAAAATCATAAAAAATGGATAGTTGAGTCAAAATTTATGTTCACCAAAATATTGTCGATAAATTACAACAATAACATCTTAATCAAATGTATAAAAAAAAAGTAAAAAGACTAATATATACATAGCATCCCTAGGGCCTACACATATATTGATACTAAATAGCTTCTAATGCTATATAAAACATATAACATAGCAAAATTGATGGAATATGTACAAGAAAAGAAGATAAAAAATGCAAACTTGTTAAGTAAATTAGGGGAAAAAGAGAAGAATAAAAAGGATAGCTAACAATGGTGATAGTGGTTATCAGTCGAAAAGAAGAAGGGAGGTGGAGGAAGTAGCAATGGTGGAAAGGCTTTGAGGAAATACTGTTAGGGAGGTAGGTCTCTTTGTTTATTCATGCAAATGTGAAGGGTGGAAAATACCCATTACATTAAAATTATAGAATGAAAAAAGAGGGAAAAGACTACTAAAGCATAGATAATAAAGTAGTTGGAAAAAAATGTGCTAACGTATAAACAATAATTATAAAAAAAATTATCATTTATATCCTTAAAAAAGGGGTGAAATTATTTTGAGGTATAACTGATGATTTTGGGTTACAACTATTTTTTATACCTTTTTCCATTGCGCTCACACTATAAAAAATGATCATAATTCCTCAATCGCCATCTATTTCCTACCAATTTTTTTTCATCCCACTTGATTTTTTACTAGAGAACTTAGAGATAATTTTTTTGTGTTAGAACAGTTGCATATATGATACCTTCTATGCTTATTTTTGTACTAGTGATATGATGACCAAGTAAAATGAACTATCATTATGAGGAGTTAAGCAATTGATATCTTGTGGTTCTGGTATTAAAGATTCCAGAAAGTCTTTGGAATTATATAATGAAAGACTGAGGTGGATCATACTTTATGTGATAATAATATTATGTATTTGTTGGTTTACAAGGAATGCTATGAAGCTTAACCTAATTTCTTAGGTTCTCTTTCTAATAGCGTTAGGAAACTGATTGATGAATAATTTAAGTAGTTTCTTGATGAAAATCTCTATAGGTTACCTCCTTAATAGGATTAGAATATCAAATAGATTTCATACCTAGTGTTTTAGTTCCAAATAAACCTACATGTAAGGAAAATCTTGAAAAAGAGAGGAAAATGGAAATTACTAATTTGTTAAATGATTATTCTTTTTTTTTTACAAATCTAAAAGAATACTCCCTTTTCTACCTAGTGTGAGCTCTCTCTCTCTCTCTCTCTCCCTCTCTCTCCTTCTCTCCCTCTCCCTCTCTCTCTCTCCCAATTGAATCCCTTAGCTTAGTCTACCATTCTAATGCTTGTGTCTTGAGTTTTGACCTTCCCCAGGTACCTTTACTATTTGTTAATTCAAATAATTACTGATCATATCATCCGTCCCTACTCTAGTGTATCCTTTGAATCTGTTGTGTTTCCTCTTCGACTGCACATCTAGAGGCCATTAGACTTTGGATCCTTTTTTTTGTTTGATTTTTTTTTTTATATTATTGTTACATATATTATAAAAAAAAGTTAGAAGAACATGTTCAAAAGATCTTTGAACTAAGAGGTTAAGTATTCATCAAACAAATTGTAGTCTCATGGCTAAGAATTCACATCCATTTATAATAATACATTTTATTTACTTATAATGTTCCTTTAGTAAAATCCATATTAAAAATTGATTTTGAACAAACATAAAAACACAATAATTCAAGACACCATATTTTCCAAATTTGATCGCATAATTTAATCAATTCACATTCCCTTCATTTTAAGACAAGAGATGTATGAATTGAAAATTAGGATCTCCAATCATCACGACTACTTAACAACAAAACTGATTTAAATGATTTCCTTGGTAGATAAGGAAAATGTAGTGGTAGGGGTTGTCCATATAGGATTTTATAAGGAATTATAGGTAGTGTTGTACCGCCATTCACTAAGGGGTAGCCATTTACTCCAAGTAGCTAAGAGTACATGACACATGCACCAAAGATATGTTTCCATGCAATGATTGACAACCTTAGTTTGGTTATTTGTTTGTAAACGATAAGCCAATGATCATAAGAATTTAACACCTTGCAAATTGGATAATTGGGTCCATATGTCACTGAGGAACACTAGGTGTAATCCCTCAAAATTTTAAAAAGCTTATAGTTTAATAAATTACATTTTATTTGGGATAAATTAGCCTTTAAATATATTTAATTTAATTATTTTATAGATTTTTGAATATATAAGATTGGATATAAATATCTAATAAATTAAAATAAATATTTTGTTATTTTATCATACCCTTTTTATTTAAATAATTTTCAAACCATTATTTTACTAAAATTATCCTTTTTAAAACCCTTATATTTTAATTATATTAAATTAAATTATTAAATAAATTTATTACCCAAAAATATTGTATTTTATTATTTTATAAATTAAATTATTTTATTTTATTTAATTTTCCTTTTTCTTTTTCCTTTTTCACCTTTTCCTCCTCCTTTTTCTCCTTTTTATCTTTTCTTTCTTTTTCCTTTCCTTCCTTGGGCGGCGATTGGCCGGCTAGCCCCTTCTCCTCCTACTCTAGGCCGCAGGCCCACTCTTCCCCCTTCCTTCTCTCACGTGAGCCGACTGCCTCCCTTCTTTCCTTCCTTTCTTCCTCGACCGGGTCGACCCGCTTCTTTTTTTTCTCCTTCGGCCGCCCAACACACCAGCTCCCCTTCCCCTTTCTTCTTCCCTTCTTCTTCTTCCTCTTTCCCCAGTGAGAATCCCGTCAACCCGCCATCACTTCCACCCCACCTACAACCCCCTCTCCCCTATCTCCCTCTCTCTCCCTCTCGTCATTTTCCTGCCATATCGACCCCACCATCTCTCCCTCTCCCTCTCCCTGCCATTACCATATCCCTTCTCTCTCTCCCTGCAACTCCCATTTCCCTACCACCCTACCGCCACCCCTAGAGCTCCTTATCCCCTCCCTTCTCTTCCTCTTCTATTTCTTCCTCCTTCCCTGCCTTGTTCTGTATTTTTTCCCGAACTCCCCCTACTCCCCGACCCTCTTTTCTTCCTTTCTTCTCATCCCCTCTCTCACCCTATTTTTGGCTTCACCGCCTAGCTCCGCCGCTTTCACCGCCTCAAAAGCCACCTACACCACCCCCTGCCACCCTCTACCTCACCCCCAACCGATCGCATCACCCATCGAGCCACCCCGCAGCCTCCTTCCTCCTCCCCTCTTCTTTTTCTCTTCTTCTTCCATCCCTTCTCGGCAACCACCCTGTACCGCCCTGATCCACCGCCATCCCGCCGCTTCTACCGCTGCCTGAGCCACCACATTAATCCCTGCAACCCCCTCTACCACCCCCAATCCTCCTTTGTCCGAAACCACCACCCAAAAGCCTTCATTTTTCCTCCCCCTTTTCCTTCCTCATCAGCCCCCACTTTGACTCCCTCCTCGACCGCCACCTTCGTAGCCTTGCTGCCGTAGTCTCCGCCGCCCTTAGCCGCCTTCAACCCATCCTTGACCACCACTTACACCCCCTCTCCACCTCTGCATCCTTCCCTTGCCTTAAATCCTCCCCCACATGCCTTTTTTCTTAGCCTAAAGACTCTAACCCGAAATTGCCCATTTTTCCTCTTTTCACCACCTTCGAGCCCCCCTCCTCCTCCTTCCATTGCATGCAACCCATGCTGTATGAGCAGTATAAACTGTTGCATGCTTGTTTATGTTTTGTTTAATGATTTTAAGGTATAATAATATTTTAATTTAAGTATTTGATTAATTAAGTGTTATAAAGCCTTATAATTTTATTTTTATTATTCCTAATGTAATAAGTCTTGATATTATTTTTAGGTATTGGTTTTGATAATCAAAGCTTGAACCTTTAACCAGAATACCGGTAAAGTTTGTTTTTGCGGGAATCAAGATAACCGTTAAATCCCACTTAAACGCTTGGATTAACGTATGTTAGCACATTAGGATTTTTAATATGTTGTTATGCTTAATATATGTTATTTAATATCATATGTGTAGTTTCTTGTGATGTTGGATGAAAAGAAGCATGTTAGGTTATATGTTATGTATGGAAATATTGTTTAAGGTAAAATTTTGGTTGTTAATGAAAATATTAAGTATTATCCATGTTGTATTATGGTATTGTGATCTTTAATGCATGGTTAATATTTTATAAGCCTTAGGGGTATTTTAGTAATATATCTTGTACAAGAATATGGCTTAATATATATATATATATATATATATATATATATAAGGATGCTAATAAGTATTATATTAAATATAAGAGTTGTGGATGCGGTATTAATATTAATATTTTATATAGAAACGATAATTTGATATAAGTGGTGTACTAAGGGGCAAAATGGTAATTTTTAATTAAAAAGGGTATTATGGTAATTTTGGAGGCAAGGGTAAAGTGGTAAATTGTAAGTAAAAAGGGTAAATTGGTAATTATGTAAGTAAGGGGTAAAAATGGTAATTTTGTAATTAAAGGGGTAAAATGGTAATTTTGTAATTCAAGGGCAAAATGGTAATTTTGTGATTGAAGGGCAAAGTGGTAATTTTGTAACAAAAGGATAATATGGTAATTTCATAATTAAAGGTCAAATGGTAATTTTTTAATTAAAGGAAAAAATAGTAATTTCGTAATTAAAGGGGCAAAATGGTAATTTTGTGAATGAAAGGGTGTTGTGGTAAATTTTGGAGGTAAGGGATAAAATGGTAATTTTGGAGGTAAAAAGGATAAAATGGTAAGTTGTAAATGAAAAGGGGGTAAATTGGTAATTTTGGAAGTAAGGGGTTAAAATGGTAATTTTTGAAGTAAAGGGGCAAAATGGTAATTTGTGGACAAAAGGGATAAAAGTGGAAATTGGAAAAGAGTAACTTAGTAATTATAATAATTGAGAAGGGTAAAATGATAATTTAATAATTGAGAAGGGCAAAATGATAATTTAATAAAAGAGAAGGGCAAAATGATAATTTAATAAAAGAGAAGGGCAAAATGATAATTTAATAAAAGAGAAGGGTAAAATGATAATTTAATAATGGAGAAGGGTAAAATGGTAAATATGATAAATTTGAAGGGTAATTTGGTAATTTAAATAACTAGAGGGTAATTCGGTAAATATGATAATGGAGAAGGGTAGTTTGGTAATTATGATCATATAAAAGGGTAATTTGGTAATTTAACCAACTAGAGGGTAATTTGGTAATTTGACTAACTCAAGTACAATTTATTAATTATAATAAAGGAAAAAGGGCAAAGTGGTAATCTAACCAACCAAATGGAAAATATATTAAGTGTAATAATTATGAAGAGGGATTAGTGACCTAATAAGTATGGGAGATAACTTGGTAACCTAAATCGAGTAAGGGGTAACTTGGTAATTATGTAACAAGGAGGGGAATATGATAATTTGTCAAGTAAGGAAGGGATGGCATAGCAATTGTATAAGTAAGGGGTAAATGAGTAGTTTGTATCTAACACATCGTTGTGATTGTGGAATTTCGTAATATGACTCAAATCACACTAATTAGCAAGGTAAGAGTATTTGATAATTAGTAAGTATCACGAGAATGAATTCTAATTTGAAATTAGATGAGATTAGGATGGCCTTAATGATTCTTCTGTGTTACCTTGGACAACCATTTGAATAAGAAATATCTAATGATATCCGAATGATTGAAAGTGAATAATTATCTGATTATTGTGCTTTTGTGATCACCTTAATTAAGACACTAATACTTAAAGTGAAAGACCTCGAGATTGGGAATGGTGGCTCTTTAGGGGTCGCTACCCTAAAGACGTGGTTTAGCCTATGATTATTCTAGTATTTGCTGGTGTGCCTTTGTGCCCCAACCAGGCCCTATATCTATTATATCTAGCTCTACGGACCTAGTTAGGGGGTATGCATACTTATGGATTAGGTGTCCTTGTTGGTAGGGTACTGAGTTAGCTTTATGCACTAGTACGACCAGGGTACCTTTGCGTCCCTGGGTTGATAGTTGAAGGGTACTAAGTAGATTTTATGCACCAGTGCGACCGGTGTACCTTTGTGTCCCGGGATCTTGATCTCCCTATCGAGGCAAATAAATAAAATTATTGTGTTGATTAAAAAGGGAAAACACTAATTGTTAAAATTGCCCTGTTGAATTATATTATGAGTACCGACCCATCAGATATAATAGTGGCCTAGGATGTTTTACCCTAGATGATGTTTATGAGTACTGATCCACCAGATATAATGGTGGCCTAGGATGTGTTGCCCTGGATGATGTATATTTGTATTCTAATCCACCGGCCAGAATGGTGGGGGTCCCAAGCTCAATAAATTTGATTTAGATGTGAATAAATTATGGAAAAATACTAATCACTTATAGTGGAATACCATATGAGTTGGGGCCAGACCGGTCCACTGGTGAATAATAGTGGCCAGGAGCATTTTGTTGTGCATGACTGGTCCACCGGCTAATAATAGTGGCCAGGAGTGTTTTGCCCTGCATGACCAGTCCACCGACAAATAATAGTGGGATTCCCGCACTCATACAAATAATTATAATTCAATATGATTGATAATGATGGACTAAGGGCTTAAGGCCCAGAAGTATCGATTGTTCTCTATGGCCTATTAATATTTGATTGATTTGTTAAGTATGTGGTTGTATAAATGTGGACATTCGGTATTTACCTTTCATTAAGTATGTATGTAGAATTGTGTGTTGCATTGCGGGCCTGTTGTTAAGTGTGATTTAAAGGGTTACTCAGTACCGTAGTACTGAAGGATTCCATTCGTGGGGCTCCTGCCTATTCAATAGGCAGTGTCTCTTGCAGGTCGTCCTCAGGTGCTATTCAAGTGGGCTCTCAGGAAAGAGTGTAAGGTACTATCCGGTAAACTCTAGGGTTGTACTCTTTCACCTTTAAATTTTATGGTTTCAACGTATTTGTTGATTTGTAACCACCAGTGGTGTATTACACTCTTATAAAATGTTTTAATGCGCTATTCTGATTTAATCATTGGTTTGAGTTTCTTGTAAGTTGTATTTCTCTCTTTTAGCCTTAGCACTTGGTACTGGAACGGTACGAGTGAACCGGTCTGGTACTAAGTGTGGCGGTAATATCCTCAGAATTCACAGTTTTATTATTTTACTTCCGCTAATTCTTTTAATAAAATAAAATTTTTAGTAGTGAATTTTGGGGGTGTTAAACTAGGTCCTTATTTAAAACTATAGAGTCTAAGAGACCATGGAGCTTTGAAAAACGGCCAAGGTATACTTGGGCTACTATTAATGTTTTATAAGGGTGTTAAAGAGGTAAAAAGTGAGATTATTTGCTTAATTGGTCAACAACCACAAAATGGCCTCTTTATAGAAAGAAAAAGGAAATCCCTCAATGAAATCTATACATACACTCTACCATACCTTATATGGTGTTGGCAGGATTGTAAGAGCCTTGTAGTTGCTGAAGTATCATATTTGCAAGCTTGTCAAACATTGCAGCTCCTCACATATATGAGAACATCCTTATTTAGTCCCTTCTAATAAAATATTACCTTGACCCTCTGGATAACAGCATCTCTCCTTGAGCGATCTCCCACTAGAAAATAATGCAACTATTGAAGGATGAGAGCCTCAAGGGTAGGAGAATTGCCAACCACTAATCTCCATTTCCATCTAAGTTGGTCCCACACCTATGCATAATGAGGGTGGTACATTGTATTCTATTGTAGAACCTATATTATAGTTTGCAACCTAACATTAGTAGCCCATTTGTCTCGTAATTGCTTCCATGAATTTGAGGCATCTCCCTCTAGCCCCAAATCTATCAATTCTGAATTGTTTATTTTGGAATGTGCATTGCAACCCTATTTTCCTGGTCTTTTTTGTATTAAATTTTAAAATCAAACCCCAACAACTTTTCTAGAATATCCTGCTAGGCAAGCATGGTGATTCTCTACTCCAATAGGTATTTGATGCTTTTCTGGATAAGTTTTATGATTAAATATCTATTCATAAGCAAGCATGGTGATTCTCTACTCCAACAGGTATGAGCCAACTATTTTATGGTATACAACACTACCAACAACTCTCTCTCATAAGCATACTTGGACTGATTTAATGGGCATATAGATTTGTTGATATAGGCAATGGTACGGTGATCTTGCATAAGCAATTCACCAAAGCCACCAAGTAATGCATTTGTTTCAACAACAAATGTCTTATTGAAATCAGATAAGGAAAGAATAAGTGTTGTACAGAGAGCTTATTTCAATTTCTCAAAAGTGAGTTGATCATCAGAATCCCATGAGAACCGACTCTTCTTCAGTAAATCAGTTAGTAGCCTTGTAATAGTACCAAAAATCTTTCATAAACCTTCTATAATAAACTAATACCCGAAAAATCCTCTTACTTGTTTCAAGGTTTGGGGCTTAGGCCATTGGTACACAGCTTCCACCTTGTTAGGATTGGATCCCACCTCCTTTATTAGAAATAATGTGTAAATACTCCACTTGTGATGCAATAAAGAAACACTCACTCCACTTACGTAGAGAACATTAGTGATGTGTGTGGGAATGTGGAATTATTAATTATGTAAAATTAATGCTCAATTATATTGAAATTAAGAAGAATAAGGTTAAAAAGTGGTGAATTGAAGAATGTTGATATTCAAATAGGGCAGAATAATGATGATGATGATTCAATGGTGTTGATGATTCAATGATGATGATTTGAATTTGATGGATGAATAATGAATATGATTTAACAATGATGAGATGATGATGTGGATGATTTAATGATTAGGGTTTGATGATGGATGGCTTCATGGGTGTGGGTTAGGGTTTAGTTTTGAAATTAGGGTTAGGGTTTCGAATGGTAAAGTAGGGTTAGGGTTTTTTGAATTAGGGCTTCGATTTGTGATGTGTTTAGACGATGAATATGGCTAGAAGAGCTTGAGTTATAGAGTTTATAAAAGATAGCACTTAATCTCTAATTTACATAAACAAAGAGATTAAGGGTTTCAAGATTAATCATTCACACAGATTCAATTAAACTTAAGATGAACTCACATAATTCAATACTTACAATTTGCATTCAACTTCAATTCTTGATATATCTCCAATCATGGGTTCTATAACTTTATATAGCCAAGGCTACCAATTACAAGATACTAGCTAAAAGGTGTAACTCTTCCAAATATACCTAGCTAAAAGATACTAGAATATAGAAATGCTAAAAAAAATACTAGAATATAGAATATTCTTAAAAAAAAGGTAGATTTATGCTACTTTATTCTCTAGTTAATCTCTAATTCTACTAATTAATTAATTAATTAACTAAATCAAATAATATGCACATTCAAGTTGCATTCCATTCCTCCCATGCACGTAGCCATGGACTCCATGCATGCCATGCACATGCATATATATCCTTAGAACTTGTATGGTATGTTTCATCTATTACTAGTAACGCAACCATCCATTTGTCTTTAATTTTATGGGAAACTCTCTCTAAATGAAGAATGAATGGTTCCATAATAAATGCCAATTCTTGAGTGATTGCTCCTGCATCATTCTCCCCTTGTTGACTTAAATTTGCCCTCAAATTTGCATCACCATAATAAGGGCTAATGTCTCGAATATTGAATGTCCATTATATCCCACCATATGAATCTAGCAAATTTAGCTCATAAGAACTTTTTCCAAACTTTCGAAGTACTTTGAAAGGACCATCCACCCTTGGCATAACCTTGTTCTTCCTTAGGTTAGGAAATCTCTCCTTCCTTAAGTGCAACCACACCAAATCTCCCGATTGAAAAACATGTTGACTCCTATGCTTGTTTGCTCTTGTCTTGTATACTTCATTCACCTTCTCAATATTGTGCTTGATTTATTGATGAAATTTTTAAAAGTGCTCTACTCTCTCTTGTGCATCATAGCTCTTCAGTTCATCTTTCTTCAATGACACTATATCAATCAGCATATATGGATTGATACCATAAACTATCTCAAATCCCAAAAGCTTTTCATCCCTCATGGTAAGTACCATGGTTCTCCTAGATAATGCATCTGCGACAATATTCTCTTTACCATCCACATGTCTTGTAGAGAATACAAATATTTGTAAAAAGCTTATCCACTTAGTATGTCTTGGACTCACCTTCTTTTGACTATGTATATACTTCAAACTCTCATGATCCACGTGAAGTACAGAAGGCTTGGGTCTTAAGTAATGGTCCCATGTCTCCAAACAATGCACAATAGCATAAAACTCTTTATCATAGGTCAAATAGTTGAGTTTTGCACCATTCAACTTTTCACTAAAGAAAGCAATCAGTTTCTTTTCTTGTGAGAGCACACCCCCAATGCCTACACCACTAGCATCACAAGTTACTTCAAATAATTTATCAAAACAAGGTAAAGATAATACGGATGCGTTTGAGAGCTTTGTCTTCAAGTCTTCAAAAGCTTTTATCGCTTGATCATTCCAACGGAACTCTCCTTTCTTCATCAACTATGTGATAGGTGTTGCAATGGTAGAGAAGTCTTTAATGAACCGCATATAATGAGGTCAACCTATGGAAACTTCGAAGTTCATGAACATTAGTAGGAATATGCCACATTTAGATAGCTTCCACCTTTGACGAATTAATTCTAATACCATCTCCACCCACAATATAACCAAGGAAAATCAACCTTTCCATCATAAAATCATATTTCTCCAACTTACTACACAACTTCACTTTTCTAAGCTTGTCAAATATCCTCTTTAAATGTTGTATGTGCTCGAACTCACCCTTGCTATATACCAAGATATCATCAAGGTAAACAACAACAAAGATTCTAAGGAAGGGACTACGTACCTTGGGCATCAACCTCATAAAGGAACTTTGGTGCACGACTAAGCACTAATACAACCTATACTTAATCTCGAAGGCTATCTTCCACTCATCCCCTTCCTTTATTCTCGTTTGACAATAGACACTCCTAAGATCGATCTTCGAGAACACCTTTACACCATGCAACTCATTTAATATATCATCTAATCTTTACATCAAAAATCTATACTTGATTGTAATATTGTTTACGACTCTCGAATCAATACACATCTTCCACGTACTGTCCTTCTTAGACACCAAAAAAGTTGGAACCCCACATGGACTCATACTCTCCCGAATATAGCCTCAATCCAACAACTCTTGCACTTGTCTCTATAGCTCCTTAGCCTCCTCCAGATTGCACCTATAAGCTGGTTTGTTTGGTAATGGAACTCCTGGCATAAGATCAATAGCATGCTCAATACCTCTCAAAGGAGGTATTCCACTTGGTAACTCATTCGAAAAAACATCAGTATACTCTCTCAACACTTGTTATAATTTTGGATCCATGTTAGCATTCTCCCCTCATTGGGCTTCCTTTACCACCAATGTGTATCATATCTCCTCATCTTTGATAGCTTCAATCATCTCACACTCATGAAGGATCAACAACTCTATGTTACTCTTCTTTCTTCCCCTCCTACACTCAACATCTTACTTCTTTTTTTCTTCCTTTGTTTGTCGGATGCTCTTGGTTCCTTCCCCCTTTTCATTCCTCAAAACCAAATCCTACACATCTAGATTAGTTTTTAACCTAATCGTCTTTTGTCCCTTGCACACCACATACTCATTTAGGAATCTATCATACACAACTGTCCTATCAAATTGCCATGGCCTCCCCAATAAAATGTGACAAGCATCTATAGGTAAAATTGCTATGGCCTCCCCAATAAAATGTGACAAGCATCTATAGGTAAAATATCGCATAAAACATCATCAAAATAATTTTCAATCTTAAAAGAGATAAGAGTTTGTTTGGTTATCCTTACACCTTTATCTTTGTTGAGCTATTGAAGTGAATATGGTCTTGGATGACTCATGGTCTCCAAACTGAGCTTGTTCGCCATTTTTTCACTAGCAACATTAGTGCATGAGTCACTATCAATGATAACTTCACACACTTTATTGCCAAATCTACACTTAGCCTTGAAAATCTTCTCCCATTGAGTAAGTAGAGGTTGTCGTTATACTTGGAGCACCCTTTGCAACACGTAGCAATCCACTTGGCTCTCTTCTAAAGCATCTTCCAAGCTATCACTTTCTTCTTCAAGGTCTCCATCAAGGTCATCATTCTCATCACAAGCCTCCATACTTGCTATCTCCTTCAAAATTAATGTCTTTTGGTTTGGATAATCCCGAGCAAAGTAACCATAGCCTCTACACTTGAAGCATTGCTTTTTCACCTTATCAACCACTTAATCATTGCCTTTTTCTTCATGTGTGAACTTTCTAACATTGTCTTGATTGGTGACCTGAGAAATTGGTGGATTCGACATCCCCTTGAAAGTCAAACCATATGGAGCATTAGTTGACTTGTTTGGTGGCTTCGTTCTCGTCAATTATTTCTTAAACTGTATTGCTAACATTGCTAGGTCTTCAAATACTTCATAAGGATACACCTCCACCTTCTCTCAAAGATTCATATTTATCCCTCCAATGAATTGTGTACACCTTTGTTCTTCTATTTCTTAGACATCACAAATGAGAGCTAACCTTTCAAACTCTCTAATGTATTACTCAACTCCAAGCAACCCTTACCTAAAAGTAGTCATCTTTATGAAATTCTCTTGCTCATATTCTTGAGGCACAAATTTCTTCTTCAAGAGTTTTTTTTTTTAATTTTTCCCATGGTTTAATTCTCAGTTTTCCTTTTCTCTCCCTTCTCCTTTTTAAATGATTGTACCACACTCTAGCAAATTTCTTAAACTTTAATATTGTTATTATGCACCTTTTTTCATCATCAATATCTTTATACTCAAAAATAGATTCCACAATTTGCAACCATTCAAGAAAAGATTTTGGATCGAGATTACTTTCAAAGTTGGGTAGATCAAATCGGATTCATTTCTCCACATCATCGTAGGTTCTTCTTGAGGCGTCATGTGGTCTTCTACAATTTCCCACACTCTCTTCTCCTTCCTCCATTCGATTTTGTGCCCTTCTCACGTGGTCTTATTCTACTTGTTCCCCTTAGTTTTATAGTTGCACATGTGACCCTTGAGCTTGGGAAGCTTCTATTCTCCCCACACGTAGTTGTACCTCCTTGATTTCGTCCACCAAGACCTTGAGAACATATCTCAAGTCCTCCTCCTAGTTCACCATCTCCTCCCTTCACCAACCGAGTGGTGCTTCTCCAAACACACCTCCATGTGCTTGGATTTTGGTGTCTACTTGATGAATTCTTGGGAGAATCTTGAAGAAGAGACATGTTCTTTAAAGAATCTTGATGTAAAGACACGTTCTTGCAAGAATCTTGAAGAAAGATTGGATCTTAATCACAATAGATCAAACCTTAAGGCTTAGATATCAAACTTGATGTGTGTGGGAATGTGAAATTATCAATTATGTAAAATTAATGCTTGATTATGTTTAAATTAAGAAGAAGAAGGTTCGAAATTGGTGAATTGAAGAATGTTGATATTTGAATAGGGTAGAATAATGATGATGATGATTCAATGGTGTTGATGATTCAGTGATAATGATTCGAATTGGATGGATGAATGATGAATATGATTCGACAATGATGAGATGATGATGTGGATGATTCAATGATTAGGGTTTGATGATGGATGGCTTCGTGGGTTAGGGATAGGGTTTAGTTTTGAAATTAGGGTTAGGGTTTTTCAAATTAGGGCTTCGATTTGGGATGTGTTTAGATGATGAATATGGCTAGAAGGGTGTAGGTTATGGAATTTAGAAAAGATAGTACTTAATCTCTAATTCACACAGATGACAAGATTAAGGGTTTTAATATTAAACGTTCACACATATTTGATTAAACTTGAGATGAACTCACACAGAATTAAATACTTGTAATTTGCATTCAACTTCAATTCTTGATGCATCTCCAATCATGGGTTATGTGGCTTTATATAGCCAAGGCTATCGATTACAAGATACAAGCTAAAAGATACTAGAAAATAGAATATTCTTAAAAAAGATTGATTTATGCTACTTTATTCTCTAGTTAGTTTCTAACTCTACTAATTATTAATTAATTAAATAAATCAATTAATATGCACATCCAAGCTACATTCCATTCCTCCCATGCATGTAGCCATGGACTCCATGAATGTCATGCAAATGCACGTATATGCCTAGCAACTTGTATGGTATGTTCAATCTATTACTAGCAACGTAATCATCTGTTTGTCTTTAATTTTGTGGGAGATCCTTTTCTAAATGAAGAACGATTGGTTCCATAATAAATGCCAATTATTGAGTGTCTCCTCCTACATCAATTAGTATATAACAATTGGAAGACAAACCTTAGGTGTTGAAGGTGTGATTCCAAATCAAGGTTATATACCAAAATGTCATCAAAGAAAACTAACAAAAACCTCCAGAGGTAAGGCTTAAACATGGTTCATAAGTGTTTGAAATGAAAAGGGGGAATTTGTTATGCTAAAGGGCATTACTAAGAATTCGTAATGACATTCATGATTTTTAAAGGCAATTTTGTAAACATCCTTCTTACACATTCTCACTTGGTGGCGACCTAAAATCCAATTTGGAAAAGATAGTATCACCCCCTAATTAATCTAATAAATCTTCCACTAGGAGTATAGAAAACTTGTCCTTAATAGATTTGTTATTTAATTCCCTATAATCAACACAAAAATTCCAAGTTCCATCCTTCTTCCCCATCAACATAACCGGGGAGGCATAAGGTCTCACACTGTGTTGTCTGACACCCTTCTCCATCATTTTCCTTACCAATCCCTCTATAATATCCTTTTGCAAACTTGGATATCTATAAGGCATTTACTAAGTGGTAGAATCGAAGGTTATTTAAATAGATAGGAGTATTCATTGAGCAACCCATTAAGAATGTCATGTGTTTCACTGGAACATACTATAGAGAGTAGGGAAGGGGATACTTTTGTATTTAGCTCATAGGGTTTGCATACTTAAATTGGTGCTAATTGTCTTCCTTGCTGCACCACCTTTGACAAACCCTTGCCTTCAATTGTATTCCATTTAGAGGTAGTATATGACCTTGAAATGTGCTTCTTACCATTGAACTTAAACTTCATTTAAAGATACTAGAAGTCCCACATAATAGGTTCTAGTGTAGTCAATCATTGAAATCCTAATACCACATCATATAATCCCAAGGGAAGCACCATACAGCCAGTTGTGAATGTGTTGTCATGCATCTTCCATGAGAACTTATTACAAATAGTTGACACTTGCAACTGATTCCCCATCAACCACAGAAACCATCATGGGCTTAGTAGGCTCTAGGTTGCGTCCCAATAGCTTTATCATTTTCACATCCTTGAAGTTGTGGGTGCTCCCACTATCTATGAGAAATTGTAAGGACCACTTCCCCTAATGCTTAGTTACTCTCATAATTTGGAACTTGGGGTCCATTTATGGCACTAATGGATATGTGGAGTTCTAGGATGTCGACAACTTATTCAACTACCTTGGCTTCTTTCCCTTCTTATGGTTCATCTTCTACTTCGACGACATTTAACTAAGCCCTCTTATGTTTAAACCGGTGCCTTGAGGTGAATGGCTCACCACAAAAGAAACACAACCCCTTATCCCTTCTCTCGTCCAATTTAACTTGACTATACCTTTTGTAAGGCTGATCAATCAAGGTATGCTTATTGTTTTTGGTAAGTGTATATACGGATCTTATGGGTAGTTCTAGGAATGGAGGTAGGTTATGTGGAGGAGGTGTAAGAGGATTATATGGTTTGTAAATGTGTTGGAATTGTTTATATTAAAAGGATCTCCCATGCTTAAGTTTTTGTGTTGATTCAACTAGTTTGGCCAGTCGAGTAGTTGATTGAATGGTCTTAGGATTAAACATTTTGACTTGCATTTGAATGTTTGTATCTAATTCTATAAGGAAACAAATGACCTTATATTCGTTAGTCAAATTATCCTAGTAACTATGCCTTCAAACCGATATACATAACCATCAACACCATTAGTTTGCCTAGGTGACACCAACTTGGACATTAGATCCTCATACATAAGACCACATTGCTCTGTCACTATCATATCATATTCCTCCCATGTGACATGCTTCCTATTAACTATGTTTCTCAACATGGTGTGGTACCATTGAAGGGCCTTAGCCTCCATGTGAATAGCTGCCAATTTCACTTTAGCCTTCTTAGGGAAAAGAAGTGGTCACACCAGTAGAGCTACTCTTTGAAATTTTTACCATTAAACTTAGGCAAATAGACTTGGACCAATCGGGACATAAAGGAAGAGTTATGGTTGGGATTACCTGCATGTTTGGCTCTGTTTCTAGCTCCCAACGACTTTCCTATTTCAACCATTCCCATCGGCGGCTAGTCGGCTAAGGCCAGAATAACATCATGCAAGTTTGTTATGGAGTTATCAAGCCTCGTGTTAGATTCCTCTATGTGCTTGTTCATCATCTCCTCTAGTTCCCTTAATGGATGAGTGTTATCTATCATTGTTGTCTGCTAACTGAGCTTTAATACCAATGATACACTTTAGGATTGATAAAAGATCAAAAAATGAGTATTATTGGCAGGACAATCACGTTTTAAGAATGAAGGATTAATCGAGTTATTATCATTTAATTGTGATAGATTGAGAGAAAGTATAGATAAGACATAAAAGAAGATTATGTATTCATCCTATCATTCACTTGGCTCATTCTCCTCTTACACATGCTAATTGGCGTAACTAACAAAAGACAACAACATGACATGAAAATAGTTTTATAGAATAAGACAATACTGCCATGACTAACAATATTCTAAACTAAATTTGACCCATTGGACACCCATATCAAGAACTAAGAGATTGATAATTATTTACTTGAATAATTACCATTAAAAATTAATTCATCATAATATTCTACTTATTTTAGAAACAATTTCATACCAGACTTGTTTTCTTGCGCAATAACATCCATCAAAACAGGATCAACAACAATGCGACTATCCACATGGACCTTAAACCTAGGGTCCCATAGAAGCGCCTTAGCCGTACCCGAAATATCCACCATGGCATCAATCACCATCTCCCGTCGGGCAACGTCGGCAAAAAACCTCTTCGCATGTTGTGCCAACTCAACACCATTAAGCCTCGCCGGTAATCGGAGCAGCTCACACGAATTCGGCTTCTGGTATCCAGCTGGTACTTCAGCAGAACCGAGAAGTGAACCATCGTAGAAAATCGACATCGATGTAGCGCCGTAGTTGACCGGAACCACGTTAGGATTTGTTACGTGTACGGTTAAGATGAGATCGGCGCTGAGAATTGGGAACTGTTGATTGAAGACACTGTAGTCGTCGTCTTTCTTGTTTCGGAGCTTGATTTTTAATGCTGTGAGGCTGATGAGACGAAATGTTGGGGGTTTAGGCCTGGCTAATACAATTCCGGCGGTTGCTGCGGCGGCTGTTGCGCCGACTAGTGCGGAGGTCCAACTCCATTTGACCTTTTTGTCCTCCATGAAATTCAGATTGAATCGACTGTTGTAACCCCTCTCCTCTGGTCGTACAGGGCTGAGGCGAGGTCCTGCTTGCTAATGGTTTTTTTTTTTTTGTTAATTAATAGAATTTCGGAGCTGAGGAGAAGAGAGCGGAAAGAGGTAGGTATTTCATTGCGTCCGCCATGACAACAATTCAAGATGCAAAGAGTGTGAAGGTAATTATGTATTGTGGAAGAAGTAGAGTACTCCTGGGTACAAGCTAGTGATTCCAAATTTCCCAGACAGGTCAATAAAAGTTGGTTTCTTTTCCACTTCCATTTCAGTTTTGCGTTCACTTTCCCGTGGGCAGCAGCGTGAAACATTTTCCTCATGTAAAATCAGCTGAACGAAGCTCAATAATTCTCGTCGCTGAAGGGTCGACGTCGATATAATGCACGTGGAACGTGGACGGTGAGATCAATTACTAGCATAATCCAATTAAATTGTAAGATCATCAAAATAGTCTTTAGTTAAAACAATAATCAAAATAATTTAGTTTTGCCTAGAGTGTTTTATTAAAATCAAATGATCCCAACTTTAAATATGAGAATACGCAGGAAGCATCATAATAAAAGAGAACACGTTTAACAATTGACCGTCTTTTCTTTACTTTTAACCTCCTCTTGAGATTTCCCATCTCACCTTATTTTTCATTATCTTTTACCGATGTTAATTTATCTTGTTTTCTCTACAAATCATTTATCTTCGCTTTAATTTTTATTTTATTTTTGGAAACTAAATCTTAGTTTGACATCTTTCTCTACAATTATTTTTTATATCTCAAATATTAGGTATAGTTTTATTATTACATTATTTTTTAATAATTATAATGTAAAATTGTATATAATTATGCTATAACATATGTTAGATTTTGATAGATTTTAGATATTATGTGATTATGTTAGTAGATCTCTTATAATATATAGATTATTTGTTGGTTGACATACTATATAATATATATATATATATATATATATATATAGTGCTCTAATTTCGGTTTATATTTAATTTGCTAAAATTGTGTTGGAGTAAATTTAATTAATTTAAGCTATAATTTATGTTTAGAACTAACATATAATTTTAGCTAACTAAATCTAAATGTTTACATTTCTAAAAAATGAATATTATGTTGTTAAGATGTGAATGTATTGGATATGACTATATGAAAATATTTACAAATATGACTGAGAAGAGAAAATTTTGTGATCAATATTTAGTATATTTAAAAAAATTATAGATGCACAAAATATACTAATTTTTTTTATATGTTTTCAAGTATAGCATGAGTAAAAATTTTTATTTTATATTGGAACGGTAAACAAAAGTATGAGCCTACTAAGTTATATTTTTTTTCATCATTTACTACTTTTAGAGAGTTTATAAATATGAGGCCTCTATAGACAAATTATATTTGGGATACATATTCATTTAAGATATTTGGGATATATTCGAATGAGATAATGGGAAAAAGTCTTATGATTTCGATAGATAGTGATAAGTCATTAAAAATGCTAATAGACTCAACAAAGCTAGGAGATTTTATGCAAATGTCCATAGAGATTAACCGTTAAGGACTCCAACCTTGCCATAAGGCATTTGGTTCTTTTAAGAGTTTGCTAATTGAGCAATCAAAATTTGAATACACAAATCATTCATACAATGTGGGTGGTGATTATACACCAAGTCAACATCAGTATTCCACTACACATATTGATGGAATGGTAGACACAAATGACTTTCGTGAAATGGATGTTGATGTTGAAGAAGAAGAAAATGAATATGCACCTATAAACACACCTAATGTTGTAGTGGAAGCTGAAGTTAGGAGAATGTTTGAAAATAAGAATGTAAATGCACTTTTTATTTAGATAACTGCAACGATTTATTCCAGAATTGATTCTGATTACAAATAAGACATGTTAGAAGAATAGTTGTTGTTAGAAGAAGAGTTTGAAGAAGAAGAGTTCTCTAGATTAGATACAAAGGTGTGTCAAAGAGTTGTGGAACTGTGCACATCCTAATTTTGTTGATTCCAAACATGTCGAACAAGCAAGTACCAGTGTGGAATTGCAATAGGTAGCATCAACTTCACGATCTGCACAAGGTTTTGAAGTTGGCTAAATACTTTCTTCAAAAAAATAGTTAGTGTATTTTGTTAAATGCTACTTATTTTTAGTGAAACAACCCTACAAGATAGATCGATCAACAAAAATAAGATTTGAGGCATATTATGATAGATGTGCTTGGAGGTTGCAAGCATGCACTATACATGATTATTAAGGAAAGATGAAGATCACATCATATAATTGTTCACGTCAATGTCTCCTCAATGAACTGAATCATGATCATTTGAATTTGACATCTGATTTTATTGCCAAAGAGATTCAAGGCCTAGTAAGAATCCAGTTGTCTATAAGTGTAAAAGCTACCATTGAGCACATAAAATGAAAGTGGGGATTTATGGTGTCTTATAGGAAGGTATGGGTGGGAACATAAAAGGAAATAAATAAAATATATGAAGAGCTCAATGAATCGTTTTTCTGACTTCCTAGGTAACTTTTTGAAATAAATAAAGCTAATCCTAGCTCTATTGTTGAATTGGAAATTGTATATACTGATGATCATGTTGTAGTAGTTTTTGAGAGCATATTTTAGGCATTTGAGCCAAGCATCGATAGGTATAAGTGGTGTCATTAGCTAATCTCTATAAATGCCACACACTTGTATGGTAAGTATAAGAGTTTGTTATTTATTAAAGTGGGTATGGAGTCAAATAATCATATATTTTCACTTGCATTTGCTATTGTTCATTCAGAGAGTGGGCATAATTGCGGTTGGTTCATAGACATCATTCGACAAGCACTTGTGTTATCTCCGATCGGCATAAGGGTATAATACAAGAAATGTGAAGTGATGGATGAAATGAACCATATGGCACACATCAATAATATTTGTGGTATTTGAAAGGAACTTTTTATGGGAATGGAAAATAATAAGTCCATGGGAAATATCTTGTGGAGGATCAGGATCCAACATCTGCCTTAAACGTGGTTTAGCTACATGGAATCATTAAAAAGAACTAACAAGGAAGCCTACAAATGGCTTAATAGGGTATATCCTGCAAAGTGGTCATTGGCGCATGATGATGGTATGCATTTCGGCATGATGACTACAAATTTTTTGGAATCACTAAATAGTATGTAAAAAGATGCAAGGTATCTACTTATTACCACCCTTACACAAATGACCATCTATCGGGTAATAGTTTGTTTGTCATCAAAAGAGAATAAGTGAATAAATAAATTGGTGAGGACAAAATTTTTCACAGGTATCAAACGAGTGGTTACAAGGAATTTGGAGAAAGATTATGGCCATCCAATTGTTACGTTCCATATTAAGCTAAAAGATATTTGAATTTCTAACCTTCAAGGCAACTAGTAAACATTTATAAAAGGCCTCATTTTTTTATTTTCTATTTTTTTTATCATTTTTATGCCCATGGCACAACATTAAGTAATTATTTTGATTTTTTAACTTCACTAGATTGATTCTTTATTATTATAATAAGTTCTTATATGATAGCAAATGGAAAATATTATCAAGACCCATAACTAACTAACATACAACACCACAACCTATATTACATAGTGGACTAAAATAAATTCTATCTTTTTCATTGGATTTCAAACAAAATATTCACTAGATTAATTCTTTATTATTATAATAAGTTCTTATATGATAGCAAATGGACAATATTATCAAGACCCATAACTAACTAACATACAACATCGTAACCTATATTACATAGTGGACTAAAAAAATTATATCTTTTTCATTGGATTTCAAACAAAATATAAATAATCATATACAAAATCACAAACAAGGCAGCATAAAGTACTTGACCATGGTGGTAATCTATGTGGTAACTCTTTGCTTAACACATGACTAAATTCCTTCAATAACTTATCTAGCATTAAATTGGGCTTAAATAACTCCCTTTGTTGCGCTTCTTCCTTCACCACTAAAGCACAACAAATTCCTTCCTATTTGATGGCATCCACCATTGATTAATCTTAGAGGAACAAACTATTAAAATTAAGCTTCTTTTAGACATCCTTGGATTCAATTATGAGTTTAAATATAAGATTTCAATTTGAACTTCTTTTTCGTTTTACATATCATGTATTTGTTGAGTACTCCATCATTATAAACTTACTTATCATATTACCATGGCCTCCCAAGAAAATATATGATAAAATCCATTGGTAATATGTCACATAACACATCATCAACATAATAGATAATTTTAAAAGTTAGAAGCACATGTTTAGAATCTTACTTCTTTATCTTGGTTGAGCCATTATAGAGAATATGGTCTTAGGTGATTTATGGTCTTCAAGCTAAGTTTTTCACCATATCTTCATTCATGAGCTAATATGAACAACAACCTTGCACACTTTGTCTCCCCCCTTGAACTTGGTCTTGAAAGTTTTATCTCTTTGGGTTAAAGATTATCATGGATGCACTTGTATAACCTTTTGCATCATGTAAAATCTTGATATTCTTCACTATATGCACTTTATACTCAATCACTATCTTCAATATCATCATCACTACATAGCTTCATACTCAAAATATCTCTCAAAATCATGATTCTTTGGTTGAGACACTTCTTGGCAAAGCTCTCACAACCTTTATACTTGAAACATTGCTTTCTAGCATTTTCTCCCATCTCATCTTTACCGTTATTCATTCGATCTCTACATCCCTTTTTATAAACTTAAACCACCACCTCTATATGATTTGGGAGGTGGTAAAAATGAGGGCTTGTATTTTGTCTTAGTATTCTTCAATTGATTCTCAAATATCAAAGCTAATTTCACCAACTCCTTTAAAGTGTTGAAGATGTATACTTGAATCTTCTCTTACACATTTAAATTGAAATCCCTAAGGAACATTGCACAAATTTTCTTTTTATTATTCTCTTAAATGCCACAAAATAATGCCAAATTATTTAATTCTCTAACATATTCCTCTACACTCATAAACTATCGCTTGAGTGTGGTCAACTTGATAAAGCTTTCTTGATCAAAATCCCATGGCATAAACTTCTAGTTAAGGTGTTTATTCAAGTTCTCCCATGAATTAATCTTAACCTTGCCTTCTCTCTTTTTGTCCTTCATAAAATTTTCAAACCATACTCTAGAAAATTTCTTAAGTTTCAAAATTTCCAACTTGCATCTTATTTCATCATCTAATTCTTTAAACTTAAAAATTTTGTCTATGGTTTGTCACCATTCTAGATAATTTTTAGATCCATATTGCCTTCAAACTCAAGGAGATTAAATCTAACTCCTTTCACTACATCATTATAAGGTCTTCTAGATGTCGAATCATCAATCCAATTGGGCCCAACACTTTCTTCATCATGATCTTCAATTTAATTTGGAGTGTATGATGTGTGTTTTCCTCTCCAACATGACCTTCTTCCTATGTGTCCTCCTCCTTGGTTTCATATTTCAAAGTTATTAGATATTCATTCTTCACTTCTAAATAATCTCTCTTGCTAAGTTTCATCTTGTCTAGCAATTTAAGAGGTAAGTTGTTGAATTTAAGCCACCAATGCTTCATACTTGTCACTCTTTCCTATATTTGGGTTAGTTTTCAACATCACTAGAGTTGTTAAACAAAATGAATTCTTAGCGGAGTCTTGGAAAAATCTCAATGAATTCTTGGTAGAAATATTAAATTCTTGAAGATGAAAAAAAAGTAAAGCTTTAGATGATTTACCTTTGGCATGTGATTATAGCTTAAAAACCTTAGATTTTATACCTCTTTAGATGCACATTAGAAGAACACAACACCAAAACAATGTAATTGAAATCAATTATGCAAGAATTGAGAAAGAAAGAATATAAATTGGAGTTAAATTTTGGTAAATAGGATTAATTGATGGGTTAAGGTTTAGTCATTATGTAATACCATAAAATTCACTATTGAAAATTTTTGTTTTATTAGAAGATTCAATGAAAGCAAGTAAATCAAAACTTGTCAAGTTTGGAGATATTACCGCCGTAATCGGTACAATTCCGGCCCATGGCCAGTCTCATACTAACTATAAGGCTATAGAAATATTACCAACCATTATAAATCAAACTCAAATCAAGGATTCATAAAAGTATTGAAACATTCATAAGATATAAATCAGAGTATGTGGAAAAGAGTTTACAATCCAGAGTACATAATTAAAATTCCTCAAAAGGGATGAAAGTTACAGTACAATAAAAATTAAGTCTTTCTTGATTCAATAATAAGCAACCTGCTACATCAAACTTTGTTTTTTAGTATATTTTTTATTTGAAAATGTTGGTGAAAAAATCACAAAATTTGGAGAAGAGGGTTTTGAAGTTAAATTTTTAAAAGAGGTTTTTGAGAGGAAGAACCCTTCTTTGTTTCAGAATAGAACAATAAATTATACCTTTTAACTGAGAATGCATGATTTGCATCATATGTTGTAATGTTATAAGAACATTTGGAGACTTTGTAAGGGTAGAAACCTACTTTTGTACATCATCTTTGGTAGGCTTTGGAGGGTTTTGTGAGGAGGAGGCTCATTCCTTATTCTCAATTTTACCTTTGCACCATGATTTGATTGGAATTTATACGAGATGGTTTGATGTAGCAAGTTGTTTATTTTTTTCATTTGGGGAGTAGACTAGATAATTTTTTTAAGGAATTTCCTAGTTAGGAAATCTAGAACAAAACTTGAATATCCTTTGAAATATTCAATACTAAAATAAAAAATTTAAAGAATAGCTTACTTTCTTGTGAAAATTTATTTTGAAGCAATATTTTGTATGCCCTTTTACAAGGCTTCTTTTATATATTTTTGGTATATTCTTAGAAATAATTTTTTGTTTGGAGGTCATATTGGAATATTTAGATGCAAAGAACTATGGATATTATTCCCTTTTTGATAGTGGAGTTTTTTTTTTATTGTTGTTCCAGTGGGCATAATTGAATTGGATATTTGACTTCTTTTACTTGGGCTTTAATTTGTTTCAAAGCTTTTATATGTTCTTAGGTCCAATATCAATTATTTTTCTTTAATTAGTTATGGAGGGGTTTGGCTATACGATTGATATTTGAACAAAAATCAAGGAAATACTTGAGGCTACCCATAAACCTTGGTAATTGTGTTTTAATAAGATTTTTATCTAGGAAGTAATATGCAAATGCTAAGGACCTCTTAATTAGGGTGATAGTACCATGGGATATATAATGTCCAAGAACTCGAATGCGTGTTTGGAAAAAGGACATTTTTTATTTATTTTGAGACTATAAGACTATTTCTTTTTATGAAATAGAAAATTATGTTGAGATGGTTGATGTGTTGTCCAATATAGCTTGAGAATAGAAGGATATCATCAATATATATGATGTAAATTTTGGAATATAGATTAAAAATGTCGTTAATAATTCTTTAGAGTTTAGGAGAGGCATTTTTTAGCTCAAAGGGCATGTCATTCCATTGGGATAATGAAGTCTCTCTCTCTCTCTCTCTCTCTCTCTCTCTTTTATAGTGATCTTCTAAAGAAATTTGAATTTGCCAGAATCTTTACTTTATATTAAAATTTGAAAAGATAAAGGAAAATGAAGCTTTTGAAGTAGATCTCTTTTGTTTGTAATAGGATAATGAATCCATTTGAGTGATGTGTTTAAAGGTTCATAACTTACAACAAGCCTAGGGGTACCTCATTCTATTTTAGACTACTTGTTGACATAGAATATAATACAAGACCATGGTGAATGGGATTATGTCCTTTATTTTTAAGTTGGTTATCTCAACTTGATAATGTTTTTCAGTGGAACGTTTTTTCTAAAAGTAATTCTTTGTAAGGAAGGTTAACAATATGCTATTTTCTATGCCAAAAGGCACTGGGGAGATTAGAATAAACAACTTTTTCAATTTTTTTGTGAAGGCTAGTAATTTTTTGTTTGACCATGTTAAATTCTTATTATTCTTGGATTACTAAGAAAGAAACACTTTGTTTGAGAAATTTAAGGCTTGTTTTTTTTCTTTGGACGAGAATATTGATTTGGTTGTGATATATTGAATTTTCCTTAAGAAGATTTAGATTCCTAGTTCTAGGAATCTCAAGGAAGGATAAGGAAATTCTATACCCTTATTTTTAAATGTAATACAAATATGATTAACTTGGTTGGGGGAAATTATGTTTATGAAGGGTGTGACTAGGATAATTTTAGGACTTAGTCACATGTTATAAGATAAGTTGATTTAATTTGGAGCTTATTGTAGATAACACTATCTTCATTTGATAGAAATTTTGTTTTTAGAACCATTAGCTTCAAAAAGTCTTTTTGTTATTGGTGTAAGAAAATATTTTGGAATGATACTATCTTTGATACACTTAAGACCAATACCTATGTCAAAGATGGCACATATATTGAGTTGATAACCATTACAAATCTTGAGGGTGATATTGATGATGTAATTTTGAGACATTATTTCTTCTAGGACGTTGGGAAATTTGGTAAGAGTAGGAACATTGTTAAGGGATTGTCTTTGGGATCTTCCTTATCCTTTTCACTAGTGTTAGTTGAGGATTCTCTATTAGATTTTGAAATAAGGATCCGGATGATATTGCTATCATTTTCCTATTTTTGATGTCATTTTAATTCGGTTTTGACCTCTTTGATTTCTTTTTAGAGTTGAAGAGTTGTAAAATGGAGAATGTTCATTTTTTGTTGTTGTTGTTTGAGGATAGAAGTGAGGTCGTAAGTGATTTTGGGTTTAGTTAGAAGCTTGGGTGGAGGATTTACAAGCTCATTTTCTTTAACAGACTCACAAAGTATTTTGAGGTAATCCTTTTTTTTAGTGGATTATAAATGTGTTGGATAACTTCAAGCATAAGTCTTTTTTTTATTATCTTTGGTATGAACATTTATTTTCTTGGGATTATCATCCTCATATTTTGAGGAGAAAGAAGGCGAGGCAATTTAATCAATTTAGAGACTAGATTCAAAATGATATTGTTCTCAAGAAACATTGTTAGAAGTCTCAATGAGGTGACTTTAGATTTTCTTTTTAAAGGTTTATTCATTAAGGTGAAGTTCACAAATTTCCCCATTTAGATAACAATATTTGGATATGTCTCTTTCTTCCACACTTTTAACATGTAATATTTTTGTTAGGTAGTTTAGAAGAGGAAGGAAGTTATTACTACTACTTTTTATGAGTTGGGATTTTTTATAGTATGGAAGTAATTCTTTAGAGGCCCTCTATTTTGAGGAGTTCTTGTGTGACCTTCTAGAGAAAGATCTTGTCTTAAGAACCATTACATGGGCTAGAAGTTTATTTAGGGTAGGATATATTGATTTTTTTTTCATATAGAATGAGTTGAGCTCTAGCTAAGTTTTCCTCATTTTCCATTTCAAGCTTTTTTAAATCTTGATATCATAGCATATTTTCAAGCCTTCTTTCCAAGTAAGGCCCATGAGCATTCTACATGTGAATCTTGATTAAGGAATTTGGTTGCCATGGGGTTCTTTTATTTTTTTTTTCTAGCTCTTTCTCCAAGGAGAGGAGGAAGGCTGAAAAGGAACTTTTCTTTCTAAAAAGGTTTGTTTGAATCATCTCAAAGCATGACATGAACGAGGAAGATATTTTTATACCACTAGAATTCTACAAGCTTTTTACTACACAGTTTTGTAGGGAGATCTTCATTTTTGTCTTAGAAATGTGAAGGAACAGCAGTAAAGTGAAAATTCATGGTAAGGGTAAGTAAGGTAGTGGGATCCAGATAAATATTACTATTTTTATGATAATGCCCCCATCATTATTAGTTTGAACAACCTCAAGGATTAAGGTTTGTTTATCTTGGGTGAGATGAAAATCCCACTACCATTTGAGTTAGTCAGAGAACAATGTAATTAGGAGTTCTACTATGGCTTTGTTAGATGTGCAGGTTTGGGTTTTGTAAGCATTGGTACCTATAGTCATTTCTTAGAGGAGGTTGAAAATATTGTATTATGACATTCTATTAATATTCCACTCATAGAGGGAAGAGAATTTGTAATTTAGTTTGACAAGTTTGTTTGGATTGATTTTAGGGATGAGGTCAGGGGTTGTGTTCAGGAACTATGACCCTTGAAGAAGATGTATTTTTCTAGTGGATTTTGGAGATGGTTGATTCTTTTTCTGACTCATTTTTAGTTTGATGCAAATATACAACAAATCTAAGAGTATTTATGTGAGATTGTTGCTCAAAAGTATTAGAGACCTAAGGTTTGAAGTGGAAGATGAAGGGTTAATTTGGCTAAGCTAATATTTAATAGCTATGAGAAAAATCGTCCTTGTTTGTGTAGATATTATTTTGACTGGATTATGAAAGTTGAAAAAGTTTCAAGATCTAAAATTTCTTACTTCTAGTGGCTGATATTGGAGAGGATATAAGAGTCGTTTGGAAAGATGGAAGAATGGTTTCCTAGTTTTGTATGTCAAGTTATGAGAGTTGGGAGCCAATGGTATTAAGATGGATGCTTGTATGGTTGTTTTGTAAAAGGATATTTTTAATATTATCCATATCATATTCTTTTGGAATATGCTGAGGCTTTAATTCAAGTGAGTTATCACCTAAAGTTATCTTAATAATTTTTTAGAGGAGGATTGCCAAACTTTGTTATGCCTTTATCAGTTTACCATGTTTTGGTTTTGTTTTGGATGGTGACTATGTTAATTTTTTAGAAGGGTAAAGACATTATCATTATTTTGGCATAGATTTTGAACCAATTAAAGAATAAGCCTTGGGATTTTTCTTCTTATATGAAGTGATATAATTCCCTTTAGATTTATTAGATTTGATTTAGGAAGTGTTTAAAGAACTATGTTATGTTTTTAAGGTTGGGGTGATCATAAAAGTCATCCTTGAAAACAATTTGTTAATTTGGAAGTTTCGTTCAATTACATTTCTCATATTGTCCATGATTGTAGATAAATTGAGAGAAGAGGGATGATAGCTTATGTTTTGTGAAGGTTGGTGATTTTGTGATTGACTTGGAAATTCAAGATTTTGTGACTATTTTTGACGATAAATAAGCTAGGGAATACTTGAACTATAATCAACTACTTAGAAAGAGGTATTTGGAAGATCTGAGACAGAGTATTTGTGTTGTTCATAGAGGAGATGAATGATAGTGGGGATTTTAGAAAGTCTTCCTATATGAATGGTGGATGAAGTTGACGCTTTATCTAAGAGTCATTGGTCGAACAATCTTTGGAAGCTAAGTTTTATTAATTCATCTTTAAATTGTTGAATATACCTTAAATTAATCTTTTGTCTAGTGTGGGTTTATGGTTGGTCTATTTATGGTGGTGCGCCTTTTTTTAATAACAATTTTCTGGAAGGGAAATGATCCTCCATCTTATTGGTTGTGGAATAACTATATTTGATTTAGTGAGGTTATCCTAGAGTAGAAGTGTTTCTCCTTTCCCATTTTGGAGTATTGCTTTTGTTTCAAAGGCTGAATGCTTGACCTTGTAATAAAGTTTGTAGAGTAAGGCTATTGGGATGGATCCTTCAAGGGTTTTATAGTTATGGGTTTTGATCTAAGGAACTAGGGCTTATAGGAGTTTTTTTTAAATCTTTTAGAGAGATTAGGGCAATTGGATAGTCGTTAAAAAAATAAGACCATTACAAAGACCAAACTTAATAGCTTTAAGGATTAAGTGGGCAAAATTTGCAAGCCTTATGTCATATAGGACAATTAGGATAGAAGTATTTATGCTTCTCTAGTGAAAGGTTTGAACCTAACTTGGACAATCCCAAGTTGAATATAAGTGAAGCCTTCTTTGATATGTTTTTACATGGTTTTCTTTACAAGAAATTAGATGAATTCAAAGGTTTTGGAGATTTGGATTTCTTACTCTATGATTTTGATGTTGTAATTCATTCTGAAAAGTAACCATTTAGAGTATTCATATAATTTTTCTTCATGAATTTTGAAAATCTATAGGTTGTCAATAGACCATTGGAAGTTTTCTATGACACGGTCCTTTGTGTTTACCGCATTTTCTACCGAGCTTGTGGAATATCAAAGACAAGAGTTTGAGAGAGAGATAGACTGGGAAAATATATTCATCTTTTGATGTTCTTGGGTAAAGATAATTCCTTCGGAAGTAAGTGATCTATACTTGTTGCCTATCACCAGGTCTTACAGCTAATCTTCTTATTAAAAAGGATTCATAATTAACTTTGTTCAAGTTTCATCAAAATATGAACTATATATATTATTACTAATATCGCTATCAAGTGAGCATTATTTAGTATAATTATAGCTAATAGTTATATTGTAAGTATATGTATTTATCTTGGCTTCTTTTTATAGCGAGATTTTTCTATTCGTTATATCTTTAAGAATATTCATTCTTACTTCTTTTTATCACTTACAAGCTTAAAGTAATTAATGAGTTGCTATACAAATATTGTATGGTTTGTGCATTACTTAGAATTATATTTTTGTTCTATTTCTCCTATAATTACAAGTATGAATTTTATATAAAATATATTTATATATACCACTACATCTGCATAAGTTTATAATATGTTAGATATTACTATAACATTGATATTTTAAAATTATAATTTAGTATTAATTTTTTATTAGTTCTAATTTTTGTAAGAGTATTAATATAATTTTACGTTGAGCAACTAATTTTTGATATTTAATGTGTAAAAACCATATATCAAGTTGAATCTAATCATAAAATGCTAATATGGTTTGGTTTAAAGAGTTTAAAAATAGTTTGATTTAGTTTGAAATTTTTTTAAACCCTAAAAATATGATTAAATTTAGTTTGAAGCGGGAGCCACACCAAATTAAACCCTATTTACTCTAGCTAAGGATACGTAACCTTATCATTGAATTGCTGCAGGTCTTTTATTGCTTTTCGCACAAACCCGTCCAGTATTTTAGATTGCAGGGAGTTTACGAAGGAATTATGTGAGACGAAGTTCTTGCACGCGTATAGTGAAGTCAACAAGGCCGCTGATAAGCACGGTAATATTGGATGCACTGTGGATAGAGGTTTATTTGTTCTTTGTCGTTTGACCCTCACATTAGTTCTTGCACGTGTATAGTGAAGTCAACACGGCATTATGAGACCTTTTATTCCTCAGATTGTAAACGTTGATGCTTCTATTTAATATATATTTCTTTACTTTTTGCATAAGAATCTATCTATTTTCCTTACCCCCCCCCCCCAAAAAAACAACGAGCAGAGGATTGGCTCCTAATTCTGAAAGCCATATTAATTCCATATCTGAGAATGCCCATGTAGCAGTCCAACTGTCCTAAACAATAACGCAGACAAGTTGGACGTTATCAAGTTACTATGCAATCCACAATCTTACCCCCATTATTTCACTATACATCTCCTCTGAATATGCTCACTAATTATTCATGTAACATTTTTTAAAGATCTTGCACTTCTAATACCTGTTTCATTCATTTCATGTAGTGGAAGCGGAGCGAAGCTAATCCATATTGGGTCAAATTAAGCACATTAATCGATTGATATAGAATTATATAATGTTGGAATAGATAGGTAACTTTCAACATATCAAAGGATCTTCATCTCTCTACAGAACAAATAACAAATGAAAAACCTCACTGCATCCAGAGAACAGCACATGAAGTTTCAAATTGATAGTGGAGACCTGATAGTTCATAAAATAACTTGCGGCTGATACATTATAAACCAGTAGTTAAAATAATATACCGACTTAAGAAATACTGCCGACACTTGAAAGACAAAACATCCACCATCAGGTAAGAGATATAGCGCCCTGAACTTTTCACATAAGGAAATTACCCCAACCCAATGATCACATAAGTTGTCAGCCCAGCACACTAGCAAATGCCAGAGTTGACTGCTTTTGTCAGCTTGGTCATCTTTGTCATTGAGCTCGTTGCATATCCTATGCACTCCAGGTATCAGGACCAGGCCCGTAATGAGGTTAGTTCTCTGCAGCATCCTGTGTTGGGTTAATGCCATGGCCTAAAGGGCAAGGTTTTCCAGCATATCCAGCATCATTGTTTCCATTACCAGGATTGTATCCTGCACTCCCAGGATTGCCAACTGATTCATCTTATACTAACACAAAAGACGGAAAAATAGAAGGTCAATTATCTTTGACTTAAGCTCCTTGTACTTGCTAGTGAGCCCTTTCCTTTTCCAACATCTATGAAGCAATTTTGTCAAAGCTGCGTCTCATTTACAAATCAAACAAAGACAAAATCAACATATTTTTCCTGACAAAGGTACAAAACAAAACACAATCATGAACCGGCTCCCTAGTCTACAATCTCACGCTAAAAACAACTCCATTTGAGATTTATTATCCTGATCAATTACATCAAGATAAACAGGATCAACCACAACCCTACTATCTATTCTCATTAAAAACCTATGGTCCCACCACAGAACCTTAGCCGTACCAGACACATCCATAGCCGCTTCTAATACCATCTCCCTTCTGCCTACATCACTAAGAAATTTCTTCACATGGTGAGCTAACTCCAGTCCACTAAGTCGAGCCGAAAGTTTGAGCAACTGACATGACCTAGCAGACTGAGATCCAGCATCTACTTGAGCAGAGCCTAGGAAAGCGCCGTCGTAGTATATCGACATAGTTGTCGAGGAGTAATGGATGGGTGCGACGTTTGGGTTTGATACGTGCACGGTTAGTATTAGCTCTGCATCGAGGACGGGAAAATTGAGCTTGAAGGATGTGAGTTCAATTGAAATTAGCTGGAATATTGGGTCTTTGGGTTTGCCCAGGATGAAAGCGGTTGCTGCGGCTGCTGAGGCTGCACCGATTAGAGCAGAACTCCAGCTGAATTTCATGTTCTTTCCCATCGAACACCAACGAAACTTGTGGTTTTAGGTGTATTGCCCCTGCCGCTGCTTGGTTTGTTCGGCTGCGATTTGTGAGGGTAGGGTAGGGTAGCAGTAATTCGCAGATTTATTGAACTGGCATTTGACCGACCAGGGGCCAGTGTTTTCTTTAACGGTCTCGTTATTTAAAAACCAAATAATGGCCAGTGTTTTCTTTAACGGTCTTGTTATTTAAAAACCAAATAATTACTATTTAGAAAACAAAATCTGTTAAAGGCATACTAATTTACGCCTGCCCGACCTTTATGACACTCTCTTCGACCTCATTCACCTCGTGCTTTCCCTTTTAGTTTTCATCCCCTCCCTCTTGTACTCACTCCCTTTTCCCGTACCTAACACCCTCAAAATTCACTACTGAAAAATTTCATTTTAAAGGAAAGAATTAACGGAAACGAAATAAGAAAACCGTGAATTATGGGGAATGTTACCGCCGCACTCAGTACTAGACCGGTTCACTCCTACCGTTCCAATACCGAGTGCTAAGGCTAAAACAGATTACCATCAGACAAAAGCTAATACTTAAAACGAGGATTCATAAGGAAGGTAAATAGTTCACAATATAAAATTCAGAGTACGCATGAAAAGGGTTACAAGCCAAAAGGGTACATAGACAAGATTCTCAAGGAACAAAAGTATCGTACGACAAAACATAACTAAAATAAAACAATATAGGGTAAAACAAAACGAAAAGGAGAGTCCGGCCATGTCGCTCTCGGTCCCCAGGCCAAGTCTAGGCTCCACTCTCAGCCCCGCCCAATGCCTCGTAAGAGTCGTAGGCATCAAATATATCATCTCCTACCTGCACAAACTCAGGTGGGTCCTAACCAAAGAAACAAGAAGAAAAATAGAGTCTCATGACTAGTATGAGCAGGAGGCATTTAGTTATGAATCATTCAACAGCAAAGACGATGTGAATATCTATTTAATGCATATCAATTTTAACTTCGATGAAGGGGAAAGTAAGTTGTGCTTTTGTTTGGATTTTTATGACAAACCAATGAAAAGAGCTCATAGAGGCATTGGTGGCCACTATAAGCTAGTTTCACACCTACCCTGTATACCTGCATTAGGAGCCAACACAACACTTCTCTACCAACATGAGGAGCTAATGTAGCCTCCCTCAATCAACTTGAGTAACTCACATAGGTCCCTTCCCCAATGTAACCTTCTCACACGACTCATCTCCTTTAATGTAACCTTTTCATATAGCTCCCATCCCCCTAATGTGAGTATCTCATATATGCTTAGCTGCTTTAGCAATTGTGACTAATCACTGTACATCAACATTTTGAATGATTTCAAGTAGAATAACTTAATTCTTGCGTTCTATATGGATTGATTTCAGGGATATTTAGGTAATTGAGACAAATATGTCAAACAATGCTACAAGATTTTATTTGGGTAAAGTGAGGTTAGCATGTTATCATTTTGATGAAGTGGTTAATGAGATGAAAATTTATGGTAGATGGCATTCTTATTCTCCATGTTACCTTATTATTATTATTATTATTATTATTATTATTATTATTATTATTATTATTATTATTATTATTATTATTATTATTATTATTATTATTATTATCTTTTCTCTATAGTTGGTTTACTTAGCAATGGGTGTTTCTCACGCAAGAGGCCAAGCAAAATGTGAGTGTCTAACACTCCTCAAAGACTACGCATACAAAACATTCACCCAACCACATTTTGCTAGTTACAATTAATAAGTAAATCGACCTCATCTTTTAGACCGAGTAGTATTAAATATTAATTTAGCCAAGTGTATATTGAAACCCTAATCTAAATTATCACATGTTGCTCAAACAAAATATGAGTGGATCCATTACAACTTTATTATGAAATTTGTGAAAGGGTAATGTATATCTCAATTCTCACATTTTTCATCAACTGTCCACGTCACCTCATCCAAGTGATAGTTGATTTGCTACTTTCATTTTTGTAGGACATAAAATGATTCACGGATTATAACTATTAGAGATATTTCATGACAATTCAGATATTTTATAAGCATGGTGATCTTTTAGCATGGATTTATGATGTTTGTTAAAGGAGAATGATGGTTTTAATTATAAAAGGTATGAAGAAGAGAAATGTAAAGGAGTCAATAAAGTATCACTTAGATTCAAAAAAGGGGTAGATACATACATATTAGGTCTATGGATGGTGATAATGTGTGAGATATATCTTCAAAAAAGTGTCATTGCACTTTTAAGATTATTGGTGCAATACTCCAATTCCCTTCAATTTGAATTAAGAACATGATTGCAACCTGAAATGTTTTGTGAATCTAATCATAGATGAATAATATATTAGATGAGCAATTATGTGTGTTTGGGGTGGGCGGAAAATGGATTAGGTAAACTAAATTAAAAATGATAGAAAGAGGTTTTTGGTGTTGGGCTGTTAACTAGAGTCTTAGGGCCAAATTACCTCATTTAGCGGTAGAATGAGTAGCATTAGATAGTCCTAGTGGATGATGATAGGTCATTCATGCATTGTGTGGAGTTATTTTTTCTTTTTTTTTTTTTTGCATATTTTGATCTTTTTTGTTTTTGTGTTCCTTAACTTTATCCTTGTAGGCTTTCCCTTGACCTTCCCTCACCTTGGAATCAACTCTTTGTTTTTACCCTTAGCCTTCCCCATGATCATGGCCATAATCACCTCACTTCATCTATCAACACTTCTGACACCTTATGCTTGCACTGAACCTCCTCATTCAAGTGTAAATTAATCAAACTTTTAGCCAACCATTCCCTTCTCTCTATTGCTAATCAAAACCAACCACATGCCCCCTTCACCTTGCATTTTTATTTATTCAACCACTTGTCACTAGAGCTCTCTCCTCTCCTCCCTTCCTCTTGAATTTTATCTAACTATTGAGCCTTCAATATTTGTTCTTAAGTAGTTGGAAAATGACCCCCTCCCCTCTCTTTTTTATCCATTTCCTTGTTTGGTTTTCATCCCTTGATCCCTTATCTAGCCTTATTATATTTTCTTTAAATAAATATAAGAGTGTTAGATTTGGAAAAAATTTAAAGAGTCAACTCCCCTTTCCCCTTCTTGTGGCACATTACACATGTCTTGGTTATGGCTCTCTTTTCTTCTTGATTATTTGTTGGTGCATTTTTAATTTATTGTGTTCGATTCTAAAAAAATTGTTGCTTTTTGTGTTTCTAAGGAGTAGGATGAATATTTGGGATCTAGGGCTTTTGGTGGTTCATTCTCTTTTATTTTTGTTATTTTTCTTAGAATAGAGGTATCCCATATACTTTTTCTAATGTGTGAATATCATGTGTTAGCATGATAGGGTTTGGTTGTTGTGCTTAGTTGTGATTTATGCCTTCATTATAATTTTATGAAGTATATGAATATATCATGATCATAATAATTTATTCCTTACCCCAAAAATTTGCTTAGCCTAATATCACGTCATTAGTGCCCTAATTTGATTCTAATCTCAAGAAATCTTATTGTTAGCCTTAACCAAATTTTTTAATCCTAAAAATTTAACCGAAATCGAAACCTTGATTCAGATAAACCGTAATTCGTAAACCAAAATCAAAACCTACTAAAAATTTCACTAATCTAAATTACTTGGCTAATCCAAACTTATCTAATTTAATCCTAATCCCCTAACCCTTCTCTCTTTTCCTTTTCTTTCTCCTTTTCTTTTCTTCCTTTCTTCCCTTTTCTTCCTTTTTCATTTCTTTTCTTTTCCCTTCTTCTCCTACACCAATTTTGTGGTGTGAGAGACTTGGTTACCTCTGCACCACCCCCATCATCTTGTCTCCCACATGCACCATCCCTGCCATCCCTTGTGCTGCCTTCTTCTTCTTCTTCTCTTTCTCTACGCACCACCATCACTTCCCCTGCCACTCTTCTTCTTCCTTCTTCCTTCTTCCTTCTTCTTTTTGCTATTACCACTCTATTTGACCATTAGCCACTATCACCATCACCTTCTCCCTACTTTTATCTCCTATGCATGTCTTCTTCATTATCATCACCTTCCTCATGCCTCTGCCTGATCTCCATCGATTTCAACCATCACCGTCACCCCCTATCCTTTTTCTTTTCTTCTTCTCATCAGATCATCATCATCGTTTTCATCACCCCCTGCCATTTTCTCCTCCAAGGCATACCACCTTACTAGTATATATACCCCTCCATCCCTCCATTTTATTGTCATCTATTAGCTCCCCGACCTTCTTCTCTTCTTCCTTCTCCTTTCTCCTTCTTCTTCCTACTTCTTCCCTATTTTTGGTGTTTGAACCATCCAAGCCACCACCGAGCACCACCCAAGCCACCACTAACCGCCCTTTGGCCGGTAGACCGACCACCAAAGTTGTCCCAACCTTCTTCCTCGTCGTCACTGGCCATCACCACTGACTACCTCCTCTTTTCCCTTCTCCTTCCCCTCGTTCATTGTAGCATTGCAGATTGCAGGCCTGTGCACAACCATGCAAATTTTGCACCATCTGGCCGTGCATTTTATTTTCTCTCAGCCTAGTGTTACACAACCATACAACTCTTGTACTGTGGTCATGCGTCTTTTATTCTATCAACCTATTATGCACTGTTGTTGCACAGCTATACAATTCTTGCATTGCCTGGCATGCAACTTTCTTTTTGGTCATGTACCCCTATTTTCATCCCAAACCTTATCCAAATACCACTAAAATTTAACCATAGCTCCACCACACATTCTTTCACACTTCCATACAATTCAAGCTTCCATTTGACTCCTATGAATTCCATTTTTACCCTTCTCTACCTTAACTTCCCTCTTAATTTTTAATCTTTGATCCTAATCGTATTTTATCTTCTTTTTATAGGTGATCTTCCGATGATCTTGGAAGAAGTATAGGATTTACGTGCATAGAGCTCGATGTCCTTATTGCTAAAGATACATGTCGTAGCTAGGGATTTATGTGTTGTATTTTTGTATATATTTTTATATTGAGTATGTTGTACTAAATAAATTAATTATGGAAATGCTATGAAATGATATTCTTGAGAATAATGAAATTTATGTAAGTGCATATTTAGGTATATTGTTGGATATAAGATATCTGTGGAAAACTAAAGATATGTACTTCGGATAATTATATGGAATTTATATGCATTAGTATTAGGATTCATAAGGCCTTTGGGAGAATACGATTGTCTTGCCTACTCTAAGGGTATTATGGTTATTTAAGGATAATTATATGGTCATACTTATGTGGTTTAGTTATATGTCTTGTGTTTTTATATGAGTTCGGCATGATAATATACAATCAAAATATGAATAAGATATTAATCATTTAAAGTTAAAGATCACTTGAGTCGGGCTGAGGTGTTTATATGGCTTCGTTCCACTAGATAATAATAGTGGCTTAGGTGTGTTGTCCCCAAGAGGTGCATCAGTTTGTTCCACTGGATTAAGAATAGTTGGGGCGCATACTCAACGTGAATGAAAATACAGTTAAGAGATAAAGTATAAATGAAAATATACTAATCATTTAAAGTAGAAGATTATGTGAGTTAGGACCGAGGTGTTGAGTCTGTTCCACCGGATAATAATAGTGGCTTGGGTGTGTTATCCCCCAGAGGTGCTTTAGACCATTCCACTGGTTTACTAATAATGGCTCAGGAGTATTTTACTATAAGAGGTGTTGTCTCCATTCCACCGGATAATAATAGTGGCTCAAGTGTGTTGTCCCCGTGAGGTGTTTTAGACTATTCCATCTGTTTAAGAATAGTGGGGTCCCTGAACTCAATATAAATAAAAGATTGGAATATGGTATATCTAATGAAAGATCTAGAATCAGTACTTATTTGGCATTCTTTAAATTACGCACATATCATTTGCTTATGAGAATTCTTGTATTATGTGTAATTCTGCTCGACTGTACTATTACCTTACTTAGTACGTAGTGTACTGATCATCCGTTTCATGGGTGTTGCTCAATCCAATGAGTAGATGACCTAGGTGTTTATGTGTAGGTCAATAAGGACTAGGTTGATGAATTCGCAGTATTTGATGCTATATATGTGGAGGAGTGAGTTATTCGTATAAGGATTTATGTGTAGAGTCATATTATCCAGATGATAGTTTTACCCAGATACCTTTTTAGACTCTTAGTTCCATGGGATCCATTTTTTATTGTATTTTGATATTATAATCGGAGTTGATATCCAAACACTTATTTGATGTTATTAAAATTTATCTTTGTCTCTTTCTATCATGTTTTAAATTTTCTAATTGTTTTGCCTTATGATTGATGTAAAGATGGTAGGGTAAGCCAGACTTATGTCAATTATGGCGGTAACACCTAACTATTTGATCATTCGCTTATGGTTAAAACAAAATTTTTCAGTAGTAAATTTGGCGGTGTTACAGTACATGGGCATGAAATGTTATGTATGAGCATACTAAATTTATGTATTTTTAATATATGTATAATAACATGCTAACATATGGTTGAATGTTGTAGAATAATTATGTATGAGTTGTATGAGAGAATCAACCAAGGGCATGATGGTCATTTTCAAACCATTTTCTTGTAATATTTAGATTTCTATTAGTTACCTTGCATGATTTACCTAAAGTTTAATACATGATTTGTTGAGATTTAAACGTGTTTAGCCATAGTTATAAGTGATTAAGCTTTACATGCTCTAGGGACATTTTAGTCTTTTTACATGCAAGCACTAATTTTGCAACATATATGCCTAGAACATATTATATTATGTTAAATATGATTATCATATGATTTAATATATTCTAATCATACACGTTAGTAATTAAGTGTTAAAATGCTTAATTCATATGTATAGGCAAAAACATCTTTTGCCATTATTAGAATTTTTAGATATATATATCCATGATAATGTGATGTTATTATTAATGTTATTTATCCATTTCATGAGAATGGTGAAATTGTATCAAGTTTAATATTAAAATTAGTAATCTTAGATAACTAAGGTTTTAAGGGAATTTTGGTAATTTTCAACAAAAAAATTCGTAAGTGTGAATAATCAGACTTAGGATAACCTTAGTGGATTCTTAGGTTAACCTTAGAATTGAATTTGACTTTTGTTTAGACCGTTGACCTTAAGGTTGAATTAAATAGTTAGAAATAAAGGAAAAGTGGAAAAGTATAGAAATTTATGTCATATATGTACTATGTGATATTTATGATCATTGAATAAAATACTAATATTTAAAGTGGAAGAAATTGAGATCAGGAATGACTTACTCTTTTGAAGGTTAGCTAACTTAGAGACTAAGTAAGAGTCCTTAGTTTTGTTTAGTGATTTCATTAGATGTCTCAACATTGTCATTAAGGGCCTAATATACTTTAATTAGGTCTTAAGACTTCTTAGAGGACATGAATACTTAAGGATTAGATGAACTAGGAAGGAGGGTACTATGTTACTTTAGTATGCTAGTATGATCAATGTACTTTATATATCTTTAGGTTGTATACTGTGTTGCCTGTGTGTATCAGTACGACTTGAGTACTTTATATGTTTCCAAGTAATATCTCATATCTCCTTGAGTATATAATAAGGAAATGAGCTTTTTTTGGGATTTGGTATGATTCAGATTGTTGGTTTACTAATTGCCTTCATGCCCTACTTGTGGTTATTGGAAATGGTTGGTAGTTATCTTAGTGCATTATCCTTTTAATTATGAGATGTTATGATTGCTTTGGGAAAGGTTAAGTATGGTTTGGGGTCTTCACTTTGTGGAACACCATTTTCATGAATTGATTTATTGAGTCGTAAGTTGGTTAAGTATGATGATATTATGAGTATGTGACCTTGGTGATGTATATGTGTTATCATGTTTATTATATCTTGTTGTCACATGTTTGCTAAGTTGTATGTATGCCATGCTTACCATGTGTTACCTCCTATGTGCTCCATGTAGCTTTTAAATGTTAGTGTTGTGCAATGATTTACTCAATACCATTATATTGATATATTCCATTTTATGGCCCTTTGCTTATTTAATGGGTAGTTGTGACCTTATGTAATTACTTTTAGGGTATCACTTGATGGATAGTGTTTTGAGGTTGAGAGCTATGACTATCTAGTATTCACTTTCACATCATTTGATTAGTTATCCCTTAAACTCTTATGTCCATTTTTATATTTCTTTTATTTGACGATTGTAACCTTGTTTGATATTTATTTACATCAGAATAATGTAAATTTATAATATAATCTCTATTAGATTCTTATGATTGGCGTTCTTAATTTAAGCAAAAAAATTATTTTAGCCTTAGTATTTTCAAGTGCTAAAAATGGTTATGTTATAATTAGTGTTGAAAATAATAATGGAGGATGAAAAGTAGTAGTTAATTATGATCACACAATCATGGTTTGACAAATGCTTTTGTATTAAAGTTGAAAGAAGAAGTAAAGTTTGTTGATAATCTTAGAGAAAGACATGTCAAGCCACAACATATAGAGTTGGTTCCTTAGAAAATATTTGTGGGAAATATGATCATGAATAGAAATATTTTTAATGTCAAATAGAGTATTAGATTGAATGAAATGGATTACTAAAGATCCTTATAGAATTTCATGACTATATTGGTTGAGAATTATTATTTTTAATGGCATCAAAGTGAGCCAAGGTTAGGTATTCTAAATGAGCTTTTATTTACACACCCTATGTTTGTTAATATATTACATGCATTTCCCTTTTTCATATTAATGGATTAAACATATAAGATAAATATATGTGCATGTATTTACTTGATATTATTGGATTAACATCAATATAATTAAATTTCAAAATTGTGTTTTCTTATATATCTTCCAAAAACAAGGAAAGTTATATGTGGGCACTTGAGAAGTTTAAGACATTGATGGATCCTAGAATGCTTCCAACTTCCATTCTCATTAATTGGGAACTTGGGCTAATTTTATCTATGGAGCATGTCTTTCCAACCTTAAAGCTCTTATAGCATAGATTTTAAGTAAATAAGAATGTAGAGGAGAAATGCGAGATCGCTAAGATTGAAGTGTTCATATATAATTTTATACCCCTATGGAAAAATGTGATAAATGTAAAAGATAAAGAGACATATGAAGAATGATTCTTGTTATTAGAGACTAATTGAAAAAAAAATTCCATATTTCTACCTTATCAAAAGTGGTTTGACTACTACCATACACAAAAAAAACCCCTATATTTGCCTAAGTTGACCAAGTATTACTTTTTTTTAGGGGTACAACAAACATGTGTGAATATAAGTTATTACTTATGAAAATTTTTGCTTATGAAATCTATACATATGTTAATTTTTTTTAATAGGATGAAAGGTGCTCATAGATTGTTGAAGATGATCTTGAGACATCAATAGGTAGATTCAACACCATTCGAATATTAATTTACTTGTTATTAGACTTACAACATTAAAACATCAAAGGATTGCTTTAGAGGTAGTGGTTTAATGTTCCTCATTATGATAGTAGTGCACTATATGCCAATATAAGAAGATATATATCCTTATTTGCATTGAAATTGATTAGTAAAGAGTGAAAATAAGTAATAATGTAGGAGTTGTTAAAGTGTTATGTAGGTGTTACATACATCACATGTATAAGATGCCATTTACTCATGAAATCAATACTTATATGCATGATTTCATTTATACCCCCTTATAATCTATTCATTATTTTTTGGAAGAATCTTGATATAGATGGTCCAAATAGTCCACCAACAGCACTGGAATTAATCAAGGCTACACCTCATTTATTACATGTTTCCGTGAAGTGTGTTCTGAGCCAACCACCTGTAATACAAAACCATATTTCTTGAGATATGTTCATTCCTCATTGAACACTGATCCATATAAAATTCACATATATTAGCTAATTAAATCAACATATAATACCATATATTCGTAGCTAGTATAATGTCTAAGGATATGAGAATTTCTGCTATAGATCATTAACATATTGTATGCTTGAAGATGATAATGAGTGGGTTCAAATTTGTATAGAACTCTACCATAAGATTAAGACATGACATCAATTGTATTAGAGTGTCTTGTGATATATAATGGTTGATTAACTCCTTCATAATATCACTCATTAGGAAGGGCATGCTCTACAGGCACATTGGATGGAAATGTTAGATAATAGTCATATAATTACCACTCGATATAATATACTATTTGTATGCTTTTCTCAAGCTAACACGTCATTTCTACCATCAGTGGCACAACATAATCTATAGGGTCCTAAAGCGAAGTGAGCACTTATCTCTTGATGGAAAACAATCATCAGGAAAAAAAATAGTCACTATATATTAGTATGTACTTAGTTATGTCTTCTTCCAATATATTTAGTACATAGTCTACAATTTCTTATGGTTTATATAGTTATAGGTCTTATAAAATTTTCCACTACCACTAGTGCATGCTATATGAAAATTATTCCATAATAATAGCATCTTGACATGGACGACACTATATCAATCAAATTTTATAGTATGGTGAAGGATAAATAATGATAACACACATCCAACAAAGCCAACTCCTTTATCTTTAGAGGGGCACTATAATTATTGTGATTTTATTAGTTTATTGGACTTTTGAAATATCTAAATGTAATTTGAATAGAAATAATTTTTTCTTATGACATTATGGTGTGAGCTTTAATTGATCCTTGCTTTCATAAACATAGGCATATCTATGTCTCATGTTTCATCATTCCCTTATCTTAGTATCAGTATAACATATTAGTTTGATTTTTTAGCATTCATTATAACATGAAATGTTAGTATAAAGTGTCATTGATTGAAAACATGACAAACAACAAGTATTATACATATTAAAAATCCAACTACACAACATCACATAACAAATCAAACAATATCACTATACCCACCCACATGTCTATACCCATTCCATCACTCTTGTATATTCACTCCAAAATGATGAAAAACTATCTCAAGAAATTTTTTTTGTTGTTCATAATCTAGATGTGGTTCACCCTCAATACATATGAAGGATAACTTTTGCTACATCAATAAGATGTCTTTCAGCTATTATTTATTCTTCCTCATTATGTTTTGCAACCAACAATTTCTCCATCATTGGTTACAAGTACCTATGAGTCACTTGGACATACCAATCCATGTAATTATAATCTCTATCTAATGGGTCCATTAGAGGTTATCTAATAATACAAAGGTTTAGTGCATGCTCATGCCTCACATTCTACTGGGCAAGTATATGTGAGTATTAAACTTTATATTTCTTTGTGTTACGTCCTTTATAGGTCTTCCCTATCAATCTAATAAAATCCTTGGGGTTCACTTATGTAAAACCAAACCTATGAGTGACTTGTTATCACATATACAATTCTAATATATTCATAGAACCTAAGCCAACCATGAAATAATAACCTAGGATAGTTACTCATAAGATTTATGACTTATATGGATCAAATATAACATGTAACAAAAGAAGTAAAATAAATACTAATATCACTATAGTGTGTGTAATAACATTTTAATACATTTGAGTATATCTTTCTTATGGAAATAGCATCAATCACCCTTTATTAGTATTTGAGCATACATGAGCTCTTATTGAAAACTCTATCACACCACCATCTTCAACAACTAGGCATGTAAAGATCCCACTCAATTTGAACAAGAATAGACTCAATAAAGCTTTTAGATATCCAAATCTTTTATAATACACATGTATTATAATTACTACTAAATAATCTAAGAATCTACTATATAGATAATAGTTAAATAATTACCTGTAACTAAGTTAAACATCCAAATATCTCAATGCTAACTTTAGAAATATTATTGAGTTGACTATATAAAAGAGAAATTTCATCCTCAATCCATGAATATCTTTGAAAATTGAGGGATCTTGGAAAAATAAATCCTATATAGGCTAACTTAATCTGATGACTTATCAACAAATAATAATAAGCCCAATGACCATAATAGGTGTATGATAGCTTTTATATCATGGGATAACTCATTTGATGCACACAACTCTTAAAGAAAATTGAATGTCAATCCACCTCCTCTAATTACATTTATTACATCCTCCTCGTCCATAACAAATATACTGGCAAATACTATATCATTTGTAAGTGACAGTTATGTCGGTAATGTTTATATGTAATGAATAACCATCAATATTCAACCCTACTATATGTTGGAAACCTAAGAGAATGATTGCCATGTCACCCTACAATATATGAAAGTTTTTAGTGTCCTTGTAATACACCAAAATTTACTACTGAAAAAAATTTATTTTAGGAAAAATGTATAACAATATAGATAGGTGTTATTGTCGTACTCAACATTAGTTTGGATTACTATACTATCCTTACATCTAATATAAGGTAAAATGTTTAAAAATTTAAAACATGCTAAAATAGTGAATGAGATATAATTCATAAATTTAAATAAGTGATCGGAGGATTAATCTAGATACATTATTCAAATACATAAAATAGGATACACTAGTACTAATAGTTCCAAAAGGTATTCAAGTTAAAGCTATAATCCGAATAACATAACTCTATATTCCCAAACTCTAAACATAGTAATATCACTCCTTCCTAAGTAAGAAATCATAGGCTAAAAATTCATCCAAGAGGTCCTCAATGACCTACACAAAAACACGTAGGTTGTTTGCTTATGGGAATAAACAACACCCATAAAAAGGATGATCACTATACTACGTACTGAATAAGGTGACAATACAACCCTAGTAGGGCTACACAGAGTGCATAAGATTATAAAGGAGAATAAGCATGCATAATGATTAAAAATGATATAAGTGCACAAGGAGAATTGCATTAGGATTACATTATTGGGTATATCCACATTCCATTCCTTATTTACATTGAGCTTCAAACCCCACTATTCTTAAAATGGTGGAATGGTCTAAAGTATCTCCTAGGGTAGAACACATCTGACCACTATTATTATGCTGGTGGGATAGACTCAACACCTCACAATCAAATATGGTATTAGTCATTATTCTTAAATCGTTAGAATGGTCTAAACTAACTCTCAAGGCAAAACACACCCGACCATTAGTGGAATAAACTTAACACCATGATCCTAATTAATATAACCTTTTTATTTTAAGTGATTAATATTTTATTCCTTTATATTAATATCATAGTATTATTTATGTTGAGATAAAAGACCCTATTATTTTTAATCTAGTGGAATAGATTGAAGCACCTCCTAAGGTAAAGTGTGCCTAACTACTATTATTATACCGATGGAAATGACACACAACACCTTGATACTAGTTCTATGTTTAATGTCTTATTCATTATTCTTCATTTCAAAATCATCATGTATACATCCATATAAATATGAAAGACATATAATTTAGCTCAACATAATGATCTAAAACACTTAAAACACAACTGTATGCATATCAGGATATTCCCTTAGGAAAATTCTAAACCCTAATTTCACAAGTTAAGCATAACTTTTTCCTTGGTACTTGTTTTATCAACATATTTAGCATACATCCATCATATTAAAAAATAAGGTTAAATCCAACATCTTACATATGAGCTAATAATCTATCTCAAGGGTTATTATTCACCATCCCATCAAAACCCCAATTTTATAAATTAGGTATTAATTTTCTCATAAGACTCATATAAACACCAAATTAAATAAAAATTCCTAAAATTCTAATATTAAAAACATACCTAAAAATCAAGAATTAACTCCAAAGTTTTACACATGCGATAATGACCTTGCCTCTAGGATTATTATTCTCAATTTAAGCCATTTTCTTATTTTGACCCATATTAACCAATTTTTCCTTCAAATAGCTAAAATGCCTTTATTTTCACAAAAATCATGTGAGTTCCAATATAAATGATTCCCCACTTACAATATATATCATAATGATACTTACTGACTAAAATATTCAACCACTTTCCATACTTAGTAAAACCACATTAAAATACTATAGGTTATACTAACATACTTAAGGTATCGAAATGCGATTTATCTTAACAAGCTCATGTTCTTCACATATTCTCACTTTTCATAAATTTGATACTACATAATCATACAAGAACATTAACAAAATGAAAATTTCATCATAATAATTATATCCTTGAGTTTTCGGACACATAAATACACTCTACACAAAAAAACACTTATTTCGATGTGTACTCTTACTAAGAATATTTCTTGTCTTTAAGCACCTATATCCTAATATGCCTTCTTTGAGAACATTCGAAAACCACCTAAGAATAAAAAAATAATACAAAATTATAACTCAAGAAAACAAATAAGGAAAGACTAAGACAAAGGAGAGTGGAAAATGGAGCAAAATTGAAGCAAACCAAGACATATAAGGGCTGAACTAGTTGTGATAGAATTTGGTATAGTAAAGGGGGTAGCATGGAACCTTAACGCATCTAGGGGGTGCCACATAAAGAAGTGAAGATCTTATGAGGGGCTTGGAATGGGTTCTTGATGATGGGGAGGTTGTGCAATGTAAAAGCTTGGCATTGGTTGGGGTTGTGCGATATGAGGTTGGGACATTTTGGTGGAAGGTGTAGTGTGAGTTTGACTTGATTTGGGGGGCTATTTACATTAGTATTTCATGTAGATGAGGCTTAAAAATTTTAGGCGCTCATACTATGGATACTTTGTAGCATTAGGAGGTAAGAACTTTGTAAAGGTTTGAGGAAAAAAAATGATATATGGGTGACAAATGAAGCATATTGAAACTAAGGGAAGGGATAGAGACTCTTGGGAGAGTTGAGGGAGTTGTAAAATAAAGGAGTAAGAAGTGAGTAAGAGGTATTAATAGGAGATAAGGTGAGGGTATGTGTTGAGAAAGGTCGAATGATGAAGGTTGGGTTTCTTTGTTGAAGGTCAGGGGAGAAAGAGACTAGTGTGCCTTTTGGTGGTGTAGGTTGTGTTGCAAGGTAGAAAGTAGATGGTAGGTGGTTGGTGTAGTGATAGTGTAAGGCTAGGAAGGGAAATGAAAGGCCATGTAAGGGAGGGGATGCATAGCATGAAGAGGAATAATAGAAGAAGGAGTATATTAGGATAGGGAATAAAGGAAAAAAAGGAAAAGGAAAAAAGAAAAGGGAAAATGAGAAGGAAAAGGAAAAAAGAAGGAAACAAAGTTTAGGGTTAGGATTAGAACAAGGTTTAAATTTAGATTAGGGAATTAAGATAGAGTAAATCTATCAATAATTCAGTGTTAGGGTTAGGTTAAAATATAAATAAACTAGAATTAAGATTAAGATTAAATTTAGATTTAGGATTAAGAAATTTAGGTAAAATAAAAATATTAGTTACCCGACATTAGGATTAAATTAAGATATTATTTGATCGAGATTAGGATTGGATAAAATTTAACATCTCGAGTCAATACGACCATGTAGGAGCTACCTTAGAGTACTTTCAAATTGATTGCTTAGTCCCATAGATCAACGTGAGTCCTTTTATCACGCTTTATCCTCACTCACGTACTTCCCGTGAAAATTTTCAAAAACATTTTGAAACTTTCCAGGTGAGTCACCCATCCTAAAAATTATTCCATAACCTAGGAGAGTCACCCATCCTAAAAATTACTCTATAGCTAGCACGCTTAACTATGGAGTTCTTATGATGGAATCACCAAAAGAATGGTATACCATGTTGATATAAATAGCCAAATCAACCCTTATAACACTCCACTCAACTTGGAGTATTATATTCACCCCTACTCAAAGAACATAATGTCCTCATTGCGCCTCAACCACTAACTATCTCAATATAGTTTATAGTTATGGAGCTCTTAGGATGGAATCGCCAAAAATATAGTATGCCATGTTGATATAAGTAGCCAAATCAATCCTTATAACACTCTACTCATTTTGGGGCATGACATTCACCCCCACTCAAAGAATTCAAATTCGTCGTGTGCCTCAACTACTAACTGTCTTAATATAGTTTATCTCAAGAATCGTCCCACTATATGGCTGACTGACTCATCCATGTTCAGCTTATGGTTGTGGTTTTGCTCTGATACCATTTGGAATACCTTGAGTTAATACGACCATGCGGGGGTTAACTTGGAGTGATTTTAGATTGATTGGTTAACTATACAGATAAACACGAGTTCTTTCAGCACACTTTGTCCTCACTCACACACTTCCCAAGAAATTTTTAGAAAATTTCTAAAACTTTCCAAGAAGGTCACCCATCCTAAAAATTATTCCATAGATAGTATGCTTAAATATAAAGTTCTTAGGTTGGAATTACCAAAAGGATAGTATACAATATTTATAGGAGTAGCCAAATCAATCTTTATAACACTCCACTCAATTTAGGGTATTACAAAAAGTGTTTGGTAGAGCTTGTATTGAGAAAATGATCTTAATGTAGCTTTATTCTTTTCGTTCAAAAGATAAAAAGAAAAACAAAAGAATAAAATTATTGGAGTTATGATGTGCATAATTAAGCATCTGATCTTTAATGGGTAGAAAAGGGTTGTTGGAAAAGAGCTTTAATTGTTAATTGGCGAGTGAGTAGCGCGTTATCGATCTCAAATTTTGAGATATATACTTATAGTTGCCACTTCGCTATCTTTTGGACCATTATCTATAGTCCTAGAATTATCTTACCCTTAACCCCGACCCCATTACAACCTTAATAGGACCTCATGATTTTTGTATTGTATAATGTCTTCGAGTGGTGGAGAATGAGAATGTGTGCAAGCATATAGTCAATCATTATAAGCTTGGAGAATTTTGAGCCAAACAATTACATCTTTAAAACATATGAGTGTAGAGTGTTTACATTTTTCTAAAGAGAGGAAGTCTACAACCTTATTTAACTTTTGTCTCATAAGGATGAGCATCTGCATGATCCTAAACCATCTTAGAGTATCATGATAATACTGATTTGAGAGTCAGGACTAAAGGGTATTCAAAGCTTTATTTTCTTTTTCCTACTATTGATGCTCGCAATATAGGTTGATCTTGCAATTATATGTCTTGTTCGTGTAGTTTGTCCTATCATCTGAGGCTTTGATCCCCTTCCATTTTCTATTTGTTATATGTGAGTTTGCTTGAGGATAAGCAAAGAATAAGCATGGGAGAGTTAATAAATTGAATATTTTATATATTTTTACCTACCTTTGCCTTTATTTTAGGACTTTATTTGGTCTGAAATATAAATTTTATCATGGTTCAAGTCCATAGTTCGCATTACTTCTCTCTTGGTATTTATTTTTTAGGGATTTGCACAAGAACACACAAATCCAAGGAAGTGGTGCATTTATTCGAAGTAGAAAACAAAGTATGAAAGGCATTGAAGGAAGATAAATTAACCTCGCATGTTTATGGAGGAGTGAAGGAAGTCAAAGAGATGAAAAGAGGTCGAAAGAAGTCAAAAGAGACAAGAAAATGGTGTTGCATAGCCTTAGTACAACTAGCTGCATAGCCATGCAACCCTGATGCAACCTAATTCGAAGGAAAACATGTTGTATGGCCTGCCACACAACCATGTAGAAGTTAAGATTTAGCATGTGCAGTAATTTAAAACTAAAAATGCTACGCGACCAGCCAATATAGACCTTATACGACCGTGCATCAGTGGTTTCACACGTTTTTAGACGCACAATGCGGCCTCTATATAGGTAGTTCTTCTCCGGCTTTCTACAAATGGTTTTTAGGATATTTTTGACAAATTTTAGGACATTTTAGGATATTTTCTTCCATTCTTTACAAGAAAAACCTCATGTATTATATCTTGAATTCCACAGTTTAATTCTCAATTTTTAATGTTAGTTTGGTGTACGATCAACTCTAAAATCAACTATATTCTTCTTTAATTCATAGTTAATTCAATCTATTCTCTTCTTTATAAATTTTTCTATTGTCACTATATTTGTTATCCAATTTACGTTTCTTATGTTTCCTTACAATCATGAATGAGTAATTCCTTTTTCTAGGATTGAATTAGGTCTATTTTGGTATTAATATGATAAATTAAAGTATATGTTGTATGCTTATTTCGTATGTGCTATTTAATATTTTAGGGTTGATCATTTTAAGTTAGACCTGATAGAATCTGACCTATTTAGATATTGTTTACAACTTAAAAGTTGAAACCATTAGTGGAAATTAACATATGGATGGGAATTCAAATGATCACAAAAGTAGACGTTTGGTTCTCAGGGACTATAGAATCAGTGGCACTTAATGGGTTTAATTTAATTAGTTAGTCATAAAAGTAGTCGGCAAATTAGATTAAATACATTTTTAGACCTTCAAAAAGGCTAATGAATATATTTAGACCGATTGTTCACAGCTATTGAATTAAACTACAGCACAGTGTTATGTCATTGTCGAATACTAAATTAGAGATCGAATTTCAATCCTACGCTTTATATTTATCATTTTAAAATCTATATTCAATTAGTTGTTATATTTATTTTCATTATCTACCTGCATATTTTCACTCTATAATGATCTAGATAGCTAAAATGATGAAGTTTGATATTCAATTACAAAGTCTTTGTGGGATACAACCTTGAAGCGCTACAACAAATCTATGCACTCGTGGATTGGCACCAAATGGGTAGATGATAGAGGTGGTTTAGGTGTTGGATTACTAGCACAAACTTTGGCTTGAGTCAAAGAGTTTGTAATTCATATCTCTTATCCCATGTTAAGATTTATAGTTTTGATTTTTTTTTATTTATTTCAACCTCTGTAGCTAGTTTTTTTAGAAGTGTAATATAAATTGTTTTACCTTACATAGTTATTCTCTTTTGTTGTGTGATTTACTTTCCCAACCTTACATATGATATGTGTTAGGTAAACACTTGCACCTCTCCTCATGATAGATTTGGCAATAACATCCTCAATTTCTAATTTTAGCTTCCACATTGTGTTTTAGAACAACAAAAAAAAAGTTTATTGGTAAAAATTGGTGTGTTACAAATCCCTAATCACCCTACTTATTTATCTTAGTAATGTAGTATTTACATCAAAGACACCTTCCTTGTCACCCAATAGGGATTATTGATCTCTACTTTGTAAACAACCAATCATTATTCTATAAGGGATATTTTATTTCAGCAATTGGTTAAAGATAAAGCTAGATGATTTTTCTAGATGCATTAGATTGAAGATAAATCCTTGTAAAAGTTCATTGTACTTTGGTAGTGTGACTAGTGTAAACCAAATAATAATTACTAAGGCTCTAGGTTGTGAGAAGGCTATATTTTTGTAATGATATCTTGGGGTACCTTTGGAGACAACTAGACTTCATATTCACCATTTTCAACCTTTACTTGAAAAACTAATAGCAAGAGTTCTAGAAAGGCAAATAAACACTTAAGTTATGTTGGGCATGTGCAACTGATTTCGTCTATTATGTTTGGAGCGCAAAGCTTTTGGGCCCAAGTGTTCATCCTCCCCAAAGCAGTGGTTCAAAAGATTAACACAATTCGCCATACCTTCTTATGGATGGACCTAGTAAATAAGTCTTCTAAGGCTTTGGATGTTTGGTCATAAATGTATATACCTTAGAAAAAAAAAAAGAGGATTGGAGCTTAAGAATCTCACGAGTTGGAATTTTGCAACACTTAGAAAGCGACTTTGGCAAATTATGCATCAAAAAGGAAACTTATGGATAAAATGGATCTTGGGCTACTATATTAAATAGGGAGACATAAGAAGTTATAGCTGCACGGCAAATCTATCTTTGGTTTTTCAAAGGGTGAGAATGCTAAGGGAGAAACTACTAGATATCATTGAGCAAGCGAAATGTGAAGTGTGAGGACACTATCAGATCAATAGAGTTTATGTGGTCATTTGCCCTAGAGGGAAGAGTCAAAAATGGTATTCATTAATATGGAAGCACCTTGGCTTGCCTTGGTACAAAATTATTATGTGACCGCTTGCCAAAAGGCACTACAGACTAGAGTTAAACTACAATAATGGGGTGTCACGGAGGAGTCAGATTGTGGAGTGTATGCTCAAGACAGATAAACTTGGGACCATCTATTCATTCACTGCAAATTTGCAAAAGATTGCTAGTACAAGACTTTTGATTGGATGAGAATGTGTTTTTCATGTAGCGGCTGGGAATCATTTATGAATTGGATACTCAAGTCAAAGACAAAAACAAAAGGAGAGAATTGAATTGTGGATGATAGTGAATGCAGTCGTTTATATGATATGGAGGGCTCGGAACCATGGCATTTTTTGACATAGGGTACTTGTCCCAAGGTTGATATATATCTATATATATATGTACGTACGTACATATATATTAGATTTAAATAGTTGAAAAATGCGCAGATGTATAGGGATTTACTAGCGTCCTTAAACATATTTCCTTGATGTTCTTAGAAAAGGTTGATGTTTTGGATGTACATATTGCTCATTTTTGTGATGAATACAGTTATAATTACGTACCAAAAAAATGTGAGTAAATACAGTGATAAGGATGAAGTTACTCACAATAATAATAACATTATCAGTGAAGATATTTTAGGTGATGACAGAGGTTAAAGTGCAACTACTTCAACCCAACATAATAGTCTAATTCTGCAAATATAATGGAAATTATTCTGCAAATTCATTCTCCGAAGACCCTCTCTGTATTCTTTGTAACAACTATTTGTCTTTTGTGTATATTTGAGTTTCCAATAGTTAATGTAAACGTAGCAATCCATTAAAAAACATAAAAGAATTCCATTTACTCTAAAAAAAATCTCTGGAGTGTAATTCCATTTTGCCATACTTATTTCTCTTATATACAGATGCTTTATCGTTTTTAATTCATGATGAAGAGCCCAGGAGGCTTATTCATTGACCCAAAGTGCTCTTTAGAGATGCTTCATTAGGTTCTCACCTTCAATTTGTCTGAGATTGTTTCTTGTTCTGTCTTGCTACAAAGGAAGAGCTAGGCCAACCGCGAGCAATGGTGAAATTGGAGTGAGTTTCGGGTGACGAAGCCTATGTTTGGCTACGAAGCTTTTTGGTGCAAGGTTGTAGATGGATGATTTGGAATGGACGATATGTAAGCATGTTGAAGACTTATAGTTGGTTAGTAATGGGAAAATTTACAAGCTAATGATGTTGAAACTGGACCGGACCATCCGGGTTTATAGTATGTCGATGAGCAGAGGAATTTGGAGCTATCATAGGTGATGTTCCGGCAAGCAGATGTTACTCAGATTTTAAAGACTCCGGCCAGATGAAACAAATGTTGTGGATAGACTAATATGATTTAATTGATAGGAAAGGTAGATATACGGTGAATTCTAGTTAATAGTTGGCTACAAATACAAAGATTGATGGGAAATGTAGTTCGTCTTATGTTATGGAAGAGGCTATGAGTTCTTTGTACGCAGAATAAGATATAAGGTTTGAAGTTGGAAGGCTTGTCAGAATTTCTTACCGACGAAGTCATGTTTAATCGGAGTGAGGCATGGTGGTTTATCCAATTTGTGAGGTATGTTGAGATTTTCCGGAAACAATTATACATGTCCTTAAGTCTTGGCTAGTTGCTCCAATTGTTAGGTCTTGACTCTTGCCAACCGTCAGAGCGGGGGCGAGAGCCTATGAGAACGTTCTTCATTGGTTTGATTTCTTAACTAGGAGTCTAGATGATAAGAAGCTGGACGCCACGCCTGTGGTTATTTGGGATGTGTGGAGTAGAGGGATAGACATAAGAAGTACTGGGAAGGGTCATTACGAGATAATAAGGTAGTGAGTGAACCACATTAATGTTGGGGGTGAATGAAATTAATATTTCTTCAACGGATGTTCATCATCCACTCTTTTCCGACTATATATAGTAAGTAAAGTTTCTCGGATTTGTTTGTTTGAAGATGTGGTAGCAATGTATATGATGCTTCAATTGGTCCTTCGATGGTTCTTACTTTTGTAATCCTCCGTTTTTCAAAAGCCTGGCTAATTCGGGATTACAAATTTTGTGAACATAAAATGTATTATTTTATGTAATATTATATAGTTTTAAGCCTTGCTAAATATCCTGATTTATTTCAATAATATATTGGTGAAAACTATATTTTTGAAGAAGCAAGTCTAGCCGACTAGCCCAACTGGTTGTCCTAATTTTATTTAAGGCTTTGTTTGGCTTCTAATGTGTATGAAAATTCAATTTTTTTTTTACATTTTTAAGTTGGAAATAAATGTTAAGGGCTTATTTAAAATTTACAGAATTTTAAATAATTTAGGCATTTGTTTGATTAAATGCCTTTTCAATTAGTTTGTTTGGCCACAAAAGTTTAATAACAATTATATTTGTCATAGGGCCCATTTGGTATTGGTTTAGGCACCCCAATGAGTCAATCTTTATTTTTCCCAAGCAACCCACTCTCGTACACCCCTCTTACACCAGATCTTGTCCGCCTCCATATCTTTTTAGGTTACCCACCTTCCTTTTTTCTCTTTGCCTACACCTTGCCTTGCCCCTAATTATTCATGAGTAAAAGAAGCTACCCTCCCTTCGCTTTCTTCTAATTGACTGGGAATGATGTTAGCTTGGTGAGGAATATTTTTATTAAAGAACTCATACCTTTTTTACTTTTCTTTCATTCAAAACTTTCCTAAGTGCGTGATTTATTCTCTCTTTTGTTTCCTCTGCTTGGATGACTTTCTTCCCTTCTTATTCTCTACATTTTTACCCCTCTTTTACCTTCTAAAGCTTATTTTTGAACTCTTCATTATTTATAATAAGCAAAAGAGGGTTAGGTTTTGTGAAAAGTGAAGAAAATATTGATTATCATTTCTCTTACATTCATCCACATCAAGAAAATGGGTCGATATTATCTTCTTATCTACTTATTTCTTATTTTAATGTTTTATCTCTCTAAAAAATTTACAATAAATATTACTCTTATTTTTGTCAAGTGATCACGTTTTTAAGGAGGTGATGAATTTGCAAAGCTAGAATATTTATTTATTTCTAGGTAATTTCAATTGGACTCTTAGATGGTAAAAAAAAAAATTATGTGCTAGCATGTTTTCCTTTCTTGTTATATTCAAAATGGAGGTATGTATTGTATCCTTGATATGAGCATGCAAGTATGTTACCTTTTGAAAATATATTAATGAGTATGTATCATGCTTAGCATAATAAATGATTATGCGAGTTCTTCTTTTAATATGGAAGTTTTATAATATGTGTTTTATGCGAATATATTGATATAAGCATGGATGTAACACCCTATAATTTAGTAAGCAACTTTTTTTTAATTTTTAGAAGTAATAATTATAAAATAATGTGTTGCCGCCACACTTAGCATAAGTACGATTTTCTCACCTTCCTTATACCAAATGTTAAGGCTAAAAACAAGCCATATAAGAAAAAAAATAGTGAAAAGAAGAGATAATAACATAAATAAAGGTTTACAAATTGTGCAATATCCACACAACAGTGATATCCAAAATACATAGTGATATAGGAGTCCAAAGAAAAACTAACCACAAAACAGTACACAACAACGTGACATTAGTTTACCTTTACACTCATCCCTTCTACAACCCTATTACAATAATATAGATTCCAGAAGTAGGAACCCTCACTCCCTTAGTAGTCTCCCTAACCCTCTAGATGATGCTCCTCAAAATCCTTCAACCATTGCATACCGTGCACTTACTCATTTGAAAAGTGATTGCATTAGTACAACTTCATCATATTTAGTTAATCATAATACCTCAAAAGAGGTAGTATGTTCACAATGTACATCAAATACAATAATAGAAATCATTCCAGATGCATACAATTATAAGTGATCAAAACATCTACAATATCAAGATCTAATAAATCAACGATATAATATTAATCTAGTAAAAAACTCTAATAAGGGAACAAGAAAGGCATGCTCGTGATTGTACAACAATTTCAAAGTATCCACAAATCATATTCTATAGAGAGCATAGTATTTATTGATTACATAAACAATCTAACCTTTATCATACCAATTGTAATCCAATTGTTCCAGAAGTATTATGGGGGTTTCCTAACCCAATTGAATCAATCAATAATCAAATCTTGAGTGGAATATAATCTTATATCCAATAAAATTATTGTCACAAAGGTGTTACCTAATCAAATCACTTAATTCTAGGGAAAAACCAAACAAGGAAGGAACATGACATAACAGTTGCCTATACTAAACCTCAGCACCTAGTCCTTAAGTATGTGTACCCTTTATAGGGTGTATGGATTACCTATAGAGAAAAAGTGGGCCCTTCAACCCAAAGGTCCAACTATGCACTTAGGGGTCTATTCTGAGGCATGAGATCCTTTTTCAACTCAAGTCTTTCTCTTTAAGTGATTAATATCTTATTTATTCATTATTATCATTCCTTAATGGACATTGAGGTCCAAACACAAGAATAAAATCAACGGCTATAAGGTCATTAATTTTGGCGCGGCGTTTCGGCGTCCTCGGGGTTAAAACGCGTCGTTGCGACCATAGGCGTGCGAGGGCCAGCGCATGGCGCTGGGCCGCGGGAAGGAGAAAGGAAAAGAAAGGGAGGGCTGGACCTGTGCGCGAGACGGGGGAGAGGAGAGGAGTTTGGGCCGGTGGGCAGGCCCAGCCGGGGGAGAAGAAAGCAAAAAAAGAAGAGGAGGGAGAAAAAGGAAAAAAAGAGGGGAAAATAGGTAATAAATAGGATGGGGAAATTAAATAAAATAACTTATGGGTAAATTGGGGTATTTTTGGATTATTTATAATATTAATATTTATAAAATATTAAATAAATTCCTTTTTTGCTTATTTTAGACTATCTTAGATAAATTTCCTCAACCTCCATGCTAATTAGGAAAAATACCCAAATTTGCTTCCAATTAAATTCATTATTATTTTCCTCTTAATCTACATTAATTAAATCTCTTCATATTAATAAATGAATTTATATACTTAATTTTCCTAATAATTCCTTATTTGGCCATAATTTCGGAAATTAGGATTTTGGGATATTACATCGTCCCGCTAGGTGGCTGACTGGCTCATCCAAGTTTAGCTCATGGTTGCAGTTTTGCTTTGATACCATTTGTAACACCCCAAATCGATACGACCATGCAGGGGCTACCTTGGAGCGCTTTCAGATTAATCGGCTGACTCCACAGATTAATCAGCGTGCTTTATCCTTACTCACACGCTTCTCGATAAATTTTTAGAAAATTTCTAAAACTTTCTAGAATGGTCACCCATTCTAAAATTACTCCATGGATAGAACGCTTAACTGTGGAGTTCTTAGGATGGAATCACCAAAAGGATGGTATACTATGTTGATATAAGTAGCCAAATCAATCCTTATAACACTCCACTTAATTTAGGGTATTATAGTTGTGGTGGTTGTTGCGCTAGGCTAACTAAATATAGGAGGGAAGCATGTTGGACATTGCTCATTGATATAGGGTATAATCAAGATAAAACATTGGTCGATCATAGGGGAGCTGGGTTTCTACTCACTATGATTAATGCTTGAGCGAGGAATTCTTAACAAGGAAGGTATGCTTCAATATAGATGACTTGGGAAGGAAATGGTTGAAAGTGAACAATTTGGGTTATCAATGGTGGTAAAGCCTACTCTAGGTGGTGGTGGAAGGAAGAAATCAGGGGATGGTGAGGAGGAAAGTCATATATCAAAGATAATTAGAGAAAAAAATGACGGGGAACTATAGTGGGACCTAGAGGCCAAGAAGGGATGAATGGAAGGGTTTAAATGTTAGAACCAAGGGAGAAGAAGAGGATTGAAGCTAAGGATAAAATGAAGGATAAAGGGGAGGCTAAGGGCAGGGTCAAGGGGTTAGGGATAAGTTAGAGGTTTGGATTTAGGTCAAAATAATAATAAAAGTATTAAGGAAAAAATAATTACATCAGTAAATAAATAAAAATAATTAAATTTAGGAGATTATCAAATACCAAAAATTATGCTCAATTAAGATATTATTTTAAATTTTAAATTTTAATCTACTAGTTTATACTATTAACATCGAATAATGATATTACACACAATAATGGAACATCTAATCGTAAAATAATTACTATAATTAATTACCCACAAAAATAATTTTTATTTTTAGGATATCTAAATTAGGGTTCTTATAAATAGGGTATTACAATGGATGATGCTAAAAAGCAAGAAAATAATTTGATGAAAAATTAAGAAGCTCTTTAGCGAGGTGCATTTTGGGTAGACTATGGATAATTTATTTATTTTTGAATGATCCATTGAATTCCTTGCCTATGTTTCATAAAATTTCATATATCATATGTTTAGATGTGAGCATTTTTAAGGTTAGATATGCATGATATAAAATTTTTAGAGTTTATGGGGCATTTCACTAGTATTAAGGATTTTCTCATAAAATGTGTTAAAAGTATGTATGATCATTATAAGTATGGAAAATATGTGTTATATAAAGCATTATTAAGCATGGATTTAGGATTTTTATGAAAAATGAATTAAATGTTAAAATAATGGCATCAGTAATTTTTTAATATCATGTAAAATTGAAAGTAAATATTATTTTTCCTTAAATAAATTATTATGATACTACCATGCCTTCATTTGTTTATTATCTAATATTATTAAAGTTTGGTGTTATAATGCTTAAAAATGAGATTAATTTGGTATAAAAGGAAAAATAGTCATAATTGGGAAAATATGTGTCAAATTCAAAAGTTAGATCTTAGATGACTTTTATTTAACTTTTACATTGACCATTGACTATTTAATATTGACTTGTAAGTTGAATTTTGAATAACAGGTGAATAAAATAGTTAAGAGTTTTGGAAATTGTATAAATGGTAATAATGGCCAATTTAGTGGCATTGCTTGAGTAGTGATCATTGTAGATCATCAAAGTTAAGTGTTGATTAAGAGATAATGAAAATGGTTAAGTTTAATTAATGTGTTATGAGTTGTTTCTTATTACATTAATATAAAATACTAAAAATATAAATGATAACAAGTAAAGATCAAGAGCTCTTAATCTTGATATGGCCTTTAAGGTAATGTTGTATATTGTATATCTTCCCTATATTTGTGTTGTCTGATTGCCTTTTGATATATGGGATTTATATGTTATTTTCCTAAGTAAAAATGTCATTTATTCCTCATTATTTTAAAAAGATTTAATCTTTTATCGAGTTTTCTCTTTTGGACAGATTTTATAGCAAAAGATAAAAATGAAGAAATTCAAATGAGAAATCGATGGAAAGAGGAAATGAAGCAAAGAACACATCAAGAGATATAGAATAAATGGAAGAAAAGTCTAGAAATGAATAATATATATCAAAGGGAAGCTTGTGTTGAAATTTCATAAAGAGATAATGAACGAACAAGAAACACGGTACCCCTGTGTTTCATAAACACGACCCATATTTTTCTGTCCACACACAAAATCTCAGTTTTTAAAATTCTTCATTTGGAAAAGAATTCAAGGAAAAATACGGAGGTCCCATTTTTCCCAACATGGACCATGTTTTTCTTAAATTCTTTAACTGTTGGCGTAAACTTTTCCTTGATATATTTCTGAAGTTCTGAACATTTGAGAGTAAGTTCTAGGGAGTTCAAGAGTTGGGTTCTCTCTTTTTCTCTATATTCTCTGGATACCACATGTAATTTATAATTCCAATTCTCTTTCTCTCCATTGTATTCAATTGAACAATCAATACTTTGAAATTCAAGTCAATAAGTTATTCTCCATTCCTCTCTTAATTGCAAGTTTTGATTTTTGATTGAATACAAATAAATTCCCTTTAATGCATTATTATTTCTCTTACTTTTAGTGTTTCATTGTTAATTTATTAGTAATCATTGGTGTTAATTATAGATTACTACATTTAATTGTGTCTTATTGTAATTATGAAGATAGTAGTGTAGATAGTATAGGGTAGGAAGATTTGATGACAAAATTAGGGTTTTGGATATGACAACGTAATTTGAATTTAGGATTCTAAATGAAATCTAATTAAATTATTGGACGGAATTGAATGATCTCATATCATAGGTTAAGAATTTAAACTAATTATATTGATCACCTATTTAGTTTAGATCTTAATCAACGCTAGGATAATGGAATTAATACGTAATTGTTAATTAATGTTTCCAAAATAGTAAAAGGTTAATTATTAATCTTGTCTATTAATTCATATGATTGCATGATCTGAACTTATGTGATTATGGTCGTAGTTGACTGCTTTCCATTCATAATGATGCCATTAATTGAATCTAGTATTCTTAACCTAGGTTATTAATTAGTTAGGTGATAAATTGAGAACTTATTCAATTTATTCGAATTAAGAGAAAGCAAAGAGATGAATTATTATGAGTTTCTATAGGTCAACGTTAGATCATTTAGAATCATTCTTTTCTCCATGATTATTTGATATCCTAATACCATAATCAATACCTTCCTATCATTATTCATTAATCAGTGAGTAACGTGTTTTATTATTGATCCATAGTATGAACTTAGTGATAGAAAATAATGTTATTAAATAACTATAGTTTTAACATTGATTACAGAATTATTGATTATATACCATTCGTTGTGGGTTACTCCTCCTTACCATCTACTACGTATTTAGAAATTAGGATTTATTTATTAAATTTGTTGTGCATATGACAACGCATCACCTCTACGTACCAAAAAGGCCCACTGTCTACTATATTAGGATATAAAAATCTCTTCCATTTATCCTTAATGATAAAGTGATTGAGGTAGTGATGGATAACATTATATGCCTTCCGTTTGTTTTATTATATTATTTTCATGACCTCCATGCCAATAATTGATATGTATCCCCTACTCAAACTTATAAAAGTGAAATGAATTGTTTGATCACATAAAAAGGATTTAAATAATATGGCTTCAGTGTAGTGTGTTGGTTGTTCTTGTTATCACATGTAAATATCATTATCACATGTAACAGAATGTTATCATATGTATGATCACATGCACTTTATTATCTTATGATTCATAATTCATATTATCCCATTCTTTATATCATTGTATATTACTTAACATGATTGGATACTAACTTATGCCTTACCCTATCATATCTATGACATGTATACCATTATTATATTAACACGCTATATCTTAGTGTTGGTTATTGTTTTCTCAATATGTCCTTATATTAACACCATAGTTTTTAAACTCCTAATTCAAATATTGTGATTCTATGATCTAGAAGTCACTAAACCATCCACAATCCTAGTTAGAATATAAGATAGTAGAATCATAATAAGATCTTATGATCTTATTTAAAATCAATTAAATCTTATGATTCTACATACATGCATACTAGAACATTTTAACAATTTAATATTTTATGTCTTATTCTCACAATGCATCTTCCCTAAATATAAACCTTAACCCTATTTTTTTGTACATATGATATATTGAACACCAATCAATGAGAAGAAAGCACAAGTAAGATATTAGCAAAGTCAGTTGTTGGAAATAAAAATAATAACATAAATTCCAAACTTTATATGCAAAGTAAAACAAATATATTAAACTTGTGAGTTTATTTATTTACTAATTTTGTATTTAGTTCATAATTACTATTATTTGTGGTATTGATAGGTTTGTTGTATATATCATACATATTATAACATTTTTTTTCATGCATGTCGATAATTAGTGTTGACTATTACTTGCTACAACTTAATTAGTAATCAAATAAGAGTTTAAATAATAATTTTTTTTCATGTTTTTTAGCTTCAATTATGATATTTTGTTGTATACAAGTGTATCTGAGTCATATTTCTATGGTATTTATAGAATCTTATGATCTAGTTTTATGATTCAATTATGATGACCCTCATCAATTTTAAGTAGAATTCCAATTCTAACAACTTTAATTTATACTACGCTTTTGTAGATGATTGTATGTAATTATGCATGTAGTTGATGATGACAAGGAGTGAGTGCTTGATGAGTTGAGGCTAATAGTTAGGTTTATACATATATAGCAAGACTTAGCACCCATTTGCTGCATCCAAACATTTTTGGACTCTTGTGTACCAATTGTATTCATATTCAATCATCGTACTTATTCTTCTTGGTGATGTATTAAGATGTTTTCTACCCTTTTAATATCACTTGTGATTTATATCATTTTTTTGGAATTTCTTTTTAATATAAGTACCCTAGTTTAAATTGAAAAGTTTTAGTCATAAATATTCAATAAGAAAAGTGTGGATATTAGACTTAAAATAATTATCACAGTAACACTAATAAATTTATCTTTATATTCCCACAAAACAAAGCCATAAAATGAAATTTTGTAACTGTGAACCTTTAGGTGTTACAACCATAGACTTAACTCTTTATGCTATTTTTACCTAATAATGCTAGCTCCATTATGAAATTATAAAAGGTCCTTAATAAGCATCTCAAAAATAGCCCCCATAACATGTAACACCCCAAAGTCTTGTTACCTTTGGTTTTCGATGTTTAGCACTTTATTGAAAACCTAAACCTAAAATTTTTCATTAATTATTTTGTTAACTCTTGATTTGCAACACAAATAAATTATTAAATAAAATATCCTAATTATTTTTACCTATTTCCTTTTTCTTAAACCACACTCTAAACCTATTAATTTTTCTTGGTTTATTTTTTCAAACTAGGTACCTTAACCTAACCAAAATAAACCTAAAACTAACTAAACCCTATTCTAATACACTAAAGCTATGCTATTTTGTCCCTCACACTTAATCCTTGCCATTTCTCTCTCTTACGCTACCATCTTTCATTTGGGAAAGATAATAATTATAGGCCTCATTTTCTCAAGACAAATGTATGGCAAAGATGTATCGATCTATGGAATTTAAAGGATGTAAATATAATATTAAATTTTGGTATATAAATTGAATAAAATTACATATAAAGAACATGAAAAAATTACTCTTTTTTTGGTGAAGGCTTTGGCAGATAAAAATGGTGCTAATAGGGAAAACTAGATCACTCCTTGTCATAGTATACAATCCTTATCAGAATATCACTACAAGATTAAATTTTTGGGTTTTTCATTCTTTTTTATTTTTATCATATAATGTATTGTAGTGTATTAACTTTTCTCTTATATATAAGCTAATCCTAAGATAAGCAAAATTTTACCTGTTGTCGAGACCTACAGAGAAATACATTCTAAGAATAACAAATGGGTCACTCCGTAAGTTGAAGAGAATTTTATAAGTTAGTATATATAATTAATTATAATATATATTATTAACATTTATTATAATATTTCTAACTTTTACTTATATGTATAGAACAAAATATTAAGAAAATAATATAAGGCCATGTTACAAATGGTTTCTTATAGTGTTGTTGATGATGATGATTCTACACCTCCAAAAATTGATGAAGAACCATTACTCCAGGACATCTTAGATATTCATCTATGCCATAGAAAAGGGGTGGGACGAAGGCTTATAGGGGAGAGCTCAAGTCATGTTGCTTCTCACACAAGTTGGAAATACACTAATTGTAATACCCCAAATTGAGTGGAGTGCTATAAGGATTGATCTGGTTACTTATATTAATATGGTATACCATCATTTTGGTGATTCCGTCCTAAGAACTTCATAGTTAAGTGTGCTAGCCGTGGAGTAATTTTTAGGATGGGTGACTCTCCTAGGAAGTTTCAGAAATTTTCTGAAAATTTTTCGAGAAGTGCGTGAGTGAGGACAAAGTATGCTGAAAGGACTCGTGTTGATGTGTGGTGCCAACCGATCAATCCGAAAGCACTCCAAGATAGCCCCTATGTGGCCGTATCAACTCGGGGTGTTATACTAATATACTACAAGAACAACAATGAAACTCTTAAGTAGAGCAAAACCCAAAAAAATGAACGAGATTATAGCCCAACAACAAGAAGCATTAGAACATTAATTAGGAGGTACAATTAAGACAAATAAAAGCTTTTATCGCTGCATGAACTTAGGGTCTTCCACCTTCACCATCTAATCAAGATCAATATGAAGATGATGAAAATGATTTGTGGATGTTATGCTAGTATTGACAAGTAAAATGCAATAACAATATATTTGTTTTGTAAATTACTTTTTTATAACAATATTTGTCTTTAAATTGTTACTTAGGAAATATTTCCAAAACCTTGTTTTTTTATTTTATTTAATATTTTTAAAAGTAAATTGCTAAGGATAAATCGTCAATAATAAGGTTTTTATTTCAAAATATTAATCAAATTAAAATTTAACTATATCCTATAATAGGGCTTAATACAGACAATTTTTCATCGGTATTAAGGTTGTTTAATTCAAACTATTTTTCAAATTTAACATATTAATCGACGCTATTAAGGGTAATTTAATTTTTTTTAAACCCTATCATTTTGCATCGTTGGTAATAATTTTATTACTAGGACACTTGTACCGACAAATGTTTTCTTATTACCAACAATTTATATCATCGCTATTTGCCCTTATTTCTATAGTGTTCTCGTATTTTATAAAAAGGAAAGCAATCCAACAGGATGAGGCATGGATGAAGTCATGCAAAAAAGAAAAATCTGCTGAAAGAAGAAGAAGAAGAAGAAGAAGAAGAAGAAGAAGAAGAAGAAGAAGAAGAAGAAGAAGAAGAAGAAGAAGAAGAAGAAGAAGAAGAAGAAGAAGAAGAAGAAGAAGAAGAAGAAGAAGAAGAAGAAGAAGAAGAAGAAGAAGAAGAAGAAGAAGAAGAAGATCACATATCACCATAATTTTAGGGATGATATGGGTTAGAAGAAGAATGAACTAGTCTAACACAAGGTTACAACATAGCAATGTAGCTTGAGTAGTTCTTTCTCCTACCACAACTAGGATGATTTTCTCTATTTTATTTTATTTTTCATTTTTGGTTACTATGTCCAGCTAGATCATTTGGGGGGGGTGAACTCTCTGTAAATTTTTAACAATATATAAAACCAATTTTGATTTTAATTCTATTATGTTCGGAGTGTTTTTCATGTTGCACCTCTATCAATTTCTAGCCAATTTTGGTAAGGAAATAACTACTTAATTGACTTTAAGAGAAGCAATTTGGTTGATCACTTTGATTGGCATCAAGTGTTAGGCACAAGAGTGCTCCCATAAAGATGGGGTGGATGTATACAATCCAAGATGAATTATTTGGTGAATTATTCATCAACTTAATTGGTTTAGATATAAACCAAAACTAGATATGATGGAGAAACAAATATGTTTACCTTGAGAGAAGAAATTTACACTTTGCAATGATTTAGTAAGATTTAGTCAAGGTTGAAGTTGTAGCATCAAGATGTAACAATAAAGGGATTTCACAACCCCAACTCCTTACTTTGCTTCTTGGTCATCTTCAACTTTTTCTAGCTTATTTACATTTAGTACATTGCTAACATTGCTTTAAGACATTTCTAACTCATTTTTTTTCCCTATTTTTGAATTTACCTGTGGGTGCTTAGCTGAGTTGTATATCCTCATAGAAACAATAATCACTCACTACTATATTATGTGTACAAGTGTGTATACTTGCACACGAGGATCAACAGTCCATGACAAACTGGACCTAATCGATTGAGCTCTACACCTTGCTATATGGGTGTCTTCTTCTTTTCGTTATAGTTATATATGTATATATATAGTTTATCTGATGGAGTTCATGAGCTTTTTATTCCATTTCAGCGTAAGTTATTAGATAAAAATATACAGGTTTAGATGAATTCCGTGTCACACTAATATATATATACGCGTGTGTGTGTAATATTCTGCATACAACTAGGGTGCATAATATGCTTGACTTGGCATATACGTATAATATATATCTTCTTATGATGATGAAGTATTAATGGTTGTTTCCCTGCCTTTGACTTACTAAATCAACAATATGTTTAGGACAATAATTCACATTATAGAATTACAATTATAGTCGATGGACATGCCGAATGATTTGACTCGACCTTCAATTATGCTGTTCGGGGTGGTTGATGGATGGTGTACAATTGGTTCATCTTGCTACTACGCGGTGTTTTGGTTGATATTGCATAAACAAGTTTCTAATTAAATTCAAAATTCTATCTTTTTTATTTATATCTTCTCCGCTTAATGCACATCTTTTATAAATAGATATACATCTAGCAATCATATATGCATATATGCTACGGGTACAATATGAAATGTACATCTTCTATAAATAATTAAATATGTTATATTTTCTTGTGCACATCTTAGATTGACAATACGTATTTTCACATATTTATAATATTTGTATTAATTACTATTATAAGATGTGTATTTGTTGATTTAAGATGTTTAGTTACCACTATAAGGCATGCATTTATAGATATAAGATATTTATTCACCAGTATTAGATATGCATTTATTGATATAAAATGTATATTTATTGATCTAATATATATATTTGTAATTATACGATTAATATTTTTATATATACGGCATGCATTTAACAATATAAGATGTATATTTGTCTTGTAAAGATATATATCCTTCCTAAGAATGTGTGTATTTATAACACATATGTTCGTCCCTTGTTATTTTATAAATAAATTATATGCATTTATCTCCGAAAGTTGTGTGTTTTGTTGGATGAGTGATGTGCTGTCATATACACAATAAATTTAATAAATAAATTCTAATTTTCAAATACATAGTAGATAGTAAGAAGGAGTCGAACCCATAATGAATGGTATATAATCAATAATTTTGTAATCAATGTTAAAACCCTGATTATACAATAACATTTATTTCTATCACTAAGTCCTATACTATGGATAAATAATAAAGTACTTTACTCACTAATTAATGAATAATGATATGAAGATATTAATTATGGAATTAAAATATCAAATAATCAAGGAGAAAAGAATGATTCTAAATGATTTAATGTTGACCTTTAGAAACTCATAATAATTCATCTCTTTCCTTTCTCTTAATTCCAATAAATTGAATAAGCTCTCAATTTATCACCTAACCAATTAATAACCTAGGTTAAGAATGATAGATTCAATTAATGGTAGCATTACGAAGGAAAAGAAGTCAACTACGACATAATCGCATAAGCTTGAATCATGCAATCGTATGAATTAATAGACAAGATTAATAATTAATCTTTTGCTACTCTAGAAATGTTAATTAACAATTACGTATTAATTCTATTATCCTAGCATAGATTAAGATCTACACTAGATACTAGATAGGTGATCAATCTAATTAGTTTAAATTCTTAATCTATGATGCGAGATCATTCAATTCCGTCCATTAGTTTAATTAAATTTCATCTATAATCATGAATTCAAATTATGTTATCATATTGGAAACCTAATTCCGTCATCAAATCCTCTTACCCTATATTATCTAATCTACTATTTTTATAATTGTAAAAACACACAACTAAATGCAGTAATCTATAATTAATATCAATGATTACTAATAAATAAACAATGAAACACTAAAAATAAGAGAAATAATAATGCAATGAAGATAATTTACTTCATTCAATCAAAATTCAGAACTTGGAATTAAGAGAGGAATGGAGAAGAACTTATCAACTTGAGTTGTAGAATTTTCATTGTTTAATTGAATATGATGGAGACAAAGAGAATTGGAATTGTGAAATACATATGTTTTCTAGAGAGTATAGAGAAAAAGAGGGAATTTCACTTTCAAACTCCAAAAACCAACCTCCTAAACTCCAAAATTGTTAGAGAATAAATCAGGAAAAAGTTCGTGTAAGCAATTACACAAATTAAGAAAAACACAATCTGTGTTTTGGAAAACATGGGGCCTGTAATATCCCAAAATCCGAATTAGCTTGTGAGGACAGTGTGATTGGGTAGTATAAGTGGCCTTGCGATTTGCTGTTCATTTATGTCTTCGGATTTGCTTCCTTGCTATTTGACATGCTTAACTTGTGTTAACGTTGAATTTTATGTGGTAGTGATTATAGTTTTGTAACTAGTTTGCCCTTAAGGGGGTAGTGACCCCACTAGGTTAACCCCAGCCTTGCAGGTTTAGTGGACTAAAAACCTTAGGGTATACCTTGCCGGGTAAGGTGTGATGTGACATAGATTGTAACGTATTTTGGTGGATTAGTTTGACTTTTGGAGTTGCAAGGAGTTTAATTTATTATTATTATTATTATTTACACCTTTATAAGACCTTAATTGAAAGGACAACGTTTTGTGACTTGTTTTGACCTTAAGTACTATGTACTTCTTCCTTGATGAATTCTATTATATTTGATTTGTTGGGCATCGATTCTCCTTCTTTTATTTCACCTCTTCTGCCTTGTGTGATCCAACTTTACTTGGTTTAGTTTCGTAAACATTGTTTTACCTTTCTTCGGAATTTCTTTTAACCTATTTACCTTGGTAAATGTTTTATTCAATTGTTTCGTCAAGTTCCCACTACTTAGGTTTCTCGAACCTCGGGGACGAAGTCCCTTTCCAAGAGGGTAGGGATGTAATATCCCGTATTTTTAAATTCCAGATTTATTAAGTCTAATGATTTTATTAGCGTAATTTGATGTAAACAATTGATTATTTTAATTTCGATTCATTTTATGGATTTATCGACGATTTTGAATTCATAATTGAATGTAATTAATTATTTTCAGAAAGTAATATTTTATCGACATTTTAATTATTTGAGTGTAATATTTTCGGGAAGTTTAAATTAAAAATATTTTTGGAACTTATTTAAGAATTCTTTTGAATTAATTTCCTTCCGTTCTACGCTTTTTAGTTTGCGGAAAACCGATTTCGGAAATTATTAAAATTAGTCTTGATTTGTTAGAATTTGACTTAAACATTTTATTATAGGTTTTTAAATATTATTTTCGGGTCTTATAATGTATTTCCGTAAATAATATAAATTTTTACATTCGATGGTAAATTCTTCCCAAAAATGTTTCCGAAGTACTTTATATAACTTTTTATTAATTTTAAGCCTTCAGATCTTTTCAAAATAGATTTTCGATAAATAAATTTTTGATTAAATTCTTCCAATATTAATCTTTGATATTTAGTATTTAATTTGAACTTATACCTCAGGCACAACAATCCCTAGTTTGTCCCTAAGGGGGTAGTTAGGTTAAGTATAGCTAGTGATGCATTAATATAGAAGATTGGAATGCCCCAACCCTAACCCTAGAGAGCTGCAGGAGACTTCGGGGGCGAAGTCTGTTTTTAAGGGGGTAGTGATGTAATATCCCAAAATCCTAATTTCCGAAATTATGGCCAAATAAGGGGTTATTAGGAAAATTAGCTATACAAATTCATTTATTAAAATGTAGAGAGTTAATCAAGGTAGATTAAGAGGAAAATAATAAAGAATTTAATTAGAAGAAAATTTGGGTATTTTTCCTAATTAGCATGGAGGTTAAGAGAATTTATCTAAAATAGTCTAAACTAAGCAAAAAGGAATTTATCTAATATTTTATAAATATTAATATTATAAATAACCCAAAAATACCCCAATTTCCCTAAGTTATTTTATTATAAAGGAATTTATCTATTTATTTCCTATTTTCCCCTTCTTCCTTTTTCTCCCTCCTTTTTCTTTTTTTTCTTTCTTCTCCCCCCCGGCTGGGCCAGCCCACCGGCCCAAAACCTCCTCCCCTCCCCCGTCTCGCGTACAGGTCGCCCCATATCCGGCCTTTCCTTCTTTCCCTTCCCGCGGCCCAGCGCCGTGCGACGCCAACCCTTGTGCGTCCCGTGCGCTGTGTTTTTACCTCAGAGATGTCGAAACGCTGCGTCACGCTTAACGGCCTTATGACCGTTGCCAGCCTACGACGCGACGCTGCGTTTTCCTTCCACAACCTCCAATACGCCGCGTTTTACTTACGGATTAAATAACCGCCGCCGAACCGGCCGGTTCCCCTTCTTTTCTTTTCCCGTGGACCACCGGTCCACCCTGCCTGTCTTCTTCCTCCCCCGACCTGCACCCCGACCTGCAATTCGACGCCTGCAGCTCAAATCCCGCCGGCAACCACCAGCCCAACACTGACCGTCCTTCCCTGCCTCTCTCCCGTCGTTTTCTTCCTCTTTTCGACCCCGACCGAGTCCCTCTCTCCCTTCCTCGCGTGCCACCTCCTTCCCTTTTCCGCTCCCCTTCCCCGACCTAACCTGCCATGGCAGGACCTGCACCGCCTGCCACCGGCCGGCCACCTGCACCCTTGCCCCGCACGCCTCTTTCTCCCTTCGTCGTTTCCCCCCCCCCTTGGCCTATAAATACCCCCTCCCGAACGGCCACAGCAAGTCCTCCCTTTGGACCTTGCTGAAACTCTGTTCCGCCGCCGCCAGAACAGACGCCATTTCTGCCGCCACCACCCTCCACCTTGCCCTGCACGTGCCGCCCTAGCCGTGCGAAGTCCACTGCTCGAAACCACCTCTTCCAGCCTTCGCCGCCCTTGCGCCGCCTCCCACCGCCAGCCCAGCCGCCACCAGGGCCTCTTCCACCCTCCAAAATGCCCAACAGACCTCCCTCTACCTTTCCCTGCCTTCAACTTCCCTTGTCTCCCTCTCCTCCTTCCTCCCTCATCTTCCACCTCTCTCCACCACCCTCGGCCGCCGCCGTCGCCGCCGCGCGCCGCCACCCCTTGCCACGCCGCCACCCTCACTCCACTCCCCTTCACCTGCTGTTTCTTCCCCCACCTCAAACTTCTTCTTTTCTCCTCCCATCTAACCACCACCTCCATCTTTTCCCCCCTTCTCCACCTCCACCGCTGCCGCCGTCGCCGCCACGCGCCACCGCCGGATCACCACCGACCCTAGGTGGTTCTCCACTCATCGAAACCCTAATACCCCTTATATATAATTGCTACTATTTTCTACTAACATTAATACTAATATACTTATTATTATTATTATCCTTATTATTATTACTTTTATTATTATTATTATTATTATTATTATTATTGTTATCATCATTATTATTATTATTATTATTATTATTATTATTATGATTATTATTATTATTATCATCATCATTATTACCATTATTATTGTCTTCATTATTAATGTTCTTATCTTCCTACTAATACTAACATCCCTTTTAAACCCTAACTTGTATTATACTTAACTTGGTCTTATTTTGTAATTATTGGTATTAACATTATTGATAATATTACTATTATTACTTCTATTATCCTTACTACAGTTATTATTGTGGTTGCTAAACCTTACTTGGTTGTATTATTGTTATTATCATTACTACTAGGAGTATTATTATTATTATCGTTATTACTAGTTTTATTATTATTATTATCACTATTTTTCTATAGTTAGCATGAACATTATTATTATAAGAATAGAGCTAACGGGTCTAATAAAATAAGTGTAACAAAAGGTATTAAAAATAAACATATTTTGACTACTAATATCTAGTATACTAATTCTAAGGTAAAAACCCTAGTTTTGTATAAAACCCTTTTTAGTAATAAAAACCCTAACCTTAAACTAGAATGAGGATTGATAGTAATTATAAGGGAAACTAATACTTAGCATTTTCCCTTTTTATAGGTAACCCCGACCAAAGCCCTAAGGAGTTAGAGGAGCGTGCTCCAAGCCCGGCGTCGCCTTAGGTAAGGACGAAGCTAATGGCCTTGTGCTATGTGTGACATGGATGTGTTGAATGTTGTGTGTGCCATGCTATGCCATGTATTATATGATTTGTGGATAACTTGTTTTATGTGTAGCGCAGCTTGGAGATTGAGGTATGTTGTTTGTGCTTCCATGACATGAGCATGACACTTTATATGTATGATGTTTATGATGTATTATGTTACGGCCCTCTAGGACATACATGTTAGGATAAATGGTAATACGAGTTGGTAACCATCATGGGAGTCTTGAAGTTGTATGATCGTATTAATGTTTTATGGCGGTACTAATGGTTGCATGGTGGTATTATGGTTGGAATGGTGGTATTAGGGTTGGCATGGTGGTGTTAGGGTTTGTATGATGGTATTTGTGATTGCATGGTGGTATTATGGTTGGAATGGTGGTATTAGGGTTGGCATGGTGGTGTTAGGGTTTGTATGATGGTATTTGTGATGTTATGGTGGTATTATGGTTGTAATGGTGGTATTAGGGTTGGCATGGTGGTGTTAGGGTTTGTATGATGGTATTTGTGATTTTATGGTGGTATTATGGTTGTAATGGTGGTATTAGGGTTGGCATGGTGGTGTTAGGGTTTGTATGATGGTATTTGTGATTTTATGGTGGTATTGTGGTTGTAATGGTGGTATTAGGGTTCGCATGGTGGTGTTAGGGTTTGTATGATGGTATTTGTGATTTTATGGTGGTATTATGGTTCGCATGGTGGTATTAGGGTTGTATGGTGGCATTAATGATTGCATGGTGGCATTAATGGCCTATGTTGATATTAGGGTTCGCATGGTGGTGTTATGGGTGGTATAGTGGTATTAATATTTGTATGGAGTATGGGATTGAGAGTGAGAATTCACTTATATAAAAGAAGAGTATGAGTTTTCTAAAGGAGAGAGATATTTGGGGTGAAAGAAGGGAGGTTACTTAGAGAGGAAGTAAAGTGCTAGGGTTGGTGTGGCCAACTAGGGTTTGGCGGTCACATGCGGAGTTGGGGAACAAAGAGATATAATTTGGGAATTTCTCAGTAGAAACAGGATGCGAGACAAGGCACAAAGTAAAGTCAGGATGAATAAGAAAGAGTTGGGCCACATAGGCCCAAATTAGGGTTTTCCAAGGAGGAGCCCTAGAGGGGTGAGGACATGTGGGACCGATATCATTGTGTTAGGGTTAGCCCGCATTCTCGGGAGAGTGTTCCCTTACTACGCTTCCTTATGTATAAGAGTAAGAGGGGATGGATATCGGGCGAGTAGGGGAGAACAGTCTCAAGATATGGGACGTGCCTCCTTGAAGGGAAGAGGTAGAGGATAGTGATATGCATTTCAAGGGTGGAACCTTATTCAATAAGACATGAATAAGATATTAAGTACTTAAAGAGTAAGATTGTTGAGCTGGGCCCAGACCGATCCACCGGCATAATAGTGGCCAGGTGCCGGGGTGCCCTGGAGACCGATCCACCGGCGTATAATAGTGGTTAGGGCGTTCTGCCCTATACGTGACCGATCCACCAGCTATAATAGTGGGGGATCCGAGCTCAACAAACCAAACAGTATGTTGTAATTAAATCACGGGAAAGATACTATATATTTACAGTGGAACACCATGGGAGTCGGGGCCAGACCGATCCACCGGCATAATAGTGGCCAGGAGCGTTGTGCCCTGGAGACCGATCCACCGGCATATAATAGTGGTTAGGTGCGTTCTGCCCTATAAGTGACCGATCCACCGGCTATAATAGTAGGTTCCCGTACTCGCATAGATTAACAAAGATTATGGTGCGAAATGACTTATAAACAAATTATGAAAAGGTACGTTATAATCACAGTGAGACACCATGAGAGTCGGGGCCAGACCGATCCACTGGCATAATAGTGGCCGAGAGCGTTGTGCCCTGGAGTTCGATCCACCGGCATAAAATAGTGGTTAGGTGCGTTCTGCCCTATAAGTGACCGATCCACCGGCTATAATAGTGGGGTTCCCGCATTCTCAGGGATTCATAACCGACCTGCATCATCCATAATATTACATGTTGCTTATGTGATTGTGTTGTGTGTGTTATGTTGTATGAGAATATGCTTGGCCTTAGCGCACCTGCGCCCTTACTCAGTATTGGACCCATACTGATACTACCTTGAATGGGTCCTGTGATGATCCACCAATGGTGGGGAGCAGACCTCCTATGCAGGTTTGATCGATTACCAATTTGGGGTGGAAGGCTTGACTTGAGTGAGTAGGCGGTCCGGAAATTGGTCCCTTGGGATCTGTTTTATTTAGCTATATTTTGTACTACGCTTCTTGTTTGAGACCGTACTTTTAAGCTGTAATCTCAAACGATATTTTAACTGTTGTTAACTCGTGGTTTTCGTGAATGATCTACGTTAACTATGTACCCATGTTTTGATGATTCTTACTTAATGATTGTTTAGTTTAGCCTTAGCACTTAGTATCGGAACGGTAGGAGTAAACCGGTCTGGTACTAAGTGTGGCGGTAATACCCCCAAGTTTACGGTTTTAATTCTTTCGCTTCCGCTAAACCTTTGGATTTAAACGAAATTTTTTAATAGTAAATTTGGGGGTGTTACAGGGCCTCTGTGTTTTTCTTTGAATTCTCTGCCAATTTCTAGATTTTAAAAACTGAGATTTTTATCTTCTGGGAAAAAACACAGCCCTTGTTTAAGAAATACAGGAGTATCGTGTTCTTTGTTCCTTTGTCATTTCTTTATGAAATTTCAACACAAGCCTCCCTTTGATGTCTATTCTTCATTTATGGTCTTTTCTTCCATTGATTCAATATCTCTTAATGTATTATTTGCTTCATTTCCTCTTTCCTTTGATTTTTCCTTTGAATTTCTTTATTTTTATCTTTTACTGTAAAATCTATTCAAAAGAGAAAAACTGGACAAAATATTAAATCTTATAAAAATAATGAGAAATAAATGATATTTTTACTCAGGAAAATAGCATATAAATCCCATATGTCAATGAGATGTGTATTTATTTTAATAAAGTGTGTATCACTTGTCTTCGCCCTTATTGTTTATAAATAAATGATCATATTAGATGTGCATATGATAAAAACATGTGTATTTATCACTATAAAATATATAGTTTATCTCTGTGAGATGTGCATTATCAAAATAAGATATGTCTTTATAACTATAAAATATACATTTAATGGGTAAAGATATATATATTCTTTCTAATAAGATGTGTATTTATAACACATGTATTCGTATATTGTTATTATATAAATAAATGATGTATATTTATATCTGAAATATATGTCTTTTGTTAAATAAGATATATTATTTTTGCTATTTTATTTGATAAGATGTGTATTATTATTATTATTATTATTATATATATATATATATATATATATATATACACATAAAAATATATTCATTTTAACATAAAATATTTGTATTTATTTTTTTCGATAATTGGGATACAAACAAAAAAAACTAGAAAGGGGGCACAAAAGTAAGAAAACTCCTGCAACTCAAAGGTGGGACTACACATTGTGCACCAGCTCATCTAAACTGTAATAAAAAACATCTCGACCATTCTTGATCTAAAACCCTATCCTTATTTTGACAAGATGGGACATCCACCGAACACAGACTTGTTAATTCTCGAAGACAGACTTGTTTCTGAACTCCCAAATGGTACCCATTATTACAAAAAAAATGTTGCATTCCATGTTTTCATCCATAAACTCCTACTTCTACCATGGAACGAAGGAAGGACATTATTGATGGTAGATCTCAGCATTACCCAAGTGCACCGCATCCAGTAGATGTCCTACCAGATCCTACCCGTCTCTGAGTAGTAAAGGAAAACGTGATCAACTGACTCTTGCTTGATCCAACAGAAAGGACACCCCAAATTGCTCACATCAAGACGATGGAGCCTAATTAACCTATCTTTGGTATTAAGCCTCTGTTCGATGACAAACCAAGTAATGAGCTCAATCCTTGGAGGTACAATTCCAATCCAAATTCTATTATAATCCTTGCCTCCATCCCCACCAATCGAATGATAAAAGACCTCACAAAAAGATCTAGTTAAAAAAATTCCTCTATTGTCAAATGCCTAAGTAATCGAATCCCTTCTATCTTTTCTTGGGAAAAAATTAGAAATCATTCTACCCATTTGAAAAAATATTTATATTTATGCATGAAAGATATGTATTTTTATTTATCTGTCTTTCATACTATGTTAAAAATAAGTTTCGATTAAATTATAAAATTGTCACCATTTCTCTTTCATACTACTAATAATAAAATGCAAATTGCAGACGGTATATATGCATGTAAGAAGAAAAAGTGGACTTCCTAGAATACTGTATGTTACTAAGTCGGATCGCGAAAGGTTAAAAGTTGATATTGATATGTGGGATTTAGTTAATTAAAAAAGAGTGATATTTATTGATTTTTTTTTTCTGACGGCACATGCAAATTGATTTGCTTTGAATGCATCCACGGATGTACAAGACTTGTTCATATCTGCAACACACGAGGAATATTTTATGCTTATTCGCCTCACCTTATCATCATATTACATTAGCAGAATTTTAATAATAGTAAAAATAACATTTAATTAATGATAATAAACGAAAAAATAATAGAAATGATAACACTTATTATAATAATAACTACTAATATAAAAATGATAATAATAGATTAAAATCTGTAAATCACATCAGATCAATAAAATGCAAACAAAGAGAGCGCCTTAGTCTTGTTTCAAAAAGACTTTTCTTGTTTAGCTTCTTAAGATTTTACATGAATGTATTTTAGTATGTTTGCTTTTAGAATAAATACAAATAGCCAGCTAATCACAAAGGTCGACAAATAAATAAATAAAAACAATTACAGTTTTTGCAACAAGATTTACAATGACAAAATAAATTCTGATACTCTTACACAATACAATACCTGAAATATCAGATATGCAACAAAATATCCAACATAAGCACAAAAGTACGTAGACAATGGTTCATTTTTTTTTTCTTTATAAGCTTTCGTAAAAACAAGTATAAAATTCTATATAAGTTGACACAATCACAATAAAAATGTTATAATATTCAGAGATGGAAGGAATTCGAACTTAAAACTTCTCACATTTGATTCTAAGAAGGTAGCCTTTATATAACCATTAACCTAGTCCTCACCTATAGTCACTAGCTAGTGTAGTAGAGGGACGAAAACGCGATGGGAAATTGGAAGAGGAGTGAGGATAAATCAAAAGAATAAAAAATAAAATTAAGATATAAAATACATCGATGTATATATTTTAAGAAACCGGAATGTAGAAATAGAAACAAAAAAAAAAAAACATTTTAGGACGAAGACGTCGAGTCTAATATTGGAGTTTCCTTTTATGATCCTTTTTGACGAGAGAGTATTTTAGAGATAGAAAAGAAATAGAGATAATCAAAATTTGGAAGAACACAAAGACCAAACAAAACAACAAGCCATATGCTTATATTTTTGTTTATTATATCATCACGTATCGTTAATACCATATATTATCTGAATTTTCTATTACACCCATGATTGCCAAATGTATTTAGATCCATTATTGGGAATGTTGTAGTATACTAGTCGTGCGAAGCAACTACGGTAGGCAAAAGCTAGGAGGGAAATTAAATATCTATATTCCTGTCTGAACTTTCCCTTTATAAATAGCAAATAGGCGAGAAGTATTGATCATACAGAAATCAAAGAGCAAGAAATAAGGAGGAAATGGCGAGGTCAGCTAACTCATCAGCTATGGCGCCACTAGCCGTTGCGCTTCTCCTCATGGCCTTGATTGGTCAATGTCAGGGTCAACTGAGGTTTGGATTCTACAATGGGAAATGTGGCAGAAGCAACGTCGAGCGGATAATTTTCAACGTTGTCAGGGCAAGATTTCAGAATGACAGGACAATTCCAGCTGCCCTCCTTCGCCTTCAATTCCATGATTGCTTTGTTCGCGTAAGTTATTGATCGGAGCTTTTGTGCTTTGTTTTTTTTTGACATTTTTTGTACTTTAGGATTTTATATTATGCATAATAATCCACACCTGGATTGGTAGTTTTTTCTGTCCTTTCTCCATGGTTTTGTAGCTTTGGTTAGAAATAAACATATATAGCTCAATATAACATATTCATTTATTTAATAATATAGGGATGTGACGCATCGATTTTGCTCGATGGAAGAAGTTCAGAAAAAAGAGCAGGCCCTAACGGCAGTGTTAGAGGATATGATCTCATCGATGCAGCAAAGTCTGCTGTCGAGAGAACTTGTCCTGGAGTTGTATCTTGTGCTGATATCATTATCATAGCAACCAGGGCATCGGTCTTCTTGGTAAGTATGCATGCATGTGTGTGTGTGTGTGTGTGTGTGTGTGTGTGTGTGAAGTAGAGAATCCATTGAATTGAAACGCAATGAAGTACTAACGATTAATAATGTAACCTAAATCGACTTTCATAGACCATCTAATGGTTTATATATATATAGGGTGGAGGTAGCTGGTATGAGGTTCCGACCGGGAGAAGAGATGGTCGTGTTTCACGTGCTAGTGAGGTGAACCTTCCGGCACCAACAATATCGGTATCTGGGGCAATCCAAGCATTCGGCGCTCAAGGACTTACAACAGAGGATTTCGTACTTCTCTTGGGTATACCTTCTTATCACTACCTATTTAACGGACAAACGTTGATCATTAAATTTTATCAAATTATAACATATGATAATATAAAAGGATAACTATCACATAAGTATTGAAAAATGTTTTTATAATATTATTTTTTTGTAATTTTAATTAATATATATTAAAAAAACAATATTAGTAGTCATATTTTGTGATTGAAATAGGGAGTATGTTAAAATCAACTTCGGTTTCTTTCTTAAAATAACTTGGCAAACACAGGTGGCCACACTGTTGGTATAACACATTGTTCCTTCATCACCGATCGCCTATACAACTTTAGAAACTCCGGAAGAGCTGACCCTTCAATGAGCGCTAACCTGGTTGGCACTTTAAGAAGAACATGTCCGAGGAATTCGGGAGGAAATAATCAAGTTGCTCTTGACCAAAACTCAAGGAGTGTTAACATCGTAGACAATTCTTTCTACAGGCAAGTACTGGCTAGTAGGGGTATCCTCCACATTGACCAAGCATTAGCCTCGGATTCAAGAACTCGTCCTATTGTTCAAAGCCTAGCAAACGCACCTGATTTCGGTACTAGATTTGGCCGTGCCATGGTCAAGTTAGGTGGTGTCCGAGTCCTCACCGGAAGACAAGGAGAAATTCGCAGATCTTGCCGTTTTGTCAACAGACGTTAATGCTCTCGTACGGCGGTGGATATACAGCAAAAGCATTATTATGAATTCTTGATGAATGGATAGTTGGGCTTCCGACCCTGCAAGTGAAGCTTTGCCTGTGCATACTTTATTTTATGTTCTTATTATTTATTTTCATTTTGTGATTTGATTTGTTTAAAGTTTCCAATATATGAGAAGAATTTTTTTATTTGTATTTTTTATCCCCCTTGATTTCAATGATTGTTTAGTCGATCATTGAACACCCTTTATTGATTTTTCTATTCTAACACATGTATAGGATGTTAAAGGAATTTAATGATATGAATTATAATCAATTATTTAATATATATAATTTATGTACAATCCAATGACTTAAGTGCAAAATCCTAACGTACAATATAAACATTCAGTATACGAAATTTAACTGCATAACACTTCTTAAGGATCGTCATACTGACGTAACTCCGGTCATTAATAAAATCAATTTTATCCGAAGTGCAATTGATAAAGAAACCGTAATACAATTTGTCAGTTCCGTTCCCTTTTTTCTTAAATCCAATAGTGTATATTTTTTCTAAAGAATGGAAATAAGGACCTGCTTTATTTTTATTTTTTCTTCATCTTTAATTTCACATGGAAATCACAAACAAATAAAAGAATACAATCTCCCTTACTTCTCTCTTCTACAGACCGACATATATGTGTGTATATGGAACTGCTACCATCCATCGGAATAGTGCGCTGCACTTGGTGGTGATGTTTTCTTACGTGCAAAGAAGTGGTTCAGCATTTTTTTTTCTCAAAATCCAAATGGATACCACTGTTCCATTTATAGTGCCCCATGTAGAATTGGTTTCAACAACCAACTTTTGGCTCCAATTATTTGTTTTTTAAATAGAGTATGAGATAATTAATTAATTAATAATTAACTTATTTATCTCTTGTATCATGTGCCAAGTACATGTCTGCATAGACATATTTATTCAACTTTAATTCTACCATTAAAAATTAAATTAGAGTGGTTAAAATTAGACTTAATTACTATTATATTACCACATAATATATATTTTATAATTAAACCTTATATCTAATTTAATATGGATCACATTAAAAATTTATATATATATAATATTTTATTTATAAAAATAATAATATAATACTTTTATAAAACTAAAATATATTAACATACGATTATAAAATCCCCGGGGGACTATGACCTAGTAAGCGCTTGCACACCCCGCTCATCTCTTCTACCTTCAGCTCTCTTCTCTCAGCCGATCTCGATAGATCAGGAAACATAAACGATGCCCAGACACGCCTATGATGGATAATGTCATTGTTGAAGGCGAATCCCACCGCTGCATAGCCTAGTTAACCGATCGACTGGTGGCACATATAAGTTCCCACAAAAGTCAGGAAAGCCTTAGCTTTCCAACTTCTCTATCTCTAACGTTGTTTCTGGATCAGTTCTGTAGGTAGCCATACTTCCTGTCACAGTTCCAAGGTACTCCTGTGATAGTTGGGGGAATACCTCTATGGATAACTTCTGGAAGAATAGCACAGAAGATGCAAGGGGCCATGAATTCAGTCATGGTCACGTATTCAGCACACCACTGGAACCTGAAAAAGGAGGAAGAATATACTTTTCTCAGTCTGGGGAAATAACTGCTGAATTAAAAGAAATTTAAACATACTCTTCGTTCAGACAATTACAACCGTAAATCTGAACTGACGGTCACCTATTTCATAACGACATCGCAAAAGAACTAAATTGTCTTACACGGACACGGGATTGATGATCAAATATAGTTCCGTATTGTCCCATATTGTATAAGATATAAACAACAATTACTGCCAGTCAATATGAATCGCGTCACTGACCTGGTCCAGGTACGCGCAGTCTCACGTCTGAAAAAAGGTTTGTCTGCTAATAGCACACCGTTCGGAAGGACCTGCATACAGCTTTCCAAGGGAATATATATAATATGATACATAACAAACACGCCATTATTATGAGCAAGTCATATTAATAATGTATATTATGATGATTAAAAATTGTGCTCAACGCAGTATTATGTTCTCCGAAAATCATGTATCAACTAAACAGAAATTCTGTCTTGCACCTTATGGCTTAATCAGATCTATCAATAAAAGAGAAACTTGCAATTGCCACCAGTAAATTTAGGACTAATTTAGTAAATTTCAAAAGCAATTATACCAATAGGTATATCGCATGCTTCTTACACTCAACCAATTCCATCGACACAATACTAAGGACCTATTCTCCTCATTTAGATCATATACGATTAAATAATAGTTATTATCATTTATAATTATTTAATGCAACAATATTTATAAAAATAATAGTTTTTATTATAATTATTATATTATCTTTAATGTAAATATAATTATTATTATTATTATTTGAAGAAAAATAAAAAAAAATTATTATTGTAATATTTCCAATTATCATCAAGTATTATTAGAGTAGTTATTATAACTATTATTTTTAATTATCATTATAATTATTACGATTATAATTTTTATTAATTATTATACATATTACTCTCATCTTTATTATACTTATAGCTATTATTATAATTATTATGAATGTAATAACACTATTATTATTCTAATTATGATAGTTAAAATGTAATAACAATATTATTATTCTAATCAAAATTATTCAAATGTAATAAACAATTAGAGGAATAATAGTGGAATGAGATGCAAACGAAACTCCATCCCCAAACCTACCTTGATTCCAAGTTTTCAATTATCGGGAACTACTTCCCAATTTGAGTGAAGAAATTGATCCCCATACCCACCACTATATGAAAACTCTTTTATAACAACAATAGTTGTTGCGAAAATTTTCTTTTGTCAATGACAATTTTATGACGTTGTAAAAATTTGTTTCCAAAAATAATTCATTTATATAGTGATTATTAGGAAATATTTTGCAACGATATTTATATGTTGTAATATGCAAATGTTTTTTAATGTATTTTTTTTGTTGCAAAATATTTATTGAATTTAATGCAACGACTATACTAGTTACAAATATTTAGACTATTTTAACACAATGAAATTTATACGTTTGTCAAACATTTTGCAACAATATTTATCGGGGTAATATATGTGATATGGTTTATTTACAACGTCATTTATATGCTGTAATATACAACATGTTTTTGCAACGTCTTTTATTTTTGTTGCAAAATGTTAATTTAATTTATTGTAACAACTATTCTTGTTGCAAATATTTAGATTATTTTAATGCAATGACATTTATATGTAATGTCGTTGCAATATATGCAATGATTTATTTGCAACGATATTTATATGTTGCAATATACAAAATATTTTTGCAATGACTTTTTTTGTTGCAAAATATTGATTGAATTTATTGCAATGACTATATTTGTTGTAAGTATTTAGATTATTTTAATGCAACGACAAGTTGTTGTAAAACATTTTATCAACAATTTTATTGCAATGTCTATACTTTGTTATTACTACCTTCTCCAACTCCTAATCTTGCCTCCATTGTGTTAGCCATGTCTAGTTATATGGATTGGATACGCCGATTTGTCTTGACGTTCATCAGCACAATCAAAGCCCTAATTATCAAGCAGAATTCCGATAAGCCTTCGTTCAATTTGATAATTTATTCGTGATATATATGTTAAGAATCATTTTTATATTTTTTAGTTATATTATAAGGGGAACATATGTATATAGCATAATTTATGGACATCAATTGAAGGTTTCACAAGTTATTTATTACAACAGTGTGTAAACAAGTTATCATGTTGTTGCAATTTTTCGCAATGACAAAGATGGTTGTTGAAGTTTAAAGTTCAAATTTTGGCAATAACTTTATTGCTGCAATTAGGTTTTTTTTGCAACGATAAAGTGTAATACTCCCACATTGAGTAGAGCGTTATAAAGATTGATATGACTACTTATACCAATACAGTTAAGCGTGTTTGTCATGGAGTAATTTTTAGGATGGGTGACCCACTTAGGAAGTTTCGAAAAGGGTTTATATTGATTTGTGGGGCTAGCTGATCAATCCAAAAGCGCTCCACAATAGCCTTCGTAGCTCTTGTGGGCCTAGGTAGCTACTAAGGGGCCCCGCATGGTTGTTCGACTCGGAGTGTTAGAAATTTATGGGTCTTGCATGCTATCAAGTAGCCCATATGTGGTCGTATCAACTCGGGGTGTTTTGAAATTTTTTGTTCCTAAAGTATATTTAATTTTTTGTAGTGACATAAGTCATTGCAATTAATGTATTTTTACAACAACAAATATTGTTGCTATAATATGCTTTTTGTTTTGGCAACAACTTTTGTTGTCACAAATAACAAGCTTTAGCAACGATATAATTTGTTGTCAAACTACAACCAACTTTTTTTCAATGACAAAAGCCGTTGCTAATTACAGGTTTTTGTATCGACATAAATTGTTGTCGAAGTAGGATCAATATTTTGCAACGACAAAATTCATTACAATATATATATACATGTAGTTAGGTGAAGTGATATATTGCAATGACATTTATTTGGCAACGATAATTGCATTTAATTACTTTTTTGCAATGACCACTATTATTGCTTTAATTTTTTGTCACGCCATGATACGCAACGACCCCGCAATAAAACATGACATTGCTATATATATTTTTTGCAATTACTTTCTATCTTTAGCAACAAAAAGCATTGTTGCACCCCATTGATGCACTATCGTATGCACAACAAATTTAATAAATAAATCCTAATTCCCAAACACGTAGTATATGGCAAGAAGGAGTCGAACCCACAAGGAATAGTATATAATTAATAAGTCTATAATCGATGTTAAAACCCTGGTCATAAAATAACATATAATTCTGTCATCAACATCTAAACTATGGATAAATAATAAAACATTGTACTCACTAATTAATGAATAAGGATAGGAAGGTATTGATTATGGAATTAGGATATCAAATAATCACGGAGAATAGAAAGATTCTAAATGATTTAACGTTAACCTGTAGAAACTCATAATAATTCATCTATTTGCTTTCTCTCAATTCTAACAAATTGAATAAGTTCTCAATTTATCATCTAACCAATTAATAACCTAGGTTAAGAATACTAGATTCAATTAATGGCAGCATTACGAATGGAAAGCAGTCAACTACAACCATAATCACATAAGCTCGAATCATACAATTGTATGAATTAATGGGCAAGATTAATAATTAATCTTTTGCTACTCTAGAAACGTTAATTAACAATTACGTATTAATTCCGTTATCCTAGCGTAGATTAAGATCTAAACTAGATAGGTGATCAGTCTAATTAGTTTAAATTCTTAATCTATGATGCGAGATCATTCAATTTCGTCCATAAATTCAATTAAATTTCATCTAGAATCATGAATTTAAATTACGCTATCATACCCAAAACCCTAATTCCGTCATCAAATCCTCCTACGTTATACTATCTACATAATTACAATAACACACAATTAAATATAATAATCTATAATTAACATCAATTCTTACAAATAAATTAACAATGAAACACCAAACATAAGAAAAATAATAATGCAACAAAGAGAATCAAATTGCATTCGATCAAAATCAAAACTTGCAATTGAAAGAGGAATGGAGAAGAACTTATCGAATTGAATTGTAGAGTGTTTATTGTTCAATTGAATACAATGGAGAGAAAGAGAATTGGAATTACAAATTACATGTGGTATCTCGAGAGTATAGAGAGAAAGAGAGAATCCCATTCTCGAACTCCCTTGAACCACTATTTTGAATGTTTATACTTTAGAAATATATATGGGAAAAGTTGTGTGAACGGTTACAGAGTTTAAGAAAAACACGGTCCGTGTTAGAAAACACAGGACCCCCGTATTTTTCCTTGAATTCTCTACCAAATGCTGAATTTTAAAAGCTGAAATTTTGTGTGCTGATAGAAAAACACGGGTCGTGTTTAAGAAACACGGGAGGGGGGGGGGGCGTGTTTCTTGTTCCTTCATTATTTCTTCATGAAATTTCAACACAATCTTCCCTTTGATATATATTCTTCATTTCTAGTCTTTTCTTCCATTGATTCCATATCTCTTGATGTGTTATTTGCTTCATTTTCTCTTTCCATCGATTTCTCCTTTGAATTTCTTCATTTTTATCTTTTCCTGCAAAATATATCCAAAAGAGAAGAACTTGAGAAAAGATTAAATCTTATAAAAACAATGAGGAATAAATGAAATTTTTACTTAGGAAAATAACATATAAATTCCATATATCACCCATCCCCATTCAAAATATCCATTCATGAACCCCATCCCCAAAATCATCCCCATTCCTGGACCTCATCCCCAAACCCCCTTAGTTTCTAACCTCAAATATCAGAGTATCGATTAATGAAGATAGATTATGGAGATTTGTTCTACTTCATTTTCAGCCAACTAAGGCTATTTATTCCAATCTTCAAAAAGATGCAAAATAAATGGAGGAAATGAAGTGAGCATCACCAAATGCTAGAACTAGAGCATAACCTAGCAAAAAAGAGTGAGAGTCAAAAAAATTATGAGATATTCTCTAGTTCAATCATCAATTTTATTATCACCATTCACCACCCTACACTGAATACCATCTCATAATGAGTAAAACCCAATACCAAATAAATCCAAACAAGAGAAGACAATGGTAAAAGTTACTATAGTAGCTGAAATATCAGTAGCCTTTGCAAATTAAGATACATAGTAAATGTAGTAAATAAAAAAGGAGAAAGTATAATCAAGAATCAATAGAAAAACTTATCAAATCTATTGGTTGTGTTGTGACTAAAATCACTACCCTAAAAGCGATTTATTGGCAGGACCATGGCGTAATCCTCTAACTATTATCGCCCCTAAGGTTAACATAATGAGTATCGATATTTTGCACTCGAGACCAAAAGTTTTGGAAGGTGCTAATTGATCTGCATAATTTTTTTTAGATCACAAAAGGAAGAGTTTAAGTGAAATTTGTATTTTTTTCTATACAAAAATGAAGCTCCAAATAGAAATTTATAGAACAAAAATGAAGAGAAGAAAAAGAAACACCCCATTCACCTTAATCTCCTAAAGACTAGAATCCACTACCGAAACATTTGAAAATATTTTAATAAACCCATAAAAATCTAAAACTTGAAGAATACCGAGCTTAGTTAAAAAAAATACGACATTTAATCAAAAGAATAGGACATTTGTGGAACTATGACTCAGCCCATCAAAACACAAAAGGTATACGCACATGTATGGTATATATATAGTCCAACCCACAACCCACACAAAACTATCCAAAAAAACTCAACTCAAACATAACAACAAGTAAGGGGTTATAAAAAATAGTAAAAATATTTATCATCCACAAATGTAGGGCGCTGAGAAAAATAATAGCAAAGTTGGTTTTTCCATTTCCCAACAGCTGTAATTGTAACACCCCGAGTCGATATGACCACGAGGGGGCTACCTTGGAGTGCTTTTAGATTGGTCGGCTGGCCCCATAGATCAACACAAGTCCTTTCAGAACGCTTTGTCCTCACTTACGCACTTCTCGATAAATTTTCAAAAAATTTCTAAAACTTCCCAGGAGGTCACCCATCCTAAAATTGCTCCACAGCCAGCACGCTTAACCGTGGAGTTCTTAGGGTGGAATCACCAAAAGGATATAAGTAGCTAGATCAATCCTTATAAAACTCCATTCTTTTAGTGACTTCATCCTAAGAACTCCATAGTTAAGTGTGCTGACCGTGGAGCAATTTTAGGATGGGTGACCCTCCTAGAAAGTTTATGAAAATTCTCGAGAAGTGTGTGAATGAGAACAAAGCGTGCTGAAAGGACTCGTGTTGATTTGTGGGGCTAGCCGATCAATACCAAAGCGCTCCAAAGTAGCCCCCGCATGATCGTATCGACTCAAGGTGTTACAAATGGTATCAAAGCGAAACTGCGACCATGAGCTGAACTTGGATGAGCTAGTCAGTCACCTAGCGGGATGATTCTTGGGATGAACTATATTGAGACAGTCATTAGTTGAGGCGCAATGAGGACGTTGCGTTCTTTGAGTGGGGGTGAATGTAATACCCCAATTTGAGCGGAGTATTATAAGGATTGATCTGGCTACTTATATCAACATGGTATACCATTCTTTTGGTAATTTCATCCTAAGAACTCCACAGTTAAGCGTGCCGACCGTTGAGCAATTTTACGATGGGTGACCTTCTTGGAAAGTTTCTGAAAATTTCTCGTGAAGTGCGTGAGTGAGGACAAAGTGAAATGCCCCAAAAATCCTAATTTTATTATTATTAAATATGATTTTTTTTATTTTGAAAGTTAATCAAATAATTTACTTTTATTAAAATAAAAGGGAGTTAATTAAGGTAAATCAAGAAGAAATTTATAAGTGTTTTAAATAGGAAGGATTGTGGTATTTTAAGCTAAGTAAGGATTTATTTTGGAAATTAATTAAATAAATTAATTTATTTAAATTAAGAAGGATAAAATAGTTTCAAATTAATATAAAATTTATAAATAATTTAATTGGAGAAAATTAGAGTGTTTTGTTAATTAAAATTGAATTTAAGAAAATTCTTTCAAAAATCCCTAAATTAACCTAAAAAAAAGAATTTAATTATTATTTTAATATTTATATTTTATTAAACATCCCAAATTACCCAAATAATATTAATTAAGCCAACCACTATTTTCCCTTCTTTTTCCTTTTTCTTTTTCTCCTTTTTCCCCCTCTTTTTCCTTGTCTTCCTTTTCCTTCTCTTCCTTTTTTCTCCTTCTTCCCCTGCCCCGGGCCGACCCGCTGGCCCAACTCCTCCCTTCCCCTGCGCAGCCCAGCACCCCGCGTCCCTGCTTCCCTCTCCTGGCTGGTTCGACCTATTTTTTTTCTTTCTTCCTTCTTTCTCCCTGGACTGCCGGTCCAGCCATCTTCTTCCCCCTCTGCGTCGTCATCTTCCCCCGACACGCCTGCAACTCCCAAATTGGCGCCAGATTTTTCGCCTCCGATCACGCCGTTTGATCCGCCGTTCTCCTCCTCTCTTTCCTTTCATCTTCCCTGTCAATTCGTCTCGGTCAACCATTCCCTCCCCTGCTTGCACCATTCCCCTTTCCCGACAAATATGGCCTACCCCCGTAGACCTGCGCCGACCCATCCTCGTTGGTCGGAACACCATACCCCTTTCCCCCCTACTCTCCCACCCTCCTTTATCGTTTTACCCCCCCCCCCCGATTAGCCTATAAATAGCCCCAAGAGCCGCCATAATCGGGTCTGGAATTTGGAACCCAGAAAACCCAATCGTGCGCCAACTCCATTTCAGTCAGTCATTCCTCTACCGTCGGCTGCCTTTTCCGCCCACCCCAGCTACCAAAATTCTCCCTGCACCGCCCTCTACACAACCCAACCACTAGCTTTCCCTGCCTTGCCCTACACGAGCCGCCCCGGCCGTGTCAAACTACCTCCCCGAACAGCCCATTCAACCCCACCCCCCCACGCCACCTTCGCACCGCCAGCACCGCCCATACCGCCGCCTGCAGCACCCCCTCTACCCTCCAAAACAACTAGGGGATTCTGCCCTACCACCCTACACCTCCATTTTTCCCTACTTCCCTCTCCCCTAGCCTCAACATCCACCTCTCCCATTTATTCCTCCCTCCACCGCCGCCGCCGCCAGCACCACCACCCCGCCAGGTTGCCTCCCACCTCCTTGAACCCTAAACCCTGAATAATAAAAGTTTAAAGTTTTAATGATTTTAATATTATTAACTATTATTATTAGTATTGTTATGATTATTATTATCATTATTATGATTAATTGTATTATTATTATTATCATCATCATTATCATTATCATTATCATTATTATTATTATTATTATCATTATTATTAGTATTATTATTATTATTACTATTATTATTACTATTATTATTATTATTATCATGTTTATTACTTTAACTATGACTAACATCGTTATTATCTATATTATTATTATTATTATTATTATTATCATGGTTATAGTGGTTATTGTTGTTGTTGTTATTATTATTATTATTATTATTATTATTATTATTATTATTATTATTATTATTATTATTATTATCATGGTTATAGTGGTTATTGTTGTTGTTGTTATTATTATTATTATTATTATTATTATTATTATTATTATTATTATTATTATCGTTATATTTACTATATTTATTACTTTAACGATTATTACCATCATTACTATCCTTATTATCATTATTATTTAATATTATTACTTTTAGTATTCTTATTATGATTAGTATTGCCACTATTATTATTATTATTATGGTTGTTGTTGTTGTTATTATTATTATCATTAATATTATTATTACTGATACTACTACAATTTCAATTATTATTATCATCATTATTATCATTATAACCATTATTATTATTATTATTATTATTATTATTATTATTATTATTATTATTATTATTATTATTATTATTATTATTCTTGTTACTATTAGTATTCTTATTATTATTATTAGTATTATTAATAATATTGTTATTAGTAATATTGAAACCCTTACTTTAATACTATGGATTTTACTAAGACTTACTTTGATTAGTGGTAATTTGTTTAACTACCTTGAGAATGACAATAACCCTACCTTTTAATTATAAACTACTATTATTAATATTAGCCATAGTATTAGGCCATGATAGGGGTAAGATAGGAAAGTTATGGTAATTCTGGTAGAGGGAGATTGACCCTTAGTACTCCCCTCTTATAGGTGAATCGGGTCAAAGCCCCCAGTAGGCGTAGGAGCGTGCTCCAAGCCCGGTACCGATTTAGGTAAGGACTTAACTAAGGTCGCCTATGTGTTACATGTTTTACTTGTCCTGGATGCCTTGTGTGGTTTATATGTTGTATTCTATATGTTATCTGTTTCATTGTGTAGCATAGTGTGGAATCGAGGTATGTTCTTGTGCTCTTGTCTGGTATGTGCTAATATGGACATACTGCAAATATGATGTGATGTGATGTGACCCTTAGGACATGTATGCTAGGTTATTTGATGAGGTGTTGTGGAATGGGGGCATGAAAGAGAAAAATGAGAAATTAAGATAACCAAGGGGAAGTAAGTTGGCTAACATAGGTAAGGATGACCTAGGTAATCTGTGATCCGTGAATGGATGAGAAAAAGGGGAATTAAATAAAATGGAAGAGTGATAGAAACTAAGGTTACATGGGAGAACTAGGGTTTGCATGGAAATAATAGGGTTTGGCATGGTGGAGATCGAGGGGTTTGCATGGGGAGGTTAAGGTCCGTATGGGGGCGAACCTTACGTATGGAAAGTTACTTTGGGACATGGGGAAGGAAATGGAAGGTTTGTTTGGGAGTCTGGAGGCTCGAGGTAAAAAATAGTACATAGGATAATATAACGGTACCTAGGGACCAACTACGGTTTGGGGAGGAAACCCTAATTTGAGAAGGTGGAAAAAGAAAAAGAAAATTATAAAAATAAACAAGGAGGAGCGAGGTATGAGGGGAGAGTTGAGTCTGAGGGTCATGATACGTGGGGCGTTAAAATAGTATGGGTTGTGGGAGGCAGAGAAGGAAGGGCTACATAGGCCCAGATTAGGGTTTCTGGTGAAAACCCTAGTGTAAGGTGGTGAGTAGACCTCGAGGTATAAGGTGGTGGGCCCTAACCCACACACTTAGAAGTTGGGTTTCCGGTGTGAGAAAATGGGTTAAGGGAAGGAAGTCGAGGCGAGTAGGAGGTGTGGAAGTCTCAAGATATAGGACCGGCCCTCTTGGGAGGCTAAGGGCAGATATAGTTAGCAATGCATGTCAAGGGTGATATTCTTTCGAATAAGATATGTTAAGACACTAATCACTTATAGAGAAAGACGTTGAGCCGGACCCAAACCGGTCCACCAGTGAATAATAGTGGCTAGGGCCGGGGTGCCCTACATGACCGGTCCACCAGCGAATAATAGTTGCAGGACATGTGCCCTCGTGACCATTCCACCGGTTATAATAGTGGGGGATTCCATGCTCAACAAAGCAATCGTAATAATGATAAGACATGGGAAAGATACGAATATTTATAGTGGAACACCTTGTGAGTCGAGGTCAGACTATTCCACTGGTAAATAATAGTGGTAGGGTATGTTACACTCGTGACCGGTCCACCAACTATAATAGTGGCAGGGCATGACCCTCATGACCATTCCACCAGCTATAATAGTGGGGTTCCCGCAATCACATGGATTGATAAAGACTATGATGTGAATCGATTATAATTATCGGAGATCTAATGAAAAAGTTATCTGGTTCATAACCGGTATTGTTTATCTATGTTATTGCATGCTATCTACGTAATTATTCCATGTATGCTATGTTATGTATCTCTGTGTATGTCGGCCTTAGTGCGTCTATTACCTTACTCAGTACGTAGCATACTGATCACCCGTTTCATGGGTGCTGCTCATTCCCACGAGCAGAAGGCCCATCAGAGTTTTTGCAGGTAGGGGAGATGTCTTCGATGCCTACGATGCCTACGAGGCATCAGGCAGGGCTGAGAGTTGAGCCTGGACCTAGCTTGGGGGTTGAGAGTGACGTGGCCGGAGTTCATCCTCCATTTTGTTTCCTTGTATTATCATATTTCGTTTTATTCAATTGTATTACGTCCTCTAACATTTGGTACTTCATAACTGTACTTTTAAATTGTAACAGTTGATTTTTGCACTCTGATCTGTATGACTTGTGTTTTGCTAATGACCAGTGTTTTATTAACGAATTGTACTTGATGATCAATCTTATTTAGCCTTAGCACTTAGTATCGAGTCGGTAGGAGTGAACCAATCTGGTACTAAGTGTGGCAATAATGCCCCCGAATTTATGGTTTTATCTGTTCGTTTCCGCTAAACTCTTTTAAATGAAATGAAATTTTTCAGTAGTAAATTTGGGGTATTACAAGTTGGTATCAGAGTGGTCGGTCTTGTTGGCCATGCTCATTTTCAGAAATAAAATTTGGTTTACAAAATTTTATGGGATTTTGAAGTATGTTTTAACCTCCCTTCTATTCTAATCTTGTAAGCCGATACTACCAGTAGTATCATCTGAAAATGAATTTAAATTACAAAAATTTTCCTTGATTTCAAATTGTTTTGAAGCAAAAGGGATTTTTCATTTCTGAAGCGTTATGAGTCCGAGACACAATGAGGAACGTAAGGGTAGATTTGGGATTCTTCCCAAGAAGGGGGGATGTATTGTGTCATGATTAATGCGAACTAGTGGGTTCGCTTCTAACCTTGCCTTTTATTGATGCAGCTTCCTATAGCGGCGAACGGCTAAGTAGCACGTTTGGAGGAGGCCTTCATGGAATTTGTCCAGCGCACCCACCATCTAGAGGGCGCTGGTGAATATTGGCTTCAGAGGGTTACCGGGCATCACCCTCCTACGTACTCCGGCGAGGAGGACCCCGTGGTCCTCGAGGGGTGGATTCGAGATTTGGATCGCACCTTTGAGGCAGTGGGTTGCCCTATAGCTCGGGAGCCCAGCATTGCTCCCTTCTTCTTGAGAGGCGTGGCAAACGCCTGGTGGGTAGAGCATCGAGCCCAAGTTGGTCCCCCAGCAGATTGGGAGGCATTCAAGGCTGCTCTTAGTTCCAGATTCTACCTGGAGAGCCTGAAGAGGGACAAGCTTTGAGAATTCATGCAACTCACCCAAGGGTCGATGACGGTGCGACAGTACTATGCTCATTTCACCGAGGTGCTACGTTCTGCCCACGGGATTGCTGCTAACGAGTCGACAGTGGTGTTTCAGTTTGAGTAGGGGCTAAACTTTGGTATCCGTAGAATGATGGGTGTAGTACCGTTCACTGATCTCGCTACACTCTATGAGCGTGCTTGCCTTGCCGCCACCTTGGTCCAGGAGCAGACCAACATCCTCGGGAAGAGGAAACCCAAGGGACATAGTTCGGGGAGTAGAGCCCACTATTCTGATAATAATTATCAGAGATCTTATGAAAAAGTGATCTGATTCATAACTGGTATTATTTATCTGTGTTATTGCATGCTATCTACGTAATTATAACATGTCTGCTATGTCATGTATCTCTGTGTATGTGGGCCTTAATGCGTCTGTTACCTTACTCAGTACGTAGCATACTGATCACCAATTTCATAGGTGTTGCTCATTCTCACGAGCAGAAGACCCGTCTGAGTTTTTGCAGGTAGGAGCGATGTCGTCGATGCCTATGAGGCATCGGGCAGGGCTGAGAGTTGAGCCTGGACCTAGCTTGGGGGTCGAGAGTGACGTGGTCGGAGTTCATCCTTCATTTTGTTTTCCTGTATTATCATATTTTATTTTATTCCGTTGTATTACGTCCTCTAACATTTGGTACTTTATACCTGTACTTTTGAATTGTAACATTTGATTTTCACACTCTGATGTGGATGACTTGTGTTTTTCTAATGACCAGTGTTTTATTAATGAATTTTACTTGACGATAAATCTTATTTAGCCTTAGCACTTAGTATCGGGTCGGTAGGAGTGAACCGATCTGGTACTAAGTGTGGCAATAATGCCCCTGAATTTTTGGTTTTATTTGTTCATTTGCGCTAAAATCTTTTAAATTAAACAAAAATTTTCAGTAGTAAATTTAGGGGTGTTACACAAATCGCGCTGAAAAGACTCGTGTTGATCTGTGGGGCTAGCCGATCAATCCCAAAGCGCTCCAAGGTAGCCCTCACGTGATCGTAATGACTCTGGGTGTTATAAATGATTAAGTAGTGATTCCATCCTAAGAACTTCACAGTTAAGCATGCTGGCCATGGAGCAATTTTAGGATGGGTGACCCACATGGGAAGTTTCAAAAAAATTCTGAAAATTTCTCGGGAAGCGTGTGAGGATAAAGCACTCTGAAAGGACTCGTATTGATCTGTAGGTCCAACCGATCAATCCGAAAGCGCTCCAAGGTAGCCCCCGCGTGGTCGTGTTGACTCGGGGTGTTACAAATGGTATCAAAGCAAAACCGTGACCGTAAGCTGAACTTGGATGAGCCAGTCAGCCACCTAGCGGGACAATTCTTGGGATAAACTATATTAAGACAGTTAATGGTTGAGGCACAACGAGGACGTTGCGTTCTTTGAGTGAGGGTGAATATAATACCCCAAATTGAGTGGAGTGCTATAAGGATTTATATGGCTACTTATATCAACATGGTATACCATCCTTTTGGTGATTCCATCCTAATAACTTCACAATTAAGCGTGCTGGCCGTAGAGCAATTTTAGGATGGGTAACCCTCCTAGGAAGTTTCATAAAATTTTTAAAAATTTCTCTGGAAGCGCGTGAGTGAAGAAAAAGCACGCTGAAAGGACTCATGTTAATCTGTAAGGCTAGCCGATCAATCCGAAAGCGCTCCAAGGTAGCCCCCGCGTGGTCTTATCGACTTGGGGTGTTACAATAGCCCCCGCCAAAAACAAAACTAAAAGAAAACACAAAAATCATCTCAAAAAATAAGGTGCAACACTTAAACATCAATATCATAAGGATTGAATTAATATATAGTAAAGTGAGGCAACAATCGTGTTTAGGAATCTTGAACTACCCTATATTTGACGTGACCTCCACAACATATATCTTACCTTTCAATCCATGACTTCTGCAATAATAAACAATTTCCATTAAAGTTTATGCACACACATTGGGTATTCATGAGTGTTCTAGAAACACAGCCTTAGTTTTTCATAAAAGTCGGCCCACCTTCGCACTCATCTATATGAATCCATCAAATGTATCTCAAAAAAACTATCACAAAGATTTGTGGATCCATTAAAAACAAAAAATATGTTCAACCTCAAATATATCAAGTGGTAAGTGTATTAAATCCATTGCATTAGGACCACCCATAAATAAGGCTATGAATTCATTAATAACCCAAACTCAACATATCCATAATGCACTACCACACACCATAGGGATGGGAATGTAGTGCAAAAAGGTAATCATATGGAATCCATCATACTTTTCTCAACTCAAAGGCTTCACATCCCCTCGATGACAACTCTCTTTGTTAGACCCTTTGTCAGAGGATTTATCATATTTCTCTCTAATCTGACAAATTCTAAGGAAATCAAATTGTTCCGTAACAATTGTCTCACAAAGATATACCTCACGTGGTTGTCTCTCCTTTTACCATTATATACATTACTTTTGGAAATGCTAATAGTTGCATGTGAATCACATAGCAAGGAAACCAGCACAAAAGATTTCCTACACAAAGAAATATTTGCCAATAAGCTCTTCAACCACTCAAGTGTAATAAACTTTGACTCCATAGTGGATTGAGAAATACAAGTATATTTAGGCAACTTTTATGAAACATATCCTCCTTATAGGGTAAAAACACAAATCCTAATGGAACTTACATCATCGTTATCAAAAACTCAGTTAGCATTTGTGAATTCTTCCAATATACTAGGAAATTTCAAAAAATGCAAATACAAGTCCTTATTACCCTCAAAATATCTAAGTAAACAACTAATTGCAATCCCATGGATACTACTTAGGTTGTAAGTATACATACTTAGTCTACTCACTACATAAGTTATGTCAGGTATAGTATAATTTCTGAGAAACATTACACTACCTCTGATTTTAGCATATTCTTCTTGTGAAACATTAGAGTATTGGTTCTTTTTTATGCTCATGCTAGTTTCATAGGAAATTTTCACAAGCATTTCATCATGAAAATTAAAAAAAAAATTAATATTTTATCAACATAGTGTGAGTGACTAAAAAAATCTTTCTTAGTTTTTCTCATTTTAACACCAATAATTACATCGGCTTCCCCTAAATCTTTCATATCAGAATGAGAAAAAAATTGACCTCATTGACCACAATCAGACTTGTAGGGATGTTGACAAATAAATTTGAGTCGCGATCCAACTCAGCTCATCTAGATTGTTAAGAAAAATGAATCAAACTAGGGATTTATTTTTAGGTCGTTTATTAAACGAGTCAAGCTCAACCCAAATATGGTTTTGTATATTTGTTCGTGAGCCAACTTAAATTCAAGTCGAGCTCAGTCTGACTCATTTATAAGCTCAGTTTGTTCATTTGTAGACCAAGCTTGTATATAATTTACTTAATAAATGAACTCAATAGTTAACTAAGCCTTTAAAGAAGCCAAATAATTGAACGATTTGATTTAGTTTTTTAACTTTCAAACAAGTTGAATAGTTAAAAAATCCAAGTCACAAATAGAATCCTAAAAAATGAACCAATTTGGTTCATTAAAAAGAATTAAAGTTTAAGGAGTTGAGCTAAGCTAGCTCACAAACCTTATCAAGCTGATCTTGATCTTGAAATAAAAAGTAAAAGAGCTAAGCTCTAGCCAATGGTATTCAGCTTGATTTAGCTCATCAACAGCCATATAAACTTATGCTAAGAATTAACATGACATCCACATAAAGGCAAATAAGTATACATTCATGTTCAAACATTTTGAGCTCACACATGAATCAGATGCATTCAAAACATAACAGTTACTTAGTAAGATTTGGTTAATTTTTTCATACCATTGCTTTAGAGCTTGTTTAAGACCATACAATGAATTTTTCATCTTGCACACTTTGTTCTCCTAAACTTAAACCATATGGCCCTCAAGATGATCCACAAAAAAAAAAAAAACCTTTTAAATCTCCATTTAAAAATGTTGTATTACCATCCATTTAATGGGCCACAACTCCATAGATCATAACTAAGGCAACTAACAAACCAGTGGTGACAATATTAGCCATAGAAGAATAGGTATTGAAAAATTCAACATCATTTTTATGCTTGTAGCCTATAGCTACCAATCTAACCTTGAACTTACATATGGTCCCATCAGTTCTCTTTTTCTTTCTAAACACTTATTTACATCCAATCAATTTACAACCTTTAGGAAAATCAACCAAATATCATTTATGATTAGACATAATGGATTCTAACTTATTTTTTATTATTTTCTTCCAAAAAATAGCATCAATAGAGGTTATAGCTTCCCTATAGGATTAAGGATCCTCTTCAATTAGATAAGGAGACAAAACATCTACATTTATTTTATCAATATCATCATATTCGACCACAAAAGTGATAACTAATTTGGATCCATAACTAGTACTTATTCTTTGAATTCTAATTTTCTTAAGCTCATTCACATTTTTATTTATAGCTTTTGATGAAGAAGGTAGAGACAAAGGCACAAAAAAAGCGTTGATAAAAAAACTAGAATTATCACATGCATTCTTTTTTATGGGAAACAATTTTTTTTTAAAAAAAATCTACATTTCTAGATTCAAAAATAGATCTATCATCCAAAAAAAATAATATATATGCATCAATATTCTAAAAATATAAAATAAATACACAATTAAAATTCGTTATTCCCACACTAGTTCTCTTAAATTTTGGTAAGCAAACATTAGCTAGACACCACCCACACTTTCAAATATTTAAGATCGGACTTAAAAGCCCTTCCATAATTCATAGGGTGTTTAGATTCCCCCCATATTTGGTCAAACACATCGGAACTCAATAGTATAGCATTCATCATTTCCTTTAAAGTGTTATTTTTCGTTTCAGCTATACTATTTTGTTAAGGGATATAAGAGGAATTAGTCTCCTATATAACACTATGGCTATCACAAAAATCTTTTAACAAACTAGTTCCGTATCCACCACCCCTATTAGACCTAATCCCCTTAACCTTACAATATAGTTGGTTTTCAACCCTCTGCATTATATTTTAAGAACATTCTTATCGGTCTCATCTTTAGTCCCAATGAAGTAAACTTTGGTGCCTCTAGAATAATAATCTATTGTCATATAATACCATTTTCCTCCCCTACTCACATAGTTCTTAAAGTTAGTTAAAGATATATGAATCAACTCTAGTAATTCATTTAATTTCTCAATGATAGGTTTAAAGGGTTTTTTAGAATATTTGGATTCCATGCAAATAGGACACTTCTCATAATCATTAGTGCCTAACACATTAATCAAGTTCATTTGTTTTAGTTTATCTATGAAAGTCACATTCACATGATTTGATCTACCATGCTCATCTAGCCAAATTTTAGGAGGAAGCCAAGCTCATATAGATATGCACCTTGATCGACCCCTACCAAAATTTTAGCACCTATAGAAGTTTTTTTTTTTTGAAAATATATCATCAAAAGGAAAAAAACGTTAATCTAGACATGAAGGCACTCAGAAGTCTCAAAGGAAAGTTGAGAAAGGCATGGAGAAACTTACACAAAATAAGGTAAAATTTAATGCACTATAATCCCTATTTATGAAGCACGTGATGATAACTATTCATGAAATAAGGGGTCGTGTGTCACTACCTAGTGCTTATGAGCTCGCATATGCATATTTAAAAGAATAATATAAGTCAAAAAAGGGTTTAAATAGTTCTTTATTACCACAATGGAAGCAATGGATACTTATCATCATGGGTGATAGATGGACTAGACCAACTAAAATGCACCTAATTAATTTTTTAATTTACTAAAAAGGTGAGATAATTTTCCACAAATATGTTGATGTCACCAATGTTCCATCAAATGATGTAGATTATTACTTTAAGTTGATGAAAAAAGTGGTTGAAGAAGTTGGTTCAAAAATAGTCATAGAACTAGTGATGGCAGATAACAAAGTTGTAATAAAAGCTAAAGGAAAAAAACTAATGTAAGAGTTTTCACATCTATATTATAAATGTTGTAATGCTGATTGAATAAATCTTATATTGTTTGATATTTCTAAAAAGAGAAAGATTCGTGAGTTACTTGAAAAGGCTCAATGCATCATTCAATTCATATATAGATATTATTCATTTATTATATATACCTTGAACTAAGTTACTACTGACTTGTTATAAAGTATTGTTATTCATCAACTTCGCATCTATTTCTATATAAAATATATTGTCTCCCATTATAAGGCAAATATAATTTTATTTATTATTTAATGAGTTATTTAAATATTTTTAATATAATATAGAACAATAATGTATGGTTGTATGAGTATTTAAATGATAACATTTTGTGGAGGCAAACTTATGTTGTGATGACCTCCACACATAATTCATCATTTGTAACGCTATAATACCATAACACTACAATCGTAGCTTTATTTCATAGGTAGAAGCACCTTAAAAATATGTCCACATATGAGATTGTGTCTTATCAGTTAGTATCTAATACTCTCCGTCAAAAAAACACTAGAACTTTTAGGTTATGGTGTCACTACTTAATATAAACTCATCCAAAAAATAATATATAAAATTAAAAAAATAAGATAATAGTGTATAGTAATAAAATAAATATTTATTTATTTTGATAGCACTTCATTTTAAATTATTATAAAAATAAATAACAATCGCAAACTTTTTAATAAAGAAAAAAAAACAAAATAACTTCTAGGAAAATAATGTAACAAAGTATAATTTAAAAAACAATATAAAATACAAAATGTGGAAAATATAAATTTATGCTCTTAACAAAATTAGACAAAAAATAATTAAAATTAGAAAAGAAAATGTTGTACAACTTCCAAAAATATACAATGAGTTATAATTTTAAAAAGGTATAGAAAAACACTGCTACTATTAATTGACAAATGGTAACAGAAACAACTTTGATTGACGTAAAGGGTTCTAAACCTTGTGATTAAGGTTGAGCAAAAAATCTAAAATTCAAAATCTAACCCGATTTTAATCAAAAGGATATCCAACATTTAGGATGTTAGATTTTTGTACTAGATTATCTAATCTGAAAATACATTAACATTTTGTTAATTATTTTAACAGTATATCAAAATATTATATTTTTAAAGTTTTAAGTATTTAAAATGTATTTTTTTTATAATATAAACTATTATAATAATATTATAAAACATTTTATATAAAATAATATATTTATATAAATATACATATAACTATTAAGTGGCATACAGTGTTTGATTTACAATATCTTCTTACAAAAGTTATTAAAGTTGATAAAATAGTATTTTTATCCAAATATTAGATATATCTAAATTTATGCCATATCATTTCCATATTTTTTTGATATTCGAATCTTAGATACCCAATCTATAGGAATGGGAGCGGTAATCCAAACAACACACTCTTACCTGCAATTTGAAAATTTTCAATGGGTGGACACACAAGTAAGCTACTTAAAACTTATGCTCCTATAGTGATTTCATAGTGCTCCTAAAGTGATGCCATACTATTATCATGGGCTTGGATGTTGTCTCTAGACTCCATCAAAAACTCCTAGCTCTACCACTTGTTAAAAACCTTGCTACGAAACTAGGAGGACAAAATCATAACTAACAAAAAGAGTAAACCCCCCCCCTCAATTGGCATATATCCTTCATACATTAAATACGTGTGATTTTATTTAGATGTATGAGTGCATATTTCTCATATTATTTTTTAAAATTATGTTGGTAAAAACCTTATGGGAAAAAAACTTAGCCTTTATACAAACATGTAGGTCACCATATTGACTTTGAGATCATTTCTTTATGAACATCCTCATATAGCCAACTAGTCCAATACTTTTGAATATTGGATTTCATAGCATAGAAATCATGTTCATTAAGTGGATACAGATGAATTTTATTCTCTTAGTCCAACTCATCCAATTATTTATGTAATGACATTTCAAAATTAATTGAGAATGATGTTCATGTTTACCACTTACCCATTACACAATTTTTTAGGTAGATACATCCCTAATTTCTACCTCACACAATCTTAATTTGTTGAAAAATTAATTTATGGATATTCCATCTATTTGGACATGTGAATTTATTGTGGTAAAGTTTCTATCCTTTTTCAAAAATTATAACCCCTCTTTAAATGTTTTATTATTTGGACCCATATTATATACTTCTACGGCATCTATACATCTATTTTCATTAGTTTAATACAAGTAATTACAAAAACTTCTATGATTTGAAACTTTAGTTGAGACTTTTATAATTTCTCAGCCAAAATAAGCACAAGGTGTGGCTAAAGTACATTTAGCAAGCATAAGCATTGATTTTCCTTTGGATTCATATCTCATGGAAGACACTCATGTCTCATTAAAAATATCTTCTAAGTGTCTAGTTGCTTTTCTATAATATCGATCTCTTTTTCCTCTCCAAGAATGGTAATACCATCATTTCTAACCATATTTGTGGCTTAAACTCTCATCCATGGAAGAGTGTTATAGATACATATATAGCACATGTATATATAGATCACCTTATACAAACACTCATCACCTAAAGTTAATGGAAAGTAGGGGTACTCATAAATCGGATATCTAGTAAAAAAAATCTTAGATATCCAATACTTTTGAGCAAAACCCAAAGAAAGAATATGAGATAAAAATTGTAACATAATAAACCAATTCAATTTGAACCGAACTAATCTAATGATTTAATTCAAGTCTTGACTTGCATTATATTAAATTAATAATTCTAAATTTTAGATAATATTTAAATATTTAATAAAAATAATTAAAAATTATATATTTACTTACAATAAACACTAATTTTAAATTATATGCGCACACACATATATATGATTATATATACTAAAATATTATGAAAAATAAACAATTTTTAGAGTACATATGTATATGTATGTGTCTAGTTGAATATTCAATTTTTATTGATTAAATTAATTATTTAATTTGAAAAAAATATCTGATCGATTATTTTATTTTTTAAATTAGATATCGGATAACATAAGCAACCCTAATGGAAAGCTATCTATAGATGAGTAATACCCTATATTTCGGAACCTTTGATCATACTCCTATTGTGAAGAAATGATCCTACAGTTTTTGTCCTTGATTGTGGGTTGAATAAATTGCTTTAAATCTTTCTCTAATTTTTAATATGTATTATCATTGGTCAATTGGTCATGTCCATCGTATTTTTGGGTATCTTGCAAGATTGGTCAACTAGTCATTCCTTAACAATTGACTAGTTTGATAGGTTTCTAGTTTCACTATTTTGATCTTTGCTTAATCCTTTCCCAATCTTCTAACCTTTTTGTATCTTTGTTGATTACCATTTTTATACGTTATGTAATTATTTTTCTAACCCCTTGAACCATATACCAATTAATTCACCAAAATCCACCGACCTAACCCCTCATTACCTACCAAAGTAAAAAAATATTGTCTCTTCTCACCCCTCTGATTTCATGCAGCAGTAGTAGTAGCAGAGGCTAGCTAGGTTGACTTACCTATGATTATTTTCTTTCACTCAACCTCTCACCCTCACCTTACTTTTCATTCAAGTGTTGTTGAAGTTCTCTCTCTCTCTCTCTCTCTCTCTCTCAGCTACTAATTTTTGAATTATCCCTACCCCTTTATACTCTTGTGCTACCATTTCTTTCATTTATTATTTTCTCTTATTTAGCTTCCATTATTACTTTCTCCTCTTTCTACATTTTATTTGATTTTTGGCTAAGCCTTGTGAGTTTTGTTTAAGTTTAAAACCGAGACCCTTCCTCCTCCCTTCCTTTTTGTTCTCTTGATTTCCACTTCTCTAATTCCTTTTATCTAATTGATATTTATTTTTACATAAGGGATATTAGATTTTTGGTTAATTCTTGAAATTTGTCATTATTTCCCTTATTCTTACATAGGTATTCTTCTTTTCTGCTCTTTGAAAATTTTAATTCGTGTTTGTTATTTTCATGTATTGTTGTATTTATGTGTTATCTTATATGAATTTTATAGTGGTTGAAGGATATTCTTGGAGGAACTTGAACCTTAGGATTCCTTTATCCTTTTTGTTTGAGTTTAGATCTAGATAAATCAAACTACTCTTGAGATGGTAGAATAATGGGGGCAAACATGTTAAGCTTTTAGGTGTAGTACCATCTTATGTTTTATTTATTGCAAGAATTGTGATTTTTATGCTATTATATGTACGATTATGATAATGTGTCTAAATTGGTAATTTTATACTTCATATTGAATTTGAATCATGTTTAATAGTAGTGAAATATGTAAGCATAAGTAGGTTTTATCCATTTTTTGCCTTGGTCATGAATGGGATGAATTTGGTATGAAAAATGTTATGCATTAATTATCAAGCATGAATCTATGTGATATAAAATCTTAAATATGTTTTTATTAGTGTTTAAACAATATAGAAGCATGCTAGGATTCTTTGGTTAAGATTGGAAATTCATGCAATTAAATCAAGCTATTTCTATTTGTTCTACCCATTGGTACCAGAAAATTAGTTAACTAACAAGTTTACTTGCTCTCTATAATTTAGAGTCACCAATGGACTGGTCATTCACTACTAGTCGACTAGTCAACCGAAATTTTTTTTGCCTACTGATTAAGGTCCCAAAGTTTTTTGGGACCATAAATTAACTAGTCTCATGGGGTAGTTTTGTTGATCTTTTTTCATGGTTGAACCTACGGGTTGACTAAGATTTGACCGTGGGTTATGTTTTTACTGTTCATGTTGTATTTTTATTTAATTGGATTTTTTGAAATTAGAATGGACCTTTACTTAACTTTATAGTTGATTCTATATTTGGCCTTTAGATTGGAATATAAAATATTAGAAAGGAATATAATCGGTAAGTTTTTGGGTTATGGCAATATGCCTAACCTTCACTAAGATGACTTTAAACAATAGTGACCCTTGAGATCCTTTGATTTGGTTGGGTGGTTGCAATTCTTTAGTGACCATTGATATCCTTTTGATTTGGATTGGATTGTTAGTTTGTTGCAGTGACCCTTAAGGTCCTTGGTTATGATGAATTTTTGTGCACTTTAGTATCCTTACAAACATATTTTCACACATTATCTACACCATAAATCATTAAACTAATTGTAACCAACTTCCTATATTTATCATTGGATCTAAACCAAACCTTTACTATATTGGAAACCTAATTCCCTCATAGTTGACTTTGAATTAACCGAAATCCTAGCTAAAGAGTACATAAATCATCACTTTTGTCCTTTCAACCAATACCACACATAAACCCTTTATTCAAGTGTAAAACAAGCAATATTAGGCAAGCTATTACCTGCCTTTTTAAGCCTAAAAACCACCTCAACTCCCCATAATTAGTTGTTCCCCTTAACCCTACCAAACCTCCATATATAACCCTCCCTATGCAAACCAAAACCAACCTACTTCCACCCTTCTCTATCAAGAGTTTTTCCAGCTCTGAACCATACACTTCTCTTTTGTTTCCTCTTTGGTTTTTTGTCTCCAACATCACCCCTAACTTTTCTCTACCATTACCAATCTAATCTTCCTTTCTTTCTATTATACCCATGTTTTTACCCTATGTTGCTGTAGATTTTTACCCTTCCAACCACCACGTACAACTCTTCTTCTCCCCTAATAGAGGCCCTTGGTGTAATACCCCTTTTTAGAAAAGTTAATTATAAATTAATAATCATATGATTATTTATAATTATTATTTTATAAGATTTAATATTAAAAGTGTTATTATTATTCGTATTATTATGACGGCTTAGATATAAAAATAATCAGGTTAAAAAGTTGATAGAAATCGACTATTTATTTTTAATCCAAATTTATACCTGTAAATCTTATCCTAAGTATTTTATTAATCACCGCGACTCATAATCCAAAATAAAATTCTAAAATTTATTCCCAACTATTTTATCCTTTTCATTTTATTTAAACCTATTTGAGATCGGATTATTTTTCTACCCGATATCCTAATTTACCTTAATTGAATTTAAAATATATTTATAAAATATATTCTCTTCTCTCTCTCTCTCTCTTCCATTTGCTATCCCATCCTCCTAAATACTCTCCTGTCTCCCTCACTTTCTTACTTTACTCCACCTCCTGCTTTTATACACAAATACACACGCTACTCTCCCGCACACTCCACTCCAAACATCCCCCAACCCACTATTCATCCTAGCGCCCCCTGCTACTTTCGACGCCCTTCCCCGAGCCCTAACCAAAAAAAGCCCTATGCCATATACACAATGCCACACATACACACCCCAAAAATCCCCCCTCCTATTTTATCTCGGCTAACCCCCCTAGAGCAGCACTCACCCCTATCCCTCCCTCTGTTTTTTTTTTTGCCTCCCCAGCTGCCTTCTCCCTTCCCATCATCCTCCCCTCTCTCCTTTTTTTGGTTTTCCTTCCACCCAAACACCCCCAACCACCTCGCAACCAGCCCTTCCCCCTATCTTATGTGATCGACAACAACTCCATGTAGCCACCAAAACCAGCAGCCCTCAACCTCCCTTGTGAAACCCATCTTCCAACAGCAGCTACCGCACCTTGCCACAGTACCATCATGCAGCACCACCACCATCATCCCCCTACGCGTCTACCAGCCCTACATCCACCACCGAGCCTTCCCACCATCTCCACCCCTCCCTCCTTTTCTTCCTCCTTCTCCTGCAGCCACAACCCGCCACTCCCCCACCACTTCGCATCCAGCATCCCGAGCAGCATCCACCATCCACCATCTCCTAGCCTCCAGCATAGCATCACCACCGATCCCAACCACCACCATTTCGTGCAAGCCTAACATCACCACCAATGCAGCCAACCAGCCACCCTCCAGCGTCGGCCAGCCTCTAGCTCTATCGACCACCACCTCTACCACCTTCTCCTTTTTCCCTGCCTTGCTCGGCCAACCCTCTCGCCCAGCCAACAGCCCCCTTGTTCCCTTATGCAAGCTCACGCTACATGTGCAGCGTGAGTGAAATATTTTACCGCATGTGTTTTTGGTACCAATATTAAATGTAAGGTTATTTTAGTAATTTCAAAAAAAATAAATAATTTTACACTATAATTATTATTTTATCTGATAGATATTACTTTGGTATTTGAGGTATTATTTTTAGGTACGAAAGTTTAATTAGCAAGACCTAATAAATTTTAGTGGATACCGCTAATTTTACATTTTTGGTGGAATGTAGGTAACCGTTATATCCTACTAAAATGTTAAATATTGCATGATAGAAAAATAAGGTTTTTGGTGTATGGAATATGTTAAGAATGATTTATTTTGATATAATTATGTGTTAATTATTATTATTATGATAACAGATAAAATGAACATGTTATCTGATATAAAATATTCCGGGTACAAAAGTATGATTTAAAAATGATTCTAATGATGGGAAAATATTTTTTATGATAGTTATATGTAAAATAATAGGTTGAGTATGCTTAGATATAATTATGGAATAATTATTATGGTTGTGTGCCCTGAGGGTAATTTAGCCATTTTTTGCATTATGATATCTATCCTGAAAATTATGTTTAATATGTATTAACTGTTGTGGATTATACGATCATGCGTTTTTTACGTTTTCAAAGTATATGATAGGGTTTGTATGCATAAACTTGTGTAAGGGAAAAATGGTCTTTTGACATAGTTGATAGTTTAAATTTCATAATAAATAATTACATTTTTTCGTTTTAGCCTTTTCATGACAGAATAATAAAAAAAATTAGATTTAGTATTTAAATGGTTGATAATCTGATAATGATTTGCCTCAGGGGAATTTTTATCATTTTCGGCCTAGTGCGCCCAAGTATGAATAATTGGACATAGGATGGCCTTAGACTTTTGGTAGGTTGACCTTAGTATTGACTTTGCCTTGTGTTAAACTATTGACCTTAGGGTTAACTTGAATAAATGAAAATAGAGGAAAAATGAATAAGTATGGAAATGAGAATAAATGTGTAATACGTGTTATCTGTGATCACTTTATAAAAAATACTAATACGTAAAGTGGAAGATCTCGAGTTTGGGAATGGTTTCTTTCTAGGGGTAGCTACCCTAGAGACAAGGTAGGAGTCCTCGATTTGTTTGGTTTTCTAGTGTGACAGTTGTACCCTAGTAAGGCCCTATTCTACTCTATAGGTGGCCTACGGGCCCTATAAGGAATATCGATACTTAAGGATTAGGTGTCCGAGGTGAGGCGGGTACTGTGTGCCTGGTGCATCAATATGACCAGAGTGCCGGTATGCCTTTGGGTTGGATGGTTGGAGGGTATCGTGTTGTCTTGTGCGCTAGTATGACCGGTGTACTGTTATGTTTCCTGGTTATTATTGTATCCCTCTCGGGTAAATTAAAATGGAAATGGTATGATTGGAACGATTATTATTGGATATTGGATTGGTTTGATAGTAGCCGTTGTGCCTACCTATAGTTTTAAATAGTAGTTGTTGTACCTACCTGTAGTTTTGGTAGCAGCTGTTGTGCCTACCTGTGATTTTCGGTAGTAGTTGTTGTGCCTACCTGTGGTTTCAGTAGCAGCCGTTGTGCCTACCTATGGTTTCAGTAGTAGTCGTTGTGCCTACCTATGATTTCGAAGTAGCAGCCTTTGTGTCTACTTGTGTTGGTATTATGTCTGTGAACATACATGCGATGTGATAAATTTCATTATACCGCACCTGTAAGTAAGCTTGTGGTATTATGAATTTTATTATACTATACCTATAAGTATACCTATGTGGTTATGGATATTATTATATTGTACTTGTAAGTAAACCTATCAATTATACCATAATTGTAAGTATAGCTGTGACGTTACGTATTTGGTTATTATATATACCTGTAAGTACACCTGTGACGTTATGTATATTGTTATCCTGTATCTGTAGGTATACCTGTAAGGTTATGGATGTTATTATACTGTACATGTAAGTATACCTGTGACGTTATGTATTTTGTTATGATGTTGTACCTCTAAGTATACCTGTGATGTATGGATTTTATTATACAGTACTTGTAAGTATATATGTGATGTTTTGTAATTGGTTGGGGTTAATGCTAAGACATGAATTACGCTATAAATGTTATAATTGTGGTGTAGAGTGGGTTTTGATTATTATTACAGAAAGCATCTTGAGATGCTTAGTTGATAAGTGTTATTATATTTAAATAGGCACGCATGAATAGTAGGTAGTTTAGTGACTATTGCTTATCTGTTATGATTATTATGTTGGATCATCTCATGTATATCTTAATGTTTATACCATGTATTTTCATGATACCTTATGGTTATTGTATTATGGTTTTCTTCTAATCATACTTCAGATAGTATCTCTGGGTTGTCCATTTAGTAAGTTCAGCTGTTTCAGATGAGTGAATATGAGTAGTCTGGGACCAAGATGGAGTTTGATTATCTGAATAACTATTGTATCTCAATCCTCATATATGTATGTATATGTCTTATACAATGTTAATGGTATGCCTTGCATGTGTTCCATGTTGTTTATCATATTAGTTTGGTATAAAGGATTACTCAGTATTGTAGTACTAAAGAGTTCATTTTCGTGAGCCCCTGCCTATTCAATGGGCAGTGGACTTTGCAGGTCAATTCCCGAGTCAAGTTGAAAGTTGTTAGTCGGTTCTGAGAGTGTAGGAATGTCTGATGTCCCTTCTGTTATCTGGTCTCCAATTGTTTTGGACTTTTATGTCCTCTTGTAATTTCTCTCTTAAGTTTTGGTAGACTGCTAACGTTACTTTTAACTAGTATCGCACTCATCTATTACTCTTTGTATCTTGACTTTTGTCAACATATTATTTGAGTAAAGAAATGTTTTAGCCTTAGCAGTTAGTATAAGAATGGTAGCGGATGCCAGACTTATACTGAGTGTGGCGGTAACACCCATTGATTTTGTAATTAATATTTTCGCAAAACGAAAAAAAATTAGCAGTAAAAATGGGGGTGTTACACTTGGTTCTCCCATTTCCCCATTTTTTTCTCAACTTTATTTCCACCTTTCACTTTCCCAAACTCCCCTTAATAGTATCCAACTTATCCCCTTTATTCTTTACCATAAAATCACAAGGATTTCCCCCCTCTTCCCTTGTGCGTGACCAGCATTAAATGGAGGGGCTAATCATCGAGCATACTTCTAACACATCCAGCCCCTTCATTTCTCAAATGTTTCTCTTGATTTTTCTTTTTCTCTTCAAACCATGGCTTTTTAACCCTTTTCAGCCCAACTTTTCCTTCCCAGTTAGCCAAAAAAAGGAGGAAAACTAGGTTGCTTCTATAGAAGTTTTATGCTACACTTAGTGCAAGTTTTTGTGGTTATATGAGCTTTCTTTCACCCTCTTTCTCCTTATCATATGGCCTTCAAACTCACCTACAACAATAAATTTCCTTCATCTCCTTTCTTAGCTTATGGTGGTGAGTTTTGGGTAGTGTATGGAGTAGTTGTGTGTTGCCATCCCCCCAACATCCTCTCCTTCCTTCTCCTTTCCTCCTTGTCTTTCCTTGCTAATTTTAATATTCCTACCCCCTGTATTATTTATTTGAAGGTGACTAAGAGGTGGCTGGAGGATGAAGTGGAAAAGAGTCTTTTCTTTTAGCTTGCTAGAAGACTTACTTTTAGTGAAAGTATTGTTTACTCTCTAGGCAGAAAGCTTATGTAAATTTTTTTTTGTGTTTTGAATATCTAGTATAATATGATAATGTATTTACTTGTTATATATATTTAAATACCATGTTAATCATGTAAATTTATTTCTCTAACACAATCTATAGTTTATGCCTATTTTCATGTTTATTTTCTTATATCATTTTATGTGAAAATAGGCAATAGAGAGCATGTTAGAATATTAAGCATAAATACATAGTGCTATGTTGTTAGAATTGTATATAACATGCCTCATAAATGTGTCATTATGTATATTCACATTTTTATGAAGATGAGTAAGTTTAGGGTCAAGGTTGGCATTTTTATCTAATGATGCATCTCGACCATAAGGCCTTAGGGTAGGCTAGTGTTTTTTTTTCAATTTGCAATTTTATGACTATAAGTTGTCTCATAGTATATTTTAGTGTCAGTATGAATTTGAGTTAAATTGGTGATAAGGATATTATTTTAAATTTCAAATTTAGCCATTGCTAGGGGAATTTTTGTCACTCTAGTAAAAAATTTTAAGAAAATATGTCACCATCGTGTTCATTAGGTCCTTTACATATAGTTTCATAAATTATAAGTCTTTATTTAAAGTTGTGTAAGTTAAGTTATGATTAAAATAATTTTTGAGGCCATTTAAGTAAATTGGAGGGGGCATTTAGGTATTTTCAGTCATTATTGTCATTTAGGTAATTTCTTACATGTCTTATGATACTAAGGGTACAATAATTTTAAGTGGTTAACCTTATTTAGTAATGGTTAGACTAAAATAATTAATTAAATAAAAAGTGCTTAATTTGAGCAAAGGAACCGTAGGGATATTTTAGTCATTTATGTACTAATCTTGAAGTCTAGAATCTGAATTTTGAATTTAAGTAACCTTTTGAATATCATAGAATATGCACTTAACTTTGGGTTAATAATAAGATCAATTAGTAAGGTAACTCCTTAAATAAAAGATTAAGGTTAAATAAGGACATTTTAATCTTTTCATTCTTCTTATGAGTACCTCAGTCCTTGCTTGACTTCATCCCTAATGGATTTGAAAGTATAACCATGGGTTAATATGTCTAACTTCATAATTGGATTAGGGCTTGTTTGGGGCATTGACCAATTTTTAAAGTGTTGACTTAAATGGGTACTTATTTTATTATCACATTTGTAATTTCCTTTATTATTTGCCAATAGAATATCTCAAATAGTATTTTTAATAAACAAAGTTTAAATTGAATTTGCTCAAGTGACTTAGTGGGGTCCTAAATTGTTAAGTTTTGGTTATTCTTGAGAATAAAATATTAATATTAAAGTGGAAAATGACATGAGTTAGAATCATGCTTGTTGCTAGTTATTAACCTACCCTAGTTTTGCAAAACTATGGTGATCATGACCTACTTTATACTAGCCTATTCCATCAGCCTATAGAGATACATACTTAATGATTTAAGGTCACTAAGTGGCTTTGGTGCACTTTACCATGAGACACTTATGTCAATCTCCGTTTCATCGGATATAATAGGGGACCAAACATACTATGCCTTAATAAGGCCTTTTATGCCTCTATCGTCTCTTAGGTACTTGATGTGATTAAAATTGTAATGATGTGATACTAAGTAAAGATGATAATCAAGTTATTATAATTATATTTATTCTCATGTATATGTTTGTGATTTTGATGAGTTAACGCATGCCTATTATTTTTATCCTATGATCAACGAACGACATGTTATATCTTTATAGTAACTTTGCTTACTAATATGCCTTTGTATTGATACCATTTTATGGTCATTTCTTTTTCCATGAGTAAACCACCTTATCTTTGTTGACTAGCAAGTATGTGATGACTCAGTTGATGACTGTGTGGATGTTTTTGTCATCATGCCTATGGAGGAAATATGTCTACATTTTAGGGACAAGCATAGAGTTACTATTATCCAAGGCTCATGTTTGATCCGATACCCTTTTTAGACTCCTGGGTCCTATATCCCTTTTGTTGTATTTTGAGTACTATTTTTTGGAGTCAATCTTCTATAACTCTATATATCCCCTTTATTTATATCATCAACTCATTATTACTTTATATTTTATGTTAAGGTTTAATGAATTTATTATCCTTGTACTTATAGGATAATGGCATGGACATAGTCACTTGTGTTACTATCATTAATTTGAATTATAGGATTGTAATCTGTTCAAATTTGAATCCACTTAACTTGTGAATTAGATTAGATACTTATATTGTTACCTCTTAATCATTATTTTAAGGTTGGATTAATAAGATTAGAATCTACATATGTTGATTAATGAGGTGTAAGTGATAAACACCATGTTGATTTGTGAAATATGCTTGCTTGTATTGTTGTTAATCTCTAGCCCTTATTAGGGTTTTGTTGACTTCTATCATATGTGAAGCTGTAAATGCATGTTTTATGGCCACATGTGATTATATGTTTTATGCATGATTCCTACTTAAGTTTTATTAATTGCTATGTGAGCATCCAACCTCTTAGGAGGCATGGTTTACTTAGTACACGGAAGTTATCCTGATATTATCACTTTTAGGTTCATGTTGGTAACTTAGTTGGGTTAGAGTTGTTGGGCTTATCCAATGTATCTTGCTCCGCTTGCAGTTTTGTTACTCTTATTATTGCCTTTTGGAACATCAATTTTTGTAAACACATTTGTATATTATTTAATCTCTCTCTCTCTCTCTCTCTCTCTCTCTCTCTCTCTCTCTCTCTCTCTCTCTCTCTCTCTCTCTCTCTCTCTATGTTTTGGTTTGTTGTTGATGTTATCTCAACCTTATATTAAGTGTTAACTACACTTTATTCTCATATCTAAGTTGTTTTAACTTCACATCTATTATAAGTTAGGTATTAGTCACACCTCTCTCTGTGTTGGATATAAGGGTAACACCTAATATTTTACATAATGGTTTCCATTAAAACAAAAAATTTAAGTAGTAATTTTAGGGATGTTATAAAATGAAACTACAAAGAGATATGTCTACAATCTCATTACCAAACAATTTATACATAAAACTAATAGATTAACAACCTCATCGCCTATCATTGTATACACAAAAGTGAGAGATTGACAAAAGCATCATCTATCACCACATACATATATTCATAACCAGAAATTGATTGAAGGAACACCTAAAATGGCCATATAACAAATGCATTCAAACCTCAATTACCTTAAATTAATTGGAGGGCCACCAATAGTAGCTAAATGTTTTTTTTAATATTTATATAATTGAGGTGAAAGTCAAAAGCTTCAGCCAATGATTTAATTGTTCTAAAGATCTAATGTATAATTTGATCCCAAGATTGAATAATTAAAAGGTAATAAATACATTTGTGTTATTTGATAAAGAGATTAAATAATTGAAAATATGTTAAGACTTATGCAATACCAACCAAGAAGATTAAAAATTTTATTAATACTCACGCAAGTGTAGTTTAATCTTGAAGATTGAATCGTTTAGCAATCACAGACTCAAACACTTATTTTATTTTCACACTTTATGATTATGCTTTTTATTTATGTAATTTAATGATAGTTGTTTACATTCTCCAAATTTTAACTTTTTTACATATAAAGTAGTCAAATTGACATTGTATGGAATTCACCGGCCACTTGACTATGAGACTATGCACCTACTTCATCATTGGCATTGGTTAGAACCTACTATGGTCCGATCTCCTCCAACCTCCCACATTATACTATAGTTTTGGAGGATATAGAAAATTGATTATTGAAGCTTAAAGTTTCTCATCTAAGAAATAGTTTTATAGTTGATGCTTCCCATTTGTTAATATTATAGTTGGGTCCTAAAGGCTACAACTTTATAAAGATGAAGTATTTTATAAGCCTATAATTAACAAGAACCAATGTACAATATGTGACATTATTGATTTATCAATGGAAAACCTCTTGTTTCCTAAAGGAACAAACAAATAAATGTGCACTATGCTTTAAGTTGTAGATACTTAGTATGGTAGCTGATGGTATAGATACCATCAAGATCATCTAGAATTAACCCTAAGATAAATGGACAAAGCATATGTTTAGCATATATGAAAAGCCAAAAAGTGTTAAAAGTTCATAGATCATAAATTATTATCTTTTTGGTATAAGAAATGAGATCATATTAGTGTAATAATAATAGATAAAATCATTATAACTTACATGAGCACCCACAAAGAATCCTAAAAATTCTTTTAATAGATGATCCCGTATGAACGATATATCATATTGGAACCTTCACCACCATTATAATGCAAGTAAACATAAAATCTCATATGTTGTTGATAGATTTCAAGGAAAAACATGTCAACCAAATAAATACATCATGGCATATAATGATGCATTGATGTGAGGGTACATGTTACGTTTGGCAACTAATATTGTTGCAATTGTAAGATCAACACAAACTATTTAGAGTATGGTCAACCAACTAGTTTAAGTTGGAAATAGATTGAATTGGTAGAGTTATTCAACTTGCATTTGATTGATCGACCATTGCAAGAGAGGTTTAAAAGTGATATGTCAATTTACATGCAAATATTTTATTTTAGTACATACCAATCGATTTATCCCAAAGTTTAGATGTGTTATATATGTGATGATACTCCATGGATATGAAATTAAGCCCAAAGAAAACTTAAAATGATGATATTACTAGTCTTAAGGGGAGAAAATATGAGATTGAGATTATTATAAAACAAGGTTTCATTTAGTATAGGTAGTATGACCTTTTGAGGGGATCAATCTCACTAAGAACTTATTTATTAGGAAATATGTAATTGAGGGTATTATGTATATGTCTTGGGTTAACCTAAGAACATAATAAAGTAATTTATATTAATTTATTTTTTTAATTTTCTTGTGTGAGAGAGGAAAAGAAATAGGAAGGCATACCTTAGTAAATAATTATTTTATAAAATACATAAAAGGGGAGTTAAAAGGAAGACCAACTTACTTTTAATATTTTCAGTTATTTTATATCAAACAACATTAAAATTTATACTAGTGTACGACGGTATAAGTTAGACATTAATGATATTTTTATATGAGGCAAAATGCTACTTTCATGGATCGAAATTGAATTTAGCTTGGATTAATTTTAAAATTATGTTTGGATATGGATTATATTCGAGTTGTGAAACTCCAGGTCAAGTCATTATTACGTTTCTGTCCAGATATGGATCAGATTTAGTTCAGGTTCTTTTCAGGATGGATTTTTTTATTTTAAATCATTTAGGTATGGATTATTATCGGTATGGTAAAATTCGAGCTTTTGGTCGAGTATTTCAGGTCAAATCATCTTTGCTAGGTCTAATGAATACTAAAGTAAATGTTACAATTCCATCCAATTACACATTAACCTAGCTTTGATGGAAAATTAAATCAATAAACTTAACATATTCATATAAACTAGCATTTGTTGTTACTAAATAGCATTAAAGATAGCATTTCAAAGATCAAGGAAACCAGCACACATAGTCAACTATGTTGAACAACTTATATGAAGCCTCTAGTCCTATACACAATATATAAAAGGAATCTCACAAAATCAAAGCAGAATCAACCGGAATATGTAAAATATGAGAAAATCGATATAAAAGGAAATATTCATTGTACCACCTCTTTAAAGGAAATCAAAGTCATCAGCTTCAACCCTAGTACATTCTATACAAAAGAAAAAACATGTGGGTATATATTTATTCATACAGAGCTATTTGGAGTACTATATTATCAATATAAGATGAGCTTCAACAAAATCTTAGATTCTGAGTGCATACATACAAATATTGTTATCAATTGATAAAACTTCATAAATCATCAAGATAAACATTCCATGCAACAAAACATATTAGATTAAACATGGAATAATAGAAGGCTAGAAGTTTAATTGAAATTATTCTTCGCTAATTTCCATGCAAATCAACATTTCTAAGAACATAAATCCATGAACGCACTTCATGATTTTGCATTAAAAGTAAATCTTGCAATATCAGATACAAAATTGATACCCAACCACCTGTAGAAAGAAATAGATAAAAAAAATATGGAATATAATCCCATGGAATGAAATTAATTCTCAGCATAATACGCATGAATAATAACATACAAATGAAATATACTTGTCAAACAATGCAACACCTATCAAAACGATAAAACATGTATAGTCATAATAACAATTCAAGAATATTTGGCATAGGCACTAGCCAATAAAACCAAAGATAAGATTAGATGCAACTAGTTTAGTTCAGCTAGCAAAGGAAAAACATTAATATCAATGTGTAGTCATATCATATTGATATAATAACAATCCGAGATTATCAAAAGTAATGCACCATGGCTAGGTTGTTCTTGCGAGAAGTATTCCTCAATCATTAGTCCTTACAGACAACAAATGACTGGTCATGTTAGAGAAAAAACCTTAACACGTTCATTTTTCCTATTACAAGGTTGGGGGGAATCTATATTCTAGACCTCATAATGTTTCAGCATACGCTATCACAATAATATAATTAGTTTGGGATCTAGCACACTTACATAATCATATGGAAACAATAAGTCACACCACATCGCTTAAACAATGTTTCTCTTATTAGGACAAAACCTAAGTTCCTATAAAACAATGAGGCTCATATATAAAAAGATAAATTAGACAAAAATGTTATCTACCATGGTGACATATTGATATGGCATCTAATAACCATTGATATAAAGATAAATTGTTATTGTCTATACAACTATTTTTTTCAATGATCCAAGTTGTTTGTTACCCTTGCATGGACAATGTGTTTAATGTGTAGAACACATCCAAGTACATTAGAAAACAACCACCATGCATCTAATCGTACGACATCCATGTGTACATAAATCAATTACAGTCCATGATCTTTTTTAAGACTAATATCTATAAATAGTCCATGATATAGTTTCAATGTTACATGAACTTGATTGTAACCATTGAACATGGGTTGAAGAATTAGAAATGGCTACCTTTTGAAATTTTCATAGAACTTCTTGTCCAAAATGTTGTGTACAGTATCCCAATTTTATACAAGTGCTATTGGATGACATATCACTATATGAACATGGATGGTAGAATTTTTGTAGAATTTATCATCCCATCTACATCCACTAGGGTGGTCAAGTTCAAGGATGTTGATTCATCTATCATGTTGTTGGTAACTATTCTCTTAATTTGGCCACTAGCTTTTGTTTGTTGGGCATTTTATCTGCTACTTTAGTATATGTTATTTGCTATTACATTATTTGTTATCATTGACTTTTCTTGTTTATTTTCATTTGGTTTTGGATTCAATTTAGTATGAGATGATAGCTGGTGCACGGTAGTAACAAAATTGATGATTCAACAAGAACATATATGGGGATATTTTTGGCTTTTACTCTTTTTGCTTGGTTATGCTCTAGTTTTGACATTTGGTGGTGTACACTTCATTTCCTCCATTTATTCAGCATATTTATAAAGAATGGAATAAATAGTCTAAGTTGGCTAAAAATTAGGTTGAGCAAATCTATAAAATATATCTTCATTAATCGTTCTAAGATATATAAGATTATCAATTAAGGGGGTGCAAGGTTCGGGGATGAGTTTCAAGGATGGGGTCAAGAATAGGTTTCATGGGTTGAAGCGAGTATGGAGATCAACTACCCAAGGGATCAAGGCGAGATTTCCCTAATAACATAAAACTAAAAATGGTGCCGGGTTCAAGGATTTAAATAGAATTTAGGTTCAAGGATGTCCTTTCCCCATTACATTCCCTAGTGAGGACTTATAATCCTCTCAAAAAGGTAAAATCCTCATCCCTAGACTTCCACTGCCCCATTGGTAAGCACCCTACCGTTCTTACTAAAGGATATAAATCAATACATAGACCTCACTAGAGGCAAAAGTTTGATAACTAGGCACCCTCCCATTATAACTAAAGGCTGATATAGAAATCATAGTTGTCACAAAAAAAGGCTAAGAATACTTAGCAATCTCAACAAGGACACCCACGAGTACCTTAGTTGTATGTAGAGGTGGCAATCGGGTAGGGTGGGTCGGGTTCGGGTCGGGTCATTCAAGTCATTTGACTTTTGCGGGTCGAGACGGGTCATTTCGGCTTTGGGTCATTGCTTTGTTTAGGTTGGGTATGTTCCAAGTCGGGTCAATTCGGTTATGAGTCATTTTGGGATAATTTATCCGGTCAGGTCGGATCGGATTCGGGTTAAGCAAACTCGGGGTCGGGTCATTTTGGGTTAACTTAACTAGTAGGGTCGGGTTGGTTTTAGATTATTTTCTGATTCACATGACTAGGTAGTTTCGGCTATTTCGGGTCATTTCGTACAATATGATAGATTGGTTTCATTGGGTCTGAGTTGGTTCGGGTTAACTTGATGAGTCAGGTTGTTTCATGTAATTTGACGGGTTGGATTTGAGTAGTTACGGGTTAACTTGATGGGTCGGGTCGGGTCGGGTCGGGTTGGGTTGAGTCAAATTTGGGTCCAGAAAATTATTATATATTATATTATAAATATTAGAGACAATCATAAGATTACTATTGCAGATAAATAAATTAAGAATAATATATGCGCTTTATTTTCACAAGTAAATAGTAAATATATTTATAAATTTTAATAATAAAAAATATTACATGATTGAATCTAACAAAGATATTTATCATTTATTCTAATTTATTTGATTAATTAAAATATTTAATTACTTAAAAATGATAATTTTATAAAATAAAGGTAATCATAACATGACTATACAATGTATAATTATCATTTATTACAATATAAATATTAGAGACAATTATAAGATTACTAGTACAAATAACTTAAATAAGAATATTATATGTGTTTTATTTTTACAAGTAAATAATAAAGATACTTATAAGTTTTAACAATATTATATTTTATTACTTAAAATATTTATAAATTTTACAAGTAAAAATATCAGATATTTATCATATATTATATTTATTTGAGTACTTAAAATATTTTATTACTTAAGAAACGATAAATTCATAAAATGAATGTGATCATAAATATAACTATATAATGTATAATTATCATTTATTACATTATAAATATTAGAGACAATCATAAGATTACTAGTATAGATAAATAAAATAAGAATATTATATGTACTTTATTTTTATAAGTAAATAATAAAGATTTTTTGCTCAGTTATGTTCGGATTTATCGGATTTGTCCTATTACACTATTTTGGATAAATTGATTGTGCAATATACTTTGAAATGTGCTTAATTCCATGTTGGTATTGTTAAATTGGGAAAATGGTATTGAAATATATCGGAATTGGATTCTTAGGTTAAAACTCTTGCGGATTTAAATTGGATTGTATAATTGAGTTATTTTATTAAATTGAGTATACAATATGTTTTAGAATATGTCTAATTTCAATTTTGAACCGTTAATTTAAATATTTGAATAAGATATTATCGGATTTGCAGTTCGGACTCAAAAACCCTAATTATATTAAATTGGGTAATTCCTTAATAGCTTTTAATCAATTGAGTATACAGTATATTTTAGAATATGACTAACTTCATTATTAAACCATCAATTTAAATATTTGAATAAGATTTGACCGAATTTGCAATTCGGGCTCAAAAACCCTAATTATATTAAACTGGGTACTTCCTTAATAGTTTTTAATCAATTGAGTATACAATTTGTTTTATAATATGTCTAATTTCAATTTTGAAATGTCAATTTAAATATTTGAATAGTATTTGACCAGATTTGCAATTCGGGCTCAAAAACCTTAATTATGTTAAATTGGGTAATTCCTTAATAGTTTTTAATCAAATGAGTATATGATATGTGTTAGAATATGTCTAATTTTAATTTTAAATTTTAAATTTAAATATTTGAATAATATTTGACCGGATTTGTAGTTTAGACTGAAAATTTTCTAATTATGTTAAATTAGGTGATTTCTTAATAGTTTTTAATCAATTGAGTATACAATATATTTTAGAATATGTCTAATTTTAATTTTGAACCATCAATTTAAATATTTGAATAAGATTTGACCAGATTTGTAGTTCAAGCTCAAAACCCTAATTACGTTAAATTTGATAATTCCTTAATAGTTTTTAATTAATTTAGTATAAAATATGTTTTAGAATATTTCTAATTTTAATTTCAAACAGTCAATTTAAATATTTGAATAATATTTGATCAGATTTGTTTTTCGAGCTCAAAAATCCTAATTATATTAAATTGGGTAATTCCTTAATAGTTTTTAATCAATTGAGTATACAATATATTATAAAAATGACTGGATTTATAGCATGATTGCGTTAAGAGTTAATAATTTTCAGTTGGTAATAATTGTAATTACAATTTCATTAGATAACCAGTAACCACTATAATTATATTTTTAAAATCTAAGTTTGATTTTCTATTTGTTGTAAACTTATAATTTTTGTACTATGTGTAAATTAATATAATATATGTGTTTGAAAAATATGCATCAAAAGCTAGAGCTATAAGATTTTTTTTATTTTAAATGATATTGTATAGAATGTCTAGGGTAAAAAGTATGAAAAAATAAGTATAATTTATAAAATACCATATTTTTAAAAGCTTTAAATGAATAATAAAATATGTGTAGTTTATTATTATTATTATTATTATATATTTTAATGTCTAGTTGAGTCAATGTCGGATCGGATCAAGTGAATGTCAGATCGGGTCAACATCTGATCGAGTTGAAGCGAGTCGGATCAAAGGAAGGTCGAGTAGATATTGGGTCATGGGTTGGTGTCGAGTCGGGTCAGATCCGCATCGGATTAATTTTTATCGAATTAGTACCGGATTGAGTAAATGTCAAATCAGATTGCTAAACTTTTCGGATCTTATCGAATCAAATTTCACTCGAATCGAGTCGAATTGGATAAATTGGATCAACTTTTACCAATTCTAGTTGTATGTGGACAAAGGACATATATAAACCTATTACATAATAAATATAGTGATTAAAGGTATAAAAAAGACAACAATATTTCATGATTGATTATAATATTAGTGTATTTATAATTAAATTTTATTTTTGTTCGAAAAAAGGCACATAACATTAAATTTACCTAACCAACCAACTTTGTGAATCCATAAATTATCAACATAGTGAGAAGTAATAGCCATAAATCCTCCTTTACAATTATTTAAAGTCCACATTTCAATTGTCAAGGCAATACAACTTGCCATTACATCCGATAGCTAAATTGTTTTCTCCTTCTCACAATAATACATCTTCACTACATCACTTGATTGTATTTTAACAAACCACCTTAAATAAGGTCACAAAAAATGATAGTAACATCTAACCCACATGCTCAACCATATATAATGGACACTCATTGCAACAACAATCATTTCACAAGCTACTTCTTTGAACGATCTTGATTGAATTTGTATATTTGAGCTTTGTTCCTCCATCATTAGATTTAGTTGAATTCGATATCGATTGTTTATGGACTTCTACTTTTTATGTACATGTTTTTATGCAGTCAGCTAGATGTTTCGTTCCATTTTCACCTTCCCCTACCAAAGCCTTTTTCAATAATTGCAAACTGCCTACAATTTCCTCCTATCGCTTTTCTTTCAAAGCGATCCCCCATAACTGATCTTAACTTCATTTTCTTGGCACTATCCCCGATGGTCCTCATTTACTCCCCATTGGAGCTCCTACCTCTTTCTCCATGTTGTACATCTGGATAAAACAAAAAAAAAAATTGTAATTTGTATGGAGTCACTGAAGGCAAGGGATAAAAAAGGTACAACAAACATTCTCTAACGTTGAGCAGGGAAACAAATAAATGTGGAGGGGGGGGATGATAATATAAGCCTCAACTAAAATAATGGTAGGGGAATCGACTTCATGAAGCAGCAACTAACCACCTGGGCCTCCACCAAAATGCCTCACAAGTCGAAACCAAATCAAGCAACAACACTTTTTCAAGCAATCAAATAAACTACAGAAACTAACATCCATAAACACATTAAAATCAAACGATAAAACAGCTACAAACATAGAGCAATCCATAAATGTTGCTGCATACAACCTTTTTCAAGCCAAACCCTAACAATAATGGATTAGAATTATTGATAATACTAATACTAATATACTAAAACTAGCAATCAAATATTCAAAATAATAATAATTCCAAAATTGTGAAAGACCGAGCAAGCCACCAACATCATTGGCAATGCTCAACCACTCACAAACACCAAAATTAAAATTTGAATAAATATTACAAAAAACCCAAATCAATTGAAAATGGATATCAAATCTAGATGAGCAGAAGCTAGCAGCCGACAATGGCTAATAAAGCTATGAAAAAATTGAAGTGAATAGATGAGGGACAAAACACACTTTGGAGTTGGGCAACAAAGTGGACGAACCAGCAAAACACTCTGGCACCAAGCAGGCAAGGCACGGCAAGGCATCAGGGACTTCAGGTTCAGAGAGGCTTGAATGCTCGATGTTAAAGTCAAATATGGAATAATATACTACCATATTATGTTATTATAACTTATTTATATAAATGGGGATCCAAATATGTCCCATCCTCTCGCTGCCCTCAAACAAATCCCTGAACTCAAACCCTAAACCCAAATGTGGAATCTCCAAAAGGCCCTAAACTCGCAGGAAGTTTTGTCATCCCTAATAATTAAGAAAAAGGCTATGACCTGAAAACGCTTGCACACATCGCTCATGTTGTCTCCTACATCTTTTCTCATTCGATCTCAACCAAGAAACATAAACGAACCCCAAACACCCCTATGATGGATATGCCATGCTTGAAAGGAAATCCCACCATTGTAGACCCTAGTTGTTGATTGGTGACACATCTATACTCCCACAACATGTAGCTAGTTGTCACGTGGTGACAAGTTTGAAGCTCACTAGAAGGTTCCGGATTGAGGTAGAGCCTTCCGGGAGGCTCAATATGACTAAGTATGTATATTAGAGGAGTCTACTACACTCTAGAATTTTCTAGTAGGTCCTAGAAGGTTCTAGAGAGTCCTAGAGAAGTATAGAATATTATAGAATATTGTGGAATAAAATGGAAGAAAGGAGAATGTTCTAGAGTGTTCTTGTACATAGGGGAAGGCAAGGGAATATAGTAGAATATTCTAGACTCAAAGGTTGTGGAAGATGTAGTTAATAAAAGGTCTAGAGTCTTCTATTTGAGGAGGTGCAGTTGAGGCCTCAACTATAAGAGGGGACGTCATTTGCTCCAAACCATCCAAAAACTCTCAAGTCTTGTGAGCTCTCTACCTTCAAACACCTTCTCTTATAATATAAAACTTCTTTCTTCCTAATTTTCTTGTGTTCCATACTACTCATACTATTATCTTACCATTAATTTGGGTTAGGCTGACTTGACTTAACTTCACATAAGGATTGTGACTAAACAAGTGCCGCACAGGATTCTACGGGAAGAGTCAGACCGTGACATGGTGCTCAATCTAGAATACCTTGGTTGTTTCTGGCCAGTCAAGAAAAATTTCTAATCCAATGCTGATAATGAAGATCAGTTCTGTATGCATACACTTCTTGTCCAGTTCAAAGATACTCCTGTGGTAGTTGGGGAAATAATACTATGGACTGCAACAATACTGCTGTTTCAGCAAATGAAAATAACTATCTGAAAGAATAGCATAAAAGATGCAAAGAGCCATTATTTAAGTCAGTCGTAGTTTAGGATTTCAGCACAGCACTTGAACCTGAAAAAGAGAGAGGGATAATCCATTTTTGTCAATCTGGGACAGCTGCTGACATAAGATAAACTTAAATATACACTCATTCAGGCAAGTAGATCCATAAATCTGAACTGACAGTCATTTATTTCACGAGGACAACACACATATGGCAGTTGCCTACCAGAAGCTGAGAAAGGAACTCACCAACTCTCCTTAGCCTACATAGCCAGTACTTTAAATATCAAACAGTTACAAGGTACATGTTAGATAGTAGTTCATTGGACTATAAGCACTACAAAATGGCCATTGGAAGCATCTTGATGAAACTGGCCGGAAATAGACAGTTTGAGCTGGCGGCATGATCTATGGTTCAGCAGAAAGAGAGAGGTTGAGAAAAACTGCTGTTGCTTGAAAGTTTAGAATATATCTATGGTTAAGTAATCAGGCCACAGAATTTGATAGCAAAATATATGCAACCTCTTCGTCGAAAAAATAATAGATTGCAAGGACATGATCTGCCCAGTTCAATAGCCAAAGAATTAGTCGGCAGAGAATCAGCAGAATATAAATACAGTACTATAAGTTCTAAACGAGAGTGTCTTCTACAATTACAGGAGAAGAACATCACTAACCTCATCAAAGTTTTCATTCAGAAATTCAATGGGGTAACTACCTAGTATACAATCAGGTACTCTCTTTGCTGTAAACAACTAATCCTTACATCCTTAAAGCACTTTTTAGCCTCACAGTTATGCTTGACCTGCTTTTCCATCACATGATTTGAAGCAGAATTCAGACAATGCTTTCACAAAAGAACAAAAAAATCAGTGTATTGATCATTATTAGACAGCTTATCCTCTATTCTGTTGTCTTCATCTAAATTATTCAAATAAAATAATATTTATATGGAGCTAAGATTTAAAATACAGTAAGTCTTTTCTCTATCAAATTGATGTTTACAACTACATAACTTAAACCAGTGGCTCTCATTTCACTCATCAAAAATTTCTAAATAACTATTTTCCTTGTATTCAGTGGACTTTCATTCATCAATTCTACAGCTGAAATGACTAGCACATAGTGGAGCTACAAGTGGTGGTTATGCGAGTTCATAAGATTCAATTTAGGAGTGGCACAGAGAATGTGATGAAAGGGGTGCCATGAACGAGGTGTGCATAAGTTCAGAAGAGCGTGGTGGGAATGTTCACCAGTGACACCACATAACATGGCTAATAACAATGACAGGAAATAATACAATGGAATGGAAACACCTTAATGCACACTTCGCTATTTGCTGGTATCCCCTCTGTATATGTCAAGGTACACAGGAACGTATACACATCTAAAATATATGTAAGACGAGAAATTTACAACATGAGATAAGTTTGTAGAGTCCACAATGGCTGTTTCTAACTCAAAGAGGAACTACTAACGCACACACAAAGTGAGCGAGGCTTGGACAGAAATAAAAATGGCAGCAGGTGATCTAGGAACCCAAACATTATGGAAATGTTAATAAGTAGTGTGCCACACAACCATTGTAGACTAATGCACGTAGAGCTAAACATGGCAACATATACACAAAGGCATTAAACTCTCTTACATAGGATTGATTATCAAATAGTGCAGTGCAAGGATGTCATGTTTGCTTCCATATGATATAAACAACTACTACCAGTCAATAAGAATCTTGTCATTGATCTGATTCATGGAGGTACAGATATCATTCAAGCCCGACCCAAGGCCTGGGCAAACTGGGCCCAGGCCTAAGGCCCTGAAATTTAGAAAGCTACTATATATATTTATGTGCATATAACATCAAAAGTGCAGCATTGGACCGCTGGTTGCACATTGCTTAACACCATCAGTCTAGGGACAGAATATCTGAGATAAAGTGCAGTGTTATCATTTTTCATCAAGGGCCCAACATCAGCATATATATAATACACATCTACATTTATATTTGCCTAGGTAATTGAAGGCTAACATGGAGCCGTGGTTGAAATGCTAGCATTTCGCATAAAAACCGATGTTCAAGTCCACAAGTGGCCAATAACTTGCATTTGTTTCAAAGTATTAATTTTATCGGGAATGTTTTTACTGAGGGCCCCAAACCTTTAGGCCTGCTTTTTCCTAGGGCCCCAAAGGCTCAAAAGCCATCCCTACCAGAAATAGACAGTCTAACTCTAAAAGTTGGTCAGCTAGTAACACAATGATCCAAAGGACATGCATAGAGCTTTTGAAGAGAATATGTTTAATATTATACATAAACAAAACATTAGTATTAGTAAATCAAATTATCAGTGTATATTATGCTGATTAAATATGAATAATATAATATATAAACATGACATTATTATTAGCAAATCATATTAACAATATATACTATGCTGCTTAACAATTGTGTTCAATGCAATCTTACATTCTATAACAGCATTATGAACCTCTATAACCAGAAAGTCACTTATCAACTAATCAGACATTCTATTTTGCAACTTATTGATTAATCAAATTTATCAATGAAACTAGAAATTGCAATTGCTACCAGTAAAATCAAAGACTAATCTGTTTCCTCAGCTTATTTTCAGGACTTATTAAATAAGTTCTACTCTTCACAATAACAATAAAAATAATATAAAATTGATTAATAAGCCCTGATTTTGACAATAATAATAAAAATAATATAAAATTGATGATAATAATTATGATAGTGATAGTAATGATAACAATATAGCAATAGTAGTAATAAAAAAAATTAATTATGGATAAAAAATAAAAATAAAATAAAATAAAAAACAATAATAATACATTAGAATTTTTTTAAATAAGATTAGATCAGAAAAAATAGGCGAAGACAATATTCATTTAATAATTTCACCAGCATTTATACCAGTTGGTATATAGCATGCTTCTTATATTCCAACAATTTCATCGAGACAACACCAAGTCTGGTTGCTTCATTTAATGAAATATCAAAATCCAAGAATATGATTTAGTAAATAAATATTAACCCAACTATCAAAAAAAATCAATTAGCATTCTTAATCAACCATCATATCACTATTAAACAAAATAGACAAAAATGAAAAATAAGATTTCATATTCTTAATCAACCATCCATTAACTAAAAAATTGAAATATCCATCCCACAATGTTATGTTAATAAATAATTATCATAGTTGTAAAGAGGGGAAAACTTAAGGTTGAAAAATTACCTCATGAGTGGGAAGCAATATGTGGCAGCAGTGTTCAGTGGCTCACCGGCAGCCACCTATGGTGAAGGAGATTCAGCCATATAGAAGCAAAACAATCAGCAGACAAGGCAGCAGCATCATAAAAAGAAGAGGAAGAAGAAGATGACCTCACGAGTAGAAAACAGCATGCAGCAGCAGAGGTCAGTCGACTAAAGGTGAAGAAGGAGATTCAGCCACACAGGCGCAAAACAATCAGCAGCATCGGCACAGATGATTCAGCAGCATCAGGAGGAGGCCAGGTGGCTTCAAGTAAAGAAAAGGATGTCAAATAGGCCAAGCCACGTACCTCAAAGATCCCAAAATCAACTAAGGTGGTGAGGAGGCATACCCTCACAGTATAAGTCATGCCCTGCGAAAACAGGGACAAAAATAGGAATTTTATCAGGAAGATAGTAAAGAGTTTGGCGGACTTAAGAATTGGGTATTACATATAGAACTACTTTTGCTGTATTTCATCATAACAAAGTCTTATTCCAGGCCAAGGAACACTTTTAGGCATCATGAAGATATGGTAACAAAATTCAAGAATGCAGGATATAATCTAAATAGGATGAAAGCACAGCTCAATTGATAAATCTACAAGATAACTATCTTAAAACATCAGATGGTTGACAGATACCCAGAATCAAACTCGAGCAAAAATATATGAAATATGAAAGCATAAAGCATACTACAGGTTTGTCTAGCCCTCAGAATCATAAAAAAAGATGCAGAGTAACTATACATACACAACTATTTGGGTATGTAGCAAATATATCATACATGAGCTAGATTCTTCACTAAGTTATATACCAACAAACCAAATGAGTTTTCAGGAGGTTCGGTCAAAATATAGAACATGATAAATTAGCCTACTCTGCAGTTAACAAACAAAAAAGGGGCAATGTCCAATTCACAATAAACTTTGAAACCATAAGCTCGTTTCCAAAGGCTATGACCCTCATATTTGTCCAATACTAAGACGCTTCTTCAGTTCTAACTTTTGGATAAGAATTCAATAAAATTCTAGCAAAAATTTGTAACCATAAACCATCATCCCAATTCACAGTATTGCTCCCATCAGAAGTAAAAAATTTCTTCATAACATCAATCATCTTGGATAACAGTTTATTCCAACTTAAATCTGCACAAAATCTAATACAGCTAATATGCACCCCCTACAGTATCCAGATATGAATCCTCACTCAAAAGATAACAAGGATGACAGAGGAACAACTTGCATCAAATGCCAATAATACCAAATGCAATTCTCATGTTTCACTCCACCATGTAACAAATTATCATCATTGGAGTGACATAATTTAGGTACAAATTAAGGGAATATTCAAGAAAAAAGCATGGTTTTCCTTATAAGAAATTATAACCCACATATTTCTCAAGTTTGCCTAAAACATAAATACATTAAGACACTAGTGACATAGCTAAAGAAGTAACTTAAAAGCCAATGTGAAATCAACACTTCTGATTTCTGACAATGACAGCGCTAAGAACAAATAAAGATAAATCAGTTCCCAATTGCATAAGAGGTCTGACACCTATTAGCCCTTGTCTATGCAAATCAAATCCAAGATGTACTCTTACATGAAGAGAAAATACGGAGTACACAGGAACAAGACAGGATAGGCATGGCACATGACTTACTTGACAAGGAAATTAACTCCGCAATTTCATTTGACACCTTGCCAGGAACACCATACCTCATCTTGTAACATATATTACTTGAGACTGGCTGCTGAGCTACAAAAGAAGGTCATACACCATCACAAGGCTCTGTTCGTGGAAAAATTATTATTCCTCTTTCTTCATCCTTTTTAATGAGCAAGTACAGGTGAGCTGACAGTGAGGAACAAATATATCCTAAAAGCCATAAAACCCGCCTAAAGATATGTGAGCCCTGGATAACCATAAGAGGATAGTGGTAATTGAAGAAAACAGGGGAAACACTTCAACGTCCCAGTAGGTGAAAGATATCTGACTATATCATTACTCCATCTGTGGTCCATATCATATCAATCTGCCCCACAAAAAGACAACACATCCAACACAAAACTACAGCAAGTAATATATTAGGGTCTCCGACTCTTTAGTCACTAAACCAACATATAGCAAAAACCTAACTAGAGAATCGGGTAAAGAACCATGTTCCCTTTGTTTATGTCTCTCTCAAGGGATTCCATAAATAAGGCTTGAGCATAGCAGACCTAACAAAATGTGAAAAAGACTCAATCCAACCAGCTAAAAGCTGCACAAAGTTGTCAAGCATTCAGAGAAGTTCCAATAAGTATCCATCATACTACTTTCACATCTGAGCAATGCTCAAATAGAGGAAATTTATGTGACTTAAATCAAGCCACCTTACAAATAAATTACCATCACTTGCAACCACTTACTGTTTGTGCACATTATAAGCCATGCTAAGCCAATAACGAGCTCAACAATAATTTTTCTCCACACAGCAGCAAGGATTTTCATAATATGCAGCCTCTTGTTTCACTAAAAGTTTATGTGGTCAGATTGTATTCCAATGGCACACGTTTTGAAACCATTGTAATGCCTGACACTGGTACAATGTCTATAAACATTTATAAAGTTACACAGAACATATCAACTTCTCCCATACAGACCTGATCCCAAATCTTATTTTGGAATGGTCATACAGCAAAATCATCATGTGAACATATCAATATTTCACTGTGCATAATGTTTGCTAATAATCACATAAAATATATTTAGGAATGAAAAATCTGAATGACAAGTGCTAACATGAGATACAGAACTAAACATCTGACAACACTATCAAAAAGGAAGAAAAAGCAACTCAAGAATTATAAGGGCAGGCAAGCTAGGGTCAGTGCCACAAATACAGGCAGCAAACCATTGAATTTGATTTGGCTAGATTCAAATCATGGAAAAAACTGAATGCTCTAGATATGGTTCAATAATTAGTTTAGTACTTTCAAGTACTTACAAAACTGAATCCAGTTGTTTTAGTTTTCGTTCAATATTACAGTAATGGTGGAAGAAATAAGATATAGATGATAATATGAACATATAACCACAAGGTTATCCAGGGAAAACTGCAGTGTTATTGGTTCAATCAATCCACATTTTAGATGTAGGGTTTCTTTTTCTTGGCGTTTGAAGATGACCATGTCTGTCAGAAAGATGCCAAAGCCTATGCTGACAGATAAAACTAATATTAGTAAGATGGTGGCTCCTGATAGGCTGAGTAAAAGGATTGAATGAAATTTAGCAGTTTCTAGGCATAAAAATCGCTGGTCCAGAGTTACTTATAATCAATTGACAATTCCAAGGCATGGAGATATGCAAGAGACAGCTCAGCGAAAAAGGTAGTGCCGAGAAATTATGCTAATGGGATCACCACTCTATGTAATAAAGCAATGAATCAAGCAACACATGTCCCATGTTATCTCAGAGCGTGTGAACAGGATGTAGAAGTTGTAACCACACTAAAAGGTCATATTCCTTCATACACTCACCTGAAAGCCATTTAAGTTTGCATCTAAGAGTGCCCATATAGCCCTTACAAGCCAAAAAATATGACACAGACCGGCGTTGGAAAAGGCCTAAAACGCAATGACAGGGTCCTAAAGCAAAGGCACTAAGCGAGGACACCTGCCTAGGTGAAGTGAGGCACCAAAACAGCGTAGACTAATAATGCTTTTGAACTTTTTATAAAAATATGTGATATTTTCTTTCCTCCTTTGAAGTAAATGTTTTCCTTTCCTTTTCCGATCAAAATTATACCTATTGATCTTCCCATTACCTTTTTTCCCCTCTCCATTTCCATTCCAACATAAGAATTAGTTACCTTTGTTTCCTTAGAATAAAAATAGAGCCTAAAAATAGTTAGTCAAAGTTCCTAAGAACCTTTTATTTCCTTCTCTATTCAAAATTATATTGGACTTCCTATAACCTTTTATCCCTCCATTTCCTTCCTAATGTAAGATATAATTACCATATTGATTGCAGAATTTTTTAAAGGAAATTAAAAACCAAAAATAGCTAACTTTTAGTAATACGTGCACCTAAAAGCCTTGCAAATCTCAGCGTGACTTAGTGTGCCTTCATAGCACCTTACCAATGTCACCTCGCCTAGGATTGAAAAAGCCCCAAGGTCTCATCACCTTGCACCTCTTTTCAAACAATGGCACCCTTTATCAAATTATGCAATCCTCCATCTTACTTCCATTTTTGCACAATACATCTCTGAATATCCTTACTATATATTCATGCAATATTTTCTCAGATTTCGCATGTATGATACATGTTTTTTTTCATTTTGTGAAATGGAAGCAGAGAGCCAGGGTTGCATGAAGCTAACCCACTTTGGGTTAAAGCACAATGATGTAGAATATATTGTTGCACTCTAGCAAGGTAACTTCCAACATATCAAAAGATAATCATCCCTCTACAGATGAAATAACAAATGAACAACTTCACTGCATCAAGGAACATCATATGAAGTTTCAAAATGATATAAGAACTTGATAGTTCATACAATAACTCGCAGCTGATATAGACCAATAGCCAAAATAATGTACCGACTGACATAAGACATACTGCTAACACTTAAAAGATGGAACATCCACTATCAGGTAAGAGGTATAGCTCCCTAAACGTTTCACATAAGGAATTTCTTAAGATTGCTCAAACACAATGATCTAATAAGTTGCAGCCCAAGATACCAGCACACTAGCAAATCCAAAGTGCCTGCAACATCTTCATTTATCATCTTGTTCATCTATGTCCTTGAGCTCGCTGCATATCATATGCATTCCAGGTACCAGGACCAGCCCCATACGGAGGGTAGCTCTCTGCAGCAGCCTGTGCATGTAGAGAAGATGAAGCATGCAATGTTATGCAATGTTATGCAAATCTAATCAGTAATCAAATTTGGAAAAATTACCACATAAGGTCTCCACTCATATGTGCAGAGAGAGACAAATACTTACTGGGTTAATACCATAGCCGCCAGGGTATGAATTTCCAGCATATCCAGCTTCATTGTTTCCATAACCAGAATTATAACCAGCACTCCCTGGAAATAACTCAAGATATAACAATCATAACTGAGAAAACAATACCTGCTATACCAACCCAAAAATTGATGACAGTAATTTGATATTAAACTAAACCTTGCAATTGTCATATAAGGTACCACCTCAAGGCAACAAATAACCATCTGGACCTAGAAGCATGAACTAACCCACCACAAATATTTAGAATGCATAAACCAACACAGATATACCAACAACAGAGCTGCACACGACAAGGGTACTCTACAAATTCTGCACAATTCTCTTTACTGTTTAACGTAACAAGCAGATTCTATAAATCTCTTCCAAGCCAACCTCTAATCCCACATGGATATGCATCACATACAGAAAAATAACAACCATATCTGTATTAGTTCTCATATCCAGCATTTATTTTACAACAAGCTTAAACATTCAAACATGGTTGTAAATGAGCCACGCCAGCTAGCTAGCTAACTCAACTCGGCTAAATAAAGGTTCAACTCAACTCTATAATTTAGTTAAACAAGTTGAGCTTAGGCTTTATTTTATGGCTCATTTAATAAATGAGTCAAGCTTGACCTAGTTCCTTTGTTCACGAGCCAACTCATTAACAGACTTAATTGAGATTCATTTAAAATCTTGTTTGAGAATCTATAAGTACCACATTGCATATGAAATGTTCATGTATTTCTTTACAACAATTAGTTTAAAACTGCATATTTTGATATATGCAGACTAGTCATATATGATGGAGATATCGGTATGAGACATTCTATCATAGCCTTAGGTTCAATAAAAACCTTTTACATATATGAATTGAATCAATAATCAAGTTTACAATGAAAAGACTTAAGACAATTCAACTTATATTTATCAAGATGGCCCAAGAGCCAGCTCAACTCAGCTTGTTGACTAAATGATTCAAGCTTCAATTTAGGCTTGTTTACTCTAGTAAATAAGTTGGCTCGACTAGGCTCATTTATTGAACAAGTCGGACTTAAATAAGAGGGGTTCAACTCGGCTCTGCTGATCTTGGGTATCACATTGTGTTTTGGTCAAAAGAACTTGTATTAACAACAGTCTGTCTCCAACATCAAAAACAAAAAAAAAGGCAATTCATACCAGGATTACCAACTGCAGCTGCTGCACGAGCTCTCTTTTCAGAATTAGCAATTTCTGCACGAAGCTTTTCCAACTCTCGAGCCATGGTAACCAACTTCTTCTCCATCACCTGACCATGCTCATAGTTCTCCGCATACCCTTTCTTCTCATATTCAATCGCGGCCCTAAAAAGAAAACAAAACAAAAAATAAAATAAAATAAACAAACCAAGAAGCCCATGATCCAGAGAGAATATTACATAGGCATCTCTGCACAGCATACTTGGCTCGCTGCAGTTCCAGCCTCATAGCATCGATATCTGCCTTTACAGCTGGCACTTGTTGCAAATCAGCATTAGCTCTGGCCAGATCTTGATTCATCAATTGAATCTGACCCAAAAGATCTTGCCTCACAGCACTAAGCTCCTTAATGTTTTCACGAACTTGCTTAAGATCGGTCTTCATTTCATCAACTCGTCGAAGATCCATTTCCAGTTTAGCAGATTTGTCATACATTTCTCTCATCTGCATATCCGTCTCAGCGTTCAGTGAATTTGCATATTGAGAGATCCTTTCCAATTCATAATGAGCAAGTTCTAATTCCTGCTTTAGAGCAACATGTGTTGCAGCTAACCCTTGATTGTCTGTCAACATTCCTTGAATATCTTGGTATTGAGCAGCAAGGCGCTCTTCAATGATAGCAGGATGGGGAGGAAGTGGTCTAGGACCCATCCCAAACTGGGATTCTCTCATTTCCTCAAGAAGCGCAGGGTGAGGCATGCGGCCAAGGCCTCTTTGAAATCCAGGTTCATGAGGTGGAGGAAGCCCGGGGTACAGCCCACCCTTCATTGATGGAGGAGGCCCACGATTCATTCCAGACATTTTCTTTCTGGTTGTCCAATTCTGTTTTCCAGAAAGATGTTATAGCTTATACTCAACGCCAATGCTAACATAAAAACAGAATTCCTTGTAGCAGAAAGGGGATTAGCATCCACTTAAAGTTTATGCAAGGGCCGCCCTCAAACTCAATCATAGCAGAATGGAAAGTACAGCATAAAGAAGGCAAACAATCATAATTCAGATTCGCGTCCACAACAAAACCTGGTATGTGAATACTGAGCCGGAAACTCTTAAAAGAGAAAACTTATAATCACGATGCTACAAGCATTATTTCAAGGTTAGATTGCATTTACCAAAATCTCATACAAACAAGGCATAATGTTTAGAAGCATGTCATCACAAAATCCCTTAAAATGTGCGACGCTTGAATCGTCATCACAAACTCACAAAAAATAATCCAACAATATGGACAGGTTATTAACACAAAACCCTACGCACGACTCTAAACTCGGAGAAATATGAAAATCCCATGAATTGTTTTGATGGAAACAAGGATGGAAAAACCTAAACAAAATCATAGAAAAAGAACAAAAGCTAAGAAACAAGAAAATTAACAGTGAAGAGATATCCAAAATTTTCACCTCCGATATGTCACACTTCAAAGCTCGTACTCTTAACTACTAGCTTGCGACAACTATATGAAGTATGATGATTAAAACTATCAACTGAGAGAGCCGAAGATATTGTGATGGAGGAAAAAGAAGAGGAAAACAGGAGTAGGGCGGGGAAGAGTTGTGAGAAGGAGTGCAGCATACACACGGGTAGTGGGGAAGTTAGGGCCTCCGACAGGGAGTTCCGTAACCCTGTGCATAGAACTTCGTTGCAGGCCGAACAGGCCCATCATTCGTTGCGCAGACCCAGAAACTGATTCTAACACGACAGAAGTTGGGGCCTCCGACAGGGAGTTCCGTAACACTGCGCGTAGGACTTCGTTGCAGGTCGAACAGAGCCATCAAGGGTTGCGCAGACCCAGAAACTGATTCTAAAAAGAAAGGAAGTTTGGGCCTCCGACAGAAAGTTCCGTAACCCTGTGCATTGGACGTCGTTGCAGGCCGAATAGGCCCATCAAGGGCTGCGCAGACCCAGAAACTGATTCTAACACAGAAACCCCTGTCACGCCTCTAACCGTGTTCCGAAAATGTTTCGAAAATCAAAATTTCAACCGAATCATCAATGTTAATCGAGAACATTTCAACCCAAATTCTGTATATATAAATAAAATAATAACATTTATATGTAAGCGATCACTACATCTCCATGCATTAATGTATATTGAAAAAAAGATATTATGTCAGTAATAAAAATAAGTTAATTAACTATTATATATATTATTTTTTAGTTTCTTCTATTCCTGCTACCTAATTTTGACGTTTCTACATTTTACTCCATCCCTATTTCTACGACTCCATCCCTATACATCATTAATTCTTGATGGTGTCAATCTGCAAGTGTATGGATTCATTGTAGCACTTCAAGATAGTATCCTACAAGGACTTCATAATCGAATATCAAACTTCATCATTTTAGCTATTTAGATCATTATGAAGTGAAAAAATATGCAAGTAGGTAGTGAAAATAAATATAATGACTAATTGAATATAGATTATAAAATGATAAATATAAAGTTTAGGATTGAACTTCGGTCTCTAAATTAGTATCCGACAATGAAATAACTCAACATTATAGTTTAGTTCAATGGCTGTGAATAATCGATCTAAACATATTCATTAGCTTCTTTCAATGTCTAAGAACGTATTTAATCTAATTTGCTGACTAATTTCATGACTAACTAATTAAATTAAACCCATTAAGTGCCACCGATTCTATAATCCCTGAGAACCAAACATCTACTTTCGTGATCGATTGAATTTCCGTTCATAAATTAATTTCCGATAATGATTTTAACCTTTCAATTGCAAACAATATTTAAATAGGTCGAATTCCGTCAAATTTAACTTAAAACAATCAATCCTAACATATGAAACAACACATACAAACTAAGCATACAACATATACTTTAATTCATCATATTAATACCAAAATGGACATAATTTAATCCTAGAAAAAGGGATTACTCATGATTGATTGATGTAAATTGCATAACAAATATAATGACAGCATAAAAATTTACAAAGGAGAGAATGGATTGAAATAACTGTGAATTGAAGAAAATTAGAGTTGATTACACAGTTGACCGTATACAAAACTTGCACTTAAATTCAGAAATTAAAATAAGGAATTCAAGACACGTTACATAAGATTTTTGCTTGGGAAAGAAGAGGAAGGAAGTCCTCTGAAATCTGCATAAAAACATCCAAAGAAGTCCCTTGAAAAACCCCCTAAAAACTACCCGTACACAGGCTACATCATGCGTCGACAATCGTGGGTAACCGCTATTGCACAGCCGTACAAGGTCTGCACGGGCTGGCCATGCAGCATTCTTCGCCTCGACTTAGCTCGCTCAACTCCTACACGGCTGTGTAAGATCTACATAATCTAGCCATATAGCATTCTTGTAACACCCCCAAATTTCATAGTTGAAAATTTTCATTTAATCAAAAACCATACACTACGACAGGGGTGTTATCGTCGTGATCGATACAAGTCTAACCCCCGGCCAGTCTCATACCAACCACAAGGCTAGTAAATTCATAAGACATTAAACCAATTAGGGAATAAAACCATAAAGATTCGAATAATTCATAATTAACAAAATTAGAGTGCGCAATTAAAGAGTCATTATAGGATAGAAAACTAGTATAGCGTTAAGCCCTTGAGGAGAAAATGGTACGAACAACAAAATAAAGTAAAACGGGAAAAAATGAGTCCAAAAATCACTCGCTCTTGGGCCCCATGCGAGGTCCAACATGCCATCACTCAATCCCACCCAACGCATCGAATGCGTCATAGTCATCAAACACAGCTTCTCCTACCTACACCAACTCAGAAGGGGTCACTACTCATGGGAATGAGAAACACCCATAAAATGGGTGATCAGTACACTAATTATTGAGTAAGGTAACCATGCAACTAAGGCCATACATGAAAGATAGATAATACAAATAGTAAATTAGTACTGTTAAACATACTCACTAGATCTCTGGCCATGATTTCCAATTTCACACCATTCTCAATTCAAGTCCATGCGAGTACGGAAACCCCACTATTATAGCTAGTGGACCAAAAATATTTAGGACAAAACGCTCCTAGCCACTATTATTTGCCGGTGGAACGATCTCCAAGGCATAAGGCACCTGGCCACTATTATTGCCGGTGGATTGATTTGACCTTGACTCTCATAGTGTTTCACTATAAGTAATTAATATTTTTCCCATGGCTTATTATCATTAGATTTGGTTTACCGAGCTTGGGATCTCCCATTATTATAGTCGGTGGACCAAAAATATTTTAGGGTAGAATGCACTTGGCCACTATTATTAGCTAGTATAACGGTCTCTAGAGCACAAGGCACCTGGCCACTACTATCACCAGTGGACCGATCTGGGCCCAGCTCAGTAATCTTTCTTTTTAAATGATTAGTGTCTTATTCATATATTATTCGGTAGATACTTTCATACTAGACATGCATGCCCATTGGACTTCCCGCTCACATGCCCCATTGATACATACTCTTCTAAAAAGCCCCATCCCATATCTTGGGACTTCTATGCCTCCTAGAATACCCAAACATCCTTTATCCCTTTTCTTTAGTTACCATGAAACCCCAACTCCTGTGTAGGCTGGTCGAGGCCCACTTTCCCATATCTCTAGTTGAACTCACCATCACCCTCTAGGGTTTTTCCCTCGGAAACTTTAATCTGGCCTATATGGCCTAACCTCTCCCTATCATACACGACTTATGCTCCCTTTACTCCCAACTCATCACCCCACTCGGTCCACAACTTTACCTCTCATTCTACACATGTGGCCACAAAACCCTAGTTGGAAACCCAAAACCCTAGCACCTCTCCTTTCTTATATGTCTTCCCTTTATCACCCTCACTCACCATTTTCCTTTTCACATGACACGCCTTTAACACTCCATGTGAGACCCTTTCAATCTCATCCCACACTTCAACATCTTCCATTAACTATCCCTTCCACACACTTCCCTACCAAGGGTTTTCTCACAAACCCTAGCCAAGTCCCCTATACACCATTATACCGACCTACGTACTATTTTTTACATATAGACTCCAATCACCCCAACTACTCTTCCCTCACCTTACTTAACCCTTAATTCAAATTTTCCCACATAAAAGTCATTCCCATGCAAAGATTAACCTCCCTATGCAAGCTTTACGCTCCCTATGCATAATTTATTCCATCCTCTTATTTTATTCATATTATCATTTTATTTGTTCATCCATAAGTCATAAGATGCCTAACCCTTTCTCACTTCCCTCTTACCACTCCACTCTCCTTACTTCTTTCATTTTCCCACAACCTCATCTTACTACTTAGGAACTCTAAGCATGCACATCATATAGAGCAACAATACATAAGTATAACACAATTACAAGTTACATTGCCATATTATGCATGCCATAAAACATACACAACTTATCTTAGCTCCATGCTTAGCAAGCTGCGCTACAAGTGCATAGTTCAGAACCACATAAGATACATACACATATAACCACACATATAAACATATAATACACATAGCGGGCCTTAACTACATCCTTACCTAAAACGACACCAGACTTAGAGCATGCTTCCTACACCTCCTTAGGGTATGAGTTTGGATCACCTATAAGAGGAAAATACTAGGGTTAACTTCCCTCTTACTCCTTTCACTATTCCCTAATCGATATTTAGTAAGAAACTAGTATTAGTGATGATAATAATAGTAGTCTTAGTAGTATTAATAAGGGTATTATTATTAAAGTGGTTAACAATACTATCAGTGGTAGTATTAACCATAATGGGGTTAGTAGTAGTAATGAGGATAGTCATAATAGTCATGGTAGAATAATAATAATGATGATGATGATGATGATGATGATGATGATGATGATGATAATGATAATAATAATAATAATAATAATAATAATAATAATAATAATAATAATAATAACAATAATAATAATAATAATGCAAAGTTAATCTACACTTAAGTGATAGCAAGGGTTAGGGCACAACCAAAAGTGGAGGTGGCAGCTAGTGTGGCGGCAGCGGTGGCGGTGGTAGTGACGATGCATAATAGTAATGGTAGCGGTGACATTGGTGGGAGTGGTGGTTGTTTTAGGAAAGGTTGGACTTTTGGGATTGGAAGAGAGAGAGGGAGGTGGCAGTTGTGAGGTAGTGGACTCCTTGGACCAGGAGGGTTATAGTGGTGGTGGTGGTGGCATAGCAAGGTGGTGGCGCATGTGGTTGTGGTTGTGGTGGCTGGGGGTGTGGAGAAGGAGGAAAGAGGAAGGAGAGGGAGAAAGGGGAAAGAAAGGGTAGGGGAAGGTAGAGGAGGGCCTGTTGGGTTGAGAGGGAGACACTGGGGGTGGTGATCATGGCGGAGGAGGCCACGCACGGCGGCGAGTGGGGTGGGCGATAGGGTGCAAATGGTAGTAGGAGTTGCCCACTTTGCACGATTGGGGTGAGCTCCATGGGGGGAGTTAAGGGTTGGGGTGGTTTAATTAGTTAGAGGGTAATGTAAGAGGATAATGGAGGGGGCATTGATGGGATATTTACAGTCATAAAAAGGAGAAGAGGATAAGGGAGTAGGAAGGGCAGGGGCTCGCTAGGCTGCATTGGCAAGCCAATACAAGCCTACAAAGGGTAGGGGTACAGGTTGTAGAAGGGGAGAAAAGGAAGGGTAATAGACACAGAGGGAGGCAGTATAAGGGTAGTTGGGCTCAAAATGGAAAGGAAAGGGAGAGATGGGGAATAAGTTAGGACAATATAGTGGTAGGGGAGGACGATCGAGCAGGTTACAAGTGTAACCTACAGTGTAAAGGGAGGAGAGGGGAGGAGGAAGAAGAAAAGGAGTAGGTCAGTCGGTCAGGGGAAAAAAAGAGAAGTGGATCGGTTGGGCAAGGGAAAAAAAAGAAAAGGGAGCAAGCTAGCCTCCTCATAGGGGAAAAGAGGGAGAGAAGGTTAGGACGCACAGGAGAGGCCTAATCGAGGGGAAGAGAAAAAAGAAAAAGAAAAAAAGAAAAGGAAGAAAGAAAAATGGAAAAGGAGGAAAAGAGGGAAAAAAAAAGAAAAAAGAAAATAAGGTGGTTGGTGTATTTAGGGTCTTTTTGTATTCTTGAATTTTCTTGAAAATAATAAAATTAGTAAAAATAAATAAATAGATTCCTTTTTATATTAATTTAGAAAGTTTGTGTAAATCTTCCTAAATTCTATTTTAGTTAACAAATTACCCTAACCTTTCCTAATTTAATCCAATATTTCCCTCTTTTTTTGTCTTAATTACTCCTATTATTTCATTAAAAAGGTTCTATTTACTTAATCTCATATATTAACCCCTACTTTATTATAAATTTCTAAATTAGGGTTTTGGGGTATTACAATTCTTATCTTTGAATGTTGGTTGCATTAGTGTTGCACGACTGTGCAGCTGGCTGTGCAACACCAATTTATTTATTTTTTTGTCTCTTTTGACCTTCTTGGCTTTTTTCAACTCTTTAACTTCCTAGACTCCTCCATAAATATGCTAGGTTGATTTATCTGCCTTCAATACCTCTCATAATTGGTTTTTTGCTTCGAATATAAGCATTACTTCCTTGGATTTGTGCATTCTTGTGCAAATCCCTGGAAAAAAAATACCAAGAGAATAATAGTACAAACTATAGATGTGAACCACAATGAAATACATATTACAAAAAAAATAAAGTCTTAAAATGAAGGCAACGCAAGGAGAAAATATAGAAAATATTCACTTTATCAACTCTCCAATGCTTATCCTTTGCTTGTCCTCAAGCAAACACACATGAAAAAAAGAAAATGGAAGGAGATCAAAGGCTTAGATGATAGGACAAACTACCCAAACAAGACATACAATTGCAAGATCAACCTATATTGTGAACATTAATAGTAGGAAAAAGAAAATAAAGGCATGAATACCCTTTAGTCTTAACTCTCAAATCGGTACTATCATGACACTCTAAGATGTTTTAGAATCATGTAGATGCTCATCCTTACGAGACAATGGTTAAATAAGGTCATAGAGTTCCTCCCTTTAGGAAAATGTAAATGCTTTGCACTCGTGTGTTTTAGAGGTGTAACTGTTTCGCTCAAAATTCTCCAAGTAGATAATGATCGACTATATGCTTGCACATATTCTTATTCTCTACCACTCGAAGACGTTATACAATATAAAAATTATGAGCACTTATTAAGATTGTAATGGGGTCGGGGTTAAGGGTAAGATAATTTTAGGACTGTAGCTAATGGTCTAAAAGTTAGCGGAGCGGTAACCCCAAGTATATATCTCAAAGTTTGAGATCGATAACTCGCTACTCAATCCCCAAATAACAACTAAAGCTCTTTTCCAACAACTCTTTTCTACCCATAAAAGAAATTAGATGATAATTCCCCACATCACAACTTCAATAATTTCATTATTCTCTTCCCTTTATATACATATATAATTTTTTTTTCTCTCTCTCTTTTTTACAAAGAACATAATAAAGTTACAATGAGATCATTTTCTTAACACAAGCTCTACCGAACACTTTTTTTTTATCACACCCCCATGCTTATTTCTTGACATACATACACCAAATAGGTTAAAGAGTTACCAATCCCTAGTTTCGGACAAGTGTAAGGTAATAACTCGGAATTATGGCTAGTAGGTTTATAATCAAATGAACATGTCTCAGCCTTAAAGGGGTTTAAACAAAGGGGAACAAATTTTGTTTGGTAGGCCATTTCACTAATGTAGCTATAAAAAGAAAGCACGTGCCTCGATCACATGAATGCATGCATAAGTCATATATGGTCTTGAAGAGAAATCATGCAAGTTCTAGTTTCACATATGGGGAGAAAACATACAGTTAGAAAATAGTAAGACTGTATAAAAGATGGACAATCTATAAAGCTCAAGATCTCACTATTTCCTTTGCTACTAACCCTATTTCCTATGTCTTGGTCTAGATGGGCAAATCCACAAAGATAAACCACTAGAGTGATAAAATAATAAGTGGATTGAGAGTTTATTAATTGGAGAGTTCACGCTTAAAATAATTTCAAAGCATAATCATTATACTTACTTGTAACCTATAGGTCTCACTAGTGTATGATTAAGCATTATAGAGAATTCTATCATTGTAACACCCCGAGTCGACACGACCACACGGGAGATACCTTGAAGTGCTTTTGGATTGATCGACTGACCCCACAGATCAACACGAGTCCTTCTAGTGCGCTTTGTCCTCACTCACGCACTTTCCGAGAAATTTCTGAAAATTCCGAAACTTCCCAGGAGGTCACCCATCCTAAAATTGCTCAACGACCAGCACGCTTAACCGTGGAGTTCTTAGGATGGAATCACCAAAAGGATGGTATACCATGTTGATATAAGTAGTCAAATCAATCCTTATAATACTCCGCTCAATTTGGGGTATTACATTCACCCCCACTCAAAGAACACAACGTCCTCGTTGTGCCTCAACCAATGACTGTCTCAATACAGTTCATCCCAAGAATCGTCACGCTAGGTGGCTGACTGGCTCATCCAAGTTCAGCTCACGGTCGCGGTTTCGCTCTGATACCATTTGTAACACCCCGAGTCGACACGACCACACGGGAGATACCTTGAAGTGCTTTTGGATTGATCGACTGACCCCACAGATCAACACGAGTCCTTCTAGTGCGCTTTGTCCTCACTCACGCACTTTCCGAGAAATTTCTGAAAATTCCGAAACTTCCCAGGAGGTCACCCATCCTAAAATTGCTCAACGACCAGCACGCTTAACCGTGGAGTTCTTAGGATGGAATCACCAAAAGGATGGTATACCATGTTGATATAAGTAGTCAAATCAATCCTTATAATACTCCGCTCAATTTGGGGTATTACAATCATATTGTCATCATACGCCTATAATTTCCCAAATTATTTTAACAAAGCAAATGCACTAATCAACAAGCTAAAAATAAAAGAAAGAAATAAATAAAAAAACACACCAAAAGAATAAGGAAACGAAGAAAATCAACTAAAGTGGAAAATAGCAAACATACCTTGAACTCTCTGTGCTTAAAGAACATATTGTCCACAATGTGTGATTGGTGTATGAGTGGGGAAAAAAATGAAGTGCACTCACTAGGGTTTGGCGGTGGTGGGTAGCCGTGCTTGAGATGTCATTGATACTTTTGGTGTATCATGGTGTTCATTTGGTCGATGGGAGTGACGACGTCCTGAAGACTCACAATTTGTGCATCAAGCATATCGAAATGGTTATTAATATGCTAGAAACGGGCATCCCAAGAAGTACCATAGGAAGAAGGGCATGTGTCTGTGCCAAAAGATGAAGGCACTAGGAGAAGAAGCAGTGATAGATTAGGTGCCTCTTTAGGAAAGTTTGGATTCTCTTCTGGAGGGGGGAAATAGGTTAACCAAGGCGAGGTGTGGTGAGCAAAGGTAACTGGTTGGTGCTTCCATTACCAATGAGAGTGGTGAAAGGTTTGTTGGGCAACATATACCATACCTCCTAATTATAGAATAAGTTGAATTGCAGCCTATCTTGCATAGATAGTTTTATGTTAGTGCAAGTTGCCAACCCTAAATATATCATTTGAAATTCAACAAGGATGTCGTATATATTATATCCAAGCCAACTAGTGATGTATGTGACAATACCTCCAATGACAATATAACTAGTAAGGTTATTACTAATAGTACTCAGGTGATCAGTGAGATAATATCCTCCATGAAGGGCATCATCTAGAAGCATACATTGTAGAGTAAAAAAGCTATAGTTTTTGGATATTTCATTGGCCTTTTCCCTACCAAAAAGTATCCCGGCCAATAGACTTTGGATGTACCTCAAGGACGGGTTATTGGTTAATGAGGCCCTAGCGTGGTTTCCGCTATAAGGCCTAGGAGCACATCCCCTCCTTGATATAGAGAATTGAGTCTAGAACTCTTGAGGATCCCACAATTGTGGTTCCTCAATAAGTCTCCGACTAATAACGGAAAAATGAAGCAAAGAAGAGAATCTTAACAATGATATTTTTTTAGACTCATTGAAGATTCTAAAAGAAATAAAGTTTCCAATCCGGTCAAAATAAAATGAACTAAGGAACTCAAAGGTGAGTCCTTTACTAGTGTGGTTCGTATGCATAAAGAAATGACCTAAGCCACCTCTAGCGAGAAAATACTCAATATCCTCTTTGATCTATAGTGTCTCAAGATATGCCCAGTCGATGTATTATGTGGGTGTAATGTCTTGAGAAATGAGCTCCTCGTAGAGTTTTTTGTCATTAGGATCAGTGAACACAATGCCTAGAGATTAGAGGGTTAGGTATTAATTATGATAATAATTACTTACCAATTAAAAAAATATATTAATTATGATAATAATAATTTTAAAATAACAATAATATCTCATTAAAATTTTGATTAAGATAAGATCAATTTATATCATATCAACAAAAATAAGATGAGGAGAATAAACCGTAAGTTTAAAATGGTATGTTAGAAGGTATTGTGTTTCCTCAAGCAATTACAAGTGTGCATAAAGTTTTTCAAACTTTTTATGTTAATTAACCATTGAATAATCATCTCAATAAAAGTAATCAAACAAATGTTAAGTATTGGGTGAAAATAAGTAGTGAAACTAGGTTTAAAACAAAAGGCATAAAAAGTAAAACATCAATTAAAGTAGTAGAAAATTAAAATAAGTAACAAATTCTAGAGTTCTCTAAAAATTCATTGAGTTTTCTATAAACTTTCCCATAATTAGTTACTAGTTATAATTCCACATAGTTCATATCTTCCCCCTTTTGTCATCATTAAAAAATAAAATAAAAATATATTGTTTTAATTTTTTATTTTACTTTAATAATAAGGTCTAACCATTTTTTATTTTTTTTATTTCATATCAATTTTTAAACTTATATTGTATATTATATCATTTTAGTTTTAGTATTTAAATTTTAAAATTGGTTATTTAATTAAATAACTTCATATTATTTGAATGATAATAAATATTATAAATGAAAAATATATTAGTCATAATAACTATAGCTTATAAAACTAGGAAAATATTGTATTTCAACATAAAATAAATTAAAATGAATTCATAACTTATTAACGTATAAAATTATATTATTTTTGAGATCATGTATAAAATTATATTATAGATACTATACAATGATACTATATAGTTAAGAGTACATAATTATGATCACTGGTATGTTATCGATGTCAAACTATTATATTGCGATATCATATCAAATACATCAATCTTTTAAATATATATTTTGATATTGAATACTATTAAATATTGATGAGCCAGTCTAAATTACTAAAATAGCATATCAAATATCGATGTCAAACTCCGAATTGCTAAAATATTTAAATTGATGATTTGGAATTATATGAGTTTAATTTTACTCTTAAGATATTAATTTGAGATAATAAAAGTTAATTAGTCAGTTTGTAGCTTGGGCATTAAAAACTCTGATTTTCAGATATAGTTTTATAAAATTGATTATGATATGCTTCTTTTTCCTCATTGATTTCTGGCTTTGATTTAAATCATTTGAATTGTATTCTTATGCTATCGGGTTGGATTGGTCCCCTAAAAATAGTTGGTTTGCCTTTTTAGTTATAAAACCTAATGAGTAGGTCATTTTTGATAAAAATAACTTATAATCTATTATTCTTTCCCCGACTTTCCAAATCAATTTGAAATGTCCCAAGTGATATGTATTAAACTCAATTTGGTTAATATTTAATTTTAAATCTGAATAGAGTTATGCTTGCGAGTCTTAGGTTTTGGATACATTTTCTAAGAAAGATCATTTATGTCTCCTATGTTGATTTAATTATAATATGTGAATTATTGATCGATAAGGTAATCTCTAACCTAGTTCCTATTTCTATCGGCAACCTAGAAAAACTTTCTCATGGATTGTCAAGCTCTTGATAGCTCTCTCTCTTTCTTAATTTGCTTAGCTAGCTTCAGATTTAGGTAAGTCATTACTTACCTTTACTTATGGCAGAATTTGAAATGTATGTCTACGTGGAGTAGAAGGTGATGAGTATGCTTGATTATTTAATTATGTGAAGTGTATGTTGTATTCTTTTGTGGTGATTGTATGTATGTATGAGTTATAGCTTTAATGTGAACGCATGTTAGTGTGCCTCTTGAATATTGTATATGTTTGGGTATGTGAAGGGCTGAGCATGATTATGTTGTTAGCATGTGTAGCTAACTATAAAATATTTGGTGATTTTTGAGTCTGTTCTAATGTGCCTAAATTATAATCGGTCTAGAAAATTGTATTCGTGGTTGAGTATGGATTGAAGTTGTATGATACCTTATGTTGTATTTTATGCCATGGAATTATTCAGCTCTAACACTACTTGAAATTATTCGCCTTTAGTGCCACATTAATTAGGTTGGCTTTAATACCCCTGAAATTGATCGACTTTAATGCCACTTAAATTGGTTTAGCTTTAATGCCTCTGGAATAGATTAGCTTTAATGCCACTTAGATTAGTTTGGCTTTAATGTCGCTTGAAATTTATCGACTTTAATGGCACTTGAAATTGATATAATAATGAAAATTTATTGTGTTGATGGAAGTGAGCTAAGTGCAGTTATGTGGGCTTGATTTATGATTGGTTAAATCTTTGAATAAAATATTAATCACTTAAAGTGAAAGATCTTGAGTTAGAACTTATATCACTCGGGGTAGCTATCCGATTTAGGTTTGGTATTCACTTGATACCATTCCGGTGTTTTTCTATTCTGTAATCTCGGGTGCCTTACGAGGTCCAAAGAAGCCCTCTTCTACTCTATAGATGTCTCAATATATTTCAGCCCTATAGGGGGTATGCATACTTAAGTGATTAGGTGTCCTATTTATTGGTGGTCTAGTTATGTTTTTGGATGGGCCATCTAGGGCTAGTACTATTCAAGTACTAGATTAGTCGTTGAAATATCTTTGAGCCTCTGTCCTCAAGATAATATAATTAAATGGTTGTGATCATGATAAAAAAATTAAATAATGAATTATTCTCGTTAACTCATGGACTTTATATTTTTGTTTCCTATGCATACCTCTTGGTTGTCTCCCTTATAATAGTGTTTCCATATGACGCATGCCCGTATTCAATTATCACATGATCTATTATTAAAATCTCATGTAGGCCTTGTGTGTTGAATGATACATTCTATGGTAGTGTGTGTTACTTAGCATGCGAGCATGATTTTCTTATACACTTGTACCTTATGTATTGTCATGTCTAGTCATGTATTCATAAGCATGAATCTGTGACCCCATATTTTATTGTATGTATCACATATATAATCAAGCATGAGTTATTGTATGAGTAGAATGGTGTATGTATCTCATGGGTACTTGAGCATGAGTTATTGTATGAGTGGAATAGTATATGTATCACATGAATAATTAAGTATGAGTATTGTAAGCTAAAGATTGTCATATCTTATGTGTATTCTATTTTCTTCCATGAGTAGGGTAGTCTTGGTTTACTCAATACTAAACCCTTACTGACACTACCTTAGTTAAATGGGTCCTATAACGATCCACTGATGGTGGGGAGTAGACCTCTTGTGTAGGTTTGAGATCAGATGTTAGTGTTGGGTTAGAGGCTTGGCTTAAGAGAATAGGCAATCCAATGTTTGATTCATCGGAATTTGTCTTTGTTTAATTTTATTTATGTTTGGAAGTTTTCAAGTTTTGTATTAAAATTTCAAGGGAGTTGTAATTGAATTTTAATTTTTCATTACTTTGATAAGCTTTTAAAATCCTGTCTTATTTCATAGGTTTTCGCTGATTTATTCAGTGAAATTGTTCACTTGTCACCTACTTGTGGATATCTCCTTTTGAGAGTTTATCTAACGGAATAGATGTTGGTTGAATTTTTTTAGATAGATTTTAGCTTTATATCTAGTATGAGATAGATAGTAGACATTTATCTTGTGTTAGGTGTGATGGTAACATTCTCCAAATTCTATTTTAGCTTTCACATTATTCTTTTAAATAAAATTTTTCAAGAGTGAAATTTGGGGGTGTTACAAATATTTATCCTAACCTAACTTCAGTTACGTCCCAAAAATAATTAACAAATGAGGTTAACATAAAAATTAACCTCCATTGACCTCAATCATGACACACTATTATAGGTTGTTTGATTAGAAGTTGATAAAGGTGGATGGAGATTTATTTTTTACTTTATCTTTTTTGTTAAGATTATTTTTTAAGCTAACCTAAGTCATTGTAGGTTAAATATTAACCTCTTTTAACCTAGGGTAGCATCTAAATGTTAACTATAAATTTGATGTTAAAGAAGCTTAAGGTTAATCTTTTAATTAAACTTGGTCATTTACCTCAAAATAAATAAAGTTATACATTATTTACCTAGATTAGCTTAATAAACATTCAATCAATATTTTGAAACATTTACCTATTTGAATCTAATCTAAGATTCATTTACCTAAGGCATCCCATAATTCATATGGAGTATAGCTCTATTTGATAAAACTAGTTTACAAGCTAGCTTAAAGTTTAAAAGTCATATTAAAACTTATAAGTTATAAGTCTTTCCAAGTAGATTTTGAAAAGTTTTTTTTTTCTTCAAAATGATAAGTTTGTTACTACATGACCTTTTTTTGTTTGTTTAGAAACTTATTAACCTAATCAAATGAGTTGGAATTTAGCTTATATGCATGCAAAAACATATGAAAACAAATGAGTTAGAACCAAATCAAATGATCTAGAAGCTAGTTTAAATCTTGATATAGGAACCAATGACCAAACCAACCCAAAACAGGTTTGAAAATACCAAAATAGCCATTCTATTATGAAAGTAACTAAAATGGCTCTTCACGTCAACCTAGCCAAATAGAGCACTTGGGGGGGTTGTTTCAGTATAAACACACTAGTTAAGTTAGCATGCTTATTTAAAACAAAAATGAGTGGAAACATGCTAGGTAAAGGGGTGTGTTCAGTTTTAACCTGAAACCTACCCCCTTCATGCTGACAGTCTTATTTTTTGTTCAAAATTTTCTCCTTCTCCTTTTTTTTCTTATCTGAATTCATTCACCTCCTCTTCTATCATTTTACATTTCAATTTACTCTTATCTCCAACCTCAAAAATTTCAGATCTTACCTTGTTAAGGTATGTATCAATTTGATTTTTTTTAAATATCTTCAAACTTATTTAAGTTGTTAGCTTATATTTTAGCTATTTATTATATCTCTTGTTATATCTCTTCTCTCTAGATAGGATACATATTATCATAATATATTTATAATAGCATTTATGCATGTTGTAAGTATTTATATTTCAAAATTAATCACTATACGATGCTATAAGTAGGTGTAAATGTTGTACAAGTTTGAATATGACTCATTTATAGTTAATTTTGTTCAAGTTAATTTGTGTAACTTATTTGATTATATTGAGGATGGAATGTTTATTGTATGTGCACTTGTTTATCAAAGTATAAGTTTAAACTTTTAGTTAGATTGAGCCAATCAAAATTTAATAATAATATTTAATTAATATATCTATTATAATTAAAACTACAATACAATGTATTTGATTCACTCATAGATCTATGGTTGATTTAAATCAAAGAAGAATTATAATTTCATGTAGAGTACGAGAGGTGGAAATTATTTACAATTATTTATCTTGTGAGCATAAGGTAGTTTTCTCTAACACTTCTTTGTTTGTATTGATAGAAGTGCCACATATAAACATAACCAACACTTAATATATTATGTTACTACGTTTGTGGGATGATGAGCATAAAGGATTTATAATTAGAAGTAGATTTGACCCTTTTGAAGTATCTAATGTAAGTTTAATATTAAGAATGAGAGTGTGTGGTACAATTATACAACTAGGCATTGATTATGCAATTGGTGAGTTTTGGAAATTTTTTCAAAGAATACACAAATATAAGTTTGAGACACATGCTAACATGAAAGACATTGTTGAAGTAAATAAGGATTTCAATTGGTAACATTGAAGAGGATTTTGTACTTATGTATATAGTGTACATTCTTATAACATATTTACTTTGTACACCAAGCGGAACATTACAATGCAACTGCATGTTTACTGAACTTCTATATGATATTGAAGCCTAATAAAACTATACATAGGTTCATTTATGTATGTATTTATAATTAAATAAGGTTTTAATGACTTAAAAAATCAACTTCTGAATTTTGTTTGAGTAGATGAGCTCAATTAATGTAGGTAATAAATTGTATATTACAATATCGTAACCCTATTTCTTCTATTTCATACACTTATTATTTTTAAATTCAATAGGTATGGGCTATTGAAAATTTACAATTATATGATCCCTAATATTATTTGATGTTGTGGCATTAATATAAGAATTATAAGAGCCAGACAAGTAAGACGACTATGGTGGCATTAGAACAAAAATTGGCTTTCTAGATAATGTAAGTTTACATATAAATTATCTATTTTATTTTAATTATTTATACATTAGAACCAATTCATTGTTAAAATACGCATTAAGGTTATTGTTCAATTAGTCTCAACTGAAGAAGAAATGAACAAATTGGTTGTCAATGAAGTATATGGTGATAATTAACCATCATCTTTAACATCAACACAAGTGTATCCACAGCATCTTCCACTTCTAGATTGGAAATTAAAATATGGTGAATTATCCAAAAATTATGGTTTGTTGTAGAAACAACATTGTTTACTGTAATAATAGCATAGAGAATGCTTATGAAAAAGAGAGGGTTATGGAAAATTTTGATGATGAAATGAACTATAGAACACATGAAGATCATAGTGACTATGAGGGTTTCATTAACAACGATGAAGATGAATGATAATACAAGGATCTTACTCATTCTAAAGAGAAAAAAAAGTATCATTCAAATATTGGTAAATGAATTAAGGAAGGTGTTATTTCTTTGAAACCCAGTCTTACTCGTTGTAACCCATATCAATCACTTATAAAAAAGAAAGTTACAATAAAAATCATAAATCAAGAACTTCGTATGTCGAATAAAAAGACTAATGAGGTATGGGGAAGAATTGTTAGTTTGGTGGTAAACATGTATGCTATTATCTTCATAGTCATCATAAAAAAAATTTGTCATTAATGGAGCATATTTTTCATGTTGTTAATAACAATGGTATGCAGTATGCCATAAATTGGTTACATTTTGTGAGGAATGGGTAAGATGTTGTTTTTATGAGTGATAGCCCATAAATATGCTCTGAAATCTTAAAGCTATAGTATGTTAATTAGGTGTTTGGAAATACCTGGAATTAAAATGTTGCTGCCTAAGGAAGATGTGTCATCAATAATTAATGATACAGAAAATTAGGGAACTAACCTTCATTGTTTAGCCTTACATGTGTATGTTAAAGATGAAGTTGGTTACACTTGGGGATACTAGTACTTGCATTGTTAACCATATGTATGGGATAATGTTCATTTACTAGATATCATCATCATATAATCATCTAGTAACATATTTTAAAACTACATGGTTTGTTATTATGTAGGCAAAAGTTTCGTATAACATCAACAAACTGGAAGGAGAAATGGACAACCTGTTAATTACTATTCGACATCATCTTATACATTCTCATTCAAAGGTAATTCCATTTTTTTAGTAAGTAATATGTATTTCTATTACTTCCAATTAAAAATTGATGCGCAACTAACAAAACTCAATCCTCATGATTTAACTCCCTAAGCTATATATGTACATAATAAACTTAGTACAAGAGTTACAATGGGATATAACCTCTACTCTAAAATTCATTTCTTTAACTATGCTACGAATCATTAATTTTGGCATGCATCTTTTATGATGAATATATGTTGATTTCTCTCTTTTCGAATGTGGTAAAAAATATTTAACATATACCGAAGTACCAAATTCCAATTCCTTGAGCCTCTACCTCGTCTATGCATCCAATTTATTGCATGTTTGCACTCCAATGGATTGTGTGTGCAACCAAGTCCCTCCAACATCTTGTGCTAAATATTTTAGACATATGAGCACTCAAATTATAGGAGTTTCATGCTTTCATTCTCTTCCCCACATAATAAACAAACTTGATCACAAGCCATTCCTCTCTAAGCTATTATGTATTTAATGAAAAGTCTATCTTGGACCATAAACCAAAGGTGGAACTATTGTTGTGGCAAGGTTATCAAGTTCCACACTTCCCTCCACCAATCAATTTCCTTAATCCTTGGTTTGATAAGTGGATATGCCTTGGCTATGCTATAGGAATTATCTATTGTGAGAATACTCAAATCAGACGAGTTCATAATATTAGCAATCTACCTTCTAGGCTTTAGTAATTTTCTCAAGACCACCCCATTTTTAGCTAAATCCCATAGGTTTTTGTGTTTCATAAAATATATGAATCCATAGAACCCATAACACTTATTTCTTGTTATGGAGATTCCAAAGTATGCATCCTAAGGTTGCTATGTCCTATGATTTAAGGTTCCCAAGTATACGTCCTAGGCCTCTTTCCTATTTAGGTTTGCACACATTTTCCCACGCTTTAAGGTCAATGATATCATTTTATTTTTTTAATGATTTATGATACTTTCCACTCAAAATTAAAATATATGTTTGTCTTATTTTTGTATCAGTTTTTTATAATGTTGTGTTATGGCAAATATTAGATTATGCTTGTTTTTTACCACAACAATAAGTGTTTTTATTCGTTCAATTCCATGAATAGGAAAAAAAGGGATAACATTTCAAGGAAATTGGTAAGTAGAACTTGATATTGTGGTAAACTTATACCAAACATAGGTAAATAATATGGCATCTCATTTATCATATTGTAGACATATTAGTAACATGTGAATATTATACAACATATAATCTAATTCAATGGAGATGATACATGGATGATCATTATTGACCCTAGTTTGCCTCAACAATCAAATATGTAAGTTTTTAGTTGAGTGTTGGTTTATTTTAAAGTTAAATTTTATATTTTTACATGGTTAGGTAGATGGAAACATAAAAGTAATTCCACGATTCTTAACTAAAATTGTTACAAAAATGATTATGGGATAAACATGCTTACATTCATAGGTTGTTTTGCAATTACTGAAAGGATAATTCCATTTGAAGTGGTATGTTTTTGAACATATCCAATAAAATTATATTAATCAATAAGTAATAATGATAAAATTTCTCTTTTTAAGGTGATGTGTTCAATATTAGACAATGCATCATACTATAAATGAGTGAAGATTATCTTCTTCCATAAAATCAATGGAATATAACATAGTTTTTTTTCTTAAAAAATAAATAAATAGTACACTATATGGTGTGTAAATATTAGTTTTGTAATGATATATTACATTCTTTTTTATGTATATCAATATGCATATGAACACAATGCCCAAACATTCGAACACCCTGCCCGATGATTTGAACATTATTTTCGAACATTTTAACACCACACTCGAGATTATAACATCATACCCAGTGATTTGAACACCATGCTCGCACATTCAGACACCATGCTTGGACATTTGAATACCATGCCCAAACATTTGAACACTAAGCCTAATGATTATAACATCATTCCCAAGCATTAAAACACCATGCTTGGATATTATAACACCATGCTTATGCATTTGAACACCATACCGAGACATTATAACACCATGTCTAGACATTATAACACCATTCTTGGAGTACTTTTGGAACACACCACTGAGTTTAGCATCTTCAAATATAGAATTTTTTTAGGCAACTTAAGTATGGCATTGATCCTGGTGTGCTCAAACATACCACAATTCGTTTTTGGATCTTAAACATGCCACGAAGCCTGGGGTACTCCATACTTGTAATACCCTCAAAATTCACTACTGAAAAATTTCGTTTTAAAAAAAGGTTAGCGGAAGCGAAATAATAAAACTGTAAATTATGAGAATATTACCACCACACTTAGTACTAGACCGGTTCACTCATATCATTCCAGTACCAAGTGCTAAGGCTAAAGAATAAAATATCAATTGCTAGAACTTCAAACCATTTTTAAATCATAGTAGCGCAAGTAAACATTTTATAAGAATAAATTCCACCAATGGTGGTTACAAGAACAAAATTACATTTAAACCAGACATAAGAAGAGGAAGAAAGAAATCCTAAAGGCCGGATATTCCTTACGCTCTTTCCCGTTGCCCACTTGAGTAGCACCTAAAAAAAGACCTGCAAGGGACCCTACCCATTGAATAGGTAGGGGCCCCACGAATGGAACCCTTCTATATTATTATAAATACCAACATACCCTTTTCCATAATTATAATTATTAATTTACCCTTCTCCATAATTATAATTATCAATTTACCCTTCTCCATAATTATAATTACCAATTTACCCTTTTCCATTTTTATAATTACTATATTACCCTTCTCCGTTATTAAAATTACCATAATACCATTTATTAGTTAATTTACCAAATTACCCTTTTTTATTAACCTAATTATCCAATTGTCCTTCTATAATCATAATTTAATGACCAAATTATCCTTCATCGTTATCATAATTACCAAGTTACCCCTTACTCCCAAGTTTGCCATAAATATCATTTTATTTACAAAATTACCCTTCTACCCCTCACTTCCAAATTACCATAATATCCTTTTATTTACAAAATCACCACAATACCCTTTTACTTATAAAATTACCATAATACCCCTTTTACTTGCAATTTATCATTTTGCCCCTTATTTCTAAAATTACTATTTCACCCTTCTACTTATAAAAATTTACCATAATACCCTTTTACTTACAAATTACTATTTTACCCTTTTACACCCAAGATTACCATTTTGATCTTTTCTTACAAAATTACCATTTTGCCCTTCTTTTCCAAAATTACCATAATACCCCTTTACTTATAAAATTACCATTTTTCCATTTGCTTATAAAATTACCATTTTGCCCTTTTGCCTCCAAAATTACCAATTTACCCCCCTTTATTATACCACTTTTATTAAATTAACATTACCACATGGAATAATGATATTAACACTCCATTAACAATATCCAACTCCGCTAACTATTATATTTTAATATAATACTTATTAGCACCCACACATATTATGCCACATTCTTGCACTAGAAATATTACTAAAATGCCCCTAGAGCTCACAATAATATTATTCATGCATAAATGGTCATAATAACATAAAATAACATGGATAAGTACTTAACACTTTCATTAATAATCAAACTCTTCCCTTAAGCAACCTTTCCACACATGGCATATAAACTAGCATACTTTCCTCTTTCTTTTTTATTATCAATCACTACAAACAAATATATATATATATATATATATTATATTAAACCACAAATATCAAGCATAATAACATATTAAAAGTCCTAATGTGCTAACATACGTTTATTCATACGTTTAAGTGGGGTTTAACAATTATCTTAATTCCCAAAAAATGAACCTTACCGGTATCCCATTTAAAGATTCAAGCTTTAAATAGCAAAATCAACACCTAAAAATAGTATCAAAACTTATCATATTAGAGATGAGAATCCAAAGCATAAAATTTAATTAATGAAACACTTAACTTAAAATGCTATTATACCTTAAAAATTTTGTACTAAAATACTAAGGCATGCAGCAGCTCATACTACTCATGCAGCATGAGCTGCATGCAAAATAAAAAGGAGGAAGGCTCGAAGGGGGGGTGAAGGAAAGGAATAATTGTTATTTTTGGGTTGGGGTCTTTAGGCTAGGAAAGAAGGTAGATGGGGGAGGATTGGAGGCAAGGGAAGGGTTTAGGAGTGAAGAGGGGGTGTAGGTGGCGGCTAGTGATGGGTTGTTGGCGGCCATGGGCTGCGGAGGCGGCGAAGATGGTTGCCGAGGTGGACAGGGCTGAGAAGGAAGGAAAAGAGAGGAGGAAAATGAAGGGGTGCAGGGGTTGGTTTCGGGAAAAGGAGGCATGGGGGTGGTAGAGGAGGTTGTAGGGAGTTGACTGGTGGTTTGGGTGGTGGCAGAGGCGGCTGGACGACGGCGAACGGTGGGATTGTAGGGGACTACCGAGAAGGGACAAAAATGGGGAGAAAAAGAAGAGGGGAGGAAGGAGTTGCGGGGTGGCTTGGACGATGTTGTGGTGGTGCAGGGCGGGAGTAGAAGGGTGCATAAGGTGGTTTAGGTGGTTAGTGAGGCGCAGGAAGCAGTGGAGGGAGGCGGCGAAGACAAAACAAGGAGGAAAAAGGAAGGAGAAGAAAGGGAGAAGAGGGAGGTCGGGTAAGGTTTGGAGCTCAAAAAATGGGGCAGAAAAAGGGCAGAAGGGGAGAAGAAAAAGAAGAGGGAGGATATGGGGATAGGTGGCTGGTTAGTGGCAGTGTTTAGGGTGGCAAGGAGGTGGTAAGGTGGCAAGGAGAGGGAGACGAAGAAGAGGAAAGGGTGGCCATGCGGGATGGTGTGCATGGCTGGCCGGTTCCAAAATGGTGAAAAAAAAATAGGTGAGAGAGATAGAGACAGGTGGTGGTAGTAGTTGCAGGCTCGAGGTGCAGGCGGTTATGGCGATGACGACGGGTCGAGGGGCTGCTGGGTCGAGGCAGACGAAGGAAAAAGAAAAAAAGAAGGGAGAGGGAGGAAGTAGGTCGGCACAAGAGAAAGAAAAAAAGAAGAGTTGGGCCGGCCCAAGTAGGAGGGGGAGAGAAGAAAAGAAAGAAAAGAGGGGGGAAGCAGGGCTAGCCAGTGCGGGCGGGGGAGAGGGAGAACGGGCTAGCAGCCCAGGTGCGTAGGGGGGAGGAGCTGGCCTGGTGCGGGTGGCCCGACCGCCCGAAGGAGGGAAAAAAAGAAAAGAAAGAAAGAAGAAAAGGAGAAAAAGGGAGAAAGAAAAGGAAAATGGGAAATGGGAAAATAATTTAATTTAATTTATAAAATAATAAAATATAATATTTTTGATAAATTATTTAATTTAATAATTTAATTCAATATAATTTAATATATTGGTTCAAAAAGGATAATTTTAATAAAATATTAGTTTGAAAAATTATTTAAATAAAAATAATATGATAAAACAACAAAATATTTATTTTTAATTTATTAAATACTCCTATCCAAATGTATATACTCAAAAATCCATAAAATAATTAAACTAAATAATTTTAAAAGCTAATTTATTTCAAATAAAATCTATTTATTAAATTATAAATTTTATAAAATTTTGGGGGATTATAGTACTCAAATAGAGAACAGTTTTTCTTAGATCTTAAATGAGCTCAGCGTGCATAACCAAACATTTTTTTTAACAATTAAAGCTGAATCTTGGTATATAATGTACAATATGATATTCAATTGGGAATAATTATTTTTAAAAGTACATGATCCTCATTTCAACTAACTAATATCATACAAAAAGTGATTGTTCATTAATAGTCCATAAAGTTTGTACTAAAAATCCATTTGCAAGTATTTTCATGCATCACTATAAACTAATGTTTTGATCTATTTGATTTCTATGAACTGGAGGCACCAAATTGTCTCAATTGTGGCTGAGTAACATTAATCTCTTAAGTGCATATGACATCAGTGTCCTCGGTATCTGTGGTTGTAATTATTCCTCTGCCTCTTCTTCTTACTCTTCCTCTCTCTCTCCAGGATGCTCTTGTTCCTTTCATTCTATTTCTTCACCAACTTCTTTGAGGTAACCAACACCCATTTATATAACTACTTAGTGATACTTGACACTCCTTGTTGGCGATGCTTTTAGTAGTGCATTTGGCCTTATCAAAAATTGATCTAATTGTACAAACCTATTTATAACAAACAAAATGAATCAATAACAAATTCATTCTTCAACAATGATAACCAAAATACTAAAAATAATGCAATGTTGATGCACCATACCGATTTATGCATTATTCTCGAATGAGGTTAATACTCAAGGGGTTAAAGTGGAGCATCACTAGGCAATGAAGGCTGCCTAATAATTTCGTGTGTTATACTCCTATACCTTACTAGATATATGACTAAATCATTCATACAAGTCTATTGTAACCATCAAATGGCATCATGCTCACATCGACGGGTTCTTCCATTCACTACAAAATAATCGACTTTTGCCAACAGAAACTTAGTCACATATATTTTTTCTGTTGGTAAAAGCAACTAATACCAACATATAATTTTATGTGGGCATTAATATAGTTTTTCCAACAGAAATTTTTTATCTGTTGGTATTAATATGTTATGCCAACAGATCTTTTACCATCACTTATATTTGTGGTTATTAGTAGCATTATACCAACAGAACTAGTACCCACTTTTACATCTGTTAGTATTAGTGTTTATGAAATTCAACAATAATATTTGTTTTTATATAATTTTAATAATGATTAATTCTATTCTTTTTAATATAATAATAATAATAATAATAATAATATAATAATAATAATAATAATAAAGTCATTAGTCATTTTTAGAAATAATAGTTTACATATATTATTATTAATTATTATAATATTTCTAATTTTTTATATTAATATTGTTCATAATGGTGTTTTTTAACAATTATAATGAAATAATATATATTATATCTACTACCACTTACTATTAAATTAATTTATTATTAAATAATACCAATTATCATTCAAATCTGTATTATCTCAACAATAATAAATATTATCAATAATTTTTCACATTATTAATAATATATTAGTAATTATTAGATACTATTATTAATTTATTTAAAATAATGATTCATATTATTCTTATTAATATAATTCTTTATTAATTATTACTAAGAATAATTATTTTAGGACATTATTATTATTATTATTATTATTATTATTATAAAATATTATTACTAATTGTTGGAAATTATGATTAATATTTATATTATTCATATTTTTATTTATTTCGCATTATTAATTATTTTTAATAATAAGTATTATTTTATTATAAATTATGATTAATATAATCTTAATAATACATTATAAAATATTAATTTTATATTAAATATTTTTAAATAATAGTAAGTATTATTTAAATTTATTATTTAATAATATTATTATTATAAGTAGTAAAATTAATTACATTATTTGTAAGAAAAAAATTATTTTATTAATTCTTTCGAAAATGTTTCCGAAATTCTTTATATAGCTATTTTATTAATTTTAAATTTTCGGATCCTTTTGAAATAAATTTTAAATAAAATTCTTCCAATAATAATTTTTGATATTTAGTATTTTATTTAATACTTCTATTTGAAAAAAAAACCCCATCGACCAGTGCCCCGAGGCCCCCGACTGCCCCCTCTTCTTTTCCTTTTCTCTCTTCTCTCCTTTCTCTCCCTTCTCTACTCTGTCCCTTCCCGACCCCCTACTCCCGTCCTGAGCCAACCGCAGGCCAAACCCCAGCCTGCCTCCTTCTCCCCAGCTTCTCCCTGCTCCAACCGCCACGCCAGTCGACCGCCTTGGGAGACGCCGCAGCAGCAGCCGTAACAATAGCAGCAACCAGCAGCAGTAGCACCGCCGCAGCAACAGTAGTAGCGAGCAGTAGCGCAGGTCACACCGCTATCGCTCGGTCACCGCCGACGTCTCCCGACCACCAGCGAGCAACCCCCGACCTCCGACAAAGCTTCTCCAGCCTTCCCTTGCTCCGATTTGTTGATTACTCGTTTGGTATAATATTCTGAAAAAACCCTAATATTGATTTGATTAATTGAGTATGATTTAGCTTGTGATAAGCTAAATTAATTGTTTGGTTATGTATATATGTGCTGTGAGATCGATTTGGATAAGTTAATTATATGGTTTATGTTGAAATTCTGGAAAATTGAATTCTTGGTCGGGTTATGCCTGAATTTTTTGGATTCACCCGATTTGGCGATTTTGGATAAATTGATTATATAATATGTTTTTAAATGTATTTAATTTCATATCGGAAGTGTTGATTTGGGAAAATTGTGCGTAATTGATCAGAATTGAATTTTTAGGTCAAAACTCTTGCGGGAATAAATTGGATTGTGTAATCGCGTCATTTTATTCAATTGACTATATAATTTATATTAGAATATATTTAATTACATTTTCGAACCACCAATTTATATATTTTAGCAAGAATTGATCGGATTTGTGTTCCGGATTCAAAAACCCTAATTATGTTAAATTGGGTATTTCTTTTATTGGTTTTGGGTAATTGATTATACGATATGTTATAAAATATGTCTCATTGCATTTCTAAACATTTAATTTAATTAAATTAATAGAATTCAACCGAATTGTATTTTCGAGCCTAAAACCCTAGATTTTAAGTGAAACTATAAAATTGATCATTTGTATAATTGTTTTTCTAAAATTAAATTTATAGAAATAGTTAAAATGATCCTAATTGCATTCTAATACCTTTAATTGATAGTTTTAAAACTATCAATTTGAGGTAATAGAAATAGTTGAAATGATCAAAGTATTGGTGTTGTTTACGGAGACTTGAGTAATTCGCCACTCTATGTCTATAAGAGCATATTTCGTGGAAAGTTGGATAACCATCACGATGAGGCAACCATATTTGGCGTATTTTCTTTGATATTTTGGACCCTAACATTAATCCCTCTGATCAAGTATGTCTTCATCGTTTTAAGTGTTGATGATAACGGTGAAGGTTAATATTAAGTTGCCCTTTGTTGTGTTTGTGCCATGTTGTAGCTTTGTCCTTAAGGTTTGATCAATGTTTCTCCCTTTTTAGGTGGACCTTTTGCGCTCTATTATCTGCTTTGCCGTCATGCAAGGTTCAGTATGCTACCAAATCAACAAGCAGCAGACGAAGAACTCTCTACCTATAGATACGGTTATTCAACACCAGCTCCGTCCAATTCTTCATTGAAGAGATTTCTGGATAAGCACAAGAATCTGCGAACTGCTCTACTACTTTTGGTTTTGTTTGGTACTAGCATGGTCATTGGAGATGGTGTCCTAATCCCTACAATTCAGGTGTCTTTTTATGTTTGTCATTTTCAATATGCACATATTTCCTTTCATGCTCTAGTTCCATTATATCTTACTTGTTTAGCTTTCTTGATGATTTTTATGCAGAATCATATAACTCTATCTTATATTTCATGCTTTTTTGGTTTGAAGTGGGAAAAATCCATTTTTTTATTTTTTTAATTATTAATTTTTGTTTGTGGATATTATATATATATATATATATATATATATAGAGTGTGTGTGTGTGTGTGTGATAAATCTATTTGTGGCAAGAGGTTTGTTCTTTGTTCAGTCTGGAGGATGATGACCATCGATTGTCTGTGCCTTACCTTCTGAACTTGGGTTCTGACAGGCAGCACAAAACGTCTATTTTGATCCCTAGAAGATTAAATTTCCTAGTACTGTCACATGAGACTTAATAAATCAATCTTTTGAGGGGGTTATTTCCAACCTTCACTGAATTATAACTTCCCTTTCTCTCCAAGCAGGCGCTCAACTGGCTACAAACAGAAAGTCTTCTACATAGTCACCCATGAACTTGGTTATGTATCTACCACCACCAACTACCAATACTTCCTTAGGTGCTAGACTATGGAGAAACCTCAACAAAATTTCTCTTTGACCAATCCTTCACGATAATTTTGAGATAGATGGGTAGGATGTCTTATTAACTAGGAAACTAGTAGGTAATATCTTGGTTGGAAGGTGGAGGGAAGTAAAGAATGGAAGTACTAGGGGTGTGTGGAGCTAGTATGTTTTCTGAGCATATTTTTTGGAGGTGTCATTTTGACTATTTCCCTTACAGTAGTGAACTATAGAAACTATCATTTTCATGTGAGGAAATTTAGGGAAGAAAAAACAGTTTGCTCCATAACAAAGTACAGCCCTGCTCTCTCATGAATGCACGTGATTCTAGAGTGGTTGATCTTCTTTATATGTACTCATTAATGACTATCGAATTTTGAGCTGCCTTGAGTGAATTTTTTAGCACCATCTGAATGTTCACTTTTATGGGTCAAAAAAATAATTTCGATAAAATTTTTGATTTGTATTTCTTGCCTTATCATGCTTCTCATGCTTTGTGCGTTTTCATGTGTTTGAAATATTAGTGAATTTATCTCTGAAAAGTTTTTTTGAATTAGCTAACCTTTTATTTCTAGCAAAGTTGTATGTGGGGCTAGTCTTGCCACTAGTTTGGGCCATTACTCATTGTTTGTGTTATTAGTATTGTTGTTGTTTGTGTGTTTAGTTACTCTGGTTACTATTATTTATTCTTTCATTCTTATCCTAGGCTAATTTATATTAATCTAATTAAGTTACATGCATATTTTTTAGGGAATACATCCTGATAATTATCAAAGAAAATATTGAAGATGCAGAAGTCATTGGAGATGCTAAATAAGATGGGAGTGACGAGGATGGTGTTTGATATGTTAATGAAGATGTCTTGTATGTTAGTATAGGTTACAAGTTGTATATATATTCTACCTATAAGATTATTATCGTTTTGATAGTTAAACTAATGAACGATGATTATGTATGGTGTACTATATTTTATATAAGGATAAGTTATTGTTATAAGTAAATATTGCTACAACAGGTATTATGGACATTATTGTCGTTTTACTAATAGATAATATATATATATATATATGGATACTAATTTTAGTCACAGATTTTCTTTTGTGGGTAATAGTTTTAGTCACAGATATTGTTTTGTGGACAATACTTGTAGTCAAAGATATCATTTTGTGGTTAATACTTTTACTCACAGATATAATTGTGGGTATAAATTTTACCAACAGATAAATATCTGTGGGCATAAGCAACTAATACCAATAGATCATACGTATCTGTGGGTAAAACTTTTAAACACAGAGTTTTTACCCACAGATATTTCACAGAAAAAATTCTGTTGGTAAAAACTTTTGCCAACAGAAACATGGGTTTTACCAACAGATAAGACCTGTTGGCAAAAGTCAATTATTTTGTAGTGATTGTTGAATATATACATCATGAAGTTGATTCAAATATGTGAAATAATGTCCAGTTGCATATTTCTTATGTACGTGGTTCCATAGTTGATGTCTTATTGAAATTTGATGCCTCATACCAAATTGTCTAACACACCATTATAATTCCATGATGGATTACATATACCAAATTTCCAATCTTCACCATACGACATTGGTAAAACCCCTCGATGCTTGGCTTAAATGGCTAGAGTACCCTTTCAAACATGAACACATTAGAATCATCAGTTTCCATAGTTTTAAATACAAGCTTGAAATTATGATTCACTTTATTCATTTTATAAATCTATTTTGGAAGTTGCGCAAGAAGCCGCGTAAAATACTTTATATACATTATTTATTGACTTTTTCTTCCCGTCCATTATTTCCTATAATACACCATAGATCCCCACTTCGATATAATATGTTCAATCACAACTTTCATGATAATAGATAACTGAGCTCTTACCAAGCCTTCAATATCTGTGGTAATAAAAGGAGATGTTAAATTGAGACGATCAAGATTCGGTTTCTCCATAAGACACTGATGCTGATCTTCATCTTCCTAAAAAAATTATTTTATCATATGTGGTTGCAACTCCCAAGAACAAATCTCACAAGACGCTTCAAATATTTTCTTCGATGATCAATCACTCTTGTGTGGTATCTTGAGTAGCATTTGTGACTATGCATTAACTCATCTTTTGTATATAACTTTAAAACCTTCCTCGGAGGTTGAAGTTGACACCATCCATTAGGAGTTTACACCTGTAGTAGCTTGTGCTACATGTTTGGGGTCAATAAAATTTAAATGTGGGTAATTCAATTATTCTTACTTGGCTTCTATATCTGATTTAGAATTCAAACATCAACTCTTATTCTAACATATCGTATATGTAACACCCCAAAAATTACTACATTTTTTTTTGTTTTATAAGCGGAAGCATTAACATAACATAACGGGTGTTACCGCCACACATAGCACGAGTCTAGTCCATACCTTTCTCGTACTATGCGTAAGGCAAAAACTTTACATCAAATAAATCAAAACTTACGGAAATAGATATAAATAGCAAAAGACTTGAATAATTTAGACATAATAACATAGTTTGGAGTACATGCTCCAGATAATACAATATCCAAAAGAGATAAGGGGGTTAAAAGAGATGAAGAGTCCAAAAGAGATTGTAATACCCCAATTTGAGCGGAGTGTTATAAGGATTGATCTGGCTACTTATATCAACATGGTATACTATCCTTTTGGTGATTCCGTCCTAAGAACTCCATAGTTAAGCGTGCTGGCCGTGGAGTAATTTTAGGATGGGTGACCTCCTGGGAAGTTTCGGAAATTTTCTGAAATTCTCTTAGGAAGCGCGTGAGTGAGGACAAAGCGTGCTGAAAGGACTCGTGTTGATCTGTTGGGTCAGCCGATCAATCCGAAGGCGCTCCAAGGTAGCCCCCGTGTGGTCGTGTCAACTCGGGGTGTTACAAATGGTATCAGAGCGAAACCGCGACCGTGAGCTGAACTTAGATGAGCCAGTCAGTCACCTAGCGAGACGATTCTTGAGATGAACTGTATTGAGAGTTTGAGACAGTCATTGGTTGAGGCGCAATGAGGACGTTGCGTTCTTTGAGTGGGGGTGAATGTAATACCCCAATTTGAGCGGAGTGTTATAAGGATTGATCCGGCTACTTATATCAACATGGTATACCATCCTTTTGGTGATTCCATCCTAAGAACTCCACAGTTAAGCGTGCTGGCCGTGGAGCAGTTTTAGGATGGGTGACCTTCTGAGAAGTTTTAGAAATTTTCTGAAAATTTCTCGGAAAGTGCGTGAGTGAGGACAAAGCATACTGAAAGGACTCGTGTTGATTTGTGGGGCCAGCCGATCAATCCAAAAGCACTCCAAGGTAGCCCCCGCGTGGTCGTGTCGACTCGAGGTGTTACAAATGGTATCAGAGCGAAACCGCGACCGTGAGCTGAACTTGGATGAGCCAGTCAATCACTTAGCGAGACGATTCTTGGGATGAACTGTATTGAGAGTTTGAGACAGTCATTGGTTGAGGCGCAACGAGAACGTTGCGTTCTTTGAGTGGGGGTGAATGTAATACCCCAATTTGAGCGGAGTGTTATAAGGATTGATCTGGCTACTTATATCAACATGGTATACCATCTTTTTGGTGATTCCGTCCTAAGAACTCCATAGTTAAGCGTGCTGGCCGTGGAGTAATTTTAGGATGGGTGACCTCTTGGGAAGTTTCGGAAATTTTCTAAAATTCTCTTAGGAAGCGCGTGAGTGAGGATAAAGCGTGCTGAAAGGACTCGTATTGATCTGTTGGGTCAGCCGATCAATCCGAAGGCGCTCCAAGGTAGCCCCGTGTGGTCGTGTCAACTCGGGGTGTTACAGAGATATCCAAAATCTAGGGCACATAACATGTGCGACCTCGGATAGAAATAACTCTACGCCCTAATCTCAGGGGTATAAACCCGCATCACTCTGCCCGAGGAACCTCCTCAAAGTCCGCAAGATCATCATCATATATCTGTGACACAACATCTACAAATGTGTAGTATCAGTACGCATCATGTACTGAGCAACACAACTATCCTAAAGAGATAGCATTGAGTGCGAGGTCCACGCAAAGAAAGTAATAGAGCATATAATAACAAGATAATATCATGCTTACATATATATGTTAATTGAGAACAGGAAACTCAACCTTCAAGCATAAAATAATGTAATATGGATATATGGGTAGATGGGATCCATTGGTTATTATATTTTATCATCGTGATCACAACCAATTTATTATATTAACTTGAGGATGGAGACTCGAAGAGATCGTAACAACTAATCTAGTACTCGAACGGTACTAGCCCTAGCTGGCCCGCCCAGAAACGTAACCAGACCACCAATAAATAGGACACCTAATCACTTAAGTATGCATACCCCCTATAGGGCCGAAATAGATCGAGACACCTATAGAGTAGAAGAGGGCCTCTCCGGACCTCGTAAGGCACCCGGGATCATAGAATAGAAAAACACCGGAATGGTACCAAGTGAATACCAAACCTAACTCGGATAGCTACCCCGAGTGATACAAGTCCCAACTCAAGATCTTTCACTTTAAGTGATTAATATTTTATTCAAGGATTTAGCCAATCATAAATTAGGCCCACATAACAGCACGTAGCTCACATCTATCAATATAATGAATATCCATTATTATATCAATTTCAAATGGCATGAAAGCCGGTAAACTTTAAGCGGCATTAAATCCGAACCAATCCAAGCGGCGTTAAAGCCGAACCAATCCAAATGGCATTAAAGCCGATCGATTTCATGGGCATTAAAGCCGAACCAATTTAAGTGGCATTAAAGCCGATCCAATTCATGAGGCATTAAAGCCGAATAACTTTAGGGGCATTAAAGCCGAATGAGTCCATGGCATAAAATACAGCATAAGGTATCAGGTAACTTCAATCAATATTCAACCCTTCGCACACTTACACACATACAATACTCAAGAGGCATACGAACATGCGTTTGCATTAAATCTATAACTCATACATACATACAATTACCACAAAAAAAATACAACATATGCTTGACATGATTAAATAATCAATAAGCATACTCATCACCTTCCACTTCAAACAGACATACATCGAGAATCCGTCGTAAGTTAAGGTAAGTAATGGCTTATCTAAATCCGAAGCTAGCTAAGCAAATTGAGGAAGAGAGGTGTAATTTATGCTAAAAGATATTACACTTAACCAATTATTTTCTTAGGATGAAATATCAATAGGACAATAAGATAAAATATTAAGATTCCTCAATACGCCCATAATGTCTCCTTTTTTTTTCTTACTTAATGAATTATTTTAATTGAGGTCTCTAAGTCTACTCATCATTGTCACCCAAGTATTAGAATTCTAAATTCTAAATTCTTGTATTAGCATAATATTCAATTAGGTCTCAAAATTTCTAGAATTTTACATGTAATGGCCAACATGTATTTAATTACCAAAATTTCCTTAAGCTCCTAAAATTCATAACTTACTCTAAACAACATCAAATCCTAACATATCATATAACAAATTTTATGTAAAAGTCCCAATGAAGACAATGGTGCACTTAAAACTTTCAAAAACAATCTTTACTGCCCAATGTACCCATGGTTGAATATGTGCAAGCCTTATAAAAATTTCATTTCAACTCTAAATAATCCCAAACTCATAACCTAGCTTCTATACACTATTATACATATAGGGGAATACTTAGATAAATTTAAAACAACCAAAGCACACATAAAATAACAAGGGAGAGAGGTGAACTACTCGGATCCAGGCATATTCATCACGACTATGCTGTAAATTCATCACGACTCTACTGAAAATTCATCACTTCTTCACTAAATATTCATCACTTTTCCGGCAGGTATAAACATATAAAAAGAATCACACAAACCATCTTATCATTAGATATTCATGCTTAAGCACATAAGGTAGAAACATACACACTTCATACAATATTTTTCAAGATATTATTTCATGCTTATAATTAAAATAAAGCTATCCACACATAAGAGAACATATAATACACCTAGCACAAAATCCTATTTCTAAAGGTTAGTTTTGTTACCAAAACTCCTAAGCTCCTTAGCAAAGCTAAAATAAGGAATCTAGCAATTCCTTCTCTAAACCACTTTGTCACCTTCAAGAATATAAGGTAAATGAGTTAGATAAACCAAGTTCAATAAATAACAAAAATGGGAAAGAAAGGAATTGGAATGGAAGAAGTGAAATATAAAATATTACTCTTGAATAGAGAGGCTTCAAAACCACCACAAAACAACCAATAACCACAAAGGAATGATGGATTAAGGTTTTGGAGGGTTAAAGGGGAGGAAAACAAGGAGAAAAGAAAGCATGAAAGGCACGAAATCTTTGCTGCAACCCACTTAACCACTGTAGCAAAAACTTCAATGTTGCTCGGCAAGGTAGATAGAAGAGGAAAAAGGAGAGGGTAGGGGAATGATTTCCTTGGTGAGAAGGGTCTGTATATGAGGCATAACATGCAAGGGAAAATACCAAACAAAAATATAGGGTAGAGGAATCAAGGTCGATGCATAAAAGATGCTCGAAGTCACCAAAAAAATCAGCTTTGCTGATTTTGTAAGGCTGGTCGGGAAGCAGAAGTTTGGCTATGAATAAGCATGAGGGATTTCGACTTCAGGGATTTACATTACATGGATTCATAGTATGCAATGCAGAATTTCGAAGGAAACAAAAACCAAAGGAAAAGGATAACCAGAGAGAGAGAACGAGTTGCTCAAAGTTGGAAAGTAATCAACTTTTCACTCTGCTACAATCTATGATTTTATGTGCGTTTTGGGGTAGGAACGCACGATTTGGCAAAGATAGAGTATGATCTGATATGGTGGAGTGTGGATTGAGTTTTTGGTTTGACCTTGGCGTCACTTGAGTGCTAGGATTAGGGGTGTAAGAGGGATGATAGGCTATGGTTGAGTGTGTAAGAGAAATGTCATAAAATCATGATTATGGTACTAGTTGTACTTTTTGGTTGGGAGAAATGTAACCAAGTTACAAATCTGATTTGGTTTGGTTAGGAGACTAGTTAGGATCGTAATATTAGTTAGAGGATTGGTTACAATTTATTTTGATTAATTAAATTGCAAGAAAGCCTAATAATGGGCACTTATTGAGAAAAATATCACTTGAGTTCTAAAAATTATAAAAATTTATGAAAATGTTTGGAATAATTCTAGAAACTCAAATATATAAAAATATTAAGTATTGGAGTAGGTTTGATCCTTGACGGATGGAAAATGATCAAAAAAGGCAAAAACGGATAATTTGCGGAAACGCGTTTTTCCTCAAATTCATAAAATGAATAATAGGGGTTCAAGTTATCACATATTGATGCGGAATGTTTTTATAAAATCAAATATATGAAAATATTTAGCCTCGGAACTTATTTGATGACCAACAGATTCAAAATAGCAAAAACGGCTAAAATTGCCTAATCGCGTAAATGAATTTTTCCACAATTTGGTGATTCGGAAGGAAAGGGTGAAACATGAATGAATAGGATGAATGGATGAACTCAAAAATATTTTTAGATTGATTCACAAATTTTTAAGAGATTAAAAAGAGTAAAAACAGAGAAATCGGAAGAATTGCAATAAATGTGTTTTACGCACACAAGAGAAATAATCGATGTAATGTCTAAAAATTTACACGAACGGAATGGGGCTTGATAATAGAATGGATATGTATATATTTATATGATGCAATAATAGGTCAATCATATATGATAATTAGGATTTGAAAGAATGGGGTATTATAATATATGTGATGATAATTCATTCTCATAGTTTTCTCCTCAAATAGGTCATCAAGATCTTCATTTTCAAACATTGTTCTTAATTCAACTTCAAATGAATCTCCTTGAGTGTTTATAGGTCTATGTACATTTCCTTCTTCTTCTACATGCACACCCATTTCCCCAAAGTCTTGAGCATCCATGATATCATCAATATGTGTAGTGGAATATTGATGCATGTTGACTTTGCCCACAATCAAGATAAGTGCTAAAATCTCCCATATTATATTGCAAATTAGTGTTTTACAAACTTGATATCTCAAAGATCAGAGTATTGAATAAACCGAACAAGGTATGCGTATGCTTGAGCTCTTGGTGTGATTTGTATGGACATTTGTAAAACCCCTCCCCATCTTTACCAAATCCACCAACATTTTCAAGGAATTGTCACTATCTATAGGAATGAGAAGGCTTCTCCCAATCATCTCACTATGATAAATCCATAATTTTCATAAATGAGCATATAATCCCAATATATATATAATGTGTCCATAGAGAGGCACTATTTTCATAAGTTAATTAAATGTCGTGGACGATGAAATAGTTGTAACTTTATCGGAGTTTACTTCAAAGGTAAGTTTTCAAGAATTATATTGTTGTTGTCCATTCCAAAATAGAATTAAAGACATATCACTCATCCTAAAACTCATATCAAATGGATAAAAGCATATGCCTTGTTGGACAATCCATAATCAACATAACAGTTATCTTATTTTGAAGTCATCGTACCATCGATACTATTATATATAAAAGAATAGAAATCCCCCATTTTAACTTTCTTTTGTCGTAGCAAATGTATATTAAGAAGAAAAAAAAAATCCTTATTACACGTTATACAATATTGAAAAATATATACAACAATCATGAAATTGAATTGAAAAACATACAAACAAAAATAAATTAAAAAGTAAGCATACGCCCTAATGCTAACTAATTAGCACTAAAATTAAACATATCCGCACTCATTTTCTATAATTTTATAAATTAAAATGAGTGGGCCATTATATATCATAAGGTCAAATATGTATAACTAAGTCATTATATATCATCATTTCGACATTTATTATATTCACCTTACGAATAAATAAAATCTAAGCTAACGAGTTATATATGTATATATCATAAATAACAAACATTCTAGCACAAAATGAAAATGACAAGCAAGCATACCTTCAATTAGCAAAATCTGAAATTTGTAGATCTAAGTTGTAGATCTGCAGTTTATGTGCAAAAAACGAAAGAAATTGAAGAGAAGAGTAGGAAACGAAAGAGGAAAATACATTAAAGAAAAGATCAAAAGAATGTAGGGAGATGGAAGCGTAGGAGGAGATAAGAAGAGATTGAATTGTAAGATATTAGAAGGGGATGAGAACGAAATTAAGAAAGTCGGCACAAAAATAATATAATGTATGTTAAATAAAAATACTAAACTGATATGCCTACACTAAGGAAAATAAATAAACCAACCCTGTTTGGCTAGGTTGACGGAAAAGGCCATATTTGTAACCTTCGTAACGGAAAAGGAGCAATTTTTAAACCTATTTCGGAAGGTATTGGTTATTGGTTCTCGATCTAAGCAAATAGCTTTACCGAGTCGATCATATCCGTTAACCCACAATTCAACGAAAAATGATTACCTTCCTTCAAGTTGGTAACAGAAAGTCAATCGTGGTTTCCCTCGGCTCAAGACTTGCCATCTGATTTAAAGGGGCAAAGGAGCCTCGGATTGGGAAACACCGCATTTCCTCCCACGAGTCTTCATTTACTCCTCCATTTACTTTCTTCATCTACTGAGCATTTACTACGCACTGGTCGCCCGAATGCCCTTTTTTCTTCATGCTTCGTAGTACTGCACCTACTATTTATACAACAGACGGACAATCGGTACTACGGAGGAAGAAGTTAAGCACCGAACCCCAGCGGCGCTACGTACCCGCTAAAGTTACCGCCTCTCCCCGCAAGATCAGCCTCGTACCATTTAATTTCCAACCACCTGTTCCATGGCGTCCACCAAGTTGTTCGAGCGAGAGATTGATCAGGTAGCTGATCCCGTGTGCTTTTTTTATTTATTTATTTTTTGTACATATGGGTCAGCAGCAGCACATCAGGACTTCAGGTTTCTGAGTATCTGTAACGTGCATTTTTCCATTTTTTTTTCTTTTAAATTATTTGCAGCCATTTTTGTTTTGTTATTTTTCATAGTACCCGGCCAGCGGTTTCAATATTAAATATTTAAATTTTATTCTATCTTTATAAGAGTTAAATAGAACCGTCATCTGTTTTAGCAAACAGTAATTAGAATTATTATAACCGGCAGCTTTTCTAGATGGAAACTTAACTTTAAAGAATTTATACCGATTTTCATAAATTTAATTTTTAATTTTCATAAAATAGCCTACCGTAGCCATGAACTACCGACATCAAAGGTAAATTATTATTTTTTTTTAACTCACCGTCAACGATTTTTTTTTAATCAGAGAAAATCATTAAAAGCTAATATAAAATACTACTATATGTCTATCCTAACTCACCAACAACGCAGCAGTGTACAAGAGACCAGATTTGAGCACGAAATCTTCGGTAGTATGGCCCTCGGCGTCAGCCCCTAAACTCCGACGTATATCAAATAACGTATTACTACTGAAGGTTTAGTGGAGGCTCGTTTATCAAATAACGAGATTGATCGAGCCACGTCAAGCCAAGTCTGGGCTTGCCATCGTACGTAGTATTGAGATGCAAATAGCGATCGTAGTTACTGTATTCAGTGGCGTTCATTGGACGTTGCCTGATTTTACCTCAAATTATCATCGAGAGCATATATTCAATGGGGAGTTTTTGTTGTAGGGATTTTTTTTTACTAAAAAAAAAAATAAAAGTCTCTCATCTCTCTCTCTCTCTATCTTTCCAATTTTATATAAAAAATCTCCCTTACACTCCAATGACAGATTTTATTTGTAACATTTTGTTTCATCATTATTTTTTTTTTATATTTAAGTGATATGTCAAATATTACAGCATGCCTCTCCCTCTATGCACCCTATCTTGGTGTACATAAAAAAAAAATAATCATTGAATAATTCGCTGGATCGAACAAGGATAGAATATTTATTTTTAGATGTTGATAGCAACCCTTTTTTTTTTCTTTAGACTTAATTCGTCTCGTTTTTATATAACTAAAAAACTACTTTTTTTTTTTAAGGAATTGTAGCCATAAAAGTATGTAAATATTTTTTTTTATTGAAGTTGCTCGAAGTGAATCGAGGGATTGTATTTGTTAATTCGTTTTATATTTCTGAAAATGCCCAAATTATAAATACAGGTGATTGTTGAAGGCAATCAGGGCATAAGGAAAGTCATACTGAATCGGCCTCGGAAGCTCAACTGCCTTACATATGATATGGTATGCTATTGATCTCGAGCGATACTAGTTATATATATATATATATATAAGATTTCTTAATTAAGTTTTATTAATTTGTGCATGTAGTTATTAGAACTTCAGACGATTTTACGATCATTTGAAATTGATCCGGATGTCAGGCTCGTGATTATCAAGGTACTGTAATTTCATACGCACCTACCTACTCGCAGATCTGTTCTTACGATCATACAGATGCGTATATATAAGTTCTCATTAAGCCGATTCGTACCGTACGTATCGCTGGTGCCTAACCCTAATTTTCTCTTTGTTTCTTATTTATCGTACGCACGCTTCTGTAAATTCCGTTTTACTCGTCCGCACAGGCGAAGGGAAATGCGTTTTGTGCCGGAGGTGATGTGACCAGGGCAGTGCAATTCATGCTGGCAGGTACCGATTAATTTCATACGCACCGTACATTCGTATGCTTCATAGTGAGGGTTCCTCGTACTTTTCAGAGCCGAATATTATTTTAATTTGACGCACACCATGACTTGGGTAGCTAAGCCCGTATCTGCGTTTTGGGGGATAATAGTGGTGAAAAATGTATTAGGAAAAAATATTTAAAATTAATTTATATTAAATAATTTATTTAGTATTTAGTTTATTTTTTTAGTATTTAATATATATATATATATATATATATCAAATATTATCTATATATTTGTGTATAATTAGATGTATATATTAATATAATTATATATACATAATATTTTATACTTAAAATTAAATACTTTACGAATATTTTAATTTTTGTCATATTAGTTTCACTCAAATGGATTGCAAATTAATTTTCCCAATGTACTATCGTAATTTATGTTTTTTACCTAGTTATTTTATTATGAAAGTTTTTGTTTTTTTTTGGAATAAAATATTTATTTTTTAGATGTTTATTTAAAAAAGAAGGCCTACTTTTTTAACAATATTTTCACACTTTTTAAATGTACGGATCATGTAAAGATGCCTAATATATTAACTCTTCCATCCCTATTAGCTATTATCCCCTGCCAAAAAAAAAAGATTAAGGCTATGTTTTTCTTAATTTATTTTTAGGATTTATCAAATCATATTTGGTTCAAATCTGATAAGATAAAATCATATCAATTCAAATTTGTAATATCATATTAGATCAATTGCAAATTTTTGATATTAATAAAAATAATATAAAATTAATGTTAATAATACTAATTATAATAATGATAGTAAATAATAGTATAACTAGTAATGAAAAATATATTAATTATGACACTAACAATAAGAAACTTATTATTATTATATTACATTTAATTTTTTAAATCAAATCAAATCAGATTAAATCAACGCAAGCAAGATAAAGAGAATACTGCAAAGGTGGAAATTTACCGCTTATGGTAAATCGGCCAAATTAAAACTATTACGAAAATAAATTTTTATAAAAAATATATTATAATATGATACAAAATAACTCATAAAATCTAAAGAAATGATACAAAAATGAAAGTAAACTACTTTATTATATAAATAAATTCATTTGTAGGAATGGTGTCCATTTAGCTAGCATTTTGAATTAAAAAATAAATAAATGTGTGTTCCTCAATTAGAGCATTTCAAGTGTTTATGCCTTAATTAAAAATATAAAGATCCATATTATTTCTAATTAACTAACATGTTGTCGGATTAAATTATCAGGACATTGGAGCTTTGTTGGAATGTTCTACAAAAAGCAACTGGAGCTAGACTACTTGATTGCTACATATAAGAAGCCTTTGGTAAGAGATACATGCCCATATTTTATGGTCCCCAACTTCCAAGGCTCTACAAACATGTTCTCTTCATAATTATCTACATCTAAGGTTGCGTTTGATAATAACTATTGGGATTTTACCAATATAAATACATGGGGTTTAAATCAAATAAATTTAGGGTTTGTAAGATTTAATAGTAAAAAAAGAACTAACGAATAAAAAAAAGGGAAACTAAGGACCTCATTATATATAGAATCAAAGAATATAAAAAGAATTAACACTTCTTACAACATGTTATCTTAATAACTCAAGAGAAAAAAAATTCTAGATCTAATTATGACTCTCTCATTAATTAGATAGACAAAAAAAATGTTTATATGGGCTATAGAGGTGGCATAGACTTAAACAAGTTTGAGGCGCAAAAAACATGGTTGATGCAACCTTGCTAAATGACATGGGCTAGCCATGTCGATCAACTTAGATTTGTTAGCCAACAAAGGCCACTTGTGTAGCGTCTTCACATCTTAGCAAACTAGTAGCAATTCAACGCTATAATGGAGGATAACATAGGTTACCCGTGCCAAGCAAAATGGTTGTGTCATCCACAAAATCCGATGTTCTCCCTCCTCTCAAAAAATTCCATGAGGTCATATACTACAAGTCTACAACACTATCGACTAGTGCACCACCCAAACTACCTTTGATTCATATCAAATATCAACACATAACTCTCCCTACTAAACATAATTAAATGCATGCCACATTCAACAATCTTTATCTTAACCCATTATTTGAAATAACCAACAATAGGAATATAATATCATCATAAAACCGCATGTCCTAAGGGTCTCATAGTATATGAACATAAACTAAATTTGAGCTGTGTTCAAACTTGAGTACAAGTAATAACTACATTAGCACACACGTTTGATTATCCTCAATTGCTACACCTTATTCTAGTGAAAAGTTAGAAGCTAACTTTCCAAGTTAAATAGTATCGTCACAACCATCCATCATACATAAGTACACTAATGGCAGTCTCCAATCAATAGGATCGCCACCAAAATCATAATCCACAAAAGTAGTCAACCATACTCCATATGAATTGATGTTGTACACTTCAAGTAATCTATCTCAATAGCTTTAGATTTGAGCACATCTAAAGTCTTTAACTTGTCCACTTCAGTTATACCTTTTGCTACAACAAATATATCATGAACTCATAACAAAAGATCACCTAATGAAATATCACATACCACCGTCCGAGTATTTTAAAGAGATCATATCTTTTTAACCATATTAGTGTTAAACAAGGTACATAGATATTTTCCTTTGATCCTGACACTAGATTAGGAACTCCATCACTACTATATATATTATACAAAGCTAACCAAATAACTTCTCAAAACCATTCCCAACAAAAGCCTTGATAACCCTCTATACTCTACATTAGGAAACATCTCTTTACTCCACTTACTGCCCATATTCCTTTGCTTGAAAACAATATTTACCATCCAAATCAACTACTACCTACGACTTGTTCAACGTGCTTTTCATATCTCCATACTACAACCCTAAACAAGGCATCAACAAAAGTCTTAAGCATGTAGGAATAATTCAAACTCATATAAGGCACAAGTTTGTATGTATCATAGTTCTTCAATATGGACCTATCCTCTTCAATCACTCCTTTGACACTTTAATGTCTTCATTGCTTAATCCCAAGGCTAAGAACATATAGCTCATACATTCTAGGTGTCACCTTAATTACATTATCAATAGTAGTACCAACAAGCTCATATAATTTCAACACATTGATAAATCAAACTCTTGGTCATATCAGGGACATGATGGACATTACATATTATTTTACCTACACCATCACACATCTTCATCCTCAAAGTCTCAATTTCAACAACCTTCCATAAAGCATAATTACCAATGACATTTACTCCACCTCAAATTGTGTCATATATTTGGAACCAAATTTTATCGGGGATAACATGGTAAGTGTACCCAAAATTTAAAACCCACCTATTAGTCAATCTAGTTTGTGTATATGCGGTAACCAATACATCACCATCACCTTCATCTTTAGCTAAAACTACAAAATTTTCCTTATAAGATGAATCAATATTTTTATCTATAGGGTTTTCTATTAGGGGAGTATTTTCTAACATGGGTCTTTCTTGCAAAAATCACAACAAATAACATTTTCAAGATTATTTTTCTTCAATATGGACTTATTATCAACATCCCTAGCTATAAGGCCTTTACCCTGGGATTCAACTTATTTTCAATCAAGGTAGATTATAGCAATACACTCTTGGTATTCTTTAGAACCAATTTATCCTTGCCATACAATATAGTCTCACAAAAATATTTATAATAAAAAGTAAAGAAATAATAATTAAAGAAGCAAGAACTTCATCATCTAATTTGACATCTATATTTTACAAATCCATAGATATTGAAGGGATTGCCCTTCAATTCGTATAACTTGCTCTTCAATAACAAATGATCCAATACAAACTTTGTCATGTAGAGAGACTTTAACTTTAGCAATAGGAAGGATGCAATTGTCTCTTTTGCTACCTCTCTTAGGACCTCATAAAAAAAACAATTGCATAATAGATAGGGCTTTCGGATCGATCTTATTACTCATTGATGCAGGTGTTATAATGTCCTTGGAAAATACATTATATAACCCATTTGGAACCACAATCATCTTTATAGTCAACTTTCACAAGCCAATTTTTACAATCATAATTTTTTTTTATATCAAATCTCATAGACGTCATCCAACAATAGTCTGACACATGAAGCCATGCTTTGATTCCAGTTTGTTAGGATTTCACCAAGTTGAACATATGGGTCATAAATAAGATAAATTTAGCGCTTGTAAGATCTAATGGAGAAATGCACTCAAGCACAATAATTAAGGAAACATATGAACTTATTATGTGTAGAATTAGATAATACAAGGATAATTACTAATCCTTACAACTAGATATCTCTCGAACATAAGCTCTATCTCAAGAATATATGAGAAACAAGTTCTATTTTATCATGACTTGCTTTTTAATAGTCGATAGAACATAGGTTTATATAGGCTATAAAGACAGCACATATTTAAGCGAGTTTGAGGCAACAAAACAATATTGTCAACATGGACATGTTAAACAATATCGGTGCATTAGCCAACATATGCCACCTATCACTTCTCGATAATACAACAGAACAAAATCATTTCAACACGACAATGATAGATAACACGACTCACCCGTGATAGGTAACAAAGCCATGTTCTTCACAAAATCTTCCGTTCTTCCTTTGCTCTTGATAAAACTCCACAGGATTGTGTACGAAATCACTACCTACTAGTGTACCACTTGAATGTCTTCTAATTCATAGGGAACTTCCACACATAAGTATCTTTACTAAGATGACTAATTTCATTGCCTTGAACTATTGCCATCGTATCCTATGTGTTGTAGTCTATAATTAATGACGATCATCATGTTAGCTAGTTTATTATCATTGAGTGGTTATATTGTAGTCTTCTTAATCAGCATATTTTATTTATTTATTTATAGGGAAGCTATTTTATTAAGTGAATGAGAAGGAGGTGTACTCAAATCATCATTCATGGTGATCTCCCCCACCTTTTATGAGGAGTTCAGAAAATATCATGTAACCAAGACCAAGGAGTCATTAGTTAGTTCATATGCACATCTAAAACCAAGCTCCAACGAATGCAACAATTAATGCCAATCAACCACCCCAATCAGCCAGTGGTATAAACCAAAGAAAACCCATCCCTAAAAACAATCAAAACAAAGCCACACAAAATAGCATCACATTTGAGCACAAAAAAGAAGTTTTTCTAGCCGCCCCCTTTAACATGTCTATATAAATACATATACAGGATGAAATTTGGAGGACTAGTGTGCACCTACAGTCTCCACATTAAACATTTTGAATATAAGAGGGAGGGTTGGGTTTTATGCGGATGTGACAGAAAACCTGTATATGGGATGCAAATTTAAAACAATTTAGCTTAGAAAAACTTCACATTTTTTTCTAAAAGAAAATAACAAATCTAAGTACTTTTTGATGCGACAAAATCCTCCGGACTAGGATTCCTCCCGTGTAGGATAGGATAGGAGGGAGGTTTTCGTTGGATATAACTTTTTTCTTTTATTTAAGAAAAATAATAGTAAAAAAGAAGAAGAAGTTGAAGAGAGGAGAGAGCGCGTCATGTCATTGATTAAGGTATAACAATTCTCTCGTACAAGTCTTAATTTTTCGTCTCGTGTAAATAGGTCGCACTGATCAACGGAGTTGTGATGGGCGGAGGTGCCGGCATAGCGATACCCGGAACATTTCGCGTAGTCACAGAGAAAACTGTACGTGCATTTATTATACTAGTACAGTGGTACTACATATAATATACTATGGCCGAACGAGCTGATTAATTATATTTTATTTTTTAGGTGTTTGCTATGCCGGAAGCACAGATTGGTCTTTTCCCAGACGTTGGTTCATCTCATTTCCTCTCTCGGCTTCCCGGATACTACGGTGCGATTTACCTTTTTCTTAACGGACTTACCATTGTTGATGTTATTGTCCTCCGTGTGGCGTATAGCATAAAGTTTATTTCATTCTGCGGTTATCCTAAAATTTCAAACTTTAGCGATATGATATGTTTAAAGGGAATTATTAAACTCTTTTATTTGAACGGCGGCCCAATTAGCTTGTGCATTCTGTGCAGGGGAATATTTAGGACTAACCGGCGCCCGCATCGATGGGAGCGAAATGCTGGCGTGTGGCCTGGCCACTCATTTTGTACCTTCACAGGTAGAACCGCGTTTTAATTAGCTACCTTCCCCTCCAAATAAATACTAATACAACTACTATTTTACATCCTCAAATATGAAACAACCTAACAGTTAACAGTGCTGCTATTTGTATTTGTATGCCTTAGGATCTTCCTTTACTCGAAAACGCGCTGTCGGCGTCGGATACTTCAGACGCATCAACCATCGACAGAACTATATCCAACTTCGCCCGCGAGCCGCCTCTGAAGCCAGACACTGCTTACGCGAGGTTTCCCTAATCCACACCTACGTATTCCTCTTGTGTTGTTTATGAATCTACGGCATCTGCAGGTGGTTTTGAATTTTGAGATGAAAACTTTCGAATTGAGTGCTAGGTTGGAGATGATCGATAGATGTTTCTCGGGTGACGCGGTCGAAGAGATACTGAAATCACTGGTACGTTGCGTATTCCGCCGATCGTTCGCGCGTGCGCCGCTTGTGCCGCGGCCTTGAGTGTTCGTACGTAACAATCGAAAGGTGCTCCTCCTCCCTGATACCTGCAGGAACGAGAAGCGATATTCCTTGGAGCAGAGGAGCGGTGGATGCACAAGGCTGTGAGTTCTATGAAGGCAGCTTCTCCAACCAGCCTTAAGATAACCCTTCGATTGGTACGTACACGGTTTTATGTATTGATCAGAGTCGTAATAATGCTCTAGCTATAAGAAACTAACTTCTGTGCTAGCTAGCTTTTGTTGTGCCTCGTACGTTTATGACTTTTTCTTACCTCCCTCCCTCCCTCCCTCTCTTTCATCGTGTATGAACTTCAATAATAGTAGATCAGAGAGGGGCGGGATCAGAGTATTGAACAGTGCCTTCTCCGCGAGTTCAGGATCCTTTACTTCGTCGTCAACAGATCAATCAGCAACAATTTCTACGAGGTATGTGTTATCTCTAGATATATGGATTTTCTTTCTTTCCACGCACACCCTCCAGTGCATCGCTTATTTTACCAACGGCATTCACGATCGTGGACAATCCAGGGCTCAAGAGCAATGCTCATCGACAGGGACAACGACCCTAAGGTACGCACGCACCCGCACAACGATCGCCTCCTGCCTCAAATTATTCCTCTTCCTTGAAATGCATAATTTTCTTCCCTACCATACAAAATCAATCTGGTCTCTCGAACAGTGGGAGCCGTCAAAACTGGAGCTAGTCGAGGAAGCAACGATCGATAAGTATTTCACGCAGGTCTTTGATGATGATGAGTGGGGTAAATTGGAACTTCCTGACGGCAGATCCTCCTCCTTGATTGCCCGCCCCGTCATGTCGAGGATTTGACCCAGTTGATGGCGGAACCCCCGAACAACAATCGCACGATCGATTAAACGCCATCATCGGCCATGTTTATCCATCCTTAAATATGTACCTTTGAGCTACTAATGTATGTTGTTCGGCACTCGCAGTTTACGATCATCTATATCAGATTACAAAAATTAAATAAAAAATGTGGCTATTGATAAATGAATAGTGTTAAATTTTGATGACACTATTATACTAATATAACGTGGAAGAAAACTGAGGCAGGAAGATTATTTTGTAGGACACTAAAATAATAACTACATCCAGGATTTTATAGCACTCTAATTTCTAGTAAGTAAAAAAAATTTAAAAAATTATTTGTGACAGTTAAATCTGAAAAAATATAGGACATTGCCACCATATTTAGTATAAGTCTAATTTTTTCTACTGTTCCTATATAATACGTGAAAGCTAAACTATTACTCTACTTAAATTAATAACATAATTATAAGAAATAAAATAGATATTATAATATAGGTTAGGAGCTAGGACCAATCACATAATTATTGTTGCAAAAGGACTCAAAAGAAATGAAATATGTAAGGATATAAGAGTTCAGAAATATTCCAATCAGAAAATATTAAATAGGAGAGTGGATAATCCTAATTCTTAGCCCAAACTACTAGCCTTCAAACAAAGTTTACAAGCTAACCTATAAAGTCATCATTGCCCATAAAATAAACAAGGGACCATGAAATAAAATTTATTAGTACAACAGTATTGATTAACCCACTATATAATACTAAATATAAAAATATCACATGGAATGTATAAAAGGTATCACAAGAAAACAAAGTATAAAAATACAAAAATTTACATGTGATAACAAATACGATGGCTACGCCAGATAAACAATTATCACCAATGCAATATGCTCCTCATACTAATTCATTGAAATAATAAATGAAACTTATCAACCAAGTATCCAATTAATGCCTTTTGAAGTAAAGATAGCTGACTCCAATCTCAACCCAATTTTCATAACATTCACAATGATAACTCAAAAACCCAACATCCATATCAATGAAATCCATAACACCACAGGTAGGGTACGAATGCAACTACTAATGTAATACCCTATTTTTAGGAACCCTAATTAAAATTAATAATTACGTGCAATTAGTTATAATTATTATTTTAGGAGGTTTAGTATTAAGCATGTTATTATTATTACTACTACTACTACTACTACTACTACTACTACTACTACTACAATGCTTTAGATATAAAAATAATCACGTTAAAAAGTTAATAGAAATCAAACTATTAATTTTAACCTTAGTTTATATCCATAAATCTTAGTCTAATTATTTTATTAATAATCTCGACTCGTAGCCTAAAATAAATCTCAAAATTTTATTCCCGATTATTTTATATTATTCTTTTCTATTAAATCCAACCTCACACCACCTTGTAGCTAACCCATCAACCAAACAAGCCCCTGCCTAATACACACACTCGCATACACTCACCAAACATCCCTTCCCCCTCTATTTTCATTTAGCCTTCCCAGGCACCTTCCTCCCTTCTCCTTTCCCCCTTCTCCCCAGCGTGCACCAGCCGCTCGCAGCCCCAGCAACACATCCCGACCATTTCGTGCAGCCGACCACCATCTCCACCAAGCCTACAGCTGCCCCTTCCCCCTCTCTATTTTGCTCAATCTCCCCAGCCCCTCGAGCCAACTATGCAAGCATCCATCGTAGAACCCAACACCAAACAGCCCTCACAGCCTCTACTACCCTTCTCCCTGCCCAGCAGCACCGCCACCTTTATCCTTCACCATCACTACTCCCTTGCCCCGGTTCTCGTCCAGCGCAACCAGCACTTCCACCCTAGCCCCGAATGTTGTGCTCCCCTTCCTACACAGCTACTTGCAGCAGAACCACCGCAACCTCCTCACCATCACACAACACCACCACTCCCTCACCAAACCAACTCTAGTGTAGCTCCACCACCAAACCCAACCCACCATTCTCTTCCTCCATTTTTCCCGCAACCGACCAACACCCAACCTCCCAGCCCATCACAACCTCGTCGCCCAGTAACCGCAACTCCAACCCTCCACCACTTTGCAGCTTTTCGATCAACCAACCACACACTAGCCTCCAGCGCATCACCTAGCCCAACCATCACCACCAGCTCTGCCGACCACCACCCTATTGCCCTCTCCTTCCCTCTGCCTCACCTGGCCAACCCCCTTGTCCAACCAGCAGCCTAAGTCCCATTTCTTTCGTGCATGACTCACGTTGTATGCAACGTGAGTTGTGTTGCATTTTAATAAAATTTGGTACCTATAGTAAATGTAACGGTATTTTGGTAATTTTAGAAAAATAAATATTTTTATATTATAATTATTATTTTATCTGATAGATATTAATTCAGTAATTGTGTTATTATTTTTAGGTACGAAATTTGATTACCAGAACTTAATAATTTTTAGTAGATATCACTAATTTTATGTTTTTGCTGGAATTCAGGTAACTGTTATACCCTACTAAAATGATAAATATTACGTGATAGCACACTAGAATTTTTGGTGTATGAAATATATTAAGCATGATTTATTTTGATATAATTATGTGTTAATTATTATTATGAAAATAGTTAAAACGAGCATGCTATCTGATGTAAATTATGTCAAGTACGAAAGTATGATTAAAATGATTCTAATGACAGAAAAATATTTTATATGATAATTATGTATAAAAATAATATATTGAACATGCTTAGATATAATTGTGGAATAATTATTATGGATGTGTGCCCTAGAAGTAGTTTATTCACTTTTGTGTATTGTGATATCTATCTTGAAAATTATGTCTAATATGTATTATCTATTTTTGATTATGCGATCATGTATTTTATACGTTTTAAAAGTGTATGATAGGGTTTTGTATGCAAAAATCTGTGTAAGGGCAAAATGATCTTTTGACATAGTTGATACTTTAAATTTCATCATAAATAATTAGATTAATTCGTTTTATCCTTTTCATGACAAATAAATAAATAAAATGGAGTTAGTATTTAAATGAATGATAATCTAATAATTATTGGACTCAGGGGTATTTTGGTTATTTTCTACCTAGTGCTCCCCAATGTGAATAATTAGACATAGGATGGCCTTAGACTTTTGATAGGTTGACCTTAGTATTGATTTTGACCTCGTTTTGGACTGCTGACCTTAGGGGTGACTTGGATTTTAGAAATAAAGGAAAAATAAATAAGTATGGAAATGAGAATAAATGTGTAAAGTGGAAGACCTTAAGTGTGGGAATGGTTTCTCTCTAGGGGTAGCTACCCTAGAGACGAGGTAGGAGTTCTCGATTTATTTAATTTTTTGGTGTGTCAATTGTGCCCCAATAAGGGCCTCATCTACTCTATAAGTGACCAACGAGCCCTATAGGAGGTATCAATACTTAAGGATTATGTAACACCCCACAATTCACTATTTTTTTAATGGAAGTGAAGCATTTAAATCTTGTGAATTTCGGGAATGTTACCGCCGTGATTAGTACGCGCCCAACCCACGACCATTCCCGTACTAACCATAAGGTTAAAAGAAATTTAATGATCAATATAAATCAAATCTAAACAAGACTTCAAATAAGCATTAAACAATTATGAGATAGAATTCAAAGTGTGAAGTCAAAAAGTTATAAAACAGCGTACATAGTCAAAGTTTCTTAAGAGGAAATAAGTTTACAAACAGTAAAAGATAAATCTAGGAAACTCAAATCATAATTAGAAAATCATATAAGGGAAATCCGACCACGCCACTCTCAATCTTCATGCCGAGTCCGAACTCAGCACTCAGCCCCGCCTGATGCCTCGTGAACATCGAAGGCATCGAAATAAGTATCACCCACCTTCACAAAGTCAGAAGGGCCTTCTGCTCGTGGGAATAAGCAGCACCTATGAAACGGGTGGTCAATACGCTACTTACCGAGCAAGGTAACCATGCACTAAGTGTAGTACCCCGTTTTTGTAAATTCATTTTTATTAAGTTTAATTATTTTATTAGCGTAATTTGATGTAAACATTTAATTATTTTAATTTTGATTCGTTTTATGGATTTATCGACGATTTTGAGTTTATATTTTGAATTTTATTAATTATTGTCGTTGCGAATCATTTTAGATAAATTCGTTCACAATTATGATTTTATTACATGATTTCGATTTCCGATTAAAAATATGTATTTCCGTTCGTGTAAAGTTTTAGATATTTCGTCGATTATTTCTCTCGTGTGCATAAAATACATTTATTGCAATTCTTCCGATTTATCTGTTTTTACTCTTTTTGATCTCTTAAAAATTTGTGAATCAATCTAAAAATATTTTTGGGTTCATCCATTCATTCTATTCATTCATGTTTCACCCTTTCCTTCTGAATCACCAAATTGCGGAAAAATTCGTTTACGCGATTAGACAATTTTAGCCGTTTTTGCTATTTTTATCCGTTGGTCTTCAAATAAGTTCCGAGACCAAATATTTTCATATATTTGATTTTATAAAAACATTCTGCATCAATATGTGATAACTTGAACCCTATTATTCATTTTATGAATTTGCGGAAAAACGCGTTTCCGCAACTTATCCGTTTTTGCCATTTTTGATCATTTTCCATCCGTCAAGGATCAAACCTACTCCAATACTTAATATTTTTATATATTTGAGTTTCTAAAATTATTCCAAACATTTTCATAAATTTTTATAATTTTTAGAACTCAAGTGATATTTTTCTCAATAAGTGCCCATTATTAGGCTTTCTTCCAATTTAATTAATCAAAATAAATTGTAACCAATCCTCTAACTAATATTCCAATCCTAACTAGTCTCCTAACCAAACCAAATCAGATTTGTAACTTGGTTACATTTCTCCCAACCAAAAAGTACAACTAGTACCATAATCATGATTTTATGACATTTCTCTTGTACACTCAACCATAGCCTATCATCTCTCTTACACCCCTAATCCTAGCACTCAAGTGAGGCCAAGGTCAAACCAAAAACTCAATCCACACTCCACCATATCAGATCCTACTCTATCTTTGCCAAATCGTGCGTTCCTACCCCAAAACGCACATAAAATCATAGACTGTAGCAGAGTGCAAAGTTGATTACTTTCCAACTTTGAGCAACTCGTTCTCTCTCTCTGGTTATCCTTTTCCTTTGGTTTTTGTTTCCTTCGAAAGTCTACATTGCATAATATGAATCCATATAATGTAAATCCCTGAAGTCAAAATCCCTCATGCTTATTCATAGCCAAACTTCTACTTCCCGACCAGCCTTACAAAATCAGCAAAGCTGATTTTTTTGGTGACTTCGAGCATCTTTTATGCATCGACCTTGATTCCTCTACCCTATATTTTTGTTTGGTATTTTTCCTTGCATGTTATGCCTCATATACAGACCCTTCTCACCTAGGAAATCGTTCCCCTACCCTCTCCTTTTTCCTCTTCTATATGCCTTGCCGAGCAACATTGAAGTTTTTGCTGCAGTGGTTAAGTGGGTTGCAGCAAAGATTTCGTGCCTTTCATGCTTTCTTTTCTCCTTTTTTCCCTCCCCTTTAACCCTCCAAAACCTTAATCCATCATTCCTTTGTGGTTATTGGTTGTTTTGTGGTGGTTTTGAAGCCTCTCTATTCAAGAGTAATATTTTATATTTCACTTCTTCCATTCCAATTCCTTTCTTTCCCATTTTTGTTATTTATTGAACTTGGTTTATCTAACTCATTTACCTTATATTCTTGAAGGTGACAAAGTGGTTTAGAGAAGGAATTGCTAGATTCCTTATTTTAGCTTTGCTAAGGAGCTTAGGAGTTTTGGTAATAAAACTAACCTTTAGAAATAGGATTTTGTGCTAGGTGCATTATATGTTCTCTTATGTGTAGATAGCTTTATTTTAATTATAAGCATGAAATAATATCTTCAAAAATATTGTATGCCATGTGTATGTTTCTACCTTATGTGTTTAAGCATGAATATCTAATGAGAAGATGGTTTGTGTGATTCTTTTTATATGTTTATACCTGCTGGAAAAGTGATGAATATTTAGTGAAGAGGTGATGAATTTTCAGTAGAGTCATGATGAATTTATAGCATAGTCGTGATGAATATGCCTGGATTCGAGTAGTTTAGCTCTCTCCCTTGCTATTTTATGTGTGCTTTGGTTGTTTTAAAATTATCTAAGCATTTCCCTATATGTATAATAGTGTATACAAGCTAGATTATGAGTTTTGGATCATTTAGAGTTGAAATGAAATTTTTATAAGGCTTGCACATATTCAACCATGGGTAAATTGGGCAATAAAGATTGTTTTTGAAAGTTTTAAGTGCACCATGGTCTTCATTGGGTCTTTTTACCTAAAATTTGGTATATGATATGTTAGGATTTGATGTTGTCTAGAGTAAGTGATGAATTTTAGAAGCTTAAGGTAATTTTTGGTTTATAAAGACATTTTCGTCATTTCATGTAAATTTCTAGAAATGTGGAGACCTAATTGAATATTGTGCTAATAAAAGAATTTAGAATTTATAATTCTAATACTTGGGTAACATTGATGAGTAGACTTAGTGACCTTAATTAAAATGATTCATTAAGTAAGGAAAAGAAAAAGAGAAAGAGACATTGTGGGTGTATTGAGGAATCTTAATATTTTATCCTATTTTCCTATTGATATTTCACCCTAAGAAAATAATTGGCTAAGTGTAATATATTTTAGCATAAATTACACCTCTCTTCCTCAATTTTCTTAGCTAGCTTCGGATTTAGATAAGCCATTACTTACCTTTACTTACGACGGATTTTCGATGTATGTCTGCTTGAAGTGGAAGCTCATGAGTATGCTTATTGATTATTTATTCATGTCAAGCATATGTTGTATTCTTTTGTGGTAATTGTATGTATGTATGAGTTATAGATTTAATGCAAACGCATGTTCGTATGCCTCTTGAATATTGTATGTGTGTAAGTGTGCGAAGGGTTGAATATTGATTGAAGTTACCTGATACCTTGTGCTGTATTTTATGCCATGGACTCATTCGGCTTTAATGCTCCTAAATTTATTCGGCTTTAATGCCTCATGAATTGGATTGGCTTTAATTCCTTTGGAATTGATCGGCTTTAATGCAACTTAAATTGGTTCGGCTTTAATGCCCATGAAATCGATCGGCTTTAATGCCATTTGGATTGGTTCGGCTTTAACGCCGCTTGGATTGGTTCGGCTTTAATGCCATTTAAAATTGATATAATAATGGATATTCATTATATTGGTTCGGCTAAGTGCTGTTATGTGGGCCTAATTTATGATTGGCTAAATCCTTGAATAAAATATTAATCACTTAAAGTGAAAGATCTTGAGTTGGGACTTGTATCACTCGGGGTGGCTATCCGAGTTAGGTTTGGTATTCACTTGGTACCATTCCGGTGTTTTTCTATTCTGTGATCCCGGGTGCCTTACGAGGTCCGGAGAGGCCCTCTTCTACTCTATAGGTGTCTCGATCTATTTCGGCCCTATAGGGGGTATGCATACTTAAGTGATTAGGTGTCCTATTTATTGGTGGTCTGGTTACGTTTCTGGGCGGGCCAGCTAGGGCTAGTACCGTTCGAGTACTAGATTAGTTGTTACGATCTCTTCGAGTCTCCATCCTCAAGTTAATATAATAAATTGGTTGTGATCACGATGATAAAATATAATAACCAATGGATCCCATCTACCCATATATCCATATTACATTATTTTATGCTTGAAGGTTGAGTTTTGTGTTCTCAATTAACATATATATGTAAGCATGATATTATCTTGTTATTATATGCTCTATTACTTTCTTTGCATGGACCTCGCACTCAATGCTATCTCTTTAGGATAGTTGTGTTGCTCAGTACATGATGCGTACTGATACTACACATTTGTAGATGTTGTGTCACAGATATATGATGATGATCCTGCGGACTTTGAGGAGGTTCCTCGGGCAGAGTGATGCGGGTTTATACCCCTGGGGTTAGGGCGTAGAGTTATTTCTATCCGAGGTCGCACATGTTATGTGCCCTAGATTTTGGATATCTCTTTTGGACTCTTCATCTCTTTTAACCCCCTTATCTCTTTTGGATATTGTATTATCTGGAGCATGTACTCCAAACTATGTTATTATGTCTAAATTATTCAAGTCTTTTGCTATGTATATTTATTTCCGTAAGCTTTGATTTATTTGATATAAAGTTTTTGCCTTGCGCGTAGTACGAGAAAGGTATGGACTAGACTCGTGCTATGTGTGGCGGTAACACCCGTTATGTTATGTTAATGCTTCCGCTTATAAAACAAAAAAAATGTAGTAAATTTTGGGGTGTTACAAGTTGGTATCAGAGCTTTTGGTTTTTAAAATTGGATTTTAAGTTTTCGAAATTCAATTTTTAACGATCCAAAATTTGTTTTAAGTGCTCAATTTGGGTTTTGATAAAAGGGTCAAGTGATTTTTAAAACTCGGACTAGCTTGTGAGGATAGTGTGATTGGGTAGTGTAAGTGGCCTTGTGATTTGCTTTTGTAATTATGTCTTTGTATATGAGCATTTGTCATTTTGCATGCTTGACTTGTGTTAACTCTGTATTTTATGTGTTATGATTATTATAGCTTTCTAATTAGTTGCTCTTAAGGGAGTTGTAACCCCACTAGGTTAACCCTAGCCTTTCAGGTTTGGTGGATTGATAAGCTTAAAGTTTATTTTGCTGGATGTAATATGATGTGATATGGACTATAACTTATTTTTTTGAGTTGTTTTACTTTTTGGAATTGTGGAAAAAAAAACATAGGTTTGTAACCCTGATGGTGATGTTTAAATAGATGTGTCCTTTTCGATTAGGAGAAACCTAGAATTGTGATAATAATGATAATGATAATGTTGAGGTTTGGATAGAGGTGTTCATTTTCATAAGCAGTCTGTAGGGTGCCTTAATTACCCTAGTGATTTTAATAATGCCGTATGACTTTTGATACATGTTCATATTTGAATTTTAGTTGATTACCATTCATTTACATGTTGTTTCGGTTTTGTATTTTGTGTTAGTAATTTAAACCTTAATATGTGAGGATTCTTCCCCATAAAATATGTATGTTCTCATCTAATTACTGATGTGTTAAGTTTTATCTTGTATGAGGAGAACTATTAATGAATAGTCAAAATAATAATAAATAAATAAATAGATAAATAAAAATTGTGGGCTCTAAATGCTATAGTTGCTATAGTAGTAGCATTTTCAAATTAAAGTGTTTGGACTATCATGGTTGTAGTGTAGATTAAGGAGCTCGATAGTGAAGTATTTTAGGTTTAGAAATCTCCTTGACCTAGATGTATGTGGTTGGTGCGTATGAGGATCTTTTATGAGTCATTGAGACAAGTGTTAGCCTCATTTTCATATGTGATGTTATTGAGATAACTCATTGCATAAATATTTATGTGTGTATTATGTATTGGTTGTATTGTTAGAATTGTGCAATCTTTAGAATTTTCATTTCCTTCCTTCTATTTGAACCTCATGTTATACAATTTTGTTATTCTCTTGTTAGACTTTATTTTAAGGAATAGTATTTTTGTATCTTGTTTTGGTTTTACGGGTGTATTTCGTCTTTTTATCCCATTGTATTTGATTTGCTAAACATTGATTTCCCTTTCTTCTATTTTAATTTGTATGCCTTATTTTAATTCAACTTTGCTTGATTTAATTTCGTAAAACATCATATTATTTCTCTTCAGATTAACTTTTAACCTATTTATTGCGGTCAATGTTTTTTTAAATTGTTTAGTCAAGTTTTCGTTGTTTCAATTTCGTTGAACTTCGGGGACGAAGTTCCTTCTATTTGAATCTATGTAATACCCAACTCCTAAGTGTATGTGTCAAGGCCCACTACCATACACCTCCAAGTGCACTCACTACCTTACTCTAGGGTTTTCTCCAGAAACCCTAATTTGGGCCCTGGTGGCCCATCTTTCTCCACCTCACACAACCCAAACTATTTTAACACCCCACACATCACAACCCTTAGATTCAACCCTCATCATCTCACTTTAATCACCAAGTACACATGTGATCCCGAAATCCTAGGTAGCTACACCAAACCCTAGCATCCTCATTTCCACATGTCACCCCTCCATTTCTCACCTTCCACTTCTTATTTTTCTATGCTAATCATTTTCATCCCTCATATGATAACTTCCATCCTCATCTTGTACTCCACTCACCCTCATTTATTTCTCCTTTTTACCACCTTCTCAGATTAGGGTTTTCTCCCTAACTCTAGCTCGGTCTCCTATGTATCCTTATACTATCCCATCCTTATACTATCCCACATACTATTTTTCACCTAAAGCCTCCAAACATCCAAACAACTCTTCCGTTACCTTCCTTACACTCCAAGTCAACTTTTCAAACCTAAATTTTACCCTCATGTAGACTTTATACACCCCGTGCAAGCCCTCAAAGTTCTTCATGCAAACCCTAAAACTCCTATGCAAAACTTTAGATTCCTCCATGCAAAATCCTAGATGCTCCCATCCACAACCATAGATTCTTCTCCTATGCAAAACCCTAGACTCTCCCATGCAAAACCCTAGATTCTCCCATGCAAACCCTTACATCAATCCACATACTATTATTTTTTTTACATGGAGATTCCCATCACCCTAACAAATCTTCCGTTATGTTATTTGATTCTCAAACCAACTTTCCACACGTAAAAGTCATTCCCATGCAAACTCAATCCATCTCAGTCATCTTACTCTCCCATTTTTCTTTCTCATCCTTCCATCCTACAACACCACATTAAATATCCTCACATGCATGTCCTATAGAGTCACAACACATTACATCACATTTCACCACATATACATATTAACACATACCATAAGGAAGCACGTAAGCATACCTCAACTCCAAGCTGTGCTACACATAAAATGATCAACTAATAACACATGATACACAACATGTCATTACACATGGCATCCAAGGCATATAATACACATAGCACAAATAAGGCCTTAGCTACATCCTTACCTAATACGACACCAGTCTTAGAGCACTCTCCTACGCCTACTTAATGTTTTGACCGGTCTCACCTATAAGAGGGAAAAAACAAAGGATTAGTTTTCCTCCTACCAAAATACTGTTATTTCCTAATTTATTCTAAGGTTAGGGTTATAGATAAAATAATAATAATAATAATAATAATAATAATAATAATAATAATAATATAATAATAATAATAATAATAATAATAATAATAATAATAATAATAATAATAATAATAATAATAATAGTGACACTAAAAAAATACTAATATTGCTAAGAGTACTAGTAATAGTAGTAATATTGGAAAAGATGATAATATAAGGTTTGAAGATTTTACCCTAATAATAATAATGATACTACTAATAATAATAAGGATAATAATAATACTAAAAAAATCGGTAATAATAATAATAATAATAGTATAATTAAAAATAATATAAAATAAAGGCTTCGACCCTTCACCGAAATAATAATAATAATAATAATAATAATAATAATAATAATAATAATAATAATAATAATAATAATAATAACAACAACAACAACAACAACAACGACAACAACAACAACAACAACAACAACAACAACAACAATAATAATAATGATACTGATAATAATAATAATGGTATTAATCAAAAATAATGTAAAGTAGCGTTTCGACCCTGCATTGAAATACTACTACTACTACTACTACTACTATTACTACTACTAATAATAAATACTAATGATGATGATGATGATGATGATGATGATAATAATAATAATCAAAGTAGTGACACAATAGGGTCTCGGCCCTATATAGTAATAATAATAATAACATTAATAATAATAATAATGATATATAATAATAATAATAATATAATATAATTAAATAAATAAAGCTTAATTAATTAGGGTTTAAGGGTTGAGAGGGTTTAGGGTACCACCTTGGGTTGGTGGTGACTGGCGGCAGCGGCGACGGCGGTGGCCGGAAAAAGGGAAGAAAAGAGAGATAGTTGAGTGCTGGGAATAGGAGAGGAAGAATGAGGGTGGAAGTTGGGGTGGTAGAGGTTGCCCAGGTGAGGAGGGTTGGAATGAGGGTGGTGGTGCAGCCAAAGGTGGCGGTGCACGGAGGCAGTTGTGGTGGCCAAGAGTGGAGGAAAGGGAGAAAGAGAGGAGGAGAGGGAGGAAGGGAAAAAGAAGGGTAAAGGGAGGTAGAGGAAGGTCTGTAGGGTAATTTGGGAGGTGTAGGAGGTGGTGGTTGCAGTGGAAGTGGCGGCAAATGGTGGTACGAAGGGCAGCAGAGGTGGAAGTGTGGTTGATTGAGAAGGAGACTTTGCACCACCAGGGTGGCTCGTGTAGGGAAAATCGAGGGAGGAGGGAGGTGTAGTTGGGTAGAGGATGATGTAGGGAGTGCTTAGGTGGGAGGCGGCATTGGTCGACAGTGATGGGACTAGAATCTGATTGGGCGGTGGTGCAAAGGGGAAAAATTTTGGCTGCGAAAAAAACTCGATCAAGGCTGTCGATGGGTGTATTTTTAGGGCCAAAAAAAGGAGGATAAGGTCAGAGGAGGATGGGAGAATAGGGGCAGGTAGGTGGGAATGCTCTAGCTGCCGATGTCAGGCCGGCGCAGGCATGTTTCATGGCAGGGATTGGCCAATGAGGAAGAAATGGCGCGTGAGAAAGGAGGAGAATTAGTTGGGTCAAACGGCAGGCGAGTCAGGGGGAAGGAGAGAGGAGAGATGGCCTGTCAGTAAGCATGGCCATCAGCGAGATTCTCAAGGAAGGTTAGGGGAGAGTTGCAGGTCGACGGGGGAAAGAAGAAGGAAGGAGGAAGAAGATATAAGGGTGGACCGGGCTGTTGGGAAAAAGAAAAGAAGGAAAGGGAAAGGGAACCGGCCGGCTGGAAAAAAATGAAACGTAGCGTGCTGGGCTTTGCCAAAAGAGGAAGAAAAGGAAAAGGTTTGGGCCGCGGGAAGACAGGCCCAATTCAGGGGAAAAGAAGAGAAAAAGAAAAGAAGAAATAAGAGGAAGAAAGAAAAAGGAAAAAGAAGAAGAAAAAGGAAAGAAAATAAAAAGGAAAAGGAAAAATAGGTTGGTTGGGGTATTTAGAATATTTTGGTATTTTGGTATATTTAAAAATAATAATATTTAAATAAAATAATATTTAATTCCCTTTTTAGGCTAATTTAGGATTTTTGAAAGATTTTTGCCTAAATTCTATTTTAATTAGCAAATCATTCAAATTTTTTCCTACTTAAAATATTTATTATTTTCTCCTTGATTTTCCCTAATTAATTTCGTTTTATTTTAATAAAAATAATTTATTTAATTAATTTTCCTATTAAATCCTTATTTTGCTAAAATTTCTAAAATTACGGTTTTGGGGCATTTGAGATTAGATGTCCAAGGTGAGGAGGGTACTATGTGTCTTATACATTAGTATGACTAGAGTGTTGTTATGCCTTTGGAGGGTACCGTGATGCCGTGTCCATCGGTATGACCAGTGTGCTTTTATGTCTCCAGGTTATTATTGTATCCCTCTCGAGTAAATAAAAATGAAAATGATCTGATTAGATTGGAATGATTATTATTGGATTGGTTTTGGTAGTATCTTTCGTGCTTAATTGTGTTGGTATTATTTCTGTAAGTATACTTGTGATGTTATGAATTTTATTATACTGTACCTGTAAGTACACTTGTGACGTTATGTATTTTATTATACTATACCTGTAAGTATACATGTAATGTTATTGATTTCATTATACTGTATCTGTAAGTGTACATGTGAGGTTACGGATTTTATTATATTGTATCTGTTAGTACACATATGATGTTATGTGTTTTTTTATATTGTACTCGTAAGTACACATGTGATGTTGTGGATTTTGTTATAACTTACCTGTGATCATACCTATGATGTTATAAATTTGGTTGGGATTTTTGTTGAGATAAGAGTCATGTTGTGAATGTTATAATTGTTATGCTGGAGTTTGGGTTCTAATTATTACTTCTAAGAGCATCTCTAACATGTTAGTTTGGTAAGCTTTCAGTCGTTTTAGACAAATGAAAATGAGTAGTATGTAACCTTGATGGAATTTGACTTTTTGAATGATTACTATATATCAATCCTTATACTAATACTTAAATGTCTTGTACATGTTAGTTGTATACCTTGCATGTGTTCCATGCTATTTTTTATTTTTTATATTAGTTTGGTGTGAATGGTTATTCAGTATCATAGTATTGATGGGTTTAGTTTCATGGTCCCTTACCTATTCAACGAGCAGTCTTTACCTTATAAGACTACTTTGAGGGTAAGGTCTGAAGACTTCAAATAAAGGGTTGAGAGTTAGGACTATCCAGTGTTCGCCCTGACTTCTTTTGATCTAGATATTTCATGGACTCTTAAGTCCCCTGCTATTTCCCTTTGTTATATTACAACTCTTTGCTTGATCTTTTGTATTTATTAGAATAATGTAATTTGTAATGAAATTTCTATCCTATCTTTGTTATAATGTTATTTAAGTAAAGTAATATTTTAGCCTTAGAACTTAGTATAAGAACGATAGAGGATGGCAGACTTATACTTAGTGTGGTGGTAACACCTATTGATTTTATTTTTAACGCTTCTACAAAATAGAAATTTTTAGTAGTAAAAATGGAGGTGTTACAACCAGCCAATCCAATAATCATCTCAAACAAATAATTATTATTTATGTTTTTAATTTGCTTGAGGGGAGATCATATAAATCCGGAGATACTAAAATACTCCTGCCATATCAACACACAAAGGCAACCCAATATCCTACCAATTATTAACTTACGGATAATAAGGTACCCAGGTCGCACTGGCATATGAATAAAGTAAAATAATCTACCTGACAATGGTACATAATTCATAAGTATGAACACTCTCTAAGAGGTCCGCAAAATTAAATAAAGTAAGATATTGAGCCTGACTGAGGCGCTAACTCACACCAACAAAATCCAAACTAATAGTGGGATAAACCATGTCTTTAGGCCAGTTACTCCTAAAGAGCCACCATTAATTCCCAATATCGAGGTCTTGACTTTAAATTTTACTATTTTGTTAAGTTTACCACAAAATCACATAATAGACAAATAGATCTAATTTCTATACTTAACCATTTTACTTATTTTCAATTATTCAAGACAATTATAAAAAATTATTATTCATTTTAAACACTAAGTTTATTTTATTTAATACTTTATCATGAAAAGGATAATCCATAATAATTTAAAATACTTTGCATGCATATAAATAATCAGGCATAATAAATGACTATTTTATCCTTATGCATGATTTAGCACATGAAACCTAACTCTAAGGTCTTGCATATGTGATAATAACCCTATCTCAACAGTTTCTATTTCTAGAGCTTATAAACACTAATTTTACAAATCCATCATAAATTTTCCTATAGGGCTAAAAAAATCACTAAATTCAATATACATCCCTAGAACACTAATATTAACAACGTATTCAGATTTCGTGGTTTAACTCTACCATTTCACACATGTGATAATAGCCTTCTTATTTTAGGGTTACCATTCCCAAAGAAAACCATTTTCATACTTTATCAAACTTAGGTCATTCATAACTACTCTAAATACTTCGTATAAATTCCTTAGCATACTTTAGGTGATATAAAACCTTAAAATTTCATGATTTTAAAATTTAATCCGGATTGACTAAAATATCATTATTTATAACAAAACCCTTATTTTATGCAAATCTTATATGTTTGGTAATACTATCCCCAAATCTCCCATTTATCTTCATATATTTTATTGTACTTATTTCATACTCATCATACCTTAATAAATCCATGTTACAATCATATATCACCCCGAGAGTTTTTTCACTTAAAATAACAATGTGGCACAATCTTTACTTACTCATTTTCTATCATATAATATCAATTACATGTCATGACATTAAAAATCATACATTAATTCACATAATAACAATAACATAGTATAACACATCAACATTTATAACACTTAGCAATCAAAAACCCTAGACTACGACAAGTTTCCTTATGAAAAATGACTCTAGTCTTTATGCACTCTAATCCTATTTTTCCTCCTCCGAAACCTCAAAAAAATCACCCAAGAAATCATAATAAAACACCATTAGAATTAAACCACATAATTAAGGAAATGTTAAGGAAATGGAAGGGTGTAATAATGGAGGATTAAACCGAGACTAATCAGTTCGGGAGAACTTGCACAAAGGAGCAGCAAGGTGGCGAACCAAGAGGGGTGGTAGCAACGACACAAGTTGTTGTTGCTATAGGGGTGTAGCAGCAATGGAGGCCAAAATAAGTAAGGGGTGGTTGTAGTGGAAGTTGGAGAGGAGGGAGGTGTGGCTATGGTGAATGTGGCTACAACTAAGGAAAGGAAAATGAAGGAAGGTGGTTGTGAGGTGCTTGGATAAATGGTGGAAGTGTACACCTACTATTTTAGCTGATGGTTGGGGGTGAGGTCCGACCAAAGGGGGGTGATGTTGTGGTGATAATGGCTGAAGGTGGAGGTGGGTAGTTTTTGTGATTGTTGCCGAGTGAGGGTGGGTGGCTTCAATGTAAATAGAAGAAGGTAGGGGGTAGGAAATGGTGAGGTTGGCCATTGGTAATAGGGGAGAAATGGCAAAGGCTGTTAGTGGTGATGTTGGTTCCTTGATTGAGCTCATCGGTAGTGGGTTTTTGAGGTTATTTTGGTGACAGTAAGGAGGGGAAAGAAAGAGGGATGAAGGATATGTTGGTGGTGTAAATTTTAAACAAAAAGCTGAAGGAGAAGGAGGTAGGTTCAGGCATTAAATGTGCCTTATATACACATGTATGCACACAGGAAGGACGAGGGGTAGGTGGTGTGATCGGCTAAATTTTCAACCCAGACCCTTAAGCTGGGATGGGGGAAGTTGGTGGGGGTAGAGGGTAGGTGTGGCAGGGGGTCATGCACGCAATGTTAAGGGAAGAGAACCGGTTGGGGTAAATATATGATGGGAAAGAGAAGAAAAAGAAAAAGGAGAAAAGGGAGATGGTGTGGGTTTAGATTAAAAATAATTTTAGTTAAGGTATTAGGATAAATTAATTAAATGATCATCCGAGATTAGGTTTAGATTAAGAGAGTTATTAATAATCCAAGATAAAAATTAGGGTTAGGCTAAGATTTAGGACTAAGGAGTTAGGGTAAGATAGAAAAATAATTTTTTTGAGGCTAGAATTAAGTTATGATATTAATTACTTAGAAATATGGATAGTTAAAATTTGGGGTATTAAAACACTGCTATACACCAAGTCATATTGGCACATGAAAGCAACATAATACCTTTACCATCGAACCTAGAGAAACTATGGTAAATTTGGTCACATTAGTGCACACATGCAATACAATATCCTCCAACCTAGGTCATGTAATCCTTAAGTATCAATACCTCCTATAGGGTTCGTAGGTAACCTATAGAGTAGACTAGGGATTTATTGGGGCACAAAAACACACCAATTGTAATACCCTAAAATTTATCTAATCATAAGAGCTTAACCAAATCCTAATCTTATTTCAGATAATTAATATTTTAACCTAACTTCAATCCTGGATGATTAATATTTTAGTCATACCTTAAGTCCTTAATTTTAATTTTTTAAACTTAATCATAACCATAAAATCCCACACTTATTTTTCCTTTTCATCCTTGTATGTGTTTCCTTCCCTGTCCCAAAAAAATCTCCTTGCTTAGATTCTTCCCCTACAACCTGCCTTCGTAAATTTATCACCACCACCATATCCTATCTTACCCATGGGATCTATCATTATATATATATATATATAATAACCCATCATAAAATCCTTCGAATTATATTTAAAATTATGTTGATATAAAATAAATGAGTTTTGGCTTTGGAAAGGGTTTGAAATTTTAATAAAGTTATGAATTTCAAGCTCACCGATCAACTAGTTTGGCTAACTAATTGACCAGTACATTAATAAATTGGCAGTTTACATTGTGGTGAAGTGGGTGTGGTTGGAAGGTTTATCATAATAATTGAAAATTGTGTGATCACTAAAGGAAGATTTATAATATGGTTTATATTGTGTGGTTATGATGCATTTACTATATTATTATTCTTCCATGATGTTTATGCAATCATGCCTTGTTGTATTACTACCATGAGTCTCAGTGTTATATATGTTAGAGTGCTTATCACCATACTACTATGCGACTTCAATGTACCACATGAGCCCTTACCATGTTTTAGGTAGTGTATTTTACCAGTACTTTACTATATTGATACTACATTTTTATGGTCACTCTGATGATTCAGCTTCTGGTTCAGTGAGAAGAGGATGATATGCAGGGTTACGATTCTCAGTTAGAGTATGTTGAAAATGATATTATGGGCCAGTAGCTGGAAATTGCTTGGGTATTCAAGAGTTACTTTCTCATGTAGTTATGAGATACACTAATCGGTTAGATGTACTTTTATCCACTATGTTAGGATATTTGTAGGTTTTCCTGGTTATTTAGACTTATAGATTTGATTCCTATATTTGGATTTTATAAACTCTCATACTCCCTTCTCTCTATATTATTGCTATTCTTATCTTTATCACTATTAGTATTGTAGTATTATTAGTTGAACGTGCATTCTTTCATGGTTGTTCCATTTTTTCTTGCATCATGCATGAAATAGGTGATGATCACACTTCTCTCATGGTTGATGTGGTGATAATATTACCTCATTTTAATTTTACAAATGCCTCCGCATTGTCTTCAAAACGATTTTTTTTTGTTTAAAATTTGAGGGTGTTACAATATATATACCCCTCCAAAACTCTTTGTCTCATTTAATATCCTCACCTAACTCCTTCTCTCCCTCCATTTTTGTTAAGCACCATAGCCTTAAACACCCCCTTCTCCTCCTTCCTTTCCTGCCCTATGCATCATCGCCATTCATCACCACATCACTCACCACCACCAACCCATCAAGCACCACTATTTCCCTAGAAACCAACCACCACTACCTTACCATCATTCCCCCTCATCGTCACCCAACCATTTCCATCCGACACCATTAATTTTTCCTCTCCCCATTATGATCTATTTTATTTTTTCAAGGCACATGGCCATACACCATCGCACGCCCCAACTGTTCCTCTTTTGCATGGATTCATGCACAACCCATGCATGCCTTTTCTTCTTGCATGTGTTTTGTGCACGTCTATGCACACCCTTTACCCTTCACCCACAATTATTATTCCTTCTCAACTCATGCATGCACTACATGCTTACCCATTCCCCTTCAACATTTCTCTTGGCACAACCATGCCTTCCTTATAACACAACCTACACTCCACTCTAGCACCACCGTACATTCCACAATATCCCCACACAACCTAAACTTTTCCACCTATTTTGGTGATCCCATTTTCCACCTCTTTTACCTTAACTTTTCTCATTTTTATTATTAATTTCTAATTATGTATTATTCTCGTTTTCATAGGTGACTTTTTCGGTGATCTCGGAGGAGATGGGTTGGGTGTACATACTTTGAGACTAGTGTTCTTTTTAGTAAAGATACACATCGTAGTTATGGATTTTATATGCAACGTGTATTTTTTTATGTAATATCATGTTGGTAATAATTATATGGATTATGTTCTTATGATAATGCTATTCTATGACATCTTGTGACATCAGATGAAAAAATGAGAAAAATGTGAAAGTATGCATTGGTGTATATTGTTGGTTGGCATGAATCTAAATACATGGTATCTATATATAATTGAGTTTATGTATTTCATGATGATATATATGACAAAGGTTAAAATTCATTAATATTGAGACTCATAAGGTCTTTGTGAAAATAGGAGTGGTTTCGCTATTGTAAGGACATTATGGTCATTTGATGATAATATGGAAGATAATCATGGCGTGATAAGTTTTGAGGGTGTTATAAATTATGTAATAAATAATGTGATCAAATAATTATTGAGTAAGACACAAGTTACCTAATATGAGATTTTGAGGCTTTCAATAAGAGAAGGATATTTAGGTTAATAAGGATCGAATATGGATTTCTTGTGGTTTTTAAAATGGGAATAGACTTTAGATATGTTAATTAGGATACTCGAGATATTCAGGATAATGTTGAGTATCATAAGTATAATAACATGAGAAGTTATGTTCACCTTATAAAATTTGAATTTCTCAGGAGAATTAAAGACCTTTTCCTTAGGGATTGCCTTGATAACCATGTAGTTGTCCTTTATGTGTTTTAAAAATATGTTGTGAATATGTACATGAGTTTTTCATGATGATATAGATATAACAAAAAAAAAACTATGAATAAGGTAATAATCATTTAAAGTAAAAGATCACGTGAGTCGGGCCAAAGTATATTGTGTGTTCACTCCATCGGATGATAATACTAACTCTAAAGAGTTCTTCCCTAATAGGTGTATTAATTCATTCCATCAGATTAAGAATAGTGGAGCCATAAAATCAAGGTGAATGAGAATATGATTATGATATAAGTACTAATGAATAAAATATTAGTTACCTAAAGTGAAAGATTGTGTGAGTCAGGATCGAGATATTGTATTTATTTCATTAGATAATAATAGTAGCTTATGTATGTTATTTCCTGAGAGGTAATTCAAACCATTCCACCAATTTAAAAATATTGATCTAGAGCTTATTTCCTTATTATATGTTGCATCTGTTACACCAGACAATAATAGTAGTTCAGGTGTATTATGTCTTCAGAGATACTTTAGTTCATTCCACCAGATTAAGAATAATGGATCCTTGAACTCAATGTAAAGAAAAAGTATAGATCTTGTTTATATCTAATTATGAGCCATGGAATCAGTATTTATCTTGCATCGCTTTATTTTCACACGCATGTATGGCCATCTTACTCAATACATACCGTACTGATTATCCTTTTCATAGGTGTTGCTTATTTCTATGAGTAGACAACCAATATGTTTTTTATGTAGGTTGATGATGACTCTTTGGATAATTTTGCTGCATATAATGCTTTATATTTGGCAGAGTGATTCTTATGTATCGGGGTTGGGTGTAAAGTCACATTATTTAGTTATCATTTTTGGTTTAGATATCTTTTGAGATTGCTAGTTCTCAACGTATCCCTTTTATGTATTTTTAATATTATACTCGTAGTTAATCTCCAAACTATTATATAATGTTTATAGAAGTTCTCTTATTATCTACTTATCATGCTTTAAGTCATAACTATTTGCCTTGTATTCAATATAAAGATGGTACGGTAAGCCAGACTTTATGTCGAATATGGTGGCAACACCCAACTATTTTGATATTATACTTCAGCTAAAAACTAAAATTTTTAGTAGTAAATACTAGGGTGTTACACCAACGAACCAACTTAAATCGAGGGCTAAATCCCATATTTATGGTAGTTAACCATAGAGAGCAGCCATTACCAAACTTGACGTCTTTTACTTTAAATATTAATATTTTATGAGGTTACAAAAAAATTTCATATATTGCATAAAAAATCCATTTCAATACTTAATAAAATTTTATTTATTTCCAATTATCCAAGTCAACCCCAATGTCAAAAATCCAAGTCAAAGTTAAAATCAATACTAAGGTTAACCTATCGATATTATAAGGTCACCATATGTCCTAATTATTCTCATTAGGTTGAAAATAACCAAAATGCCTTTAAAACCCTAATTACACAATTATTGCCGAATTTTGTACCAACTATTATTATTATGATGAGAATTGATCATGAAAAGGATAAAAGGCTTTTCTTTACATTATTTTAGTACGTTGATAATATTTAAGACTCAGCGATTGACTAGGTTTCCCATTTTGCATGCCTTTTACAACTTACGTGTACAAACCCACATCATGTATTTCTAACATGTCATATATTTTCCATGCAACGCATGCATACATAGTTATATCATGATGCAACATTTAAGATGACAATTAACATCATGGTACACATAAGGAAGCATTTATAACCCTAGAGCATATGAATAGCAATTATCGTATTTTAACCCTAATTATATGTGCATGCTTTTATGCTATTTATATGAACCCTGGCTATATATCTGATGATAATCATGGAATTATTAAGATGATATAAACATAATAACTCAACAAGGTGAAAACCTAAATAAAACCCTAGATGGGCACACATTAACCACTTAACATACTATGCATGCATATAGCTTATAATTAATGGTAGTTTAAACTTATTTACTAAATATTTAAGAGCAAGCTGTCATCTTATCATACAATTCAAAACACTTGTATAATATAAAACCCTGACATGATTTTAAATTAGAATAACCTATCATGGTCGAGCATAAATTCTAATGTCTCATGAGTAATTGGATTTACCTAAATCCAAGCTACATAAAAGCACAACAAGTTATCTTCTCCATCTCTTAGATTTCCTAAGAAAACAATACCCAACAACATATATATTAGCATCTAATCATGATACAAAAATTAAACAAATAAACCAAAAAAAAAGGATAGAAAATAACCAAGGATGCTATGCGAGGCAACAACGCAACAAGGGTACAATAATGATACAATATCACATAGAGGATGGATGTGCGATGATCTGCACATGGGAAAAGCATAGATGCTCGAGGATGGGTGCATGATTTACACCAAGAAAGGCGAACATGTGTATTAAGAGGAATGCACAACGTGTGAGGAGTGAAGTACAAGAGTTATGCGTAAGGTTGTGCGTGTGTCATGTGAGAAAGGACATGATCATGCGAGAGGGTGCATGAGCTATGGGCTCAAAAAATAAAAAGAAAAAGAAAAAGAAAAAGAAAAAGAGCACAAATTGAAAGGAAAAGAAGCGACTTGGGATGGTGATGGTTAGGTGACAATAAGGGGGATTGATTGGGCGGTGGTAGTCGTTAGTTATTAGGGAAAATGGTGGTGCTTTGTGGTTAGTGGTGGTGAGTGGTACATTGATAAGGGTGCTAGTTCAAATGAAACTTAGAGGTATAGGGCTGGGAGGAAATGAAGGAGAAGGGGAAAAGATGGTTAGTTTGGATGATGCTAAAATAAGAGAAGAGGGAGGCTTATATGGATGATGGTGTGTGCCTATTCTGGATCATCACTCTTATAGCCCTTGGTGTATTTTTTTTTGTTTTTGTATGGAGTATATTATCTGTAACTCATATTTATGTATTATCTCTCATTTTTTCTATTTTATTCTAGTTGTGTTTTATTCTGAGCATTAGCAATTGGTATAAGAAAAATGAGGGAACTGAACCTATGCTAAGTGTGGAGATAATACCCATTAATTTGGTAATTAATGCTTTCATAAAATGAAACTTTTAAGTAGTAAAAATGGTGATGTTATTGTAACACCCCCAAATTTACTACTTAAAAATTTTGTTTTTGTAGAAGCGTTAATTATAAAAATAATGGGTGTTACTGCCACACTCAGTATAAGCTTGGCATCCTTTGGCATCATTATAATAAGTATTAAGGCTAAAACATCACTTTACTTAAACAATATTTATAACGTTAGAACCAAATAGAAATTACAAATTTATTTTGTCTTGATAAATACAAAAAGATAATGCAAAACTGTTACAATATAACAAAAGAGGAAATAACAAGGGACATAAGAGTCTACAAACTATCCAGATCAAAAGATGCCGGAGCAAACACTGATAGTCCTAATTCTCAACCCTCTACTAGAAGCCATCAAGATAAACCCTCAAAGTACTCCTCCAAGGTCATCACTACCTATTGAATAGGCAGGGGACCGAGAAATGGAACCCGCCAATACAACAGTACCGAAAAAATTATTACACTAATACCAACATGTAAGGCCACGTAAGGCACAAAAGGACATAACATAGGTATATCAAGGAAGCATACGATCATAAATGGGTACATTTGATATAGTTAAAAGAAATCCAAATACCAAGGTAAGGCACTAAGGTAACTACCAACACAACCATCCATAAATATTCCAAATACTAAAGTAGGGTGCAAAGGCAACTACCGAATCTCATATCACAACATGTAGCATGCAATGACAGTTATTAAAAACATTAAATCCAGAAGAACCCATTAAAATCTTCACACAATGATTATTTCAAATTTTAGTTACTCGAGGGGGATACAATAATAACCCGAGGGCATAAAAGTATACTGATTATACTGGCACACAAGGCAACATGATACCCTCCAACCATCTAACCCAAAGGCATAACAACACTCTGGTCATACTGGTGCACAAAACAACACAGTACCCTCCATACCTAGGTCACCTAATCCTTAAGTATCGATACCCCCTATAGGGCCCGTAGGTTACCTGTAGAATAGACTAGGGCCTTACTAGGGAACAACTGGCACACTAGAAAACCAAATAAATCTAGGACTCCTACCTCATCTCTAGCGTAGCTAGCCCTAGAGAGAAACCATTCCCAAACTCGAGGTCTTCCACTTTATATATTATTATTTTATGGGGTGACCATAGATATCACACGTTGCACAGAAATTTCTTTTTTATACTTAGCCATTCCCCTTTATGTCTAATTATTTAAGGTAAACCCTAAGGTCATATCTAGTTATTTGCAAAAGGTGTATTAAGTCAAAATGACCAAAATGCCCAAAAACTCCATAATTCACCATTTTATCCATATTCATATCAAACAACATTATTATGAGCCATTTATCATGAAAATGCTAAAGGATAATTATTCATGATATGGTAGCATGTGACTAATCTTTATGTCTTAATGACTGACTATGTTATCCTCTTTTCATGCATTTAGTAAATTATGGCTATAGCCTAAATCATACATTTCTAAGGTGACATATATTTCATATAACACATACGTGTAAATCTATAGCATATTATGTCATTCAACCAGGTAATTAGCATCACAGTGTAGGAAAGGAAATACCTTAACTCTAGAACATGCGATTGACATTTATTTCATACTAACCTTAATCATGCGTGCCTTTTTTATAATATTTAATTCAACCCTAGTTATTAAGCAAAGATAATCGTAGTACACTTATCATGGTAAATTGCATTATAAGGTTGCGGGGTTTCAAGTCTAACAATCCATAGGCATACATATGTAATTTATTCATCAAAGCACACATGCATGTATTTTTGATCAATTAATATGTTAGAAAATATGCTAAATATTTAGTATTATGCCATTTACATTCATGCTTAATCATAACCCTTTCATTTTCATTCTAAAATTTTTGAAGTAAAATACATATATATATTTCTCTAAAAATGAGTCATAAATAATACCCTAAGCAAAACCAAACTATATGTGTTACCACATGATCTCACATCTTAGTAGAAGCATACGATTCACCTCTTATCCAAGAAAAAGAAATAATAAAGATTCACCTAATTAATCTCCACTCAATTTCTTCAAGCTCCTTACATTAACACAACCAACACACATATTAGCATATAACATAACACCAAAAATAATCTAAAATTAACTAAAATTAAATGGGAAAGAGGTTAGATAATTAACCTAAGTCAAATGGAAGCTTGAATTTATGGAAGTATAGAGGAATGTGTGGTCGAGCTATGGTTAAATTTTGGTGGTGTTTGGATAAGGTTTGGGGGTGAAAATAGGGGTGCACGGGAAAAAAAAGAAGTTGCACGGCCAGGCGGTGCAAAAGTTGCACGACTGTGTAGCACCAGTGTACAAAAAGTCGAGAGAAAAAAAATGCATGGCTAGGCTGTGCAAGAGTTGCACAGCTGTGCAACAAGGGATTTTAAGCATTGCACGACCGTGCAGCTGGCGGTGCACCTACCGTGCACTTTGCAATGTTGCAACCCACGATAGGAAGAATAAGGGAAAAGAGGCGGCCGTTGGCAGCGATGGTCGACGACGGCAAGGGAAAAGGTTGGGGCGACCTTGGTAGCTGGTCCACCGGCCAAATAGCGGTGAGTGGTGGCCGAGGTGGTGATAGGACAGCAACAGGGATGAAGAAGAAGAAAGAAGGAGGAAGAAGAAGAAAGAGAGGCCAGACAAGCAATGGATGACGATAAAAAGGAGGGAGTGGAAGGGTACATATATACTAGTATGGTGGCATGCCAAGGAGGAGAAAAATGGCAGGGGTGGCGGCGTGCAGACGGGAAATTTTGCAGAGGATGAGGGAGGGTGATGGTGGTGCATGAGGGTGACAAGGGCAATAGGCAAAGAGGTAGAGATTGATGAGGATGTTGTCATGGTGCACGAAGGAGAGGGTGTCATGGTGCAGTAGGGGTACAAGGGTGACAGGGATGATGGTGATTGAGCTGAGGAAGAGAACTCCCTCACGCCACAAAGTTGGTGCTGGAGAAGAAGGAACATAAAAGAAAAGAAAAAGGAATAAGAGGTTAGGAGGGGTAGAGCTGGATTAGGTAAAGTTGGATTAGCCAAAAGAAATTAGAATTAGTGAAAATTTTAGCAGGTTTTGATTTTGGTTTATGAATTACGATTTATCCGAGTCAAGGTTTTAGATTCGGCTGAAGTTTTGGGATTTAAGAAATTGGGTTAAAACTAAAATAGGATTTCTCATAAGATTAGAATAGGATTAAGATATAATTTATATGGTATTAGGTTAGCTAAAATTTGGGATATTATAGTTATACGGATGAAACTAGAATAGGTGTGATAGAAGGAAAATGAAAGAAAAAGAAGGAAGATGACCAAGGAAGGAGTTTGGTTCAGCAGGAGAGAAATGAAGTAAGGGGAGGTTGAGGCTGGGAAGAATAATGAACGAAAAATAAGACTAGGGAGGAATTATATGGCTGGTGGTGTGATGATTGTCTATGAATAGGAAGGTGAAGGTTGGCGTGAAAAATTGAGGGAGATAGGGGGAGGTGTTTGGTGGAGGAAAAATGAGATGGCAGAGGGATAACCTGAGAGAGGGAGATAATAGAGCTGTGTAAGTGATAAAATAGTAGGGGGTGGCGTCTCATAATAGGATTTAGTTAGTTTTATGTTTAGTTTAGTTACGTTAGGGTACCTGGTTAGAAAGATTAAATCAAAAAAATATTAAATTTTTACAGGTGGCATTTAAGAAAGAAAATAGAAAAAATAATTAGGACAATTTATTTAAGGATTTATTTGGATTATGGATTAAAGATTAATAAAAATAATTAAGCTAAGGTTTTAAGGTTAGGTTAAGAATAAAAGGTTAAACACATAAAAAAAAGGTTCTAAAATTTTAGGATGTTATAGATTTGATTTCAGTGTCCAACTTCTCCTTAAGCTCTTATGCTATATCTTTCTCTAGATCTACCTTATAATTATATATACATATATAACAACATTAAAGTATATATTTATAGTAATAAGCTCCCATTGAGGCAACAAAAAAAAATCATGTTTGAATTCCTTAACTAAGTAGCAACTGTCATCTTCAAAAGTATAACCTCATCATTATCTTAAACGCTATTTATATGATGCAACACCCATATAGCACTACCTTAAATTATATTATACTTGATTGATATTAAAAGGTACGTTTATTACAATGTGCATCTTTGTTTAAAGAAACCCATCATTAGATATCTTCACGGTTAAATATGTTTAACTTGAAGTATTGTAAGAATAGGCGACCTTGCCCATTTTTGATTAAAAACACGTGTAACACCCCTATTTTTATTGCTAAAAATTTTCATTTTGCGGAAGCGTTAATTACAAAATTAAGGGTGTTACCACCACACTCAGTATAAGTCTGGTATCCGCTACTATTCTTATACTAAGTGTTAAGGCTAAAACATTTATTCATTCAAATAACATGATGACAAAAGTCAGAATACAGAGAATAATAGATGAGTACAGTACTAGTTAAAAGCAACATCAATAGTCTATCAAAACTCAAAAGAGAAATTACAGGAGGACATAAAAGTCCAAAACAATTGGAAACCAGATAACAGAAGGGACATCGGATATTCCTACACTCTTAGAACCGACTGACAGCTTTCAACTGGACTTAGGAACTAACCTTTAAAGTCCACTACCCATTGAATAGGCAGGGGCCCACGAAAATGAACCTTTCAGTACTACAGTACTGAGTAACCCTTTATACCAAACTAATATGATAAACAACATGGAACACATGCAAGGATTACCGTTAACATTGTATAAGACATATACATACATATGAGGATTGAGATACAATAGTTATTCAAATAATCAAACTCCATCTTGGTCACATACTACTCATATTCACTCTTCTGAAATAGCTGAACTTACCAAATGGAAAACCCAGAGATACTATCTGAAGTATGATTAGAAGAAAACCCAAATATAATAACCATAAGGCATCATGATAATACATAGTATAAACACTAAGATATACATGAACTGGTCCAACATAATAATCATAACAGGTAAGCAATAGTCACTAGCTACATATTGTTCATGCATGCTTATTTAGAGTATAATAACACTTATCAACTAAACATCTCTAGATGCTTTCCAAGGCGATAATCAAAACCTACCCTACACCACAATTATAATCTTTACAGCATAATTCACGTCTCAACATTAACTCCAACTAATTACATAAGATCACGGGTATGTTTACAGATAAAATATACTCAAATCCCCAACCTTGCAGGCATATTTATAGGTACAATATAATAACCAATTACAGAATGTCACATGTATACTTACAGATACAGTAAAATAAAATCCATAACTTCACAGGTATACTTACAGGTATAATATAATGAAATCCATCACATCACATATATGTTCACAGACATAATACCAACACAGGTAGGCACCAAGGCTGCTACCCCAAAACCACAGGTAGGCACAACGGCTGCTACCGAAACCCTAGGTAGGCATAACGACTGCTACCGAAATCACAGGTAGGCACAACAACTACTACCAAACCAATCCAATATCCAATAATAAATGTTCCAATCAAATCATATCATTTCCATTTTTATTTACTCGAGGGGGATACAATAATAATCCGGAGATATAACAGTACACCGGTCATACCGGCGCACAAGGCAACACGATACCCTCCAACCATCCAACCCAGAGGCATAACAACACTCTGGTCATACTGATGCACAAGGCACATAGTACCCTCATCACCTCGGACACCTAATCCTTAAGTATCGATATCCCCTATAGGACTCATAGGTCACCTATAGAGTAGACTAGGGCCTTAATAGGGCACAACCGGCACACCAGAAACCCAAACAAATCGAGGACTCCTACCTCGTCTCTAGGGTAGCTACCCCTAGAGAGAAACCATTCCCAAACTTGAAGTCTTCCACTTTACGTATTAGTATTTTTATAAAGTGATCACAGATAACACACATTACACATTCATTCTCATTTCCATACTTATTCATTTTTCCTTTATTTTCAATTATCCAAGTCAACCCTACGGTTAACGGTATACAACGAAGTCAAAGTCAATACTAAGGTCAACCTACCAAAATTCTAAGGCCATCCTATGTCCAATTATTCACATTTGGGCGCACTAGGCTAAAAATGACCAGAATACCCCTGAGGCTAATAATTATCAGATTATCAACCATTTAAATACTAAATCCATTTTATTTATTAATCTGTCGTGAAAAGGCTGAAATAAAGTAATCTAATTATTTATTATACAATTTAAATCATCACTCATGTCAAAAGACCATTTTACCCTTACATAGATTTCTACCTATGAAATCCTATCATATACTTTTTGAAACGTACAAAACACATGACCGCAAAATCAACAATAGATAATACATGTTAGACATAATTTTCAGGATAAATATCATAATACACAAAAATGACTAAATTGCCCCTAGGGCACACATTCCTAATAATTTTTCCACAATTATTTCTAAACATGCTAAACTAATAATTATATACATAATTATCATACCAAATATTTTCCCGCCATTAGAATCATCTTTAATCATACTTTCGTATCCAAAATATTTTATATCAAATAACATGCTCATTTTTATCCGTTTTCATAATAATAATAATTAACACATAATTATATCGAAATAAATCATGCTAAACATATTTTATACACTAAAAATACTAATGTGCTATCACGCAACATTTAACATTTTAGTAAGGTATAACGGTTACCTAAATTCCAGCAAAAATGTAAAATTAGCGGTATCCACTAAAATTTATTAGGTCCTGCAAATTAAACTTTCGTACCTAAAAATAATACCATAAATACAGAATTAATATCTATCACATAAAATAATAATATTGTATAAAAATATTTATTTTTCTAAAATTACCAAAATACCCTTACAATTAATATGGTACCAAAATTTAACAAAACACCATGCAACTCACGCTACATGCAGCGTGAGTCACGCACGAAAAGAAGGGGGGCACGACTGCTGGTTGGGCGGGAGCTGGCCGGGAAAGGCAGGGAAAGAAAGGGTGGCAGAGGTGTTGGTTGGCAGAGCTGGTGGTGATGGCTAGGCTGGGCGATGGTGGGGCTGCTGGTTGGGCGACGGGAAGGTTGGGCTGCGACGCAGGGGAGATCGGGAGCTGCGATGGGGGTGAGGATGCCGGAGGCTGGTGCTGTTGGTTGGCTGCTGTGGTGGTGATGCGACGCTAGTAGTGGGCGGTGGATGCTGGTGGGCTGGCGAGGAGTGGTGCTATTGGGCGACTGGCTGCGATGGGGGAGGGCGATGGGTTGCGTGGCTGTTGGTGCAGGATGAAGGTGGTTACATAGGGGTTGTTTGGTTGGGAAAACCGACAAAGAGAAGAGAGGGAAGGAGGGGAAGGGCTGAGAAATGGGTGTTGGGGAGAAGGCCGAACAAAACCGACGGGGGAAGGGGTTGGTTGAGAGAAAATAGGAGGGGAGTTGCTTGGAACAGTGGGTCGGGGCTAGGGTAGGTTGAGGAGTGTATGTGAGTGTTATATGCAGGGCAACCAAATAAAATAGGGAGAGGGGCTGTTTAGGGTGGTAGAGTGTCGTGTGTATGCGTGTGTTGCAGAGAGGGAGTGTAAGAGTCTTGTTTGGTTGGGGTTCGGGGAAGGGCGCCGAAGTATAAGGGGGAAGGCTGGGATGAATAGTGAGTGGGGGGTGTTTGTTTGTGGTAGAGTGTGCGTGTATATATGTATATAAATGCAGAGATGAGGGGATGGTTGAGTAAAGTAAGAAAGTGAGGGAGACAGGGAGATTATTTACGGGGAAGAGACAACAAGGCAGAGGGGGAGAGGGAAAAGAAAAATATATATTATAATTATATTTTAAATTTAATTTAGGTGAATTAGGATATAGGATAGAAATATAATTCAAAAAAAAAAAATCAATTTAAGATAGGTTTAAATAAAACGAAAAAGATAGAAATAATCGGAAATAAATTTTAAGAATTTATTTTGAGTTACGGGTTGAGGTTATTAATAAAATAATTCGGATAAGATTTACGGATGAAAACTAGGATTAAAATAAATAGTCGGTTTCTATCAATTTTTTAACCTGATTATTTTTATATCTAAAACCGCCATATTAATACGAATTATAGTAACACTTTTAATTACCAAAAATAATAACACTTTTAATATTTAACCTCGTAAAATAATAATTATAACTAATCATACGATTATTAATTTATAATTAACATTTATAAAAAAACGGGGTATTACAACACGTTGGTATATGGTGAAATTATGTTATAAAACTAATATAATTGCCTAATAAACTACTTTAATAGTTTTATAAAAAAAACTATAATAATATTATAAAATTAAGGTAATAATTTTATTAACTAGTTTTTGAAACTACCATAATAATTTTATTAAACTATGATAATAGTTTTGCGAAGTTATTGTAATAGTTTTGTGAAACTACTATAATTATTGCATGAAACTTCTCTAATTATTTCATGAAGCTACTATGATAGTTTTATGAAATTAATGTAGTTGTTTTAGGAAACTACCATTATTATGTTTAATGAAACTAATATAATAAAACTACTCTAATTGTTTAATGAAGCCAATCTAATTACAAAATGAAACTAGTAGTTCTCAATGCTCATTGCAACTAGTAGTTTTTACTAGATACAACCCCTATATATATATATATATATATATATATATATATATATATATAATCCAAGAGAGTATGATTTAGCTAGTGGTTCTCGATTCTCATTGAAATTACCTTAATCATTTAATGAAACTATTCTTTCCTCGTTATAATTGAAGTACAAACCTAATTTAATTTAATGATTTATATAAAATATATAAATCAATTATGTAAGTCATTTTCCCCAATAACACCAATAATAAACATAAAAATAGTTTTCCAAAATAAAAAATATTGTGTAATTATATTAATTTATGATGAAAAGAAGATAAGCTTATCACCTTGTTTTTGTTTTAAAAAAAGGTAATGTTATAGATTTGATTTTTTTTCATAATAAATTTTTAATTTTCTTTTAAAAATATAATTTATAAATAAATTATAAACACCATATTTTTTGCCAATATAAATTGAAATTAATATAATTTAAGATCTATTATATATAATTTTAAGTTTTGTATAATGTAAATGTGTTTAATATACATATGTAATATTACAATTTTCATCACTATATTTCCTTTTAAAGTAAAAATAAAATAAAATAAAATGTCTAAATAATTTAGTTAAAAAATATAAAATAATAAATAATCTTTAATTTTCATTCATTTATATCTGTCCAATCTTTAGTTACATATATTAAAAAATATAACACGCATTTTTTAATCTTTTTTTTTTTAAACATTAGTGTAGATGCGACGAAGAGATCAAAACCTCGTATTGCTGGTGCAAAGTTGTATTATTTAATACATGATTATCTCATATAGTAATAAATAAATTACAACAATATTCGCCGCCCCCTCCCAATTTATGTTATTTTATATGTTACAGATGATGATACAGAACAAAACATTAGAAACCCATCTTATGGCACGCTAATACAAAATTATTCATACACGTTTAAATATAAATCTTGATGTGCATATACAGAACTGCAAATTATTTATTCTTATATATAACGTGTTTAGTAATTTCATTTATTTTATGCTCTACTTTCATGTACTTAAATACTTTTTAACAAAATATTTTTCATCATAGTATCAACATGTTACATAATACATTTGACATTACAATAACATATTTTATTATATAGTAATTGATTATATTTTATTGATATGAATAGATTATTAAAATATTGATGATCCAATATTTATATACGAATGTTGAAAGCTATGAAGAAACAATATATAAAAGCCGTTTCAAAATACTCTTCATGTCATATGTAAGGAAATGTACGAGAAATCCTCCTAAATTAAAGCGTTGCATGATCAGCTACATCCACATAATGATGTACGTGAGCATTTGGCCCAAAACATTCGATAATATAACAATATGTTTTGCCTTGTTTTACATCATTGAGAGGAAAAGTTATAGAAATTTGAACAATGGAAATGCTCATCCAATATTTAAATTGTATGGTTAAAATTATTATCTTACAAAAAATAAAAGGACCAGCATCTAAATTTGTACGACTATACATTTACGGCATCGTAGTATTTAATATTGGTTTTATATCGTTACATCTATGTTTTTCTAATTAGCTTATTATTTAATATTACTTCTCATTAATTATTAAAATATTAGATAAAATTACATTCAAACTATTTTTTGTACGTGAAAATCTAGCATATATATATATATAAACAAAGAGAGCGTGCTCAATTCATGCTGCTTACCATAATAAACTTGTATTTACATTGCTGTACACCTCTCAGGTTATTTATCCAGCAATCCAAAAGCTCTAAAGCATGAAGTCTATGACTTCCCCCCCCCCCTCCCCCTCCCCTCTCTCTTATTTGTTTTGGGCCGGCATGAAGTGTATGACTCTCATCGGTCACCAATATCAGCACGGGCAAAATATATGTTAGAATATCACGTGATTTCATTTATGAAAAATGTGATCGACAGTAGCAGCGAACATGATATCATATTGCAGACTAGCCGTGGCTGTTTAACTTCGGCCCACCCCAGCTGCCCACTGTGCCAATGGATCCTTACATTCCAGCTAATAAATCCTCTACAACTATTTTACAATTCAAGTGTTAGTGATTTAAAAAGTAAATATCGTGAGAGGGTCCTGATTTTTTATTTTATTTATTACACGTCCTCCAAAACTCATCGACGAGAATCAATATAGTTCGGTTTTGTTTGGAAAATCCACAAATGCCAACTTTTCCATGGCAGTCGTCTGAAATTTTATACATATTTTGGCAATATAATCTTACTGGACTTATATAGGTAAATAGTAACCGCAACGATGAGGACGATACAATTTGTCCGACCGACGCCTTCGATCTAGGTATTCATTGTTATAATATATATTCTAGGTTCTCACGGTTCCAACCATCAAATTTTTTTTATATATAAAACTTGATTATGGTAAACTTATATAAAAAATATATTATAGAACTAACATATTCTATATATGGGACCGCTGAGTGATCCAAGAATTTGTCCCCAAGAAGAGAAAAAGATACAAGGAAATCAAAGCATGCGCCATGCACAAAGTTGACCCGGATACTAGAAACGGAAAAAAATAATAATAAATTAAATATAAATATATAATAACCAATCAAATGCAAGTAGTCTTATATAATTGAATTCCGGCCGGGTAGTCTCCCATGCAAAAACTCGTCCCAATTAAAAATGCTACGGCGTCATTAGTGGCGGTTAACACGACGGCACGACTTCCTGATCTCTCCTTCATTGCCGGTAAGGACATCAAGCTTCTGCAACTTGGCCATTGCCTGGTTGAACTTGACGAGGAAATCAGAGCGGTTGGAGGCCAGCTTTCTAACGATGACCTTAGTACGCGGATCACTCGCCAACCGTTGGTCGAATTCGACGACGCCCTTGTTTGCTAAAATGGCTTTGTAGAAGCCGTTGTCGAAGGAAAACTGGCTTTTGGGAAATTGGTCGAGGAATACGGAGTTGTCGGATCCCTGTGGAGGGCATCTCTTCGTCAGCGATGCACGGAGGGTAGGGTTCATGCTTGGGTCTGGCTTCCCGGTGTTTTGATAGTTGTACAGACGGTCCTGGAAGTTGTTGCAGTGTACCGTTCCCACGGTGTGTCCGCCTATACGCAATTAAGAATGATGTATACATATATATTCTAAGCATTAGTACGTATTAATGTGTGTCTGCACCTGTAAATATTTCTCAGTAGTAGTTTGCAGGGGAAGCATGACATATACAAGAATGGATCGACGTTAATTAATCGATTACCGAGAAGATAGACGAGCTCTGCAACAGAAAATCCCCTCTTGGCAAACACGTCAATGGCGACAGACACCGGTGTTGCTGGACCAGGGAGGACCAAGGCATCGTCCTTGAATGAGACAAGGCTATCTCTTCTTCCCGTTTCGATATCGTACCATTTTCCTCCAGCCTAAACATGGGCGGACATCGATCAAAGTAATTATCAGCAGTACGTACACCACTAAAGTCTAAGGCTTCGTTTAGATGGGAGAGTTAATTTTAGGAGTAAGAATTTGTAAAGGGGTTTCTTTTCCTTCTTAAAACAATTACAAAACATTTATTATTTATACACTAAAAACCTTTATAAATTCCTATTTAATTTCCAGAACTACCGCGTCGGAACGAATCTCGTGGGTCAAGGATTTTACTTACCAAGTAAATGACAGCTCGGGTGGTCAGAACAATAATATCAGCACAAGAAACTACTCCGGGACAGAACTTCTCCACCGTATCTTTTATAGCATCAATAAATTCGAAGCCATCCATGTCTAGATTTGGAGGAGAGGTTTTCTCGGTCCCTTTTCCATCAAGCAAAACCGACGCATCACATCCCTTCAACATAGAGTAAGTATAAAACAACAAATGTTGAATTAAGTACGGACATAGTACAGTATATATGTATATATTTATATGTATGTATGTATGAGTATCATGAAAGTGCGTATGGCATGAACTCATCCGAGATGGAGCTAGCTAGGTGCAACTGTTACTTGAGAGACAGACAGCACAACTTACCCTGACCCAGCAATCATGGAATTGCATGCGGATGATGTCTCCTGCCATATCCGGTTCCTTGCGGTACTGCGATCTAACCATTCTGAATATGAATGACTCCACATCAAACTTGCCACATTTGCCGTTGTAGAAACCAAATTTGAGCTCACCGGCGGCATAGGCCTCGCCGGAGAGAACCATCAGAATGAGCCCCAAGGCTAGCACTCCGGAGGAAATACCCTTCGCCATCGTACGTGTACCTCCCCGGCCGCCCTCTTTCTCTGCTCTTCAATATTTTGTAGATTAGTGGTGAATCGTTTCTGCACTGAGAAATTAAGCACAGGTGTTTCCTCGTTATTTATAGTTATGAGTTCGACCGACGTTGCTTGATTGTACTAGCAGTGGTAGGTGTTGGCGAATCTCGTGAATCCTTTTATTAATCACCTTCATTTATGTATGTATATATATATATATATGTATGTATAAGACGGCCGACGGCCAAAATTTTGATCCTTCTCAAAGAGATCGGACCAGGGTATGCATTTCCTTCATATACAAGTCATTTACTTGCATGCACGATCCAGGACAAAGACTTTTCTGCTCCAAAAGGATCAACGTAACGTGCCTTCCAGTAGATATCCCCATTTAATTTATAACGTAGATATGTTTTCTTCATTTTTCGCCCCGCGTGCACTTGTGAGGGACACACGCCCTTATCCAGGCTACATTCTTAATTATCCGGCTTTACTTAAAGAAATCAAAGCCAGCCTGGTCTATCGTCTATTCATTTTGATGCAACAATCATGCGTACGCCCTATTATATTCATGTTGATTCAACAATCTATCAATCTCTTTCCTCTTCATATTGGAACTAAGATAATATGATAAAATTGTCAGAAAATTTTATTACCAGCCATTTTCCTTTTTTTTTTGGGTACAAATTTGATCATTTGATGAGCTGTTTAATAGATGATTGAAATTAAATATTAATTTACATGATTTTTCACCCATTAAATAAAAGGCACAACGTACGTAATCCATAATTAAATAATAATAATAATAATAATAATCTATTGTATATCAATCAAAAAATTATGGTGTAGTATCCCTATTTTTAGCACTTGAAAATATTGTTAAAAAATTTATTTGTGGAATTGAAAAGATTACAAAAGTAGGGCTCTAATTAAATAGATATAATATCAACTTGGAGACAAAAAGATATCTTGAACATGCCGGCACACAAAAGTAGTACAGTATTATACTATCTACCAACCTAAGAATACCAAGGTACCTTAGTTTTATTGGCGCACGAATAAAACACGATACCCTACACACAAGAACACCTAATCTATAATTATATGTAGCATCTAAGAAGTCCAAAGAACTAAATAGAGAAGATATATGACATAATTGGGGCACTAAGACACCCATTAAAATTCAAACCAAATCGAGTACATTAACTACATTGACACTAGGGTTGGCAATGGATTGAGTCTAGGAAAAACCAGATCCATTTATATTATCTAAACCTAAATTCATTGGGTTCAAAAGTTTAAACATAGATCCAGACTCACCTGATCTAGCAGACAAACGAGTCCTAAAATGATCCTATATGGGTTTAGTTATTTTTAAAAATTGTATATTAATAATTTATATAAATACAAATATATTTATGTTTTATATAGCTAAATATGTATTTTTTGTTAAAAAAAATCCTTAAAGTGAAATTATATTTATTTTAAAATAGTTACTTATTTTCAAATGGCATTTTAATATATTTGGAATAAAATATTATACATATTGATTATAAAGTAAATATATAGAAACAAAATAAAAAAATGAATAAGAAGTTCAAATAAAATTACGACAAAGATGATAAACATAATATATATTAGCATGTATGCACGAATTTATATACATTAAATGGGTCTGTTAAATCGGAGTCGGGTATAAAACTACTAGATTCATACGGAAATACATTTAGATATATAGGGATCCATACTCGATCCATACCTCCTGTATTCAAAAAATATAAATCTAGACTAGCTAAAAATAAGGCGGATCAATGCGAGATCCATTTCCAACTCTAATTGAGACACAAAGTATATATTGATGGTGACTTTCCTTATCTAATTTGCCAAAGTGCGTTGTGTGATTTGTCTAGCTAGTTTTTTACTGTGGTCATTCGGAGTTTAAGCTATAGCCCTTTCTAAAATAAAAATAAAAATAAAAAAACCACCTCAACCTTCTTTTATTTCAAAATTGTATGTTTTATTTAGGGATGAAATTTAATTAAACTCCAGATTAAAAAAAAAAAATCGACGCTCATATTTTAGGAACTGATATTGAGAATCGGCAAATAAATCATAAAATGTTTCGATCATATATATTGGAACTAAGTTGGAGCGTAATGTGGCATTTGTTATGTTTCATCCATCATAACATTATCAACTCAACATTAGAGAACAAATACATGGAAAACGAAACATGCAATACAAAATTGGATATTAGAAAGAAGAAGATTAATGAATGAAACAACCAATCAAATGCCAGCGATCGAAATCGTGGAAAACATTTCCCAGAAAACGTTTCAAAGAAGATTGCAATCAGTGGCCATTAACCCGACGGCATGACTTCCTAATCTCTCCTTGTTTGCCGGTAAGAACGTCGAGCCTCTGCAGCTTGGCCATTGCCAGGTTGAACTTGTCGAGGAAGTCGGAGCGGTTGGAGGCTAGCCTTCTCACAATGTCTCTAGTTCGTGGATCAGTTGCCAAACGTTGGTCAAATTCGATGACACCTTTGTGGGCCAAAATGGCTTTATAGAAGCCGTTGTCAAAGGTTGATTGACTGTTGGGATGTTGGTCCAGGAAGGCGAAATTGTTAGACCCCTGTGGAGGACATTTTTTCATCAGCGATGCACGGAGGGCAGGGCTCATGCTTGGATCTGGTTTCCCAGTGTTCTGATAATTGTATAGACGGTTCTGGAAGGTAGGACAATGCGCCACCCCGATAGTGTGTCCACCTGTGATTATATATTATATATATACATGGGATGGAATACCAAGTTACACCAGTAATTATGATTGTTTGTTTAAGTGTTAGTGCGTGTTTGGCAGGATATATATTTTTTTTTATAAACTAGTTTTTAATTTATTAAAATTAGTTTATTTTTATAAAATAAATAAATAGTGTTTTAATGACTTATAAAATATCATTTTTTTATAAAAAAAATTAGTTTATTTTTACCTAGAAGATAGACCAGCTCTGCAACAGAAAATCCTTTTTGAGCAAACGCATCAATGGTTGCGGGCACCTCTGCATTTGGAGGGGGGAGGGCGAAAGCCTCTTCTCTAACTGAAACAAGGCCATCTCTTCTTCCTGTTTCAACGTCGTACCATTTTCCTCCTGTCTGTTATTTTACATGCATGCAGGCATGAAAACGATCAGTTTTATGATCAATATACGTACACCACTATATTATGACAAATTGACGATCGATAAGTTTAAATATTTACTCGTCATTTCCAAGTAATAGAGATGAACAGTTGCTCTGTTTCTCTTACTTACCAAGTAAATGACAGCTCTAGTGCTGAGGACGACGATATCAGCACAGGAAACTACTCCGGGACAGAACTTTTCCACTGTATCTTTTATAGCATCGATGAACTCAAAACCAGGCATGCCCAAATTTGGAGGAGAGGTTTTCTCCGTATCCTTTCCATCAAGCAAAATTGATGCATCACATCCCTTCAACAAAGCGCGAAAATTAAATTAAAAACTACTCAGTAATGAACTGCAGGATGACGCGCGCGGGCACATAAATATGAATTTCTCGGGACACCTTACCCTGACCCAGCAATCATGGAATTGCATGCGGAGGATGGCTCCGGCCATCTCAGGATGCTTGCTGTACTGCCAACTGACCATCCTGAAAATGAATTTCTCAACATTAAAGTTGTCACATTTACAGTCGTAGAAACCGTGTTTGAGTCCACTGCCGTAGGCCTCGCCGGCAAGTACCATAAGAATGATCCCAAAGGCTAGTGTGCTAGAAGAAGTAGCCTTCGCCATGGTATGCAACAGTCTTCTCTTGATTTTCTCCAGAAACTTGTGTGAAGAACTGGTAAATTGATTCTGTGCCAAGAAACGCACATCTTTCCTCAATATTTATAGGAAGCATAGCTGACTGTTCGGCCTCCGGTCGTGTGGTACGTGATGGCATATCATCTTTGAAAAGTGACTTACTGAGATGCAGGAACCAGTACACAGGTTACGGGTCATAAACGTGCCTCCAAGTGGATATCCGAATTCTTTTATAACACAGGAGGAGCCATTCAATTGATTTTCTATCGTACTTTTGAGGGACAGACATCCTAATCCTAATCTACTTGAAGTAATCAAAGTCAGCCCAGTCTATTATATATCTTCTTATAAGAAAGTTACCGTCACTGGTGGCGTGCTAAACACAAGTCTGTTCGGGTTCTATTAAGAATGGGAGTAATCAGAAGATGGTGAATGAATAAATTCATAATACGGATTGGCTCACAGTGCAAGATTTCGAAAACATCAAATTTAAGTCAAGTATTTTATGCCCACCACCAAAATGCCTGACGGACTAAAGTTGACTGTGTGTGTGTGTGTATCGCACAAGAAAGTACCAGGATGCCTAACAGACCTACCAATCCGATATCCAACAGAGACAAAGGCTCTGTTTAAGGTACATAATCCGTCCATCTTAGGGGCATTTGGTATGGAGATGTTTGGGGGGGGGGGGGGAGGAGGAGTACCCTTGAACTTTGCATCTTTTGTGAGTACCACATCTTAAAATCATATTTATATTAACAATTGAAAACATAACAACACACGTGCATCCCAGTATTGGAGACCTTTTCCACACTTATCATCCTTAACTGCTCATTCGTTATTCAAACGGGCCGTTGTGTTTAAAATAATAAAATTTCATTAGCTATAGCTTTCACTACTTACTCCTTAGTTATACGGTTTAATTAGAGACAAACTTAAGTATGTCACAGAAGAATCAATCTCGCAATCATGCTCCTCGCTGGTGGATATATATAAATGTTTTCTGAACTTTTTTTAGTTCTGTCATGAAACGTGAGCACGTTGTGAACTCTATCCGTCTACTACCAGCTTCCAGTGTTCATCTCGTAAGTAATTTCTGAATGTAAATGAATCGCTGATGACCGTCATTTCATTGATTTGTTTATATATCAAACTTACCTTCATAACATAGGACATTGCCTACAATTAAGGGATTGTACATAGCTTACAAATATAAAAGATTATAGTCCAAGATATACACAATGTACATATATTCTAACACTCCCCTAAGGTAGAAGCAGATGGTTCACGAACGCTTAGACTGTCCTGAAAATTATTAAATAGTATGCGCGGAAGTCCTTTAGTGAAAATATCGGCTACTTGATAGCGAGAAGGAACATGTAGGACACACACCTCACCACATTTGACTTTCTCCCGAACAAAGTGGGTGTCTGTTTCTATGTGTTTAGTGCGTTGATGTTGAATTGGGTTTCTCGAGAGATAAATAGCACCGACATTATCACAATAAACTAGTGCTGCCTTGTGAACGAAACAATGTAGTTCAAGAAGGAGATTTCGAATTTAACAGAATTCGGAGACAACATTAGCAACTCCCCTATATTCAAATTCAGCACTAAATCGAGATAGGGTGGGTTGTCTTTTGAGGACCAAGATATCATATTGTCTCCAAAGAAGACACAATAAGCTGAGGTGGACTATCCACCCCAATCTACATCTGTATAGGAAGTAATGGACTGAACTATGGATTTATACAAATGCATACCATAATTGATTGTACCTTTTACATAGGGTAAAATACTCTTCAATGCATTCATGTGTTAAATCTTCAGATCATGCATAAAGAGACACACTTGTTAAACGACATATGATATATCTAACCTTGTGAGATACTTAAGTGCACCTGCAAACTAGCGGTAGTGAGTAGGATCATCACATGGATCTTTTGTCGAGGAACTTAACTTTTCTTTTGTATTAACAGGTGTGGGGCAAGGTTTGCATTGTGACATTCCGACCCTCTCAATTATCTCTTATGCATATTTCTTTTGAGAAAGAAAGAGTCCATGCTTGATTTGGGCTATAACAATACCCAAGAAATAGCTAATTGGCCCCAGATCCTTCATAGCAAATTTTGTGCTAAGAAGAGCCATAATTGATTGTCGAAGAGCATCTAATGAAGCAGTGAGAATTATATCATCAACATAAAGTAATATATAAGCAATGTCAGTTCCACAACAATAAATGAATAGAGAATGATATGATTTGCAATGAGTAAAACTAATATATAGTGGCAACATAGTCTACAAACCACTGATACCAAGAACGAGGGGCTTGTTTATGGCCATAAAGTGTGGGATCTCTGAACCCCAAAGGTTGATGCATATAAACTGTTTCATGTAGATTGCCATGGAGAAAGGTATTTTTGACATCCAACTAATGAATGGGCCAAGACTTAGACAATGTAATGCTGAGTACAATCTAAATAGTAGCCAGTTTGACTAGTGGGGTAAAAGTTTCATCACAATCAATTCCAACTTGTTGAGACCTACCATCACCTACAAGATAAGCTTTGTGTCGCTCAGAAGAATTGTCAGAATTCTTTTTATGCTAAAAAATCCACATTGACTAAATAATATTAACATTAGAGGGACAAGGTACTAACTCCCACGTCTTATTTTCAAGTAAAACATTATATTCATCCAACATCGCAGATTTCCAATTTAGGTCATTAAGGGCACCCATGAGATTATCGGGTATGGGCGATATAAACTGAGAAGTAGTGGCACTTAAGGCTTGGTATTTGGGGTTCGGCTTAAAAATTCCATATTGGATCCTAATAGTCATTCTTTGGGCTATTTGAGGAGAATTTTGGCATGTGAGTTGAGAAGCAGGTTAGCTAGAATTTTGAGATCTAGGTTGTGATGGTGTTGGGGTTTTGGGCTGTGAAGAGTGGGTCATGTGGAGTGGAGTTGGATGGGCATTTTCTTGTGCTTGTTGTGAAGGCAATTGGACAGAGGATAGAGGAGTGTGCTGAGACTGTTTAGTTGGGCTGAAAGAATTCCGTGGGGGCACGCAGAGGAAGGGTGAGTTTTGGGCTTGAACTAGCGGATTGGGCCATGAGTTCTTGAGTTTGAGAGGAGGCTTGGCTATGCATATGATGAATTAGCCACGTTGAAATACCTTCATCTAAAACATCATAACTTGTAGAACTCGGTGAAAATAATTTAGCAAAAGGAAATTATCTTTCATCAAATTGGACATGATGTGAAATTATGATTTTTTGACTCGATAAATCATAGCATTTGTAGCCCCAATGTTTAGATGGATACCCCAAGAAGACACATGGTGTGGATTGGGGTTGAAGATTGTGAATTATGGTGGAAGGGAATAAAGGATAAAATAATCACCCGAAGACTCGAAGATGATAAAAGGATGGATTTTTCAGATAAAGAATTATTGTTGGAGATTTGTATCCTAAGATTTTTGTGATGTGTGTGGGAATGTGGAATTATCAATTATTTAACAATAATGATCAATTATGTTGGAATTAGGAAGAAGAAGGTTTGAAAATGGTGTATTCACGGTGAAGATATTCGTATATAGTAGAGTAATGATGATGATGATTCAAATTTGATGGATGAATGATGAATTTGATTTGACAATGATGAGATGACAATGAGGATGATTCAATGATTAGAGTTTGATGATGGATGGTTTGTGGGTTAGGATTAGGGTTAGGGTTTAGTTTTGAAATTAGGGTTAGGGTTTAGAATGGTAAATTGGGGTTAGGGTTTTTCAAATTAGGTCTTTGATTTTGGGATGTGTTTGGACAATGAATATGGCTAGAAGGACATGTGTTATGTATTTTAGAAAGATAATACTCAATCTCTAATTCACACAGACGAAGAGATTAAGAGTTTTAATATTACTCGTTCATATAGATTTGATTAAAATTGAGATAAACTCACATAGAATTCAATACTTGCAATTTGCATTCAACTTCAATCCATTCAATTCCATATCTCCAATTGTGGTTCTATGGATTTATATAGCCAAGCTACTGATTACAAGATCCTAGAAAAAAGATATAATTCCTCAAAAGATACCTAGCTAAAATATACTAGAATATAAAATATGTTAAAAGATACTAGAATATAGAATATTCTTAAAAAAGATAGATTTATGGTACTTTATTCTCTAGCTAATATCTAACTATACTAATTAATTAATTAATTAACTGAATCAACTAATATGATCATCCAAGCTGCATATTATTTCCCCCATGCACGTATTCATGCCCTCCATGCATGCCATGCACATGCACGTATACGCCTAGTAGCTTGTATGGTACGTTTCATCTATTACTAGCAACATAACCATTGTTTGTCTTTAATTTTATGGGAGATCTTTTCTAAATGAAGAAAAATTGGTTCCATAATGATGAATTTCAATTCTTCAGTGTTTGCTTCTGCATCATTCTCCCTTTGTTGATTTGAATTTGCCCTCAAATTTGCATCGCCATAGTAAGGGCTAATGTCTTCAACATTGAATGTCCTTGATATCCCACCATATGAATATGGAAAATCTAGCTCATAAGCACTTTCCCCAAACTTTTGAAGTACTTTGAAATGACTATCCGCCCTTGGCATAAGCTTTTTTTTTTCTTAGATTAGGAAATCTCTCATTCCTCAAGTGCAACCATACCAAATCTCCCGGTTTAAAACCATTTTGACTCCTATGCTTGTTTGCTCTTGTCTTATATAATCCATTCACCTTCTCAATATTGTGTTTCATTTGTTGATAAATTTTTTGAAAGAACTCCACTCTCTCTTTTGCATAATAACTCTTCAATTCACCTTTCTTCAATGGCACCATATCAATCGGCATATATGGGTTAATCCCATACGCTATCTCAAATCCTAAAAGCTTTGCAACCATTACGGTAAGTACCATGGTCCTCTTAGATAATGCATCCACTACAACATTCTCTTTTCCTTCCACATGTCTTGTAGAGAACACAATTATTTGAAATAAACTTATCTACTTAGCATGTCTTGGACTCGTCTTTTTTTGATCATGTAGATACTTCAAACTCTCATGATTTGAGTGAAGTATAAAAGGCTTGGATCTCAAGTAATGAATTCATGTCTCCAAACAACACATCATAGCATAGAACTCTTTATCATAGGTCAAATAGTTGAGTCTTGCACCATTCAAATTTTCACTAAAGAAAGCACTCGGTTTCCTTTCTTATGAAAGCACACCCACAATGCCTACATCACTAGCATCACAGGTTACTTCAAATAATTCATCAAAATAAGGTAAAGATAATACTGGTGCATTTGAAAGATCTGTCTTCATGTATTTAAAAGCCTTTATCTTTTGATCATTCCAATGAAACTCTCATTTCTTCATCAATTGCTTGATAGGTGCTGCAATGATGGAGAAGTCTTTGATGAACCGCCTGTAGAATGAGGCCAACCTATGGAAACTTCAAACTTCGTGGACATTAATAGGAATAGGTCACGTTTGGATAGCTTCTACTTTTGATAGATCAATTATAATACCATCTCCACTAATAATATAACCAAGGAAAACCACCCTCTCTATCATAAAATCACATTTCTCCATCTTACCATAGAGTTTCACCTCTCTACGCTTGTCAAAAATCATCTTTAAATGTTGTATGTTCTCAAACTCACTCTTGCTATATACCAAAACATCATGAAGGTAAACAACAATAAAGACTCTAAGGAAGGGTCTATGTACCTCGGTCATTAATCTCATAAAGGAAATTGATGCATTACATAGCCCAAATGGAATCACCAACCACTCACACAATCCATACTTAGTCTTGAAAGCTGTATTCCACTCATCTCCTTCCCTTATTCTCATTTGATGATAGCTGCTCCTAAGATCAAGCTTCAAGAACACCTTTGCACTATGCAGCTCATCTAACATGTCATCCAATCTTGGCATGGAAAATATGTACTTGATTGTAATGCTGTTGATTGCTTTCAAATCAATATATATCCTCTACGTACTGTCCTTCTTAGCCTTGGTTCAATAACTCTTACACTTATTTTTATTACTCCTTAGCCTCCTCCGGATTGCACCTTTAAGATGAATTGTTTGGTAATGGGACTCCTAGCATAAGAATAATGGCGTGCTGAATACCTCTCAAAGGAGGTAGCCTAAGTGGAAACTTATTCGAAAAAACATCATCATACTCTCTGAACATTTGTTGCAATTTTGGATCCATATTAGCATTCTTCCATCATTGGACTTCCTTTACCACCAAGGCATAGTATATCTTCTCATCTTTGATAGTTTCAATCGTCTCACACTCCTTATGGATTAACAACTCCATGCTACTCTTCTTTCTTTCCCTCCTACACTCGACATCTTCCTTCTTTTACTGCATGCTCTCAGTTCCTTCCTCTTCATTCCTCAAAACCAAATCCTCCCCTTCTAGAGTAGGTTTTAACCTAAAATTCTTTTGGCCCTTGCACACCACATACTCATTAAAGACTCCATCATGCACAACCTTCCTATCAAATTGCCATAGGCTCCCCAACAAAATGTGACAAGCATCCATAGGTAGAATATTTCATAAAACATCATCAAAATAATTTCCAATCTTAAAATAGGTAAGAGTTTGTTTGGTTGCCCTTACACCTTTGTCTTTGTTGAGCCATTGGTGTGAATATGGTTTTGGATGACCCTTGATCTCCAAATCGAGCTTACTCACCATCTTTTCCCTAGCAACATTAGTGCATGAGACACTATCAATGATGATTTCACACACTTTATCACCAACTCTACACTTGGCCTTAAAAATATTATCTCTTTGAGTAATTAGAGGTTGTTGTTGTACTTGAAGCACCCTTTCTAACACATAAAAATCCACTCTACCCTATTCCAAAGCATCCTCTAGGCCACCACTTTCTTCTTCTTGGTCTCAATCAAGGTCTTCATTCTCATCAAAAGCCTCCATACTTGCTATCTCCTTCAAAGTCAATTCCCTTTTGTTTGGATAATTCCAAGCAAAGTGACCATAACCTCTATAATTCAAGCATTGCTTGTTCACCTTATCAACTACTTAATCCTTTCCCTTTTCTGCACTAGTGAACATTCTAACATTTTCTTGATTTGTGGCTTGAGAAATTGGTGGCTTTGAACCCTCTTGAAAGTTGAACTATATAGAGCATTGATTGACTTGTTCGGTGTCTTTGTCCTCTTCAACTATTTCTAAAACGTGATTGCTAACTTGGATAGGTCTTTAAACACTTCATAAGGATACACCTCCACCTTCTCTCGAAGATTCATATTTAGCCCTCCAATGAATCGGGCACACCTTTGTTATTCTCATTCTTGGACATCACAAATAAGAGCTAATATTTCAAACTCTCGAATGTATTCCTCAACTTCGAGCAACCCTTGCCTCAAAGTAGTCATCTTTATAAAATTCTCTTACTCATTCTAGAGGTACATATTTCTTCTTTAAGTGTTTTTTTAATTTCACCCATGACCTAATTTTTTTCCTTTCTCTGTCCCTTCTCCTCTTCAAGTTATCGTTCCACATTCTAATAAAAATTTTTAAACTTCAATAATGCTATTCAACACCTCTTCTCATCATCATTATCTTTATGCTCAAAAATAGATTTAACAATTTGCAATCATTTGAGAAAAGATTTTGGAACGAGATTGCCTTTGAAGTCAGGTAGATCAAATTGGATTCCCTTCTCCACATCATCGTAGGTTCTTCTTGAGATGTCATGTGGTATTCCCTCATTTTCCACACTATCTTCTCCTTCCTTCATTCGATTTTATGCCCTCCTCACATGGTCATCTTTTACTTGTTCCCTTTGATTTTATGGATGCACATGTGACCCTTGAGCTTGTGAAGCTTCTATTCTCCCCACATGTAACTTTACCTCTTTGATTTTATCCACCAAGACATCTTCTTCTTGGTTCTTCATCTCCTCCCTTCACCAACCGAGTGGTGATTCTCCAAACACACCTCTAAGTGGTTGGATTTTGGTGTATTCTTGATGAATTCTTGGGTGAATCTTGAATTAGAGATACGTTCTTTGAAGAATCTTGAAGTAAAGACACATTCTTGTAGGAATCTTGAAGGAAATATTGGATCTTGATCACAATAGATCAAAACCTATGCTTTGATACCAAAATTGATGTGTGTTGGAATGTGGAATTATCAATTATGTAACACTAATGCTCGATTATGTTGGAATTAGGAAGAAGAAGGTTCAAAGGTGGTGTATTGATGATGAAGATATTCGAATATGGTAGAATAATGATGATGATGATTCGATGGTGTTGATGATTCGATGATGATGATTAGAATTTGATAGATGAATGATGAATTTGGTTCGAAAATGATGAGATGTTGATGAGGATGATTTGATGATGGATAGTTTTGTGGGTTAGGATTAGGGTTAGGTTTTAGTTTTGAAATTAGGGTTATGGTTTTTCAAATTAGGACTTCGATTTTGGGATATGTTTGGATGATGAATATGGATAGAAAAACATGGGTTATGGAGTTTAGAAAGATAGTACTTAATCTCTAATGCACATAGACGAAGAGATTAAGGTGTCGTTTGGTATTACTTATTTTTAATAACTACTTTTAAATAAAAATTACTTTTATAAATCTACTTTTAAAAAAGTACATTTATAAATAAAATATATGTTTTTCTACTTTTATTATAAAAGTGATCAATGCTAAAAAACTACTTATTGTACCTTATTAGTGTTTGGTTTTCATTTTTCTACAAAATTACTTTTTCTTTTCCATCTTTAGTTTTTTCCTATATATATCTTTTAGTAATAATTACTATATAAATTATGTAATATTAAATATTAAAAAACATATGAAACATTAACAAGTATAAAAAAATAAAGATATTACAAAGTACTGAAAATTATAAAATAAAAATTATAAATTTATTTACAAAAATTATGAACAACCACTAAACAAACTTTATAAATTTATTAAAACTTATTTCTCTTATGAGAAATAGATTATTGACTCTTAAAACGCTTGTTGCTTGACTTTTTCTTTTGAATTACTTTAACTGATATATCATTGTTTTTCATTTTAATTAATTATTTATCATAGGTTACTATAGGCTAATTTTGAATAAATAAATAAAATGTTACAATATATGTTTAAAAATATTAATTTATTTTATTTTATTTTAATATTTATGTTGATAGATATATTATTTGAATAATCAGGACTAAAACCTGGTCTCGTATCCTTGACGTGTACTTTTGGCCCCTTTCTCACCAGACAAATGTGCTTGTGACTTTGAACTAATCTTTTTCTCTCAGATCTTAACTTTAAGGTGTACAGAGGTAGCTCGAATCTTTAAGCCGCTTACGTAATAATTAATCAAACACGCCTCCCAATGCTGTCAGGCTCCCCTCTCTCGGCGTGTATTTGTTTTAAACAAAAATTTTGCTAAACATGTACCGTACCGCCTACAAAAGTAATTTTAGTTAAGTAGTAAAAGTGGGTTAAATCTACTTATTAATTTTAGCTTATAAAAAGTAGTTTTAAGAAATTAATTTTAAAAATAACTTTTATAAAGTGAAGCCAAACAGTAATAATTAATCTAAAATAACTTTTTATAATTAATTATACAAAAAACTACTTTTGTTAAGTTAAAACAAATAGGCTCTAAGTGTTTTAAGATTAATCGTTTACAAAATTAGATTAAAATTGAGATCGACTTAGATAGAATTCAATACTTGTAATTTTAATTCAACTTCAATTCATTCAATTGTATATCTCCAATCATGGTTCTATGGCTTTATATAGCCAAGATACTAGCTAAAAGGTATACTTCCTCAAAAGATACTTATCTAAAAGATACTAGAATATAGAATATGCTAAAAGATATTAAAATATGAAATATTCTTAAAAAAGGTAGATTTATTCTACTTTATTGTCTAGCTAATCTCTAACTCTAATAATTAATTAATTAACTAAATCAACTAATATGCACATCCAAGCTGCATATTTTTTCCCCTATTCTTGCTATGCATGCCATGCACATGCACGTATACACCTAGTAGCTTGTATGGTACGTTTCATCTATTACTAGCAACATAACCATCCAATTGTCTTTAATTTTGTGGGAGATCTTTTCTAAATGAAGAAAAATTAGTTCCATAATGATGAATGCCAATTCTTGAGTTTTTTCTCTTTCATCTTTTTGTGGGAATAATAATTTGGAGATACGCTGCCATTTCAAGAGCGTGATCCCAAAATGGTGGTGGCATCAAAGATTGAGCTAGTAATATCCGATCAATAATATTAATAGATTTTATTTTGTGTGCAAATTTTCCATTTTGCGGATAATTGTGGGGACAAGAGAAACAAAAATGTATGCCATTATTGTCACAAAATTGATGGAATGTTCCATTATTAAATTATTGAGCATTATCACATTGAAAATTTTTAACTTCCCTTTTGAATTGTGTTTTAAATAAGGTCTTAAATTTAAGGAAAAGAGAACATAATATCTATGGCTGGAAGAGGTAACAATTGGGAATTCCATAAATCAATGTGAACAATATTAAATGGCATAGTAGTAAAAGAGATAGAATTATAAAATGACATCTTAACAGGTTTCCCAAGTGGACAAGAATAACAAAAGAGTTTTGGGCTTTATTGTATGCAATTAAATTACTATGACAAAGAGATCAGAAAACTACATTTCTTAGATGGCCTAAATGGGAATGCCACATATTAGGAGAAATAACAGAAAAAGCTAAAGGAAAACTTGTTGATGGAATGGGTAGAGATCTCCTAAGCTTTCACACCTCATTATGGGACTCTTTGTCTATAAATCCTTTATAGAAAATCAAAATGGATCAAATTCAAAAGAAACTATATTATTAACAGTAAATCTATGAAATAAAATAAGGTTTTTGATGATTTTAGTAGTATGCAACACATTTTTATGGTTTAATGGGGGGTTTTGTTTTGGTTAGTGAGGTATTACCATAACTGTGAATTGGAATTATGCTACAATTACCAACAATAATAGCATGATTTTTTATCAAATTAAAATAAGGTGAAAGTGTACCTTGATTTACGGTCATAAGGGAGGTATCCCTAGTATCCATATACTAGTTATCATTCGTTTGGTTGAGAAAAAGTGTATGCATTGCCACCTCAACATCTGTTGGTACCACATTGGGCAGTGTAATGGCAGTGTAGAATGACTACGAGGGATGGGAACCAAGGACACCCTATTATTTTTTTCACAAGTGGACTCTTCCATGGAGTGGTGGGATATGGGTAAGGTGGATTCACCCATGGGTGCTATGGAATCCATGCATTCCATGGTGGGTATGCCCATTGAGATTGCCCTTGGTGTAGTTGCTGGTTTTTACCTTTGTGACCACTGCAGTAGTTTTTGTTGTTATTTCCTCCTTGACCTCGGCCATGGGAATTGTTCCTCTTTCCATGATTATTGTTATTTCTTTCATGTTTATTATTATTATTATTATAATGATGTCCATAAGAAATAGAATTATTAGTAGAAGAATTCACAAGTAAGGCGGAGGTCGAACTTAATTCACGTAATAATGTAGGGCACATTGCTGCATTCTTTTCTCCTCCAAATAAAGCATTGAACAAGCCTTGACAAAGGAAGGAAGAGGGTCACGCTGTTGAATGACAGTGATAGAACTATTGTAGGCATCAGTGAGTCCAGTAATAAGTTTCAACACCATTCTTTGATCTAAGATTTTCATACCTACATTAGCCAATTGATCCACCAATACCTTCAAATTGTTAAAGTAGGGTGAGACATTAGGGAGTTCACTTAGATGGGAATTAGTGAATTCTCTCTCAAGAAATATGGCACAAGAATTTTTATTGTCTTCGAATATGTCAGCCAAGTGATTCCAAGCATCTTTTGCCTTATCATCTAGATCAATTATGGTTTTTAGAAGGTCAGGAGATATTGTGCTATAAATCCATTAAAGGACAATAGCATCCAACCTATCCCACAAAGCCTTTGTGACTTATTTCTTAATATTAGTGGAGGAGGAGGCCGACTACTTTGTAGACTCTGGTGCGAGAGTGATGTGGTCATACATTAGATGAGCACGGCAATGGAACTTGAAGAGGGTAGACTAATTTTTGTATCGGTCTTTTTCCATGTCAAGCATAATAGGGATGGTTGTTTTAATATTTGTGATGGTGGTAGTAGGGTGAATTTTAGAGTCTACCTTTGAGATAGAGAGAGAGAGAGAGAGAGGAAGTGGAGAAATATAGTTGTAATGGTGGCAAGAGTGGAAGAATAAAGACGTATTTCCCTAAGGATTTGATACCTTGAAAGTAAATGAATTGTTGATGATCTTCATTCCATTGATTTGTTTATATACAAGACTTACAATCACAACGTTAGGCTATAGTTTAGGAAATATGACTATCAACAATAAGTTATCTAAAATTAAGGGATTGCTACAACTAGGATAATGCCTACAATTAAGGGATTGTATATAGTTCACAAATATGAAAGATTATTGTCAAAGATATATACAATGTACATATATGCTAAAAATTTTAATGTGCCATAAACACATCATTATTTTCTAAATTTGTACCAAGCAAACCTCTTCACCAGATCTACTGATGGAATGCTCTTTGTTGGTTGACATTATTAAAAGCTTGTTTAAAAAAATCTACCCCCGGTTATGATAAAATAGTCATGACCATTGCAATTTTGATGAATTCTATGTACCTTAATAATTTGTAAATAATGATCGAGCGAATCAAAATTTACTATTTATAAGTATGTATCACGGTGTGTCATGCATATGGGCTGGAAAAAGGGCTTGTTCTATAAGAGATAATCTACCTTCATCCTCCAAGTGCATCAATACCAATTTCCTGTTGCCATTGATTGATTTTCTAAATGGATATTTCTAGTGAAGAAGCTTCATGTGCATCTTCCACATTACTCTATGATTGTTTCCTTATTGTCATGGACTATTTATTTTTTTCAACTTTTTATTTGGGATGTTCTAAAATATCCTATAGTTGTGTAGGCTCTAATGGAATTTTGTAGAAGATTATGCAATTCTATAAACATTCTATATGATGTAATAACTCTTTAGATATCTCAAATCTAGAAGAGTGTAGGGAAATTCAACAAATAAATCTCTTGAATTTTCATATAAATGTAGAAGGTTACGGAAGATCTAGAACTTTCTACCAGAGTGAAGTGGGAAGGAGACCTCAACTATAAATAGAGGAGGACCCCATTTGCTTTCACCATCAAATAATTTGTAAGTTTTTTCCTCTTCCATCAATAAATAATTCTTTTCATACAAACACAAACACTCCCTCATATTTTCTAAGGTTGCTAAGTTCTCCAAACGTTGGTGTTTTTACTCATATTTACAAGTTTGGTTATAGCTAAGCGTGGGAAAGGTTAAATTAGTGAGCACTAAATGAGTTGTGCCTCTAATTACCTCACGGGAAAGGCTAAGGTAAAAATAATTACCTCGTGAAATTATGCACCCCACTACTGGATTTTTCATCCCCATCCACCCAAACTTCTTGTTCATTCCTCAATTTATTTCTTCATAAATATAGCTTTTCATTTATAATTTTTCAAGCTCGGGAGTTATAATACCCCAAAATCTCGTAACCCTAATTAGAACTTAATTAGGCTCATAATAAATCTAAAATAATAATAATAATATGATTCTACAATTCATTCATATTAAAATTTGAGCTAGTCGTCATTCATTCCATTCATATCTCAATTTCGCAGAAAATCGCATTTACGAGATTTGTCTGTTTTGCCTATTTTTGCTTGTTTTTCCTTTTTCGAGCATAAAAAAGACTTTGACACCAAATATTTTTATATATTTTGGGTCCGAAATTTATTTTGAACCTTCCATTATATTTTTGTAATATTTGGAATCCATTTGCTATTTATTCCATGCAAAAGCCTATTCTTAAGGCTTTCTCTACACTTTTAATCTTAAGCTTATCTAACTAACCACTCTAATAATCTAATTGGATCCTAAATATGGTCTAAATATAATAAAAATCCAATATCATAGGTTGAATTTGGGTGAACCAAATTTATCACCCAAAGAACACCTTAATCATCACATAGTTGTACTTAAAGCAAACATACCCTTAGTCTCTCTTTCAAGTGAGCTTTAAGTAACCTCATTTTATCTTTTGTCACAAAATGGCAGATCTCGAATCATGATATTCTCTCCTAGAAATGGTGCCAATCCCCCCTCTCTTCACTACTTTACATTGCATTATTTTACATAAGCTAAACACACACACACTCACACACACTTACTTGCGAACTTTGGAACCTTGCTCCCTTTTCCCTAATGATGCCGCCAACTTGTGCCATTTCCCCCCATTTTTTCAGTTATTTTTTATTCCATTTGTACATGCCATAATAATCCTACTTCAGTCTCCTAAAGTTAACTCATGGCACCTTAATTTCCTGTGATAATTTGAAGCATCAAAGTTACTAAATTTCCCACCTCTACCTTGCTTAAGCTATAACAATTTTGTACAATAGATTTTTTAACTTTTCCTCACTTTTCTACTCATTTACTTGATAAAAATTATCCTACATCATGCCTGTATATTTGGAATCATTTTCCCTTGCTTTAGAAGTCATTTAGGTGGGGTTTTGCCCTTGGTTTTGGAGCTTCCCAAAGCTAGCCAAGAGCAACTCTTGTGTTGGTTCTATCTTTCAATCCTCTTCTCTACTTTCCTTTCTCTTATTTTCCTTTAGATAATATCATAAAATCCTAAATATTTTTATATTTTGTAATATGTGATAAAGGGGTGCTAAGTGAATGAGAACTTAGGACTTATTTTAGCTACAAGACTTGGTTGCTAGTAACCTATACTTACTCTCTTAGCATGGAGATTTATACTTGTTATTATGTGGTGTTTTCTTATCATGCCTTATAGGTTGTATTTTTTTTGTAATATTATGCTATTATTATTTTTAATATGCTATAAATGGTGGAGCATGTTGTTATATATTTTAGTTCTAAGCATGTTATCTTTTATGGCATAAATTTATATCCTAGCATGTCATAGTATTTATTTGCTATTTGATGTGTGTGGGAGGGTGTAATCTTCAATTATGTGAAACTAATGGTTCGAATGGAGTTGGATAAGATGATAAGGGTTCAAAGATGGTGAGTTAAAATACTAGAGTTTTGGAAGTGATGTATATACGATGTTGGGGATTCGAATTATGGTATAAGAATGATGACGGTGATTTGGCGATGGTGGTTTGTTAATGATGATGGTTCGAATAGTGTGTGCTAATTAATCTATGCATTCGGTGATGGATTAATGATGATGCTTAGTGAAAAAATTAGGGTTTGGATGTAGGTTGGAATCATGGTTTAGGGTTAGGGTTTGGTTCAAAAAGAGGAAATAAGGTGGTGTTTGGTTGGTATAGATGGTTAGGGTTTCAAATGAATGTTTTATGGTTTTGGTATACCGAATTAGGGTTTGGTTTAACAAACAAAATAGAGAAGGAATTTGATGGTAATTAGAGCATGAAAATATGGATTAAGAATATTATAAAAGATATGAATTAATCTCTAATTCACACAAACAAAGAGATTAAAACTTTCAAGCCAAATCGTTCACATAAATTCGATTTGCTTGAGCTTGAACTCATGTAGAATTCATTAAATGTTGATCTTCAACTTCAATTATTCATAATACATCCAATATTCTTGACATTAATGAATAATATAACCTTTCAACCACTAGCTAAAGCATATTTCAAAATATTCCAAGCTAAAAGATATTATATTACCTTTATGCTAACTTTTTTTGATAAGTAAGAAGTTTTATTGTCATCGAAATGGAAGAATTACAACCAAACCTTAATAGAAAATACTATCAATGAGTGATAACCACCGAGCATATATATCATACATGCTTTGGTGTACCATTCTCCTAGATACATTCATAATGATAACCCTTAAAATAATGGAGTTTTGTCTAGACTGATTTTCAAACACTCTAAGATTCCTCTTATGCCAAATAGTAGCAATGTAAGAAATAAACAAAGCCCATAACATATGCTTTTTGCTAGGATTATATTTAGATCTAGTGACTAAAGTCTTAACTTCTTGATCCCATCCATAGAGAACATCACTTCTCCCTGTAGCAACCCTGATCTTTCGCCAAAAAATAGAAGTGAAAGGGAAGAAGAGAAACAAATGGTCCCGAGTCTCCAAATGCTGCTGACAGAAAATACACATTGCATCCACAACCATACCAGACTCCCCCAACCTATCTTTGGTTAGCAATATGTTTTTGAGAGAAAGCCAGACTGGAAATTTAGCCTTGGCACAATCAATGGGATCCAAACCAGTTTTGTCCATCTCTGCCTCTCATGTTTAATACGAGTAAGATGCTAAGTATCTTTAATGCTAAAAGATTCAAACTTCCTAGCCACACTGTTCTGCACATACTCCTATAAAAGAGGTTGAGTATGCAGGATTTTTAAAAAAATCCAAGAGGTATAAGTACTGGGAATAAAATCCCACAAAGTATGTTGCTTAAGGTAAATGGTGTGCACCCATTTTACCCAAAGAGTATCCTTCTTAGGAGCAATGTTCCAAAGTAAATTCCCCAGTGCACAAGTGTTCCATAGCTCCAGATCTAATAGGCCAAGACCCCCTTCATTAGTTGGACAGCAAAGCTGATCCCAAGGTACAACTGCCCACATTCTGATACTAACCTTCCCAAACCAAAGAAAGCCCTTGCACAGAGTAATGAATTGATGCATGACTTTCCTAGGCAATAAAATTAATTGTCTGAAATGTAACTAAATTATAAACAAAACAAATTTGATGAGCTGCATTCAACCAGCATAGGAGAGGTAGATTGTATTCCAATGCCTAAAACGAGTATAAATTTTATCCAGAAGAGGCTGCAAATAGCCTGCAGATACCCTTGCTGAAGACAAAGGGAGCCCCAAATAGGTAATAGGGAATGAGCCTGCAAGGAATCCTAAGAGAGAAAGAATAGAAGATCTAACTTGCTCAGAAACACCTATAAAGAAAACACTACACTTTAGTGGATTGACAGTAAGCCCAAACAAGGCAGAGAATTAAGATAAAAATTATTTTAAACATATAACACACTGGAGATCCCCTTTGCAAAACAACAGCAAATCATCAGCAAAATTAATATTGATAAGCCTCAGAGCTTTACACCTAGGGTGGCCATGAAATCTTGGATCAGATCGTAACTTCCTCAAACATGTGTTGAAGTAATCCATCACCAATAGAAACATATAAGGAGAAAGAGGATCTCCTTGTTTCAAGCCCCTCTTACCAGGAAAAGGAGGAGATAAAACCCCATTGAAGCTTAAAGAGAAGGTCACAGTTGTCACACATGCCATAATCAATTTAACAAAGTGGTGTGGAAAACCATATAAAATTAACACATTCTGCAAAAATTTCCAATTCACCATGTGATAAGCTTTTTGAAGATCAATCTTTAGCATGCATCTAGGAGACATACCCCTGGTAGTATACTTCTTGACCGGCTCATGAGCCAAAAGAATATTTTCCCCAATACTTCTACCCTTGATGAAAGCATTCTGAGAGATGTTAATGTTAGAAGGAATAATACTCTACATTCTCTGCATAATAATCTTGACTATGACTTTATAAAGCACATTATAGCATGCAATGGGTTGAAATTCAGACACCCTATGTGCATTAGGCTTCTTTCAAATAAGAGTTAAGGAAGTGACATTCGTTTCCTAGGCAAGAAACTAGATGCAAAAAATTCTCTAACAACCCAAAGCAGCTCATCAACAACAATATTCCAACTCTTTTTGAAGAAACCAGTAGAGTACCCATCAACCCTAGGAGCTTTAGTGTCTCCAATAGAGAAGAAAACATCTTTGACTTCATCCTTAGATACAAGTGCAGTAAGAGTTGCTTATTGAACCAAAGACAATTGAGTCTCAATGGCAGAATGATCCAAATCACCCAACATACTAGACTCTTATCCTAGAAGCTGCTCATAATAAGAAATAAGAGCATCATGAATATTTTTGGCCCCCTAATCTCCCTATTATCAGAGTAAAAAAGAAATGTCATTGACTTCCTTTGCCGTGTTTCCTTCACCTTAGAAAATAAAAACTTGTGATTAGAATCACCACAATGGAGCCATTGCACACATTCTTTCTACCTTAAAAACATCTCCTCATAATGTGACAAGTGGTGGTAATAATTCTCCTTCAGACGAAGCTGATTCCTCCGAGTAGAATCAGCAGGCTTAGAATAAATTAATTTTTGAAGAGAGTCCACCTTCTCTCTAGCAGCATTAACTTTATAAGAAATAGATCCATAATTTTCTTTTTTAAGCTTCTTCAAATCATGCTTCAAAAGTGATAATCTCTTGGAAACTAGTAATAGATTGCCTCCCAGATTAAGGTTCCAAGCTCTTTTAACAAGAGGCAAGAAATCTTCATTTTTAGTCTAGAACTAGAAAAATCTAAAAGGCTTATGTCCAATATTAAGAGGTACATGCAAATGTATGACCACTGGACTATGATCAGATACTAAAGGACTTAAAAACTCAGCTAAAGAATGTGGAAAAGAGTCCAACCAGGGCATATTAACAAGTTCCCTATCCAACTTGCAGAATACCTCTTCTTCTCCAACCCTTCGACTTGACCAAGTAAAGTGACAACGTTGGCCCTATAGATCAAAGAGACCAAGATCTAGACAACATTTTCTAAAATCTTGGACATTAGAGGCAAGGGGAATACCACCTTGAAACTTTTCATTAGCATCTAGAACCACATTAAAATTATCTAATATAATCCATTGTACAACACCAGGAGAATGATTCCTCAACCATTGCCATAAACCTCTTCGATCTACCCCACCATTTTGAGCATATACAAAAGCCATAGAAAAACTTACAAAAGACTTCAAATTACTAACACTACATAAAATAGCTTGATCACACATGATGGAGGACGATGTCATCCAAATAGCTTGGTTTTATAGTACCCAAATCCTTCCATTTGGATGATGGGCATAGTTATTAATAGCAATCCATCCCCTTTTGACCTTATTTAAAATAGTTAAAAAATTGTGTTCTTTAACTCTAGATTCTAGAAGAATGACTAATGAAAGCTTATTCGAGTCACAAAAATGCTTGACTTCCTTGTGTTTGGAAGCCTTATATAAGCCTCTAACATTCCAAGCACTAAACATTTCCACCAGGATCAAGAAAAGAAAAACCCTATCCACCACCATCAAACCACACTCCTCTATCATCTGTACCCGCAAACACTCCACAAAAACCATCCTACCAACATACTCCTCATGCATGTTGTTACTCCCTCCTTGCATGCCATACACATGCATGTAGACATTTAATTGCTTGTTTGTTACGTTTCGAGCAACCTAACCTTCCATTGGTCTTCAAATTTACGGGAGACACTTTCCAAATGAAGAATAATTGGTTCCATAATTTTGAAAGCCAATTCTTGAGTGTTTTCTCTTGCATAATTCTCCCCTTGTTGAATTGCATTTGCCCTCAAATTTTCATTACCATAATAAGGGCTAATATCTCCAACGTTGAATGTCCTTGAACCCCACAATATGAATCTATCAAATCGAGCTCATAAGCACTTTCTCCAAAGTTCTAAAGTAATTTGAAAGGACCATCTACCCTTGGCATAAGCTTGTGTTTCCTTAGATTAGAAAATATCTCATTATTCAAGTGTGGCCATACCAAATCTTCTAGTTGAAATACATGTTGGCTCCAATGCTTATTTGCTTTTGTCTTGAACACTTCATTTGCCTTCTCAGTATTGTGCTTGATTTGTTGATGCAGTTTTTGAAAGAACTCCACTCTCTTTTGTGCATCATAACTCTTTACTTCACCCTTCTTAAATGGTACCGTATCCATCGCACATATAGATTAGTACCACATACTATCTCGAATGTACTAGAACTTCTTGTTGTAGAAGGAATTCGATTGTAAGCAAACTCTGCATGTGCTAACTTGACATCCCAATCTTTAGCACTCTTACTCACCAATCCCCTTAGCAAAGTACCCAAAGTTCTATTAGTAACTTCAGTTTGTCCGTCTATTTGAGGATGATATGACGTGCTAAATAGAAGCTTCGTTCCTAATATATGCCATAATTTCTTCCAAAAATAGCTTAGGAACTTCATATCTCTGTCTGAAACAATACTTCTTGAAATTCCATGAAACCTCAAGATCTCCTTGAAGTAGAAATCCGCAACATGTGTAGCATCATGGGTCTTGTGATACGGAATAAATGAGCCATTTTCGAAAATTGATCCACTACAACCATAATATAATCCTTGCTTCGTTGTGTCCTAGGAAACCTCAAAATAAAATCCATACTAACACCTTCCCATGGTTGAGTAGGCATTGGTAAAGGTACATATAACCCTTTGTGAAAAAAACTATTGCTCCTTTGACATTTAGCACACCTAGCAATCATGGCTTGTACTCCCTTAAGTCACCAACTTTACCCTCCTATACTTGTTAAGTTACCAATTTACCCTTCTAGTGGGTTAAATTACCTCATTACCCTTTATACTTATCCAAATTACCAAATTTCCCTTAGGCTCATTAAGTCACCACTTACCCTTCATATTTGTTACACTTATTATATTTCTTATTTGGTTGTTAGATTACCAAATTACCCTTCTTCCTTATTATAATTACTAAATTACCCCTTTTAGTTGGTTAAATTACCAAATCGCCCTTCTTCATTATTATAATTACCAAATTGCCCTTTTAATTGGTTAAATTACCAAATTACCATTCTCCATAATTGTAATTATATTTTTCCCATTTAATTGGTTAAATTATCAAATTGCCCTTCTCCATTATTATAACTACCATTTTACCCCTCTTTATTATTATGTTTACCATTTCCCCCTCTTTCTACAAATTATCAAAATGTCCTTCCTTTACACCAATTTACCATTTTACCCTTCTACTTTATTAAATTACCATTTGACCCTTCCTTTATACCAAATTACCATTTTACCCTACTAATTTATTAAATTACCAGAGTGCCCTTCCTTTACACTAATTTACCATTTTATCCTTCTACTTTATTAAATTCCATTCTACCCCCTTTACTTTCCAAAATTACCATATTACCCTTTTCATTATATTTAATTCACCAAAATACTTTCTTACACCAAAAAATTATCAAGTTATTCCCTTTCTATATAAAATTACTAAAATGCCCTCTTTCCTTGTCTATTTACCATTTTACCCCCTTTACACTTATAATTTATCATTTGCCCTTATTATACCACTTTTACCAAAATACCCTCACTACACAAAATATCAATATAAATGATCCATACCCATCATCAAACTCCACCAACTCTTATTAATTATCATCCATACACATTAACACCTACCACATACATATTTAGGCCACATCTTTTGTACATGCAAAAATTACCAAAATGCCCCTATGGCTCATATTAATATTTCTTATGCACCAAACTACCATATTAACATACCGTATCATACATATACTCTTAAACTCATTTTTAATAGCAAAACTAATTCTTTAAGCGTTATTACACTTGAAATATAAATTAACAATTACCATACTTTCCTTTTTATCAATCAACACATGCAACTAAAACGTTATACTTAACAACATATATTATGTATATAAACATATTAAAAACCCTAATGTGCTGGCATACGTATAAGTAGGGTTTAATGGTTACTTTATTTTTCAAAAAAAAAATTAAACCTTACCAGTACCTTGGTTAAAGGCTTAAGCTTTGATTAGTAAAAATCAATCCCTAAAAATAATATAAAAAATTAGCGTAATAGAAGTAGAAAAGCAAAAGAATTTTTTTTTAATGAAAAGCTTAATTAAATATAGAATAATATTAAATATTTTTATACCTTAAAACTAATTAGATTTGGTTAAAATAATGCAAGGCTCATACTGCATGAGTAGCGTGAGTTGCATGTAGAAGATAAGGGAGAAAGGGGGTCGAAGAGGGATGGAAAAGGGGAGGGGGTGTTGGTTTGGGTTGGGGTTTTGGGGGCTAGAAGGAGGGCAGATAGAGGAGAGTTAGGGCAGGGGTGGAGTGGGGGTGTAGGTGGTGGTCGGGGATGGGTTATCGGCAGCAAGGGTGACGACTACAGGGGTGGCAGAGGTGAAGAAGGAAGGGAATGGAAGGAGAAAGGGGCTGTAGAGCTGGTTTTTGGCCAAAAGAGGACGTTAGGTGGTAGAGGAGGTTTAAGGGAGTAGGTTGGTGGCTTGGAAGGTGGCAGACAATGGAGGTGCAGGGTGGAGGCCAAGAAGGGGGGAAGTGAAAAGATGAGGAAGAAGGCAGGTTGTAGGGGCTCGATGGGGTAGTTTGGTGGTGTGGGGTGGTAGTAGGAGGTGGTGCAGGTGATTGGTAGGGTGGTGGAAGCAGTGGTCAAGGGTGGCAGAGCAAAAACATGGGAAGGGAAGAAAAGGAGAATAAAGGGAGAAGAAGTGTCTGGGAGAGGGAAAGAAGTGGGCTCAAACAGGGCATAATGAAGCAGGAGGGAAGAAGAAAAAAGAGAGGGAGAAGAGGGGAGGTAGGTGCGGCCAGTCGGGGTGGGTTGTAGATGGAAAGCGGTGTTAGAGTGTAGGGAGATGGAAGGGAAAGAAGGGAAAGGAAGGCAAGCGGGTTCGGGGTGCAGTTTGGGTTTGGTTCAAAAATGGGAAGAAAAGGACAGGGGATAGAGTAGAGTGTAGAGGGAGGTAGGTGGTGGCAATTGCAGGTGGTGTAGGGTGGCGTGGTTGCTAGTTAGGTGAGGAGGAAGAAGAAGATAAGAAGAAGAGGGAAATGAAGAGGGAAGGAAGCCGGCTAGGTGGGGAAAAAAAGGAGAGACATACCAGCCCATGCGCGAGGGAGAGGGGAGAAAAGAAAAGAAGGAGTGGCCTAGGCCAGTCGAGGGGAAAGGAAGGAAAGAAAAGAAAGGAGGGAGGGAGTGGGTTGGCGACGGTGCAAGAGAAGGAGGAGAGGCGGGAATTGGGCTGAGTAGTAGTCCAGCTCAGGGAGGAAGAAGAGGAACCAGGCCGAGTGCCCCGAAGGAGAAAAAGAAGAAAAAGGAAGCAAGGAAGAAAAAGGAGAAAGAAAAAGAAGAAAGAAAAAGGAAAAGGAAAAAAAGGAAAAAGGAAAACGGGGAGAAATAAGAAAAAATAATTTTTAAAATAATAGAATTTAACATTTTTGATATATAAATTAATTTAATAATTTAATTTATTATAATTTAATATATTGGTTAAAAAAGGTTAATTTTAGAAAAATATTGGTTTGGAAAATTATTTAAATAAAATGAGTATGATAAAATGACAATATAATTATTTTAACTTATTAAATATTCCTATCCATTTTTATATACTCAAAAATCCACAAAATAATTAACTTATATAAATTTAAAAGCTAATTTATCCCAAATAAAGGTTATTTATTAAATTATAGGTTTTTAAAATTTTGGGGTATTACACTAACAAAGCTGGAACACCGCATGGACTTATACTTTTCCGAATATAACCATAGTCTAACAACTCATGCACTTGTTTCTGTATCTCCTTAGCCTCCTCTGGATTGCATCTATAATTTGGTTTGTTTAGTAATGGAACTCCTGACATAATATCAATTTCATGCTCAATACCCCTCAAAGGAGGTAGCCCACTTGGCAATTCTTCCGAAAACACATCAGCATACTCTTTCAATACTTGTTGCAATTTCGGATCCATATTAGCATTCTCCCATTGTTGGATCATTATTACCACTAAGGTATAGCATATCTTCTCGTCTTTGATGGCTTCATTCATTTCACACTCTTTAAGGATCAACAACTCCATATTACCATTCTTTTTTCCTTTCCTACACTCGACTTCTACCTTATTTGTTTCTTCCTTTTCACAACTCAAAACAAAATCCTCCCCATCTAAATTAGGTTTGAGCCTAAACTTCTTTGGACCCTTGAATACCACATACTCATTAAGGACCCCATCATGCACAACCTTCCTATCAAATTACCACGACCTCCCCAAAAAAATATGACAAGCATCCATAGGCAGAATATCGCATAAAACATCGTCAAAATAATTTTCAGTCTTAAAAGAGATAAGAGTTTGTTTGGTTACCCATATGCCTTTATCTTTGTTGAGCCATTAGAGTGAATATGGTATTAGATGACCCTTTGTCTCCAAACCGATCTTGCTCACCATCTTGTCACAAGTAATATAAGTGCATGAACCACTATCAATGATGAATTCACACACTTTATCACCAATTCCACATTTGGCCTCAAGAATCTTCTCTTTTTGAGTAATTAAAGGTTGTGTTTGTACATGAAGCACTCTTTGCGACATGTAGCAATCCACTTGGCCTTCTTCTAAAGCATCCTTCGAGCCATCACTCTCCTCTTCTAGGTCTTCATCAACGTCTTCATTCTCTTTACAAGCCTCCATATTTTATATCTCCTTCAAAGTCAACGCCCTTTGGTTTGGACAATCCCGAGCAAAGTGACCATAACCTCTACACTTGAAGCATTACTTATTCACCTTATCAACCACTTGATCCTTACCCTTTTCTCCATGAGTGAATTTCCTAGCATGGTCTTGGTTGGCGGCTTCAGTAATTGATGGCTTCGACATACCCTTGAAAGTCAAACCATATGGAGCATTGGTTGACTTACTTGGTGGTTTGTCCTCTTCAACTATTTCTCGAACATGATGGCTTACTTGGCTAGGTCTTCAAACACTTCATAAGAGTACACTTCTACCTTTTACCAAATATTCATAACTAAACCCTAGATGAATCATGCACACCTTTTTTCTTCTCATTTTTGGACATCACATATAATAGCTAGCATTTCAAACTCCCGAACATATTCTTCAACTCCAAGTAACCCTTGCCTCAATGTTGTCATTTTTATAAAATTTTCTTGCTCGTATTCCCGAGGCACAAACTTCTTCTTCAAATGCTTCTTTAATTTTTCCTATGACTTAATCTTTTATTTTCCTTCTCACTCCCATATATTTTTTAAATTATTATACCACACTCTAGCAAACATTTTAAACTTTAATAATGCTATTTGGCACCGTTTCTTGTTATCAATTTTCTTATACTCAAAAATCGATTCAATGATTTGTAACCATTCAAGAAAAGACTCTACGTCGAGATTACCTTCAAATTTGGGAAGATCAAAGCGGATTCCCTTTTCCACATCATCACAAGTTCTTCTCGAAGTGTCACGTGCCCTTACATAATTTTCCACGCCCTCTTCTTCTTCTTCATACAGATTTTGTGCCCTTCTCACGTGCCCTTCCTCTACTTATTACATTTAGTTTTGTGGCTGAAAATGGGGCTCATGGGCTTGGAAAGTTTCTATTCTTCCCTCCTGCAATTTGTCTCCTTGATTTCTTCCATCAAGGTCTTAAGAAAATATCTTAAGTCTTCTCCTTGGTTCTCCATCCTTCTCTTTATCAACTGATTATAACTCTTCCAAACAAGCCCTTAAATGCTAGACTCCTTTGTATTATCTTGATGAATTCTTGGAGATTCTTGAAGATAAGACACTTTCTTGATGAATCTTGAAGAATCTTGAAAGAAAGATTGAATCTTGATTGCAATTCCACCAACCTATGGCTCCGATACAAAAAGTGATGTGTGTGGGAGAGTGTAATCTTCAATTAAGTGAAACTAATGGTTCAAATGGAGTTGGATATGATGAAAAGGGTTTGAATATGGTGAGTTAACATACTAGAGCTTCGAAAGTGATGTATATAATATGATGGTGATTCAAATTATGGTAGAGGAATTATGATGGTGATTCAGTGATGGTGGTTTGTTAATGATGATGGTTCAAATGGTGTGTGCTAATTAATCTATGAATTTGATGATGGATTGATGATTATTCTTAGTGTCAAAAGTCAGGGTTTGGATGTAGGTTGGAATTGTGGTTTAGGGTTAGGGTTAGGGTTTGGTTCGAAAAGAGGAAATAAGGTGGTGTTTGGTTGGTATGCATGGTTAGGGTTTTGAATGAATGTTTTAGGGTTTTGGTTTTGGTAAACCGATTTAGGGTTTGGTTTAACCACAAAATAGAGTAGGAATTTGATTGTAATTAAGGGAGGAAAATATGGATTAAGGATATTAAAAAAGACACAGACAAAGAGATTAAAACTTTTAAGCCGAAGCATTTACACATATTTAATTTTTTCGAGCATGAACTCACTCAGAATTCATTCAATGTTGATTTTCATTTTGAATTATTCATAATACATCCAATATGATAGACATTAATGAATAATATAAAGTTTCTACCACTAGCTAAAGTATATTCCAAAAGATTCTAAGCTAAAAGATATTATGCTACCTTTATGCTAACTTTATTCTTCTACTTTATTAATTAATTAATAAATTATCTAAAACAGTTAATAATGCTTGAAAATTGTACCAACATAATCCTTATGCATGTGGTTACTCCCTCCTTGCATGCCATGCACATGCACGTAGACATTTAATTGCTTGTTTGTTACGTTTCAAGAAATGTAACCATCCGTGGGTCTTCAAATTTGCGGGAGACACTTTTCAAATAAAGAATAATTGATTCCATATTTATGAAAGCTAATTCTTGAGTGTTTTCTCCTGCATCATTATTCTTATGCCTTAAATGTTGTACCATTTCTGTGTGATTTTTGTAGAGTAGAAGAATGCTTGACCTTAATATGAAATTTATGCATTATTATATGTGGTGGATATTTTATATGTTATGTTCTAATTATGTATTATATTGTAGTATTGTGAGATTATGAATCTAAGTGAGAAAAATGGTGTTTTGAGTATAAAAACACCCAAGTGTGCCTCGGTAATGGCCTTTTATGGCTTGTCCTTGATTACTTAAAATTATCCAAAGGTTGTTTTAATATGTATCATAAGTATTTAAAGTGTTTGGACAATTTTAGTTGAATTTAGAGTTTTGGTCATATTTGGGAATTTCAACTTTGCTCTCTGCCAGGGGCATTTTTGCCCTTCCAATGGGGAACTATTAAAATTAACATCACTATTGTGTTCATTAGGTCCTTTACATAGGATTTTCTATATAATAAGTCTTAATTTAGAGTTTTATAACATGAGATATAATGAAAACAAGTTTAGACACACTTTAGGCAATAAAGGGTTGATATGGTAATTTTGGTCACCATTATCATAAGGGCCTATTTGGTTCTATCCAGTAGTAGTAGGGTCATGTTTGGAAAGTTTGGGTAACTTTGTTTGTGGTGGTTTAGCCCTTAATAACTTAAGTTAACTAATGGAGTTAAAATAAGCATAGAAAAACCTTAGAGGTAAATCCATCATTTTATGTGTGAATCTGTAATGTTAGGCTCTGATTTTTGTATAGGGTTTCACTTAGAGTTTAATTAAGTAAAGTATAATTTAAAGAACATTTAAGGGTGTTTAAAACATTCTTAATGTTTTATGCTTCATCCTTATGTGGTAGGGAAATATGTTGACTAGACTAATGTTTGAAGCGTAATATTGGATTAAGATGGTTAAGTAAATAATTATATTAGGGCTTGTTTATAGCTTTGACTAATTATGCAAGATTAACCAAATTTGTTTGCTTGATGGTCTTAAGTGGCAACCTAAGTGACTTAGAACTAATATCCATAGTCAACGTGTTCTATCTTGTCAAATAAATGGATTAGGAACTAATCAACTTTATAATGAACTTATCGCTTGTTTAATTCTTGTGGTTTGTTGAACCCTAGAAATAGAAGTGTTATGGTATAACAAAGGGTTGGAATGAGTTCATCTAAGTGCTAAGTGTGACCTATTATTGATGATTGCTGACTATATTCAAGAATAAGACATTAATTATTAAAGTGAATGAATCACATGATTCAGGATTGGGTTTGTTACTATGGTGGCCCTATTCTACTCTATATGTGTCCATTCCACCAAATTATAGGGGGTATTTATACTTAAAGATCAGCGATGCATTAGTGGTGCCCACGACCGTTATGCCCTAGAAGGTTGCGTTTATGCGAGTCTCCGTTCCACTAGATGTAAATGTGGTTCCCAAGTGGGTTGTGCCCCGGAAGGGTGCGTTTATGCCAGTTCTATCCACCTCCTGAGTACTCGGTGTGATCAATATGATGTGTTTGATCACTAAAGTAAAGATAATAATCGGTAGTATTTTAGTATTGTTATTATCTTATATTACTTGTGATCTATCGTCCTATCGCATGTTTATTTTGTTCCTACCATGTTTAAACGTGTAAATGCTATGCTCATAGAATAGCGTATCTTACCATACTGACACCAATTGCAGCATATTAACAATCTCAATTGATTTAGGGGAGCAGACACATTTGTTTGTGATGTCCCGTAGGTGTGCGAGACTCTTGATGATGAGACTATTGATCCTTTTGATTATCTGCCCGTGGTTGAGTGATCTTATTCTATGGATAGGGAGTAGAGTCACCATTATCCGGTGCTAATGTTGTGGATCCGGATACCCTTTTTGGACTCTTAGGTCCCGTAGTTCCTATTTTTGTATTTTGAGCATATGTATTTGGAATGTACCTGGTAACATTATATTTCTACTGATTTATATTATCATCTTGTTCTATCTTTACATCTGTTTAATGTTATCATATTTCTTATCCTTGTACTTAATATGAGAATGGTAAGGAACTAGACTTGTGTTAAGTATGACAGTAACATCCGCTTTGTTTATGTATTAGCTTCAGCAAAAAAAAAAAAACAAAATTTTTCTACAGTAAATTTTAGGGTGTTATAGGATGCTTGCTTTAAATGAGTGTTTGTCATTCACTTGATGATTTATTAATTTGATTATTTTCCAATTCTGGATATATTCTGAGGAAAATATTAGTGTCAATAATACTTATGGAACCTAGTAAGGTCTGTGGGACCAAAATGCACCACAAAAGCTAGTTCAAGATGGGACGCTTATCATTTGGTTGTTGAAGATACCGTAAAAAATCAATGAGCTTATGCAATTTTCACAAAAGCTTGCATTATGTCTAGTTACAAGGGATAATAAAATCCTATGTCTTACACATGTAGTAACAACCCTATCCCTTGACTTACTATTCCAATACTCAGAGTTTAGGAACTGATATTAAGAATCAACAAATAAATAATAAAACGTTTTGATCTTATATATTGTAACTACATTGGAACGTATTGTGACATTTGCTATGTTTCAACCATCATAACAATATCAACTCGACATTAGAGAACAAATACATGGAAATCAAAACATGCAAATACAAAAATCGATATCAGAAAGAAGAGAATTAATGAAATAAACAACCAATCAAATGCCAATGATATGATGGGCATTTCCCAATCGGAAACATTTCCTAGAAGACATCAAAGAATATTGCAATCAGTGGCCGTTAACCCGACGGCAGGACTTCCTAATCTCTCCTTGTTTGCCGGTAAGAACGTCGAGCCTCTGCAACTTGGCCATTGCCAGGTTGAACTTGTCGAGGAAGTCGGAGCGGTTGGAGGCTAGCCTTCTCACAATGTCCCTAGTTTGTGGATCAGTTGCCAAACGTTGGTCGAATTCGATGACACCTTTGTGGGCCAAAATGGCTTTATAGAAGCCGTTGTCAAAGGTTGATTGACTGTTGGGATGTTGGTCCAGGAAGGCGAAATTGTTAGACCCCTGTGGAGGACATTTTTTCATCAGCGATGCACGGAGGGCAGGGCTCATGCTTGGATCTGGTTTCCCAGTGTTCTGATAATTGTATAGACGGTTTTGGAAGGTAGGACAATGCGCCACCCCGATAGTGTGTCCACCTGTGATTATATATTATATATATGCATGGGATGGAACGCCAAGTTACACCAGTAATTATGATCGTTTATCTTAAGTATCTAGCATTTAGTGTGTGCTTGCCTGCTTGGTAGGATAAAAACTAGTTTATAAACTAGTTTTTAATATATTAAAATTAGTTTATTTTTATGAAATAAATAGATAGTGTGTTAACGACTTATAAAATATCATTTATAAAAAAAATTAGTTTATTTTTACCTAGAAGATAGACCAGCTCTGCAACAGAAAATTCTTTTTGAGCAAACGCATCAATGGTTGCGGGCACCTCTGCATTTGGAGGGGGGAGGGCGAAAGCCTCTTCTCTAACTGAAACAAGGCCATCTCTTCTTCCTGTTTCAACGTCGTACCATTTTCCTCCCGTCTGTTATTTTACATGCATGCAGGCGCGCATGAAAACGATCAGTTTTATGATCAATATACGTACACCACTATATTATGACAAATTGACGATCGATAAGTTTAAATATTTACTCGTCATTTCCAAGTAATAGAGATGAACAGTTGCTCTGTTTCTCTTACTTACCAAGTAGATGACAGCTCTAGTGCTGAGGACGACGATATCAGCACAGGAAACTACTCCGGGACAGAACTTTTCCACTGTATCTTTTATAGCATCGATGAACTCAAAACCAGGCATGCCCAAATTTGGAGGAGAGGTTTTCTCCGTATCCTTTCCATCAAGCAAAATTGATGCATCACATCCCTTCAACAAAGCGCGAAAATTAAATTAAAAACTACACAGTAATGAACTGCAGGATGACGCGCGCGGGCACATAAATATGAATTTCTCGGGACACCTTACCCTGACCCAGCAATCATGGAATTGCATGCGGAGGATGGCTCCGGCCATCTCAGGATGCTTGCTGTACTGCCAACTGACCATCCTGAAAATGAATTTCTCAACATTAAAGTTGTCACATTTACAGTCGTAGAAACCGTGCTTGAGTCCATTGCCGTAGGCCTCGCCAGCAAGTACCATAAGAATCAGCCCAAAGGCTAGTGTCCCAGAAGAAGTAGCCTTCGCCATGGTATGCAACAGACTTCTCTTGATTTTCTCCAGAAATTTGTGTGAAGAACTGGTAAATTGATTCTGTGCCGAGAAACGCACATCTTTCCTCAATATTTATAGGTAGGATAGCTGACTGGTCGGCCTCCGGTCGTGTGGTAGGTGATGATATTTCTCTTTAGTTCTCTTAAAATAAATAATATTAAGCATCCGTAACGCAAATTTTCATAGAAGTCTCTAACTGAGATGCGGGAACCAGTGCACGAGCTACAGGTGAAAATTAAGCGCAAACGTGCAGCAGACATCCGAATTCCCTGATCCAAGTCTAATAATAGAAACAATCAAAGTCACCCCAGTTTATTATATTCGTTCAAGTAATGTAACAATCATTTCATGGCGTGCTTAACACAAGCACGTTCTAATCCTAATAAGAATGGGAGAAGTCAGAAGATAGTGAATAGACCTTCTCAGTTTTGACCTGCTAATGAGATACTATATCATATGGCCTGGCCAATCTTTTGAAAAGCTCAATTTTAAGTATCAAATAAATTATACGCACTACCAAAATGCCTAACGGAATAAGTTAAGTATAAAATATTAATTATTCACAAATGAAACAGGGGCAACAGACCTATCAATCCGATATCCAATGGAAACAAAGTAAGCATCGGTTTAAAGGAAGTTTGTATAAGATGGATGATCATGTTTATCAAATTAAAAATTATTTTTTAGATTAATAATAGAAGAAGATAGTTTCCTTACAAAGTTTAAGACAAAGTTTATGATGTGTAGGTTGTTTTATAATTAAGGGCATTGGTAAGGAGTGGTTTTTTAATTTCTTAGTTTTTTTGTAGTGGTCGAACCATGTTTTGTCGTTTTTTACCCTTCCTCAATTATCAAAAAAAAAAAAAAAAAAAAAGGCCTCGGTTTAAAGCACATGAATTCAGAGCAAAAGACGAGATTGCTCTTAACTTTCAAAAACTTCAAGACCAGCAACCACTGAATTCTATGGATCCGTCCAGAGGCAGTACTTAATGCTTGTCTATTTGAGCGCTTAGGTTTGATACTAGACTGTAAAGTTTCTCTGAGGTTCATTTGTCCATCTTAGGATCATCTGGTATGGAAATAGTGAAAGGAGAAACATTTTTGAAGAATACCAATTTTAGATGTTTGTTTGAAATAAAATGGTTCTCTCCGAAAAAAGTGAAGAAAAAACGGGTTCCAAATACACTACCAAGATATAAAATAGGAAGATATATTTTCACACAATTCTATTACCTCTTACCACCCTTTACAATTAGAAGCCTATTTAAATTAACATCTGAAAACATAGCAGCGTACCTGCATCCCATTATAGGAGACCTTTTCAACACTCCCCTTCGGTTGCTCATTCCTTATCCAAAGAGACCATTTTGATTATATAGGCGTTGTCTTTACAAAATATAAAATGTAGGAAATTCCACCATGCGAACACAAGATTTAATTTAATAAAATTGAAGATTCTAAGGTTTAGTATAGAAAACACAATCAAGAATGAGAATTGAGGAAATAAATGATATTATTACTTGTATAAACAGTGATTATAAAGAAAATTTAAAATCAATTATCACAAAATCTCTCAAATTGACAAATTCTCATGCTTAGGGTTCTAAGATACAAGATATTTCGTAAAGAGAGAAGTCGATGACGTTAAAGGAGCCCTTATTACAATTATATATAACAGTATACATGTCATTAATAACTTTAAGGCGATGGGGTACCACGGATCATGTTTTTTTCCAGGCGTCTTGGGTTATCAGAACAACATATATTGAACAATTTCAATAAAACATCCCCACACTACTACAAACACGGGAAATAATAACGGGACATTAATAACGGTAGTTCGAAAACCGTTGTCAAACGCGTGAAAATTAATCGGCGGGAAGTTTTGATAACGGTTCTAGTTAAAAACCGTTATTAAAAGGGCAACGTTAAAATTTGGACGGATGTTTTAATAACGGTTTTATATAAACTGTTATTAAAAGAGGATTTAATAACGGTTCATATTAGAACCGTTGTCAAAAGTCAGAAGCTTTTAATGACGGTTCCTGGAAGAACCGTTATTAAAACCCCAAAATCAAACTTTTATTTCGCTCGGTTCTGTTTCGTGCCAAAATTTTCAGACTCTCTGCACTTTCGTTCTCTTGCTCTCCTTCCTTCTCCTTGCAAACCCTCGCACCGCCACACCGTGCACCACCAGGCTCCTCTCAAGTAAAGGAAACCCTCGCACCGCCAACTCTCTACCACGCCTCTGCCATTGTTCCGAAGCTAGCTGGCACTTGCACCTTCATCCTCCGTCGTGTTTGAAGCCCTTGCCTCTCTCAACATTCTCACCGTCGTGTTTGTAGCTAACTCACTTTATGTATGTGTTTGTTCTTCCTCTCGTAACTTTTTTATCTACTTATATAAATGCATGTCGCCAGGGTTTCGTTCGAAAATGTGTTGTTGAATTTGTTGCGTTATTGTTATATATAACAAATGCATGTGTTGGCCGAGATCTTTACATATTATTGTTGTATGGAAAATATAGATTCAACATTATTTAGAGCTACAACCATAATAAACAAAAGAGAAGACATTATTGAGGTTATTTAGAGCTAGATTCAACTGTAAACTTTGGAGGGTCATAACTTTTTCATGCGACCTTAGATTTAGGTGATCTAGGAGGCTATTTTGGGTATTTTTTCGAGATCTATGACGTGGAAATCGGCGGAGCCGGTTTGGGCAATATCGGAGCCCAAAAAAGGCCGTTTTGGCCTCTAAATTTAGGGTATGATGGTGTTATATAACCTCTTGATTATAATGGTAACATATGTTGCCTACCTTTGTATTATTTTGTATGTAGGGTAATACATGTTTTCATTTATTTTAGTGTTTACTTTTATCAGAATTGTTTTTCCTCTATTTTTTATCTCTTTATCCTCTATTGTAATTATGGATGAGATAAGAGCTTTAGGTACCTCCAAAATTGAAGATCTTCGAGACAAAGGAACTTAGATGATGATGATGGAATTGAAGTTTTTAAGGGTTCAAGTGAAGAAGACGAGCCATGTATGTTTGCTTTTCCATATTTTTCTATTAATGAATCGTGACATACCTAATGGCTAACTGTATATTAATTGAAACATGGGTGTTGTAGTTTTTCACCGATGACTATGCACGAGGCCAGCAATATAATGTTGATGAAATTGATGAAGTTAGAGATCAATGAGCCAAGCACATGCACTCATTCATTCGGTATTAGGTAGCAATCTATATATTCTACATGCATTTTTAGGTTTGTATTTCGTCTACCAGCCTAGATCTGTGAACTTTTTACTTTGGGGTGTAGAGCTACCAAGTTGTGGTATGCCCACTAATTATAGTTGTGCTAAGTATAGTTGGTGTATTGAGACATGCATACCAATTATAGGTTGATTGAAATTATGTTGTGATTACAGATTTGGTATGAATTGATGTTGTTTTACATTGCAGATTTGGTAATTGTTTTAACATACAACTGTGTATGTGGGCAGGAAAAAAACTGCAAAAAAAAAGAAAAAAAGTGGAGTTTTAATAACGGTTCTTATAAAAACCGTTATTAAAACCTTGTTTTAATAACGGTTCTGATGAAAACCGTTATTAAAACTCAGTTTTTAATAACGGTTCTTCTAAAACCGTTATTAAAACTCCACTTTTTAATAACAGTTTTTCATAAGAACCGTTATTAAAACCTACGTTTTAATAACGGTTTTCATCAGAACCGTTATTAAAAACTGAGTTTTAATAACGGTTTTTAAGTAAAAACCGTTATTAAATATGAAGTTTACGCATATATTCGCGGGTTTTTGTGTATTTTTCATGATGGTTATGAACCGTTATTAAAGATTTAATAACGGGCGATTCAATAACGGTTGAAAACCGTTATTAAAACTATAAAATAACCGTTATTAAAACCCCTTTCCGTGGTAGTGCCATGTAGAGAAATTATTATGTGAACCTAGTGAATCCAAAATTAGGTACGCTAATTATATATTTAGTATAATTATATTGTATATTAATATATTTTGATGTATATGTATAAAAATATATAATATGCATCAAAATATACTAAATGTATACCATAATTGTATTAAATGTACAAGTGGTGTGCCTAAAATTGAGTACACCACTTGTACATTTTAGTACAATTATAGTATGCTTTTAATACATTTTTGTGTATATTTGGTATATTTATAAAAATGTATTAAAAGTACACAGAAATATACTATAATTATACTAAATATATAAGTGATGTACTCGATATTCATGTAATAATCTCTCCCCATTGTGTTTTTTTTCAAACACCAACTTTTTACTCTAAACTTCACCAAACACCTACATGTACCCATCTAAGCTATACTTCACACTGAATATGAGGCACAACCTACATAAAATTTGATCAACTCTACATTCCACCCCTTTCTCCTTGTTTATAAGGCCTAATTAGAGAGAAACTTAAGTATACGTCACAATATAATCAATCGAGCAATCATGCAACATGATTACATTGTGCATTCAACCTTTCTATTAGCCACCAATTTTCATCTTGTAACTAATGTCAGTGCATCATGCATGTCATTGTTTACGAATAGACATTTCTTCATTGCCTGATGCTATTAATTAATTGCTTGAAATGTTCTACCTTCCTGAGATGATAACACAGTCCTAACCCTTGTGTTTTGATTTTTGCGGTAAGATAAGAAATGAAAAATTATGTGATGCAGGAGCATCCATAGATTGTTAAGATGATAAAGAATTGACATACTTGATCATGGAACCGATCATATTATATCTCTTTGATAATGATATTAATAATATGACTAACCTTAATAAGTTTATTTTATGTCATTCTTGCAGGTATATAACACATTTGTAGGAAGAAGATCAAGCTATTTAAGATGTCAACATACATAAGATTTCATGTATTACAATCTAATGCAAAGAGAACTATTATACATGAAAGTCAACTCCACAAGTCAAGAGGCCTAGTCAACATTATTGTTTTGATTAAGGTTCTTGTTAGTTATTTTTATGTACTCATTAGCTTACTTTGTTTGTAATAGTTTTGTTGGATCATGTCTTAAATAGGATATAATTATATTGTTAATACTAGTTCATGTATTAGTTATCCATGTGTATGTCATATGGCTAAATTAGTGTACTAGTTAGAAATGTAATACTTCTTATATAAGGCATCAGTGTCAACACAATTGTAACATGTGTTTGAAAATATTGGAATCTAATGCATGTATTACACTTAATTAATCCTCTCTTTTATGATTGAATAATCCTACCTAAGAATATTTGGAGTAACTTTAGATAGGGTTAAATCCAAAGGTTGATTTTTTTATTATCAATTCTTGCTTTAATATCTTCGTTCCTTCTTCCCTAAGTTAGTTGTCGATCCTTCACATTCCTTCCTTCATTTGAATCTTTAAACCCATTAGAATATTTGTTTTATTATGGGTTCCACACATGTTAATAATCTATAAATCATGAATAAATCATCATTTAGTGCTTATTTTTTAGGAGGATAATAGGGGTGGAAAATTACTTTTTTTGGGTACATACACTACCCCAAAAAGTAGTTTTAATAACGGTTATTTTACAGTTTTAATAACGGTTTTCAACCGTTATTAATACGCCCGTTATTAAATCTTTAATAACGGTTCATAACTGTTATCAAAAATATAAAAAAACCCGCCAATATGAGCATAAAATGCATGTTTAATAACGGTTTTTGAGAAAAACCGTTGTTAAACAAGAGGGTTTTAATAACGGTTCTGATGAAAACCGTTATTAAAAGATAGGTTTTAATAACGGTTTTTATGAAAACCGTTATTAAAAACATGAGTTTTAATAACGGTTTTCATCAGAACCGTTATTAAAACTCTCTTGTTTAACAATGGTTTTTCTCAGAACCGTTATTAATAACAAATCTGCATTGTAAAACAACATCAATTGATAACAAATCTGCAATCACACCATAATTTCAATCAATCCCGGCCTTGTTAATACACCGGACATATATACTCAAGAATCAAAATTAGTAGGCATACCACAACTTGGTAGCTCTACACGCCAAAGAAAAATGTTTATAAATCTAGCTTAGAAGACTTAAAGACATAGCTAGACAAAATACAAACCTGAACATGCATGTAGAATATATAGATCTCTACCTAATACCGAATGAATGAGTGCACATGCTTGGCCCATTGCTCTCTCACTTCATCAATTTCTTCAACATTGTATTGCTGGCCTTGTGCATAATCATCGGTGAAAAACTACAAATCCCAAGTTTTGATTAATATACAGTTAGCACTTACGTCAAGTATCAAACATATATGTCATGATTCATTAATGGAAAAATATCGAAAAGAAAATATACATGGCTTGGATCTATGTTGACCGATCTATTTTGGACTATCAGATCCATTGCTCTACATACATAGTATCCACAATCTTTGTCGTTTTGCTGTTGTGGACACTGTCATATAAATTTAGTTAGCTCTCTAACTATTAGATATTAATTTTAATTAAAATAAAATACAAAATAGTTGCCTTCCTACTTACTATGACAGGCTCGTATTGAACATTCTTTGGGTCTGGGACACCATTCCCACCTCTCCTTTGATACGCTGTCCGTAGTGCCCTAATAAATAGAGTTGGATACACAATATTGTAAGTACGTATATATACCTCAAATAATGAAAGCTAGCTAAGCGAATATATGTATAAATAAGCTAATGAAGTAAGAAGTGAAAAGTATACTAACATGTCGATAAATTACTTCCCACCACGACGAGCGACTTCAAAAGGCACGTCATAGGTTCGAAGGGAATCAAACACATAGACTTTATTAAGATCAGGTTGGACGGCGTACAAAACCCAATGTTCAGTTGCGAGGTGAGGAATGAGATAGATCTTGTTGTGTCCCTCAATCAAAATGCTATCCGCTAAATAGTTTATGTGCCTACCCTCTCTTATTGTACTACCGTCAGCTATGTAGTATGGGCAGACAAACACAATAGAGGACAGCATTCCCTCCATCGCAGCTCGAGTAGCTACCAACCTATGGACAACAAAAACAATGCATATTTGTTAATAAATAATAACTCATATAAGAGGTCATAAAAATTCCAATTGTATAAGTTAAGAGTACTAAAATCTCAAAATGAAATAATACTTATGTGACATAGACGGCGACACTTATGGTTGACATCCATTCTTGATTATAAATGTCGCTTATGTCAGCCGTCGATACCATGTAAGTAGCATCGTCCCTCCCAACATACTCAGGACGACAATCAATGAAAATATAATTGTCCCTGAGGTAGTTTTGGGTATAAAAATATAATATAGCTAATGCTGGTGGAGGTTGGCTTTGCTGAGCTGAAGAAGGAATCTTTTGTGGGGCAACTGATTTTTCAGATTTAGCTCTCTTTCCTTTAGCAGTGCCCTATTTTGTGTTGCTCGTTCTGCTAGTACCTCTCTTGGTTTTACTAGCAAAAGCAGTCTTCTTTTTTGATTCCTTTTTTGATTCCTTAATTGATAATATTAAACAAAATATATATTGAGCATATAAATATATATATATGAAAAAGGTATATATAGTGTAACTACTAAACAAGGTCTAATGAAGATGTCAAATGTCAATACCTCTTCAGTAGTGAGACGTATTTGATCCACAGGCCAAGCCACGAAGCTTCCATGAGCTTCTAGTACTGTGGTTGCCTCATCGCCCTCTTTATAACAAGGCAAGTGTGCACTGCCAATGATTGGAGTGTCAATACTCACCGACCTTGTATTTAGGGCTAAATTGTACCCGTAGATTGTCTGCGTTTCAATACTGTGACTGATGCAGACCCTTCCTTTCGCCAAAATTGTTGAAAGGTCATTCGCTAATAAGTCACATTTATGCAAACCCTAAACAAAAATATTACACATTATTAATAATTTATAACACCGAATACATTTAATAACAATTCATAGTTTGTAATGGTTACCTCGGGAAGAGTAGAAAGAAATGCATCAGCTTCACAACTATCTCTGACGCTATTTACATTAGGTATGTGAAGCTGATCATGGTCTACTGAATCGGATGGCTTATACCATTGAGATTTAATAAATGACAACTCTTGCTCCATTGTTGCCATCCGTTCAAATGCCACGTTCAATTTTTGGGTGAGGATGGCGACTTGCTCATTAGTGCTACGAGAACCACGAGATCGACCACATATGCTCGTTCTCGTAACACCCAATCCAATGCCCCTGTGTCTTCCAGGGTGTTCTACAATTCCTGTAGCCTGGGCCACAATGCTATATTGGTCCACCTCCTCACCTTCTGAAGTTTCAAGTTCGTCCTGTAAATTTAACTTATAGGAATAAGCATAATATAATAGTTTTCTAAAAGAAAAGTAGGTAGGGTTCTAGATATCTACAAACTTACAATTTTTTTGGCTGCAACATCAACATATCCATTAATATATCCATCTCTTGTTGCTCTAGCCTTCTTCCATAATGTACCAATATTGATGGACGAGGTACATGGGTCCAAGTCTTGGGCTAGAAGCTACAAATCAAAAAATATTCTTAATTAAGAATATTATTATAAAATTCAACATTTACATGTAAATAGATAATCACAAAATGCATACCAACTCCTCTTCAACGCATAACCTTTGCGAGTCATATTATGCCGGTATTTATTTTGCTTGGCAATCTCTTTATTTTGGGTACTTTTTTCCTATGTGACAAGCCAAAACATAATGACATGGTTATTTCAATATTAAGCATAATACTGGGATTGATACAAAAAGTTTAATTGTTATCTAACAAGTACCTTAAAATCCACCGTAAGACGATAAGCAATGAATTGGTTCCAACTTTCTTGATTGATGAAACCGTATCGTTTGGGTGGGTTCTTTCGTACAGAACCATCCTTCTTTCTATACATTTTTCTACGAGCTAAATATGACCTAAAGGTTCTTAGACGCTCCCCACAATGTCTAAGAAGCCATTTCTTCCTACATAAGAGATGATGAACACTCTCTGCAAAATAAGACATGTAGATGTATACCGATGTTAATGTAATAAAATTAATAACATTTGACATACAAAAATGATTACATAAAATAGCATATTTACCGTGATTTCCTGCCAAATATGCTCCTTATGACCTTGTGAAACCTGCTTCCAATTATTATAGGAGATAGGAACACAGTTACGGGTCACAAGTGAAATGTAGGTCAAGAACATATCTACGTAAGGGCCGATGGGAAGATTGTAAGTATTCCATCCCAACTCGACTACTTCTCCTCTATTCCTCATGTCTATGATAATTCTCATAATCGTAGGTCCTCTCTTCCCTTCTTCATCACTGCTATCCCTATCAATGTTTTTGTTGGCCATATCTCTACAAAAAATAAATAAATAAATTATGTTAGAATGTTATGTATTGAGCATAATAATGTACTATTATATTATCGATACGAATCATGCTTAGAAAGAATTAATCTCAAATGTATCATGCTATTCTATATATATATATACGAATCATGCTAACACGTTTCCAAAAAGATATTAATACTAACCCTAACCCTAATTAACCATAATTAACCATAATAAACGATAAACCCTAACCCTAACCCTAGCTAATTAACCATAATTTATTATAATAAAACCTAACCCTAAACCGCAAAAAAAACCTAATCCCTAAACCTAGCTAAATGTAATTAAAGCATAATATATAAATCATATTATTAATTATTATTATTATTATTATTATTATCATCATCATACACAATTATTTCTCTCTATTTAATTATTCACTTTTATATATTCCTTATTCTCTATATCTATTTAATCCTCATCAAATAGCAATCATTAACATATGCATATGTAAAATATATTTGCATTTCAATATGATATGACATTTCCTATATCTTATTGCTAGTCTCCTATACTTATTAATGAAAATGTGTGTGTGTGTATATATATATATATATATATATATAGTTTTTATGAGTGAAAATGTATATAATTCTACACTCACATTCATATTATATATATATATGTAAAGGTCTCGGCTAACACATGCATTTGTTAATATATAACAATAACGCAACAAATTCAACAACAAACAGCAAAATTTTCAGCCAATACATTCAACAACACATTTTTGAACGACAAACCACAATCTTTCAATAACAAACAAACGAAACCCTGTAGCAACATGCATGCATTTATATATATATACATATATAAGTAGATAAAAAGTTACGAGAGGAAGAACAAACACATACATAAAGTGAACTAGCTACAAACACGACGGTGATCGAGAATGTTGAGAGAGGCAAGGGCTTCAAACACGACGGAGGATGAAGGTGCAAGTGCTAGCTAGCTTCGGAACAATGACAGCACGCACATGCAGAGCCGGCAATGGCAGAGGCGTGGTGGAGAGTTGGCGGTGCGAGGGTTTCCTTTACTTGAGAGGAGCCGGTGTGGTGGTGCGAGGGTTTGCAAGGAGAAGGAGAGCAAGATAACAAAGGTGCAGAGAGTCTGAAAATTTTGGAATGAAACAGAACTGAACGAAATATAAGTTTGATTTTGGAGTTTTAATAACGGTTCCTGAGAGAACCGTTATTAAAAAGAGGATTTAATAACGGTTCCTGAGAAAACCGTTATTAAAACATCTTTTAATAACGGTTCTTCCAGGAACCGTTATTAAAAGCTTCTGGCTTTTGACAACGGTTCTAAAATGAACCGTTATTAAATCCTCTTTTAATAACGGTTTACCTGAAACCATTATTAAAACATCCGTGCAAATTATAACGTTGCCCTTTTGATAACGGTTTTTAGCTAGAACCATTATCAAAACTCTCCCGCCCATTAATATTCACGCGTTTGACAACGGTTGTCGAACTACCGTTATTAATGTCCCGTTATTATTTCCCATTTTCCTAGTAGTGAAACGGTAAACTCGGGGGGCATTACGACCACACTTAGTACCAGATTGGTTCACTCCTATTGTTCCAGTACTAAGTGCTAAAGCTAAACAAGGTTAACATCAACCACAAGTCATTAATAAAAATACAAGGCATTAATAAAACACAAGTCATACAGAAATCAGAGTGCGGTTTAGAATTACAATCTAAAGAGTAAGTGACTAGAGTTTTTCGAAACATAAAGCATCGTATGACATCACATAACTAAAATAAAATAATACATGGTCCAATAAAAGAAAACAGAGTCCGACCGAGTCGCTCTTGATCCCTAAGTCAGGTCTAGGCTCAACGCTTAGCCCCACCCGATCCCTTGTAAGTGTTGTAGGCATTGAAGACGTCATCCCCTACCTGCACAAGCTCAGATGGGTCTTCCACTTATGGGAATGAGCAGCATCCATAAAATGGGTGATCAGTACGCTATGTACTGAGTAAGGTAACAGATGCGCTAAGGCCGAAATATAGAGCATATAACATAAGAATGATCATATAGGCAACATACAATAATACATATAATAAGGCCGGGTTACTTTTTAGGTTACTTATTCTTTAGTCCCCTTAACAATATGTTCATTCCACACATACTCTTTATTAATCCATGTGAGTACGGGAGCCCCACATACTCTTAACAATATTTAGGTTACTTAACAATATGACTGGAATACATACAGGGCAGAATGCTCTTGACCACTATTAATCGCCGGTAGACCGGTCTCCAAGGCAGAACGCTCCTAGCCACTATTATTTGCGGGTGGACTGGTCTGGCCCCGACTCACATGGTGTTTCGCTGTAAGTACTTAGTGTATTTTCCATGGCTTAGCTTTATTACTTTGGTTTGTTGAGCACGAAATCCCCCACTATTATAGCCAATGGACTGGAAATCATTCAAGGTAAAACGCTCCTAGCCACTATTATTCGTCGGTGGAACGGTCTCTAGGGCACCCCGTCTCCCGGCCACTATTATTTGCCGGTGGACCGGTCTAGGCCCGGCTCAACAATCTTTCTCTTTAAATGGATAGTATCTTATTCGTGTCTTATTCGATAAACATTACACCCTTGACATGCATGTCACTAACATTCTACTTCTATCCTCTCAAGGGAGCCCGTCCTATATCTTAAGACTTCTGCGCCCCTTATCATGCCCCAATATCCATTCCCCCTTATTGTAACACCCCAAAATTCACTATTTTTTTGAAAGTAGAAGAAAATATAAATAGAATCACTTAAAACTTGTGAATTCTGGGAATGTTACCGCCACACTTACCCTAGCTCAGTTTCCTACGTACCCATATAATGCTCCACACACTATTTTCCATCCAAAGTGTTCAATCACCCAAACAACACTTACATTAATTTCCTCACATCCCAAATCAACGTTCCATACGTAAACTTCACTCTCATACAAACTTTACACATACCATGAAATTATTAACTTCCATGCAAACCCTAATACCACCATACAACCATTAACACCACCATACAAACCCTAATACCACAATGAAAACCCTAATGCCACCATGCAACCATTAATACCACCATCCAACCCACGATTCTACCATATAAAACCCTAAATTTAATCCATAGCAAAACCCAAGATTTGTCCACATAATACAATTGATTAGATTCTCCCCTTTCATAACCACAATTTAGATTCCCCCATACAAGACTATAAGTTAGATTCTCCCACATAAAATCGTAAATTAGAATCTCCGAAGCAAAACCATAATTAGGATTAATTGGATTTCCCCAAACAAATCATAAATTAGATTCTCCCAATCAAATCATAAATTACATTCTCCCAAATAACATCATAAATTAGGTTCTCCCAAACAAATCATAAATTATTCAATTCTCCCATATAACATTATAAATTATATTCTTTCCCACGAAACCCTACATTTCCCATTTTATTCTTCCTCTCATAAATCATTAAAATACTTAGGTCAACTCATATCTCTTGATCAACTTCTTTCTCCATCCTTATTTTTCATCCTTTTTCCTACACAACCACATCAACATTCTCACATGCATGTCTTATAGGGTCACAACACATATCGTCACATACATGTAGTACATATGCCATATAACAACACAAAAGCATGCTTGAACTCCATGCCATACCAAATATGCAATAATTACAATAATAACATAGGATGCATAACATACAAGGCACACAATGCACATTAGCACATAAAAGGCCTTAATGAACCCTTACCTAAAATGTCACCGGTCTTGGAGCACGTTCCTACGTCTCCTTAGGGCTTTGACCAAATAATAACATACTAATAAAATAACCTTAACAAAATTCTAACTTTTCTAAAGATATAAAAAATAATAGAGATATTATAAACCTTGATAATATAGGGTTAAAGACTTTACCCTAATAATAATAATGATACTAAGATAAGAATATCAAAGATAATAAAAATAATATCAATGAGAATATAAATAATAATAACAACAACAATAATAATAATAATCATAATAATAACAATAGTAATATCAATAATAATATTATTAACAATACTAATGGTAAAAATATTTGCATTAATAATAATGGAATAAGAATAATAGAAATTCAAAATATAAAATAATAATAATTATTATACTTATAACATATTAATATTAATAATAGTAGAAATAGAAATAATAAAGGAATAATAATAAAGTCGAATTAAAATACAATATGGTTTCAGCCCTCAACATAAACAATAATAAAAACATTAAAACTAATAATAATAATAATACACATTAAGAATATAAATATTAAGAATAATAATAATGGTATTTATATGCAAATAATTGAAATAAATTAAATCAAGGCTTATAATAATATGGAAAATGGCTGAGAGGGTCTAGGGTTCAACCTTAGGCTAGTGGGGATAGGCGGCACCGAAGGTGGTGCACGGAGGCAGCGTCGGCAGCCGGAAAAATAGAAGAAAAGAGGGAAAGATGGATGTTGGAAAAAAGATAGGGAGAATTGAGGTGAGATAAGAGGTTTTTATGGTTTCCGAGGAGGAGAGGGACAAAATGATGGTGGTGGTGCAGCCAAAGGTGGCGGCGCACGGCGGCAGACGGTGGTTTAAGGTTTCGGGGTAAAAATTCTGGCGAAACGAGCAGCTAACTTTGCACGGTTATGGAGGCCCGTGCAAGAAGAATCAAAAGTTGAAAATAGTTTGGTTAACTAGAGGGAGTTGCAGGGAAGAATTTGGGATGTGGAGGTGGCATTGAGGTTGGCTAACGGCGGCGGAAAATGCGTCTGAAGATGCGGTGGCCGGCAACTCGGGCTTAGGGTCTCGAGGAAGAAAAACTCCAAAAATCCTACAATCAAGCTATTTATAGATTGTAGATGGTATAATAGGGTTTTGGGGGCCGGCAGGTAGTTATGGGGTGCAAGAATTTGGGCAGCCTGCGGTGGAAAACGGTCGGCCAACATTTAGGTTGATTCAACAGTTCGCGAGGCTGGGGAGAGGAAACGGGCGAGATATAACGGACAAGATTTATGCCAATTTATTCCTTGAGTAAAGAGGAATACAATGAGCCAAGAAACGGCGGGTCGAAGGTCTCGTGGCCGAAGATGCCATTAACGGGGTCGAAAGGTTGCAGCGCAGCGACGAAGGAGGATGGAGGAAGAAGGAAAGGAGGTAGACCGGTCGGCCGGGAAAAAGAAAAGAAAAGGGGAGAACCGGGCCGTCGGCGCGAGGGAGGGTGCGTTTAAGTGAGACAACGCGTTTTGGGAAAAAAAGGACAAAACACAGCACATCGAGGGGCAGACAAAGGGCGACGGGCGCGAGCTGGGCCGTGCCGAAGAAAAGGAAGAGGAAAGGGAAACTGGGCCGCGAGCTAGCCCAGTTCGGCGAGAAGAAGAAAAAAAGAAAAAGAAAAGAAGAAGAAATAAAAAGCAAGAAAAAGGAAGAAGGAAAAAGGAAAAAGAGAAAAAATAATGGTTTGGCTTAATTAAATTAATTATGATATTTAGGTTATATAAAAATAATAATATTTAAATAAAATAATATTTAAATCCCTTTTCAGGCTAAATTAGGATTTTTAAAAGATTTACCATAAATTCCATTTTAATTAGCAAAACACCCAAATTTTCTTCCATTAAATTATTTATAAAAATAATATTAATTTAAAACTATTTTCCCATTCTTATTTTAAATAAAATAATTTATTTAATTAATTTCCAAAATAACATATTTAATTATCCAAAATACCAAAATTTCCCTAATAAAAATACTTACAAAATTCTTCTTAATTTTTCCTAATGAATTCCTTTTTATTTTAATAAAAGTAATTTATTTAAATAATTTTTCTAATAAAATATCATTTAAATATAATTTATAAAATTAGAAATTTTTGGGGCATTTCACTTACACTTACACATAATGAAAACCAACTACTAAGGGTGTGGGTTAAGGCCCAACACCTCATGACATCAAACTCCACCTACTATCACCCTCTAGGGTTTTCCCTTGAAAATCCTAATTGGACCTATGTGGCCCAACTTTCTCTCACTCACACTACCATTACTTCATTCATCACCCCACACCTTATCTCATTGAGATCTAATCCCAAAACGTATCACTTTACCTCTCGATTTCGCATGTGACCAAAAAACCTTAGTTGGCCACTTTAAACCCTAGTACCTTTCTTCTCCCATAAGTAACCTCTCTATTTTTCACTCAATATTTCTTCTCTCCTATGGCGCCTATACTCACCTCTTATAAAATAAATTCCCACTTTTAACTCGTACTCCACTCTTCCCTAATCATTTTTTTACTCCCACCTTTGCCAGATTACTACTTCCTCCCAAAACCCTAATTGGGTCCCTTATACACCCTCACACCAACCTACGTACTATTCTTCATCCCAAATCTTCAATCACTCCACAACTCTCCCCTTAGCTTATTTACACCCTAAAACAACTTTTCGCACGTAAAGATCATCCCCATGTAAGTTTTATCCATCCCATGCAAACACCCAAAATCTCCATACAAATTTTAGATTCTCATGCATGGTTCCCATCTCTCATTCATTTTGGTCATTTCTCTCTCTTTAACTTCCTCTCATAGATCATGAGGTATTTGGTCAACCTCATATCCCCCCTTAGCAAACTCACTTCCCATTTCTTTCTTTTTGGTCCTTTCATTCCCATATCATATTATCGGTTATCTTAGCATGCATGTCCTAGAGGTCCATATCATGTCACATCATAAACACCATATATACATATCATACTCATGTCATAAGAAAACATATATAAACGTACCTCAACTTCAAGCTACGCTACACATAAGACAAGTTAATAACAATCATACAATACACGACGTAGCATGATATATAGCATCTAAGGCATATAAGTCACACAGCACACATGAGACTTAGCTACATCCTTACCTAAAACAACGTTGGGGTTGGAGCACACTCCTACGCCTCTTTTAGGGTTTTGGCTTGATTCACTTATAAGAGGAAAAACTAAAGATTAGTTTCTCTCCTACCAAAAATACTATTATTCCTTATTTTAGTCTAATATTAGGGTTATTATAATTAAAGGAAGCATTACACGTGAAAACTAGAGTTTTTATCTTCAAGTTAGCCTACTAGATATTACTAGTTAAATTATATTTATTTTAATATATATAGCTATATTTACATTATTAAACCTAATAGCTTTATTTCTTCTAATAATAATACTAATACTAGTTATATTAAAATAGTGATAATAATAATAATAATAGTAACCAAAATGATGATAATAATATAAGGGTCCAAATATTTATGTTAATAATAAAAAGTGATAATGGATAAGGTTAGTATTGACAATATTGGTAATAAACAAGTTAAAAATAATTTTATTTATATTAGTAGTGGTATTAAATAGTAGTAGTAGTAGTAGTAGTAGTAATAATAATAATAATAATAATAATAATAATAATAATAATAATAATAATAATAATAAGAATAAGAATAAGAATAATAAATATGGTGATAATATTAGTAGTAGCTTTCATCTTAGGGTTAATACTAATGGAGGCCCTAGAAGTCGTCTTAGTGGTGGTCTTAGTGATAATGGCCAAGCTAGACTTAGTAAAAAAAATAAATAATAATAATACTAGTAGTGGTAGTAGTAATATTAATAATAATAAAGATCACTTTATTAGTACTAAAATTGTAACCCTTTTAAATAACATGCTATAGTTATAAATATTCCTAAAATTAGGTTAGGTAATAAAGGTGTTACATACTAATAATATTAATAATGGTAGTAATAATAATAATAATAATGATAATACAACATTAATAACAATAAGAATAATAATAATTGTAATATTAAAGATAATACTATTAATATTACTAAAAATTATTAACACTTATAGAAAATAGTTTAAGGGCTAGGGGAGTTGGAGTACCACCTATGGTTGGTGGCGGCGACATGTGGCGGTGATGGCAGCGGCGGTGGAGGGGGAATAGAGGTGGAAAGATGGATATGTAGGCTAAAGGAGAGGAATTGGAGGTGTGTTTGAGGTGGCGGGAGATGTGTCAATTGGAGAGGGGTGGAATGGAGGTGGTGGTGTAGCCGAAAGTGGCGGTGCACGACGGTTGGTGCGGTGGCCAAAAGTGGTGGAAGGTGGAGAAAGTAGAAGGAGAGTGAGGTAGGGAGAGACGGAGGTATGGGAAGGTAGGGGAAGGTCCCTTGGTCATTTTGGGGGGGTGTAGGAGGTACTGGTTGCAGCAGAGTTGGCGGCGGAAGGCGGCGTAAGGGACAGCGCGGGGTTGGTGAGGGATGATTGGGAAGCTAACTTTGCACGACCGAGATGGCTTATGCAAGTCAAATCAAGGAAGGAGGGAAGTTTAGTTTTGTAGGGTTTGGTGCAATGAAGGATTTGGTGGGCGAAGTTTGCGGCAGCAGTCGCCAACGGTGGCGGAATAAGGGTCTGTTTGGGCGGAGGAAAAAATTAGGATTTCTAGGCTGTAGGAAGGAAGCTCGGTTATGGCTGCCCATAGGGGGTATTTATAGGCTAATTGAGGGGGAACACAACGAAGGGGAATAGGACAAGCGGGGCAGGTGTGGCAGGACCACCGACTGGCGGTGGCAGGCGGTGCAGTCCTGCCATGGCAGGTTAGGTCAGGGAGGGGGGAGAGAAAAAGAAAGGGGAGGCACACGTGGAGGGTAGCTACGGGGCTTGTTGGGGTCAAAAAAGGAAAGAAAATGACAGGGAGAGGGGCAGGGAAGGACGAACGGCGGTGCAGGGGGTGGCCGACGTGAGCAGAGATGCAAGTCGGGCTGTAGCTGTACGGGGAAGAAGGAAGAAAGGGAAGGGGGAGGATCGGGCAGTCTAGGGGGAGAAAAGGAAAAGAAAATAGGGAACCGGTTTGGTAGCTGGCTAGGGGGAAACGGGCGAGGAAGAACATGTCGTGCGAGCCTAGGCTACGCCAAGGGGAAAGGGCTTGGGCTGCGTGGGCCGACCAGTCGAGGGAATGGGGAAAGAAAGAAGAAAGGAGAAGGAGAGAAAGAAAGAAAAAGGAAGAGAAGGAAGAAAAAGGAAAAAGGGAAAAGGGAAAAGGGAAAAGGGAGAAAATGAATAGGTTGGGATATTTGGTCTTTGGTATTTTTTTTGAATATTTAAAATTAATAATAATTAAATTCCTTTTTAGATTAATTTGGCTATTTTGGGCAAATTTTCCTTAACTTCCATGTTATTTAGCAAAATGTCCAAATTTTCCTAAATAATTTATTTATTATTTTCTCCTCATTTTACCTTAATTAATTTCCCTTTATTTTAATAAGGTAATTTATTTACTCAATTTTCCTAATAAACCCTTATTTTGCTATAATTTCTAAATTAGGATTTTGGGGTATTTCATTATAATAGGTTTAGAAATGATGAATCATTTGTTATAAATGATGATGCTATTGTTACATTAAATGATAGTGATGGTGACATAATGACTATTATTGATAGATATACCAAGATTAATGATAGATGAATCTGAATTCTTGTTTCTCCTACCATATTTATCCCAAATGTAGTTGGCTTCATACTTATAAGATAACTCAAGGTGGAGTTATCTTGATGGGTGATGATATTATTTGCCAAGTTGTTAGTATTGGGAATGCGAAGGTTAAGGTGCATACTGATGTGATCTAGACACTATCCATTGTTTGACATATCTTAGAGATAACCAATAACATTATTCCTTCAATTTACTTAGATTATATTAGATAATGTTATATGATTATAGATGACACAATAAGGGTTATGAAAAGGGGTTTTGTGGTAAAGAAGGTTAAAAGGGTTGGGATATTATATGAGAAGTTCAATTTAACTATTAAGGGAGCAGTTATAGTGACATTAGAGAGTATAACTAACTCAAATTTTATGAGAGTCTAGCACATGTGGTTGGGACACTTGAGTGTCAAAGGTTTTACTATGTTCTCTAAGAGATGGTTGCTAGATAGAAATAGTACATGTACTATACACTTTTTGTGAGAACTATGAATATGGAAAGTAGAAGCTAGTTAGCTTTTCAATAAAGAAATATAGTATGAAGGCAACTCTTGATTATAATCATTTAAATTTTTGGGGTCCTGTGAGGGTGGTATTCAAAGGTGGTTTGCGATACTTTCTTAAATTCATTGATGAATCCTCTAGAATAGCATGTGCTTATTTTCTTAAGAATAAGAATGATGTGTTTAGTGTGTTCAAATGCTAAAAGACCTTACTAGATAATAAAAATGGGAGAGGATTCAAATGCCTCTGGTCTAATAATTCATTTTGGTATTTTTCATGTAATTTGGTAATTAGTATAATAAATATACACGATAGGTATAAATTGATGTCAAATAAGATAATAGGGGTTTATTGTCTTAGTATCACTATTTGAGCATGATAATCAATAATATATGTTTTAGAGGCATTTTGATAATTTTACATGTACTATGGTGATTAATGAAATAAACATGCAAGATAAGCATTAATTGATGTCAAATATAATAATAGGGTTTTATTATCTTAGAATCACTTATTTGAGCATGATAACATTATGATGTAATGTCATGATAAATATCTCATGATTAATATTGCATGGCAGCCAAGATTGTGATAGATAGTGTGGAACATGCACATATGGTTAGGGTTATGGTACGATAACTATTATTCACATGTTCTAGGATTAGGGATGTTTCTCTACATGCACCATGATGTGAATTGCCCTATTATACGTTGTGTCATGATATAGAAAGTACTTACATGCTATATGGAGTTTAAGACACATTAGAATCACATGATTAGGGTTTGTGGGTGCAACTTATTAAGTACATGAAAAGTGAAAAATATAGTCAATAGCTAAATCTCAAAGATTACCTACGTGCTAAAATAATGTGAAATATTGTCTTTTATCCTTTTTATGATAAATTTTTGTAATAATAATGTTTGGTACAAAACTGATTAAAATGACCGAATTAGGGTTTTTGAGGGCGTATTGGTAATTTTGACCTATTGCGTCCATTATAATAATTGGATATTATGATGGCCTTAGAATTTTGATATGTTGATCTTAGTGTTAACTAAATAAAACAATGACTTTAAGGTTTACTGAATAATTGGAAATAAAAGGAAAGGTGGTTAAGTATGGAAATGTAAATTGTTGTGTACTATGCAATATTTTTATCACCTCATAAAATATTAATATTTAAAGTGAAGAAAATCAAGTTAGGAATGTTTTCTCTCTAGGATTAGCTATGCTAGAGATGAGGTGTATTCCTTATTGATTTTGGTTCTCTTATGTGTTGTTGTGTCCCAATAAGGCCCTAGTCTACTTTATACATGACTTATGGGCCCTATATAGGGTATCAATACTTAAGGATCAGGTGGGTGAGGTTGAAGGTACATTATTGCCTTTGTGAGCTAGTATGATAAGGCATACTCTTGTGTCCCTAGGTTATAGGGTAAGGGTAGTATATTGCCTTTGTGTATTAAAATGACCAGGTGTACCTTTGTATCCCTTGGTTGATTGTATCTCCCTCAAATAATTTAAAAATGGAGGTAACTATTGTGTAAGAATATAAAATGGATTTGAATTGGATTTGTTGGTTTAGTAGTTGCCTCAAAGCCCTTAATTTAGTAATTAGAATTGCTTTGGACTATGAGTCTGGTAGTTATCTCAGTGCCCTACCTTAATGTTCGGGATTAATTTGAATGGTTAGATATGGCTAATGTGTACATTGTAATGATGTGAGTTGACCTTATATGATCTACTATTAAGAATGAGTCTGTGATGTTGTATACATTATCCTATGATTATTACATATTTTTATAGCATGTGGTTTGTGTTTTGAATATGTTTTCAGATGATTGTGAGATTATGTGTAATGTGGATATGCTACCTCTTATGATGCACTATGATTTACTTAGTACGAGGAATTCGTACTGATACTACTTTTGAATATAATTTTGTGAAGAGTATGGAGTGATTTGAGGCTTACAATAGAGGCAAAGATATGTGAAACCCTTGGGATAAGGTCCCATTCTCAAAATAAGGTTTCGGGTCTAAGAGTTAGGGTAAAAATATATTGCACTTTTGGGTACTTATTTTAATGTAATTGGTTTTCCTTTGGAATCTTACATCCCTTGGTGTATTTTGAATTTTATCGTTATACAGAGTATCATATTTATGTATTATCTCTCATTTCCACTATTTTATTTAAGTTTTATTTTCTTTCGAGCCTTAGCATTTGGTATAAGAAAGGTGAGGGAACTTGACTTATGTTAAGTGTGGGGTAATAACCAGTAAATTGATAATTAACACTTTCAAAAAAAGGAATTTTTCAAGTAGTGAAAATGGGAGTGTTATAGCATGTGTAATTGTATTAATCATAAGTCATTGTCAGTTTTGATTCTACTGAGTGTAGGGATGTAAATGGGGTAGGTTCGCAGCAGGTACACATATACCCATATTTGTACAAAATCAGAAAATCCATACCTGTACTCAAACAGATATCTACTATTACATCCATATCCTTATTCATTGGACATCCATTACCTGACGGACTATCCATTTACCCATTAACATATATTATCTGGCAGATAAATCTATTACCTAATGGATAAACTCATTTAGAGTTAAGCCAAATAACCATTTTAACCCTAATTTATACTATATTTATTTTAAAATTAAGGGAAAAAGGGTAGCTATATATCGGATAAATATGTACAGGTATATATATGGGTATGGGTATAGATATAAGTATATATATGGATATTCTATACTTGTATTCATACTCGAACCCAACGAGTGCTTTATTTCATCCTCCATAGCCATACCTGTATTCATTTATCTATATCTTTCTAAGTATTCATATGATATAACTAATTGGATTTCGAGTAAAATTTGCCATGTTTACATCTCTAACAGAGTGGTGTAGTACTATAGAGGAAGAGTTGTAGTCTTTTTTCCTTTTTTTTCTTTTTTTTGAAGAATTAGACATAAGAACTTATGAAGAAACCTAGGAAAAATAATATAGTTGATTGTAAGTGGGTGTAAAATTTTAAGTAGGGATCCCCACTATTTAAGAGGCTGAGATACCAAGCTCATTTATTTGCACATGGGTTCAATTAGATACCCAATGTAGAATACAATGATGTATTTTCTCTCATTATTTGATACACTTCTATTCGTACTTTGCTTTCACTTGTGGTTATATAGGATTTAGAGTTAGAAAAACTAGACTTTAAAATAACATTCCTACATGGTGAGCATGATAAGGAGATTTATTTGTTCCAAATGCATGGGTTCATTACTAAAGTAGGCAAGGTCACGTGTGCTTGTTGAACGAATCACTTTATGGTTTGAAGCAGTCACATAGATAGTGTTATATGAGATTTAATAAGTTCATGATTGAGCATGGTTTTCCCAAGAGCGATTGTAACATCCTAAATTTTACCACCAAAATTTTTCAATTTTAGCATAACTTACTACCAAAATAACTAGGTGTTACTGTCGTAATTGACATAAGTTTTGTTTACTTAACCATTTTTTACATCAATCATAAGGAAAATGATTAGATTGTAAACTATTATAAATATAACGTGAGATAAGTTTCATAAGCATGAATATGAGTTAGAGATTAACTGTGAGTATAATATCCAGAATATTTTAAAAAAAGGGGATGATATGGATCTAAAGTCCTAAAAGGTATTTGGATAAAACTACTATCTAGATAACATGACTCCATCCCCAAAAATTTTAGTAAAAAAAAATCACTTTACCCCACATAAAACATCACAGGCTGCAAAATCTTTTGGTGGATCCTCATCAATTTACACACAGGCATCAAGGTCATATGTTCTGGGGAATGAGTAGTACCTATAAAAAGGTTGATCAGTATGCTATGTACTGAGCAGGGTGACAATATAGCTGAGTAAGTGATATAAACAATTACATGTATACATAGTAGAAAGTAAACACTTATGCAAGATAAATGAAATAATACAAGATTATTATTGATCTAGGCCTCATTATTAGATATAACCAATTCCATTCTATTTATTTATGTTGATTTCTAAGACCCCACTATTTTTAAACCTGTAGAATGGTCGCACTTTTCAGGGACAACATACTTGAGCCACTATTATTGTTTGGTGGAGGCATAACTGGGTTTTATTAAAATATTTAATGTTGTCTCTCAAATAAATAAAGGAATATGAATATATTGATGAAAAGTGATATAGAATCACCTTTGGTACCATGTAATTTGAATGGGGGTATATAGTGCATTTTGTTTGTCTATACATGGATATTTGGTGCATTATCCTTTGCATTTATTTTATTTTGGAATTTATCTATTCCATGTGTATATATAATAGGATAAAAATCAAACCATATTAAATCTCAACTCTTTATCTCATTTTTTTCTTTTTCAATCTTGTTCATCACTAACAAAATATTCAAGCCATTATTTGTCTGCTACAATATTCTTTCTAAAAAATGGATAAAAGTGTGAATCAATCAAATCAGTAACCATTGAATTTAAGTGAATGACAATCTAATTATGGGGAGTAATCCTCTAAACATGAAAATCTAAGTGCAATGCTCTAACTTTAGCAAATAAATTGAGTAAAAAATGCGAATTTAAGTGAAAATAAATTGAAACAACCAATAATGATATGCTCAAGGAAACACTTACGAGGGTTGCATAGTGGATGCAAGAGCTTCTCCACTATAAATCCTCTTTGAGCAAATAAATTAATGTCTCACAAGAAAGGACAAAGGCAAATTATCTCTAATAAAAAAGATTCCCAATTCTTATTGTTAGTCTATATATCTATAATAACAACACAACCTTATACAAAATCAAACCACTCCACAACAATGATAAACTACCTACACCAAAGTCTATCTACGTATCTGTCTTAATCAGTGTCATAATTATATATTTCTCATCCCCAACACATCTAATAGACAAGTAAAAAAAGGCGAGATTGAAGATTAATGGTACACCGCATCAAATTATGCACAATTTAAGTCCATGATTGAAACAAAGACAGCTTAACCTAAATTGGACATGAAAAACCCCAACTCTTTAGTAATCCGAAACAACAAACTCGGTTGGCAAACAGTTATCCGATTTGTTTTCTTTAACATCCTCATATTATTATCATCTTTCTGCCTCATCAAATCCAATTTGTATACCTCAGAATGAAATAAAATTAGGGCTTTAGAATTCAATTGCTGCTAACTAACTTAAGATGTACTTGTGCAGTTTGAAATGATAGAGTAATAGATTGAGAAGGTTGAGCTGACGACGGGTTGCCAAGAAGCGTGAAGTTTGCACTTGATGAACGACCTATGGGAAGCTTCTACCAAAATTGTGGAGGAGCCATAGGATGGATATAAGCATGAAGAAGAAGAAGGATGATTGAAGAAGACAAAAGCTCAAAGAAGAACGATGAGTGAAGAAGATGAAGCTCAAAGAAGAAGACAGATAAAGCAGGAACTCAGTTTGATGGTCGACCAACTTTCCCCGACTTTTGCTTTTTGTGATGAAATGAGTGTAGTGTATTTTTTAACTTTTGTCTTTCTTATGTTCTTCACTCAATTTTTTCTCATCAACCAAATAGATAAAAGTCATTTTCCACCTTATTTTCTTTTCTTTCCTTCTCTTTTTCAACAAAACAAACCCACCATTAAATGATATGAAAATTTTAACTTGGGTGATAGATTTATTGACATAGGTCAGAAAATAGGTGGTTCATTTTCAAGAACGGCATGCACTAACATTGCTAAAGGAGTTAGTGCTCAATTTGGGCTTGGTTGCTCGGTTAGCCATATACAAAACAAAATCAAGATCCTAAAAGAGAATTATGGCATCTACGGTCTTGCAAGTGAGTGGGTTTGGTTTTAATCAATCTACCCAAATGGTGGAAGGCGATGCAATAGTTTGGGATAGGTATATACAGGTAAGTCTTAAACCTTCTCATTCTTATTGTCATCGCTAACTGTTACTATTTTGAAATTTATGTAATCACTATTTTTTTTATAGGCTCATCCTGATGCCAAACCACTTTGCTATAAGCCTATTTAAAATTATCATAGGCTAGATATTTTATTTGGCAAGGAATGAGAAACTGGAATTTTGTCCATTGGTCCGAAAGAAAGGCGTATGCGCTTAGAGAGATAAGAATATGTAGAACAACAACTCATGATTGAAGCACTGAGAAAGAACAATATGATGAAGTAACCTCTCCTTTGGCCGATGTATTTGGATCAAGAACCACAAAGAAAAGAAAGTTGAGAGATTACATATCATAAGAGATGAAGGCTTTAAAATAAGGGATGGATACAGTTGTAACAGCTCTTGATAGAGGAAATCCACGTAAGTTTACTCAATTCGAGCTATATTTTGAGCTTAAAAGGTGAAAGGGTTATAGAAAGTTCCAGCTATGGATATCTATACCAAGCTTGTAGCAAATATGTTTGATGATGCCAATATACCACTTTAACTTGTTTAATTAGTAACTAATAACTATGAATTGATAATGCACATTGTTTTTTTTTAGAGATCTTGATATATATACATTGGTGAGTAAAGTAGGATGATTTATTTTATTTCATTTTTGCTCACTCTATCTCTTATTAGTAGAAAGTTTTGAATATTATTAGTATTTTATAAATATTTTTTTAAAAAAATATTATTAGTTATACATGTAATATGTTAGAATTTTCTAAAAAAAATAAATTTGGTATTAGTATTGAGTTCATACAATTTTTGTAATTTTATTATAAACTTTATGAAAAAATTTATGTACCAATATAATATTTTAATTTTTATTAAATATATAAAAATATTTAAATAATAATATTTGACTTTTATTAGAATTTTCTTTCTATACACCAAACACTGAAAATATTTTTCAAGAATTCCATTTTCTACAATAATCAAATAAAGGAAATAAAATTAATTTCTTTTATTTTCTTTCCTCTAGATTTTCTTTTTTATTTAATTTTCTACAAACCGAGCAGGGCCTTACTCTTCTCCACTGCATATCAGATTGATAGGTTTGTTAGGCATTCTGGTTCTTTTGTGTACAAACAATATTTCAAAGTTAACGTAACTTTAGTCCGTTAGGCATTTAGGTGGTGTGAGTAAAATATTTGATATTTTCAATTGAGCTTTTCAAAATCTTGCAATGTATGTGCCTCCGCCCATATGATAAATTTGATCAGCAGGTCAAAATTTAGAAGGCACCACTCCCTGTCATCTCCCATTCTTAGTAGCAGTTAGAAGGGGCTTGTGCTAGGCACGACATAAAATGATTTTCTCATTATTATATGAAAATAGTAAACTGGACTGAGTTTGATTGCTTCAATTCGATTTCGATTAGGGTGTCCATCGCTCACAAGTACAATGAAAAATGAGGAAAATGGTTTCTCCATTTTTTGGCATCAGGGAATACAGATATCTACTTCAAGGCACGTTTGTGCTTCATTTTGACCTGTAGCCTGCGTACTGGTTCTTGCATTTCAGTATATGACTTTTCTATGAAATTTTGGATTACAGATGCTTAATTATATTATTTTAAAAGAATCATCGCCTACCGCAGTACCGGTGGTCGACCAGTCAGCTATGCTACCTATAAATATCGAGGAAAAATGCTTGTTTCTCGGCACAGAATCAATTAACCAGTAATTCACACAAGTTTCTGGAGATAATCAAGAGAAGACGGTTGCATACCATGGCGAAGGCTACTTCTTCTGGGACACTAGCCTTTGGGCTGATTCTTATGGTACTTGCCGGCGAGGCCTACGGCAGTGGACTCAAGCACGGTTTCTACGACTGTAAATGTGGCAACTTTAATGTTGAGAAATTCATTTTCAGGATGGTCAGTTCGCAGTACAGCAAGCATCCTGAGATGGCCGGAGCCATCCTCCGCATGCAATTCCATGATTGCTGGGTCAGGGTAAGTTGTCCCAAGAAATTCATATATATACGTGTGCGCGCGCGTCATCCTGCAGTTCATTATTGTCTGGTTTTTAATTTTTTGCGCTTTGTTGAAGGGATGTGATGCATCAATTTTGCTTGATGGAAAGGATACTGAGAAAACCTCTCCTCCAAACTTGGGCATGCCTGGTTTTGAGTTCATCGATGCTATAAAAGATACAGTGGAAAAGTTCTGTCCCGGAGTAGTTTCCTGTGCTGATATCGTCGTCCTAAGCACTAGAGCTGTCATTTACTTGGTAAGTAGGAGAAGCAGAGCAATTGTTCATCTCTATTACTTGGAAATGACGAGTAAATATTTAAACTTATCGATCATTAATTTGGCATAATATAGTAGTGTATGTATGTTGTTGATAAAACTGATCACTTTCATGCCTGCATGCATGTAAAATAATAGACAGGAGGAAAATGGTACGACGTTGAAACAGGAAGAAGAGATGGCCTTGTTTCAGTTAGAGAAGAGGCTTTCGCCCTTCCCCCTCCAAATGCAGAGGTGCCGGCAACCATTGATGCGTTTGCTCAAAAAGGATTTTCTGTTGCAGAGCTGGTCTATCTTTTAGGTAAAAATAAACTAATATAAAAAAAATGATAACTTATAAGACAGTAAAACACTATTTATTTATTCTATAAAAGTAAACTAATTTTGATAAATTAAAAACTAATTTATAAACTATTTTTACTGGTGTTCCTTCCCATATATAATATATAATCACAGGTGGACACACTATCGGGGTGGCGCATTGTCCTACCTTCCAGAACCGTCTGTACAATTATCAGAACACTGGGAAACCAGATCCAAGCATGAATCCTGCCCTCCGTGCATCGCTGATGAAAAAATGTCCTCCACAGGGGTCTAACAATTTCGCCTTCCTGGACCAACATCCCAACAGTCAGTCAACCTTTGACAACGGCTTCTATAAAGCCATTTTGGCCCACAAAGGTGTCATCGAATTCGACCAACGTTTGGCAACTGATCCACAAACTAGGGACATTGTGAGACGGCTAGCCTCCAACCGCTCCGATTTCCTCGACAAGTTCAACCTGGCAATGGCCAAGCTGCAGAGGCTCGACGTTCTTACCGGCAAACAAGGAGAGATTAGGAAGTCCTGCCGTCGGGTTAACGGCCACTGATTGCAATATTCTTTGATGTCTTCTGGGAAATGTTTCCGATTGGGAAATGCCCATGACATCATTGGCATTTGATTGGTTGTTTATTTCATTAATTCTCTTCTTTCTGATATCGAATGTTGTATTGCATGTTTTGATTTCCATCTATTTGTCCTCTACTGTCGAGTTGATAATGTTATGATGGTTGAAACATAACAAATGTCACAATACGTTCCACTGTAGTTCCTACATATAAGATCAAGACATTTTATTATTTATTTGTTGATTCTTAATATCAGTTCCTAAATTCTGAGTATCAATTGGTTTTTTTTTGGAGTTAAAATTTCGTCCCTAAATAAGAAATACAATTGTTTCTCCCATCAGATTAGAAAAATAAGGTGTTATTTTTTATTTTGGGAGGGCTATAGCTTAAACTCCGAATGACCACGATAAAAGGCTAGCTAAGCTCGTAAGATCACGGAGTTTAATTATTATGCTCCAAAATGTTGGTACCATCTTCTAACTAGGTGTATTTTCTGTTTACATCTACTTTGGATCTTCACCTAAAAGATGTATTACTCGGTATTGGACTTATTGGTTCATCGGATTTTCAATTTGATAAATTATATGTGATCGTCCTTCTAAAGCTATGTAAATAGTAGTATTCATTGATTATATTTTTTGTAAGGCCATTTTGATGCCTAATAATTTTGGTACAAGCTAATTCAAAATGACCATAAATTATTTGTTTTGTTTGGCAAGGAACGAGCCACTCGAAATTTGATCCTTGATCCAAAAAATGGCGTATGCACATAAAGAAATAAGAAGGAACAACAACAACAACAACCGAGGATCAAAGTACTAAGTAAGAGCAATATAATAAAGTAAACTCTCATTTGGGTTGTGCATTTAGATTAGGAACAACAAAAAAGAAAAAGGTTAAAGATTATGTATTATAAGATATAAAAGCTTTAAAACAACAGATGGAGGTAGATGCAACAACTATTAATAGAGGAACTCTGCATAATTTTATCAATGCTGAGTTGTACTCTCAGTTTAAGAAGGTTGAGGGATTAAAGAAAGTTTCTTTGATGGAAATCTATATTAAGCTTGTAGCAGATATCAGTATTGCATAGACATTTCTTGGTTTTCCACCTGAGGATAGAGCTATATGGTTATGTATGGAGTTTGCTTATGACATTTTTTATGACCCTAGTGTATTACTTTGACCTATTTAATTAGTTATTAATAACTATGAACTAAGTATTTCCTTTGCTAATTTTCTTTTCTTTTTTTTTTGAATCTTGATATGATGATATTTGGAAGCTTTGTTGACTGGCATGAACTTTGGTCTTTGAATTTTTACATGGGTGCCTAGATGTGCAGAATAAAGCAAGTGATTTTTTTTATTTACTATAACTTTTATGAATTGGGTGTTTAAAGGTATGTACCAGATAGGTACCTAAAAGATGGAATATGTGACTATTAATATTTTATGAAACTAACAAATGTATTAGTAACGTGCCATGGAATTATTAATTTTTCTTTTATCTTTTTTTGTATTATATTTGAAATGAAAAGGAATATAAAATAGTTTGTTTTTTTTAGATTTTTTTTTGGAAATTATTATAAGTTTTCCATACAATACTTTAGAATATGCCTTAAAAAATGTTGGCATTAATATTGAGTTTATAGATTGGATATTCCAAGGAATCAAATGAATGGGTATGGAAATGCAAGATTATGTAGACTAGTTGTTGTTGTGCCACTAGGAAAGTGAAAGGAAGAAGTTGAATAAAGTGTGCATTTACAATCAATGGATGGCTCCATAAAGGGATCTGGTCATTAGGAGAAATCCTATCATGTTTAACTACTATTATATTCATTTATTATATTTTTTTACTTGAAAATGGGGAATATAATAATAAAAAAATGAATAGAGTTCACTTTATACAAATTTGACTATAGATAACTCAACCAATTCGATCAAATATCAAATTGTCCCTAACTACAGAAAAGGAAATGTCGTAAAATTCAATACAAAAAGCAAGGTGGTGACCTATGTGAGTCATCTGATCAGCTATTATGTTCGTTTCCTTAAAATTGTGAGCAAACTAACAACTGCGAAACTAACATATCAACTGTCTACAGGCCATCACGAGAGAGATATATACGCTAGGAGGTGGATGATCATCACGCAAGAGGCATACAACCACCACAAAATCACGGTCATTCCATATCCTATCATGGCCTCGTCTAAGAGCCTCGTCAAGACCATACTAGATGCCCCACAATTTGGCCAACAACTTGTTCATGTTCTTAACTGCACTTTCTCTTTTATACACCTTGGCTCCCTTCATTACTTTCTTGGCATGAGGTAAATCGCAAATGTGATCTACTTCATCTATCTTAATCTAATTAAGTTCGTGATGTCTTGACTCACACCAACAAGCTAGACTACAAACCCATCATCCTCTACTAAACCTCACTCACACTTATTTCTTATTGTTGGCACATTTAATCATTCTAATATCATTGTAGTTAGACATGGAAAAATTGACCTAATCGAATCTTAATTTGGACCCAAAAAATTTAAATAAAACATCAATCTAAAAATTCAAAATAATTGAAACTAACCTAAAACTAATCTAAAATTAGCTAATCCAATAATGATCCATATCTAAATGACTTAAACCAAAATAACCCAACATAGAGAAAAAAAAACCTTTATCTCATGCCGGAATAAAAATCCAATAATAACCTAACCAAAACTTAGCAACCCGATTCAAATCTGACCCACACCCAAACATAATTTCTAACTTCATCTACATTAAAGTCAAATTCAATCCATAAATGTAACATTTTGCCTCATATAAATAGCTACATAAATATCAATAAGCTATATTATTAATAAATGTTTATGTAACAAGAATTATATAAAGCTCATACAATAATAAATGAAAGAAAAATATTAAGACTTTTTTCTTTTCACTTTATTTTAATATCATATTAGCATTAATCAAATTAGATTAAAGAAATTTCCATTATTATTATATTAAACATAATAATTATAATGTATATTATTCTAATGATAATAATGAAATTTATATTTGTATTTCTAATAACTATAATGATTAATATTATAGTTCTAATAATAATAATAATAATAATAATCATCATTATTAAATATAATAATAATAATAATAATAATAATAATAATAATTGTAATAAACATGATAAGTAAAGTTATTATAACATTTATTTAAATCATTATAATTATGTGTGTAATAATATTTATAATATCTATGCATATGCTAAATAAACTAGGTCTTGGTGAAGGAAGATGGTAGAATTGAGTTGTTAGCCACCGAAATGAAAATAGAAGTAGAAGAGGCAAACAAAGGTAGTATTTGATTTAAGGTGACTCCAAAGATCAAACATCATAATTACCACTCAAGATTTCAACTCTGGAGATAAAAGTGCTGATATTATGAAAAATGTAAGACAAAATTTTACACTCAATTTTTAATGTGTAAGATGAGTTCAAAAATCAACATATGCAATAATGGTAAGATATGTTCTTCATTATAAGAGGGTTAATACACATACAGGAGTGGTGTTGGCCTCCTAAGTACTAAATACCATCTTGCTCTTTATACTTACCCACTTAGTTACATTACCGCCCATTTAGTTATCTAATGTAACCCAACTAATAGTTGAAGTTTAACAAGGGTAGGTTTCAACACATAAAATGGATATGAGTTGATTTTAAAAGCCATACCACATTATGTCCTCCACTCCATGTTGAAATATGGTGTTTAATTAAAGTGCAAATCATTAATCACACCCTAAATCAGGTACTCTACATATAAAATAAAATAAGCTAAAAAATACATGAATTTTTTTTACCCAGCTTGTACATTAATCTTGGTTATTAACCTAGTATGGCCGGTTTTATTCTCTGAAAAATGCTTTAAATTCCCACAAAATGCTATAAAGAAGTAGTCCTTCCTTTGTCTCCAAAAGTGATGTACCAACTACTCTTTTCTTTGCCCATCATACTTGATGATTTGGTAACAAAAAGGGGCTAGTTGTTTCAGTTATTCATGGCTGAATGATGGGCTTGCATGGATAGGTTTTTATGTCCACATCTTGCCTTATTTTAGCTAAGTAATTTTTTTCAAGTTAAGATTGTTTTATGATTCTCTAACTTAGGAAAATTAATTAGTGAAATTTCATTAATATAAAGAGATACTTTTGCATCATTCTCCCAATCTTATAGAGATCCTCCCTCATCCTTATATTGTTCATCATGCACATAGGGAATTAAATCGTTAACATTCAATGTGTTCGACATATTCACCATTTCTTGTGGAATTTTAAATTTCTATGCATTAATTCTAATTTTCTTAGACTTCAAATGGACAATCACTCTTAGCTTGGGTATATATATTTATTCTTCATCCTATAAGGGTATATTTACTTTTTAAGATGAAGCTAAAATAAATCTCATGGTTTAAACACTTATTATTTTTGGTGTATTTTAGCCCATTTTTATTCATCTAGTTGACCCTTTCAATTCTAATGCTTACTTGCTCGTGTAGCTTCTTGAATACCTTAACCATGTATTTTGTCTTGAAATTTTTTAAGGGCTCAATGAGAAGAGGTATAAGCTCGATGGGATTGGTAGGGTTCACCCCATATACCATGTCAAAAAGGGAGTGTCATGTGGCATATATGAAGGATTTGTTGTATGCAAAATCAGCATGACTAAGTTTGATGTCCTAATCTTGTAGAGGCTTGTTAACCAAACGCCATTAGATCATAGTAATGTTTTAATTGGTGAATTTTTTTTCCCATTCATTTTTAGGTGGTAGATGTTGCTAAATAGAAGTTTAGTACTAACCAACCTCTATAAAGTCTTTCATAAATAACTAAGAAACTATCAAACATAATTGATTTTGGATTACCACGTTGTCTAACTATAATTTTTTTTTTTGTAAAATATATCAACCAAGTAAGAGACATCATCCATTTTATGAAATAGAACGAAGTGAGTCATCTTAGAAAATTGATCCACTACCACCATAATGACATCATTTTTGTTTGTTTTTGAGGTACAATAACTATAAAGTCCATACTCACATGGTTTTAAGGTTGATAAGAGATGGACAAGGGAGTGTAGATTCCTTGGTTGAAGTGAATCTTAAACTATTTACAAGTAACACATGTATCTATGACTCCTTATACATCACCTACCATCTTAGGCAATTAAGACTACTCTTGAAGCACTTAACATGTTTTCTTAATTCCAAAGTGACTGACCAACCTTCTTCCATGTGCTTCTTGAACTAGCAGCTCTCAAATGGGGCTTTTGGGAGTGGAAAACTTGGTTTTCTTAAAGAGAATATTATTTTGAATGGCATAGGAGCCTCATGGCTTACCTCAGTCTTCATAGTAGCTTCAAAATAATCATCTTTACCTTACATAAACCCAAACACTCACAAAAAAAACTTCTAGCCTTTCCATTTTTGAAACCCTATACCAAAATACCCAAGCACCGATTCTTTTCCACCACTTATTTCCTTCTTTGAACTCAAAAACTTATAGGCGGGTGATGAACAAGTAGCAATAGGCTTAATCGTTGAAGAGGCACAAAACTTAAGAATAGATTGTTCCATTGAAGCCCTGTAAGGAGATATGTCAAGGGTTCTTGTATTTTTGAGAATCTTGCCTAAAATTCCAACCTTCCATATCCTCTATCCTCAAAAGGATCCATTTTTGACAACATGAAGTGGTTGATTTTAGTACAATAGATGGTGATATTAACTCCAACTCTTTTTTCAGTTACTCCCTATGGTTTAATAGAAGACAAATATATGAAAGGAAGGATCCTTTTCATGACATCAAAAATGAAGTGTTTGAGTTTGATGGCTTACACAATCTAAAAGATTTCCCAGAGTGGGAGCTAAGGTTTTCTATGATGTAATAAGCTAAGGGAAAAATAATGATAAGAGCTTTAGAGTTTTTTTTAATCTCAAGGACCACACATCCCTATGATGGGAAAAACTCATACACCAAAGGATAAGAAAGAAAAATTCTAAGGTGTGATCATGAGAAAAAATAAAGAGAATATTGACCTAAATAATTCTACCCTCATCATATATACAAGATCTAAACAACAAGATGGCCTCTCTTATACACAGGTTGATGAGTATTGAAGATTACATTAAGGAGATTCAAAGGTTGAAGTTGAGATTGGAGCTTGATGACGTTGAGGAACACATAATGTTACGTTTCCTTAGAGATTTATGGAGTGATAATACATTCAAAGTTGAGTTGCGCAAGTACTTAAGTACAAATTTCCTCTTCTTCAACCTCAATATTTCTCTTTTCATTTTAGTGGTAATTATTCTAAGCTACCATTTTCCTTATTATGACTAATTTTTTTTCTATATTCCTTATTTGTTATATCATTATATACATTACAATAAAATTACTACGATAAGCATAAAAATAATAATAAATCACAATATTTAATTTATTTATTATATTAAATTAATAACAATTATCCTCAAGTTAATTTGAACCAAACTTAATATGATCTGGAGTTTATAGATCAAAATCAGTCCGATCCTAACTCGATCATACCCGAAGTAAGTAGACAAGAGTCAAACCTGATCCTAAAGAAACTCGATGGGTTAGACTTGGACTTAGCCTGATATTGTTCTTATCAGAAATGACCGAACCTAACCCAACACATACGTGACCTAAATCATTATTACTCAAATTTTACCTGAACCGAAAGACACCATACGCAAACCCAACCTCATTTTATAGTAGATTCAAATTTATCCCAACCCTAATTCAACTAGTATGACTAGTAATTAAAAGAAAAAAGGAAATTTATAATAAACATATTAGGGACGATACCATGTCATCATTGAAAATTATCTTTACCAAAGACAAGTAGTTACTAATAATAATTTTGAGTATAGGATAATGGGAGGAAAACTGGTATCCCTAACAACTATTAGCAACGATAATGTCATGAAAACTTTTTGTGAGGAAACCCCCCCATTTTTTTGACACTACTATGTTTTAAAAAAAAAAATTAAATACTAAAAAATTTCATTAATAAAAGTGGTTATGGGGATGATGTTTTTGGTGAAAATTTTAGCAGAAAGTGAAAAGAAATTTTATTCAACAATGCACTATTAACAATGACATATATGGGCTAATAGTCTTAGTGTCTGATAGGCCATAGGCCTTGCACGCTAAATTTTCCATTATTGTTTGTGACAACCTTTTTTTTTGTTTCTTTTAGTCTAATAAAAGCCTATAACACTCATCATTTTCCTTAGCTGCTTCTTTTTCTTCTTTTCTCCTCTTTGGTTTCTCTCCTTTTCGACTTAAATCTTTTATCTATTCAATCATTTTTTTAATTTATTATTATTATTATTATTATTATTATTATTATTATTATTATTATTTCCTCATTTTGATTTCATTTCTTTGTGCTTTTATGTTTTTCATCCATAGCTACCCCTATCCCGCTTTACACCACCGCCTCCTCCATATCTTGGTTTAGTATAAATGTTTCACCTTTTGTTTTACTTTATTTTCTTTTAGTTATTAGGTTATTAATGTAACTATTTTCTTTGATTCATCTTTGGTGATTTCATTGGTGGTCAGAATTATCTCTCCCTCCCTCGCCTCCACTTGTATATGTTTTATTTTTTTGTTCTTGAGTATTAACTTTGTGATTATAACACACACACACACACACACACACATATAAGGTAATTGTGTGTTTATGCATATTTTTTGATTAAACGATATATGATGGCAATTGTGTGTGTATGTTTATAATTGTGATTAAATATATTTGTTGTGATTAAGTAATTTATTATTAAATAGGTATAACATTTTTGTAGAATAATAATATAACAAGACTTTTAGCTTATAAATTATAATATAAGTGGAATAATAAGATAAAAAAATTAAAAATAATAAACTATTTTTGGCCTTAAATAATTGAATATTAAATATGTGGAATAATTATAAACCCTAACTCTAACCATAAGTATTAAACCATAATAAATTACTTATATTGTAATCCATTACTATGGATAGTTTTAATAATAACATAAGATTTTAAAAGTAACTAATTTATGTAACAAAAAAGATGTAACTTATTATTAAATAATTATAATAGTAATATAGTAAAAATAAAAAATTATAGTAATTAGAATATAAAAATATTATATAGGAAAATTATTATTATACTTAACTAAAATATTATTAATAAATATATAGAATAAGAACATAAGAATACTTTTAGCAAATAAATTTTTTTTAACCCTAGGTAAAACATTATTTTATAAGTGGAATAATATAATAATAAAAATTTAAAACAATAAAATATTATTTACCTTAAATAATTTATTTTTAAATATATAGAATACTAGTTGACCCTAACTCTCACGTTAACCATTAAACCCTAATAAATTCTTAATATGATAATCCATTACCATCTATAGTTGTAATAATAACACAATTACTAAAAAGTTATTATCCTCTTTTGTAGGGCTAGGATACATTGATTACATTATTAGAATTCTTTGTACAATATAGTTAGAGTTGTTTATATTATCCGATATTTAATGATCCAATTTGATATTCAAATCGATACAATATAAGAAAACAAATAATCAAACTAATTTTTAAAAAATCAAATAACTAATTTAATAAATAAAAGATCAAATAAATAGGATAAGTAATTCGAAAGATATGAATAATATCTATTTCGATCAACTATATACATATATACTTTAAACACAATCTATGTTTCATAAATTTTTATTTTATATAAGCGTGTGTGCGTAACTAATAATGAGATTGTTTATTATAAGTAAATTTTATACTTTTTATTTATTTTGATTATATATTCAAATATTATCCAAAATTTGAAATTAATAACTGAATATAGTATAATTTAAGATTCAAATTAAATCACTAGATCATATCAGCTCAAATTGGCTTAATTTATTAATTTTTGATGGGATAATTTTTTAACTAATTGATGTGGAAGATAATAGAGGAATTATTCTTTCCCAATATAGGACCTTTTTTCTTGTTTCTTGAAATAGAAATGATGTTTAAAATTGATTTAATACTCGAAATATGAAGTAGTCTTCAACAAGTGCCACGGTTTTGAATTTGATATTCACCAATATCAATTCAATTCTAAAGTGAAATCACAAATTTTTCTCTAGAGAATAATGCCTAAACTCTAAAGATAAACTCACTTGATGAGGAAGGAAGGGAGATTCTAATTTATCTTGGTAAATCATCTAATTATTATTCTTCATTAATCATTTTGGCTCAATGTACAAGTGCCATCATATATACACACACACATGGAGGCCTAGTTTACCCTTTATTAACCAATCCCAAACCAATCGGCATAATTTTTAAAAGACTAAACTAGTGCATGCCTATATTGTTTATATAATGGGTTACAATTATAAATTACAAGACATTACAAAGTATACATAAAATATCATATCTACACAAAACCCTAATCATATAATACATTGAATAATCAAGTAATCAAGCTTTGTGCCTTATAACTTCATCTTGTATGCAACTTTTTAACCCTTGTATTATCATTACCTTGTACACTAAATATCTTTGTTGAATTAATCTTCTTGCAAACATCTATAATACTTGCTAGATTCACTTGATGAAATATTATTAGAGTTATTATGAAGGTGTTTAAGATTTTTAAGAATAATTGGTACCATCTGCAAATACGCTAAATATTAACCTCTAACATTAGAAGAATAAGATAAAGATGCTTCTACATCACTGATATTTCCCATTCATGGCATTCTTGAAAGTTTCAAATATCTAGTACAAAATTTTGGATATCTGAAGTGTTGGACATTCGAAGTTTTTTCTAGATATCTAATCCGATTACCCCTAACTATAGTATGTGTCTAGATGGAGATATTAGAAAATATTTGAGTTGGTTACATTAAGTGCTTTAACACATGCTGGGAGGAGGCTTATATTTGGGCCTATTTATGTTTAGATCATATTATATTTTGATGATATTACCATATATTCAACCATGGCTAGCAATGAGGGCTAAAAATATCTATTTATTTATCACATATGTTCCACACCATAAGGTTATGGATGGTGTACTATTTATAAGATAGTATGACCATATATTAAGGGAGTTGATAGTGATTAATGATAATTAAATGCCTTGGTAAAGGGTATCAAAAAAGTTTATATCCTGATTACATTAGTGACTCCTTCTAGGTGGATGCTTCCTCTTTTGAAGAAGCGTGAGAGCGGATGATTCTATGAGAAAAGTGGATTGATTGGGTGATTGAATGTTTTTGATAAGGAACCCTATTTTGAGTTATAGTACCTTTTTGATGTATAATTAAATATATGCTTTAATTAAGGTATATAATGTTTGTAGTTTGAAATGTTTTTGTCTGATGTACATAAATTTCTCTTAAAATAATCTACATTGTATAATTAACTATTATCAAATTATATTTCATATAGATAAAATGACCCTTGATATAGGTTTGACATTGTTATAGATTGAAAAACAAATGAATTTTGGAATGGTCTTCAATCATTTATTAGAATGGCAAGACCTTATGTTCAGAATGATGATGGATGTCTTCATTTTCCGTGAACATTATGTAATAAAATGGAGTGGCGATCTTTACGTGAGATTGAGTACCACATACTATAGAGTAGGTTCATACAAGACTATGATGTGTGGGTATATCATGGTAAAGCCAAACTTCAGTCGAAATTAGTGCATATGGTTTAGGATGGAAGATATAGTGGGTGATTTAGTAGGTGATTTTAATGAAAGACAAGCTATAAGTGATGAAATGGATGGTCCTATAGATGATGAATTACCCAAAAAATGGATCTGTTCCGTATTATGAGGATTTATTTTAAAAGATAGAGGATGAATTAGATACTAGGTGTAATAATTTCCTATCCTTAATTTTTATTTTAGAGAAGTTGATGCATTATAATGTATTAAATAAGTGGGAAAATAATTCTTTTGATTAGCTTCTTAAATTACTAAAAGAATCTCCTATAAAAGGAAATAATTTTTCTAAACCATACTACATGGAAAAAAATGATGATGAGGAAGCTTAATTTAAGCTATGAAGTCATTCATATGCACAAGTATGAATGTTGTTTGTGTTGGAAAGAAAATATAGATCGAGATAAATATCCTATATGTGGCACTTTTTGTTAAATTAATGAAGTTACAACGGGAAAGAAAGTACCTCATAAGGTTATTTGGTATTTTCCTATGATACTCAGGTTGAAAAGTTTGTACACTAGCAAACATACTTTGGACATGAGGCAACATTTATAGGGGTAGTTAATAGAAATAAGGTTATTAGATCATGTTGTGAAGGGTGAAACAAGGAAGCATTATGATGCTAATAATTCAAATTTTTTAGCTAATATATTAAATGTATGATTAGGATTGGCATCTCATTATTTTAATCCCTTGTGCACAAGTTCTAGATATTGTATATGGCCATTTATGTTAACCACATACAACTTATTCATTGGCGATGCATGGAAGACCCAATTTTTATGTTGATGTTGTTAATTCCCAGTATAAGTCCTCTAGGTATGGATATTTATGTGTTTCTTCAGCCATTAGTTAATGAATTGAATGATCTATAGATGTTAAGGTTTAATACATGAGATGTAGTTAATTATAGGGTGCTAAAAATACATGCAACACTACTTTTGATCATTCATGGTCCCATATAGATCATGTCTATGAGGTTGGTTTGGTTAGGGGTATTTAACATGTCCCAACTACAATAAAGACATTCATTCCATGATATTGATGAATAATATTGATTATATTATCCATTAGCTATTTATACCCACTGATCATCCATTTAAAAAAATTGCTGATTCAATGGAAAGCACAAAGAAAAGGATACTCCAAGGAGATTGTCATCTGATGAGATTTTGATGTAGTTGAGTTGTGTTAAAGAATACCATCTAGTAAGCATTCTATCCATACAAAGAGAAAGAGAGGTTTTATGCCTTGAATTGGAAGAAGAATATGGTCTTCTTTAAGTTGTCGCATCGACCATCTCATTTCTTAAAATACAATTTGGATGAGATACATGTCGAGATTTTTTTTTTCAATTTGCTCAGGATAATATTCTTTAATGATGAGAACTCAAAAGAAACTAACTAGAAAACATGATTTAGAGGATATGGATATCATAAATGATTTATGGTTGTATTATGAGGGGAATAAGTTGATGAAACTTGAGGCAAACTTTACTCTTAATTATGATGATAGATGAAAGTTCCTAAGGTTTTTGAGGAAGTGAAGTTTCTAGATGGTTTTTCTATAAACCTCAAAAATAATTTGATTGATAATGAAAATAATATTGGAGGATTAAATCCACATGACCATCATGTGCTTATACAATAGCTGCTAGCAATTGGTGATGTACTCGAACTGCAAGTGCACTATGTCAGAGGGGCATTCAAGATCTATACTACAAGGACTAAGGAGTGGGTAGAAGGATGGTGAAAATATCTTCTATTTAGAAACTAGTAATAGGGGAAATATGATGTCTAACTATAAATAAGAAGAAAATATGCAAAAAAAACCAACGATAATATAAGAACAAGTGAAATCAAGTTAGAGAGAAGGATATGATTTCGATCAATCCCCTTAACTCTAGTGCAATTGGATATTAACTCCAAATTCAAATAAAAACACATATTTATGAATGTTAACTAAATTATGTAGTGTAATACTCTTTCGAGCCACTACACCCTATTGTCTATTAAGAATCATATATCTTTAGTATGAATGAAAAAAATAAGCAACACATTATTATGTATACTTATTCCTTTTTTTAGTTGTAGAGACCAAGCGAAGGTCTCTCGACCTTTTGGTTTGATTTATATTCATGCTAATGGAGCCCAATCCGATTCATCTCTCAAATATTGCCTCATTTCTCTAAATAATAGTATAAAAGTGATCAATTTCTCTATAATAACAATTAAAGCATTAGCACAACACATATGACAAGCAATTATATTGGTTAGGGTTTAGATTCTCTACTTATGTGGATCAGCTGATTTCCCTTCACCTTCGCTCAAATCAATTAGCAAATCATATCTTTCATTATAATCAACATCTTAAACATAGAGAAGTACATCAATTAAAAAAATAAAAAGAAAAAAATACAGTACTCTCTTTATTCAAGATGAGAAAGTGACTATTCAATTTATTAGATTAGAAACAAGAAATTAAGTTCAAGAGATGGGATACTGTGGATGAATTGAGGGTAGGATTAGATTGGGTGATACCAAGCAAAGAACCCTATATATCCTTTTTATGCTCCCAAACTCACCGTCTTTTAGTCCCATACATTCTTCTCTCTAATTAAGAAAAGAAATCCTTATAAGTGTGAAACCTCTGATCTAAATGGTTCATGTCAATCAACATGGGTACCCCCAGTATTGATGGATGCTAAAGTATTTCTCACCAAGTTTCAACACTCCCCCCATGTTGGGTAACAAGGTCTATGTCAACTATTTCAACTTTGACCATGTTTCATATTTTGATCATGAATTCTTTGTTTAACTTTATCTTGAGCCAAATTTTAATGTGTTGGAATTTTACCAAAAATATAGACAAATTTCATTTTTAACACATTTCAAAGTTCAAATTAAATCATAGTTGGATTTGCATGTCTTTCGACCTTTTTATAGTTTGAACACTCGTGTATGCTAGCATTTTGCTTCAAGTATTGCGCTTTAGCTCCTTTTGATCCCATTTTCTCAAAATACCAATAAAATATGATCAAAAGTAGTAAAAAAACAATGAGTTGACAAAATTATGAAGAAAGCTTCACATAATCACACTAAATATTTATGTTAAAGTTCCACATGATTGACATAATCCATACCTATCAGTTGGAGTTTGTGCATTCTTGAAGAAATAGGTTATGAACACTATTATAGAACCTTGTAACTACTTTAGTCATGTTTCACCAATGTAAATGTTAATTTCATTACTTGGAGAAGGTAAAATACAAGGTTGTTAAGCTCCTTTGTAATCTTGGAAAAAATGATCCCTCTAGGATTATTTAGTGTCATGGTGCATCTAATAATGCACTTAAGAGAAGAAGCATGATTATTTAGTGTCATCGATGTATCTTATGGAGAGAAAGTTGAAAGGCTTGAGAAACTACATTAGGCTAAAGGGTTATATTGTTGAAGATTATGTAGCTCATGAGGTATTGAATTTTTTTTTTGCATGCATGCAAGGTATTGAGAGAAGGTTAACAGAGTTGAAATAAATGAGGATGTGATTATAAGTTGCCAGTTATTAAATTTTCAATCTTAGGCTCATCGTATTGGTAAGAGTACTAGAATGAGATTACCTATTGAGTGGATAAATAAGCTTTATTAGTACATTCTCCACAATTTTTCTAGCATAGAAGAATATTTAGAGTAGGTATTAACTTACCATCACAAAATTTTATTAATTATATTATATATGATGGTAAACTTATATATTTTAAAATTTATAGTTAACACATAACTAAAGTTATCCAATGCAGTGATAATATAGTTGATATTTCAAAGAAAGATTTTGCATCTTGGTTTGAATCTAAGATAAAATGCTATGGTTTCATGTACATTTAATTAATATGACACTAGTTATATAATTTTATAACATATATTAATTTACAAATGTACAACTTATGAGAACATGGATTGGCTGAGTGTAACGATAAATTATTTACATTGTCTAATCATCCATTAAGCATTGTATCAAATTATCATGGTTGTGTGGTTAATAGATTCAAATATTTAACACATTATATAGATATGAATAGAAGAACCCAAAACAATGTTGTGCGCATCCCTGAAACTGACGACACTTTTTCTATAGAAATTTACTAAAGGTTATAGAGTTATATTACTTTAATGATTTCTTTATTCTATTGTTTAAGAGTAAATGGTTTGAAGTTAAGAAAGACAACAACATTACAAGTGTGTATGTGAGGTCTGAGTGACATAAGATCAATCCGTATATATTGGGATTTCAGGAAAAATGATTATTATATATTGAAGATCCTCTTAATGGATTTTATTGGATAGTGGTTTGGGAAGTGAAATAACCACACATTTGAGATTTGAATGACAATGAGATTGATATGGTGGATGTGATTGATCGGGTTGACTAAGCTAGTATAGCATTGAACATCATAATTGAAGATATGGATGTGATTAAGACCATAGATGGCATTGACAATGATGAGATACCAAAAGATGAAATGGATTTGTATACGGACAACACTAAGAAATAGGACTATAATTATAATTCTAGTTTATGTTAATTTTTGTATTGATTATTATCATTAAACTAGACATATATAATACAATTTTACATTGGCAATGCTTTATAGTGATTTACTAGTTTGATATAATTGATGTTTTGTATTACCATTTTAATTTTTTTCCAACAATATATGGTTATCGTTGACATCAATGCTACATATCATAGTGGAGACACAATGGGTGATCCCATCTGGGAACTTATAGGTTACCATATAATGTGAGTTTGGTGAGAAAATATATGCATAAAACTTATTGAACATTTAAATATATAAATAAATATTTAATGGTGGTCATATTGACTTCAAAATTTATTATTATAGTATCACAAGCACGAAATAGGAGGGGTAGAGGTAAAGGGAAGAATCTTGATATTTATGAATTGTGGTTGACGAACAAGAAAAAGAACCCACTAAGCATAGATTTTTCTAACAAAGATGGCACATATAATCCTATGGGGGATTATAGCCTAATATTTTCTCACTTTGTCGAGAATGTAATCAGAGATTTCATTCCATTGTTATATAAATCATGAAATTATGTTCCTAAAAATTTATGTTCTATGATTCTTCCATGGTTTGATGTATTTATATAATATTAATTTAACTATATGATTAATTCTATTTTATAAATTAATAATATGGTATATAATAAAATACTCGCAATATCTAAATATAAATTACAAGAGGCACAATTGCGTATGGGATCAGATTTAGATTAAACTTAGAAGGTTGTTCTAGGACCAATTCAAGAAGATAAAGAAGAGAAAAAAAAAGGAATAACAAGTGGAAATAAGATAGGTTGATAAATAGACCCAATAATTATCATCTAAAATTGAACCTATAAGTATCTACACACGAGGATTGGCCAGTGGATAGTAGAGTATGCGAGACAGAAGAATATAAGTTATTTTATATTATGTTTTGTATATAAAGTAATTTTTTGTGAATTTTTGTATTAACATAATATTTGTATTTTGTAGGATGAGACGGGAAGCCTACATGATGAGGATTGCAAATCAATACAAGAGGATGAGGCAAGGATGAGCGAGAGCCCCTCTACTAGTTCTATAAACCTACAAATGATTGAAACATTCGGGGTAGTAGATGATGTTCTTGGTCATCAATTGGGCTTTAGAAAGGGTATAGGGCACAAATTACAGGGTGGATGATCTTTATATTCTGTTGGCAGTCCCCCTCCATCGTCAAATACCAATGCTCCCATCATCCATTATTGTTTCCCCTTTATCTACAATGGAGAATATTAATGATTTGTGTGATCATAAGAGACTCAAATCAATGAATTGAGGCTGATAGTGACATAGGTAAAAGGATTAAGGTATGCTCCTCATCCTCCAGCCAAGGTTCACCCATTCTATGGTGAGCCCCAAAAAAGAAGTTTTGCCCTCATTTGGTAATCCCCAACACAAAATTCAGCCTCCTTAGATTCTCCCATAGCAATAAGACGATAGTGATAATTTATTATAAATAATTTTATTTTTATATATTTTTATTTTTTATTTAATTAAAACAATTTCTAGCATTATATATAAAATTTTATTATTCTAACTACTTCATATTTATAAATATTTTTATTTTTTTAATTCATATGATATTTTATGTTTTACAAAAATAACAAATTAATTTATGCTAATTATGTTTAGTTAAATAAGTAATTATCATATCTCATCTCTAATATTTATAATTCAATGCTAATGAATTTTTTTGTTGTAAATTCTAATTTTGTCATTAAAATCATATATGGTGACAACTTGTAGTGGTTAAAAAATGAATTTTTCTCAAAGTTTCCACCAAAATTTGATTTTCTTAGATTTTTTTATATGATGTCATAGTTAAAACTCATAATTTTTATTTTCCCAACTAGTATTTAAATTTCTCAGGGATTTCCTCACACCCCCTAAAATGAGTATTAGAGGCAACATGTCATCCTTGAAATTATAAAAACTTCAAAATAGTCAACCCAAATTTGATTCTATATGGTCATTTAATTGCTTATTAGAGATAACATCATCAATAAAGAGTACGAATTAGAAATGACCAAATTTTTTTCCTCATTTATTCTCTAAGCTATAAACTATTAGGGATGACATTTTAGCAATGATGGGGATAAACTTGGAGTTATCAGCGATGGAAAATGTCGACATGTCTTTCCTAGTAGTGTGTTGGCCACCTCTAATCATAGTGTGGTTGGAGCTCTTCAATATGTCACCATCACACCACCTAATATCCCTTATATAGTGAATTGTTCTTGTCAATTGATGCATCATCCTATTTACCTTCACTAGCGTATTATTAAACGCATCATTTGGTATCCCAATAATACCTTGCATATAAGACTATTTCCTCATCCTAATGTTAATTATAGGTTATCTATCTATCCCAGCATAGATTAGGCCTCCAACCTTGATGTTTATCATTTTCAGCCTAGTTTTACCATATATTGTGGGGGAAATTTGATTAGTATGTCATCTCACAAGCAAGGTGTTGTTTCCTACTCTAGCACTAAGGTTGAATATAAAGTTATTACCTTCGCCTCTATTGAGTTATTATAGATGCAATAACTTCTCCATGAATTATCAACACCTCTCTTCCTCCCTTCTAAACTCATCTTCAACAACTTCAGTGATACCTCCTTTACAACTAATCCAATTCTCCATCACTGGTACAATCTTATTCATATAGATTATCACTTTATGTTAAAACGTGTTGCAACTAGGGTTGTTTATGCTATCTAATACCAATCAATCTTATCCAAATAATAAATTGCCAGTTTGCTATATTTTTTAATAAATCATATAACCAATTGGATGAATAAAAAGATGAATAAATTGGATATTCAATAAGAAAAATACAAATAATATCCAATTTAATATATTATATGCATACATACTCTAAAAAATGTTAATTTACATAATATTTTATTAAATATAATCATATGTGTGTGTGCATAACATGAAGAGGGAGAGTTAATGGTTGAAAATTTGATCAACATGGACAATTATTAAAGAATATTTTGTAGTGACATGGACATGAAGAAGAAGATTGTTAAAAAGAATATTGGTGACGAGGAAGGGAAGAGTGCCCCTATTGTGATGAAGATAGATACATAGATGAGAAATATGAAGAGAAGATAGAGTTTTAGTGGAAAATAAGTAGCCTTCTGATTAGCAAATATAGAGATATTTTTTCTTTCCTAGGTGGCATTGGTCACTTAAAATTATGTCTCTATTGATATCCCAATTTAGAAGCAAATTGGTGAAGGTGTCAAAGAACATATTTGGTAAGAAATTGGGATAAATTTTCTAGTTTTTAAATTTATGGTAGTATGCCAAATATTGTGAATTTAGTACATTAATTTCAATATTAAGGTTATATAAATATATTTATTTTTTATTTTGTAGATAGTATTAATTGTCATAGATCATGAGAAGAAGTGGCTACTATGCCACTACAGTGAATGCTTGGAAATTTTAGGGCGTACCTAGCAAACAAATTATATTGAAATAGATATGTAGCCTTATTCTAGAATACACCTAAGTGTTATATTCTAATTGATTAAAAAACTTAGGACTAATTTACAAGATTTTACTAGTGTAATACCCAAAAATTTGAAAATTATTATTTTTGTTTAAACCAAAGGGTAAAGTAATTGGGTGTTACTATTGTACTCAATATAAATATGGCTTACCATGCCATCATTATGTTAAATACAATGTAAAATAGTTAAACATTCAAACATAATGAAATAGAGAAAGAAATAGGTTTCATAAACTTAAAAAAAAAATTGGGGACTTAAATCCTAAGAGGTATTCGAGTTTAAAGTGGTCAACTATATAACTCAAACTACAACTGAGAACCCAAAGATAGATTTAACATTCTTTACCAAAAAGCACATCAAAAGAGGCATAGTTATCCAAGGGTCCTCATAGATATGCATAAACTCAATTGGGTCCTCTGCTAGTGAAAATGATTAACACCCATAAAAAGGTGATAATTATGCTATGCACTAATTAAGGTAACAATATGGTCAAGAAAGGTCACGCAAATTCATTAGATCATAAAAAGTGATAAACGTGCATATAGAATGACATAAAGGTAACAACTCAATTAGTGATATCTAGGGTGTAAAATAATAATGGTATGATCAGTATCCATAATCTTATACTTTGAGTTTGAGACCCGACTATTCTCAACCGATCGAATGATGTCATAAATGTACAACCTATGGCATAAAGCTCTTGACTACTATTTTCGTTTAGTAGAACAGGCAAGTACAACTAGTCCTGACTCATCAGATCTTTCATTTTAAATCATTATCATCTCATTTGTGGTTATTTATTGCAAGGTCAACATACAAACACACATATAACCATTCAAGGTGCATGTTTAGATATATCTTCCCTATCCATATTCCCCTAAGAAACTCTAATTTCACAAATCTAGGAGAATTCTTCCCTGATATTCATTTTATCGCAAAATTCCATACCCATACTTAAAATATTATTATTGACAACATATTCAAAAATCAAGGTATAACTCTCAAGTCTTACACATGTGATAATAGCCAACATTTAGGGTTATTGTTTACATTTTCTATAAAATCCTAATTTCATAATTTAATTATAAATTTTTCTATACAACTTATATAGCCACAAAATTTAATATACATTCCCAAATATTATATTTTACATCATAAATGAAAATTTAATTCTAACTCCCACGTCTTACACATACGATAATAATCTTAAAGTTAGTATACTTATTCACCCACAAAAGCTATTTTTCCTCAGTTATAAGGCTTAGATCATTCATATTCATTCTAAACTATCCACATAATATACTTAAACTATTTAAAACCATTTTCCACATTAAAAATTTTAATATTCTATTTTTAACCCATATTGGCCAAAATGCCTTTGAAACAACTACGATACCCATTTTCCATAAAAACATTACAAATACCGATATAAATGATTTTTCAACTTCCAATACATTCTATCATCTTAAAAATTCATAGCCACAACTATATGATGATACTACACACCACGATTCATCTCAACCAACAATCTTCACAAATCATACTTTTATGACTTTTTTACCTTTTTATTTCAACATACAATGTCACATATTATATATTACTAATATCATGATAATATTTCCATAACATAAGTCCAATAATGATAGCTCAAATAAATATATACATTTAGCACATGTAAGCCTTAATTATGACATTTATCCATACCGTAGAGGATCTTATCACTAAGCACGTAAAACCTACGCTTCCTCCTCCACTATCACCAAAGTATCACCTAGACGTCAAAATAAAGAAGATTAGACTTAGAGAATTTAATTCTATGAGAAAATAAGGTAAGGGAGAGGCAGGAAGAATAGAGATAACCAAAAAGTGGGAGGCATGGGTAAGGTGGTGCATGGCGGAGGCGTAGTGGTGGACATGACTGTGATTGGTGGTTGATGGTAGTAAGGGGGTGGTAGCGTGGGGATGGAGTTAGTTATGGTTGGTGGTTAAGGTGGTGGCTGGTAATGCTTAGAATGGTGGGGATTGGTGGTAGGGAGTGGTGTGGCCATTTGTAGCTTAGGGAAAAAGAAGAGGGTGAAGATCGAGAGAGAAAAGAAGGCAAAGAGGGAAGTGATAGTGATGGTTGCTAAAGGAAAAATGTGATGGTAGGGGAGTGGAACAACAAAATGGGTTGCAACTAGGAGGAGAAGGGAAAGAACAAGAACGTAGAGGAAAAGAAATGGAAAAATGGGGCATAAAGTGGAGGAGGGGGATCAATAGGTGGTGATGTAGTTAGAGAAGGGGTGTAACACCCCAAAATTCACTACTTTTTTTTACGAAAGAATTAAAATAGAAATATGTAAATTAAAACCCATGAATTCTGGGGATGCTACCGCCACACTTAGTACTAGATCGATTCTCTCCAACCATTCCAGTACCAAGTGCTAAGGCTAAAGAAAAGATTAACATTTAATTCAAACCAAAAGTTCATAAAAGAACTAGAAAGAATCATACATCAAAAATTAGAGTACACGTAAAAGAATCATGAATTAGAGTACATGGTCAAAATTCCAGAAAAAGAAGAAATAACACTTTCATAAGATAAAAGCTTCATCTAGAAAGCTCAATACATGGTAATAAATTAACAAGGATAAATTCGATACAAAAGAAATAAAAAAAGGAAATAGAATCACATAAAAACAAAAATATAGCCATAACTCTCTCAAACTTGGAGCCAAAACATGCTCAACCCTTAGTGCCGCCGAATGTCTCGCCCACCTACACCAAGTTAGAAGGGAATACTACTTGTGGGAATGAGCAACACCCATGAAAAGGGTGATCAGTACGCTACGTACTGAGTAAGGTAATTGAGCACTAAGGCCAACACATAACAACACATAAATAATGCAGAATAATAAAAGAGCATAATCACCAACATGATATCATGATTGCATTTGACCATTCAAGTAAAAGCACAAATGCCCATATATAATCCGATTCAATTACTTAATTAATATTTGATTAGAAGTCAATTCACACCATACTTTTATCAAATCTATGCAAGTATGGGAACCCCACTTTTATAGCTGATGGACTAGAAACACATAGGACATCATGCCCTAACCACTATTATTTGCTGGTGGACCAGTCTCCAGAATACCGCAGTACCTGGCCACTATTATTCGCCGGTGGACCGGTTTGGCCCTTGTTCGTCTGATGTTCCGCTATAAATAATTAGTGTATTTCCTATGTCTTGGCACAAATATGTTTGATTTTGTTGAGCACGGAATCCCCCACTATTATAGCTGGTGGACCGAAAATGCACAAGTACAAAGCCTAACCACTATTATAGCTGGTGGACCGGAAACACATAGGACATCATGTCCCAACCACTATTATTCGCCAGTGGACCGGTTTAGGCCCGGCCCAACAATCTTTCACTTTAAATTATTAATGTCTTAAGTATCTTATTCAAAAGCTTTCACCCTAGACATGCATGAATCACTCCCTTTACACTTCACACATCACAAATCATAAATTTCACCCTCATAAGTACACTTTAATCACCAAATACACATGATACCACAAAAACCCTAAGCAGCCACACCAAACCCTAATTATCCACAGAAACCCTACCTCGGTCTCCTACACACCTTTATATTGCTCCACGTAATGTTTTTCACCCAAAGTGTTCAAACACCCAAACAACACTTTCATTAACTTCCTCACATCCCAAATCAACTTTCCACATGTAAATTTCATATACATGCAGACGCTAACGTCCCTATGCAAACCTTTGAACTTTTTCATGCAACCCTAAAACTCCCATGTAGAAACCTTAGCATCACCCATACAAACCCTAGATCCATCCATGCAAAATCCTAGATTCCACCATAAAAAAACCCAAGATTCCTCCATGAAAAACCTAGGATTCAATCCACATAAAACCCAAGGTTAGATTCCCCCATACAACACCATAAAATCTGCCATGCAAAACCCTAAGTCCATCCATATCAAACCCTAGTTTAGATTCTCCCATATAAAACCATAAATTAGATTATCCCATACAAAACCATAAATTCGATTCTCCCATACGAAACCATAGATTAAATTCTTCCATACGAAACCATAAATTAGATTCTTCCACACGAAACCCTAAATTTCCCATTTTATTCTCCCACTCATGAATCATTAAAATACTTAGGTCAACTCACATCCCTTGGTCAATTTATTTCCCCCATTCTCCTTTTTCATCCTTTCTCCCTTACAAAGCATATTAATATCCTCACATGCATGTCTTATAGGGTCACAACACATATCATCACATATACATAATACACATATCATATAACAACACAAGAACATGCTTGAACTCCACTTCATACCATATACACAATAATTACAATAATAACATAGGATGTATAACATACAAGGCATTTAATGCACATTAACACATAAAAGGCCTTAGTAACCCCTTATCTAAAACGACACCGGTCTTGAAGCATGCTCCTACACCTCCTTAGGGCTTTGATTGGTCTTACCTATTATGAGGGAGAAGCTAAAATTAGATTCCCTCCTACCAAAAATACTATTAACTACTAACTTATTCTAAGACTAGGCTTTTGATAAAATACTAAAATAATAATAGCAAAAATACCAAAAATAATATCAATATTAATATTAACAAGAATAATAAAAATAGTAACAACAATAATAAAAAAGATATTACTAAAAAACATAGTGAAATAAGGGCTTCGACCCCTTTACTAAAATAATACTAATAATAATATTAGTAATATAAATAACCAAATTTAGTAATAATAATAATGATAAAATAATAATAATAATAATAATAATAATAATAATAATAATAATAATAATAATAATAATAATAATAAGAACAACAACAACAACATATTAATATTAATAATAAAGTTAATAATAATAATAATAATAAGTCAAATTAAAAATATAATAGTGCTTCGGTCCTCAATAGAAATAATAATCAAAACATTAATACTAATAATAATAATACATATTAAAACTAGAAATAATAATAATAATAATAATAATAATAACAATATTTATATTCAAATAAATGAAATAAAATAAATTAAGGCTTATAAAAATAGGGAGAAGGGTTGAGAGGGTCTAGGGTTCAATCTTAGGCTGGCGGGGATAGGCGGCACCGATGGTGGTGCACGGAGGCAGCGGCGGTGGCCGAAAAAAGAGGAGAAAAGGGTAAAAGTTGAAGGCCGGGAACAAAATAGAGGGAATGAAGGTGAGGGTTGGGGTGCTTAGGGTTGCGCAGGAGGAGAGTAACAAAATGGAGGTGGCAGTGCAGCCAACGGTGGTGGCGGACGACGGCAGCGGTGGTGGCCGAATGGGGAAGAAGAAGAGAGATAGAGAAGGAGAGGGAGGTAGAGGAAGGTAGAGGAGGGTCTGCAACACAATTTAGGAGGTGAAAGGAGTAGTGGAAGTAGCAGAATAGGTGGCTAAGGATGGTGCGAAGGGCGGCAGAGGTGGATAAATAGGTTGATCGGGAGGGATACTTCGTACATCCTCATCGGCTTGTGCAGGAAGAATCTAGGGATGAGGGATGTTTAGGTAGTTAGAGGGTGGTGCAAGGATCATTTGGGTGGCCAGAGTGGGTGGTAGAGTTGGCCGGAGGCGGCTGAACTGGCGTCTGAAATGGCGGCAGCGGCAAGGTCGGGAATTTCTAGGTAGAATTCAAAGGCTCGACACAGGGCTATTATGGGGGTATTAATAAACTTAGAGGATAGGTTAGGGTTATATGGGTCGGTGAGGGGATAATGCAATTAGGGTTAGGGTCACCGGCGGCAACAAAACCGGCGAAGATCAAGAAGATGTGGCAAGGTGTGGCTGGCTATGAGAAGGGGAAACGTGAGAGAAAAAGGAGCGTTGGTTGGGTCAAAATGGCCGGCGAGTTAGGGGGAAGAGAGATGAAGGAGAACTGCAGGTCAAAACAGCCGTAACTGGCGGCGAAAATCCAGGGCTAGGCAGCGGAGGTTGTAGTTGATGATGAAGGTAGATCAAATGCTGGGGGAAGAAGAAAAAGGGGGGTCTGGACCGGGCGGCTGAGAAGAAAAAGAAAAGAAGGAAAAGAAGGTGAAATGAGTTAGTCAGGCGTAAGTTATGGGCGTTTAAACTAAACGCCGCACTTTGGGGAAAAAAGAGACAAAACTCGGCACATTGGCTACCGAGGGAAGAAGAAAGAAGGAAACAGGAGTGGGTCATGGTAGGAGAAGAAAAAGAAGGAAGGAAAGTGGGCCACGCCAGGCCCAAATCGAGGGAGGGGAGGAAGAAAAGAAAAGAAGAAAGAAACAGAAAAGAAAAAGGAAGACAGAAAAGGAAAAAGAAAAAAGGAAAAAAGGAAAAACAATGGATTAGGTTAATTAAATTAATTAAAATATTTGGGATATTTAAAAATAATAATATTTAAATTCCTTTTTTGGTTAATTTAGGATTTTTAAAATATTTTTCTTAAATTCCTTTTTAATTAGCAAAACACCCTAATTTTCTTCAATCAAATTATTTATAAAATTTATATTAATTTGAAACTTTTTTATTTCTTATTTTAAATAAAATATTTTATTTAATTAATTTCATAAATAAAATCCTTAATTCGATAAATACCCAAAAATTTTCTAATGAAAATTGTTTATTATTTTATTCTTTAATATCCCTAATTAATTCCCTTTTATTATAATAAAAATAATTTATTTAATTAATTTTCATAATAATACCTCATTTAAATATAATTTTGAAATATTAAATTTTTGGGGCATTTCATGGGGGATTAGCACTAAATATTGTTGATAAAGGGAAATAAAATGCAACGTCTAGAAGAGTCGAAGGGGGGTGATGGTGGCATTGGGTTGAGTTGTAGGGGAAGGAGGAAGGAAATGAAGATAAGGTATTTCTAGGTGGTGACAATAGTGATGGAGAAAGGCAAGGAGGTGGAGAAAAGGAGGGAGGTGCTTGGCTCGTTAGATTTTCTCAACCATAAAGAAAAGAAAGAGAAGGAAATGATGGAAGGAGGGTGCGCATGTGTGTGTGTGTGTGTGTGTGTGTGTGTATACATGCATGAATAAGAGAAGGGGTGAAAGATGAAGAATGATGGGTAGGGTTAGGTGTGTAGGGTAGGTAGGGAAATGATAAAGGTATAGGTTTTATTTGAAGTGATAGCCAAAGTGGTATATATCTATAAAAGAATCAAAATTCTTTGCACCATTAAATGAATCACATTGATATCAGATAATACTTTATTTGATATATTTTTGATGCTCGTAAAATTATATTGGAGAAAGTGGCTACATTGGAGAATCTAGATGACATGCTAAAAAAGTTGTTGAGCGTAGGTTCAATAATTTCTTGGACTTGATCGATGTTTATAGGCCATGAGGATTTTCAAAAGGATAGGACTTTTATAGTGGTGTTTATGCTATGTGCTAGAAATACTATCTCAAGATGGAGACTTTATAGCTTTTAACTAGGAAATTACTACAGAACATGGCCTTACTATTATGTATAGATTGATGAACTTTGATAAGGATAAAAGGATTGAAGAGAAAACGTAGGCCTATGTATAGTGTACCATATACCATGTTTTCTCATGCTCCTTGGTTTGATAAACTTTTAGGTAAAAGTCCAAAGTTAGGAAATTAACAGTCGGGGTGTGTGTTTCCTAAACACAATTCATGTTTTTTTATAAGAAATTTCCTATATTGCATCATTTTTTTTGTATAGAGTCTATATGATATAAAAAAGTCATGATTGAAACCCTGACCAGTTCTTAAACAATAAACACTATTTCATTCTCCTTTTGTAGTTTCTTGTGTTTTGAGAGAATTGATCGTTTGTTTGTGATTGATTGAGAGATATTGTGTATAGTTTTTTTAATCACTCACTATGTATAATATAGATCACCAGTTTTACCCATTATTTTTTATTTTTTATTTCTCAATTGGTTCTTGTGTTAGTAATTATGGGTTAGATCCAATACTTTATGATCTTAAATTAGTGTTTTCTTACAACAAGATGATATGAGGTTCAAATCAGGGCAAATTATAAAAGTGTTAACTCAAAGAAAAGGTATTTACTTCAATGTAGTTTCCTCTCAAGGGGGTAAAGTATATTTATATATGTGTGATACTTTCCTTTGCATCTCTATATGAATTAAAAATAGAGAAAATTGGTGTGAGGACAACATTTTTCCATGGAAATTTAGAAAGAAGGATTTGTTGTACCCAGGATGGATAATCATGTTTATTTACTCAAGAAATCACTATATGGATTGAAGAAATCATTAAGATAGTGTTATAAGTGATTTGATTCATTTATCTCTAGTATTTGCCATTGGTTATACGCGAAGTGGATACGATAGTTGTAACTACTATAAACATCTCTATAATGTATCCTATATTTACTTGTTTACACATGTTAATATGCTAATTTCCCTTAAGCATACAAGTGAGACAAAATGGTAAAGACATAATTGAGTAGTGAATTTGAGATGATATATTTGATTCATGGGAATAAGATCATTAGTATGAATATTTTACAATATTGAAAATCTAGAAGGTTGTGCTTATCCAAAATAACTATATATAGAAAATTTTGGAGAGATTCGAAATGCATGATGCAAAATAAGTTAGTACTCCTTTTTTAGCTCATTTCAAGTTATATACAAAGTTTTTTCCACATATAAAGGATTAGAAAAAAAAATATAAATAAAGCACCTTACCCAAGTTTAGTTGAAAGTTTAATTTATATGTTTTACTATACAAGATATTACACATGTAGTAAGTCTAAGTCGTTATATAACTAATCCCAAGAAAGCTCATTAGCAAGTTATGAATTGAATTCTTAGGTAATTGAGAGGTTCAATAAACATGGATCTAGTCTTTAGTAGAGGTGAATCTAAATTTATGTAATAACCCTAAGTTTTTATGCAATATTAATCCCAAGTATTTAATATATTAAATAAATTCTAATATCAAAAAACTGATATTTGTGTCTTATCCTAATTTTTTAATCTAAAATCTTAACCTAATCCTAATATTTTTTCTGAGAAAATTATTTTTTTAACCTAACATTAAATCTTGGATGATTAATAATCCTAATCTTATCTAATCTAACTAATTACAAAATTTTAATTTAGGCTTAACTATAAGCACATTTATGATTTCCCTTTTTTAATTTCCCCTCTTCCTTTTCTTTTTCCTTTTCCCCTGCTTGACTGACCTTCTTTTTCTTCTTCCTCCTCCTTTCCCTACGAATAACCCTCTTGACCATATCTCTCTGCCATGTTACCATGCCTACCTCCCCTACCTTCAGCATCATCAACCATTATCTCCCTTATCTTATGGGGTATGTACCATTGAAATTTTCCCATCAACCTATGCCCTATTTGTGATTGCCCTGTCCTTCTTCTCTCCTCTACTGATTCATCCCAACCATACATACACCATATATATATATACACCTCACCAAAGCTTTTCCTCATTTATTGCCTAACCAACTCACTCCATTTTTATCGAGCAAAACCACAACCCAACAACCTTTCTTCTTCTCTTTCCTCGTTGGCTCTATTTTGTTGTTGAACAAACATGACCACTACACATGCCACCACCAACCACCAATCACCACCATTTCACTATGAAACTGACCACCAATACCACCCCATTCCATTTTTTTTCCTTCTTCCCTATTTCACTCTATTTGTTTTTGTTGAGACAGACAACTCTGCAGCCTCACATGCCCTAGCCATACATGCTCAAGCATGGTTCTGTGCATAGTCACGCATGGCCATATGAACCTTGCACATCCCTCCTATTTACATTCACAACTCTCAACCAGTGGGTGTGTTGCATACCACAATCATGCCCTTCCTTTAATATAGTCGTGCTACCCCCCAAGTGCACCCATGCTATACCCTAACACCACCTTAGAACCACCATAAATTCTACCACACTTCCACACAAACCAAGCTTTCCACTTATTTTGGTTATTTCCATTTCCAACCTCATTTACCTTAAATTTTCCCTTGATTCTTATTCTTAAGTTATAATTATGAATTATTCTTATTTTCATGGATAATATTCTGGTGATCTTGGAAAAGGTAATTAGGATTTCGTGCTCAAAGCCCGGTGTTCTTTGTGGTAAGGATACATGTCATAGTTAGGTATATATTTATGACATGTGTTTTTACATTTGGGGTTATGTGTATCATATGAACATTGGGGATTGATATGCATTGGTATAGGGATTTTTGAGGCCTTTGGAAAAATATGAGTATCATATCGTGAGGACATTATGATCATTTTATAGTAATATAGAGAATAAAATTACCACGTTAAGTTTTGAGTATGTCACCTAATATTCCATAAGTAATATGATTGAATGATGGATTGAGTAAAATATAAGATATCTAATATGATATTCTAAGGTTTTGGTAAGAAAAGGGAATTTTGGTCAATCAGAGTTAAAAATGTAAGTTTGGTAATTTTGGTAATGAAATAGAATGTAAATGTGCTAAGAATTTTATTCAGAATCTTTTGGGAATTATGGACCTATTTCCTTGAGGACGACCTTGATATGATGTGGTTATGCTTACGTATTTCCAGTTATATGTTACGTATATCTATGAGCCCTATAAAATGAGCTTCAATATAATTAACACCGAATGAGATAATGATCATTTAAAGTGAAAGATCACATTACTTGGGCTAAGGTGTTTATATAGGTTTGTTTTACCAGACGATAATAGTGGCTGAGGTGTGTTTTTCCTTAAGAGAAGCATTAGTCTATACCACAAAATTAAGAATAATGGGGCCCTATACTCAACGTGAATGAAAATATGATTCATAGATAAGTACTAATGGATAAGATATTAATCATCTAATGTGAAAGATTACATGGGTTAGAATCAAGGGGTTGTATCTGTTCCACATGATGATAATAATAACTTATTTGTCTTGTCCCTAAGAGGTACTTTAAACCATTTCACTGGTTTAAGAATATTAATTAGGTGCATTTTTCTCTAAGAGGTGTTGGTATGATTTATTATATGATAATAGTAGCTTAGGTATGTTTTCCTTTAGATTTGTTTAGATAATTCTACTGATTTAAAAATAGTGGAGCCCTTGAACTCAACATAAATAAAAGATTGAAATATTATATATCTATTAATGAGAAATGGAGTTAGTATTATTCTTATATATATTTTTACATTAACTCATATATATGCTTGTTTTCTTTATACCCCTTTACTCGATTGTATTGTTACCTTGCTCGTTATGTAGTATATTGATCATCTTTTTCATAGGTATTACTCATTCCCACGAGAAGACAACCCGGAAGTCTTTTTGCACGTTAATGAGAACCTGAAGGATGATTTTGTAGCTTAATGCCTTATGTAGGGTGGTGTAACTTTTTTATTAAAGCTTTTAGGTGTAGAATCATGTTATCTGAATGATGGGTTTTTACCTGAATACCTTTTTATACTCTTAGATCTATGGTATCCCTTTTATTTGTATTTTAAATATTATACTCAAAGTTAATCTCCAACTTAGTTTCATGTTATGAAGTTCGCTCGTTTTCTATTTATTATGTTTACATTTTAATTGTTTTGTCTTATGATTGACGTAAAGATGCTTAGGTAAGCTATAATTGCTTCAATTACAATGGAACACCCAACTATTTTGGTATTATACTTCCACTATAAATGAAATTTTTTATTAGTAAAATTTCTGATGTTATAATTTCCTAGTATTGTTGCCGGATTTCATGAATTGGACTATGTGGGTAACCTTAATTGTAAAAGAGGCTTTACTACTCTTGGAGGTAGTGTTATTAGTTGGCGCCTTATAAACAATAGAGGAAAAATATGTGGAAACTACAAAAACAATAAAATAAGCCTTATTAATTAAAGGTACAGTAGGGGATCTTGATATGACTCAAAAGAACTTGATGTTAGAGTGGACAATATTCATAGGATTATGCCATGAAGTGACGTGTTCAGAGAGGAGATAACTATGTTTGATAATCTAGCATATATGATGATAAAACCACTTGCATTTGCAAAGTTCAAACATTGGTTGGACCTAGTAAGCAGATTCATGTCTTAAGTACATGTTGGCACTTAAAGTAGTTAGAGTGCATTACCAAAGGATATTGATGAAGGTTTTAAGATTTCAAGATAAGGTAGAGATTTGTGATAATTGGCTTCAATTCATTCAATGTCATAAATAGCAAATGGATACAACACATAAACTATAAGTTGTTTAAATTATATAAGGTTAGAAATAATCCATAGTTAATGGATAATAGAAAAAAAACCCCAATAATTTGTTAAATTTTAGTGGGTATTTAAGTATAAATAAATGCAATGTAATAGTAAATTCTATTCAATTCAAAATTTATATATAAATATAAAGGATTCAAATCCTTAGAAGTATTGTGAGAGATAAGATTTATTAGGGAATTTCTTTTTGTGATTTATTTTTTTCTCATCAATATTTGAGATTATTCTTTATCCCATATTTTTGCTACAATTAAATGTTCTCCAACATAAATATTCTTCACAATAAATTCATCAAGTTAAAGAAAACTTGTAATCCCAAATCATCCAAACTATTGATATGTCTAAAAAGAATTGAAACTATAAATCACACAAAAATATCTAATGAGGATGATGGAAGAAACCTTTGAATTTAAAGATTGAATGAAGGAATATCTATTGAGATGAATAAAGAACCTTTGAATTTGGTAAAGACTATAAGTGATGAGGATGAGGACAATAAGTGGTGGAAGAGGGTATTGCTATGTCAATTTACTATATCTAATTTAATGAATGGGAATATAAAGGGTTATGGTACATATTTTGAAGAAAATTTCCACTTTGAGTTTTGTTTCCAATAGGATTTGATTAATGAAAATTTATTATTTGTGGTTAATTAGTTTAACATAAATCAATTTAATTGATGAGGAGTTAGATTAAATGAATTGGAACTTATTGATGTATAGGAAATGAAAGATGAAGTAGAGGATGGAAAATGAAGAGAGAGAGTATAGAGGATGAAAAGATAGAGGCATAACTGGGTTTATTAAAATATTTAATGTTGTGTCTCAAATAAATAAAGGAATATCATTATATTGATGAAAAGTGATATAGAATCACCTTTGGTACTGTAACACCCCCAAAATTCACTACTGAAAAATTTTGTTTTATTAAAAGATAATAGCGGAAGCCGATAAATAAAACGTGAACTTTGGGAGTATTACCGCCACACTTAGTACCAGACCGGTTCACTCATACCGTTCCAGTACCAAGTGCTAAGGCTAAGAAATGAAATACATTCTGGAAGAAATTCAACACACATAAATCAGAGTAGCGCATCAAATCGTTTACAGGAATAAAATCCACCAATGGTGGTTACTTTAACAACGCTAACATTTAAAACCAAGAATTTAAATGATAAGGAGAAAAAGCCTAACGATACCGGATAATTCCTTACTCTCTTTCCCGTGGCCCACTTGAGTAGCACCTGAAAATACCTGCAAGGGCACTGCCCATTGAATAGGCAGGGGCCCCATAAAGAGAATCCCTTCAGTACTACGGTACTGAGTAACCCTTTAATACCACACTTAAAGACAGGCCCGCATACGGCACATAATACAAGCTACACATATAAATAATGAGAGATACAAACATAATACTATATAAGACACGATCGATACTTTGGGCCTTAAGCCATGTCATAGTGTAAGATCAATACATTCGGGCCTTAAGCCATTATTCCATCATCATTCAATCAATATCATATTTTATATCCATGTGAGTGCGAGAACCCCACTATTATAGCCGGTGGACCGGAAGTCAACACACAGGGCAGAACGCCTCTGACCACTATTATTGCCGGTGGACCGGAAGGTAAACACACAGGGCAGAACGCACCTGATCACTATTATTTGCCGGTGGACCGGTCTGGCCTCGACTCACATGGTGTTCCACTATAAGTGATTAGTATTTTTCCATAATCTTATTCACATACAATACTGGTTTTATTGAGCTCGGGACCCCCACTATTTTAGCCGGTGGACCGGAATATATATATAAAATCATCATCCAGGGCACAACGCTCCTGGCCACTATTATAACCGATGGACCGGTACTCATAATCACATACCAGGGCAACACGCTCCTGGACCACTATTATAACCGGTGGACCGGTACTCAATATCATAATCATCTGGGCCCGGCTCATTAATATTCCACTTTCAATAATAGTATCTTTCCTTTTCTTTAATCAGCACATCAATCATATTTATTTGCCTCGATTGGGAGATCAATAACCCGGGACGCAAAGGTACACCGGTCGTACTGGTGCATATCAGCTACTCAGTACCCTTCAACCATGAACCCAAGGACGCAAAGGTACCCTGGTCGTACTGGTGCATAAAGCTAACTTAGTACCCTACCGACGAGGACACCTAATCCATAAGTATGCATACCCCCTAACTAGGTCTGTAGAGCTAGAAAGAGTAAGATATAGGGCCTGGCTGGGGCACAAAGGCACACCAGCAAATACCAGAATAATCGTGGACTAAACCACGTCCTTAGGGTAGCGACCCCTAAGGAGTCACCATTCCCGATCTCGAGGTCTTTCACTTTAAGTAATAGTGTCTTAATTAAGGTGATCACGAAAAGCACGATAATCCGATACTTATTCACTTTCAATCGTTCTGATCATAGTTTTAAAAACCGAACCGGTCATCGAACCGGTCGGATTACTGGTTCACTGGTTTAGTGGTCGGACCAGTGGTTCGAACTGGTCGGACCAGTGGTTCAACTGGTTCACTCAATTAAAGTCAAATCTATCCGTATTTGTTTAAAAATATAGTTTAAGTATTTAATACTTAATATTACAAAATAACATAATTAAAGTCAATTAAAGTGATCATTACATATTCATATAAGATCATAAAGTAACATAATTCCATATTAAAAGTCTCCTACATATCAAATACAATTACAAAATAACATAATTCAACATCAAGTCACTTACATATTCATAAATAACTTAAAATAAAACATATTAGTTTAGAAGTTACAATTCGATTACATACAATCCTATAGATTATCTATATCATCTCCAACATTAGAAAATATAGGAATGACATTTTCATGCATGCGATTATCTTCATCATCATCATCTCCACTCTCCCCTTCAAGTTCATCATCTTCATTTCCGTCAATTTCATCCAATACGTCTACAAAAATGGAATAAGAATAATTACTTAAATTATTATATCAACTTATATAAGCTATAAAAGGTATGAGCCTCGTACCTTCACCAGGATTGTCTTGAATAGTGACAGAAGCTAATTCATTTCTAAGCAACTCAAGCTCTTCGTTATTCAAATTAGATGGCTCATCCATAAGAATCCAAGAGCCTATTGCATCAAACTCTTCAAAATTAATTGGATCATAACTTGTCTTAAATCGATTTCTACACAAAAGAAAACAAAATTAGACAAGCTTAGTAATATTATCATATAAAATAAATAACTTTACACATGATTTACAATAGTAAGACAACAATAAATTAAATTCACACCTTTGTTGCAATCTCAAGTTAGAGTGCACAAAAACTAAATCATTGAGTCTTTGGTGCTCAAGTCTATTCCTTTTCTTCGAATGGATATGCTCAAATATGCTCCAATTTCTTTCACAACTAGAAGCACTACAAGTCTGGCTTAAAACACGAATGGCAAGCTTTTGTAGATTTGGAGCACCACATCCATATAATGCCCACCATTCATCTACAAAATCATTATAATAATTTACCAAACAAACTAAAAAAATGTAAATAGATATAAAATTTTGATAATACCTTGAAATAAGTAACAAAATCATACCTGGAGAAAAAACACAACGATCTTGTACAGCAGACCATCTTCCAAAATCACCTTCTGCTTTTCTAAAAGAACTCATCTCCCTCGTTAATTTTGACCTCAATGTGAAATTTCCATTTGCATATCTCTCAATGACATCAATAACAGAAGACACAGTATTTTGATGTTGAGAAAATTCAGATGAGTACTGGAAACGAGGATTAAACCAATAACCAGCTGCATGTAAGTTCCTTGAGAGTTGATTATCCCAACGAGAAGAAATAATTTGAAGATAAGGCTCTACTCTTTTCTTTCTCCTATGAAATCTAGCAACCATATCATCTTTAGCCTTGTGAAATGCTTGATACAAATAACCCATACATGGTTTATCTCCACTATCCACCAATCGCAAAACACGTATAAGAGGTTCGGTAAGTTGCACAATTATAGCACACTCCTTCCAAAATGTGGTATCCAACACATTCTCCACAAACTTCTTACCCTCCCTATCCTTAGCATAAGCACAAGAGGTCCACTCCCTAGACACAACCATCGTCCTAAGAGCATTCTTATGTGTCAAAATGCTTTGCAAAGCAATAAAATTAGTAGCAAACCGAGTAGGAGCTGGACGAATAATCTCTCTTCCTTCCGTGAACTTTCTCATCAAATGCAATGCATAACAATGATTATAGATATACTTGGTTATTTTTGAGGCATGCTTGACAATGTCTTCCACCTCATCCAACTTACCCATATCTTTAAGCATCAAATTAAGACAATGTGCAGCACAAGGAGACCAATAAAGTGACTTAAACTCATGCTCTAACAACCTTCCAGCAGCAACATAATTCGCAGCATTATCAGTCACCATATGCACAACATTTTCAGCACCAACATAGAGAACAATATCTCTAAATAACTTATGCAATAGTTCAGCAGTTTTTGAAGCATCAGAAGCATCAACAGACTTTAAAAACACAGTACCCTTTGGACAATAAACTAAGAAGTTAATTAAAGTTCTATTATGTTGGTCTGTCCACCCATCTGCCATAATAGTACAACCACATTCTTTCCAATGAGAACGAAAAGTCTCAACATAATTATTCACCTCTTCAACATTTTTCATTAACAAATAACCGCGAAGAGCATGAACATTTGGTCCCTTATAACCAGGACCAATGTGAGTTATACCATCAATAACAGATTGATAATAATTAGAATTTGCAGCATTAAATGGGATACATGAATTAATCATCCACTTAGAAATGAGAACATCAACTTTCTCAACATCATCTTTGCTTTGTAACACACTTTTTAGTGTTGGTTGTGCCCCTGGAGTTGTTCTTGGCATGAAATGATGCCCTATAGTCTTTTGTTTTCCCTTGTCTAAAATCCTTAATTTCTCACCTGATTTGAAACTACTAGTTACCATATGAGAAGGTATCAAACATGGCTCTTGGTGTGAAGGAAAGTCCATCGAACAATATGGGTTATCTTCGGCTAAAAGCTCTTGTGTCTTTCTTTTTTTTCTAGCAAACTCTTCAATACTTTCGTTCATTTCAAAACCAACTTCAGGAGGAACTTTTTTACACCTCTCTACCTGACCTTTAACACCAGCTAAGTGTTGTTTGACACGCTGGATTCCACCCCCAGAAATCAGCTTAGAACAATATAAGCATTGTAACTTTTTTCTCTTATTAGCATCCTCAACTTCTCTACAATGACCCCATGCTGGATCCTTCTTTCCTCTAGAAGTACTTTGAGAAGAATTTGGCGTAGAGCCGGTATTACTAGCCTCCGCAGACATCTTTAAGGGACAAAGAAGAAATTAGAAGTTACTAATTAATCATCCAAGTTAGCAATTTTATTTCAGAACAATAAAAAAGAACTTGTCATAAAATATGGTATAAGAATTAAGCTACAGAAAAGTATAATAACATGCTTATACATTGTATAATAACATGCTTATACATTGTAACTTGTCATAATTGGATAGCTGCTGCAGCAGAAAGTTCTGAACTACAGAAAAGTATAATAACATGCTTATACATTGTAACTTGTAGCAACCTGCAACTTCATTCTTAATTACTTGGACTGCAAATTATGAACCACATTCACACCAACTCATCTTCCAGATCAAATATTCAGCAGCAGCTTATACATTATGAACCACATTCACAGCAGAAAAATGAATTCAGCAGAAAAATAACATGCTCAATAGTCAATACAATATTCACTAGATCAAATATTTACCAGAAAAATTGCCTACCCCTTACCGATTGATAGCAGGCAATCGATCCTCAACAAACAGGCAGAGTCTGCAGAAGTTCAAAACGAAATTATTTCAGCTAAACAACAGAAGCCACAAAATTAAAATTGAAATAAAAAATAACAAGTAATTAAGCATATTATGATGGGAGAATCGAGATAATAACCTGCAAAATGAATTCTGCTGCGAATTGCAATTAGCAGCGTCAAGAAAATTGGCACCGGTTTGTATTGAATCGACAGAACAAGATGAAGATGGCAGAGTAGAAATGGCAGACGAACAAGATGAGTAATTAAAGTTCCAAGTTTGAAGATGAATTAAAGTTCGAAGTTCGAACAGTGAAGACAAACGCAGCAGCAGGCTCGAAGCAGTAGTGCCCGGTTTGTATTGAATCGACGGAACAGTGAAGATGAGTAATGGCAGTCGTGCGAAGCTAATTTCCAAGGTTGAAGATGAATTGAAGTTCGAAGAACTTCGAACTGTGAAGACTGAAGACGAACTGAGGAGGAACGCAGCAGCAGGCTCGCAGCACGGCAGCAGCAGGCTCGCAGCACGGCAGCAGCAGGCTCGCAGGTCGCAGCACGGCAGCAGCAGCAATGCTCTGTTTGGTTCGGTTTAGGGTTAGGATTTTATTTGGTCAAAAGACATATTTACCCCTTAAGACACAGCACACTAATTAATTAATTTGAGGGCGAAAGGGTAATTTTTGGTGAAAAACAAAACCACACCGGTTCCTTAAAAAACCGCCGGTTCCCGGTTTTTGTAAAAACCGGCCGGTTTTTGCCATATCACCCGGTTTTTTTGTAAAACTGGTTTAGCCTACCTTTTCAACCGGTTTTATCACTGGTTCGCGGGTTTATTGGTTCAACCGGCCGGTTCGGTCCGGTTTTTACTACTATGGTTCTGATATCATTAATCGTTTCTTATTCAGATGATTATCCCGAATATCACAGAGAAACCATTAAGGCCATCCTAATTATCAAATACTCTTACTTGGCTAATCAGCATTATTTAATCATATTAATGTTCCACAATCTCAAAGACGTGTTAGGTACAAACTACTCATTTGCCCTTTACTTATATAATTGTTAAGTATCCATTCCTTACTTGATAAATTACCACATTACCCTTGAGGTTGCATAATTACCAAATTACCCCTTGTCCACTTTAGATTACCAAATTGTCTCCTACACTTTTTAGATCGCCATTCACCCCTCATAATTACTACGCTTATCATATTTCCCTTTTGGTTGGTTATATTACCAAATCGCCCTTCTCCTTTGTTATAATTACTAAATTGCCCTTGAGTTGGATAAATTACCAAATTGCCCTTCTCCTTATCGTAATTACCATTTTACCTCTCTCAATTATTATTAATTGCCATTTACCCTTTTCAATTATCATGAAGTCCAAATTAACCTTCCTCATAATTAATTTACCCCTCTTCATAATTACAATTACCAATTTTACCCTTCTCCATATTTAAAATTACCATAATGCCCTTTAATTGGTTAATTTACCAAATTACCCTTCTATAGCATCATACTTATCCAATTGCCCTTCTACAATCATAATTAAATTTCTAAATTATCTTTTGTCGTTATCATAATTACCACGTTACCTCTTACTCCCAAGTTTACCATAATATCCTTTTATTTACAAAATTACCATTTTACCCCTTACATCTAACTTTACCATAATATCCTTTTATTTATGAAAATTACCACCATACATCTTTTACTTTACAAATTACTATTTTACCCCTTCACATCCAAGATTACCATCTTTATCTTTCCTTACATAATTACCATTTTGCCCTTCTTTTTCAAATTACCATATTACCCCTTTACTTATAAATTACCACTTCACCATTCACTTATAAAATTTACCATATTACCCTTTACTTATGAAATTACGATTTTGCCCCTCTACCTCCAAAATTACCATTTTGTCCTTTTACTTGAAAAATTACCATAATGCCCTCCTTCATCCAAAATTACTATTTTACCCCTACTTCCAAAATTACCATTTTACCCTTCTTTCTCACAACTTACAATTTTATCCTTTACTTATAAATTATCATTTAACCCCTTTATTTTTAAATTACCAAAATACTCTTTTTGTTTACAAAATTACCAAAATGCCCTTTTTCACTTATGAAATTTCCATTCAACCCCTTTATTCACCATTTTTATGAATTTACTAACACTACATAAAATAATGATATTAATACTTCATTTTTATCATCTAAGTCCACCAACTTGTCATTTTTCAACATAATACTCATTAGAAACTACATACATTGATTTACATACCTCACAAGCATAATTACTAAAATACCCTTAAACAATAACATCATTCATGCATTAGCGACATGATACATCATAAACAAGTATTTAACATTTCCATCCATAATCAAACTCCTTCCTTAATTAACATACCTACATATGGCACAAAAGTCATCATGCTTTTCCTTTTTATCAAACAATATAAGAAACCATATACATATCATGCTAAGCATACAAAACATGCATAAAATCATACTAAACCCTTAATGTGCTAGCATGCGTTTTTCCATATATTTAAGGGAGGATTAACGGTTACCTTAATCCCGCAAGATATCAAATCTTACCAAGCATAATTAGAAACTCAACACCTAAAATAATATCCATTATTTTTATGTTAGAAATAAGAATCCAAGCATAAAACTTTATAAAATTTAATTAGTAAAACACTTAACATAAAATACCATTATACCTTAAAAATTAGCCAAGAAATTTTCAATATAAAGGGGAGCTCACGTTGCATGAGCAGCGTGAGTTTCATGCAGAAAAGAGAGGGGAAAAGGCTCGAAGAGGGGTGAGGTAGAAGAGGGGAGAGGTGGTTCGGTTTAGGGACTTTAGGCTAGAAAAGAAGGTAGTTAGGGGAGGTTCTAAGGCAAGTGAATGGTGCAGAAGTGAAGAGGGGGTGTAGGTGGAGGCTAAGGGTGGTTTCACGGTGGCATAGGGCGGCGGAGACGGCGGCGGCAAGGCAGCGAAGGTGGCTGCTGAAGTGGGTCGAGGTGGAAGGGTTGAGAAGGAAGGAAAAGTGGAGGGAAAAATGGAGGGGTTCAAGGGCTGTTTTCGGCCAACTAATGGATGGCAGTTGTAGAGGGGGTTGCAGGGTGTCGAACGGTGGGTTGGGTGGCGGCAGAGGTGGTCGGACGGAGGCGGAAGCGGCGGTTGCAGGTGGCTCGGCGGTAAGGGGGAAAAGTTGGGAAGAAAAAGGAAGAGGAGGAGAAGGGAGGAAGTGTACGGCACAAGGGGCGGCGTGGTGGTGCAGGGTGGTAGTAGGCGATGGCAGAAGGCGGCGCAGGGGCTGGGCTTGGTGGTTCAGGCGGCGGAGGCTGGCGGTGATAAAAAAAACGAGGAAGAAAAATGGGGAAGAAGGAAGGAGAGAGGAGAGAGCTCGGGGAAGGAGAAAAGGCTCGAAAGTGGGGCAGAAGGGAGCTGGGGTGGTGAAGAAAAGGAAGGGGGGGAGAAGAGAGGGGGCAAGGCTGGCTTATCGGTGTTGCAGATGGTGGCAGGGCTGGTCGGGTGGCAGGGGAAAAGAGGGAAGAAGAAGGGAAGAACCGGGGCACGCGGGGTGTGGTCCAAGGGCCGGTTTGGCTCGAAATGGGAAGGAAAATGAAGGGGAAAGAGAGAGAGGGAGAGGGAGCAGGTGGTGGTGGTAGGTACAGGGTGGCAGTCGGCGCTCGATAATGGCAGAAGAGTCGGGCGTGGGAGGAGGAAGAAAGGAGAAGAAGAAAGGGACGGGCGGCTGGACCGGCGCAGAAAAAGAAGGGAGCCGGCCGGTCCAGGGGGGAAAAAGAAGGAGGTCGAGCTGGGGCGTGCGTCAGGCGTGGGGGGAGGAAAGGAGGGCTGGAGAGTGTAGGGCGAACGGGCCCGTGGCCCAAGCAGGGGAGAGGGGGCGGTGCAGGCCGGGCGGACGGCCCAAGGAGGAGGAAAAGGGAAAAAAAGAGAAGAAAGGAAAAAGTGTAAAAAGGGAAATGGAAATAATAGTAAAATAAATTAAATTAATTTATAAAATTATAAAATGTAATATTCTTGGTAAATTATTTAATTTAATAATTTAATTCATTATAATCTAATATATTAATTTAAAAAGGATAAGGTTAGTAAAATAGTAGTTTGAAAATTATTTAAATAAAAATAGCATGATAGAATAACAAATTATCTATTTTAATTTACTAAATATTCCCGTCCAAATTTATATACTCAAAAATCCATAAATTAATTAAATTAAATAATTCTAAAAGCTAATTTATTTCAAATAAAAGCTATTTATTAAATTATTAGTTTTCTAAAAATTTGGGGTATTACAGGTACCACGTAATTTGAATGGGGGTATATAGTGCATTTTTTTTTGTCTATACATGGATATTTGGTGCATTATCCTTTGCATTATTTATTTTATTTTGGAATTTCTCTAGTCCATGTGTAAATAGAAAAGGATAAAAATCAAACCATACAAAATCTCAACTCTTTATCTCATTTTTTTCTTTTTCATTCTTGTTCATCACTAACAAAATATTCAAGCCATTATTTATTTGCTGCAATATTCTTTCTAAAAAATGGATATAAGTGTGAATCAATCAAATCAATAACCATTGAATTTGAGTGAATGACAATCTAATTATAGGGAGTAATCCTCTGAAACATGAAAATCTAAGTGCAGTGCTCTAACTTTAGCAAATAAATTGAGTAAAAAAAATTTGAATTTAAGTGAATTTTTTTTTGAAACAACCAATAATGATATGCTTAAGGAAACACTTACGAGGGTTGAATAGTGGATGCAAGAGCTTCTCCACTATAAATCCTCTTTGAGAAAATAAATTAATGTCTCACAAGAAAGGACAAAGGCAAATTATCTCTAATAAAAAAGATTCCCATTTCTTATTGTTAGTCTATATATCTCTAATAACAACATAACCTTATACAAAATCAAACCACTTCATCACAATGATAAACTACCTACAACAAAGTCTATCTACGTATCTGTCTTAATCGATGTCATAATTCTATATTTCTCATCCCCAACACATTCAATAGACAAGTAATAAAAGGCGAGACTGAAGATCAAAGGTACGCCACATCAAATTATGCACAATTTAAGTCCATGATTGAAACAAAGACAGCTTAACCTAAATTGGACATAACAAACCTCAAGTCTTTAGTAATCTGAAACCACAAACTCGGTTGGCAAACAGTTATCCGATTTATTATCTATAACATCCTCATATTATTATCATCTTTCTGCCTCATCAAATCCAATTTGTATACCTCAAAACAAAATAAAAATTAGGGCTTTAGAACTCAATTGCTGCTAACTAACATAAGACGTACTTGTGCAGTTTGAAATGATAGAGCAATAGATTGAGAAGGTTGAGCTGACGACGGGTTGCTAAGAAGCGTGGAGTTTGCACTTGATGAACGACCTATGGGAAGCTTATACCGAAATTTTGAAAGAGCCATGGGATGGATAGAGGCATGAAGAAGAAGAAGGATGATTGAAGAAGATGAAAGATCAAAGAAGGACGATGAGTGAAGAAGACAAAGCTCGAAGTAGAAGACAGATAAAGCAGGAACTCGGTATGATGGTCGAGCAAATTTCCCCAACTTTTGCTTTTTGTGATGAAATGAGTGTAGTCTATTTTTTTTAACTTTTTTCTTTCTTATGTTCTTTACTCAATTTTTTCTCATCAACCAAATACATAAAATTCATTTTCCACCTTATTATATTTTCTTTCCTTCTTACTTTCAACAAAACAAACCCACTATTAAATGATTTGAAAAATTAACTTGGGATGAAGATATGGATACAAATTTGATAGATTTATTGACTGATCAAATTCTCTTAAGTTAGAAAATAGGTGGTGCATTTTCAAGAACGGCATACACTAACATTGCTGAAGGAGTTAGTGCTCAATTTGGGCTTGGTTGCTTTATTAGCCATATAAAGAACAAAATCAAGATCCTAAAGGAGAATCATGCCTTGGCATCTACGGTTTTGCAAGTGAGTGGGTTTGGTTTTAATCAATCTACCCAAATGGTGGAAGGTGATGCAACAGTTTGGGACAGGTATATACGGGTAAGTCTTAAACCTTCTCATTTTTATTGTCATCGCTAACTGATACTATTTCTAAATTTATGTAATTACTATTTTTTTTTGCAGACTCATCTTAATGCCAAACCGCTTTGCTATTATCCTATTTAAAATTATCATAGGCTAGATATTTTATTTGGCAAGGAATGAGAAACTGGAATTTTGTCCATTGGTCCGAAAGAAAGGCGTATGCACTTAAAGAGGCAAGAATATGAAGAAACAATAGCTCTTGATTGAAGCACTGAGTAAGAACAATATGATGAAGTAACCTCTCCTTTGGCCGATGTATTTGGATCAAGAACCACAAAGAAAAGAAAGTTGAGAGATTACATATCATAAGAGATGAAGGCTTTAAAATAGGGGATGGATGCAGTTGCAACAACTCTTAATAGAGGAAATCCACGTAATTTTACTAAATTCGAGTTGTATTTTGAGCTTAAAAAGGTGAAAGGGTTATAGAAAGTTCCAGCCACAAAAATCTATACCAAGCTTGTAGCAAATATGTTTGAAGATGCCAATATACCACTTTAACTTGTTTAATTAGTAACTAATAACTATGAATTGATAATGCACATTGCTATTTTTTTAGAGATCTTGATATGTAGACATTGGTGAGTAAAGTAGGATGATTTATTTTATTTCATTTTTGCTCACTCTATCTCTTATTAGTAGAAAGTTTTGAATATTATTAGTATTTTATAAATATTTTTTTAAAAAAAATATGATTAGTTATACATGTAATATGTTAGAATTTTCTAAAAAAAATTTGGTATTAGTATTGAGTTCATACAATTTTTTATAATTTTTTTATAAACTTTATGAAAAAATTTATGTACCAATATAATATTTTAATTTTTATTAAATATATAAAAATATTTAAATAATAATATTTGACTTTTATTAGAATTTTCTTTCTATACACCAAACATTGAAAATATTTTTCAAGAATTCCATTTTCTACAAAATTTTCTCCAATAATCAAATAAAGGAAATAAAATTAATTTCTTTTATTTTCTTTCCTCTAGATTTTCTTTTTTATTTAATTTTCTACAAACCAAGCAGGGTCTTACTCTTCTCCACTGCATATCAGATTGATAGGTTTGTTAGGCATTCTGGTTCTTTTGTGTACAAACAATATTTCAAAGTTAACGTAACTTTAGTCCGTTAGGCATTTAGGTGGTGTGAGTAAAATATTTGATATTTTCAATTGAGCTTTTCAAAATCTTGCAATGTATGTGCCTCCGCCCATATGATAAATTTGATCAGCAGGTCAAAATTTAGAAGGCACCACTCCCTGTCATCTCCCATTCTTAGTAGCAGTTAGAAGGGGCTTGTGCTAGGCACGACATAAAATGATTTTCTCATTATTATATGAAAATAGTAAACTAGACTGAGTTTGATTGCTTCAATTCGATTTCGATTAGGGTGTCCATCGCTCACAAGTACAATGAAAAATGAGGAAAATGGTTTCTCCATTTTTTGGCATCAGGGAATACAGATATCTACTTCAAGGCACGTTTGTGCTTCATTTTGACCTGTAGCCTGCGTACTGGTTCTTGCATTTCAGTATATGACTTTTCTATGAAATTTTGGATTACAGATGCTTAATTATATTATTTTAAAAGAATCATCGCCTACCGCAGTACCGGTGGTCGACCAGTCAGCTATGCTACCTATAAATATCGAGGAAAAATGCTTGTTTCTCGGCACAGAATCAATTAACCAGTAATTCACACAAGTTTCTGGAGATAATCAAGAGAAGACGGTTGCATACCATGGCGAAGGCTACTTCTTTTGGGACACTAGCCTTTGGGCTGATTTTTATGGTACTTGCCGGCGAGGCCTACGGCAGTGGACTCAAGCACGGTTTCTACGACTGTAAATGTGGCAACTTTAATGTTGAGAAATTCATTTTCAGGATGGTCAGTTCGCAGTACAGCAAGCATCCTGAGATGGCCGGAGCCATCCTCCGCATGCAATTCCATGATTGCTGGGTCAGGGTAAGTTGTCCCAAGAAATTCATATATATACGTGTGCGCGCGCGTCATCCTGCAGTTCATTATTGTCTGGTTTTTAATTTTTTGCGCTTTGTTGAAGGGATGTGATGCATCAATTTTGCTTGATGGAAAGGATACTGAGAAAACCTCTCCTCCAAACTTGGGCATGCCTGGTTTTGAGTTCATCGATGCTATAAAAGATACAGTGGAAAAGTTCTGTCCCGGAGTAGTTTCCTGTGCTGATATCGTCGTCCTAAGCACTAGAGCTGTCATTTACTTGGTAAGTAGGAGAAGCAGAGCAATTGTTCATCTCTATTACTTGGAAATGACGAGTAAATATTTAAACTTATCGATCATTAATTTGGCATAATATAGTAGTGTATGTATGTTGTTGATAAAACTGATCACTTTCATGCCTGCATGCATGTAAAATAATAGACAGGAGGAAAATGGTACGACGTTGAAACAGGAAGAAGAGATGGCCTTGTTTCAGTTAGAGAAGAGGCTTTCGCCCTTCCCCCTCCAAATGCAGAGGTGCCGGCAACCATTGATGCGTTTGCTCAAAAAGGATTTTCTGTTGCAGAGCTGGTCTATCTTTTAGGTAAAAATAAACTAATATAAAAAAAAATGATAACTTATAAAACAGTAAAACACTATTTATTTATTCTATAAAAGTAAACTAATTTTGATAAATTAAAAACTAATTTATAAACTATTTTTTATCCTACCGAGCAGAAGTTAAATGCTAGATACATAAGACAAACAATCAATAATTACTGGTGTAACTCGGTGTTCCTTCCCGTATATAATATATAATCACAGGTGGACACACTATCGGGGTGGCGCATTGTCCTACCTTCCAGAACCGTCTGTACAATTATCAGAACACTGGGAAACCAGATCCAAGCATGAATCCTGCCCTCCGTGCATCGCTGATGAAAAAATGTCCTCCACAGGGGTCTAACAATTTCGCCTTCCTGGACCAACATCCCAACAGTCAGTCAACCTTTGACAACGGCTTCTATAAAGCCATTTTGGCCCACAAAGGTGTCATCGAATTCGACCAACGTTTGGCAACTGATCCACAAACTAGGGACATTGTGAGACGGCTAGCCTCCAACCGCTCCGATTTCCTCGACAAGTTCAACCTGGCAATGGCCAAGCTGCAGAGGCTCGACGTTCTTACCGGCAAACAAGGAGAGATTAGGAAGTCCTGCCGTCGGGTTAACGGCCACTGATTGCAATATTCTTTGATGTCTTCTGGGAAATGTTTCCGATTGGGAAATGCCCATGACATCATTGGCATTTGATTGGTTGTTTATTTCATTAATTCTCTTCTTTCTGATATCGAATGTTGTATTGCATGTTTTGATTTCCATCTATTTGTCCTCTACTGTCGAGTTGATAATGTTATGATGGTTGAAACATAACAAATGTCACAATACGTTCCACTGTAGTTCCTATATATAAGATCAAGACATTTTATTATTTATTTGTTGATTCTTAATATCAGTTCCTAAATTCTGAGTATCAATTGGTTTTTTTTTGGAGTTAAAATTTCGTCCCTAAATAAGAAATACAATTGTTTCTCCCATCAGATTAGAAAAATAAGGTGTTATTTTTTATTTTGGGAGGGCTATAGCTTAAAATCCGAATGACCACGATAAAAGGCTAGCTAAGCTCATAAGATCACGGAGTTTAATTATTATGCTCCACAATGTTGGTACCATCTTCTAACTAGGTGTATTTTCTGTTTACATCTACTTTGGATCTTCACCTAAAAGATGTATTACTCGGTATTGGACTTATTGGTTCATCGGATTTTCAATTTGATAAATTATATGTGATCGTCCTTCTAAAGCTATGTAAATAGTAGTATTCATTGATTATATTTTTTGTAAGGCCATTTTGATGCCTAATAATTTTGGTACAAGCTAATTCAAAATGACCATAAATTATTTGTTTTGTTTGGCAAGGAATGAGCCACTCGAAATTTGATCCTTGATCCAAAAATGGCGTATGCACATAAAGAAATAAGAACGAACAACAACAACAACAACCGAGGATCAAAGTACTAAGTAAGAGCAATATAATAAAGTAAACTCTCATTTGGGTTGTGCATTTAGATTAGGAACAACAAAAAAGAAAAAGGTTAAAGATTATGTATTATATAAGATATAAAAGCTCTAAAATAACAGATGGATGTAGATGCAACAACTATTAATAGAGGAACTCTGCGTAATTTTACCAATGCTGAGTTGTACTCTCGGTTTAAGAAGGTTGAGGGATTAAAGAAAGTTTCTTTGATGGAAATCTATATTAAACTTGTAGCAGATATTAGTATTGCATAGACATTTCTTGGTTTTCTACCTGAGGATAGAGCTATATGGTTATGTGTGGAGTTTGCTTATGACATTTTTTATGACCCTAGTGTATTACTTTGACCTATTTAATTAGTTATTAATAACTATGAACTAAGTATTTCCTTTGCTAATTTTCTTTTTTTTTTTGAATCTTGATATGATGATATTTGGAAGCTTTGTTTTTTTTTTGATAAGTAAAGAAAAAATTTATAAATAGAACAGCCAAAAGGCTAAAGTTACAACCAACTCATTACATGACCATCCTATCAATACAATGCTTCCATTGTTGAAAGTTGCGCTTACACTCCAAATGCAAACATCTTCTGGCTATAATAAAACTAATGTCTCGTAGCAAGCTGCTAGGAGTGTGGCCCGCATTACTAAAAACTCTAGAATTACGTTCATACCAAATTAAAGCGATAAAGATGACAAAAGTAGCACGTAATATAGCCTTCTTTTCCTTTGGTTGTCTCGTAGATCGTGCCAAAAATTTAATCTCTTCATCCCAAGAGCTGATAGCATCCCGACGATGAAACGTCCTTCTTACCTTACTCCATATCCCTGAACTAAAAGCACATTCCATGAACAAGTATTGGATAAATTCTTCTTTATTTTCATGATAAAGAACACAAGTTGAGTCATCTAAAAGACCCAAATTCTATAACCTCACCTTGGTGAGCAATCTGTCATGAATAGCAAGCCACATAATAAATTTATGCTTAGGAGGAGCAATAGAACACCACACTAAAGGGTACCACCAAACCCTTTGACGGCGATAACGCAATACATTACAAGCCTTGCTAATGCTATAAGAATCCTCCTATCCATCATTGATTGAGGCCTATGCATAAAATAAGGAGAAAAAGTAGAGTGCAGACTAAGAACCTGTTTAAGAGGCCGGGAACATAAATGGTCCATAGAAAAGCTCCATACACTTCTGGATCGAATATAGATGGCATGAACCCATTTAACCCACAAGGAGTCTTTCTTGTTACATATATTCCAAAGAAATTTCCCCAAGGCCGCTCGATTCCATATGGAGAAATCCATAAACCCCAAACCTCCTTCTTTTTTCGGGGTGCACACCACACGCCACACTATTAAGGCTTTCCTAGAGGTATCAACCTTTCCAGTCCATAAGAATTTTCTACACGTGCTCTCCAATTGATGAATCACCTTCGAAGGAAGAATAAACACCTTATGAATCAAATCCTTATATTTGGAAGCTTTGTTGACTCGCATGAATTTTGGTCTTTGAATTTTTACATTGGTGCCTAGATGTGCAGAATAAAGCAAGTGATTTTTTTTTATTTACTATAACTTTTATGAATTGGGTGTTAAAAGGTATGTACCATATAGGTACCTGAAAGATGGAATATGTGACTATTAATATTTTATGAAACTAACAAATGTATTAGTAACGTGCCATGGAATTATTATTTTTTCGTTTATCTTTTTTGTATTATATTTGAAATGAAAAGGAATATAAAATAGTTTGTTTTTTTAGTTTTTTTTTGGAAATTATTATAAGTTTTCCATATAATACTTTAGAATATGCCTTAAAAAATGTTGGCATTAGTATTGAGTTTATAGATTGGATATTCCAAGGAATCAAATGAATGGGTATGGAAATGCAAGATTATGTAGACTAGTTGTTGTTGTGCCACTAGGAAAGTGAAAGGAAGAAGTTCAATAAAGTGTGCATTTACAATCAATAGATGCCTCCATAAAGGGATCTGGTTATTAGGAGAAATCCTATCATGTTTAACTACTATTATATTCATTTATTATATTTTTTCTACTTGAAAATGGGGGATATAATAAAAAAAATGAATAGAGTTCACTTTATACAAATTTGACTATAGATAACTCAACCAATTCGATCAAATATCAAATTGTCCCTAACTATGGAAAAGGAAATGTCGTAAAGTTCCACACAAAAAGCAAGGTGGTGACCTATGTGAGTCATCTGATCAGCTTTTATGTTCGTTTCCTTAAAATTGTGAGCAAACTGACAACAGCGAAACTGACATATCAACTGTCTACAAGCCATCACGAGAGAGACATACACGCTAGGAGGTGGATGATCATCATGCAAGAGGCATACAACCACCACAGATTCACAGTCAATCCATATCCTATCATGGCCTCGTCTAAGAGCCTCGTCAAGACCATACCAGATGTCCCACAATTTGGTCAACATCTTGTTCATGTTCTTAACTGCACTTTCTCTTTTATACACCTTGGGTCCCTTCATTAATTTCTTGGCATGAGGTAAATCACAAACGTGATATACTTCATCTATCTTAATCTAATTAAGTTTGTGATGTCTTGACTCACACCAACAAGCTAGACTACAAACCCATTTCATCCTCTGCTAAACCACACTCACACTTATTTCTTATTATCGACCCATTTAATCATTCTAATATCATTGTAGTTAGACGTGGAAAAATTGACCTAATCAAACTTAATTTGGACCCAAAAATTTAAATAAAATATCAATCTAAAAATTCAAAATAATTGAAGCTAACCTAAAACTAATCTAAAATTAGCTAATCCAATAATAATCCGTATCCAAATGACCTAAACCATAATAGCCCAACATAGAGAAAAAAAAAACCTTTATCTCATGCTCGAATAAAAATCCAATAATAACCTAACCCAAACTTACCAACTCAATTCAAATATGACCCACACCGAAACATAATTTTTAACTTGATCTACATTAAAGTCAAATTCGAGCCATAAATGTAACATTTTACCTCATATAAATAGCTACATAAATATCAATAAGCTATTTTATTAATAAATGTTTATGTAACAAGAATTATATAAAACTCATATAATAATAAATGAAAGAAAACTAGTAAGACTTATTTCTTTTCACTTTATTTTAATAACATATTAGCATCAATCAAATTAGGTTAAAGAAATTTCGATTATTATTATAATAAACATAACAATTATAATGAATATTATTCTAATGATAATAATGAAATTTATATTTGTATTTCTAATAACTATAATGATTAATATTATAGTTCTAAATATGATGATGATGATGATGATGATGATGATAACAATAATAATAATAATAATAATAATAATAATAATAATCATCATCATTAAATATAATAATAACAATAATTAATGTAATTAACATGATAAGTAAAGTTATTATAACATTCATTTAAATCATTATAATTATGTGTGTAATAATATTTATAATATATATGCATATGCTAAATAAACTAGGTCTTGGTTAAGGAAGATGGTAGAATTGAGTTGTTAGCCACCGAAATGAAAATATAAGTAGAAGAGGCAAACAAAGGTAGTGTTTGATTTACGGTGACTCCAAAGATCAAACATCATAACTATCACTCAAGATTTCAACTCTGGAGATAAAAGTGCTGATACTTTGAAAAATGTAAGACAAAATTTTACACTCAATTTTGAATTTGTAGGACGAGTTCAAAAATCAACATATGCAATAATGGTAAGATATGATCTTCATTATAAGAGGGTTAATACATATACAGGAGTGGTTTTGGCCTCCTAAGTGCAAAATACCATCTTGCTTTTTATACTTACCCATTTAGTTACATTCCCGCCCATTTAGTTTTCTAATGTAATCCAACTAATAGTTGAAGTTTAACAAGGGTAGGTTTCAACACATAAAATGGATATGAGTTAATTTTAAAAGCCATAACACATTATTTCCTCCACTCCATGTTCAAATATGGTGTTTAACTAATGTGCAAATCATTAATCATACCTTAAATCAGGTACTCCACATGTACAAGAAAACAAGCTAAAAAATACATGAAAAAAAAACTTTTACCCATCTTGTACATTAGTCATGGTTATTAACCTAGTATGGCCGGTTTTTTATTCTATGGAAAATGCTTTAAATTCCCATAAAATGCTATAAAGAAGTAGGCCTTCCTTTGTCTCCAAAAGTGATGTACCAACTACTCTTTTCTTTACTGATTATACTTGATGATTTGGTAACAAAAAGGGGCTAGTTGTTTTAGTTATGCATGGCTGAATGATGGGCTTGCATGGATAGCTTTTCATGTCCACATCTTGCCTTATTTTAGCTAAGTAATTTTTTTCAAGTTACGATTGTGTTATGATTCTATAACTTAGGAAAATTAATTAGTGAAATGTCATTAATATAAGGAGACTTTTGCATCATTCTCCCTATCTTAGTGAGATCCTCCCTCATCCTTATATGATTAATCATGCAAATAGGGAATTAGATCTCTAACATTCAATGTGTTCGACATATTCACCATTTCTTGCCGAAGTTTAAATTTCTATGCATTAATTCTAATTTTCTCTAGGACCTCAAATGGACAATCACTCCTAGCTTGGGTATATATTTATTCTTCATCCTATAAGGGTATATTTACTTTTTAAGATGAAGCCAGAATAAATCTCATGGTTCAAACGCTTATTATTTTTGGTGTATTTTAGCCCAATTTTATTCATTTAGTTGACCCTTTCAATTCTAATGCTTACTTGCTCGTGTAGCTTCTTAAATGCCTTAACCATGTATTCTATCTTAAAATTTGTTAATGGATCAATGAGAAGAGTTATAAGCTTGATGGGAGTGGTAGGGTTCACCCTATATACCATGTCAAAAAGGGAGTGTCATGTGGCATATGTGAAGGATTTGTTATATGCAAAATCGGCATGACTAAGCTTGATGTCCCGATCTTGTAGAGGCTTGTTAACCAAACGCCTTTAGATCATAGTAATGTTTTAATTGGTGAATTTTGTATTCCCATTCATTCGTAGGTGGTAGATGTTGCTAAATAGAAGTTTAGTACTAACCAACCTTTATAAAGTCTTTCATAAATAACTAAGAAACTAGGTATCATTATCAAATATAATTGATTTTGGATTACCACGTTCTCTAACTATATTTTTTTTTTGGAAAATAGATCAACCAAGTAAGAGACATCATCCATTTTATGTAATAGAACGAAGTGAGTCATCTTAGAAAATTGATCCACTACCACCATAATGACATCATTTTTTGTTTGTTTTTGAGGCACAATAATTATGAAGTCCATACTCACATGGTTTTTACGTTGATAAGAGACGGACAAGGGAGTGTAGATTCCTTGGTTGAAGTGAATCTTAGACTATTTACAAGTAGCACATGTATCTATGAATCCTTATACATCACCTACCATCTTAAAAAATTAAGACTACTCTTGAAGCACTTAACATGCTTTCTTAATTCTAAAGTCATTGACCAACCTTCTTCCATGTGCTTCTAGAACAAGCAGGTCTCAAATGGGGCTTTTGGGAGTGGAAAACTTGGTTTTCTTAAAGAGAATATTATTTTGAATGGCATAGGAGCCTCAAAGCTTATCTTAGTCTTCATAGTAGCTTCAAAATAATCATCTTTACCTTACATAAACCTAAACACTTAAAAAAAACCTTCTAGCCTTCCCATTTTTGAAACCCTACACCAAAATACCCAAGCAACCATTCTTTTCCACCACTTATTTCCTTCTTTGAACTCAAAAAACTATGGGTGGGTGATGAACAAGTAGCGATACGATTAATTGTTGAAGAGGCAAAAAAATTAAGAAGAGATTGTTCCATTTAAGCCTTATAAGGAGATATGTCAAGGGTTCTTGTATTTTTGAGAGTCTTGCCTAAAATTCCAATCTTCCATATCCTCTATCCTCAAAAGGCTCCATTTTAGACAGCATGAAGTTGTTGAGTTTTGTACAATAGATGGTGATATTAACTCCAACTCTTTATTCAGTTACTACCCGTGGTTTAATAGAAGACAAAGACATGATAGGAAGGATCCTCTTCATGACATCAAAATTGAAGTGCCTGAGTTTGATGGCTCACACAATCTAAAAGATTTCCTAGAGTGGGAGCTAAGGTGTTCTATGATGTAATAAGATAAGGGAACAATAATGGCAAGAGCTTTAGAGTTATTTTTTTTTTAATCTAAAGGGCCACACATCCCTGTGGTGAGAAAAACTCATAGGTGGGCCACACATTATGGAGATTCAAAGGTTGAAGTTGAGATTGGAGCTTAATGAGGTTGAGGAACACATAATGTTACATTTCCTTAGAGATTTAAGGAGTGATAATACATTCAAAGTTGAGTTGCGCAAGTACCTAAGTACAAATTTCCTCTTCTTCAACCTCAATTTCTCTTTTCATTTTAGCGGTAATTATTCTAAACTACCATTTTCTTTATTATGACTAAATTTGTTTTCCATATTCCTCATTTGTTATATCATTGTATACATTACGATAAAATTAATACGATAAGCATAAAATAATAATAAATCACAATATTTAATTTGTTTATTATATTAAATTAATAACAATTATCCTTAAGTTAATTTGAACCAAACTTAATATGATCTGGAGTTTATAGACCCAAATCAGTCCGACCCTAACTCGATCATACCCGAAGTAAGTAGGCAAGAGTCAAACCTGATCCCAAAGAAACTCGATGAGTTAGACTTGGACTTAGCTTGATATTGTTCTTATCAGAAGTGACCAAACCTGACCCAACACATACGTGACCTAAATCATTATTACTCAAATTTGACCTGAACCCAAAGAACACCATACACAAACCCAAACCCATTTTATAGTAGATTCAAATCATATCCTAACCCTAATTTGACTAGTATGACTAGTAATTAAAAGAAAAAGGGAAATTTGTAATAAACGTATTAGGGACAATACCATGTCATCATTGAAAATTATCTTTACCAAAGACAAGTAGTTACTAATAATAATTTTGAGGATAGGAAAATGGGAGGAAAACTGGTATCCCTAACAATTATTAGCAACGATAATGTCATGAAAACTTTTTTGTGAGGAAACCCCCCCCCCATTTTTTTTGACACTACTATGTTTTTAAAAAAAAAATACTAAAAAATTTCATTAATAAAATTGTTCATGGGGATGATGTTTTTGGTGAAAATTTTAGCGGAAAGTTTAGCGTGAAAAGAAATTTTATTCAACAATGCACTATTAACAATGACATATATTGGCAAATAGTCTTCGTGTCGTTACTGATAAGCCATAGGATATGGATTGGAAGAAGAAGATGGTATTCTTTAATTGGAAGAAGAAGACGGTCTTCTTTAAGTTGTCGTATTGACCATCTCATTTCTTAAAATACTATTTGGATGAGATACATGTTGAGATTTTTTTTTTCACTTTGCTCAGGATAATATTCTTTAATGATGGGAAATCAAAAGACACTAACTACAAGACATGATTTAGAGGATATGGATATCATAAATGATTTATGGTTGTATTATGAGGGCAACAAGTTGATGAAACTTGAGGCACAATTTACTCTTGATTATGATGATCGATGAAAGTTCTTAAGGTTTTTGAGGAAGTGAAGTTTCTAGATGGGTTTGTTGTAAACCTCAAAAATAATTTGATTGATAATGAAAATAAGATTGGAGGATTAAATTCACATGACCATCATGTGCTTATACAATAGCTGTGAGCAATTGGTGATGTACTCTAACCGCAAGTGCACTGTGTCAGAGTGGCATTCAAGGTCGATCCTACAGGGATTGAGGAGTGAGTCGAAGGATGGTGAAAATATCTTCTATTTATAAATAATAATAGGGGAAAATATGACGTCTAACTATAAATAAGAAGAAAATATGCAAAAAAAAAAACCAATGATAAAATAAGAATAAGTGAAATCAAGTTAGAGAGAAGGATATGGTTTTGATCAATCCCCTTAACTCTAGTACAATTAGATATTAACCCCAAATTCAAATAAAAACACATATTTATGAATGTTAACTAAAGTATGTAGTGTAATACTCTTTCGAGCCACTACACCCTATTGTCTATTAAGACTCATCTATATCTAGTATGAATGTAAAAATAAGGAACGCATTATTATGTATACTTATTTCTTTTTTAGTTGTAGAGACCAAACCAAGGTCTCTCGACCTTTCGGTTTGATTTATAGTCATGATAATGGAAAACAATCCAATTCATCTCTCAAATCTTGCCTGATTTCTCTTAATAATAGTATAAAAGTGATTAATTTCTCTATTATAATAATTAAAGCATTAGCACAACACATAAGACAAGAAATTAGATTGGTTAGGGTTTAGATTATCTACATATGCGGATTAGGTGATTTCCCTTCACCTCCGCTCAAATCAATTAGCAAATCATATCTTTCATTATAATCAACATCTTAAACATAGAGAATTACATCAATTAAAAAAAGAAAAAGAAAAAATATAGCACTCTCTTTATTCAAGATGAGAAAGTGACTAGTCAATTTATCAGATTAGAAAAAAGAAATTAAGGTCAAGAGATGGGGTATTGTGGATGAATTGGGGTTAGGATTAGATTGGGTGATACCAAGAAAAGAACGGTATATATCCTTTTTATGCTCCCAAACTCACCGTCTTTTAGTCCCATACGTTCTTCTCTCTAATTAAGCAAAGAAATCCTTATATGTGTGTAACCTCTGATCTAAATGGTTCATGTCAATCAACATGGGTACCACCCAGTGTTGATGGATGCTAAAGTATTTCTCACCATGTGTCAACACTCTCCCTATATTGGGCAACACAGTCTAGGTCAACTACTTCAACTTTGAACATGTTTCATATTTTGATCATAAATTCTTTGTTTAACTTTATCTTGAGCCGAATTTTAATTTGTTGGAATTTTAACAAAAATATATACAACTTTCATGTTTAACAAATTTCCAAGTTCAAATTAAATCATAGTTGGATTTGCATGTCTTTCCACCTTTTTATAGTTTGAACACTCGTGTATACTGGCATTTTGTTTCAAGTATTGCGCTTTAGCTCCTTTTGATCCCATTTTCTCTAATTACCTATAAAATATGATCAAGAGTAGTAAAAAAACAATAAGTGAACTAAATTATGAAAAAATCATCACATGATCACACTTAATATTTATGTTAAAGTTCCACATGATTGACATAATCCATACTTATCAATTGAAGTTCGTGGATTCTTGAAGAAATAGGTTGTGAACACTATTAAAGAACCATGTAACTTCTTTATTCCTATTTGGTCAATGTCAATGTCAATTTCATTATTTGGAGAAGGTAAAATACAATGTTGTTGAGCTCCTTTGTAATCTTGGAAAAAATATTCCCTCTAGGATTCTTTAGTGTCATGGTGCATCTAATAATGCACTTAAGAGAAGAAGCATGATTATTTAGTGTCATCGATGTATCCTATGGAGAGAAAGTTGAAAGTCTTGAGAAACTACATTAGGCTAAAGGGTTATATTGTTCAAGGTTATGTAGGTCATGGGTTATTGACTTTTTTATTTTACATGCATGTAAGGTATTGAGATAAGGTTTAATATAGTAGAAATAAATGAGGATGTGATTATAAGTTGTCAATTATCAAATTTTCAATCTTAGGCTCATTGTATTGGTAAGAGTAGTAGAATGAGATTACCTATTGAGTGGCTAAATAAGCTTCATTATTACATTCTCCACAATATTTCAAGCATACAAGAATATTTAGAGTAGGTATTAACTTACCATCACCTAATTTTATTAATTATATTATATATGATGGTAAACTTATATATTTTAAAATTTATAGTTAACACATAACTAAAGTTATCCAATGAGGTGATAATATAGTTGATATTTCAAAGAAAGATTTTGCATCTTGGTTTGAATCTAAGTTAAAATGTTGTGGTTTCGTGTACACTTAATTAATATGACACTAGTTATATAATTTTATAACATATATTAATTTACAAATATACAACATAAGACAACATGGATTAGCTGAATGTAAGGATAAATATTTACATTGTCTCATCATCCATTAAGCATTGTATCAAATTATCATGGTTTTGTGGTTAATAGAGTCAAATATATGACACATTATATAGATATGAATAGAAGAACCCAAAATTATGTTGTGCGCATCCCTGAAACTGACGACACTTTCTCTATAGAAATTTACGAGAGGTCATAGAGTTATATTACTTTAATGATTGTTATATTCTGTTGTTTAAGTGTAAATGGTTTTACGTTTATCTATAAAAGAGAATAATTAAGAAATACAACAACATTACAAGTGTGTATGTGAGGTCTGAGTGACATAAGATCAATCCGTATATATTGGGATTTCAAGCAAAATTATTATTATATATTGAAAATCCTCTTAATGGATATTATTGGATAGTGGTTTGGGAAGTGAAATAACCACACATTTGAGATTTGTATGATAATGAGATTGATATGGTGGATGTGATTGACCGGGTTAACTTAGCTAGTATAGCATTGAACATCATAATTGAAGATATGGATGTGATTAAGACCATATATGGCATTGACAACGATGAGATGCCAAAAGATGTCATGGATTCATATACAGACAACACTAAGAAAGAGGAATATAATTATAATTATAGTTTATGTTAATTTTTGTATTGATTATTATCATTAATTTAGACATATATAATACAGTTTTACATTAGCAATGCTTTATAGTGATATACCAGTTTGATATAATTGATGTTTTGTATTACCATTTTAATTTTTTTCAACAATATATAGTTATCGTTGACATAAATGCTATATATCATAGTCTAGACACAACGGGAGATCCCATCTGGGAACTTATAGGTTACCATCTAATGTGAGTTTGGTGAGAAAATATATGCATAAAAGTTATTGACCATTTAAATATATAAATAAATATTTAATGGTGCTCATATTGACTTCAAAATTTATTCTTACAGTATCACAAGCATGAAAAAGGAAGGGTAGAGGTAAAGGAAAGAATCTTGATCTTTATGAATTGTGGTTGGCGAACAGGAAAAAAACCCACTAAGCATAGATTTTGCTAACAAAGATGGCACATATAATCCTATGGGGGATTATAGCCTAATATTTCCTCACTTTATCGAGAATGCAATCAGGGACTTCATTCCATCGTTATATAAATCATGGAATCATGTTCCTAAAAATTTATGTTCTATGATTCTTCCATATTTTGATGTATTTATATACTATTAATTTAACTATATGATTAATTGTATTTTATAAATTAACAATATGTTATATAATAAATTTATAGCAATATTAAAATATAAATTACTAGAGGCACAATTGCATATGGGATCATATTTAGATTGAATTTAGAAGGTTGTTCTAGGACCAATTCAAGAAGATGAAGAAGAGAAAAAAAGGAATAACAAGTGGAAATAAGATAAATTCACTAAGAAACCTAGAAGAAGTCTGTAGAGTACAGGACTTTAAACGAAGGAAATGTAAAAATTTAAGTCTACTACTATAAATGTTAAAAGTTCAGAATAATTTATTGGCTTCATTTTATATCTACAAGCAAGCTCTATTCCATATTATTGATATAAAAAGGTGTACGTGTGTATATATGTATATATATTAGATTAGTTCTCTTTAATATTTTAATATCGTGTTAATATTATTAATGTATTAATTAAGCTATTATGAGAGGTTGATAAACATAACCAATAATTATCATCTCAAATTGAACCTATAATTATCTACACACGAGGATTTCCTAGTAGATAGCAGAGTACACGAGATAGAATTATATAATTCATTAATATAATATTTTGCTATATAAAGTAATTTTTGTGAATTGTTGTATTAACATAATATTTGTATTTTGTAGGATGAGATAGGAAACCTACATGATGAGGATTGCGAATCAATACAAGAGGATGAGCGATAGCTCATCTACTAGTTCTATAGACCTACCAATGATTGAAAAACTGGGGGAGTGGATGATGTTCTTGGTCATCAATTAGGCTTTAGAAAGGGTATAGGGCACAAATTACAAGGTGGATGATCTTTATATTCTGTTGGTAGTCCCCCTCCATTGTCAAATACCAATGCTCCCATCATCCATTGTTGTTTCCCCTTTATCTACAATGGCGAATATTAATGATTTGTGTGATCATAAGAGACTCAAATCAATGAATTGAGGCTAATAGTGACATAGGTAAAAGGATTAAGGTATGCCCCTTATCCTCCAGCCAAGGTTCACCCTTTCTATGGTGAGCCCCAAAAAAGAAGTTTTGCCTTCATTTGGTAATCCCCAACACAAAATTCAGCCTCCTTAGATTCTCCCATACCAATAAGACGATGGTGATAATTTATTATAAATAATTTTATTTTTATAAATTTTTATTTTTTATTTAATTAAAATAATTTCTAGCATTATATATAAAATTTTAATATTCTAAATACTTCATATTTATAAATATTTTTAATTTTTTAATTCATATGATATTTTATGTTTTACAAAAATAAAAAATTAATCTATGTTAATAATTTTTAGTTAAATAAGTAATTATTATATCTCATCTCTAATATTTATAATTCAACGCTAATGAATTTTTTTGTTGTAAATTCTAATTTTTGTCATTAAAATCATATATGGTGACAACTTGCAGTAGTTAAAAAATTAATTTTTCCCAAAGTTTCCACCAATATTTGATTTTCTTAGATTTTTTATATGATGTCATAGTTAAAACTCATAATTTTTAATTTCCCAACTAGTATTTAAATTTCTTAGGCAGTTCCAGGCACCCCCTAAAATGAGTATTAGTGGCAACATGTCATCGTTAAAATTATAAAACTTCAAAATATTCAACCTAAATTTGATTATATATGGTCATTGAATTGCTTATTAGAGATAACATCATCAATAAAGAGTACGAATTAGAAATGACAAACTTTTTTTCCTTATTTATTCTCTTAGCTATAAAATATTTGGGATGACATTTTAGCAATGACAATGATAAATTTGGGGTTATCAGCGATGGAAAATGTCGACATGTCTTTTCTACTAGTGTGTTGGCCACCTCTAATCACACTGTGGTTGGAGCTCTTCAATATGTCACCATCACACCACCTAAGATCCCTTATATAGTGAATTGTTCTTGTCAATTGATGCATCATCCTATTTACCTTCACTAGCGTATTATTAAACACATCATTTGGTATCCAAATAATACCTTGTGTATAAGACTATTTCCTCATCATAATGTTAATAATAGGTTATTTGTTTATCCCAGCTTAGATTAGGCCTCCTACCATGATGTTTGTCATTTTTAGCCTAGTTTTACCATATTTTTTGAGGGGGAAATTTGATTAGTATATCATCTCACAAGAAAGGTGTTGTTTCCTACTCTAGCACTAAGGTTGAATATAAAGTTATTGCCTTTGCCTCTATTGAGTTATTATAGATGCAATAACTTCTTCATGAATTATCAACACCTCTCTTCCTCCCACCTAAACTGATCTTCAACAACTTCAGTGATACCTCCTTTACAACTAATCCAATTCTCCATCACTGGTCCAATCTTATTTATATAGATTATCACTTTATGTAGGAACGTGTTGCAACCAGGGTTGTTTATGTTATCTAATACAAATCAATCTTATCCAAATAATAAATTGCTAGTTTGGTATATTTTTTATAAATCATATAACCAATTGGATGAATAAAAAGTTAGATAAATTTGATAATCAATAAAAAAAATAAAAATAATATCCAATCTAATATATTATATGCATACATACTCTAAAAAATGTTTATTTACATAATATTTTATTAAATATAATCATGTGTGTGTGTGCATAACTTGAAGAGGGAGATTTAATGGTTGAAAATTTGATCAGAATGGGCAATTATTAAAGAATATTTTTTAGTGACATGGACATGAAGAAGAAGATTGTTAAATAGAATATTAGTGATGAGGAAGGGAAGAGCGCCCCTATTGTGATGAAGATAGTTACATACATGAGAAATATGAAGAGAAGGTGGAGTTTTAGTGGAACACAAGTAGCCTTCCCATTAGCAATATTGAGATATTTTTTCTTTCTTAGGTGGCATTGGTCACTTAAAATTATGTCTCTATTGGTATCCCAATTAAGAAGCAAATCGGTGAAGGTGCCAAAGAAAATATTTGGTAAGAAATTGGGATAAATTTTATAGTTTTAAAATTTATTGTAGTATGCCAAGTATTATGAATTTAGTACATTAATTTCAATATTAAGGTTATATAAATATTTTTTTTATTATGTAGAGAGTATTAATTGTCATAGATCATGAGAAGAAGTGGCTACTATGCCACTATAGTGAATGCTTGATAAATTTTTGGGCGTACCTAGCAAAAAAATTGTATTCAAAGAGATTTGTAGCCTTATTCTGGAATACATCTAAGTGTTATATTCTCATTGATTAAAAAACTTAGGACTAATTCACAAGATTTCACTAGTGTAATACCCTAAAATTTGAAACTTATTATTTTTGTTTATACAAAAGTGTAAAATAAAGTAATTGGGTATTACTATTGTACTTGATATAAGTCTAGCTTACTATGCCTTCATTATTTTGAATATAATGTAAAATAGTTAAACATTCAAACATAATGAAATAGAGAAAGAGATAGGTTTCATAAACTAAAATTTTTTTTTGGAGAGTTACTCTGAGTACAAGACAAAATGAATAAAATGTTACATTAGGAACTTAAATCCCAAGAGGTATCTGAGTTTTAAGTGGTCAACTAGATAACTCAGACTAAAACTAAGAACCCAAACATAGATTCAACATTCTTTTTCAAAAAGCACGTCAAAAGAGGAATAGTTATCCAAGGGTCCTCATAGGCATGCACAAACTCAATTGGGTCCTCTGCTAGTGAAAATGATTAACACCCATAAAAGGGTGATAATTATGCTATGCGCTAATTAAGGTAACAATATGGTCAAGAAAGGTCACACGAATTAATTAGATGATAAAAAGTTATAAACGTGCATATAGAATGACATAAAGGTAACAACTCAATTAGTGATATCTAGGCCTTAAAATAATAATGGTATGATCAATATCCATAATCTTATACTTTGAGTTCAGGAACCCTACTATTTTCAACCGATGGAATGATATCATAAATGTACAACCTAGGGTGTAAATCTCTTGACTACTATTTTCATTTAGTGGAACAAACAAGTACAACTAGTCCTGACTCATATGATCTTTCATTGTAAAAGATCAACATCTCATTTGTGGTTATTTAATCCAAGGTCAACATACAAACACACATATAACCCTACAAGGTGCATGTATAGATATATCTTCCCTATCCATGTTCCCCTAAGAAACCCTAATTTCACAAATCTAGGAGAATTCTCCCCTGATACTCATTTTATCATCAAATTCCATACCCATAATTAAAATATTATTATTGAAATCATATTCAAAAATCAAGTTATAACTCTCATGTCTTATATATGTGATAATAACCTACATTTAGGGTTACTGTTTATATTTCCTGTAATATCCTAATTTCATAATTTAATCATAAATTTTTCTATACAACTTATATAGCCACAAAATTTATTATACATTCCCAAATATTATATTTTACGTCATAAATGAAAATTTAATTCCAACTCCCATGTCTTACACATACGATAATAACCTTAGAGTTAGTATACATATTCCCCCACAAAAGCCATTTTTCTTATTTATTAGGCTTAGATCATTCATGTTCATTCCAAACTATCCACATAATATAATTAAACTATTTAAAACCATTTTCCACATTAAAATTTTTAATATTCTATTTTTAACCTATATTGGCCAAAATGCCTTTGAAACAACTACGATACCCATTTTCCATAAAAAAACATTACAAATACCAATATGAATGATTTTTCAAATTCCAATACATTCTATCTTCTTAAAAATTCATAGCCACAACTATATGATGATACTACGCACCAAGATTCATCTCAACCAACAATATGCACAACTCATACTTTTATGACTTTCTTACCTTTCTATTTCAACATACAATGTCACATATTATATATTACTAATATGATGCTAATATTTCCATAAAATAAGTCCAATAATGATAGCTCAAATAAATATATACATTTAGCACATATAAGCCCTAATTATGACATTTATCCATACCGAAGAGGATCTTATCGCTAAGCACGTAAGACCTACACTTCCTCCTTCACTATCACCAAGGTATCACCTAGAAATCAAAATAAAGAAGATTAGACTTAGGGAATTTAATTCTATGAGAAACTAAGGTAAGGGGAGAGGGAGGAAGAATAGAGATGACCAAAAAGTGGGAGGATTGGGCAAGGTAATGCATGGCGGCAACGTAATGGTGGACATGACTGTGATTGGTGGTTGATGGTAGTAAGGGGGTGCTAGCATGGGGGTGGAGTTAGTTATGGTTGATGGTTAAGGTGGTGGCTGGTAATGCTTAGAATGGTGGGGATTAGTGGTAGGGAGTGGTGTGGCCATTTGTAGCTTAGGGAAAAAGAATAGGGTGAAGATCGAGAGAGAAAAGAAGGCAAAGAGGGAAGTGATAGTGATGGTTGCTAGAGGAAAAAGGTGATGGTAGGGGAGAGGAACAAAAAAATGGGTTGCAACTGGGAGGAGAAGGGAAAGGCCATAACAATGGTGGTGATGTTCGATGAACAAAAAAAAATAATGTAGAGGAAAAGGAATGGAAAAATGGGGCATAAAGTGGAGGAGGAGGATCAATAGGTGGTGATGTAGTTAGAGGAGGGGGGATTAGCACTAATTATTGTTGCTAAAGGGAAATAAAATACAATTTCTAGAAGAGTCTAAGGAGAGGTGATGGTGGCATTGAGTTGAGTAGTGGGGGAAAGAGGAAGGAAATGAAGATAAGGTATTGCTAGGTGGTGACAATAGTGATGGAGAAAGGCGAGGAGGAGGAGAAAAGGAGGGAGGTGCTTGGCTCGTTAGATTTTCTCAACCATAAAGAAAAGGAAATGAGAAGGCAAGGATGGAAGGAGGGTGCGCATGTGTGTGTGTGTGTGTGTATACATGCATGAATAGGAGAAGGGGTGAAAGATGAGGAATGATGGGTAGGGTTAGGTGTGTAGGGTAGGTAGGGAAATGATAAGGGTATAGGTGTTAGAGTTGGGGTAGAGAGTTGGTGGTGCTAGAGTGGTTCTTTAAGGTGGTAAGGTGCACAGGTAGGGTTGGGTTTCTTGGTTTAGAAGGGAAAATACGGATGACGATGGGACAAAAGGGATATGCTATCTTTGGGAAGAAAGAGGAAAGGGGAAAGAGAATGGAAGAGGGAAGCAGGGGAAATCAATGCAAGAACAAAAGATAGAAAGAAAAAAAAAGGAGAGTGGGCTAGAGGTGTAACCCAGGAGAGAAGGAGTGAAAAAAATTTTGGGTTAGGATGGGGATAGCCAAGGGAAGAGAGGAAAGAAAGTAAAAAAGGAAAGAAGAAAAGAAGAAAAAAGGAAAATAAAGGAGAGAGATGAAAAAGGGAAATGGAAAAAGTTGGGTTTAAGATTAGGTTTGGGTTTAATATTAGGTTTAGGTTTAAATTTTTGGGAATTAAATCTAAATCTTTTATCACTTATTTGGGTTAGGGTTAGTGTAAAAATAAAATAAAATATAATGACCCAAAAGTTAGAATTTATATTATGTTAAAATTTTGATGGACTAAGATTAAATTTTAATAACTTTTTGGGGTGTTACAACTAGAGCAAAGAATATAAGGTATTTGTTACATTTTAATTATTCTTTTTGGTTAAGAATATTATATTATTGTTTTATTTTTTAATTATTTTTTGGATTTTAATATAGGAGAAAAGAGAAAAAAATTCAAAAAGTGTTAAGAATAATATGTTTTGTCATAATATGGCTCGCAAAACGAATGCATGCCTCGAGAAAGAGTTGATATGACATTATAATTTATGTGTTTAAATGTTTATGAATGACCTCTATAATAATATTCTTTGAAGTGAAATTTATTCCTATCTTATGTGTACACCTCTAAAGGTAGATAAAGTATATCCATATACCTCATCAATCAATATTAATACCTTATGGAGAAAGGTTAGAATAACACCCACTAAAAAGTATGCCAATGAAGATGTACAAGAAGTTGTGAATAAAAATTATAAGTTTGAAAAATTTGTAATTATCTAATTATTATTGTTCAAAAGGCCATTATATATATTATGTTTAGATTCTAAACTTTAATATATTATGGACATATTAGGAAGAACTTGAATGATTATAATCAATAGAGGATATCAATGACTATAGCATCATTTCAGAAGTTATAGGAAAATAGGAACACCTCAGGAGGGACAAGGGTCTAAGATTAGGGGTTACAAAAATAAGATGTGGTAGGCCCCATCAACCATGTAACACAAATGACCATGTGGATCTTTTAACCTAAAACTAAACCAAGCATTTGACCAAATGGCTAATATAGAGAAATAGTTTTCAATTATCAAATTTCAACACGTTCATCCACTTAATTCATGTGATTCACTTCCCTTACCCAATGTTGACATAGTTAGCGATAATTGTGAAGAAGATATATGTTTTTATTCTCTTTTGGATGTAAGTATTTATTATCATGAATTGTATTTGTTATTAAATGTATCAAGTGTTATAAATAAACAATACTTATACATATATTGAATAGTTTGTATTAGGGTATGCATAAATGCAATTTGGTTGCAAGTGACCTCTCAACTCTCTTTGCAAAAGAATCGATGCATATATGTCATGGTACCAAAGTGGATATGGTCCATTAGACTTCCTTATTGCCATATAAAAAGGCTATTAGCCTATCTAATCAAATAGTGTGTGATTCACTCCTACCTTATTATAAAGAAAAAGATGAGCTATCTAAGGTGGGGAGAGTTATAGGAAGCTTTGTGCCAAGACCTACAAACAAGATACATTTGACTATTTAATAGGTACAATGACACTATCAACAATGCCTTATCTATTCATTACATGAAACAAATTATTTATTATTGTACTTTGTTCATTACCATAAATTTAAGAACAAAATTAGAAGAAGGCTCTAAAGTAAATAGGAATGGGTGATATTGTATTAGGAAAGCCAAAAGGAGGGGTGAATTTAAAGAAAAGAAAGACTAAATAGTGGCTTTCATTATCCTGCCAGTGACTTTATTCCCACCAAAGAAAGAGAGCCAAGATGAAGGAGAAGTTGCTAAATCAAGGGATTTTTTTTGCCCCACCTTATCACCAAAAACCACCACTAGGTTTATCTTTATTCCATTTTTATTTTAGAAACTACCTTGGTACCAATACGATTATGATTTACATGCCTAAAGAGTATATTGAAGCAAGCATGAGTTATCCCATTAGGAAGGAATTGATAGATGAAATTTATAATCAGGAGTCAATTTTGTTAGGAATGGATGCTTTATATGGTAAGTAAGTATTATTTAATATATTATATCTTAGCTATAATGCATTATTTTAGAACTTGTATGACATTTTGGTTATTAATAAATATGCATGATTATTCTCATCCATATGTTAGTGTGTAATGCCCTAAATTTTAGCTAAACCTAATCTCAATTAATTAATATTGTAACCTAATTATAATCTCAAGTAATTTATATTTCTACCTTACCCTGACTCCTTAATCCTAATTCTTAACTTAATCCTAGTCTATATATCAATTATTAATATTTATTTTCAATCTAAACATAACCCCAAAAATTTATTAATTAAATTAACATAATACTATAACCTAAAATATTCTAACCTAACTTTAATTTTAAAACCAAACCTAATCATTTTCACCTTTTTTCCTTTTTCTTCCCCATCCACCAATCTCCTTTTCCCTTTTTCTTCTCCCTTTCTTCCTATATGAAACATTATGGGTTAACAATACTTTTCTACCCAATTAAGCCTCACTCCTAACTCTCTCTCTCTCTCTCTCTCTCTCTCTCTCTCTCTCTCTCTCTCTCTCTCTCTCTCTCTCTCTCTCTCTCTCTCTCTCTCTCTCTCTCTCTCTCTCTCTCTCTCTCTCTGTATGCATGTGTACATATAGCACATTAAATGTCTGCCACCAACCTCCTCCCTCCCTTCATTTTTCTATCGAAATATACAACACCAAACTAAACTTTCTTCCCTCCCTCTCCCTCATTCTTGCTATCGCCAAGCACAAACCAAAAACCACCACCAAGCACCCTTGCTACACCTCCCTCCCTTGGACTAGTAGCCCCTACCAAAACCACACCCATACCAAAAATAAAAATAAAAATTACTGAAACACCCTTACCTCCTTCGGTAAAAATAACTAAGCCTCCCTCTTTTCTCCACCATCCACCACTTGCGACATCCTTTACCAATTCCTCCCCCATACCACTGGGAGCCTCCAACATTCCACCCCCTTATGCACTAACCAACACCACTGATCACCACCTACCACCTTAGGCCATTTCTGCTACTACACACCAACTCCATTCACCCCCTCTACTTTTTGTTACTCCCTACTTTGGTACCAAACATCAGACCATAACCCTACCATTTAGCCATTTACATCGTAGCACACTAGCCTCCTTTAGGCCACCATTCCCCCTTCTTTAGCATTGGCCTCCTCCCCCATTTTCCACCCCTTAGCATCAATATAATTTATTGTTACTATCCCCCCAACGTTTTATCATCACAATTGTTGCCCCCTTTGTTGTGTGATTCCACCAAATCACTTACCTTAAACCTTGCTTAATTATATCATTAAGTTCTAATTATATTTTTTTTATTAGGTAATTTACAAGATGTTTTGAAAGAGGTGGGATAGGATTCTTGCTTAGAGATTGATGCCTCTTTTTTTCTAAGGATACTAGTCGTAGTTAGGGTTTTGGGCCAAATGCCTTGTATAATGCATGTATTTTTTTGTGACTGTGATTATGTTGTTAAATTCATGCTGATATATATTATGATTTAGTAATATGATATTATATGTTGAAAAGTGATTAAGTCGAGAAGTATATGATATCGTTATAATAATTTATATATTGAAAACCCTTAGAGAATTAGTATGGTATATGGAATTGTATTGTGGTTTGAATATGTATTATAAGTGAGAAATGATTATTTAATATTTATGGTGATAAATGGAGGATTTTGAATTAAGGATACCGAATATATAAGATTTTCGTATAATAAGAACATTTGGTTACCCTTAAGAGCATTTTGGTAATATGGATTTAATATGGAAACATTGGTATTTTAATGAGTTATATGATTTAAAATATGCTAATGATATCATGTGAAATGTTTAGAGTAATTATATATCGCAAAAGTTCCACAAAATAATAAAATAGCTTAATTAGGGAATAATAACTCAAAAATGGTATTGTTATTATTACATGTGCCATACGTTTAAAGTTAGACCATTAATTTTAGATATATTATTAATATTATAATTTTGGGAATATAGATTGAATTTGGTGAATATATGAGTCTTATGGAAAAAAACTTATACCTAAATCGTGAAGATAGGATTTCATGAGCTTTGTCAATAGCAACTCTGAGAATAGGGTTGTTATCGCATGTGTAATACGTAGGATTTAGGACTTGATTTTAGGGTATATTGATAATAATGATATTTGACGAAGATGTACTAAATCTAGTGGATAAACAATCTACATGGGAGAACTTACGCCTAAAATGTGAAATTAGAGTTTGTTAAGAAGTTTTATGGACCTAGTCCTTGAGAAAGGCCTTGATATGTATGTGGTTGTGTTTTACATGCTTCAATCATTTAAATTGAAAGATCATTGAGTGAGGACCAGTTGTACCTAGCCATTCAATTGGACAAGAATAATGGTTGGGAGCATTTTATCTTAGGGTTGTATATTATTGATAATTGTTCCACGAGTAGAGAATAATGAACAGGAGTGTTTTACCCTAAAGTTAAAAATTATTGATACAAATCCACTAGTTGGGAATAGTGGGATCCCTTAACTCAATATATATAAAAGAATGGGCCATGTTATATCTAATAATGATATATGGATAAGTGATTACCTTATATTGTTTTATATATCTTGCATGTGTGCTTACTTTTTGTTGTGAATGCATGTAATTAGCTATATCACTTACTTGACTGTATTGTTACCTTACTCAGTGAGTAGCATACTAACTATCTTTTGCATGCATGCTACTCATTCCCATTAGTAGATGACCTAGATGTTTGTGTGTAGGTTGATAAGGACCTAGTGGATGATTTTGTAGCTTATAATGCTTTATGTGGGGTGAAGTGAATTTTATATTAGAATTTTTGGTCATAGAGTCATATTATTTGAATGATAATTTTATCTGGATACCTTTAATACCTTTTTATCTATGGTATCCCTTTGTATCTCTATTTTTGGTTATTGTACTCAGAGTTAATCTCCAACTATATTCATGCTACGAAGCTTTTCTCATTTTCTATTTATCATGTTTACATCATTTATGCATATATTAGCTTATTTATCATGCTATGAAGAATGTAATTGAGAAGTTATTATATTAAGTTTGTTTCATTAGCTTATTTATGCATATATCATATATATTTATTCTTATATAGTTACATTTTTCTATGAAATCTTTATTAGGGCATGGCTTATGGCATACTAAAGTGGAAGGGTGCTCCAAGCCCAAAGAATCTTCAATATGTTTATATGGAGGTAAAAAAAATCAAAGATTCTCAATCTCTTATCAATTTTAATTAACATATCCCTCTTAACTAGACATAATAAAAGATTTTGTGAAAATTGCATACGCTCATTTATTTATTTATAGAGTTTATAACAACCAAATGATAAGCCTCCTATCTTGAACTAGATTTTGTGGTGGAGTTTGGTCCCACAGACTTGACAAGGTTCCATAAGTATTATTCACACCAATATTTTCCTAGAGAGAAATCTAGAATTAGAAATTAAACAAATTAATAATTCATCTAGTGAATGACAAACTACTCATGTATAGCAAGCCTTTTGAACTTGAAAAATTGTAAATGAAAGTTTTATTTATGAGCAAACAGTTTGAGGGAAGAACATGAAGTTCAGGGGGTAAGAGGGATGAAACAACCAATAATGGTGTGCATAAAGTCACGGGTTGACTTTTTTTTTTTACCTTAGTCTTTCCTAGACTTAGGGTATAATCGAACCTTTAAAGATGAGTAAGAACACCGACATTTAGAGAATGTAAGAAACTTAGAGAATATGAGGAAGTGTTTGTGTGTGTATGAAGAAAAAACTTTATTGATGAGAGATAAGAGAGCTTACAACTTCTTTGATGGTGGGAAAAAATGGGGGTCCTTATCTATTTATAGTTGAGGCCCCCTCCCTTTTCTCTCTAGTGGAAGATTCTAAATCTTTCCTGACCTTATGAGAATTCTAGAGACTTCCTTGTAGAATTTTTCTACACTCTTTTAGAATTGAGAGACCTAGAGTGCTCTTACGCCATCTAAAATGTCTCTAGAATATTACCTAATCTTTCATAAAATTTTATTAGAGCTTATACAACTCTAGGATATTTTAGAACCTTCTGGATAAAAAGGTTGAAAAAAATAAGCAATCCGTGGCAATAAGGAAACAATCATAAGGGTAATGTGGAAGATGCACATGAAGCTTCTCCACTAGAAATCTTCAATAAAAATAGACCAGTGGTATTGGTGCACACAAAGGACGAGGGTAGATTATCTCTTATAGAACAAGGCTATCTGCTTGTTTCAAGTTTCAACCCTTTTTCCAGCCCATGTGCATGATACACGTGACACATACTTACCATTAATAAATGCCAATTCACTCGATCATTATTTGTAGATTCTTAAGGTACATGAAATCAATAGTTGTTCATTAGTTACCACAAAAATCAAAACTAAAGTGGTTAGGACTATGTTATCATCAAAAGAGTGCATATTTTTTCAAGCAATCTTCTAATAACATCAACCAACAAAATGTTGTCCATCATTAGATCTGGTGAAGAGTTTTGCTTGGTGCTATGTCAATCAAACAATGATGTGTTCATGGCACATTGAAATTACTTATGAGATGAACATTAGTGGCTGGTAGAACTTTTATATTTTTAGGATTGAAGAAGAAGAAAACAAAGTATTCATCAAATGTAGAATTAAAGAATTGAACAAGAAGGTAGATGAGTTATGACGACTTCAGAGAATAGGGAGAATTACATAGTGTAGATTCTCATTTCTTGTAATGTCTAATTCATTCCAGTGTATTAGATACAACCCTTATTCATAGGTGTATCTATGTGTGTACATAAGTCCTAATTACAAGCTGTTTCCTCTAATTTTGTATTGTTTAACAACTTAGCAACTAATTGATCTAATAATAGAAATCAGTTTGTATGTATTGGCACGTGTTTCTGCTATGGGTTGTTGAATGCTGAGTTTGGTTGCTGATGATGTGGCATTGTGCTAATAAGAATACAGTTAGAGTGCACAATGTGCTCACGTTTCATGGAAGAATTAAAAAAAGTTTAGAAAACATTTGTATATATCCACCGGCGAGGAGCATGATTGCGAGATTGATTCTGCTGTGACATACTCAAGTTTGTCTCTAATTAAGCCTTATAAATAAGGAGTAAGTTGCGAAAGCTATAGCTAACCAAATTTTATTATTTTAAACACAACGGCCCGTTTGAATGACTTATAAGCAATTGAAGGTGGTAAGTGTGGAAAAGGTCTCCAATACTGGGATGCACGTATGTTGTTATGTTTTCAATTGTTAACATAAATATGCTTTTAAGAAGTGTTACTAGAAAAGAAAAGTTCAAGGGTACTCCCCCACGCCTTCCTCATCATCTCCATATCAAATGCCCCTAAGATGGATTATGTACCTTAAACAGAGCCTTACTTTTTCTCTGTTGGATATCGGACTGGTAGGTCTGTCAGGCATCCTGGTACTTTCGTGTGCGATATATATATATATATAGACACACACACACACATATATACTCAACTTTAATCCGTCAGGCATTTTGGTAGTGGGCATAAAAGTAGAGCTTTCCAAAAGCTCGCACTGTTATTATAAATTTATTCATTCACTGTCTTCTGATTACATCCATTCTTAATAGAATTGGAACAGACTTGTGTTAAGCATGCCACCAATGATTGTAACATTATTATAAGAAGATACATAATAGACTGGGTTGACTTTGATCACTTCAAGTAGATTAGGATTAGGATGTCTGTCCCTCACAAGTACGATGGAAAATCACTTGAATAGCTCCTCCTGTGTTTATCAAAGAATTCGGATATCCACCTGGAGGCACGTTTGTGACCCGTAACCTGTGTACTGGTTCTTGCATCTCAGTAAATCACTTTTCTAAGATGATATGCCATCACCTACCACAGGACCGGTGGTCGACCAGTTAGCTATGCGTCCTATAAATATTGAGGAAAGATGTGTGTTTTTCGGCACAGAATAGATTAACCAGCTCTTCACACAAGTTTTTGGAGATTAGAAGAAGACGGTTGCGTACCATGGCGAAGGCTATTTCTTCTGGGGCTCTGGCCTTTGGGCTCATTCTGATGGTTCTTGCTAGCGAGGCCTATGGCAGTGGCCTGAAGCACGGTTTCTATGACTGTAAATGTGGCAACTTTAATGTTGAGAAATTCATTTTCAGGATGGTCAGTTCGCAGTACAGGAAGCATCCTGAGATGGCCGGAGCCATCCTCCGCATGCAATTCCATGATTGCTGGGTCAGGGTAAGCTATCCCGAGAAATTCATATATATGTGTGCGCCAGAGCGCGTCATCCTGCAGTTCATTATTGTGTGCTTTTCAATTTAATTTTCGCGCTTTGTTGAAGGGATGTGATGCATCAATTTTGCTTGATGGAAAAGATACGGAGAAATCCTCTCCTCCAAACTTGGGCATGCCTGGTTTTGAGTTCATCGATGCTATAAAAGATACAGTAGAAAAGTTCTGTCCCGGAGTAGTTTCCTGTGCTGATATCGTGGTCCTAAGCACTAGAGCTGTCATTTACTTGGTAAGTACGAGAAATAGAGTAATTGTTCATATCTATTACTTGGAAATGACGAGTAAGTATTTAGACTTATCGATCGTTAATTTGGCATAAGTAGTGTATGTATGCTGATCATAAAACTGATCACTTTCATGCATGTAAAATAATAGACAGGAGGAAAATGGTATGACGTTGAAACAGGAAGAAGAGATGGCCTTGATTCAGTTAGAGAAGAGGCTTTCGCCCTCCCCCCTCCAAATGCAGAGGTGCCCGCAACCATTGATGCGTTTGCTCAAAAAGGATTTTCTGTTGCAGAGCTCGTCTATCTTCTAGGTAAAAATAAATTAAAACAGCTTAGACAGAAACTACCCACGAAAACTGAAATTTTTTTAACTACTTAAGAGTAGTTTTTTTTAATGATATTTTATAAGTCACTAAAACACTATTTATTTATTTTATAAAAATAAACTAATTTTAATAAATTAAAAACTGGTTTATAGAAAAAAATTATCCTACCAAACGCACACAAAATACTACACTTAAATTAACAATCATAATTATTGGTGTAACTTGGTATTCCATCCCATGTATATATATAATATAAATAATCACAGGTGGACACACTATCGGGGTGGCGCATTGTCCTACCTTCCAAAACCGTCTATACAATTATCAGAACACTGGGAAACCAGATCCAAGCATAAGCCCTGCCCTCCGTGCATCGTTGATGAAAAAATGTCCTCCACAGGGGTCTAACAATTTCGCCTTCCTGGACCAACATCCCAACAGTCAATCAACTTTTGACAACGGCTTCTATAAAGCCATTTTGGCCCACAAAGGTGTCATCGAATTCGACCAACGTTTGGCAACTGATCCACGAACTAGGGACATTGTGAGAAGGCTAGCCTCCAACCGCTCCGACTTCCTCGACAAGTTCAACCTGGCAATGGCCAAGCTGCAGAGGCTGGACGTTCTTACCGGCAAACAAGGAGAGATTAGGAAGTCATGCCGTCGGGTTAACGGCCACTGATTGCAATGTTCTTTGAAACGTTTCCTGGGAAATGTTTTCCACGATTTCACTGGCATTTAATTGGCTGTTTGATTCATTAATTTTCTTCTTTCTAATATCCAATTTTGTATTGCATGTTTCGATTTCCATGTATTTGTTTTCTGATGTTGGGTTGATAATGTTATGATGGATGAAAATTAACAAATGCCACAATACGCTCCAATGTAGTTCATCGAAACACTATGATTTATTTGCCGATTCTTAATATCTGTTCCTAAAATCTGTGTATCAGTTTGTTCCTTCTGGAGTTTAAATTTCTTTTACCGCTGTATGCTCTTTCCTATCTCTTACTTATATTTCCTAAGTGGTGGGCACATTATTCCTCTCTTCCATAGCTGATTTTTAAGACCTCTTCATTTCCTTCTCTTAATTTTCTCGAAGTAATTACGTGTTAAGACTTCGAGAAAGTAAAGAAAATCCTTTGTTATCTTTACTTCAAGATAATTCATTCAAGTGCAAGGATTATTTTTACTCCTACATTTCTACTAAGCTTCTTTTAACATGTTCTTGCTTTTAAGAACTTTTACGCTAATCTTTTGTTGAAGGTGATCAAGGCTTAGAGGGTGGTCAAGCTTAGTTTTATTTCTTATATTCTATATGTAGCTTTGGAGCTAGGTTATATAATCATCTCTTTAGATATAGAAATTTGTATGTTATGTGTGGTGTTTTGTTAAGAATGATGGCATATTTATTTTCAAGAATAACATGATTTGTGTTAATATGTTGAAATCATGAGACATGCGTTAGGGCATATTTTTGAATATTATGAAAAATGGTTGAAATATATGCTTGTGTATTATTAGAGCTCTTGGACTTAGGGCAGATTTAGTTGTTTAAATTTTATTCAAAGTATGTTATTGGATGTATTTTAGTGTATGTATGCTCATGCAAGAACTTAGTTCAAACTATTGGAAGATTATTTTTGTCAGTTTATTGTTAGATTTCGGCCAAGGGGCTTTTAATTCATCTCAAATGTTTTTTAATAAAAAACCAAATTAAACCATTGTGTTACTCATGATTTATAAATAAACTTTCATAGATAACTTTTCTTGATTTGAAGTGTTCTAGGATTAGTTATGTATTTTCAAAGTTTTAAAGTGTCTTAGGGTGTTTAGAGCCATTTATGTGTTTTTGCACAGAATCAATGATTTTCTATAAATTTTAATGCCCCAAAGTTAACCTAACCCTAATTCTAGGTAATTAATATTTTAACCTAACTCAAACCTTGAATGATTGGCATTTTAACATTACCCTAACTCTTTAATTATAAATTTAAACCTAATTCTAATCATGATCCTAAATTTTTCTTCCATTTTATTTTTCTCTTTTCTTCTTCTCCCACACGATCTTCTTCCCCTTTTCCTTGTATGATTCTCTCTTTCACTCGAACAAATCCCCCTACTAAGTGTCTAGCCACAATGTACGTAAGCCTAACTCATCATCACAACTATCACCGCCCTGAAGGCCTAAACCACTGGGATGTGTTGTAGAATTTTTTCCCCCAAATCTTACCTCAATTAGACTTGCCCTAAACTCCCTCTGCCTCACCCTCTACCATCCCAATTTTACATTGCCCTTATATATATACCCCTCAATTCCATCTCATTACCTTATTTATTGCCTCACCTTCCCCTAAGACCTTCTCTTCCTTCTATCAACCTCTCTATTCAACATTCTATTTTTTTTCCCTGTTTGTTGTGTACAAAAGCTTTGCACAACTTATCTAGCCTCATGCAACTCATATCTTCTTGAGTCAAAGCCTGGTGCCACCACTCCTTTGTTCCATTAATTTCTCATGTGCCAAGCTGCGTCTAAACCTCGTGCATCATTCAACCATTTGTGACTTTATTCTTTAACAACCCACAACTCATGCCACCCATACCTTATCCATGTCAATAACCCATGTAAACCTCTAAGGCACGTCACTCCTTGACACAACACCCACCATTTCTGCACCACAACCTCATATAAGTCACCTCAAACCTACACCAACAACTAATACAACATCATCTCCAAACTAACCATAGCTCATGGTGCAAACTAGCCACAATTATTCAAGACTATTTTCATGACATCCTCACACAACCCCTCCCCTTGGCACGTCACCTTTCTATGCAATACACCACTATTTGTGCCACAACCTCATGCAACTTGGTGACTCTTCCTTGATTCAATTACTTTATCTTTTTTCATCCTCATTTGCCTCATTTCATCCTTAATTGTTTTCTTACATTCTAAACACATTATTCTTGGTTTTTATGTGATTTTATAGTGGCCTCGGAGGAGAGGTCTTAGGGTTTTACTCTTTTAAAGACTAGTGTCATTTTGGGTAAGGATGCATAACGTAGTTAGGGATTTTGATTACTATGTGTATTTTGGGTGTTATGTCATGTTTGGCATTATTCTATCTCATAGTTCATTTGTTTATATCATCTTATGATAATGTTTTATTATAATATGGAAATGTGGATATTTTATGAAAGCATGAACTTATATGGTATTCATATGATATTTTTTTATCTTAAAACTCTAAGTATGGTAATATGACCTATGGAATTGATAAAGTTTAGAAAATGGGTGATATTATTTGTAAGGTAGTATGGATATAATTAATTGAGATTCATAAATTAATGATATCATATTTGTAGGATTTTTGTAGAAATTTAGGTATTTTGGCTATCATAAATGGTATTTTAGTCATTTTATGATAATGTGGAAAATAATCATACCTTGATAATTATTAGGGGTTTATTATAAACTATTTTATAAGTAATATGGTCAAATGATTATTGGGTAGGATATAAGTAATCTAAAAATAACTATTTGAGGTGTTTGGATAAGAAAAGGGCATCTTAGTCAATATTAGATAATTATGGAATATTTGGTATTTCTAGACACTTTTATCCTAAGAGCCTTAAAAGGGATAATCTCAAGGAGTGTATGTTGCGAACCTAAGGAAGTATGACTAAATAGGTGTGCCACACTCGATTCATAGAGTAGATGATGTTCGCTATGGGTGTAATGGCTATTGAGTTGACAATGATCTATTTGTTTTAATAAGGTCTCCACTTTAGAATTTATAGAATGATAGGTGTTGTGGCAATCATAACTTGACCATGTTGTGCGAGGGGTAATGTGTTACTGAAATACCCCAAAAACCCTAATTTAGGAAATCATGGCCAAATAAGGGATTATTAGGAAATTAATTAAATAAATTACTTTGTTCAAATTAAGAAGAGTAAAATAGTTTCAAATTAATATAAAATTCATAAATAATTTAAATTAAGGAAATTAGAGTGTTTTGGTTAATTAAAATAGAATTTAAGAAAATTCCTTCAAAAATCCCTAAATTAACCTAAAAAGATAATTTAATTATTAACTAAATATTTATATTTTATTAAAAATCCCAAATTATCCAAATCATACTAATTAATCCAACCACTAATTTCCCTTCTTCTTTTTTTCTTTTCTCCTTTTTCCCCCTCTTTTTCCTTTTCTTTCCTTTCTTTCTCTTCTTTTTTCCCTCGGCCTAGGCCGGCCTGCTAGGCCCAGCACCCCTCGCGGCTCAACTCCCCACGCACTCCCTCCTTTCTCCCGGCCGGTTCGGCCTTCCCCCTTTTCCTTTCTTTTCTTTTCCCTTGGACCGCCGGTCCGCCCCACCAGCAATTCGTCTTCAACCTCGCACCACCTGCAACCGAAAATCTCGCCGGAAACAAAACCTTCAACGCCACGCCAATATCATCGGTCATTTCGTCCTCTCCTCCTCGTTGTCTTCCCTGTAGATGTGACCCACCGATGCAGCCCCTCCCCCACACATAAGCCCTCCATTTTCCCGGCAGATCATGGCCTACAAAATTGCAGACCCTACGCCGACCATTCTCGCCGGACAACCTACCTTAACCCTACCCCCTACTCCCCCTCTAACCCTTGTCGTTTCCCATCCCAATTGGCCTATAAATAGCCCCAACCGGCGCCTGGATCGGGTTTGAAAATCTAGAACCCAGAGAAACCCCGTCGCGCGCCGCCCCACCTTCAGTCGCCCTTTCCTCCATTGTCAGCCACCTCTGCCGCCTGCCCTTGCCACCACAATCCTCCCTGCACCGCCCTCTACACAACCAACCTCCTAGATCTCCCTGCCTTTCCCTACACGTGCCGCCCCGACCGTGCGAAATTGCCTCCCCGAAACAGCCCTTTCGACCCTTGCGCCACCTTCACGCCGCCACTGCCGGCCATACCACCGCTTGCAGCACCGCCACCACCCCCCAAAACGACCAGGGGATCCTGCCCTACCACCCTACACCTCCACTTTCCTCTAGTTTCCCCTCCCTAGCCTCCACATCCATTTTCCCCTTTTCTCCCTTCCTCCACTACCGTTGTTGCCGCCACCGCCATGCCGCCACCGGTGCCACCACCCCCCAGCCAGGTTGCCCAACTCCCTAAACCCTAGATCCTAAATAATAAAAGTGATTAATGATTTTAATACTATCAACTACAATTATTAGTGTTATTATGATTAATATTAACATTATCATTATTATTACTAATATTATTATTATTACTAAAACTCCCACCCTTATTATTATTACTAGGACCCAACTTTACCCTAATAACCTCTAATTAATGGTGTTAATTAACTATAAGACCTTGTTAAGTTATTACTATTATTACTATTATTACCATTGCTATTATTATTATTATGATTATTATTATTATTATTATTACTATTATCATTGTTATTATTAATATGATTATCATAGTTGTTACTTTAACTATGACTAACACCATTATTATCTCTATTATTATTATTATTACTATTGTTATCAACATTATTATTATCATACTTATTATTATTATTATTATTATTATTATTATTATTATTATTATTATTATTATTATTATTATTATTATTATTATCGTTATATTTACCATACTTATTACTTTAACTATTATTACCATCATTACCACCCTTATTATCATTATTATTTAATACTATTACTTTTAGTACTCTTATTATCATTATCTACATTATTACTAGTATTATCGTTATCACTATTGTTGTTGTTGCTGTTATTATTATTATTGTTGTTGTTGTTGTTGTTGTTGTTGTTGTTGTTGTTATTATTATCATTATTGTCATTATCATTATTGTTATTATTATTATTATTACTATCGTTATCGTTATCGCTATCATCATCATTTTCACTATTATTATTATTATTATTATTATTAGTATTAGTATTATGTTATTGTTCTAACTCTCATTATCGTTGTATTATCCTTATTATTATTTTTAGTATTACTATTGCTATTTGCACTATTATTATTATTATTATTATCATTACCATTATTATTGTTGTTATTATTATTATTATTATTATTATTATTATTATTATTATCATCATCATCATTAGATCATGGTTGTTGCTATCATTATTATTATCATTATTATTATTATCGTCACTGATACTACTACGATTTCAATTGTTATTATCAACATTATTATCATTGTAACCACTATTATTATTATTAATAGTATTTTTACTATTATTATCGGTATTAATAATAATATTGTTATTAGTAATATTAAAACCCTTTACTTTAAAAACTATGGATTTTACTAAGGCGTGTCTTGATTAGTGGTCACTTGTTTTCTTTTTAATTATAAACTACTATTATTAATATTAGCCTTAGTATTAGGCCATGATAGGGGTAAGATAGGAATTTTGGTAATTCCGATAGAGGGAGATTAACCCTAAGTATTTCCCTCTTATAGGTGAACCTGGTCAAAGGCCCTAGGAGGCGTAGGAGCATGCTCCAAGCCCAGTGCCGATTTAGGTAAGGACGTAACTAAGGCCTCCTGTGTGTATTACATGTTTTACTCGTCTTGGATGCCTTGTACGGTTTATATGTTGTATTATGTATGCTATCTATTTTACTGTGTAGCGCATCGTGGAATCGAGGTATGTTCTCGTGCTCTTGTCTGTATGTGCTAATATGGATATGATGCAAATATGATGTGATGTGACCCTTAGGACATGCATGCTAGGTTATTTGATAAGGTGTTGTGGAATGGGGGCTTGAAAGAGAAAAATGAGAGATTAAGATAACCAAAGGGAAGTAAGTTGGCTAACGTAGGGAAGAATGACCTAGGCAATATGTGACCCATAAATGGACGAGAAAAGGGGGAATTAAATAAAATGGAAGAGTGGGAGAAACTAAGGTTATATGGGAGAACTAGGGTTTGCATGGAAATCTTAGGGTTTGGCATGGTAGAGATCGAGGGGTTTGCATGGGGAGGTTAAGGTCCGCATAGGGGAGCCTTACGTATGGAAAGTTACTTTGGGACGTGGGGAAGGTAATGGAAGGTTTGTTTGGGAGTCTGGAGGCTCGAGGTGAAAAATAGTACGTAGGATAATATAAGGGGACATAGGGACCGACTAGGGTTTGGGGAGGAAACCCTAATTTGAGAAGGTGGAAAAAGAAAAAGAAAAAAAAAAGAATAAATGAGGAGGAGTGAGGTATGAGGGAGAGTTGAGTCTGAGGGTCATGATACGTGGGGCGTTAAAATAGTATGGGTTGTGGGAGACAGAGAAGGAAGTGCCACATAGGCCCAGATTAGGGTTTTTGGTGCAAACCCTAGGGTAAAGTGGTGAGTAGACCTCGGGGTATAAGGTGGTGGGCCCTGACCCACACACCTAGAGGTTGGGTTTTCGATGTGAGAAATGTGTTAAGTATGATAATTATAAAGGGTGTTTAGTGGCCTAATATAAGTGCGGAAGATAGCTCGGTAACCTAAACCGAGTAAGGGTATAGCTAAGGCCGAATGTGTGACATGTATCCTACGTGTCTTGGATGTTCTATATAATTTATGTGTCATGTTTTAAATGCCATTATCGTAACTATTTCATGTGTGGCGTGGCTTGGAATCGAGACGTGTGCATGTGTCCTCATTAGTATGTGATAGTACGAATATGTCATAAGTTATGATGTGATGTGTTGAGGCCCTTTAGCCATGCATGTCAAAGGTGAAATACCCTCGAATAATATATGTTAAGACACTAATCACTTAAAGAGGAATATGTTGAGCCGGACCCAGACTGGTCCACCGGCTATAATAGTGGCAGGGTATTCTACCCTCACGACCGTTCCACCGGCTAAAATAGTGGCAGGGCATGTGCCCTCGTGACCGTTCCACCGGCTATAATAGTGGGGGATTCCGTGCTCAACAAACCAAATTTAAAAGTGATAAAACATGGGAAAAATACTAATATTTACAGCGGAACACCTTGTGAGTCGAGGCAAGACCGGTCCACCGGTAAATAATAGTGGGAGGGTATGTTACCCTCGTGACCGGTCCACCGGCTATAATAGTGGCAGGGCATGGCCCTCGTGACCATTCCACCGGCTATATTAGTGGGGTTTCCGCACTCACATGGATTGATAAAGACTATGATGTGAATCGATTATAATTATCAGAGATCTAATGAGAAGTTATCTGATTCATAACCGGTATTGTTTATCTGTGTTATTGGATGCTATCTACTTAATTATGCCATGTTTGCTATGTCATGTATCTCTGTGTATGTGGGCCTTAGTGCGTCTGTTACCTTACTCAGTACGTAGCGTACTGATCACCCGTTTCATGGGTGCTGCTCATTCCCATGAGCAAAAGACCCGTCTGAGTTTTGCAGGTAGGGGCGGTGTCTTGTCACTTATAGGGCTGAGAGTTGAGTCTAGATCTATCTTGGGGCCGAGAGTGACATGGCCGGAGAGCATCCCCCATCTTATTTCTCTGTATTATCGTACTTTGTTTTATTCCGTTATTTTGTGTCCTCTGACATTCGGTACTTTTAAATTGTACTTCGGATTGTAACTCTTGACTTTCACACTCTCATTCCTTAGAACTTATGCATTACTAATGACTCGTTTTCGGTGTTATTCTTTTTAGCCTTGGCATTTAGTATCGGGTCGATAGGAGTGAATTGATCTGGTACTAAGTGTGGCGATAATGCACCCGAATTTACAGTTTTATCTGTTTGCTTCCGCTAAACTCTTTAAATTAAACGAAATTTTTCAGTAGTAAATTTGGGGGTGTTACAGTTACTGCTACCATAGTTCAGGAGTAAGCTTCCATTTCAAGTAAGATGAAGCTTGAGATGTAGGGTTTTGGAGGATATATAAATTCAATTTTGAGGAGGTGAGAATTCAATTTTTTAGCCTAGGGGTTAGATAGGTGGGCATATCAAGTATTTGGGACCACTAAGATATTTAACTTATTGTGTTTACGATTGGGATCATATAAGACGAGACTATTAAGGCATTTTTGTTTAGTGTAGGGCTTATGGTCAGTAAGGCCATTGATCCTTTAAGTATTAGTAGTAGTGAAGTTAGTTCCAGCATCAATGGAGTCAATTATAGTTGTAAGGAAAGCTTATACCCCAACAACAAGCCTATTAGCAATAGACCTACCAACCACAACCACAACAACAATAGAGGGAGGATGTACAACCCAGGGAGGCTAAAGGAATACTAAATGGATCTCGCCCATTCCCTCAACATGGAGGAGGATAAACCTAAGGTTTTGGAGGGTATCATAGAGGATACTAGAGAGGATAGGTAGGTAGGTGTATGAATGACATTAATGAGATAGAGGCTGATTGATACCTAGACGTGGTCACTGATATATTCACCATTCTTTCACTACTAGTACATGTGTTTTTTTATTTTAGCGTACCATTTTAATTTGTGTCTACCACTTTTGTTAATAGAGCTACTTTGTCTTCATCTAATAGTATGTCTATATATATTTTATAGCCTTCTATAGATAAACTAGATTGCACCAGACTCTACCTAGATGTGACCTTAAAGATAGATGGGGCAAACATCCTATTAGACATGGTTGAGATACATCTATGAGACTTCGATGTGATCATTGGGATTGATATGTTGGGGAGATACCAAGTGGTGATAGATTATGCTTTAGAGAAAGTAGTATTATATGGAACTTAGGGTGCTACAACCTTCTATAAGAGATTCAATCCTAGGCCTGTAATGAAGGTTATATCTACCCATAATCTTCATTTATTAGTGTAGATAGGTTATTCTATGTATCTATATGGTGTTCAAGAGTTGAACAAGGAGATGTTGGCATTGGAGGACATTTTTGTTGCTCAAGAATTTCCTAATGTATTTTTGAAGGAGTTACTAGGTATGTCGCCGGTATGTGAGATAGAAATCACTATCAAGCTGGCACTAGAGGCCAAGGTAGTTTCAAAATTACCCTGCTAGAGGGGGCTAATAGATTTGTGAGAGTTAAAGTCTCAACTAGAGTAGTTAGTGGCTCATGGGTACATTTAGTTGAGTGTCTCTCTCTTTGTGTATTGATTATTGGGGTGTAAACCAATTGACGATAAAGAACTAATATCCACTTTCAATGATAGAGGATTTGTTTCATCAACATTAGGGTACTTCAATTTTCTTAAAGAATGACTTGAAGTCATGTTATCATCAGTTGTGCATCGCTAAGGTAGACATCATCATGATGATCATTAGTTATAATTTGTGTACTATGAGTGCATGGTGATGGCTTTTGGGCTTTGTAGTACCCTATTTTTAGAAACTTTAATTATAAATTGATAATTATGTGTAATTATTTATAATAATTATTTTAAGAGGTTTTATACTAAATGTGCTATTAATATGTGTATTATTACAACATATTAGATATAAATTACATTAAGTTAAAATTTGATAGAAATTAAGTTATTAAATTTAATCATAATTTAGATCCCAACTGTTATTGAGTAACCCTAATTCTAGTAACCATATGTTTTTACCCTAGTTAATCATCATAAATTATTACCCTACCGTATATTAAAATCGTAATATTACCCTACTCCTTATCCTTGTTGTATATTCTTCTCTACGCCACCATACCTCTTACACATCTCCTTCTCCCCAATGCTTTGCTTGACTCTCCCCTTAACATCGCCCTCCATTTAAGTGTCCACCCTCCCCATTTTTGTGTCATGTCTTAACCCTAAGAAAAGCCTTTGAGCTTCCATTTGCAACATATCCCTAGTTTTCTCCTTTGCTGTTTTGCCATTATTGTTGGAACCATTTGTGTCCAGCATTACAAACCCATCATACCTCCCCTTTGTTGTGTGTCCATTGGAAGCATGATGTTTCTTGGCCTCCTGTCATGTGGCAATGTCACACAATCTCATCACCTAGATTCTTTTTCCTTTGTTGTGTATACATATGTCATTTTCCCCCATTATGTTGTCAAACTCGAATGCTCTGCCCCTCCTTACTATGCCAATTTTGGATGTTACCTCCCCTCTACCTATGTGAGCTAGTGATGCTACTCACTTCCTATAGCATGAGAATCTTACACTAATAAGCCCTTGCAATGTGAGTTTCTTTATTGTTGCATCATTGTTGCATTGTTATCTTACATAGTCTCCTTTGCCATGGTTAATTCCTAACCTTTTTCCTAACTTGTTTAATTAATTTTGGTTGTTGATTGTGTTATATTAGATGAAAATATGTGTGTTGGTTCTATTATTGTAAGGGTTATGAATAGGTTTAGTAGAGACTAGTTAGTTGAATCTTACTTTATTTCTTATGTTTAGATAATAGGTAACCATACCCTTCTACTAAGAAGTTAAATCATGTGGTAACACATAAAAGTTATTATGTGTTTAGGGTATGATTTATGCATGATTTTTTAAAGGACATATGTATGTGTTATATGCTAAAGTTTTAAATTAGGTATGCAAGTGTTATTAATAGGTGTGAAACATAACATTATGATATTAAATAATTAGTATGTATCTAGCGTGTTATTAAATAGAATATAAACACATGTGTATTTTGTTGAACGATTAACGTATTTATGTTTAGGGTTTTGTTAGGGTTTATAATATTGCCAAATTATGATGTAATTTCCATCACAAGTGTTCCATGATTATCTTTGCATGCTTTCTAGGGTTGATATAAATAACATGAAAGCAAAGATTTATGATTAGGATTAGATGACAACAATTGTTATTCACATATTCTAGGGCTATAAATGTTCCATTATGTGAACCATGATGTTATTGGCCCTATTAACTACCTTATTATTCTATAAATGTGTAGTATATGTTGCATGGAATATATGACATGTTAGAAATACATTATTAGGGTTCATGGATGTAACTCACTAAATGCATGAAAAGTGAAAAATATATTCAACTACTAAATCACAAATATTACCTATATGATAAAATATTTTAAATCATTTTTTTAGCCTTTTCATTATAAATCCTCATATGATAATTTATAGTATAAAATTTGGATAATAATGGTGAAATTAGGGTTTTAAGAGCATTTTGGTCATTTTTAACTTAATACACCTATTATGAATAATTGGATATAGGATAGCCTTAGAATTTTGATAGATTGAACATAGTATCGACTTTGACCTTAACATAGACTGACGACCTTAGAATTTACCTTAATAATTAAAAATGAAGAATAATGGTTATGTATGGAATGAGAATTATTGTGTTGTGTGCAAAATATATGATCATCCTATAAAATAATAATACTTAAAGTAGAATACCTCAAGTTAGGGATTGGTTTATCTACGGGGGTAGTAACCCAAGAGGTAATGTAGGAGCCCTTGGGTTGTTTGATTCACTGATGTGTCATTATGTCATTGTAAGGCCCTTGTCTACTATATAGGAAACCTTTGGCTTCTATAGGGGGTATCAACACTTAAGGATTAGGTTTCCAAGGTGTGGAGGGAGTTGTGTTGCCTTGTACACTAATATCACCAGAGTGCTATTATGCCTTATGGTTGGATGGTTGGGAGGGTACCATGATGATTTGTGCATCGGTATGACCAGTGTACTTTTATGTCTCTAGATTATTTTTGTATCCCCCTAGCAATTAAAATCAGAAGTAAAGATTATGTAATAATTTAAATGGATTGATTTGAGTATTGTTTTGGTAGCCACCATTATGCACTACCCAATTAGGTATGTGGATTAGTAGTTGTTACAGTGCCCTACCTTGGTTTTGGAATTGATTCAGATGTGCTGTTTTTGTACATGTTGTAGTGCCCCTACCTTGGTTTTTGATCTGGTAGTTACCTTATTACCCTACCTTTGGTATGTGGAATTGATTTGATTCTGTCAGTTATGGCCATTCTATAATGGCATGATTTCCTTGATGTGCTTGTACTATATCACTTTTTATGTGCTTCATGTGGCTTTGCATTTTAGTTTTGTGTAATAGTTCACTTAGTACCGTAGTACTAATATATTCTGTTCTCGGTCTCCTTCTTATTTAATAAGCAGTGTTTACCTTGTAAGAATACTTTGAGGGTTCGGTTTGATGACTTCCCTTAAGGGTTAAAGGTTAGGAGTATCTTGTGTTCACCCTAACTGCTTTTGATTCAGATATTCCTTAAACACTTATATCCATTTCTATTTCTCTTTTGGTTATATTGTAATGGAATTTTCCGATCCTTCTATATTTATCAAGATAATGCTGATTTTAATGAAATCACTATTTTGTTCTTACGTTGCAAACTTAAATTGAAGTAAAGTAATATTTTAGCCTTATCACTTAGTATAATGATAATAGAGAATGTCAGACTTATATTAAGTGTAGTGGTAACACCCATTATTATTATTTTTTTGTAATTAACACTTTTGCAAAGTAAAATTTTTTAAGTAGTAAAAATGGGGGTCTTATAGGCTCACAAATGCATTTGCCATATTCACAAACTTGATGATGAGGATCTTTCAGTTGATTTTGAATTGGTTTGTAGTGGTATTCATAGAGAACATCTTGTTGTAATCTCAAAGTAGAGAGGAGTATAAGCAACATCTTTACACTATTGTTTCTTTCCTTAGGGAGCATGGGCTATAAGCCAAAATATCCAAGTGTAAGTTTTGTCACTAAGAGGTTTCATTTTTGGGTCATGTGGTTTAACCAAGAGGAGTAATCATGGACCTAACAAAGATTATGGTAGTTATAGATTGAAAGACACCCACTATGATTCTTGAGGTTCATAGTTTCCTAGGTTTGAATAGGTATCACACATTATTTGTTCAAGACTTCTCAAAGGTAGCTCATCATTTAATGAACTTTCTGAAGAAAACTACTAGTTTTTAGTGGAATGATGCATATGAGAGTGCATTTTGAGAGTTTAAGTGTTGTCTAACTATGATAAAAAAAAATTGTCTATACCATCGGGACAAGACATGTTTAGGGTCTACAATGATGTATCGAAGCACGGATTGTGTTGTATGTTAATATAACATGGTAAGGTAGTGGCCTACACATATCTTTAGTTGAAGAAGCATTAATAGAAATAGCCAACAAATGATCTTGAGTCAATCACAGCCATTGTCACATTAAATAATTGGAGGCACTGTCTTTATGGGACATAGTGCAAATTCTTCACTAGCTATAAGAGCCTCAAGCGTGTATTCATTCAGAAGGAGTTGAATATGAAGAAAAGGAGATAGTTAGAGTTAGTGAAGAGAAGTGATATCGGGTTGAGTAACCTTGATGGTAAGATCAACCTTGTTATAGATATCTTGAGTAGGAAAACAAAATTTTCTTTAAGTTCTTGTATGGTGGCTAATCAATTACTTGAGGAGCTTGGTGAGATAGGGATAGAGATGATTTAGTAGGATTTGTTGGAGGTTCAGACGAGTGCTTTGGAGATTACACCGACTGTGTTCAATGAGATTTGAGCACGACAACCTAAGGATGCCAAGATTGAAAGGATTTAATAAAGGATATAGGACCATAGAGTTAACGGTTTCTAGATTCATAAGGATGATAGTTTCTCTAATAAGGGTCATTAGTGTGTACACTAAGTTTACATTGATTCGAAGCACTAGATTTTGGAGGAGGGTCACTATACATCATATTTCATCCACTTTGTAAAGGATAAGTTGTATAATGACCTTAAGAGGATTTATTGATAGATTATCATGAAGCGAGAGGTAGTAGTGTTTCTATTGAGATATTTGTCTTGCTAAAAGGTAAAGATAGAGCATATCATGCATGTAGAGTTGGCCAATCCTTTGGATGTTTTGAGATGAAGTAAAACTCTATCTCCATGGATTTTGTGAATGAACTAATAAGGATTCATTGTGGATGTGATATGATTTAGGTCATTGCCAACCAGTTGACTAAATCTACATTCTTTTTATAAATAAAATTAACTAGGATCATTGATTACTTAGTAGATGCATACACAAAGCATGTGGTGAGTCGGCAAGGTACACCTACTAATATATTCTATGATAGATATTTGAGATTTATTTTGCATTTCTAGGGAAAGTTACAAGAGGTTATGGGCACGGAGTTGATGATGAATACCACCTTTCACCCAATTATAGATGGATAAGCCAAGAGGATGATCTAGACTCTTAAGGATATACTACAAGCTTGTTTTTTTTTCCTGATTTCTGAGGTTGTTAGGATGATCATTTACACTTATTGGAATGCTCATACAACAACAACTATCACCTTAGTATAGGAATGGGCCCTTTTGAGGCACTGTATTAACAAAATTCTTTGACTCCTTTGTGTTAAAGCAATATTAATGACACTATTGTACTTAGGATGGATATGAATAAGGAGACAAATCATCAATGGTTGATTTGGGAAAGAATGAGGAGAGATTAGAGTCATTAGAGTAGCTATGCTAATTAAAGACATAGTAGTGATGGTTTTGAGAAGGGGATAGAGTTTTGTGTGTATAACCCACTATAGGGGTGCAGAGGTTTGATAGAAAGGGAAAGTTAAGTTCAAGGTATATTGATCCTTATGAGATTCTTCATTGGCTCGGAAAGGCTGCTTAACAATTAGCAATTCCACTAGAGTTAGAGTAAATTCACAACTTCTTCCACATATTGCAATGGAGGAAGTATGTTGCATACCCTTCCTACGTGATCATATCCAATGAGATCAAGCATGATAATTCATTGTCCTACGAAAATTTGTTCATATTCTCAATGTCAAAGTGTGATGGACTCGTACAATCTTAGTTCCACTTGTGATAGTTCTCTAGATCCTCCATGGAGCAGAGGAGGAAATTTGAGAGACAAAGAAGGACATGCATGAGGTGCATCCCTATCTCTTCGGTGCAACTGCATTTAGTTTTAGGGTTCTCTCTCTTTAAAGAAGGTGATACCTAGTAGTGTAGTATTAAATCCAATAGAGTTAACCACCAAGATCACTTTTCCTTCATCCTTTTTCTCTTCTTCTCAAACCTAGACCTATTGACTTCGGGGTTAAAGTCTTTTTTACAGAAGTAGTGATGTAACCCCAAATATAACCAAACACAAATTAGGTGATGAATAATTTTATCTAAATATTAACAAATCTTGGGGATTCTGGAGTATGAGCCTGGAATGCACCGTTAGGGTTCCACACTAGTTTCCATGGCTCGAAACAAGAACCATTCATCTTCTGCTGGTCGATTGCCATCCTCGAAGAAGGAGGGGCAAGTGGTTTCGATTTCAGACGGTCAAGATGGAATGGATAAGGATGACGGGTCTCTTGAGAAGGGTATGGAGTTTGCGAAGGAGGCGTGCATCGATAGTGGCGTAACATCGTCCCCTCCTATTCCATCCAAGGAGGCTCCGCACATAATCCTAAAACCTAGTGCGATGCATGGATCTGGTTCTAGGGATCCTGGTTTTAGCGTAGGGGCGGTGGAAGAGGAGAGATTATCTTAGAGGTATCGTGTAGCCATGAATAGAAACCCAGATCAATGCATGGCACTTACTTACGTTCCACCATGCATTGAGGAGGGAAAGGTGGTCATTACCTTGGAAAAGGAGGAAATGAAGCGTGAATCAGCATAATGGAAGTATACTTTGGTTGGATATGTCTATGGGTATTCTCCTTCCTACTCACAGATGCTTGGCTTTATTAAATCGCAATGGGTTAGTATTCCTCTGCCTCGTTTGTTAAGTCATGATGAGAATGCTTTTGTGTTCAAGTTTGAGTCTGCCGAGGATTGCGATTATATCCTACAGAAATATTGGACCTTCATGGGAAAACTTTTGCTATTTGAATTAGAGAACGCGTCATACACGCCTCCTCCTTGTCCTTGCAATGGGGAAGAATCTTCGGCGGAAGACAAGGCAGAACAATGGCTCTTCAACCAAATCACCGGCATTAGAGACAAAGGGAATCGTAGAGATGGACGAAGTCCCGACTCTTGAACTGCAGGAAACCTCTTATTGTCCAACTCCTCCAAACTTGAAAGAGGCGATTTCTCCGATTGACCATGACTCCCCTGTTGCAAACTCCCCGATTACCAGTCCAAAAAGGGATCTTTCAATTCAAGAAAACCTGCATCACCCAATTGATAAACCAGATGAAAGTTGGAAAGATGTTCTCCTTAAGAATCGTCGTGAGGAGGGGGTTATGTCTTTTTCTTTTTCTCCCCCGACGATTATCAATGGGGAAACATAAGCACACTTATAGAAAGAAGAAATTGAGACTGAGGAACGTCAATAGGCTTTCACCCTAGTCGGTATGGTTGCAGGTTATCAACCATCACATCCCCAAATGGTCCGTTATGTCAAGGAAAATTGGACCAAAATTTCGACCCCCCCTCAAGTCTATCTGCATGATCAGGGCTATTTTCTTTTTAGATTCAAAAATGAAACAGATTATCACTCGATTTTGACAATTCCCTATTGGTGTTATGGAGTTAGGCCCCTTCTAATGAAAAAATGGAAACCAAATGAAAGCTTTGACAATGCAGAATGGAAAAGAATACATCTTTGGATTACCTTACCTGGGCTTCCTGTTACACATTGATCAGCAGACTCACTCAGTCGAATTGGCAGCTGTATTGGAACTCCCATTTGTGCAGATATGGTCACAGCTACACGATCTAGAGTCTCCTTTCCCAGGCTTCTTGTTGAAGTGGATGCCAGCCTACCCTCCATTGATCATGTCCAAATTGCACTACCGAATGGCAGTATTAGGACACAATCTATCTTTTACGAATGGAGGCCAAATTTTTTCCCCCAATGTGATAGGGTAGGCCATGACATCAGTGCCCATTACCAAAAGAAACCAACAGACAAGGAGACATGGAAACCTACTCACAAAGTCTGACAAGTTAAAAAATCACAGTCAGATCAACCCCAGCCAAAGCATCCTATTGTGCCTGCACCTGTTAACTAAATAGTTGAGGATCAAATTCCTCAAAATCTTGAACCTGCAGGTCAGATCATGGGTACAACTACAGGTCCCTCTCTTGACTGTACTGATGATGATATACTCAATCTATGTGATCCCAATCATACTGACCACCTGTTGAACAAACTTGAAAATCAAAAGGGTAAAGGGGTGCTGATTGAACCAGGTGGAGATAGTAGACAGACTGCTGCTATCCCTTTCCATCCCAGCTTATGACCATTGCAATTTGGAATATCAGGGGTTTAAATAATCCCTTGAAATAGAAATTAGTAAATAAGTATATTAGAATAAATAAACTTCATATAGTTTGCTTACTTGAAACTAGAGTAAAAGAGAAAAACATGTCTGCAGTTCTGAAGCATTTTGATAAGTAGTTTTCTATCATTCATAACTATTCTGCCCACTATAATGGCCACATATGGATTCTTTGGAGAGCTGACCTCCTGCAGATCCGAATTATTGATATTTTTGAGCAAGTTATCCATTGCTGTGTGGAAAGGACTGATGGAATTTTCTATCACCTATCTGTGGTTTATTCTCAAAATACTAGAAATGATATACAAGCCTTATGGTCCCAACTCCATAATTTTCATGCTACTCACAAAAGAAGTTTTGTAATTGGTATTTTAATGTCATTCTTTCTGATCAATAAAAAATTGGAGGCATCACTCATGCTGTTGATATGGAAGATTTTGCCAACTGCCTTTTTACTTGTGGTTTGGGAGAACTTCCAACTTTAGGCCCTTCTTTCACTTGGACAAATAATCAGATTGGTTCTGATAGGGTCTGCTGTAAACTTGACAGAGCCTTGGGAGATCAAGAATGGTTTTAGCAGTTTAGCCATGTCTGGGTTGAGGTAAATGAAGATTGTCTCTCTGATCATTGCAGACTCCACATTAAAACTCAACAGGAGACCACAAATGGGATCAAGCTCTTTTAATTTTTCAACTTCTAGACTTCCTCTCCTCTTTTTCTGCCTCTTGTTGCTAAAGCTTGGAGTATACCTGTCATTGGTTCTAAACAATATATCTTGGTTACAAAGCTTAGATCCCTAAAAAAAGCTCTAAGGCAGCTAAACTCTGAACATTTTGGCAAACTGCAACATAAAGTCTCTCAGGCACATGAAGTATGGCTCTAGTGTAACCAAGCCCTCCAATTTTCTCCAAATAATGCTGACCTACAACTCAAAGAAAAAAATCTGAGAGAAAAATGGTGGCAACAAGTTAGGTTTGAGGAGCATTTCTTACAGCAGAAAGCAAGAATCAATCATATCAAGTTAGGGGATGGAAATAATGCTTTCTTCCATGCTAGAGTAAAGGAGAGGCAAAGATCAAACAATATTGCTTCTTTAGTTGATATTTCTGGAAAAAAGTTGATTTCTCATACTGAGATCCAGGCTAAAATCCTGCATTTTTCCTCTGAATTATTGAGATCCTCAGCAAACACCCTCTAAATGATTAATCCTCACATCGTCAAACAAGGCCCTATTCTTAATGAAAATCAGAGATCTTCTCTTTTAGCCCCTATATCTGTAGATGAAATCAAAAATGTTGTGTTTAGAATGGGTGACAAAAAAGCTCCTAGATCTGATGGTTTCAGTGCTTACTTCTACAAATCCACTTGGCAGATTATTGGTGAGGATGTCATAGCTTCTGGGCCACTAGTTATCTATTGAAAGCTCTAAATGCTACATCCCTACATCTAATCCCAAAAAAATCCTCCCCTACCACCATAAATGACTATAGACCTATCTCTTGCTGCAATGTTGCATACAAGATTATCTCTTCCATTCTCACAAAGAGATTACAGAGCATCCTTCCTTCTATCATTCATGGGTCTCAAACAGCTTTTGTGGAGGGTAGATGGATTGGAGAAAATGTGCTTCTAGCTCAAGAGCTTCTCAGGAAATATATCAGGAAAAATATTAGCCCTAGGATGATGCTTAAGGTGGACTTAAAGAAGGCTTTTGATACAGTGGAATGGAAATTTCTATAGCAGCTTCTCTTTGCTATGGGTTTTCCCGGGCACTTTGCTTATTTGATTATGCAATGTGTCACTACTACCCAATTCTCCATTATTTTTAATGGTTGCCTATGTAAGCCTTTTAAGGGTGGTAGGGGGCTAAGACAAGGTGACCCCCTATCTCCTTACCTTTTCGTGCTTACCATGGAATACCTATCTCGACTGCTACAATCTCTTTCGGCTGAAAATACTTTCAAGAGCCACCCTGACTGCAAGCTAAGTAGAATCACCAACCTTTGCTTTGCTAATGATCTTTTAATTTTCTGCAAAGGGAATATTCAATCTGCAACTATCATCAAGGGATCCTTAAACAACTTCTAAATCACCTCTGGATTGCAGGCAAATCCTGAGAAAAGTAGTGTTTTCTTTTGGGGTGTGAATGACAACATAAAATCTCAGGTTCTGCATGTTTTGAACTTTGCTGAAGGAGCTTTCCCTGTTAAATACTTGGGCATTCCTCTAAATCCTATATCCTTGAAAATTGCCCACTTTCAGCCCCTTATTGATAACATAACTCAAAAGCTCAAATCCTAGACAACAAAGCTTCTTAGTTTTGCTAGACGACTGCAGCTTCTCAAGTCTGTCATTTTTGGTCTTGAAAATTACTAGATGCAAATTTTCTTCTTTCCAAAAGCAGTCATTCATCACATTGAGAGCCTCTGTAGAAAATTTCTCTGGAACAACATGGACTCCCAGAGGCATAACAATCCTATTGCTTGGTCAAAGGTCTGCACCCCTAAAGAAGAAGGTGGCCTAGGATTACAGCAACTCTCATACTAGAACTCAGCATGTATGGCTAAATACCTATGGAAGCTCATTGAAGTAAAAGAGAGCTTATGGGTAAAATGGATCCATGGAAAATATCTTAGAAGGCAAGATATCTGGCGCATTCAAGAGCATGTTGATCACTCTTGGGCCTTTAAACAGCTCCTGCAAGTTAGAGACCAAATAAGAGATTATTATGCAAATTGGCATTTTTCTGAGAAATTCAGTACCCACCAGGTCTACCAGCATCTTAGAAGCCATATGCCTAAGGTTGAATGGAAATCTTTTGTTTGGAACCACTGTGGTCCTGAAAAACACAAGTTTTTCACATGGATGCTCTGCCATAATGCCCTTCCACTGAAATTAAAGCTCTTCAAGTGGGGGATCACTGCTGACAGCACCTATGAAGTATGCAGAAATAATGAGGAGGACATTGATCATCTTTTCTTACATTGTCATGGGGTAAATATCTTTGCCAGAATACCTTAACATGGCTACATATGGTCAGGAATGTCCATGACTGGTAGAGTTGCAGGACATGGCTTATCAAGAAGACCAAGGGGAAAAAGAAGGAAATTGTTTGGAGAGCCATCTTCAATGCCCTTCTATATCATATTTGGATCAAACACAACAAGCTAACCTTCCAGCTTATGCAAAGAAGCCCTATGGCCACTATAAAGCAGATTATTTCTGAAACTTTTATTAGCTTTAATGATGCTAGGAATATTCATGTTACCAAATACCTTAAAAGCCTAGATAAATGGATCGTTTAAGTACTTAGGGTTTTACCCCTCTTGTGCTTTTTTTGTCTCGTTTGTACTTCTTTCCCTTGGTAATAAAATTTTTTTAATTACCAAAAAAAATATTGGACCTTCTTTGGCTACCCTTTAATTCTTAAAAGGTGGCAGCGTCATATGAAGATTTCAAGGGAAGAATTACAGTTTGTGTTGTTATTGGTTAAGCTGTCGTGCCTTCCTTTAGAGTATTGGTCCCCGAAGTCTTTGAGTATGATTGTTAGCTCTGTTGGCACCCCTATCTGTTTGGATACTATTACTCTCAAAAAGGACAGGACTGCCTTCCTACATGTGTTGGTGGAGGTGGACACCAAGAAGCCATTTGTGTGACAACATTTTGCTTGCTTCTGAACTAGTTAGGAAATATTCTCACAAACATGTCTCTCCGAGATGTATGTTGAAGCTCGATATTCAGAAGGCCTATGATTCTGTTAATTGGTTATTTTTGAAAAAGATCCTTCATGCTTATGGTTTTCCTCTTCATGTGGTAAAGCTTATTCTTGCTTGTGTTACTTCGGCCTCTTATTCTTTAACTTTAAATGGGGAGCTTTCTTCTCCATCTCGTGGTAGGCGGGGCCTTAGGCAAGGTGATCGGCTTTCTCCTTATTTATTTGTGCTTGTGGTTGATTATTTGTAACACCCCCAAATTTACTACTGAAAAATTTCGTTTAAATCAAAGGTTTAGCGAAAGAGAAGGATAAAGTTGTAAACTCGGGGACGTTACCGCCACACTTAATACCAGGCCGGTTCACTCCTACCGTTCCAGTACTAAGTGCTAAGGCTAAATCCGATCAACATTAAGTACGAAGTATCATAAAACATAAGACGACATTTAACATAAATCATTAATAAGATATAAGTTAGACAGAATTTAGAATACGATTTAGGATTTCAACCCCAGATTACATTCTTCAAAACGGGAAACGTAATACAAAATACAGCTAAACAAAACAAATCCCGAAGGATCAATATCCGGATTGCCTACTCTCTCGAGTCAAGCCTTCTACCCCAAAATAGTATCCGATCGTAAACCTACACAAGAGGTCTGCTCCCCACCATCAAAAGATCATCACAGGACCCATTCAACCAAGGTAGTATCAATACGGGTCTGATACTGAGTAAGGTAGCAGGTGCTCTAAGGCTGGCATACAAAACACCCAACACAGTATACATGGCATAATCACGTGAGCAACATGTAGTAAAAAGATGATAAAGGCTAGCTACAGTACGGATAAACTTATTCTTTAGATCTCTGGTAAATATAGTCGATTCACATCATAGTCTTTATCAATTCATGTGAGTGCGGAAACCCCACTATTATAGCCGGTGGACCGGTCATGCAGGGCAAAACGCGCCTGGCCACTATTATAGCCGGTGGACCGGTCATGCAGGACAAAACGCTCCTGGCCACTATTATTCGTCGGTGGACCGGTCTGGCCCCAACTCACATGATGTTTCACTGTAATTACTTCGTGTCTTTCCCATGTCTTATCATTATTATGTTAGGTTTGTTGAGCACGGAATCCCCCACTATTATAGCCGGTGGACCGGAAATCATGCAGGGCAAAACGCGCCTGGCCACTATTATAGCCGGTGGACCGGTCATGTAGAGCACCCCGGCCCTAACCACTATTATTAGCCGGTGGACCGGTCTGGGTCCGGCTCAACATCTTTCTCTTTAAGTGATTAGTGTCTTAACATATCTTATTTGAAATTATTTTACCCTTGACATGCACGGCTAACTATATCCACACTTATCCTCCCAGGAGGGCCTGTCCCATATCGTGGGACACTTGCGCCCCTTATCACACCTCGAAATCTACTCCCCTATACTCTTTCACATAATGAAAACCAACTCTTAAGGGTGTGGGTTAAGGCCCAACACCTCGTGACATCCACTCCACATGCTATCTCCCTCTAGGGTTTTCCCTTGGAAACCCTAATTGGACCTATGTGGCCCAACTTTCTCTCACTTACACTACCATTACTCCATTTATAGTCCCACTCCTCATCTCATTTAGATCCAATCCCAAATCATATCACTTTACCCCTCGATTCCACATGTGACCGAAAAACCCTAGTTGGCCACTTCAACCCTAGCACCTTTCTTCTCTCACAAGTAACCCCTCTCTTTTTCACCCAATATCTCTTCTCTCCCACCCATAATCATCCCTTATACAACAATTTCCACTCTTAACCCATACTCCACTCTCCCTTAATCATTTTCACTTCCACATTTCCCAGATTACTACTTTCTCCTAAAACCCTAATCGGGTCCCTTATACACCCTTACACCAACCTATGTATTATTTTTCATCCCAAGTCTTCAAACGCTCCACAACTCTCCCCTTAGCTTATTTACACTTTAATACAACTTTTCTCATGTAACGATCATCCTCATGCAAGTTTTATCCAACTCATGCAAACTCTCGAAGTTCCCATGCAAACCCTAGAATTCCCATGCATAGTTCTCATCTCTTATTCATTTTGGTCAACCTCATACTAGTTTTCTTCCACCTATGCAAACTCTCGAATTTCCCATGCAACCCTAGACTTTTCCATGCATTGTTCTCATCCCTTATTCAATTTGGTCAACCTCATGCCAATTTTATTCCACCCATGCAAACTCTCGAAGTTCCCATACAACCCTAGAATTTTCCATGCATCGTTCTCATCCCTTATTCAATTGGGTCAACCTCATGCCATAATAATAATCACCCTAACATGCATGTCCTAGAGGGTTACATCATGTCACAGCACATCATAATCACCACGTAGGGATATCACATTCATGTCACAAGAAAAACACATACCACATACCTTAACTCCAAGCTGCGCTACACATAAAATACGTTAAGGACAATCATGTGATACACAACAGGACATGATATATATACAAGGCATTCAAGGCATACAAGTCACATAACACGTAGGAACCTTAGCCACATCCTTACCTAATACAGCACCGGTCTTGGAGCACGTTCCTACGCCTCCTCCGGGTTTCGACTTGATTCGCCTATAAGAGGGAAAACTATGGATTAACTTCCCTCTAACCAACACACCATTCTTTCTACCTTACCCTTATCACAACTTACCATTAGGGCTAACAATAATAATATTACTTTTATAAGTAAAAGTAGGGTTATTATTCCTAAGGTACCTAATCATGCTACTACTAATAAAAAGTAGGTCTTAATAGCTATAATAGTTTAAAGTAATTATAATAATATTTATTATTAACGGTAAAAGTTTCAATGTTACTAATAATGATGATAATAAGGTTAGTGATATATGAAATACTAATAAAAGTGATAAGGAACTAATAATAATAATAATAATAATAATAATAATAATAATAACCATAATAATAATGATAATAGTAAGACTAGTAATAATAACAATAATGATGTTAAAATAGAGATATTAAAATTATAGGCCATTAATAATGATAATAACAGTTATAAATATTCTAAATTTAGGTTAAATAGCAGAGATAATAATAATAGTAATAATAATAATAATAATAAATAATAATAATAATAATAATAACAATAATAATAACAATAATAACATTACGCATAATACTAATAATACTATTAAAATAATTAGTATTAGTATAAGGGGGTTTAGGCGCCGGGGAGTTCAGAGAACCACCTAGGGGTTCTGGTGGCACAGGTGGCGGCGCACGGCGCACGACGGCGGCGGCGGCGGTGATGGGGGAGAAGAGTGGTGGAGAAATGGTGGAGGGAGGAGAAAGGAAGAGGAGAGGCTGGCAGGGGAAAAAGAATATATGGGGAGGTAGAGGAAGCTCCCCTGGTGGTTTTAGAAGGCAGAGGGGGTGCTGGAAGTGGCGGCACCGGCAGTGGGCGGTGGTGAGAAGGGCGGCGGGGCTCGAAGCAAGGCTGCTTGGGAAGAGCTCTTTGCACGGCCGGGGTGGCTCGTGCAGAGCAAACCAAGGGGTGAGGGAGGCCTAGGTTGGTGGAGGGTGATGCAAGGAAGAATTTCATGGGTGGATAGGGCGGCGGAGATAAGCGGCGGCAACGGGGTGGCTGTCTGAAATGGGGATGGCGCAAGGGTGGTTTTTGGGCTGGGGTTTCGAAAGAGCTCGATGCTGGGCTCGTAGAAATATTTATAAGCTTGAAAATGGGGGAGGATCGAGAGAGGGGGCAGAGGGAGGTTCGAGCAGGCGGAAATTTGGCACGCCGGCCGTCGGTGGCAGGCGGACGCTAGTCTGCCATGGCAGACCTATGGTTCGGTCGGGAAAAAGGAAGGGGGCAGGAGCATGCCTGTGTGAGGTGTGGGGGTGGTCGGTCGATCGAGGAGGGACAGACAGGCGGTGCAGAAGAGAGGAAGAAGGTGTGCAGGCGGCGCAGAAGGCTGGTCGGCGATTTTGCAGCGGGGCGCGGGGAAGAAGAAGAGGGGAAAGGGGCTGGACCGGTCGGTCCAGGGGAGAAAAGAAAAAGGAAGGGCGACCGGCCGGGCGATTCGGGCGAAGGAGAAGCAGGGCGGCCTGCGTGCGAGACGGGGGGGAAGAAAACTGACCTAGGCCAGTGGGCTAGCCCAATCGGGGGAAACGGGGGAGAGAAGGGAGGAAGGAGGGGGGAGGAGAGAAGAAGAGAAAAGGAAAATAAGGGAGAAAAAGGATTTAAGGAAAATAATTAGGGAAGAAAATAATTAAAATGACTTATGGGGTGAGTTATAATATTTTTGGTAGATAATTAAAATTTTAGTAATTTATCTTATTAGATTAGTTTAAAGAGGTAGCTTTTAGAAAAATAATGGTTTGGACCTTATTTGAATAAAAATGAGTATGGTAAAATAGCAATTTATTTATTTTAATTTATTGAACACTCACATCTAATTTGGTATACTTAAAACCCACAAAATAATTAAGTTAAATAAATTTAAAAGGCAAAATCCTCAACGTAATTAAATTAAATAAGTTTAAGAGTTAAATTATCCCTAATAAAAGTAATTTATTAAATTATAGCCTTTTAAAATTTTTGGGGGATTACATCACTACCCCCTTTAAGAATGACTTAGTCCCCGAAGTCACTAGCATTTCCCTAGGGTTAAGGCCCACTACGATCTAGGTGGGTAAGGGTAACACATTTACCATAAGCGTCTATGCTACTACCCCCTTAAAGAATAACATTTTTTTAATACAAGTACGCATATAAAATAAAATACTAAATGTTTAAGATTATTATTGGAAGATTTTATCTAAAATTCATGAACGAAAATTATGTCGAAACGATCCGAACGCTTAAAATAAATAAAAAGGCTATATAAATAATTTCATAAATATTTTCGGAAGAATTTTCCAACGAACGTAAAAATTTATATTATTTACGAAAATATATTATAAGACCTCAAAAAAAATTATTTAAAAGTATATAATAAAATATTTAAGTCAAATTCTAATAAACCGAGACCAATTTAAATAATTTCCGAAATCGGTTTTCCATAAATCAAAAGCATAAAACAGAAGATAATTAATTTCGGAAAAAAAATTATTAAATAATATCCGAAAAACCTTTTTAATTTAAAACTTTCCGAAAGTATTAACGATTTCCGAAAATGAATAAATTTAAAGTTGGAAATATTTTCTACGGCAAAAATCATTAAAATAACTTTAACTATTTAAACGGAAATTCTATAATTTAAATAATATATTTCGTTAACGAAATATAACTTCAAAATAACGCCGTAACCACATGACAAAGTTATAATCTAAAACGAATCGAAATTAAAATAATCAAATGTTTAAATCAAATTACGCTAATAAAATCATTAAACTTAATAAATTTGGATTTTAAAAATATGGGTATAAGTATATAATAAAATATTTAAGTCAAATTCTAATAAACCGAGACCAATTTAAATAATTTCCGAAATCGGTTTTCCATAAATCAAAAGCATAAAACAGAAGATAATTAATTTCGGAAAAAAAATTATTAAATAATATCCGAAAAACCTTTTTAATTTAAAACTTTCCGAAAGTATTAACGATTTCCGAAAATGAATAAATTTAAAGTTGGAAATATTTTCTACGGCAAAAATCATTAAAATAACTTTAACTATTTAAACGGAAATTCTATAATTTAAATAATATATTTCGTTAACGAAATATAACTTCAAAATAACGCCGTAACCACATGACAAAGTTATAATCTAAAACGAATCGAAATTAAAATAATCAAATGTTTAAATCAAATTACGCTAATAAAATCATTAAACTTAATAAATTTGGATTTTAAAAATATGGGTATAAGTATATAATAAAATATTTAAGTCAAATTCTAATAAACCGAGACCAATTTAAATAATTTCCGAAATCGGTTTTCCATAAATCAAAAGCATAAAATAGAAGAAAATTAATTTCGGAAAAAAAAATTCTTAAATAATATCCGAAAAACCTTTTTAATTTAAAACTTTCCGAAAGTATTAACGATTTCCGAAAATGAATAAATTTAAAGTTGGAAATATTTTCTACGGCAAAAATCATTAAAATAACTTTAACTATTTAAACGGAAATTCTATAATTTAAATAATATATTTCGTTAACGAAATATAACTTCAAAATAACGCCGTAACCACATTACAAAGTTATAATCGAAAACGAATCGAAATTAAAATAATTAAATGTTTAAATCAAATTACGCTAATAAAATCATTAAACTTAATAAATTTGGATTTTAAAAATATGGGGTATTACATCACTACCCCCTTTAAAAGGAACTTCGTCCCCGAAGTTCAGCAAAACCTAAGTAGTGGAAACTTGATAAAACGATTGAATAAAACATTTACCGCAATGAGTAGTTTAAAAGTGAATCTGAAGAAAATAAAACGATGTTTACGGAACTAAACCAAGCAACGTTGAATCAAAACAAGGAATAGGAAGTAGAATAAAAGAAGGAGGATCGATGCTTAGAAGATCAAATATAATGGACCCCAAATAAGGAAGGAGTACAGACTTAAAGTCCAAACAAGTTACGAAAATACTATCGTTAAAATAAAGTCTTATAAGAGAATAACAAAAGTATCACGTGGAGTTCAAATAAAATAAAGGAATGAAAATTATAAGGATTACACAATCCTAACAACACAACTAATACATAATATGCACATAAAACCTTACACAATGAGTTATCTCCATAACATCACACATTAAAAATAAAGTTAGCACTCAAGTCAACGACTCCTAAGAGATCCTCATAAACACCAACCACATACTTCTAGATCAAGGGAGATTCTTAACCCAAAACACCTCACTAACAAGCTCTCTAATCTACGCTATAACCATGATAGTCTAAGCACTTAAATTTGAAAATGCTACTACTATAGCAACCTGTGATTGAATGATAATCAACGGGAACTAGATATAAACACATAATGAAAGTCAGCATCATTAAAATCACTAGGGTAAATTAGGCACCCTACACTCTATTTATGAACCTGAACACCTCAATCTAAACCTCAACATTATCATTATCATCATCACAATTATAGGTTTCCCCCAATTGAAAATGATACATCTATATAAACATCACCATCAGGGTTACCAACCTAAATTTCTTACAACTCCAAAAAGTGAGACTACTCAACCAAAATAAATTACAACTTATGTCACATCACACTATATCCGACAAGGTATACATTAAGGTTTTTAATCCACTGAACCTACAAGACTAGGGTTAACCTAGTGGGGTTACTACCCCCTTAAGAGCAAACTACTTATAAAACGATAAAATTACGACACATAAAATTCAAAGTTAACACAAGTCAAGCATGTCAAATAACAAGGAACCATATTCAAAGATAGAATTTCAACAGCAAACCACAAGGCCACTTATACTACCCAATCACACTATCCTCACAAGCTAATCCGGATTTAAAATTCACTTGAAAGAAGGTAAATACGTCTTAAGTTAAAAACATTTAGGATCGTGAGAACCGAATCTCTAACCGAAACCCGATTCTCAACAACCAAAGCTCTGATACCAACTTGTAACACCCCCAAATTTACTACTGAAAAATTTCGTTTAAATCAAAGGTTTAGCGGAAGCGAACGATAAAATTGTAAACTCGGGGTCGTTACCGCCACACTTAGTACCAGGCCGGTTCACTCCTACCGTTCCAGTACTAAGTGCTAAGGCTAAATCCGATCAACATTAAGTACGAAGTATCATAAAACATAAGACGACATTTAACATAAATCATTAATAAGATATAAGTCAAACAGAAGTTAGAATACGATTTAGGATTTCAACCCCAGATTACATTCTTCAAAACGGGAAACGTAATACAAAATACAGCTAAACAAAACAAATCCCGAAGGATCAATATCCGGATTGCCTACTCTCTCGAGTGAAGCCTTCTACCCCAAAATAGTATCCGAGCGTAAACCTGCACAGGAGGTCTGCTCCCCACCATCAGTGGATCATCACAGGACCCATTCAACCAAGGTAGTATTAGTACGGGTCCGATACTGAGTAAGGTAGCAGGTGCGCTAAGGCCGGCATACAAAACACCCAACACAGTATACATGGCATAATCACGTGAGCAACGTGTAGTAAAAAGATGATAAAGGCTAGCTACTGTCTGGATAAACTTATTCTTTAAATCTCTGGTAAATATAGTCGATTCACATCATAGTCTTTATCAATTCATGTGAGTGCGGAAACCCCACTATTATAGCCGGTGGACCGGTCATGCAGGGCAAAACGCGCCTGGCCACTATTATAGCCGGTGGACCGGTCATGCAGGGTAAAACGCTCCTGGCCACTATTATTCGTCGGTGGACCGGTCTGGCCCCAACTCACATGATGTTTCACTGTAATTACTTCGTATCTTTCCCATGTCTTATCATTATTATGTTCGGTTTGTTGAGCACGGAATCCCCCACTATTATAGCTGGTGGATCGGAAATCATGCAGGAAAAAACGCGCCTGGCCACTATTATAGCTGGTGGACCGGTCATGTAGGGCACTCCGGCCATAACCACTATTATTCGCCGGTGGACCGGTCTGGGTCCGGCTCAACATCTTTCTCTTTAAGTGATTAGTGTCTTAACATATCTTATTTGAAATTATTTTACCCTTGACATGCACGGCTAACTATATCCACACTTATCCTCCCAAGAGGGCCCGTCCCATATCGTGGGACACTTGCGCCACTTATCACACCTCGATATCTACTCCCCTATACTCTTTCACATAATGAAAACCAACTCTTAAGGGTGTGGGTTAAGGCCCAACACCTCGTGACATCCACTCCACATGCTATCTCCCTCTAGGGTTTTCCTTTGGAAACCCTAATTGGACCTATGTGGCCCAACTTTCTCTCACTTACACTACCATTACTCCATTTATAGTCCCACTCCTCATCTCTTTTAGATCCAATCCCAAATCATATCACTTTACCCCTCAATTCCACATGTGACCGAAAAACCCTAGTTGGCCACTTCAACCCTAACACCTTTCTCTTCCCACAAGTAACCCCTCTCTTTTTCACCCAATATCTCTTCTCTCCCATGACACCCATAATCACCCCTTATACAACAATTTCCATTCTTAACCCATACTCCACTCTCCCTTAATCATTTTCACTTCCACATTTCCCAGATTACTACTTTCTCCTAAAACCCTAACGGGTTCCTTTATACACCCTTACACCAACCTACGTATTATTTTTCATCCCAAGTCTTCAAACGCTCCACAACTCTCCCCTTAGCTTATTTACACTTTAATACAAATTTTCTCATGTAACGATCATCCTCATGCAAGTTTTATCCAACTCATGCAAACTCTCGAAGTTCCCATGCAAACCCTAGAATTCCCATGCATAGTTCTCATCTCTTATTCATTTTGGTCAACCTCATACTAGTTTTATTCCACCCATGCTAACTCTCGAAGTTCCCATGCAACCCTAGAATTTTCCATGCATTGTTCTCATCCCTTATTCAATTTGGTCAACCTCATGCCAATTTTATTCCACCCATGCAAACTCTCAAAGTTCCCATACAACCCTAGAATTTTCCATGCATCGTTCTCATCCCTTATTCAATTCGGTCAACCTCATGCCATAATAATAATCACCCTAACATGCATGTCCTAGAGGGTTACATCATGTCACAGCACATCATAATCACCACGTAGGGATATCACATTCATGTCACAAGAAAAACACATACCACATACCTTAACTCCAAGCTGCGCTACACATAAAATACGTTAAGGACAATCATGTGATACACAACAGGACATGATATATATACAAGGCATTCAAGGCATACAATTCACATAACACGTAGGAACCTTAGCCACATCCATACCTAATACAGCACCGGTCTTGGAGCACATTCCTACGCCTCCTCCGGGTTTTGACTTGATTCGCCTATAAGAGGGAAAACTATGGATTAACTTCCCTCTAACCAACACACCATTCTTTCTACCTTACCCTTATCACAACTTACCATTAGGGCTAACAATAATAATATTACTTTTATAAGTAAAAGTAGGGTTATTATTCCTAAGGTACCTAATCATGCTACTACTAATAAAAAGTAGGTCTTAATAGCTATAATAGTTTAAAGTAATTATAATAATATTTATTATTAATGGTAAAAGTTTCAATGTTACTAATAATTATGATAGTAAGGTTAGTGATATATGAAATACTAATAAAAGTGGTAAGGAACTAATAATAATAATAATAATAATAATAATAATAATAATAATAATAATCATAATAATAATGATAATAGTAAGACTAGTAATAATAACAATAATGATGTTAAAATAGAGATATTAAAATTATAGGCCATTAATAATGATAATAACAGTTATAAATATTCTAAATTTAGGTTAAATAGCAGAGATAATAATAATAGTAATAATAATAATAAATAATAATAATAATAATAATAATAATAATAATAATAACAATAATAATAACAATAATAAAATTACGCATAATACTAATAATACAACTAAAATAATTAGTATTAGTATAAGGGGGTTTAGGCGCCGGGGAGTTCAGAGAACCACCTAGGGGTTCTGGTGGCACAGGTGGCGGCGCACGGCGCACGACGGCGGCGGCGGCGGTGATGGGGGAGAAGAGTGGTGGAGAAATGGTGGAGGGAGGAGAAAGGAAGAGGAGAGGCTGGCAGGGGAAAAAGAATATATGGGGAGGTAGAGGAAGCTCCCCTGGTGGTTTTAGAAGGTAGAGGGGGTGCTGGAAGTGGCGGCACCGGCGGTGGGCGGTGGTGAGAAGGGCGGCGGGGCTCGAAGCAAGGCTGCTCGGGAAGAGCTCTTTGCACTGCCGGGGTGGCTCGTGCAGAGCAAACCAAGGGGTGAGGGAGGCCTAGGTTGGTGGAGGGTGATGCAAGGAAGAATTTCATGGGTGGATAGGGCGGCGGAGATGGGCGGCGGAGACGGGGTGGCTGTCTGAAACGGGGATGGCGCAAGGGTGGTTTCTGGGCTGGGGTTTCAAAAGAGCCCGATGCTGGGCTCGTGGAGGTATTTATAAGCTCGAAAATGGGGGAGGATCGAGAGAGGGGGCAGAGGGAGGTTCGAGCAGGCGGAAATTTGGCACGCCGGCCGTCGGTGGCAGGCGGACGCTGGTCTGCCATGGCAGATCTGTGGTTCGGTCGGGAAAAAGGAAGGGGGCGGGAGCAGGCCTGTGTGAGGTGTAGGGGTGGTCGGTCGGTCGAGGAGGGACAGACAGGGGGTGCAGAAGAGAGGAAGAAGGTGTGCAGGCGGCGCAGAAGGCTGGTCGGTGATTTTGCAGCGGGGCGCGGGGAAGAAGAAGAGGGGAAAGGGGCTAGACCGGTCGGTCCAGGGGAGAAAAGAAAAAGGAAGGGCGACCGGCCCGGCGGTTCGGGCGAAGGAGAAGCAGGGCGGCCTGCATGCGAGACGGGGGGGAAGAAAACTGACCTGGGCCAATGGGCTAGCCCAGTCGGGGAAAACAGGGGAGAGAAGGGAGAAAGGAGGGGGGAGAGAAGAAGAGAAAAGGAAAATAAGGGAGAAAAAGGATTTAAGGAAAATAATTAGGGAAGAAAATAATTAAAATGACTTATGGGGTGAGTTATAATATTTTTGGTAGATAATTAAAATTTTAGTAATTTATCTTATTAGATTAGTTTAAAGAGGTAGCTTTTAGAAAAATAATGGTTTGAACCTTATTTGAATAAAAATGAGTATGGTAAAATAGCAATTTATTTATTTTAATTTATTGAACACTCACATCTAATTTGGTATACTTAAAACCCACAAAATAATTAAGTTAAATAAATTTAAAAGGCAAAATCCTCAACGTAATTAAATTAAATAAGTTTAAGAGTTAAATTATCCCTAATAAAAGTAATTTATTAAATTATAGGCTTTTAAAATTTTTGGGGGATTACATTATTTGTCTAGAATGTTTAAGCGTTTATGGCATGATGAAGATTTTTGAGGTCATCCTAAGTGCAAGAGGCTTCAGATTATCAATCTTGCATTCGCTGATGATTTACTCCTTTTCTGTTGAGGGGAGTTTAAATCGGTTGCAAAGCTTATGGAGGTGATGGATGATTATTCGGCAAAGTCAGGTCTTTTCATTCAGCCTTAGAAATGTTGTATTTATTTTGGGGGCGTGGATGCGAGGACTAAGGCCCAGATGCTCTAGGCGCTTCAAATTTCTTAGGGAAGTTTTTCCTTTTCTTACCTTGGGGTTCCTCTCTCCTCTTCTCGTTTAACTAAAGCTCAGATACAGGATTTGATTCATAAGGTTGCAAGAAGGCTTTCTACTTGGCATTCTCATCTACTTTCCTATGCTGGTAGGGCCCGGCTCCTTCAGTCAATGATCTTTAGCATGCAGATGTATTGGTGTCAAGTTTTTATCCTACCTTTGAAGTTGATTCAACAATTGGAGAGCATCTGTAGGAATTTTTTATGGACTGGAAAGGTTGATACCTCCAAAAAAGCTTTAATAGTGTGGCGGGTGGTGTGCACTCCAAAAAAAGAAGGAGGTTTGGGGCTTATTGATCTCTCAATATGGAATTGAGGGGCTTTGGGGAAAGTCCTTTGGAATATTTGTAATAACAAAGACCCTTTGTGGGTAAAATGGGTCCATGCCATCTATATTAGGTCGGGTAGTGTGTAGAGCTTTTCTATGGACCACTTATGTTCCTGGCCCCTTAAACATGTTCTTAATCTTCTCTCTACTTTTTCCCCTTATTTTCTTCATGGGTCTCACCCAATGATGGTTAATGAGGGTACCTATAGCATTAGCAAGGCTTATGATTTGTTGCGTTATCGAAGGGAAAGGGTTTGGTGGTACCCTTTAGTGTGGTGTTCTATCGCTACTCCTAAGCATAAGTTTATTATGTGGCTCTCTATTCATGAGAGATTGCTTACCAAGGTGAGGTTGCAGAATCTGGGTCTTTTAGATGATCCAATATGTGTTATATGTACTGAAAATAAAGATGAATCTATACAACATCTGTTCATGGAATAAGATAAGAATGGTGTTTCATCGTCGAGATGCTATCCACTCTTGGGATGAAGAGATTAAAGTTTGGAACTCTCTACGAGACAACCCAAGGAGAAGAAGGCTATGTTATGTGCTTCCTTTGTCACCTTTATTGCTTTAATTTGGTATGAACGTAATTCAAGAATTTTTCGTAATTTAGCCCACACTAGTAGCAGTTTGCTACGTGACATTAGTTTTATTATAGCTAGTAGATGTTTGCATTTGGATTGTAAAAGCAACTTTCAACGATGGCAGTATTGTATTGACAGTCTGGTCATGTAATGAGTTGGTTGTACTCTTAGCCTTTCGGCTGTTCTATTTATAAATTTTTCTTTACTTATAAAAAAAAAAATTATCTAACCCTTAGCCTGGATGATTAATACTTTAATCTTAACTAAATTCCTTAATCATAATTTTAAACCTAATTTTAATCATAACACTAAACTTCTCTTCCTTTTATTTTCCCCTTTTCCTTTTCCATATTCTTCTTCTTCTTCTTCTTTTCTTTTTTTTTTTCTTATTCTCCCACCCAGTCTTTTTATTCCCTTCTTCCCTGTGTGATTCCTTCTCTTTCCCTAACTAAATTCCCTTACTAAGCCTCTAACAAAAACCTACCTAAGCTTAACTCATCATCACAACAATTACCTCCCTAAACTTACACAACAAACTGATTCAACATCATCTCCAAAATAACTAAAGCTCACACTGCAAGCTAGCCACAAGATGAGCAACTCATGTTATTCAGGTCTAGATGCATGACATCTTCATCTAACCCTCTCCTTTATGCATCACTTTCCTATGCAACACACCTCCCTTTGTGCCACAAAATCACATTATTTGGTGACTCTTCCTTACTTCAATTCCTTTACCTTTTTCTATCCTCCTTTGCCTTAGTTCTTCCTTAATTTTTCCTTACATCGTTACAACATGTTATCCTTAATTTTTAGGTTATTTTCTAGTGGCCTTGGTGTATCACGCCTAAAATTTTGAACCAATTTTTTTTAAATAATAAATTGTGGAATCTAAAATAGAAAAAAGTGGGGTGTTACCGCCACACTTGGTATAAGTATGATTTCTTCTATCATTCTTTTACTAAGTTCTAAGCCTAAAAATGTTATTCCATTTAAATTAATAACATAGTTATAAAATCAGTATAGAGAAAGTAAGAGTAGATTAATGTCATTTCAAATAGGACCAACTATAAATGGTTATGAAATTCAATAAAAGGAAATACATAAGAGCATGAAATTACAAAATCATCTAAATCAAAAGATATTAGGAAAAACACCATATATCACTACTCTTAACCCAAAATTAGCCTTCCCTTAATCTCACAAGGTAAATTGCAAAGACCATTGCCCATTGAATAAGCAATGGCCCATAAAAAGGAAAAGGATCCTTTAGTACAACGGTCCTAAGTAACCCATGATATAAAACTAATATAAAAAACACACATGGAACACATAGAAGGCACCGCAATAATACATGGTATAAAATATTAAAATATACATATGATGATCAAAGTACAATAATCATATTGGATAAAAGTTAATAAAACAACCACATGTTTCTCATACTCTTTCATATAGAACATAATAAAACTTACTGACCAAGAATACAAGAGATGCTATGTGAAATAATTATTACAACCAACCTCAACATAATAATTATATCATTGATAAGTAGGCACAAAGGCTACTACTGAACCATAGGTATGCACAAAGATTAATACCAAACCACAAGTAGGCACAAAGGCTACTGCCAAATCATAAGTAGGCACAAAGATTACCACCAAACCATAGGTAGATATAAAGGCTACTACTGAATCATAAGTAGGCACAAAGGCTACTAGAAACCACCCCCATAATTTAATAACAATCATTTCAATGTTTATTAGCTTGAGGGGAGATAATATCAAGTCATAGACATTAAGGTACTCTGGACATGTTGATGCACTAAGGCAACACAATATTCTACTAACTATCAATCCAAGGACATTAAGGTATATTGGTTGTACTGGCACACGAAGGTATCATAGTACCCTATCAACAAGGATATCTAATCCATAAGTGTACATATATTCTATGAAACATCTAGAAATTTTGTAACCTTAATTTTGAATGTTTAGCATATTATCCAAAAACTTCACCCAAATATTAACTTAATTATTTTTTAACCATTGACTCATACATCCATATCAATTCTTTAATAAATTTATCTTAATTATTTTAAATTTTTTATATTTAAATCCACCCTAAACTAATAATTTTAATTGGTTTATTTTTCTAATTGGATAACTGAAACCCAAATAAATTAATTTTATCTTAATCCTAAATTTAACCTAATTCTATTTCAAACCCTAAATTTATTTTCTTTTTTCCTTTTGTCTTTCTTTTCCCTTTTTCTTTTTGATCCTTATCCTTTCTTTTCTTTCCTTCCCCATTCCCAACCCACTTTCTTCCTTTTTCTTCTTTATCCCCCAACTTGCTTAACTTGGCCCAAACCACTTCTCTTTTTTCCTTTCCTTCTTTCCCTCCCATGACCAACCATCTCATTCCTCTTTCTCATTTTCCTTGGCCTACCTAGCATAAATGATTTCCCCTTCTTTCTTTTCTCCTACTTCTTCCTTACCCATTCTACCACCCAAACACACCCCAACCCTCTTCATTATCTTTAAGCCCTAGCATGCCCCCAAACACCCACAAAATGCATCCCCAATGCACTCATACAACACACCTTTTGCACATCCTTCCCTACACCAGCACCCTAGCATGTCCAACATGCCTTCTTCTTTCCCTAATTAGCCAACCAACCCATACCCCTCCCTTGCAAGCCTTTACCTTTCCATCCCACCCCTACATACCATCCTAATTCCTCTACCCCTTTCTCCACCAATCCATTACCTTTCCACTCCTACAACCTGACCTCATAGTCCTTAATTGCCCATATGCATACACCTTCTCTCTTGTCGGTTTCCATTTCTCCCTCAACATCTCTAACCATCCATACATATGCACCCACTCCCTTCCCTTGCTCATGACCCAAACCCTTCTTATTCCTATTCTTCCTTATCCCTTCCTTAATCCCTAGCTAGCTTCTTATAGTTGTTCCCTCAACCTCCCATTGACAGCAACCACAAGACGATGCCATCTCCTCCCAAGTCGTAGCCATTACCCAACCCTAGATTTCTTTTGCAAAACACCCTCAACCCAATTTCCTCTACCTCTATTTTATTTCACCACACCACCTCTACTGCCTCTCTGCATCACTGTCCCATATAACGTATATACCACTGAAACATAACCACCTTTCCATCCTCGATTACTTTTTCCTCATTGCAACTAACCTTTCCTAGCATCTCCCTCCTCGCCATCACTACTCAACTGATCCAGGAAGCCAACAACCACCACCTCACTCTTCTCTACCTCCATGCATTCCATCACCAAAAAACCATCAACCATCATCAACCTATCCCTTCCCTCTTCCACATTCTCATTCCTCCCCATTGCCCTCTTTTCACATTATCCAACACCATCACACCACCCTCAACCCATTTTTCCTTGCCTACTACCCACAAACCCGATTCGATCATCTACATCCTGCATCCCTTTGAATCCCATCACACCAACAACACCAGCCACTACTATAGTCTCCTCTCTTCCCAACTCCAACCACCACCGAGCACCTTCTCCTCTTTCTTTTCCTCCTCTTCTTAGCTCCGCCCAACCTCGATCATCTCCCTATACCTTGATACTAGCTACCCTCTCCACCACCTACACCCTTTGATCCTCCATTGACTAACCAATCCCCCTACACTATGTAGCATCCAAACTCATGTTGCTCAAGTAACTTGAGGAGCTTTTAAAATTTTACACATTTTTTTACCTAAGGAAAATTTGGTAATTTTCCTATTTAATATATATTTTAATATAAAAATTATTATTTTATTAATTAAATATTAATTTGGTTAATGTGGTATTATTTTTAGGTATATAAGTTTGATTAGAGGAGCCTAATAATTTTTGTAGGTTACCCGTAATTTGTGTTGTTGTTGAAAATTAGGTAATTCTTATACTCTAATGTGAGATATTGTATGATATCATATTAGGGTTTTTGATGTATATATTTTATTAAGTATGTTTGTTAAAATATAATTATTTTTGTAAGAGTGTTAGCAAAATTGGTAAAATAGAGCATGTTAAATTTTGTATGAATAATTATGTGTACAAAAGTATGTTAAAATGGGTTTAAACATCCGTGTTCACAAGAAGGAAAGACTTTTGGTGGATTATAGGGAAACTATGATGATGACAACCAAGGATAAAGAAAGTAGAAGAAGAGCAAGCTAAAAAGATAAAGGCAAGGTCCCACCCTAGGGTGAGATAAAAAAGTATTCTAAGTGTTTCTTCTATAAGAAGAAGGGACACATGAAGAAAGACTATGCTAAATATAAATCCTATCTTATAAAGAAAACCTCTTTGGTTTATTTTAAATCTTATACATTAGATACAAATCATAACACTTGGTGGATTGATTTTGGTTCAACAATTTGTGTTTGTAATTCCTTGCAAGTTATTGCAAGGATGAGGCTACCAGTGGGCAATGAACGAAGTATCTTTATCGACAACAAGATACATTTAGAAGTTTAAGGAATATGCTCATGCGGACTAGTTCTCTCTATTAATCATGTATTAATGTTACATAATATATTTTATGTTCCAAGTTTCAATAGAAACTTTTTTTTTGTTTCATAACTTATACCATTTGGATACTCATTTGTTTTCAAAAATAATTCAGTTAGTTTATTTTATGAAGCAAATTATGTTGGGTATGGTACATTATCTAAGGGTACTTACTCTATTACTTTAATGCACAGGGATACATATGTTGTAATGAATTTGAACATTGGCTCAAAATGATGTGTTATGAATGAAGACTTATCAATGCTTTGGCACAAAAGATTAGATCACATCTCCATTGAGAGAAAATAGATATTGGTGAATAACTATAATCTCCTAAAATTTTAAAAGCCTATAATTTAATAAATAACTTTTATTAGGGATAAATTAGCTTTTAAATTTATTTAATTTAATTATTTTTTGGATTTTTGAGTATATAAAATTAGATGTAAATATTTAATAAATTAAAATAAATATTTTCTTATTTTACCATACTCTTTTTATTTAAATAATTTTCAAACTAACATTTTACTAAAATTATTATTTGTAAACCCATATATTTAATTATATTAAATTAAATTATTAAATAAATTTATTACCTATAAATATTAAATTTTATTATTTTATAAATTAAATTATTTTATTTTTCCCATTTTTCCTTTTCCTTTCCTTCCTTTTTCCTTTCTTTCTCCTTTTTCTCCTTTTTCCTCCTTTCTTTCTTTTTCCTTTTTCCTTCCCTTGGGCCGCCAGCACCTCGGTCTGCCTCTCCCCCTCGCGTCTGGACCACAGACCTACTTCTTCTCCTCCCTCTCCTTCTCCCGCATGCATCACCCGACCATCCCTCCCTTCTTTCTTTTCTTTCCTTTCTCCCCCGACTGGGCCAGCCCACTCCCCTCTTCCCCATTGCCTCGCCTACACACAATACCCCCTTCTTTCTTTCTTCTTCTTCCTTCCCCCTAATGCCATACCCGACCACCTCTGCCATCTCCGGCTGCCCTACCTATAACCCTCCTCCCCCTACTGCTCTCCCTATCTCTCTCTCACCATTTTTCCTACCCCATCTTAGCCCCACCACCTCTCTCTCTCTCTCCTCGCCCATGCCCTGCCTCCCCCTTCCCTCTCCCTTCCATTCCTATACTCCTACCACCCTGCCACTACCCTACTGATCCCCCTATCCCCTCCCTTTCTCCCTCTTATTTTTCTTCTTCCCTCCCTACTTCATCCTGCAATTTTCAAGCCTTCCATCCCCTTCTCCAGACCTGCTTTCTTTCCTTTCTTTTCCTTCCATCGCCCTCCCTATTTTTGCACCGTCGCCTCATTCTGTCACTTCCACCGCCGCACCAGCCACATGTACCCTCTACCTCACCCCTGCACCACCACACCACCCCTCGAGCCACCCTGCAGCCCCCTTCTTCCTCCCCTTTTCTTTTTCTCTTCTTTCCGTCCCTTCTTGGCAACCACCTTACACCTCCTCATTCCACCGCTTTTTTTCCGCCTTTGCCACCACCTGATTCACAAAACCAATCCTTGCAACCTCCTCTACCACCTCCACACCTCCTTTTGCCAAAACCACCACATGCAGCCCTTCATTTTCTCCACCCATTTCCTTCCTTCTCAGCCCCATCCACCTTTGCAACCACCTTTGCAGCCTCACTACTACCACAACCACCACCCTTGGCTGCCAGAAACCTATCCCTAAGCACCAACTACACCCTCTCTTCACTCCTACACCCTTCCCTTTCCCAAAATCCTCCCCACCTACCCTCTTTCCTAGCCCCAAAACCCTAACCCGAAAACACCACTCCCTCCTCCCTTTCTTGCCATATCGAGCACCTACCCCTCTTGTTTTGCATGCAGCTCATGCTATATAAGTAGTATGAGCTGCTGCATATGTTAGTATATTTTGTTTAATACATTTTAAGGTATGATAATATTTTAAGTTAAGTATTTCATTAATTGAGTGTTATAAAGTCTTATGCCTTGCTTTTTCTTATTTCTAATTAAATAAATATTGATATTATTTTTAGGTATTGGTTTTGCTAATCAAAGCTTAAATCTTTAACCAGAATATCAGTAAGGTTCAATTTTTTTGGGAATTAAAGTAATTGTAAAACCCCACTTAAACGCATGGATAAACATATGCTAGAACATTAGAGTTTTAAATTACTTTGCATGATATATATTGTTTGATATATTATATGTAGTTGCTTACATTGATTGATAAGAAGGAAAGCATGATAATTTATATGTCATGTGTGGAAATATTGCTTAAGGAGAGAGTTTGGTTATTAATAAAAAAATGTTAAGCACTTATCCATAATATGTTATGCGTGAATAATATTATCATAAGCCCTAAATGCATTTTAGTAATATGTCTTGTGCAAGAATGTGGCCTAATATGTGTAGTTGTTAATGAGTATAAGTTAAAATGTAATAGTGGTGGAGTTGGAAGATGAGAATGGAGCATAAATATTAGTATTTTATGTAGTGATGATAATTTAATATAAGTGGTGTAATAAGGAGCAAAATGGTAATTTGCAAGTGAAAAGGGTCAAATGGTAATTTTGTAAGTAAAAGGGGCAAAATGGCAACTTTAGAAGTAAATAAATAAAATGGTAATTTTATAAGTAAAAAAGATAAAATGGTAATTTGTAAGTAAAAGGGTGTTATGGTAAATTTAGAAGAGAAGGGAAATTTGGTAATTTAACCAACTAAAGGGAAATTTGGTAATCTTACTATATATAAAAGAATACATTACAACAATTTTTCCCTTCAATACTGCCACATGTCGCAAAACATGTAAAATAAATTTTAAATTATATGTTTAAATTTACAACACATGTACAGTGAATAGTTTGATACAATTGATAATAAAAAAATTACAACTTCCCACGTGTCATTTTTTAATTTGCTGAAAGCTCTTGCCTATGATTGTTACACATGAGCAGGCGACCTCTAACATCCAACGACCATAACTGAGCAACGTACAATCTCGACCAATACTATTCTATAAATAGGTGTTGAGCAGCTAATATTCACCAACTTCAAATATACATACCCTGCTCTATTTGAATTGCATGTATTTTGGGCAGATATTGGTTCACTTCTTTGCAATAAGGTTTTATTCTATATATTTATAAATATTTATAAATGTGCTAATGTCAATATAGTTTACATTATTTTCATTTTCATTTAAATTTTGTATTCCAGTGAAGAAAGAATGGCAATGTAGGGCTTGATTAATGATATTAAACCATCGAAGAGCACTTGGGCATTAAAACTGCGATGAGTATGAATTTATGAAAAACCATCTGATGAAAACAAATATGAAGCTTTCAGCTTGGAATGTATATTTCATGACAAAGATGTAAGTGATACTCATATAGTAATAATTATGCACATTCAACTATATTGTGTTCCCCCTGCTTCATATTGAACTTGATATTTTAATCAATTAGAGGGGCAAAGAATACATGGAACAATCAAAATATCTCAAATAAATCAATATAAGGCACTAATGAAAGAAGGTCAACTGTATTACGTGAAAAACTTTATCGTGGCACACAACCAGCTTAAACTAGAAACAATATACTTCAAGTATGTCATGTACTTCAACCATTTCACACACTGTATTAGGCAATCAAAAGTAGAAGCATTCCCGGTCCAATTGTTCAAGTTTATTCCATTTCATGAGTTACCAACAATTTCTACTACAAGTCTTACCGGTGAGTAGATAAATACAAAGTCAACTATATTGTTTCCATAATTTAAATTTAATAGAAACATATTCTTTTATTTTAGATATCATTGGAAGGGTGTCAGCTATCAAATCAGTGAGGGAGAAAGAAATGTTTGGACAAGTGACAAGTTACCTAGACTTTGTACTAGAAGATCAAATGTAAGAACATACAAAATATCAGTAAATTCATAGATATGCTTATCCATAATAATTATCTAACAATTTTTAAATTTTGTAGCGAGAACAGAGTTCAATGCACACTTTGGGGAGATGATGCAACATAACTAAGTGATTATTTTGGAATCACCAACCCTAACCCTATTATTGTTGTTCTTCAATTTTGCAGAGTCAACATTTTTAGAGGTATGAATTGTCTCAAATTCACATACAGACAATCAAAAGTTAATATAATTACATTTATGCCTTATTTTAAATTTTCTCAGATCAACTGAAGGTATCGAACCTATGGAACATGACCAAGCTGATAATTGACCCAGACATGGCAAAGATAATGGACTTTGTCAATCAGTAATTTTCTCTTACAGGATACAACTGCTTAGTTTTTTCAATTAAAATTAGAAAAGTAAAATGACCAAGTTTCCAAAAATCTATGTTTTAGTTTACCGGTAAGACAACCAACAGTTGTTACTATTTCTAAAACAAAACCACTATCAAGTTCAGAAACTATAATAGAAGAGTTATCCTTAAGGAAAGCAATTTTTAAAATAGTAAAAGAGCTCTAGGAAAATGAGGTATAATTCTTAACAAATTATATATAATTTTATCGTATACTATTTATAACCCAAAATTTTATAGCTAGGAAAATTCTGGATCAATGTTAGAGTTACAGGGATAGAAACTATTGGAGAATGGTTTTATGTGGCATGTAAAATATATATCAAAAAACTCAAACCTTCGGGACAAAGGTTTCTTTATGAGAAGTGCAACACATGACGCCAAAGGAAACCTAAGATATAAACTGCAGATTAGAGTTGTTGATGGAACATGAAACATTGCACTACTCCTTTGGGATAGGGAGTGTACACAAGTTATAAGAAAAATAGCACTATAGATTATGGAGGAAAATGAGGTAGTATTTAAAATAATTATTTTAAGTAACAATATTTATTTTGTTTTCTAATGTCAACTCCAAGTTTATAATGCAGGAAAAATTAGATGATGTAGCACTTCCAACAGAACTAGAAAAATTGGTGGACCTAGAAGCCCTTTTCTTAGTTCAAGTGAGGGCTCAAATGGGAGCCTACACGATGATTAAATTAACTACTGATGCAGGGTTAGTGTGCAAGTATAAAGATCCCTATTACTCTAACAACTAGGCACACTTTAGTTATCTTAGTAACCATAAATTTAAAAGAACATAGCTATCACAATCATAATTTGTAAAAGTAGATACATGTTTTTTACATATTATACTCCCAATTATTAGATTACTTTCCTTTTTTCAAGACTTAGATTTATATTCCAAACTTAATAAAGCACCAGATGAGCAGGTATCATTGAAACAATGCTTATGGAAAGTATGTTCACACAAATTTAAACAGCCGTAATTAATGATTCATTAACTAATATCACATCTATTATTATCTTTGAAGGTTTAATTTCAAATAGATGAGGTAACAACTCCACCAAACTTTGAGACAAACAATTCACAAAAACACTCTGTCAAAGCTAAATAAGAGGAGGCCTAATGGTGATCTATCATCATCAGTTTCCCACAAGAGAAAGCCTAGAGTGAATGTGAAGAAGGAATGGGTTTGATCAGAAAATAATGAGAATTGTATTTGTAATTGTACTCTTTTACTAGGTTCGTATTAAGTAGGTAGTTTTTTTTCAATTGTAAACTGTCAAGAACAAGAGAGGGGATTAATTCTAGAATACTGTGACTTAACAATTAATTGTAGCTATAGTTTAACAAAGGAAATTTTGAACCTCTATTCCTATGTAACGGATATTATCAATTAAATATTGGTACTATTACTGCAACTAAATTTTGGAATTCAAGTCAATACTTTGCATTAATTTGATCATATCTATCAACCTCCCCTATTGCTAAAGTTTAATTTATCACAAAGCAAACTTATAATAGAACTATAAAGCAATATTATACCTTTGAAATACTTTCGAATACATGCCATCACAGATGATGCTAATTATCTAACAGAAACAGATCATACACCAATATTTCTGATATTTAAATAATGAGCAAATGAAGAGCTGACATTCAATAATATGGAGGCTCAGATTAACGTATTTATAAATGGCGATATAAAACCAATTATGCCACCCATAATATGTAGCTACACTTACTGTTTTTAGGGTTCAAAAATAATCAACTACACATCATCCATTATAAATATTTTTCCCCACAAATCATCATTGCCTCTATTATTTCTAAGTTTTTATAAAAAGAACCCCTACATTACTATCAAATAAACCATAAGAAAATAATCACAAATTGATTACGATATTGTTTTGGGGCTCAAAATATATGTTACAAGCTTTACAGCATCAACCCTTAGCCTTTTCCAAATAATAGGATCATAGACAATCCACATAATACCAAAGGAGCAAGTGTAAAATGAGTAAATTTCGTAACAACAAAAAAAAATCTTCATTGCTCAGTTCTTATAGCCATGTTTGATGGAAGATGGGGATATTTTCAATTAAAAACTTAGAATATTTTGTGAATACTTGTAAAAGACGAAAAAAAATTATATTACTTTTATGTTTGGTCAAACTCTATATATTCTATGATCAAAATTTTGAATTGAAAAGCCAAATTTTCAAATTTCCCCTCTTCAATTTTAGTTCAAATTTTTACATAGTTATAAAGGGAGTTGGAACATATAGATGATAGTAAGTAGATGAATTTTTCAAATTTTCCCTCTTCAATTATAGTTCAAAATTTTACATAGTTATAAAGGAAGTTGGAAAATATAGATGATAGTAAGTAGATGAATTTTAAAAATATGCAGCAGAACATAATGTCTAGCCCCACCATTTGACATTTTGCTTAAATGTAGGTCATAGTTCAATATATAATAACAATAGAATTACACTAACATCATATCATTGTCTTTATTAAACTTATTATTTATCTACCCTTTTTTATGCTTGGTCACATAGAAAGAAATTAGTAAGTAGGAGCTGAAGATGGAGAAATCAACAACTACAACCACTATTAGAGGAAAAAGATCAAGAGAAGACGCAACAATAAGTATTGAGCTACAATTATGCATGGACTTCTTTAAATTGGTATGTTTAGATTAAAATGTTCATTATTTTTGTTCAGCAGTATTATAGTTATTAAGCCTTCTTTGAAACTAATGGTACCTAATATTTTACATTATGTGGGATGTTTATGACATAATTTGACTGGTATAGTGAAATAACTGACAATAGAAAATAATAATTTAGAGCAACTTTAAGCATGTAATAACAATTAGAAGAGAATAAAGTACATACTAAATTTGGAACTGTAAATTTATACCTGGGGCATCTTCCATTATGCTTAACATGTTCATGCCACCAACAATCATATGAAAACCAAAAATATTATTAACTTATAAATTTAGTATTTATTTATATGTTAAAGAAGTAAGATTAAGCTGTTATTTTTCCTTTTATAACGTTTCTATAACCCTACATGTAATTATTGTTGATATGTCTTAATTCACAATAATAGTATTAATTATGTATCATCAAGTACTAATTCACAAAAATATTATTAACTTAAATATTCAATATTTATTTGATAAAATTATTTAACTAACATTGTCATTTTCGCAATATTTATCATAAAATATAGTAGATAATTGGAAGATGCGAGTTCTATATTAGTTTTTATCAGTCTAAAATATAACCTTTATTATGAAATCTGCTAAAATAACTAAAACAACTTCATTTTTTGTGATCTTAGGAACATAATTTAACTTAATATAATCGAAGTCGGACATAAAATTTTCTGATGCAACTATTGTTATTGTTTTTAATTCTGACACCCAGATTTGTTGGTAGTGACTGTAGAGTAAATTTTTATTTAGAAATGAACGGTACTGATTCTGTGATGAAGTCTGTAAAGTGGCAACAGTATAGGTTTTTGCCGTATAAAATCAACAGCTTTTATTTAGTTGATGAACTGCCGACAAAATGGACGGCCTTGATTGGTTTTCATCTGAAATCAAAGGTTGGGATAGGGGCATGTTTATCGATAAGGTGGAAATGACAGACATCCTTTCTGCTTTTTTAATCAACGGTCGTAAATCGACCCGTATAAAATCAACGGCAACGATTTCCTCGGTTTTAGTTCGTCAGACTACAGAAATGAGTTGGAACGGACGGTGAATTTATGTTGAAGCCATTGAACGACCAGGATCACACGAAATTGTGTTTATTTGGTCGATCCATACCAGACTATACGCATGGCTAGGATTGAATATCGTTTGAAATCAATGGCCTAGATTAACCAATGTTGTCGAACAGGGAAGAGGGATAGGCGTTCTTTTTTCTATCGAAATCAATAGTGCATATTAAGGCTGTAAAGTATCAATGTCCTTTATTCTCCCGTAACCAACGGTCCATATCAAGGACATCATTTAAAATATGTAAATTAATATATTAGTAAGAGTTATTCAATATGTTAATTAATGAATCGTAAATGACATTTTGCGGACATTAGTAAACATAGAAATGTGTTATATGGTTGTGTTTAAGGTATTAAATATTTAATCTTATTATTGGAACTTAAAATCTATAATGAGAAATATTAGGAATAATTCTGTAAGTTAATAATTATTTTAACTTACTATTGAAAAATAAACTATGGAAATGAAAATACCTATAATAATTTTTGTTGAATGATTTTAATCACACTTATATCGACATTGTTGCAACTAATTATAGCATAATTAACTTAAGATTATTTAAGTAACTTCCTTACACGTAACTTGATTTTCTTTTCATGCTGACGAATATAATAAAATAAAAAATGACTATTAAGTGTTATAAAAAAGTAAATGTGTTTTTAAGATATTATATATTTCACTTTATTATTGTGCAAAATAAATTATGAAAATTACATTATTAGTAAGAAATTTTTCTGATGTTAATTATTGAATTTTATTTATTTCTTTCTGCCATTAATGAATATAATTATACCACATTAATTTACAATTATTTATCTAACTTAAGTAAAAATTACTAACCGGTTCATACTAATAATCATAAAATTTTACAATAATCATAAATTTTGAATAGCAATGTCAGAGACACTTATATACTTTCAAATACATGACAAAGAAACATATTTTTACATAGAATTTTGATATATGGTTGTGATTAAGGTATTAAATGTTTAATCTTATTATTGGAACTTAAAATCTGTAATGAGAGATATTAGGAATAATTCTTTAATTTATTAATTATTTTAACCTACTATTGAAAAATAAACTATGGAAATGAGTAAACCTATAATAAGTTTTTTACATTAATTGATGTTGTTGAATGATTTTAATCATACTTATATTGACATTATTGCAAGTAATTATATCATAATTAACTTATGATTATTTAAGTAACTTTCGTACATGTAGCTTGATTTTCTTTTCATGCTGATGAATATAATAAAATAAAAAATGATTGTTAAGTGTTATAAAAAAGTAAAAATGTGTTCTTAAGTTATTAAATATTTCACCTTCTTATTATGCAAATTAAATTATGAGAATTACAATATTAGTAATAAAATTTTCTTATGTTAATTATTGAATTTTATTTAAATCTTTTTTCCATTAATAATTATAATTATACCACATTAATTTACAATTATTTATCTAACTTAAGTGCAAATTACTAACTGATTTATACTAATAATCATAAAATTTGAACAGTAGTGTCAGAGACACTTATATACTTTGAAAGACATGATAAAGAAACAACAAATACAATTACCATGATATGAAAATATTAAAAATTTCCAATGCAAATGAAAATTGCTACACAGATTTTTAATGATATGAAAATATTAAACATGTCCAACGCAAGTGAAAATTGTTAGACAGGTGTCTTAAAATATTTCAAAAAAACCACATGGAATATTTTTATACCTCAGATATTATTTCTCCGTTTCAGTTTGCAAAATTGAAATCAATAGCCACGATATCTTTTTGCCATTAATAAATATAATTATACCATATTAATTTACAATTATTTATCTAACTTAAGTATAAATTACTAGCCAATTCATACCAATAATCATAAAATTTTCCAATAATCATAAAATTTGAACAGCTATGTCAGACACACTTATATACTTTGAGAGACATGACAAAGAAACAATAAATAAAATTACCGTGATATGAAAATATTAAACATTTCCAACGCAAATGAAAATTATTACAAAATTTTTTAATGATATGAAAATATTGAACATTTCCAACGCAAGTGAAAATTGTTAGACAATTTTTTCAAAATATTTCACAAAAACGACATGGAATATTTTTATACCTTAGAGATTATTTGCCCGTTCCAATTTATAAAACTAAAATCAATAGCCAAGATATCTTACCTACATGCAAGATTAGTATTTATTAAAACAGAAAAGATTGAAGCAACTAATTAAGTTTAGATGAAGATATATACCTCGGTGACCATGAATTAAGCTCAGCGTTTGGATATACCACGAACAGTGACATAAGAACAAAAAATCAAATTTAATTAAGTAAAATATTTATAATATATATACCACGAGCCGTGAAAATAGAATTGTTTTACAATTGAAGGAAAATAATTTCTTTCAATATTCGAACCAGATATTATTCAATTTCAGGTATATGTATGAAATTATAATAACTCTCATTTAGTTCGACCTCGTTTTGTTTTAAAGAATCATTTCAATAAGCACTTTTGAATTACAACAACTGAGAAACTATTACGTCGTACTATGAAAGGATGGATCTACGCATCCGTAAAACTTACAATATAATAAGAATTTTGTTTTTGAGATTATCTACAGTGATAATGGATTTGTAATAGATAAAATCTTACCTACAAACAACATGGTTGCATATATCAGTATATGGGAAACCTGCAAATATTTCATAAGCAACTAATAAATATTAATGAACAAAATTATGTAAGCAAAATCTGTAGAAGTTAAGCCAAAAGAATATGTAATCAGAAAATAAGAAAAGGAAGGTGTAAAAATACCTACCTAATTCGTGAATGTTTATTTTCATAAAACTTCAACTGTGCAGAAGAATGAACTAATCTTCAATTTGTTGAAAGGAAATTGTTGTTTATAAATGGAAATTTGAATGAAATGGTGTTGAATGATAGGGACGGAACAAAGGAGAAGATTGCAGGTCATAAATTATCTCGAGTGTTGTGGAAGAGTCTACAATGGAGAGACTTTTCTCTCCATGGCCGCTCAAGAAGATTGCAACGGCATACTAGCTTTTATGTTTTGATGATCTATAGAGTTTATAGTTAGGGTTAATACAATCAACTGGCGAGATTGTGTTTTATTTAGAAATGAACGGTCCTAATTCTATGATGAAGTCGGTACAATGGCAATGGTATAGATTTAAGTCGTATAAAATTGATGGCTTTTATTAAGTTGATGATTTTCCGACAATATGGACGGTCATGATTAGTTTTGCATTCAAAATCAAGGGTCGTGACGGGGGCATATGTATTGATAAAGTGGAAAGGACAGACGTCCTTTCTGCATTTTTAATCAATAGTCGTAAATCGACCCGTATAAAATCAGCGGCTACGATTTTCTCGATTTTTGTTTGTCGGACTGTAGAAATCAGTAGGAACGGACGGTGGATTTACAATGAAGCCATTGAATGGCCAGGATTAGACGAAATTGTGTTTATTTAGTCGATCCGTGCCACACTATACGAATGGCTACGATTGAATGTCATTGGAAATCAATGGTCCAGATGAACCAATGTTGTTGATAAAGGAAGAGAGACGGGCGTTGTTTTTTCTGCCGAAATCAATGATGCATATTAAGGTCGTACATTATCAACGTCCTTTCTTCTCCCGGAATCAACGATCCATATTAAGGGCGTCATTTAAAATATGTAAATTAATGTGTTACTAATAGTTTATCTTTATGTTAATTAATGAATCATAAATGACCATTCGTTGACATTATTAAACTTAGATTTAAGTATATGTAATAAGTAGTGATTAAGGTGTTAATAAACATAAATTTAAGTATAGGTAAAAAATTGGTTTGAATGCCTTTTATCTACTGAAGTATGGCAGCGCATTCTAAAATGGATGGGGATTACTAGGAAAGGAAGATGTTTAAATAAGGAACTCAGATGGATGCATACACATAACAGGGGGAAACACTGGCGTAAGAAATGGCTTAGAGCCTCCATTTGTGCTACTGTTTATGAAATATGGACTGAAAGAAATCTCATAATCTTCTCCAGCAAATCCCGATCCGTCTCTCAAATTGTCCACTCAATCCAATTCAACACCTCCTGCAGGATTCTCACCTCTTGTCCTAAGGATCAAAACAGCCTGTACCAAGCTCTATTGAATTAGCTCAGTTTTTACTTTCTTGTTATCTCTAGCTTATAGTTCCCTTTCTTGTCTTGTTTAGAGGTTTGTCCTCATGGCTCAGCATGGATTGTAAATTTTTCCTATTCCTTCCCCATTGTGGATGAATAACATGTCTCTACTAACTTTCTTCAAAAAAAAAAAAAAAAAAATTGACTATTAAGTGTGTTATAAAAAAGTAAAAATGTATTTTTAAGTTATTAATTATTTCACCTTATTATTGAAATCTAAAATATGTAAATGTAAATACTATTAAAATTATTTTTTGATGACCTTTAATTTAATCACATTATTGATGGTATTAATTAAATTTAATATTATTGATTTAATAGTTAAATTTAATTGTATTTATTATTATATTATGGAATCTTATTATAACAAAATTAATTTACAATTATTTATCTAACTTAAGTACATGCATTTTTAATTTCTTTTCATGTTCCGAAATATAATCAAATAAAAAATGAATATCAAGGGTCATATACAAAATTAAAAATTAGTTCTTGAGTTATTAATTATTTCACCTTAGTATTAACAATTAAAATATGTAAAATAAAATTTTAGTAATTAGTTTTTCTTATATTAATTAATGCATTTTATTACAATTTTATTGACATTAATAAGCTTAATTATAACAATTTAATTTACAATTATTTATCTCACTTGAGTACATGTATTTTGAATTTGTTTTCATGTTGAAAAATATAATAAAATCAAAAATGACTATCAAGTGTCCTATAAAAAATTCAAAAATAAATTTTAAGTTATTAAATTTTTCATTGATCTGAGCAGAATAAAAATACGTAAATTAAAATATTTTTAATAGAATTTCTTTTATATTCATGGACGTTAAATAATTAATTTAATCACATTTATATTGACATTATTGAATCTAATTAAGCCACAACTAATATACAATTATTTAACTTACTTAAGTAATGTATTTTCAATTTTTTTCATGTTGAGAAATATAAAAAAAACAAAAATGACTATCAAGTGTTTGATAAAATCCTGGAAAAATAATTTTTAATTTATTATTTACTTTACCTTATTATTGAAAATTAGAATATTTTCTCTTATATTGATTTATTTTAAATGATGATTTTAACCATAATTACATTGAAATAAATAAAAATTATTATAACTCAATTAATTTACAATTATTTATCTAACTTAAGTATATGTATTTTAAACTTTTGTTCATATTGATAAATATAATAAAATCATAAATGAATATCAAGTGTCTTGTAAAAATTGGAAATTAATTTTAATTTATTAATTAATTTAGTTTATTATTCATTATTCAAATATGCAAATTAAAGTATTATGAATTTTTTTTTATATTTAATGATGTTAATTATTTAATTTAATCGCTTTTTTGTTGACATTATTGAACCTAACTATACCACAACTAATTTATAAATATGTATCTAAATTAAGTACATGTATTTTGAGCATAAAGTTTAGCATATATTACTAACATAATAATTTTACTTAATTACATTCATTTTTAATATTTTTGTACATGTATTTTGAATTTCTTTTCATGTTAAGAAATATAATAAAATAAAAAATGAATATCAAGTGTTTTATACAAAATTAAAAAAAAATTAAGTTATTAATTATTTCCTCTTATTATTAATAATTAAAATATGTAAAATAAAATATTAGTAATTAATTTTTCTTATATTACTTAATATATTTTATTACAATTTTATTGACATTAATAAGCATAATTATATGACATAAATTTCCAATTATTTATCTAACTTGAGTACATGTATTTTGAATTGTTTTTCATCTTGATAAATGTAATAAAATCAAAATTGACTATTGAGTGTGTTATAAAAAAGTAAAAATGTATTTTTAAGTTATTAATTATTTCACCTTATTATTGAAATATAAAATATGTAAATGTAAATACTATTAAAAAAAATTTATATGACATTCAATTTAATCACATTATTGATGTTAATAATTACATTTAATATTAATTATGTTAATAATTAAATCTATACATATTTATTATGATATTATGGAATCTTATTATAACAAAATTAATTTACGAGAAATCCTCCAAAATTATTGCATGAGCTATTATTTTTATGTAATGATAGAAGAAAACAATACCTCCAAAATATCCGATCTTACAATAATATGTTTTATTTCACATCTATGGGAAGGAAAGTTGATAGGAGTTTGAACAATGGAAACTCTCCTCCAATATTTAGATTACATGGCCAAAATTATCATCTTATGGGAAGCTTATTGCCACCTGAAGGTTCGGTGCCTAAATTTGCTCAATTTTACATTTATGACACGGAGAATGAACTTCAGAATAGAGTGAATTCTGTTAGGTGAGTTGTATAACTACCATTTCTCATTTCTCATTGATTATTGATTATTCATATTTGAAGTAAAATCCTCTAATAATATGTTACAACTATATTTGGTATAGGGGAAATGAAATCTTGCACAACCTTCATAAATAAATAGTTTATGACCTAAAGAAGATGCTTGATGAGAATAATGTGTTTGTCAAATCATTTAGAATGGTTAGAGAAAAAATTGAAAAAGAAAGTTGTTTATTTGTAAAGGTGAAGTTGATTGGAAGAAGGATTGGTGATGGAAGAAGGTATAATCTACCTACTGCTTCTGAAGTGGTTGGATTAATTGTTGGTGACTTTGATGCATCTTTAGGTGATAGAGATATTTTGGTTGAAACTAAAACCAGTTTGCTAAAATGCATTAACCAACTTCATGCTTCATATTTTGGGCTACAATATCCTCTACTCTTTCCATATAGTGAAGATGGTTATAGAGAAGATATCCCATTAACCTGTCATCAAGGAAGTAAGCAGAGTGGTCTAATCAATATTAGCACAAGAGAATATTTTTGTTATCGTCTTCATGAAAGAGAGTCTAAGTTATCTGTTATACTGTCTTCTATGAAGATTCTGCAATAATTTATTGTTGATGCATATACCATGGTTGAGACTTCTAGATTGACATACATTAAGTTACATCAAAAACAATTGCGTTGTGAATTATATAGTGGAATAGCAGATGCAATATTGAGGGTGAGACAGATCCATCCACACAAGGAAAATGAGTTATTTTGCCATCATCATCTACCAGTGATGCTAGATATATAATCCAGAACTATCAAGATGCCATGGCGATTTGTAGATGGGTTGGTTATCCTGACCTTTTCATCACATTTACTTGCAATATGAAATGGTCGAAAATAGTTTGTTATATTGATCAAAGAGGTCTCAAGGCTGATGATCACCTAAACATTATTAGTAGTGTTTTTAAATTGAAGTCGCAATGTCTTATTAAAGATATTCAAAAGAAAAAAAATATTCGAAACGGTTAAATCAAGTAAGATTTTGGTTTTGATTTTTCACTTTTATTTCACATTAAATTGTGTTTGGCTTTGTTGACATACTGATATTTGTTTTTTGAATTACAGTTATATATAGAGTTGAATTCTAGAAGCGTGGCTTGCCACATGCTCATATATTATTATTTCTTGCATTGTAAGACAAGTATCCAACGACCAAGGATATTGATAAGATTATTTCAGTAGAAATTCCAGATAATAACATTGATCCAGCATATTACAAAGCAGTTCAAGAATATATGGTACATGGACCATGTGGTTCTACTAGAAGGAACTTGCCTTGCATATCAGATGGTCATTATACTAAGCATTTTCCCAAGAAATTCATTGAAACAACAACTGTTGATTATGATGGATATCCTATGTATAGGCGACGAGATAATGGGGTAATAATGGAGAAGAATGGAGTTCCCCTTGATAATAGATTTATTGTTCCTCACAATCATTATTTATTGCTAAAGTATAGTGCTCATCTTAATGTTGAGTAGTGTAATCAGTCACGCTCTATCAAGTATTTATTTAAATATGTCAATAAAGGCCATGATCGTGTTACTGCCTCCTTCTATGAAAGTACAATGATAGATGAAGTAGCCAATAATGCAGACAAAGTTCATATGTATTATAATTGTAGATATATATAATCATGTGAGGCATCATGGAGGATATTCAAATATGATATTCAATTTAGGGATCCACCGGTGGAAAGGTTAGGCTTTTATCTTCCAAATCAACAAAGTGCTATTTTCTCTGACTCTGATCGAATTGATGATGTTGTGGATCAGTTATCAGTTAAACATAGCATGTTTATGGATTGGATGAAGGCAAATGAAAAATATCCACAAGCAAGGGAATTAACATATGTATAATTTCCAACAAAATTCATTTAGGATAAGTATAATAGAGAGTGGAGACTGAGGTAAAAGAGGTTCTCAATTGGACGTATTTTCTATGTCTCTCTCGGTACTGGTGACTTATAATATTTAAGATGTCTTCTTAATGTTGTTCATGGACCTCGAAGTTATGATGAAATAAGATGCATTAACGGTGAACAACATTCATCATACTGTGATACTTGCCATGCCTTGAGTTTGTTAGATGATGATAAAGAATGCATTGATGGTATTATTAAGGCAAGTCATTGGGCTTCTACATCTTCTTTAAGAAAATTATTTGCCACATTATTGGCATCAGAGTCACTTATAAGGCCAAAACTTGTTTAAGATAATTGTTGGATATACTTGACCGATGACATTTTATACAAATAACGTTTACGGTTACATCACAAAGGTAACTTTATTTATTCATCAAACTCTTATTATCTATAATTTTGAATTATAACTTTACAATATAAATATTACATATTTATAATATTCTTAAATTATTTTGTAGAAATTCATTTGGAAGTTGATGACATCAAAATTTATGGGTTGGTAGACATTAAAATTATGTTGCAAAAAAGTGGTAAAAGCTTACGAGATTTTGAATCAATACCATTCCCATCAAATGAGTTTTTTAAAACAGTAGGAAATACATTGATGTGTGACGAAATGTGTTATGATCGATCAAAATTAAAAGAACTCAACAACTTCTATCTAGTATGACCTTGGAACAGCGACACGTGTATGGCACCGTAATGGAGGCAACCAAGTCTCACGCAAGTGGATTGTTCTATATTTACGGTTACGGAGGTACAGGAAAGACATTTATATGGAGGACTTTATCAGCAACTATAAGATTTGAAGGAGATATTGTGTTAAATGTGTCATCAAGTGGAATTTCTTCTCTTTTATTACCAGGCAGAAGGACAACTCATTCTCGATTCAAAATACCTATAAATTCGAATGAAGATTTAACATGTAGCATTAAACAAGGTAGTCCATTGGCTGAGTTGATTATAAGGTGTAAAATAATTATTTAAGATGAAGCACCAATGATGTATAGGTATTTCTTTGAAGCCTTGGATAAAACCATGAGAGATATTTTATGATTCGCCAATGACTTAAGCCTAGAGAAGCTATTCGGAGGTAAGACAATTGTTCTAGGTGGAGATTTTAGACAAATACTACCAATAATTCCTAAAGGTAGTAGATAAGACATTATTCATGCAACTGTGAATTCTTTGTACTTATGGAGATTTTGTAAGGTCTTATGTTTAACAAAAAACATGAGGTTACAAAAACTAAACTCGGTTGATGAATGTTCTGAATTGAAGCAATTTTCAGAATGGATTGCAAGCATAGGAGATGAAACAATTGGAGGGAGTAATGATGGTCATGCAACATTAGAAATTCCATATGATCTTTTAATAAAACATTTTGAAGACCCAATTGCAGCTATTGTGGAAAGCACTTATTCGGACTACAATAAAAATATCACTGATGATGCTTATTTTGAATGAAGATCTATACTAGCACCAACTCTTGATATTATTGATTCCATCAATGAATACATGTTATTAATTAACTTTGGTGAAGAAAAAATATATCAGTTTTGATACAACATGCAAATCAAATGCAAATAACGATTTATTACAAGATCTACACACTCCATAATTTATAAATGGAATTAAGTGTTCGGGTGTATCAAACCATGTGTTGAATTTGAAGGTAGGTACACTAGTTATATTGTTACGTAATATTGATCATTCAATTGCTCTATGCAACGGTACTAGGATGATCATCAAACGGCTTGGATCACGTGTCTTGGAAGAAAGGATTTTAGGTGGAAATAATGCTGGTCATCAAGTATTATTACCAAGAATGTCTTGAACGACATCTGACTCAAGATTTCCTTTCAAGTTTAATTGAAGAAAATTTCCCCTAATCGTATCATATTCCATGACAATCAACAAAAGTCAAAGACAATCTCTTAGTAATGTTGGTATGTTTTTAAAAAAAAAAACCAGTATTTTATCATGGTCAATTATATGTTATGGTTTCTCGAGTCACAAATCGTAGAGGTTTAAAATTTTTGATATGTGATGATGATCTTCATCAATACAACAACCAATGTTGTATTTAAGGAAGTGTTCGAAAAGATTTGATCATGTAATTTTACCAGTTATATATAAATACTTGATCTCAAATACTTTAAATTCGCATTGAATGTTCAAGTATTACGTTAAATTTTTATTTCCAAATCAATACATGTTTAATATACGTCATTTAGTATTATCTTCGTGCATCACATCGTGAAAATCTAGTTTTGATAATATAGAAGGTAATTTGGTAATTATAATAACAGAGAAGGGCAATTTGGTAATTTAAAAGACTAAAGGGTAATTTGGTAATTTTGAAAATGGAGAAGGGTAATTTAGTAATTGTTATAATATAGAAGGGCAATTTGGTAATTTAATCGACTAAAGGGTAATTTGGTAATTATGATAATGGAGAAGGGTAATTTGGTAATTATGATAATGAAAAAGGGTAATTTGGTAATTTGACCAACTAAAGGGCAATTTGTTAATTATAATAAAGGAAAATGGCAAATTGGTAATCTAACCAACCAAATGAAAATTTTATTAAGTGTAACAATTATGAAGGATAGTTGGTGACCCAATAAGTATAGGAGATAACTTAGTAACCTAATACAATACCCCGTTCTTAGAAACGTTAATTATAAATTAATAATCGTATTATTAGTTATAATTATTTTTTTATGAGATTGAATATTAAAAGTGCTATTATTATTCGTATTATTACGACGGTTTAGATATAAAAATAATCAGGTTAAAATGTTGATAGAAATCAGCTATTTATTTTAATCTTAGTTTTTATCCGTAAATCTTATCCGATGTATTTTATTAATAGCCACGACTCGTAACCCGAAATAAATTCCTAAAATTTATTTTCAATTATTTTATCTTTCTCGTTTTATTTAAATATATCTTAGATCGGATTATTTTTCTCCGAATTATTTTTCTACCTAATATCTTTATTTATCTTAATTGAATTTAAAATATATTTATAAAATATATTTTCTTCTCTCTCTCTCTCTCTGCCATTTGCTATCCCTTCCCTGAAAATATGATACTCTCCCTATCTCCCTCACTTTCTTACTTTACTCCACCTCCGGCATTTATACACATATACACATGCTACTCTCCCGTACACTCCACCCAAACATCCCCCAACCCACTGGTTCCTCCTATCCCGCTCCTATTTTCTCTCGCCACCCCCTAGCAGCACCCATCCCGTCACCATCCTACCAGCTCCCTTCTCCCCTGCATCCATTTCCCAGCCCTTCCCCCTCTATTCCATATGTCTCTCCCTCTGTTTTGTTGCCTTCCCAGCCTTCGCACCCATCGTGCAGCCTCATCCTTGACCAGCACCACGACCGAATCAACCGACCACCACCACTGCACCACCACTTCCCGACCAACCAGCACACCACTCCACCCACCAAACCCAACAGCCCCCGACCTCCCCTGCGAAACCCGTCATCCAGCTCCCTGACCACCCCCGCACCATCACCACCACCGCAGCCTCTACACCACTACTCCCCGACCAACCCCTATGTAGCCACCCTCTCCTACAGCTCCCATTCTCCAACCTCCCTGCCACCTCCCCCCTTCATCCCTGCAGCACCAACCACCACCGGTCTCCACCCCATCGGCTGCCACCCTTTCTTTCCCTACCTCACCCTGCCAACCGTCTCACCTAGCCAACCTCCCCGCCACCCTCTCATTTTTGCTCGTGCAAGCTCACGCTGCATGTGCAGTGTGAGTGAATTTTTTTCTCCCATGAATTTTTGGTAGCAATATTAAATATAATGGTATTTTGGTAACTTCAGAAAAATAGATATTTTTTATATTATAATTATTGTTTTATCTTATAGATATTAATTTTGTATTTGTGGTATTATTTTTAGGTACAAAAGTTTAATTAGCAGGACCATATAAATTTTAGTGGATACCGCTAATTTAATATTTTTCCTGGAATTTAGGTAACCGTTATACTCTACTAAAATGATAAATATTGCGTGATAGCACATTACGATTTTTGGTGTATGAAATATGTTAAGCATGATTTATTTTGATATAATTATGTATTAATTATTATTATTATTATGAAAATGGATAAAAATGAGCATGTTATCTAATATAAAATATTCCGGGTACGAAAGTATGATTTAAAATAACTCTAATGACGAAAAAGTATTTTGTATGATAATTATGTGTAAAATAATAGGTTGAGCATGCTTAGATGTAATTATGGAATAATTATTATGAATGTGTGTGCCCTAGGGGAAATTTAGTTATTTTTTTTGCATTATGATATTTATCTTGAAAATCATGTCTAACATGTATTACCTATTGTTCATTATGCAATCATGTATTTTGTACGTTTTAAAAGTATATGATAATGTTTCATATGCAGAAATCTGTGTAAGGGCAAAATGTTATTTTGACATAAATGGTAATTTAAATTCTATAATAAATAATTATATTATTTTGTTTTAATCTTTTCATGATAGATTAATAAATAAAATGGATTTACTATTTAAATGAATGATAATCTGATAATTATTGGCCTCAAGGGCATTTTGGTCATTTTTGGCCTAGTGCGCCCAATTGTGAATAATTGAACATAGGATGGCCTTAAACTTTTTATAGGATGACCTTAGTATTGACTTTGACTTTGTTTTATACCGTTGACTTGGATAGTTGGAAATAAAGAAAAAATGAATAAGTATGGAAATGAGAATAAATGTGTAATGTGTGTTATCTATGATCACCTTATAAAAATACTAATACGTAAAGTGGAATAGCTCGAGTTTAGGAATGGTTTTTCTCTAGGGGTAGCTATCCTAGAGACGAGGTAGGAGTCCTCGATATGTTTGGGTTTCTGGTGTGCCGGTTGTGCCCCAGTGAGGCCCTAGTCTACTCTATAGGTGACCTACGGGCCCTATAGGGATTATCGATACTTAAGGATTAGGTGTCCAAGGTGAGGAGGGTACTGTGTGTCTTGTGCATCAGTATGACCAGAGTGTTGTTATGCCTCTAGGTTGGATGGTTGGAGGGTATCGTGTTGCCTTGTGCGCCGATATGACGGGTGAACTATTATGTCTCTAGGTTATTATTGTATCCCTCTCGAGTAAATAAAAATGGAAATGATATGATTGGAAAAATTATTATTGGATATTGGATTGGTTTGGTAGTAGTCATTGTGCCTACTTATAGTTGTGGGTAGTAGTCGTTGTGCCTACTTGTGGTTTCTGTAGCAGCCGTTGTGCCTACCTATGGTTTCGGTAGCAGCCGTTATGCCTACCTGTGGTTTCGGGGTAGCAACCTTTGTGCCTACCTGTGTTGGTATTATGTTTGTGAATATACATGTGATATGATGGATTTCATTATACCACACCTGTAAGTAAGCCTGTGATGTTATGCATTTTATTATGCTAGACCTGTAAGTATACCTGTGAGGTTATGGATGTTATTATACTGTACTTGTAAGTATACATATGAATTATATCATACTTGTAAGTATACCTGTGACGTCATGTATTTGGTTATTATATATACCTATAAGTATACCTGTGACGTTATGTATATTATTATCTTGTATCTGTAAGTATACCTATGAGGTTATGGATATTATTATACTGTACATGTAAGTATACCTGTGACGTTATATATTTGGTTATTATACAGTATCTGTAAGTATACCTATGAGGTTATGAATGTTATTATACTGTACATGTAAGTATACCTATGACGTTATGTATTTGGTTATGATGCTATACCTGTAAGTATACCTGTGACGTATGGATTTTATTATACTGTACCTGTAAGTATATCTGTGATGTTCTGTAATTAGTTAGGGTTAATGCTGAGACATGAATTACACTGTTAATGTTATAATTGTGGTGTAGAGTGGGTTTTGATTATTGTTTCAGAAATCATCTTGGGATGCTTTGTTGATAAGTGTTATTATATTCTAAATAGGCACGCATGAACAGTAGGTAGTTTAGTGACTATTGCTTATCTGTTATAATTATTATGTTGGATCGTCTCATGTATATCTTAATGTTTATACCATGTATTGTCATGATGCCTTATGGTTATTGTATTAGGGTTTTCTTCTAATCATACTTCAGATAGTATCTCTGGGTTGTCCATTTGGTAAGTTCGGCTATTTCAGAAGAGTGAATATGAGTAGTCTGTGACCAAGATGGAGTTTGATTATCTGAATAACTACCGTATCTCAATCCTTGTATGTTTATGTATATGTCTTATACAATGTTAACGGTATACCTTGCATGTGTTCCATGTTGTTTATCATATTAGTTTGGTATAAAAGGTTACTCAGTACCATAGTACTGAAGGGTTCATTTTCGTGGGCCCCGGCTTATTCAATGGGCAGTGGACTTTGCAAGTCAGTTCCTAAGTCCAGTTGAAAGCTGTCAGTAGGTTTTGAGAGCGTAGGAATATCCGGTGTCCCTTCTGTTATCCGGTCTCCAATTGTTTTGGACTTTTATATCCTCCTGTAATTTTTCTATTAAGTTTTGGTAGACTGCTTATGTTACTTTTAACTAGTATTGTACTCATCTATTACTCTCTGTATCTTGACTTTTTTCATCATGTTATTTGAGTAAAGAAATGTTTTAGCCTTAACACTTAGTATAAGAATGGTAGCGGATGCTAGACTTATACTGAGTGTGGCGGTAACACCCATTGATTTTGTATTTAATGCTTCCACAAAAACAAAAATTTTTAGCAGTAAAAATGGGGGTGTTAAACCTAAATCGAGTAAGGGGTAATTTGGTAATTATGCAACAAGGAGGGTAATATGGTAATTTGTAAAGTAAGGAAAGGATGACTTAGCAATTATATAAGTAAGGAGTAAATGAGTAATTTGTATCTAATAGGTCGTTATGATAGTGGAATTTTGTAATATGACTCAAGTAATACTGAATAACAAGATAAGAGTATTTGACAATTAGTAAATATCATGAGAACGAATCCTATATCAGAATTGGATGAGATTATAATGGCCTTAATGATTCCTCTATGTTACCTTGGATAACTGTTTGGATAAGAAATATCTAATGATATCAGAATGATTAAAAGTGAATAAGTATCTGATTATGGTGCTTTTGTGATCACCTTAATTAATATACTAATACTTAAAGTGAAAAACCTCAAGATCGAGAATGGTGGCTCTTTAGGGATCGCTACCCTAAGGACGTAGTTTAGCCCACGGTTATTCTGGTATTTGTTGGTTTACCTTTGTGCCCCAGCCAAGCCCTATATCTTACTCTATCTAGCTCTATGGACCTATTTAGAGGGTATGCATTCATATGGATTAGGTGTCCTTGTCGGTAGAGTACTAATTTAACTTTATACACCAGTATAACCAGGGTACATTTGCGTCCCTGGGTTAATAGTTGAAGGGTATTGAGTAGCTCATATGCACCAATGCAACTGGTGTACCTTTGTGTCCCGGGATCTTAATCTCCCTATCAAGGCAAATAAATAGAATTGTTGTGATGATTAAAAAGGAAAAACACTAAGTGTGAAAGTGAAAAACTAATGAACCGGGGCCCGTTGAATTATATTATGAGTACCGATCCATCGGATATAATAGTGGCCCAGGAACATTTTGCCCTGGATGATGTTTATGAGTATTGATCCATCAGATATAATAGTGACCCAGGTGCATATTGCCCTGAATGATTTATATTTGCATATTGCCCTGAATAATTTATAGTTGTGAATAAATTATAGGAAAATACTAATCACTTATAGTGGAACACCATGTGTATGGGGGCCAGACCGATCCACCGGCAAATAATAGTGGCCAGAAGCATCCGCCCTGGAGACCGATCCACCAGCAATAATAGTGGTTAAAAGTGTGATGTCCTATATGTATTCTAGTCCACCGGCCATAATAGTGGAGTTCCCGCACTCACACGGATATTTATAATCCGATATGATTGATTAATGATTTACTAATGGGTTAAGGCCCAGAAGTATCGATTGTTCATTATGACCTATTAATATCTGATTGATTTGTTAAGTATGTGAATGTATGAATATGAATATTAAGTATTTACCTTTAATTATTTATATATGTAGTGTTGTATCATGTGTTGTATTGCGGGCCTACTATTAAGTGTGTTTTAAAAGGTTACTCAGTACCATAGTACTGAAGGATTCCATTTGTGGGGCCCCTGCCTATTCAATGGGTAGTGTCCCTTACAGTTCCTTTTCAGGTGCTATTCAAGTGGACTCTCGGGAAAGAGTGTAAGGAACTATCCGGAAAGTCCTAAGGTTGTCCTCTTTCCCTTTTAAATTCCTGATTTTAATGTATTTGTTGATTTGTAACCACTACTAGTGGATATTATTCTTGAAAATGGCTTACTACACTACTCTAATTTAAATATGTTTGAATTTTTCATAATTTTATTTTTCTCTTTTTGCCTTAACACTTGGTACTGGAACGGTAGGAGTGAACCAGTTTGGTATTAAGTGTGACGGTAATATTCCCAGAACTCACAGTTTTGTTATTCCACTTCCACTAATTAATTTAATAAAACGAATTTTTTCAGTAGTGAATTTTGAGGGTGTTACAACTTAGTATCAGAGGTGGTTTCAACTGCTTTTCTGATTTCAGACTTTTTAATCTGATACCATAAGTTAGTATCAAAGCTGGTTTTGACCGCTCTTTCAATTTCAAGCTTTTTAAGCCGATACCACAAGCTGATATCAGAGTCTGTTTCAACAACTCTTTCAATATTAAAGGATTTTTAAGAAGATACCACAGCCGGTATCTGATCTGGTTTCAATCGCTCTTGTAATTTTAGTCAATTTAAGTTAGTACCACAAGTTGATATCAGGTGTTTTCAGGAAACCTTTCTCGGCTTTTAATATTTTGAGGTTATACTACAAGTTAGTATCAAAGTATTTCACGTAAGTTTTTCAAGTTTGAATGATTCTTGTAAGGTTTTCCCCATATTTCTCTCTCATTTTGGAAAACCCAGATTAGTCTTAAGAGTTGGGTATGGGTAGATTAAGTGACCTCAGATTAGGTCACCTTACTTGAGAAAATGTCACCTTCCCTAACGAACTTCTATTTTACAACTAACTCAAAATGGACCGAGATAAGCGGGTCAACAATCTAGAGAGGGCGTTCGAAGTGCTCATGGGATTAGCTCAACGTTCCTCGGTACCTCAACCTCAAACCACTTTACATCTGACGAGTATTGGAGAGGATTGGCTCAATAGAGTTTTTTGTCATAGACCTCTGACCTACGACAGGAAAGAAGACCCCATGGTCCTAGAAAGCTAGATACAGGATTTCGACAGGACCTTCGAGGCACTCAACTACCCTGAGGAGTGAAAGATGAACATCGTGACGTAATTTATTCGAGGATCATCCGACACTTGGTGGGAAGACCTTCAAACCCAAGGAGGATGACCAGCATCTTGGGAAGACTTCAAGACTTCCATCCGTATGCGTTCTATATAGAAAGTCTCAAGAGGGATAAACTCAAAGAATTCATGGAGCTAAAATAGGGAAGCTTGTCGGTCTGAGAGTACTACGCGTGATTTATGGAGTTGCTGAGGTTCGCCCCCAGAATAGTAGCTAGTAAGCCTACAGTAGTTTCTCAATTCGAGCAAGGACTTCACTTCAACATCTGAAGTATGATGGGCGCCAACATTTTCCACGATCTGAGTATGATGTACGAGCAAGTATGATGGTCCATGAACAGGCCTCCTCCTAGGCAAGAGGAAGAACGAAGAGACTGAGTCAGGAGAAAGGAGTCATCATCCCAGTAGCAAGGTTTTGTGAACCCAACCTCAACCTCAGTCTAAATTTCGGCGTAAGAAGACTCAGAGTGCTCCCAGTGGCAAGGCTAGCAAGAGACTAGTATGGCACTATCATTGTCGTTGTTGTAGAAGAGATCATCCAAGCAAGTACTGTATGGGAAAGCTGGTTCAATGCCACGAATGTGAACAACTTGGGCACAGGAGCTACGAATGCTACAGCGCACCCTGTGAAGGAATCTAGAGGTCACGACAGTAACTATTAGTTCGGTAGAATCAAGCACTTGGAGTAACCCGTTCAACCTCGTTAATCTAAGTAGATGAGCAAGCTAACGGAAATTGAGGAGCGGCAAGCGGCAAATGGTGAGCAGGAAGTGGCGATTGGTGAGCATGAGCTGAGAGCTTAGATTAGAAGTGTGGGAACTAGGAAGAACTGGGAGTTTGGGAATGAGAAGAGCGACAGACAAGAGTGAAAAGTGAATTGAAGAGTCGAGCTCGAAGACCGAGACTCCAAGAGAATAGTTGCTTGATAAGTCTCTCAACAGTAAACCATCGAGACTTTCATTTACAATTTTACATTCATGGACTCACCGCCTCACTTGTCACCACTCGCCACAAGAGTTAGTAATTTAGTATTTAGTATTCCTTATTTAGTAAATATGAAATATTTAAATGACTTACATTAAACTATGTTACTAACATGCTATAATACTATCTATTTTTTTATTAATCAACTAACTAGCCTACTTAACTTATACTATCTAGTTTTTATTAATTAGCTATTACTTATTAGTTTAATAATATACTAATGTGTTGCTATTTTTTACATGCTACATCTATGAATTTTTTAAATAAAATATTAGTACTTAGTTTAGTAATGATATTATATTAATAATTAATTAAATTGATATATGTATAAATTTATACTTATAGTTATTATAATTTAAATTTATTGTTAATATATATAGTTATGTACACGTAGCCATGTACTATAATAAATTAATAATAGTTTATTATTAATAATTTTGTATGATTATTAAATAATAATTAGTTAAGTAATTTTAATATTAATTAAATTAGTACATGATTAAAATTAAATGATGGATAAAAGCAATTGTTATAGTATTAATTTATTATAAATTAGTATAAATATAATGATAATTTATTGCCAATAAATTTAATATTATAGATTAGGTACCCAAAAAATCAATTAATAATAATTTGAAAGTGGCTAAGAGGAGTGGTACTGTAGTAGTGTTCATTTAATACTAAAAAGAATTAGATACTTAAATACTTAGATTTAGTATATATAGTATTTTATTTATTTAACATATATACATAACAATTTGAGTGTGTTTGTATTATATTAAAAACTCATCATCACCTATATAATTCTATAAGTAATTACTTTTATAGTTCACTTACTAATTATAGTTACCCTACATATTTTTAGATAGTTACCCTACATATTTTTAGATATATCATCACTAAACATGTGTCGTCAAACAAATGGTGATGATAATACTAGTGGTTATAGTATGGTCAGAGATGCTGCATGAAATTTTGGAGAGTCTATGGATGGAATTCAGCAAAATATTAAGTGTATTTTTTGGGGCAAAGTTATTATTGGAAGAATTACATGACTAAAAGAACATTTAGGTCATGTGAAAGGAAATGTTGCAAAATGTGATCGGGTGTCAACTAGCGTACGAAGAAATATGGAACAAATGTTACAGAAAATGAAAAAAAATAAGCTGGAAAAAAAGAGAGAAGGGATGTTATTATTGAAGGAGAAATTACAAGAATAACACTTGGTGGTGATGAAGAAGAAGAAGAAGAAGAAGAAGAAGAAGAAGAAGAAGAAGAAGAAGAAGAAGAAGAAGAAGAAGAAGAAGAAGAAGAAGAAGAAGAAGAAGAAGAAGAAGAAGAAGAAGAAGAAGATGTTCAAGCTACTTTAAGGAGAAGTAGGTTTGAAGTGGATTTAGAATATGAACAAAACATGTATAGGACAAAACATCATGAATATTATCATGAAGGTGGAAGTAGTCACCAACAACCTTCTCGACCAATGGATTGCTCATCTATCTTAAATGTAAGAGGATGTCAGGGTTTATATGGGCATTCACCTTCATCGACTTTTGCTGAAGGATTAGCATCTATGAATGTTTCTTTGGAAAGAGAACATCAAACGAAGAAACGGACCAAAATCAATACAGATACAAAGGTGTATAAGAGTCTCAAAGGAAAGTTGAGAAAGGCATGGGGAAACTGGATTACTCATAATAAAGTGCAATTAAGTGTAATAGAATCCCCATTTACGAAGCCATTGATGATAGTTATTTGTGAAGTAGGAGATCGTATGCCACCACCCAGCGCTTATGATCTTTCAGAGGTATATCTAAAGGAAGAATATCAATCACTAAAGGAATGGATTTGTTCTTTGTCACCACAATGGAAGTAATGAGGAGTTACCATCATGTGTGATGGATGGATTGGGCCAAGTAATTAACTTTCTGATTTACTCAAAATGTGGGATAGTTTTCCATAAATCTGTTGATGCCACCCATGTTCCATCCAAGGATGCAGATTATTACTTTAGGCTGATGAAAAAGGTGGTTGAGGAAGTTGGTCCCGAGATAGTTGTACAAATCGTGACAGACAACAAAGCTGCAATCAAGGTAGGAAGAAAGAAATTGATGCAAGAGTTTCTATATCTATATTGGATAGCTTGTGCTGCTCATTGCATAGATCTTATATTGGCTGATATTTCATAGAAGAGTAACATTCATAAGATACTTGAAATGACTCAAAGCATCACTCAATTCATATACAGATATGATAAAGTGGTGGCCATGATGTTACAATTCACAAATGATCATCGGATTCTTCGACCTAGCATAACTAGATTCGCTACCAATTTTATTACGTTGGATAGTATTGTGAGGCATAAGCATAGTCTTAGAAACATGTTGGAGTCACAACAATGGAATCGCACCAAATATGGTCAAATGAATGATAATCACACAACCAAAGTTTGAGACATTATTCTCCAACTCATAGATGAAGGAAGAAAGTTCTGGACTAAGGCTAATGATGTTCTTAAGGTGCAAGAGCCTCTTGTAAAGGTTCTAACACTACCCCAAGAAGGGTTTTTAATAATGGTTATTTTATGGTTTTAATAACGGTTTTAAACCGTTATTGAACCACCCATTATTAAATCTTTAATAACAGTTTATAACCGTCATAAAAAATCTACAAAAAACCACAAATTTGTGCTTAAATTTCATATTTAATAACGGTTTTGAAGTAAAAATCGGTGTTCAAAACTAGGTTTCAATAACATTTTTCAAGTAAATCGTTATTAAAAATAAGGTTTTGATAATGGTTACAAAGTCAAAACTATTGTGGAAAATTAGGTTTTAATAACGGTTTTTACAAAAATTGTTGTTAAAATATGATCCAATTAGGGTTTCAGTCAATGATTATGCATTTATTAAACCTTAATATGTATTAAATGAGCATAAATTTGAGATTAAATGCACTGCTTTAATAATGGTTCTTAATGCAAACCGTTATTAAAACCTAAGTTTTTATTACAATTTTCATAAGAATCGTTATTAAAACTATATGATCCAATTAGGGTTTCGGTGATTGATTATACATTTATTAAACCCTAATACGTATTAAATGAGCATAAATTTGAGATTAAAACTATATGTTTTTTTTAATGTTTTTGTTGTTTTGTTCCTATCCACATACACGGTTGTATGTTCAAATATTTACTAAATCTACAATGTAAAACAACATAAATTCATATATCCATGCATGTCTTCCTCCCAAATGATACTCCATATTTTCAACTATGTCTGAATACACTATGCATACCGAGGAATGAAAATTAGTAGGCCTACCACAATTAGGTAGCTCTACACTCCAAAGTTAAAAGTTCATACATCATAGAAGAACAAAAGACATAGACGAAATATAAACCTGAATATGCATGTAGAATATAGATCCCTAACTAATACCGAATGAATGAGTGCACGTGCTTAGCCCATTGGTCTCTAACTTCATCAACTTCATCAACATTATATTGCTGACCTTGTGCATAGTTATCGGTGAAAAACTACAATGCCTAAATTTCGATTAATATATAGTTAGCACTTAAGTCAAGTACCAAATATATATGTCATGATTTATTAATGGAAAAATATGGAAAAGAAAACACAATTGCTTGGATCTATATTGACAGATCTATTCTGGACTATCAAATCCATTGCCCTACATACATAGTATCCACAGTCAAATAAATGAATTCAGTTATCTCTCTAACTATTAGATATTAATTTGAATTAAAACAAAATACAAAATAGTTGTCTTCCTACTTACCATGAAAGGCTCATATTGAAGATTCTTTGGGTTTGGGACACCATTCCCACCTCTCCTTTGATATGTCGTACGTAATGTCCTAATAAATAGAGTTGGATATACAATATTGTAAGTATATACACCTCAAATAATGAAAGTAGAATCTATATATAAATAAGCTAATAAAGTAAGAAGTGAAAAGTATACTAACATGTCGATAAATTTCTTCCCACCACGACGAGCAACTTCAAAAAGCACATTATAGGTTCGAAGGGAATCAAACACATAGACTTTATTAAGATCAGGTTGGACACGTACAAAACCTAATGTTCAGTTGCGAGGTGAGGAATGAGATAGAGCTTGTTGTGTCCCTCAATCAAAATACAATCTACTAAATAGTTTGTGTGCCTACCTTCTCTTATTGTAGTATTGTCAGCTATGTAGTATAGGCACATAAACACAATAGAGGACAGCATTTCCTCCATCGTAGCGTGACTAGCTACCACCCTATGGATGATAATAATAATAATGCATATTTATTAATATATAATAACTCATATAAGAGGTCATAAAAATTCTAATAGTACAAGAAGTACTAAAATCTCAAATATCAAATAATACCTACATGACATAGATGGCGACAATTGTGGTTGACATCCATTCTTGATTATAAATTTCTCTTATGTCAACTGTTGATACCATATAAGTAGCATCATCCCTCCCAACATACTCAGGACAACAATCAATGAAAATATAGCTGTCCCTAAGGTAGTTTTGGGCATAAAAATACAATAAAGCTATTGCTAGTGGAGGTTGGCTCTTCTTCGAAGAAAGAATCTTTTGTGGGGCAACTGATTTTTCAGATTTAGCTCTCTTTCTTTTAGCAGCGCCCTCTTTTGTGTTACTCATTCTACTAGTATCTTTCTTGGCAGTAATCTTATTTTGTGATTCCTTAATTAATAATAATAATATGAATTGAGCATATATATATATATATATAAGGTATAAACAGTGTAACTACTAAACAAGGTCTAATAAAGATATCGTATGTCATTACCTCTTCAGCAATGAGACGTATTTGATTCGCAGGCCAAGACACGAAGCTTCCATGAGCTTCTAGCACTATGGCTACCTCATCGCCCTCTTTATAACAAGGAAAGGGTGCACTGCCAATTATTGGAGTGTCAATACTGACCAGTCTTGTATTTAGGGCTAAGTTATACCCATGGACTATTTGCATTTGGGTATTGTGACTGATGCGTACCCTTCCTTTTGCAAAAGAATTGAAAGGTCATTCTCTAACAAGTCACATTTATTCAAACCCTAAAATAAAATATTATACATTATTAATTATTTATTACACTGAATACATTTAATAACAATTCATAGTTTCTAATGCTTACCTCGGGAAGAGAAGAAAGAAGTGCATCAGCTTCACAACTATCTCTAATGCTATTTACATTAGGTATGTGAAGCTGATCATGGTCGACTAAATCGGATGGCTTATACCCTTAAGATTTAATAAATGACAACTCTTGCTCCATTGTTTCCATCTGTTCAAATGCCATGTTTAATTTCCAGGTGAGGATGGTCACTTGAGCATTAGTGCTATGAAAACCACAAGATCAACCACATATGCTCGTTCTTGTAACACCTAATCCAAGACTCTTGTGTCTTCCAGGGTGTTCTACAATTCTTGTAGCCTAGGACACAATGTTATATTGGTGTACCCCCTCCTCACCATCTAACGTTTGAAGTTCATCCTGTAATGTATACAATATATGTAAACTTAGCTTATAGGAATAAGCATAATATAATAGTTTTCTAAAAGAAAACTAAGTAGGGTTCTAGATATCTACAAACTTACAATTTTGTGGCTGCAACATCTATATCTTCATTAATATATCCATCTTTTGTTGCTCTAGTCTTCTTCCATAATGTACCAATATTGATGGACGAGGTACATGATCCAAGTCTTGGGCTAGGAGCTATAAATCAAATAATATTCTTAATTAAGAATATTATTATAAAATTTGACATTTACATGTAAATATATAAATCAAAATCACATACCAACTCCTCTTCAAGGCCTACATAGCCTTTGCAAGCCATATTATGCCCGTATTTATTCTACTTCGCACTCTCTTTATTTTTGGCACTTTTTTCCTATGTTACAAGCCAAAACATAGTCATATGGTAATTTCAATATTAAGCATCATATTGGGATACAAAAAGTTTAATTGTTATCTAAAAAATACCTTAAAATCCCCCCATAAGATGATATGTACTAAATTGGTTCTAACTTGATCGATAAAACCATATTGTTTGGGTGGGTTCTGCCGTAGAGAACCATCACTCTTTTTGTACATTTTCCTACGAGCTAAGTATGACATAAATGTTCTTAGACGCTCCCCACAATGTCTAAGAAGTTATTTCTTCCTACTCTCCAAGACATTGAACACTCTCTGCAAAATAAGACATATAGATGTATACCGATGTTAATATATTAAAATTAATAACATTTAACATACAAAAATGATTACATGAAATAGCATATTTATCGTGATTTTCCTACCAATATGCTCCTTATGACCCTTTGGAACCTACTTCTAATTATTATAGGAGATAGGAACACGGTTACGGGTCACGAGTGAAATGTAGGTCAAGAACATGTCTGCGTAAGGGCCAATGAAAAGATTGTAAGTATTCTATCCCAACTCAACTAGTTCTCCTTTATTCTTCATGTCTGTGATGATTCTCATAATGGTAGGTCCTTTTTTCCCTTCTTTATCATTGTTGTCCCTATCAATATTTTTGTTGGCCATATCACTACAAAAAATCAATAAATAAATTATGTTAGAATGTTATGTATTAACCATAATATACCACTATATTATCGATACAATAAATATCCTATCAGGAAGGTTGAAAAAAGCATTTAAAAAAACCAGTAGACATATCATATGTTACAATAATATTACCCTCATTGCCTTCGTTTCCTTCTTTTTTTCCCCTTGTTTTAGGATTGGTTTTAGGATCTGATACATATATTACTTTAAGATGATCACCCCTAATATATATTTCCTCCTCATTAATTTTATTCTTATCATCATTCAATAATTGAGTTACTTGCGCAGCTGAGACACACTCTTTATTCCAATTAGCATCATCTTCATCATCACATTCTTTGGCATTTCTTTTCTTCATAGATAGTACCACAGACCATCTGTTATCAATAAGATCAGTGACATAGAATACTTGTATCGCTTTTCATGCTAAGATAAATGGGTCTTGTTTATGCTCTACCTTATTGAGATCTACTAATGTGAATCCATCTTCATATCTAACCCTATAGCTATTACCAACCCATATGTAGTCAAATACAGGGACTTTAAATATGGTGTAATCTAACTCCCATATATATTCAATCACACCATAATAATTCATATCTCCATAGGTTGGATTCTTGTCTTTCACACTAGCAACATGCATTACCTCAGCCACTAAAGTCACCCCACTATTATACATTGTGCTATTCTCATCTTGTTCTTTTGTATAAAAAGTATAACCGTTGATCACATAACTAGTATATGAAAAAACTTCATAACGAGGTTTCTGAGACAACCAATGCAGGGTTTTGGAAATTAAAGTAGGGGAATGTCCAATGAGTAGAATGATGCGATCTCTTATCTAATAGATAAAGGAAAGATTATGTTTATTGATAATCCATTTCTCAGTCTTTGATGGATTTTTAATCAATAAAGAAACCATATGTTTTTCAATGTATGGCTGAACATCATCACTATTGTGTAATATATATAGATGTGTTTTACAGAACATGTCAGGGTCTACACGCCCAAACTGTTTGCCCCTAATACCCTATCCTTCGATTTTTCCTGCATGTCGAGACTTAGGAATACCAAGAGCTTCAGCATTTGACAAGTACTTTGTGCAAAACTCAATTGGCGCTTCCACAAGGTAACTCTCAACAATACATCCTTCTGGCTGATATCGATTCTTCACACAACCTTTTATCAACTTCATAAACCGTTCAAAGGGATATATCCAGTGCCCATGAATAGGTCCTAGCATCTTTATCTCATAAACTAACTGAATAGTTAGATTTACCATAATGTCAAAGAAAGAGGGTGGAAAATACATTTCAAGCTGGTACAAAGTAATCGCAATCCCTCTTTGCAAGGCATCCAAACTATCGGGATGTATAACTTTAGAGCAGATGGCGTTAAAGAACCAACAAAGCCTCGTGATAATAATTCGAACACACTTTGGTAAAATTCTACGTATAGCTATTGGCAACAAGTGTTACATCAAAATATGACAATCATGAGACTTCATGTTTATTAATTTCAACTCTTTCATTGACACGAGCCTTCTGACATTTGAAGAATACCCTTCTAAAACCTTGACACTATGAAAGAATTAGTAAAATGAAATTTTCTCTTTTATAGAAAGAGTATGACACGCCGGTGGTAAATATGTTCTTCTTCCATTGTCTAGCAGTGCTAGTTCCTGTCTAACACCCATTTCTTCCATATCCATTCGAGTATTGATGTCATCTTAAGTCTTGTGTGGAACATTAAGTAAAGTACTAACAAGACTGTCATATATATTTTTTTCAATATGTATCACATCAAGGGCATGTCTCACGTACAAAGATTCCCAATAAGGAAGGTCAACGAATATTGACATCTTCTTCCACCCAACTGATGGAGGCTTATCTTTATTCTTCTTCCCAAACTTGACACTCAAATGTTTCATCTTCAGCCACACTTGTCAACCCGTCAACCGGATTGGTGCTTTCCCTTCTTCTTGAAAGCCATTATGTGCTTTTCTTTACCTATGATAATGATGATTATTCAGTAAAAACCTATGATGCCCAAGGAAGATTGTCTTCTAGCCATGTGTTAGCTGAAAAAATGAAGTATTCTCCTCACATATCGGACATGCATAATGGCCTTTCACACTATAACCTGACAAATTTCCATACGCCAGAAAATCATTTATATCATAAAATAACATTGCTCTCAAAGTGAAAGTTTCTTCACTATATGCATCAAATACGTCAACACCCATGTCCCACAAGAACTTCAAATTATCAATCAAAGGTGACAAATAAACATGAATATCATTCCCAGGTTGGTTTGGCCCCAAAATGAGTAAAGATGGCATCATATACTTGCATTTAATATAGAACCACGGAGGTACATTATATATAACTAAAATCAACGGCCATAAATTGTAGGTGCCTTGATTGTGTGGATTCATTCCATCAGTAGAAAGCGGAAGGTGCACATTTCTTGCTTCTTTACCGAATTCAAGGAACAAGCCATCAATCATCATCCATTGTTGAGAGTCAGATGGATGTCTAAGAAGCCTGCCATCTATCTTCTCATCAGCATGCCATCTTAGGTTCTTGGAATCTTCAATATCATTAAACATCTGTCTTAATCTTGGTATTATAGGAAAATACCATAACACCTTAGTGGGCACCTTGTTCTTCTGGTATCGTGGTACTTTGCATTCAGGATTAGGACAACTATCCAAAGATACATTGTTATTGTGATATAAAATATAATCATTAGGGCATGCATGTATCTTCTCATAACTCATGCCCATAGAGAATAGAACCTTCTTCGCTCCATAGGTACGATCAGGTAGAACGTTGTCATTAGGAAGCATATCCTTTACAAGTGACAATAATTCATTGAAACTCTTATCACTCCATCTATTACATGCTTTTAAGTTTTACAACCTTAAAGTAGCGGATAATCGAGTAAATGTCTTACAATCACCGTACAATGGTTTCTCTGAGTCATTCAATAACTTCTCAAAAATTTTTGGACAATCTAAAAAACTTTCCTCAACCTTTTGAGTCATCTCCTCTAATGATTGTCCATCATAGTTATCAAATGATAATCCACTACTATCCCTCCTAACAACGTCATTATCACATTTAGACTATGTTTCCCTATGCCATATCCAACAAGTATAACTTTTATCAATTCCATACACAAACAAATGATCTCTCAAATCATTAGCATTGACACATTAAATATAAGCACAGTTCAAACAAGGACAAACTATTCTACTAGAGTCCCGAGCATAGTAGTAAAAACCGGACCGAACCGGCCGGTTGAACCAGTAAACCCGCGAACCAGTGATAAAACCGGTTGAAAAGGTAGGCTAAACCATTTTTACAAAAAAACCGGGTGATATGGCAAAAACCGGCCGGTTTTTACAAAAACCGGGAACTGGCGGTTTTTTAAGGAACCGGTGTGGTTTTGTTTTTCACCAAAAATTACCCTTTCGCCCTCAAATTAATTATTTAGTGTGCTGTGTCTTAAGGGGTAAATATGTCTTTTGACCAAATAAATCCTAACCCTAAACCGAACCAAACAGAGCATTGCTGCTGCTGCCGTGCTGCGACCTGCGAGCCTGCTGCTGCCGTGCTGCGAGCCTGCTGCTGCCGTGCTGCGAGCCTGCTGCTGCGTTCCTCCTCAGTTCGTCTTCAGTCTTCACAGTTCGAAGTTCTTCGAACTTCAATTCATCTTCAACCTTGGAAATTAGCTTCGCACGACTGCCATTACTCATCTTCACTATTCCGTCGATTCAATACAAATCGGGCACTACTGCTTCGAGCCTGCTGCTGCGTTTGTCTTCACTGTTCGAACTTCGAACTTTAATTCATCTTCAAACTTGGAACTTTAATTACTCATCTTGTTCGTCTGCCATTTCTACTCTGCCATCTTCATATTGTTCCGTCGATTCAATACAAACCGGTGCCAATTTTCTTGACGCTGCTAATTGCAATTCGCAGCAGAATTCATTTTGCAGGTTATTATCTCGATTCTCCCATCATAATATGCTTAATTACTTGTTATTTTTTATTTCAATTTTAATTTTGTGGCTTCTGTTGTTTAGCTGAAATAATTTCGTTTTGAACTTCGGCAGACTCTGCCTGTTTGTTGAGGATCGATTGCCTGCTATCAATCGGTAAGGGGTAGGCAATTTTTCTGGTAAATATTTGATCTAGTGAATATTGTATTGACTATTGAGCATGTTATTTTTCTGCTGAATTCATTTTTCTGCTGTGAATGTGGTTCATAATGTATAAGCTGCTGCTGAATATTTGATCTGGAAGATGAGTTGGTGTGAATGTGGTTCATAATTTGCAGTCCAAGTAATTAAGAATGAAGTTGCAGGTTGCTACAAGTTACAATGTATAAGCATGTTATTATACTTTTCTGTAGTTCAGAACTTTCTGCTGCAGCAGCTATCCAATTATGACAAGTTACAATGTATAAGCATGTTATTATACAATGTATAAGCATGTTATTATACTTTTCTGTAGCTTAATTCTTATACCATATTTTATGACAAGTTCTTTTTTATTGTTCTGAAATAAAATTGCTAACTTGGATGATTAATTAGTAACTTCTAATTTCTTCTTTGTCCCTTAAAGATGTCTGCGGAGGCTAGTAATACCGGCTCTACGCCAAATTCTTCTCAAAGTACTTCTAGAGGAAAGAAGGATCCAGCATGGGGTCATTGTAGAGAAGTTGAGGATGCTAATATGAGAAAAAAGTTACAATGCTTATATTGTTCTAAGCTGCTTTCTGGGGGTGGAATCCAGCGTGTCAAACAACACTTAGCTGGTGTTAAAGGTCAGGTAGAGAGGTGTAAAAAAGTTCCTCCTGAAGTTGGTTTTGAAATGAACGAAAGTATTGAAGAGTTTGCTAGAAAAAAAAGAAAGACACAAGAGCTTTTAGCCGAAGATAACCCATATTGTTCGATGGACTTTCCTTCACACCAAGAGCCATGTTTGATACCTTCTCATATGGTAACTAGTAGTTTCAAATCAGGTGAGAAATTAAGGATTTTAGACAAGGGAAAACAAAAGACTATAGGGCATCATTTCATGCCAAGAACAACTCCAAGGGCACAACCAACACTAAAAAGTGTGTTACAAAGCAAAGATGCTGTTGAGAAAGTTGATGTTCTCATTTCTAAGTGGATGATTGATTCATGTATCCCATTTAATGCTGCAAATTCTAATTATTATCAATCTGTTATTGATGGTATAGCTCACATTGGTCCTGGTTATAAGGGACCAAATGTTCATGCTCTTCGCGGTTATTTGTTAATGAAAAATGTTGAAGAGGTGAATAATTATGTTGAGACTTTTCGTTCTCATTGGAAATAATGTGGTTGTACTATTATGGCAGATGGGTGGACAGACCAACATAATAGAACTTTAATTAACTTCTTAGTTTATTGTCCAAAGGGTACTGTGTTTTTAAAGTCTGTTGATGCTTCTGATGCTTCAAAAACTGCTGAACTATTGCATAAGTTATTTAGAGATATTGTTCTCTATGTTGGTGCTGAAAATGTTGTGCATATGGTGACTGATAATGCTGCAAATTATGTTGCTGCTGGAAGGTTGTTAGAGCATGAGTTTAAGTCACTTTATTGGTCTCCTTGTGCTGCACATTGTCTTAATTTGATGCTTAAAGATATGGGTAAGTTGGATGAGGTGGAAGACATTGTCAAGCATGCCTCAAAAATAACCAAGTATATCTATAATCATTGTTATGCATTGCATTTGATGAGAAAGTTCACGGAAGGAAGAGAGATTATTCGTCCAGCTCCTACTCGGTTTGCTACTAATTTTATTGCTTTGCAAAGCATTTTGACACATAAGAATGCTCTTAGGACGATGGTTGTGTCTAGGGAGTGGACCTCTTGTGCTTATGCTAAGGATAGGGAGGGTAAGAAGTCTATGGAGAATGTGTTGGATACCACATTTTGGAAGGAGTGTGCTATAATTGTGCAACTTACCGAACCTCTTATACGTGTTTTGCGATTGGTGGATAGTGGAGATAAACCATGTATGGGTTATTTGTATCAAGCATTTCACAAGGCTAAAGATGATATGGTTGCTAGATTTCATAGGAGAAAGAAAAGAGTAGAGCCTTATCTTCAAATTATTTCTTCTCGTTGGGATAATCAACTCTCAAGGAACTTACATGCAGCTGGTTATTGGTTTAATCCTCGTTTCCAGTACTCATCTGAATTTTCTCAACATCAAAATACTGTGTCTTCTGTTATTGATGTCATTGAGAGATATGCAAATGGAAATTTCACATTGAGGTCAAAATTAACGAGGGAGATGAGTTCTTTTAGAAAAGCAGAAGGTGATTTTGGAAGATGGTCTGCTGTACAAGATCGTTGTGTTTTTGCTCCAGGTATGATTTTGTTACTTATTTCAAGGTATTATCAAAATTTTATATCTATTTACATTTTTTTAGTTTGTTTGGTAAATTATTATAATGATTTTGTAGATGAATGGTGGGCATTATATGGATGTGGTGCTCCAAATCTACAAAAGCTTGCCATTCGTGTTTTAAGCCAGACTTGTAGTGCTTCTGGTTGTGAAAGAAATTGGAGCATATTTGAGCATATCCATTCGAAGAAAAGGAATAGACTTGAGCACCAAAGACTCAATGATTTAGTTTTTGTGCACTCTAACTTGAGATTGCAACAAAGGTGTGAATTTAATTTATTGTTGTCTTACTATTGTAAATCATGTGTAAAGTTATTTATTTTATATGATAATATTACTAAGCTTGTCTAATTTTGTTTTCTTTTGTGTAGAAATCGATTTAAGACAAGTTATGATCCAATTAATTTTGAAGAGTTTGATGCAATAGGATCTTGGATTCTTATGGATGAGCCATCTAATTTGAATAACGAAGAGCTTGAGTTGCTTAGAAATGAATTAGCTTCTGTCACTATTCAAGACAATCCTGGTGAAGGTACGAGGCTCATACCTTTTATAGCTTATATAAGTTGATATAATAATTTAAGTAATTATTCTTATTCCATTTTTGTAGACGTATTGGATGAAATTGACGGAAATGAAGATGATGAACTTGAAGGGGAGAGTGGAGATGATGATGATGAAGATAATCGCATGCATGAAAATGTCATTCCTATATTTTCTAATGTTGGAGATGATATAGATAATCTATAGGATTGTATGTAATCGAATTGTAACTTCTAAACTAATATGTTTTATTTTAAGTTATTTATGAATATGTAAGTGACTTGATGTTGAATTATGTTATTTTGTAATTGTATTTGATATGTAGGAGACTTTTAATATGGAATTATGTTACTTTATGATCTTATATGAATATGTAATGATCACTTTAATTGACTTTAATTATGTTATTTTGTAATATTAAGTATTAAATACTTAAACTATATTTTTAAACAAATACGGATAGATTTGACTTTAATTGAGTGAACCAGTTGAACCACTGGTCCGACCAGTTCGAACCACTGGTCCGACCACTAAACCAGTGAACCAGTAATCCGACCGGTTCGATGACCGGTTCGGTTTTTAAAACTATGGTCCCGAGCATGTTCAACTGCAAACTTGATGAAAAACTCCACACCTTCATTATATTCTCTAAACAGACGATTTACAGAAAACCATTTCTGATCCATAGTTTTTCAATCTAGATGTATCCCACGCGAAAGTAATTATTACATATCAATTGAATTATAAGTTTTATAATTCACAAATCGCTCATGCTTAGAAAGAATTAATCTCAAATGTGTCATGTTATTCTGTATATATATATATATCATGCTAACATGTTTCCAAAAAGATACTAATAATCAATTAAATTGCACATACTTAGAAAGAGTTCATATATATATATATATATATATATATACATACATTCATACATAACAAAATATTGTATAATGGTTCAAATTACAAAAGATATACATACTACAGGATTAAATCAATAGCAGCATTATATACATCAAAAGGTTGCTACAGCCCAAACACTTAAAAAAACTCATAATCGTAAAACTAAATCCCCCGATAGCTTGGTTGAGCCCGACTAATAACTATAACTCTAAAAGTTTACTCATCACGATATATCTTCTGATCCCTAACATCATCGCAAGAGAGTCTACTCACGGATACTCTAGGGTAACCAGGGTGGATACTTGGAGGCAAGCTATGACGAAACCTCCACTCATCATCAATGACCGATATCCTATCATACTCTCTAGCAAACACCTCACCCTCAATAAATCTCGGGTGTGGTGCATGAGTGTGGTAGACAAGCCAATGCAAAAAAGTAGACGTAGCCAATGCCCATGGCTCTATCTAAGGCAGAGTCAACAGAAGGTGATACGATCTAAAATGGAAGGGGTGATAGGATGAGCTACTCGCATACAACCGACCTAGCTCGTTGTATAACCATATCACATGAGTCCGTAGATCTGTATGTGGCGCCGTGCATAGATATAGTGGAGGGTATGTCATTTCACTACATACAAATGATAACCGCTAAATCTTATCATCAAGGTTGTTCTCAAAAGGATCTAAATTATAGAATATATAAATTGATCTTCAACTAGCTAGACAAACAATAAATATATTCTACCAAATCTTAACCAACTATGTAAAGCTAACAACATCAAACTATTTAAAATAAGGACATAATATTTAGTTATATATTTAAGAAACCAGCTAAATATCAAACTATCATCAAATCGTTCAAGCTACGCATAGTAAAATCAAGTAGATATTAATAAGATTATATATATATATATATATATATATATATATATAGGTTAAGTATAATAATATGATACTATTAAAAGTAGAGTTGAGAATAATGTATATAATAGTTTGTTATAAGAGCACATATTAATTATTATATTTAATATAATAAACGCTAAACCCAAACCCTAACCCTTAACCTAATAAATTATAATAAAAACTAACCCTAAACTTAATTGAACTATAATCCTAAACCTAACTAACTATAATTAAACCCTAATAAATCTTATATTATTATTATTATTATTAAAACACTATTATTATTATTATTATTATTATTATTATTATTATTATTATTAACACAATTATTCCTCTCTATTTAATTATTCACTTTTATATTTAGTATAATAAATGCTAAACCCTAACCCTAATAAATTATAATAAAAACTATCCCTAAACCTCATAAGATAATGATCCTAAACCTAGCTACCTATAATTAAACCCTAATAAATCATTTATTATTCTTATTATTATTATAATACACAATTATTTCTCTCTATTTAATTATTCACTTTAGTATATTCTTTATTTTCTATATCTATTTATTCCTCATCAAATAAAAATCATTAACATATGCATCTCTAATTGAAATTTTCATTTAATGATATGCATATGTAAAATATATTTTTATTTCATTATATGACATTTCCTATATCTTATAGTATCCTATACTCATTAATGAAAATGTGCGTGTATATATATATATATATATAGTTTTTATGAGTCACATTACTAATAATTTGAACTATTTTATTTCTCTAACTTCATATATAATTCTACACTCGTGCATGTTATATATATATATAGATATGTAAAGGTCTCGGCCAACACATGCATTTGTTAATATATAACAATACCGCTACAAATTCAACAATGAACAGCAACATTTTTCACCAACACATTCAACAACACATTTTTGAATGACAAACTATAATTTTTCAATAACAAACAATGCAACCCTGTATCAACATGCATGCATTTATATATATATAAGAAGAGAAAAAGCTACAAGTAGAAAAACAAAAATATACGTAAAAGGAGCGGCGGTGATCAAGAAGAGAGTGGTGACCGCCTACAAACATGATGGAGGAAGAAGGTAGAAGTGATGGCTATGTGCGGAAGAATGACAACACATGCAAAGCCGAGAATGGAAAAGGTGTGGTGGTACAAGGAAAAGGAGAGTTGGCGTTGTGAAAGAGAACAAGTGGTGGTTTCCCTAACTTGAGAGGAGTCGGAGTGGTGGTGCAGGGTGTGATGGTGCGAAGGTTTGCAAGAGAAGGAGAGTAAGAGAGGGAAGGTGCAGAGTCTAAAATTTTTAGCATGAAACAGAAATGAACGAAATAAAAGGCAGATTTAGGGTTTTAATAACGGTTCCTACAAGAACCGTTAATAAATATGGTGTGGCTATTGATAACGGTTCTTGTAGGAACTGTTATTAAAACATCTTTTAATAACGATTTGTCTTGAATCGTTATTAAAAATGCTATTTAAATTTTAGCGTTGGGTTTTTAATAACGGTTTTGAACTATAACCGTTATCAAAACTATCCCACACATTAATTTTCACGCGTTTGACTATGTTTTTGAACTACTGTTATTAATGTCCCGTTATTATTTTTCATTTTCGTAGTAGTGTAAGACAAGTGGATGGAGATCATAAACCAACAATGAGATTTCTCAATGAAGCAATGGAGAGAGAAAATTTAGCCATCTAAAAGAATTTTTGATATTAGGAATGTTATTAGAAAATCATTGATAATAGATGGAACTTTTAGCTTCACCACGATTTACATGCTACAAGTAAAATTTCTTTTTATTTATACTTTATTTAATAAAGTACCTACCAAATGTCGATGCAAAACATATTACTAAATTTTCATTTTATTTACATGTGAGTTTTAAAATGATATTTCCTCAACCCTCAATTTGCATATGGAATTCATGGAAATGATATTAGAGAGGATCAAAAAGTCATGAGAGGGTTGAAAAAGTGATACAAAGGCTCAAGCCAAACATTGGTAATCAGATTTAAGCTCTCAATGAGGTAAACTTAACTGGTAATACATTTCCTTGTATAGAATAACGATGATAAATTATTTTTTTAAATTTAATGTATAGCTGGATATATATAGTCTTAAACAACAAGACTTTAGTGATGCTACAACACAAAGAGCTATTAAATTCATTAATCGAGGTACTTATATTATATATCTTCTTAATGTTTGATGGACATAACTTATAAGTTTATAGTAATTATAAAACCTTATAATTCCAACTAAATAGTGGAATATATATGGGGATTTTTCTCTACATCTTAAGAGAATTGCAATGAAAGTCTTAACTGCTACTACCTCCTCATCGAATTGTGAAATAAATTGGAGCACTTTCAGTTTGATGCATACCAAATCTAGAAACAACTTGAAGTATAGAAAATTGAATCTTCTCATCTACGTACATTATAACTTGAGGCTACAAATAAGAGGTTTTACGAGAAAGAGCCAAGTTGAGATGGAAAAATCATATAATCCTATTAATTTGGATTATATATTTCATGAAGATGATGTTTTGAATCCTTGGTTAGAAGAACTAGAGGATCCTTTACTTGATACTAGAGATGAAAATAATCAAACATCTTCATGGAATGGATTAGATGATGATGACATTGATGACGATGATAATGAAGTTCAAGAGGTAGTAGTAGCTTTCAAGCACTAGAACTAGGATAACATGGTGTTGTTAATCACTCTCGAGCTACAAATGAACCCAGTGGCGCATCTCATGTTATGAGTGACGATAATAATGATGATGATGGTAGTGGTGGTGGTGGTATTGGAGTAGGGGGGATACGTATAGATATGATAGCATTAGATCACATGGACAAAGCAGCTCTACTTTTCACGGAGATGGTGATGATTGACCAACTCATGGTCGTGGTAGAAGAGGTGACAAAAGCTCAAGTGGTTGCCACTCAGCTTACTCTGATCAAAGATTCCATCAATTTAATTGTGGTGCCTATCAACCTTTGAATTTATGCCTCCTAATCTCATGCATGGACACTATGGTCGCAACACATCTAGTTAGTTGGAGACAGAGAGATATCAAGGACAAAATCCATATTATGATTATCAATCTTCCTCCTCCGGCTATAAAAACTATGAAAATATTAGGATACCATTAGCACGACCACAAAATCCACATCCAAATTACTATTACTATCATTCAAATCAAAATCAAAACCTAGAGCATCCGTCTCAACCTGGCATATCACCACCACCACAAGATGATAGTTCTTCTTCTTTAACATAATATCCACAATTTCACTTATCATTTTCTAATTTCAAAACATTTAACATAGAAGATGTTCACAATGACTATAGTGTTCATTATAGACCAGACCAACAAGATGATTACGAAGATCCTCCGCGACACTCTTTTTGGTGGTAGCCATTGTGGAACATTTTATGTAATAATTTCTTATTATTCATTTATTATATATACATCACACTAAGTGACTATTGAATTTTAATAAAGTATTGTTATTTATTAACTTCGTATCTACTAGACTACCACTAAATAACATGTATTGTTTATTAAGTAAATACTTAAAAATATATTTCAAAATCAATATGTGATTTGTACAAATACTTTGGGCATACCCAAAAAATAAACAATGAGGTAGACATACCACAAAATGGTAACTCTACTAAGGAAAATAAAAAAATGAAGTAGGCGGACCACAAAATGGTTTCTCTACCTAGTCAAAAGTTTTGATCTAGAACTAAAAGTCTACAAAAAGATTTTATAAGTAAATCATTGTCCACATTTTTTAATCCATACAACTAAACCATTAGTATGTAGATATTTAGAATCAAAATCATCTTCATTCCTTACTCTCCAATCTCCATACTAGGTAAGTAGTAGCAATTAGGGTTAAGCACTGGAAAAAAGTAATGAACTTGGAAGTCTAAAACCTCATTAACTTCTTCTACGAGCTCCAATTACACTATATAGAGTTGTCATTGTATAGCCTTTCATAATACCAAGCCAAGACCTGAACTCCTTCCAAACAGACACAACAATAGGATAATCAAAGAAGAGGTGAGTGTGAGATTCAATACCAACATGCCCTATTTCTCATTACAAGGCAAACGTAGTGTTAGAATTATTTAACATAAAATAAGTCATTTAAAGACTTCTAATATAGCATATAACATTAATGTATAGTTGTATAAGTAATTAAATGATGAATAAATAACATTTATACCATATTGTGAAAAAAAATCAAAAATTATGTCGTAACAACCGCGACACTCCGATGTCGCGACACCGCGACCATGATTTTATTGTATGTCTACCATCTCCAAGGTACCCACCTAATCATCAAAAGAAATTTGGAACTTTTATTAACTTCCCCATCACAATGAATACATTCAAGCAATCCGGTAATCAATAGATTGTAGATACTTTCTAGCTTTGTTGTCACAAACACCCTGGAATCTAACAGAAACCTCAAAGAAAGTTTTCCAGATAATCTATGTAGGGAGGGCTTGATTCTTCTAGTAAATTACATTGTTTCTACTAAACCACAACATGTGTACTACAGCCACAAACACTGCTCTATGAACGAAACTCTTCCCCCTGCTACACTAGTATTTTAAATCATCCATCTAACGCAAGTTGTAACACTCCCAAATTTCACTCCTGAAAAAAAAATTTGAAAGAATAAAGCGGAAGGTAAGAGAGAATTTGGGAAATGTTACCGCTACATCTAACACAAGATAAATGGCAACCATCTATCTCATGTTAGATGCAAGGCTAAAACTTGTCAAACAATTAAATCCGAATTTTAAAAGCTTATCAGAGTACGATAAATTAAAGGTCAATTACAAAGCCCTCGGAAATTTAAATACAACCCTTATAACTTCCAAAGATGAATACAATTAAACAAAACAAATCCCAAAGGATCAATATTCCGGATTGCCTACTCACTCAAGTCAAGCCTTCCACTCCAAAACAGTGTCTGATCTTAAACTTACACAAGAGGTCTGCTCCCCACCATCGGTGAATCATCACAGGACCCATTCAACCAAGGTAGTATCAGTACGAGTCCAATACTGAGTAAATCCCACTACTCTATCTTATGGGAGAGACGTAAACAATAACATCAAGTGCATATTAAACCCTGGTACAATACGTTGATACAATATCATACATACTCACAACCCACAGCATGAATCTCGCCATACACCTATAGTAACATATGAAGCATATGTAACATCTCATTTAAACATATAAGCGTGGTATAACCGAAATATAAAGTGGCTCATGTGCCTCAGGTAGGAATAATCCATATTATTGAAAAGTCAATACGTGGCATACTCACGTAAGCAGCATGTAGTAATACAGATAATAAAAGTCGGCCATGGTCCAATTAGACTTATTTTCTTTTAAATCTCTGTTAAACGTAGTCATCTAACACCACAATCTTTATTAATCCACGTGAGTACGAGAACCCCACTATTATAGCCAGTGGACCGGAATACATACACTCAGGGCAGAACGCTCCTGACCACTATTATTTGCCGGTGGACCAGTCTCCAAGGCAGAACGCTCCTGGCCACTATTATTTATCGGTGGATCGGTCTGGCCTCGACTCACATGGTGTTTCACTATAATTACTTAGTGTATTTCCCATGGCTCAGTTTATTTACTTTGGTTTGTTGAGCACGGAATCCCCCACTAGTATAGCCGGTGGACCAGAAATCATATAGGGCAAAACGCTCTTGACCACTATTGTTCGCCAGTAGCACGGTCTCCAGGGCACCCCGGCTCCTGGCCACTATTATTTGCCAGTGGACCGGTCTGAGTCCGGCTCAACATCTTCTTCTTTAAGTGATTAGTGTCTTAACATATCTTATTTGAAAGTGTTTTACCTTTGACATGCATGGCTAACTATATCCACACCTATCCTCCCCGGAGGGCCTGTCCCATATCTTGGGATGCTTGCACCCCTTATCACACCTCGATATTTATTTCCCTGTTACACTTACACATGATGAAAACCAACTCCTAAGAGTGTGGGTTAAGGCCCAACACCTCGTGACATTCACTCCACATGCTATCTCCCTCTAGGGTTTTCCCTTGGAAACCCTAATTGGACCTATGTGGCCCAACTTTCTCTCACTTACACTACCATTACTCCATTTATCTCCCCACACCTCATCTGATTTAGATCCAATCCCAAATCATATTGCCTTACCCATCGATTCCACCTGTGACCCTAAAACCCTAGTTGGCCACTTCAACCCTAGTACCTTTCTTCTCCCACAAGTAACCTCTCCTTTTCACCCAATATTTCTTCTCTCCCATAACACCCATAATCATTCCTTATAAAATAAACTCTCACTCTCAACCCGCACCTCACTCACCCTTAATCATTTTTACTTTCGCCTTTTCTAGATTATTAATTATTCCCAAAACCTTAATCGGGTCCCTTACACTCCCCTTTAGCAACTCACTTCCCATTTATTTCTTTTTTTTCTTTTCATCTCCATGTCATAATAATAATCACCCTAGCATGCATGTCTTAGAGGGTTACATCATGTCACAGCACATCATAATCACCACATATGGATATCACATTCATGTCATAAGAAAAACACATACAACATACCTTAACTCCAAGCTGCGCAACGCATAAAACACGTTAAGGATAATCATGTTATACACAACAAAACATGGTATATATACAAAGCATCCAAGGCATGCAAGTCACATAACACGTTAGCCACATCCTTACGAAACACCCATAAGTAGAGGTAAGCAGAGACTTACCTAAATCCAAAGCTAGCTCAGCGAGATAAGAGGGAGAGAGAAGATTACTAGCTCGAGGATCCACAATAAAGCTTTCCTAGGTCGTCGATAGAAATTGAAACTAGGTTAGAAATTATCTTATCAATTAATAATTCACATATTATAATTAAACAAATGCAAACAAATACAATGATCTTTCTTGAAAAACGTGTCCAAAACTTAGGACTCAAAAGTATAGCTCTATCAATATTTAAGATTAAATATAAATCAAAACGAATTAATACAAATACCACTTGGGACTTTTCCAATTAATTTGGAAAGACCGAGAAAGAATAATCGATCATAAATTAATTTATCGAAAATAACTTATTCATTAGGTTTTATAACTAAATAGGTAACCCAACCATTTATGTAGAACCAAATCCAAACTGACTAGATTAAAATATAACTTAAATGATTTAAAACCCAAAGATAGAAATCAATTAGATAAAAGACGCATAGCAAAAATCAAATTTATAAAATCATCCCCGAAGATTAGGGTTTTTAATGCCTAAACTACAAATCGACCAAATCACTTCGATTACCTCAAATCGATAGTTTTAAAGCACAATCAAACTAGTTTTAGATAAATCTAGATAATCAATTTCAATAAAACAATCTTCCGATTAACCAATTCAAGACGATCTATTTTCATAATTAGGGTTTTAAAGTCCGCGACACAAACTCGGGTAATTCAAATCAATTAATTCCAATTAAAGGTATTGGAATAAAATTAGGATCATTTCAACTACTTCTATAAATTTAATTTTAGAAAAATAACTATACAATTAACCAATTTCATAATATCAATTGAAATCTAGGGTTTTAGGTCCGAAAATACAATTCGGTTGAATTCTATTGACCTAATCAAATTGAATGTTTAGAAATGCAATTAAACACATTTTATAACATATCAAACAATCAATTGATCAAAACCAATAAAAGAAATACCCAATTCGGCACAATTAAGGTTTTTGAGCCCAGAATACAAATCTGATCAATTATTACTACAATATATAAATTGGCAGTTCAAAAATGTAATTAAATATATTCTAATATAAATTGTATAGTCAATTGAATAAAATGACCCGATTACACAATTCAATTTAGTCTCGCAAGAGTTTTGACCTAAAAATCCAATTTCGATTAATTACACACAATTTTTCCAAATCAACACTTCCGATATGAAATTAAATACGTTTTAAACGATATTATAAAATCAATTGAGCGGAACGACTCAATTGCGCGACCCAATTTAATTACACACGAATTTTGACCTAGAAACCAAATTCCGACAAATTCTGCATAAATTTCTCAAATTGACAGTTCCGACATGAAATTAGATACATTTTAAAACATATTGTATAATCAATTTATCAAAAATAGCTAAATCAGACGAATCCAAAAAATTCGGGCATAACCCGGCCAAAAATCTAATTTTTCCAAAATTCCAACATAACCATACAATTAACCTATCCAAACCATTCCCACAACACATATATACATAACCAAACAGTTAATTTAGCTTATCACAAGCTAAATCATACTCAATTAAATCAAATCAATGTTAGGATTTTTCAGCAAACTATACCAGACGAAACCGACAAATCGGGGCAAAGGAAGGCCAGGGAAGCTTCGTCAGGGAACGGGGACAGCTCGCCGGTGGTCAGCAGGGCCTGCCGTGGCCGGACGGCGGCGCAACCAGCGCGGTTCGTCGCTGTCGCGGCCTGCTACTGCTGCTACCGTCGCCCGCTACTGCTGCATGCTGTTGATGTGCGTCGCTCGTGGTGGCTATCGCCCGACGAAGGAGGAGCAGCGAGGAGGAGGCTAGTCGCTGGAGCAGAGGGCAAGGGAGAATGGGGAGGTGAGGGAGGCTAGGGTTGGGGCTGCGAACAGGGATAGGGGTCGAGAGCAGGGATAGGGAAAGAGAAGAGAAAAGGAAAAGAAGGGGGGTTGGGGCATCGGTCGAGATGTGTTTTTTTTCTTTACAAATACAAGGATCAAATAAAATATTAAATATCAAAAATTTGTATTGGAACAATTTTATCTAAAAAATTTATTTCGAAAGGATCCAAGGCTTTAAATTAATAAAAAGTTATATAAAGAATTTCGGAAACATTTTTCGAAGAATTTAGCAACGAACGTAAAAATTTATATTATTTACCGAAATACATTATAAGACCTCGAAAAATTATTTAAAAGTATATAATATAATGTTTAAGTCAAATTCGAATAAATCAAGACTAATTTAAATAATTTCCGAAATCGGTTTTCCATAAATCAAAAAGCATAAAACAAGAGAAAATTAATTTCGGAAAGAAATTTATATATAATTTTCTAAAAACCTTTTTAATTTAAAACTTTCAGAAAATATTAACGATTTCCGAAAACGAATAAATTTAAAGTTGAAAATATTTTCTACAGATAAAATCATTAAAATAAATTTAACTATTTAAAAAAAATTTCCATCATTTGAATAATATATTTCGTTAATGAATTATAACTCCAAAACAAAGTCAAAATCACACGACAAAGTTATAATCGAAAATGAATCTAAAATATTGAAAATAAAAATACGAAAAAGAACGGAAATACATATTTTTAACCGAAAATTGAATTCATAAGAATATAATAAAATCATTGTCGTCAACGAATTTATCTAGAATGGTTCGCAACAACGATTAATTAAATTCAAATATGAATTCGAATCGTCGATAAATCCATAAAACGAATCGAAATTAAAATAATTAATTATTTACATTAAATTACGCTAATAAAATTATTAAACTTAATAAATCTAGATTTTAAAAATACAGGGTATTACACAAGTGCTCCAAGAAATAAAGACCTAAAGAGGATTCAACCAAGATAATATTCCTTTCCGTACCTGTTTTGCCACCAGGCAATTTACTAACAGGTTGTCAAGATCCTCCTCCCCCTGTAAACAGCATTCACAGGTAGAGGATTCTGTCACATTTCACTCTAGTAAACTTTTTATTACCGTCAACCCCTCTCGACAAGCCATCCAGCCTGTTAATTTGTGTCTTGGCAGTCCTGGATGATTCCTTACTAGGTTATACCAGGGCACAACAGTATCATGTAATCTCAGGGTCTGATACACCTTGCTGACCATCAATTTTCCTCCTGTAGAGCATCTAACCAGTTCATTGCTGCCAATGGATCTTGCCTTCAAAATGTGTTTCATCATCGTGGGGGAATCTGATTTCTTTTGAACTTCTCATATGTTTGTGGACCGAAGATATCTTTCATGCACTCATTTGACCCAACGGCTTTCCTTGTGCTCAACAATCTTCCAAAGATAATCAGTTATGCAAGCTTTGTCCTAAACTTCCAACTTTCTGATGCCTAGCCCTTCCTCCTTAGTTTAGGGACTTGATTCCCGTTGGAATCTAAGTTGCATCACAAACTTTTCTGTACAGGGCTTCTAGTTGATGAATAACCGTTTTAGGCAACGTGAGAACTTGGGACCACAAGTTAGTTATCCCAAATATCACAAATTGAAGTATCTAGTTTTCCAGCATAGGACAAATATTTCAATCCAAGATTATAGCTTGGCAGTGATCTTCTCAATGAGAGGCTGGTAATGAATCACAGATAATGAAGTGCTATTGAGAGGCACTCCTAAATATCTGTATGGGAAAACACCCTGTTGGAACCCTAACGTTGCAAGAAGACTTATTTTTGTTACTACTGCATGTGCCATAAACATCAATGTGAATAAGAATTGACCATTTTGGCATTGTGAGATTCAAGGAAGTCACGTGCCAAGACTTGGTCATATTTGTTATCACTTTTGCTCAAGGCTGGAAACGGTCTACATGTTTTTTTTATGTCTATTATGCACGTTCATCTGCAAATGGGGTAACAAACCGGATACATGATGCCAGCATGAATTCCTCCTCGCTTGATTATTGTGAAATATAGAACGTTGGCATTAGGGTCCTACTCAGTAGAGATGAAAAGTGACAGATAATCACATGCCTAAATTATAGAAACTTACTGTAGTTTAGGCTGTTTGGCAACTTAAAATGGTGGGTTGTTTATTTATATTTGTTTCCCTGAGTGCAATAGTCTTAACGTTTCTGTATTCTTGATTTGCCTTATATATAAACTCGGTACCAAGTGGGACTTCAACCTTCATAAATCAAACCAGGCAGCTTTGTAGCCTTCTTAAACAATTGACGCTGAAGCTGCTATTCCTGTCTACATTTTTTGGTTTTGAGCTCTCATTCCTTTTATTGAAAATGAGAATGCCTTGTAGTGAGTTATTTAGTTACGAGTTATTATGTTATGTTCGTACACGTGGCCCTTCTATTTCTGGCAAATGGGAATCTGGGATAGCATTAGCTTGGGGATACATGCCTGTTGGATGAGTGTTGAGATGCACTGGAATCCGTGAACTTATTATGGTAGCCCATCAGCCAAAACATGGGGTTGGGGACAGCGCCTCAAATGTCCACGGTATACTTCAGTTTCGGCATTGGATTCTATTTTTCCATCTTTTTTTCTGTGGGGGGGGGGGGGGGGGGGGGGGGGCAGTCGGTTACCTAAATTTGTTTTTGGGAGTGTTATATAAACCATTTATTGATTTATTCTGTAAATATAGCCTCAAGCAATAAAAAATTGTTCTCCTCTTCGTCCCTGGATGTTGCTAAGTGCTAACACATCGTTAGTGAAACACGTAAATCGGTGTCGTTTGCTTATTTCTTTTATGTGATTTTCTCACATCCATTGCAACGATGAGCCTTATAACTTGATATGTTTGATACTACAAAACTGTAGGACCCTCCAGACTTGTACAACCTGAAATTCAAGTTTGTTATCTATGCTAGTAGGGGCTGTCTGGACTGTCATACTTAACAGTGAGTATGATTAACTTCTCAGTTCTCCTGCTGTCACAGCATTGCGAAGCTAATTTTTTATGCACATTTATCTCCAAAAACGTGAATTCAATTTCTTGACTAGCTGTATGGTCATGTGATATCTTTCTTCCTAAGCATTGCTCGTGCAAGTCACATGCATAGTGCTTCCTTATAAATCTGATTGCAGTATTTTGCCGTTTATTTGTATTTTCTGAGCATCAGATTGCTATAGCAGCTACTTTCTAAGAAACTTTCATATGTGTACAGCAGACATTCTATTTTTTATGAAACAAACGATGGGCACAATGAATGTCATTTTGTTTGTTTGTGTGATATCTTAATGGGAATCTGGCGGCATTAAACGCCTCAGGTTTTGGTTTGAGTTGGTTGCTGGAATTATGTGGCACTCAACTTTGGCAAAGACCTCAATGTACGTTGCTAGTTTGTTCCTCTTATGGGCATACTTGAGGTATGGAATGTTAACATCTGCCGTTCTCTTATGGAGTACCGTACCGCTTCTGTGGGGCTGAGAGTGACTGACTCCATGAGATGGCTATATCTGTATTTTTGTTTTTTTATCTTACCTATTAGATTAACTCATGTAATTGAGTTTACGGTTGCCTTAAGTTCATTGGATAGCTGACAGACCTATCTTGGTTTATTTATGGGCCGTATATTTGCTGAATTTTTCCCCCTTTTGTTTCTCCTTAACCTGTATAGCTGATCTTTTTATGTAGGAGACCGTTAGGTATATTGCTTGAATTTTGTTGACTAATGCCTGATCATGGTTCTGTGGCATCATGTTGAAATAATTGCAACTTGCACGTCACCCTAAAACCTAATGATTGGGAACCATGCTATGCTTTATTAATTAACGTGGATTGATGTAGGTGCATCTAATGTATCTAATGTTTCTAATGATTCTCAAGGTAATGAAGAATTAGCATTCTTAATAATGGAGCCAACCATCTTAAATGTTCTTGATAATATTTCTATACTTGATATTGAAAATACTTCAAGATATTCTTGCAGGTATGTTACACATTTGCAAGGTGAAAAAGTCAACACACAAGAAAAGACTTGAAGTGTACAAGCATTCAAAGCATGTAAGGCTATGGCATACATGGGATAACACTACAACGAGATATAGTTGATGATATCATTAGTTATATTAAATTTGTTGTAAACCCTAAAGTATATTTCATGTAAGCTAGGGTTTTGTTGTAATTTCATGTATGTACCATAGTTGATTGTAGGGCTTTGTAATGTTAGTCATTAATATCATTTAAATGATGATATTATGATTGAGATTAGGTATTATATAGGCTTAATTCAAGTGAGTTAAACCCAGCTTGAATTAAGGAGATAACCAGCTGGCTTAGGACCTTTTAGTCGACTTACTTCCTATATATATACTTCAGCCTTGTACACGCATATGGAATGAAGTAATAGCAAATCATTTGAATAAAATTCTCAAGTTAAGAACTTGCGTTTTCCTCTCTTTGGAGATCCATCTAGATAGGAAATTTCCCGGGGCATTTCTTCCTTTTTAGACCCTTTGAATGTGCATCAACATTCAAAGTTTATCCTACCATTGAACCTACAACTTTTGAGCTTAATCTCCTTAAGTCAAGCACCATTTTCTCTTCAACTCAACCTATTGATGATCAAATCAAAGCATTGATTCGATCCTGCCCTTCCCTCCCCTTTGATCCACACCATTTTCGGTATTAGAGATCCGAACTCCTTTGTTTTCCTTCAATCGTCCAGGGTTAGGTCATTCTTGCTGTTACATGCAAGAAACTTATTTATCAAGAATCCACCGAGATAGGGTGTCTTCATCCGTTTCTTGCATCTTCATCTTCTTCTTGAATCTTCAACGTAGATCTTGGTTGAAGATTTAAACTTCTTGAGTCTGTCTTGTTGAAGTTATTCATAGCTTCAACCAAAGAAGACCCTCATCTTCTTCGACGCCATTCTTCATCCCATTCATATCTTCAACCTACATTCTTCCAGCATTCTCTTCTATTTTATTCCTTCGACACTTCCAGCATTCTCATCCATTTTTTTCTTTCGATCTTCTAGCATTTTTTCTACCCTTCCTCTCTTCAATTTTTTTCCAGTAAAGCCTGCTTCCATTTTTCCTCTACGTATCTTCATGTCAAGGTACATTTAACTCCCCGGCAGTCCACTGGTTCGAGTAAAAAAAAAGTATCCAGCCTTCGAACCTACCATTTATCTCCCACCCTTTCAACACATACTTCCTTTCTCTCCTTCACCTCTTCGAGTCTTTTTAATATCCAGCATCTTCAACTTGAAGATACTAATACATAGTCGACGTCCCCTTTCTATATTTTATGTGACTTATTTGATTGTCACCAAAAAACCCTCATTCCCAACCAAGAATCATCACCAAGTCATTAGAACACCTTCCCTTCAATACTTAAGTGATCAAGACATCAAAGAAGCAATCAAGGCTTGGTTAAATATTAGCAAGATTTATCCTATATCACTCGGCTGCAAGCAACACTTCCAGGACTACCATTAGTTGTTGATGTCTTTGTGGAAGTTGAGTGTTGTATGGTAACTTCACCATGGAAAGTGAAGATGTGCGTACATTGGTGGAGTCCATCAAAAGCTTGACCACACGCATGGATGCCCAGCTTCATACTCATGAAGCACTTCAACAACAATTGCAAAGTGTGGAAGCCAAGCTAGCCGATCAAGAGAAGCTTCAAGCATGGCCAAATCAATTGGAAGCCACGCAAGATAGTGTGGAAGGGAAGATGAGGTGTGTAGTCCAAGCAAAAGGAGGACGTGGACATGCAAAGGTGAACCATGTCGAGGAAGGAGAAGAAGAAATGAGTACGTATGGCTCAAGAAATCATAGTAGACCATATCAATTCCAAGTAAGACATGCATGCAATGAAGATCAAGGTATCAAACTAGACCTTCCTAAATTTTATTATGAATTGAATGTGGAATTGTTCTTTGAATAGTTGCATGAAATTGAGGCTATATTTGAATTTAAAGAGTATGATTATGAAATAAAATGTAAGATTGCTACTCTTAAACTCAAAATATTTGCTAGGATTTGGTATGACAACTTAAAAAAGACAAGAGAAATCAAAAATTAAGTCATGGAAAAAACTTAAAAAGCACATAAGAATAAAATTTGTGCCTAGGTAATATGAACAAGATATGTATGTAAAGATGACAACTCTAAGTCAAGGATTGTTTAGTGTAGAAGAATACACTAGAGAATTTGAAAAACTAGCACTTACATGTGATGTACATGAAGAAAAGAAAAAAATGTGCTAGATAATTAGGTGGATTGAATAATTTGATAAGAGACAAAGTTCATATGTTTGCATATGATTCTCTTGATGACTTGATTAAGTTGGCATCAAAATTTGAAAGACAAACAAAATCAACCAAGGCTTATATTAAATATAATGCTTCAACCTCATCTAAACCCTATTCAAATACCTTCATGCCTAAATCTACATTTTCATATGATAAAAAGAATAATCGAGATGAAAAAGATAAAAATAAGATGATTGAAATGTCTAATAAACAATGCTTCAAATGTAAAGGATATGGGCACTTTGCTAGAGAATGTCATAACCAAAGAGCTTTAACCTTGAGTGAAATAGAAGACATGGAACCATGTAGTGAAGATGAGAATCTATAAATCGAATCTCCTAATGAAATTGTAACCATGGGTGAAGAAGAAGGAGACCTATGTTTTGTGCTTCAAAGAGTGTTACAAATTCAACCTAATGTGACACCTACTCAAAGAGAGAAAATTTTTAAAACTAAGCGTAAAATAGGTGATATGGTTTGTAGACTCATTATTGATAGTGGTGCATGTACAAATGTTTCTAGTGAAGTAATGGTTAAAAAGCTTGGGTTAAAGACTATTGATCATCCTAAACCCTATTCTTTACAATGGTTAAACAAAGATAAAGGAGCTAAGGTAAACAAAAGAATCCTAATCACATTTTGCATTAGAGACTACCATGATGAAGTTTTGTGTGATGTTTTACCTATTTATGATTGTGGTTTACTTTTAGGAAGACCATGGCAATATGATAGAAAAGCAACTCATGATAGAGTAACTAATGAATATGTGGTGAAAAAAGGAAAACAATTGTATAGATTAACACCTTCTCTATGTGATAATATGCCTTTGAGTTATTGAAAAAAGAGATTATTTTTACATGAAAAGTCTATGGAAAAGTGCATAGAAGAAGAGGAAATTTGCTATGCCTTAGTTGCTAAAGATTCTAAACTTGGGGAGCAACAACATGATAATCCTAATCTAAATAAGCCGCTTGATGAATATCATGATGTGTTTCCTAATGATTTACCTCCTAGATTACCACCTAAAAGAGGTATAGAACATGCTATTGATCTTATTCCTAGAATGCCTCTTCCAAATAAACCTGCTTATAGATGTAACCTAGAAGAAGCTAAGGAATTACAAAAACAAATCCAAGAGCTTATGGACAAAGGATTTGTGAGAGAAAGTATGAGTCCTTGTAGTGTACCTGCCCTACTAGTTCCTAAAAAAGATGGTACATGTCGCACTTGTATAGATTCAAGAGTAGTGAATAACATTACTATCAAATATCATTTTTCCATGCCTAGGTTAGATGATATTCTAGATGAACTTTGTGGTGCACAAGTATTTTCCAAAATTGATTTAAGAAGTGGTTATCATCAACTAAGGATTAGGGATGGAGATGAGTTGAAAACTGCTTTCAAGACTAAATATGGTCTTTATGAATGGATGGTTATGCCTTTTGGGCTATGTAATGCACTTGGTTCATTCATGAGACTTATGAATGAAGTTCTTTGAGCTTTCCTTGGTGACTTTATTGTTGTATATTTGGATGATATTCTTGTGTATAGTAAAAATGGGCATGATCACCTTGTCCATTTAAGGAAATTTTTTGATAGGCTAAGGGAAGATAAACTTTATGGAAAACTTGAAAAATGTGTTTTCATGTTTCCAAGTGTAGCTTTCCTAGGCTATATTGTTAGTGAAGAGGGAATTAAAGTAGATCCTAATAATATTAGAGCTATACAAGAGTGGCCTATCCCTAAAAATGTACATGATGTGAGAAGTTTTCATGGGTTAGCTAGTTTTTATAGAAGATTCATTAAGGATTTTTCTACTATAGCTGCACCTATTACACAACTCATGAAAAAAGGTGAATTTAATTGGGGACAAGAAGCTACTCAAGCCTTTGAGACCCTCAAAACTGAACTTTTTAATGCTCATGTCCTATCTTTACCCGACTTTGACCTTCTTTTTGAAGTAACTTGTGATGCTAGTGGAGTTGGGATAGGAGGTGTCCTCTCATAGGAAAATAAACCTATAGCATTCTTCTATGAAAAGTTGAATGGAGCCAAACTTAACTATTCAACTTATGACAAGGAATTTTTTTCCATTATACGGAGCTTAGAGACATGGAGTCATTATCTAGGACCAAAACCCTTTGTGTTACACTCGGATCATGAGAGTTTGAAATACTTACATGGTCAAAATAAAGTTAGTTCGAGACATGTAAAGTGGGTGAGCTTCTTACAATCCTTTGTGTTCTTCGTCAAACATTTAGATGGAAAAGAAAATGTAGTAGTCGATGCTCTTTCTCGTAGATCTACATTACTTGTTATGATGGATGCCAAAATCTTAGGTTTAGAAATGTTAAAAGAATTGTATCCTAAAGATAAATATTTTATGGATATATTCAATGCGTATAAAGAAAGTGGATACTATGGTATTTATGTCATACAAGATGGATTTTTTTTAGACTAAATAAACTTTGTATCCCTAGATCTAGTTTTCAAGACTTATTGATAAAAGATATACATAAAGGTAGCATTGCGGGACATTTTGGTATACATAAGACTATGGAATTATTACAAGAAATTTTCTACTGGCCACGTATGGTTAAAAATGTATAGGCTATGATAAGTAGATGTTCTACATGTCAAAAATGTAAGGGTTACTTTCATAAAGGCGTATACATATCTTTACTAGTTCCTGATAAACTATAGGAAGGAGTTAGTATGGACTTTATCCTAGGGTTACCAAGAACACAACGTGGTAAAGATTATATTCTTGTGATAGTAGATAGATTTTCTAAAATGGCTCATTTTATTCCATGTAATAAAACCAATGATGCCACGCATGTTGTTGATTTGTATTTTTGAGAAATTGTTAAACTTCATGGTGTGCCTAAAAGTATTGTCTCAGATCGGGATGTCAAGTTTATGAGTTATTTTTGGAAAACTTTGTGGCATATGCTTGGTAATAAATTTTTATTTAGCACTTCACATCATCCACAAACTAACGGTCAAACAGAGGTAACTAATTGAACTCTTGGTACATTATTAAGAGGTTTGGTTAATAAAAGTACTAAAGATTGGGATGTTAAGTTAGCTCATGTAGAGTTTGCTTACAATCGAAGTCCTTCAAATACTACTCAAGCTAGTCCGTTTGAAGTGGTTTATGGAGTGAATTCACACATGCCAATCAATATGGTGCCTTTAAAGAAAGGAGAATTACAAAATTATGAAGCTGAAGATAGAATCAAATTCTTTCAACAGCTTCATCAGAAAATAAAGACCGATATTTAGAAGGCTAATGCCAAGTATAAAGCTCAAGCAAATAAGTATAGAACCCCATAGGTATTTTCTCCTGGTGACTTAGTTTGGTTGCATTTACGTAAAGATTTCCTAATTTACGTAAAAATAAACTAATGCCAAGAGCCGACGGACCTTTTAAAATACTATGAAAATTTGGGGATAATGCGTATGAACTTGAACTTCCAGATCATTATGGTATAATTTCAAGAACTTTTAATATTAGTGATTTGTCTCCTTATTATACTGATGATAATTTGAGAACAAATTCTTCTCAACTTGGGGAGAATGATGCAGGCGCATCTAATGTATCTAATGTTTCTAATAATTCTCAAGGTAATGAAGAATTAGCATTCTTAATAATGGAGCCAATCATCTTAAATGTTCTTGATAATATTTCTATACTTGATATTGAAAACACTTCAAGATATTCTTGCAGATATGTTACATATGTGCAAGGTGAAGAAGTCAACACACAAGAAAAGACTTGAAGTGTACAAGCATTCAAAGCATGTAAGGCTATGGCATACATGGGATAACACTACAACAAGATATAGTTGGCGATATCATTAGTTATATTAAACTAGGGTTTTGTTGTAATTTCATGTATGTACCATAGTTGATTGTAGGGCTTTGTAATGTTAGTCATTAATATCATTTAAATGATGATATTATGATTGAGATTAGGTATTATATAGGCTTAATTCAAGTGAGTTAAACCCAGCTTGAATTAAGGAGATAACCAGCTGGCTTAGGACCTTTTAGTCAACTTACTTCCTATATATATACTTCAGCCTTGTACACGCATATGGAATGAAGTAATAGCAAATCATTTGAATAAAATTCTCAAGTTAAGAACTTGCGTTTTCCTCTCTTTGGAGATCCATCTAGATAGGAAATTTCCCGGGGCATTTCTTCCTTTTTAGACCCTTTGAATGTGCATCAACATTCAAAGTTTATCCTACCATTGAACCTACAACTTTTGAGCTTAATCTCCTTAAGTCAAGCACCATTTTCTCTTCAACTCAACCTATTGATGATCAAATCAAAGCATTGATTCGATCCTGCCCTTCCCTCCCCTTTGATCCACACCATGGATATTCTTATTTTTATTTTCTGATTCTTGTCCAATCTAACATAGGAAGAAATATAGGGTGTTATGTTTGATAAATATCTACTGCTAGTTACCGTGGGTTATATACATGTAAAGATGGAGTAAGAAGTGGTTTGTGTGATGTAATTTTGCACGAAAATAAAGTCAAAAAGATGGAAATCTAGTTTTATGTGGTCTCCTGATTTTAGTGTGAGAGATATAATAATATACCATCACCAAAGATTGGTATTTGGATATTTATGACATGATCTATTACTATGGATGGTTGGTTAATTTTTTTTGTAAGTTGGGTCAGCTACAATAATTTTACTTATTTTTCTTTTGCTACATTATCCTTATCACTAAAGGGCTTTTAAAGTTAATTGCTACTATATCTATCACATATTCACATCCTTTGAAAACTAAGTAGATTAATTGAGGTCACAGTATTCCAAATCTTTATTAGCTATCTCGTAATATTTTTTTGACGTGATATAGGTTTGCATGGGATGGCTAATTTTATAGTAAGGATTGGTTGAGGCCATTTGAAACTACATTTGCATGATATGATTGGTTATTGGTATATATCATTCCTATTTAACCGTGAGAGTGCTATGTGTTATGTGTACGCGGAACATATATTTGAGACATGTTAAGGAATGTATTAGTAAATTCCTTGATGTTGTGATTTTAATCTGATATGTTTAAATGAATGATAGCCATCAGCATTTGATAGTATGATACCTCTTTCTAACCCTAATTACTTTATGTAACTAGGACCTGTTAATAATTCCTTAATATTCTAACCTCATTCATTTAATTCATTTATTCATTATTCATTAATTTCTTTCAAATCGTTAAATCATATAAAAATATGTTTATAAGAGTAGGCAGTTTTATCTGTTTAAATTCGTTTGACCTTCAAACAAACTTTGATATCTTATATTTTTATAAGCATAGTTTTCTAAAGTTATTATGCTTCTATCCCTAGGATTTTAAGGATTTAGGTGTGGTTTTTCCTAATTAATCCTTATTTTCTAGCCTTTCTACTTACTTAATTAATCTAAAAATTATCTAGGTTAACCTTTTAACTCTCCTATGCTTGTCAACTAACCCCCTTCTATCGAATATCATACTATACTTTTGTTTGCCAGCATCAACCCTAAACTTATCCATAATCAACTATTACACAATCTCACCAATTACTTCTCAATCGCCCATCATCTTTCTTCAATCAAGTGTGAACTTAACCAAAGCCCACTCCCCCTTTCATTTTTACCAGTTTTGGCTTGGGAAGGATGTGAGAAATTTTATCTTATACAACCAAACCATGCCTCAATCATTCACAATAAAACTTCTAAGTGTTTCTTACATTCTCTCTCTCTCTCTCTCTCTCTCTCTCTCTCTATCTATCTATCTATCTATCTATCTATCTCTGTGTGTGTGTAACACCCCCAAATTTACTACTGAAAAAATTCGTTAAAATCCAAAAAGTTTAACGGAAACCAAAAACACGTGTCATACAGAATCAGAGTGCGGTAAGTCAAAGTAAATCTAAAGGTACAGTTTTAAGGTTCCAAAAGTTTGAAATATCGTACATCAAAAATAGACAAATTTTAAGGCATAAGAAAGATAAAGTGAACGATAGACTCTGGCCACGTCCCTCTCGACCCCCAAGCTAGGTCTGGACTCAACTCTCGGTCCCACCTGATGCCTCATAAGCGTCGTAGGCATCGAAGATAGAGTCACCTACCTGCACTAAATCAGAGGGGCCTTCTGCTCGTGGGAATGAGCAGCACCCATGAAACGGGTGGTCAGTACGCTTCATACTGAGCAAGGTAACAGAATAACTAAGGCCAAATAGACAAGGTACACAATACATGCATGATCATATAGACACATAAAACAATACAGATAGTGAGGCCGATTATGTTCCAATTAGACTCATCCTTTAAATCTCTTAATACCATACTCAATTTCACATACTCTTTATTAATCCATGTGAGTACGGGAGCCCCACTATTATAGCCGGTGGACCGGAGATACGTACAGGGCAACACGCTCCTGACCACTATTATTTGCCGGTGGTTCGGTCTCCAGGGCAAAACACTCCTGGCCACTATTATTTGCCGATGGACCGGTCTGGCCTCGACTCGCATGGTATTCCACTGTAAGTATTTAGTATCTTCCCCATATCTTATCGATTTTACATTTGGTTTGCTGAGCACGGAATCCCCCACTATTATAGCCAATGGACCGGAAATATATACAGGGCAAAACGCTCCTGGCCACTATTATTCGCCGGTGGATCAGTCTCCAAGGCACCCCAGCTCCTGGCCACTATTATTCGCCTGTAGACTGGTCTAGGCCCGACTCAGCATCTTCCTCTTTAAGTGATTAGTATTTTATTGTATCTTTTCCAACGAATTTCGCCCTAGACATGCATGGCTAACTTCAGCTATACTTATCCTCCCCAAGAGGGCCTGTCTCATATCTTGAGACCGTTGCGCCTCCTAACTCGCCCGACATCCTTCCCTTAATCAGTTTACTCACTCCGGGAACCCGTCTCCTAACTGTGTGGGTCTAGGCCCACCACCTTATACCCCAAGGTCCACTCACCACCTTCCCTTAGGGTTTTCTCTAGAAACCCTAACTTGGGCCTATGTGGCCCACCTTTTTCTACCTCGTACATCCAGAACCGTCCTAGCACCCCTACACCTCATAACCCTCCAGTTCAACCCTCATTTCATGTCACTCTCATCTTCACTTATTATTTTAATTCTCCCCTTTTTCTTCTTTCCCTTACCCATTAAGGTTCTCTCTAAACTCTAGCCCAGTCTCCTGCGTACCCTTATTTTGGTCTACGTACTATTTTTCACTCGGAGCCCCCAAACACCCAAACGACACTTCTCTTACCGTTCACACACCCCGAGGCATCTTTCTGTACGTAAGGTTCGCCCCCATGCGGACCTTAACCACCTCATGCAAACCCTAGTTTCTCCTATTTCTTCTCTAACCAACTTATTTCCCCTTGGTTATTTTCTTTCCAAATCTTCTCTTCCATGTCCCCAAACTACATCACCACACCAAATACCCTAGCATGCGTGTCCTAAGGCCACATCATATCACAACTTGTAGTACATTCACATTAATATATAACACAGGCAATCACATAGACGTACCTTGAATCCAAGCTGCGCTACACATAAAATAGGTAAGATAATGACATTTAAAATACAACACATAATCATACGAGACATCCAAGACAAGTAATTCACATATCACACAAGTGGCCTTAGTTAGACCCTTACCTAAATCGGCGCTGGGCTTGGAGCACGCTCCTACGCCTCCTGGACGTTCTCACTCGATTCACCTATCATGGCCTAATACTAAGGCTAATATTAATAACTAGTAGTTTATAAATAAAAAGGTAGGGTTATTATTATTCTTAAGATAGTTAATCGACTCCCCACTAATCAAAGTAAGTTTTAATAATACTCATAGTATTAAAGTAAGGGTGTCAGTTTTACTAATAGAAATAATAATAATAATAATAATAATAATAATAATAATAATAATAATAATAATAATAATAATAATAATAATAATAATAATAATAATATAAGAATACTAATAATAATAATGATGATGGTAATAATACTAATAATTATAAGACTACTAAAAATAATAATAATAATAATAATAATAATAATAATAATAATAATAATAATAATAATAATAGAGATAATAACAATGATAATAATAGTTAGAGTAGTAAACATAGTAATGATAATACTAAAAATTATAATAATAACAACAGTAGTAATAATAATGGTAAGGATAATGAAATGATAATGATAGTAATAATAATAGTGTTAATGATAATAATAATAATTATAATAATAACAATAATAATAATAATAATAATAATAATAGAGACAATAGTCATAGTAATAATAGTAACGATGACAATAACAATAATAATAGTATAATAATAATAATAATAATAATAATAATAATAATAATAATAATAATAACAACAAGGATAATATTGATGATGACAATAGTAGTGGAAATAATAATAATGTAATAATAATATCGATAAGGATAATAAAAATAATAATAATAATAATAATAATAATAATAATAATAATAATAATAATAATAATAATAATAATAATAATAATAAGAGTAAGAGTAAGAGTAAGACCATAATAATAATAATAATAATAACAACCATGTCCATGATAGTAATACTAATAATAATGATAATAACGATAGTAATAACACCCTTAGTAAAAAGGATACTAAAATTAATAATAATAGTAGAGGTAAAGTCAATGATAATAATGGTTAGAATAATAAACATAACATAATAATAATGATAATAACTGTTAGAATAATAATAATAGTAGTAGTAGTGATAATGATGATAATCATAAGGATGATGATGATAATGATAATAATAATAATAATAATAATAGAATAATGATAATAATAATCATAATAATATTAATAATAACAATTAACAATATTAAAATTATTAAACTTTTATTATTCAGGGTTTAGGGTCCAAGGAGGTGGAAGGCAACCTAGTGGGGTGGTGGTGCCGGTGGCGGCGGTAGTGGAAGGAAAAAATGGGAGAGGTGGATGTGGAGGCTAGGGGAGAGATAAGTAGGGGAAAATGGAGGTGTAGGGTGGTAGGGTAGGATCCCCTGGTTGTTTTGGGGGGTAGTAGCGGTGCTGCAGGCGGCGGTATGGGCGACGGCGGTGGCACGAAGATGGCGTAAGGGGGTCGAAAGGGTTGTTTGGGAAGGCAATTTCGCACGCCCGGGGCGGCTCGTACGGGGCAAGGCAGGGAGAGATGATGGCTTGGTTGTGTAGAGGGCGGTGCAAGGGGAGTTTTGGTGGCAGTGGCAGGCGGCAGAGGCGGCCGACGACGGAGGAAAGGCTGGCTGAAGGTGGGGCGGCGCGCGATGGAGTTTTCTGGGTTCCAAAGTTTCGAACCCGATTAAGGCAACTCCTAGGGCTATTTATAGGCCAATCGGGGGTTAAAACGACAAAGTAAGGTGGGAGAGTAGGGGGCAAGGGGTATGGTGCTCCGGCCGGTGAGGATGGGTCGGCGCAGGTCTACGGGGTAGGCCATGTTTGTCGGGAAAGGGGAATGGTGTGGCAGGGGAGGGAATGGTCGACCTAGACAAATTGACACGGAAGACGACGGGAAAGAGAGGAGGAGAACGGCAGGTCAAACGGTGGGATTAGAGGCGAAAAATCCGGCGTCGATCTAGGAGTTGCAGGTATGTCGGGGGAGGAAGACGACGCAGAGGGAGAAGAAGGTGGTTGGACCGGTGGTCCAGGGAGAAAGAAGTAAGAAAAGAAAAAAATAGGCCGAACCGGCCGGGAGAGGAAAGGAGGGGTGCAGGGCGTTGGGCCGCGCAGGGGAAGGGGGAAATTGGGCCAGCGGCCAGCCCAAGTCGAGGAAGGAAGGAGAGAAAAAAAAAGAGAAAGAAGGGAAAGAAAAGGAAAAAGAGGGGGAAAAGGGAGAAAAAGGAAAAGGAAAAATAGAGAAAAAGGGTGGTTGGCTTAATTAGTATAATCTGGGTGATTTGGGGTGCTGAATAATATATAAATATTAAAATAATAATTAAATTCTCTTTTTAGGTTAATTTAGGAATTTTTTTGAAATAATTTTCTTAAATTCCATTTTAATTAGAAAAATACTCAAATTTTCCTATTTAAAATTATTTATAAATTCATCCTAGATTTACCTTAATTAATTCCCTCTTACTTTAATAAAAGTAGTTTAGTTAATTAATTTCCTAATAATTCCCTATTTGGCCATGATTTCCTAGGTAAAGGGGTTAAATATATTACTCGAAGCTTTACATTTTACATATACACTGGGCATACCCAGGCTCAAAAAGAATAGGCATACCACAGAAACGGTAGCTCTATTAAACCAAAAGAGACCAAACAAACCATGAGTTTAGTGGTTATCTAATGACAAATCATAATAAAGGGCTCTGTATACATAGTATTTGATTTGTACAATCAACCCTCTAGTGTCTAAGTCCCTAAAATCAAAAGCAGCAGCATTACGAGCTCTCCAAATAAGATAAGTGACAGCTGCTAACGTCAAGGCCTGTGCTTTAGTCACCAACTTGTTACCTTTCTGTCTTCTTCGCACCGCTCGTGCTGCACTAGCCAAGGAGGTTGATCCTCGTGAAATACCAAGCCATTCTCGCAAGACGTTCCAGATCCTCAGCATGAAGGGGCAATGAAAGAATAGGTTCTCATGACTTTCTGCTTCAGTATGGCAGAAATAACACATACCCGAGTCCTGGAGGAAAGTAAGTCTGTCCCGAGTGTTCAACCTTCTCAATAGGGATATCCATAGGATGAAGGAATATCTACGAGTACGACAATATTTCCATACAATATCATGGTTGCGCCATTTCTGTGCTTTGGGCCTGAAAAATTCATAAGCCAGCTGAGTAGAGAATTTCGTTCCCCGTTGCCAAGTCTTTAAGTGATCACAGGCTTTATCATACGACCCTTCCTGAGTAACAATAACATTAAAGATGGCATGAAGCTTCTTTACAAATCTAGAAGTACCATGGGTAGGGGTGAAGGCCCCTAGTGTTTCAGTGTATGTGTGTGTGTGTGTTTTTGTGTGTGTGTCAAGCTTGTTGCTACTTTAAGGGGTGACCAAAGTCGAAAATCTGCATTGGCAGATAGGACATCAGTTCAGCATCTCTTAGACAAGATTGGATATTTAGAAAAAAAAAATGAATAATGGATATATCCTAAGGATAGCAATGACATGGGGCAAGGATAGGGACCCCATCCCTATTCTCATCTCTAAAACCAAAATCAATACCGATTCTCAAAATCACTTTGTAAAATTACCTAATGTGGAATTTTGCTCCCCAATTCCCATAGGAAGTTGATTCCCATACCTACCCCAATCCACACTCAAAATCCCCATCCTTTAACTTGATCCCCTAAACGTGCAAGTTTATGAAATATTACATAGCATCAAAGGCACAATAAAGGTGGAAATTCTATTCCCCCAAAAGGAAAAAAAAACTAGGAAACAATTGTACCTTTTACTACAAGATTGCAAACATTATCCCCATAGATTAACTTAGGCATATAATATATATTAATTTTTTTCCCTATATTTGAATGTGATTAGCAAGACAATGACAAAAAAAAAATATTAACAAGGAAAAAGTTCAAAGAGAAAAAGGCCAACACAAGGGTATGTGTTGTAAAGATCATGGATACTTACCAAAAAAAATGGTGTTTCCATTTGTAGTAGAAATCAAATTACTCTATATTTCTTTCATCTATGCCAACAAGATTAGCTAACATTAGCCTTGGCTTCCTTCACTCAACCATTTACATCTTTGTCATGTGATATCTTCTACAAGAACAAAATAATTATAGAATTGGTTAGTTATTCCTATAAGATATTTGCATGTTAAAAAATTAACCAAAAAGCTTGTCAATTGTTCACTGTAACACAAATTATTAACCTATCAACTATAATAGGGTGTTGTCCAATTTATACATTTGAACATGAGACTATTTGACTAGAGATAGTACAAACATATATCATCATAAACATAACTAGATTTTACAATTGAACCTAATTTTTGACAATGATTACTCCCAACTGGGAGTTCAGATGTGATAAAAGATGAGATAAAGGTCTATGATAGAACTAATTCATTCCAACTAACTCTTTTCTCTTAACATGGTTAGATTTTGATGTTTTCTTTTTAAGAAGTAAACTCCTAATCCACCTTGCAAGAGACTTTCTCTTGCAACTTAGTTTAAGACCAAAAAAAAGCTTTTGAACCAAAATATACACCACACCATATGATTCAAAATGAGAATATAATTATAGGCACCATGTATGATAAATGATTATGCATGCCCTAATGACCCATGAAAATAAATGAAGGAACGAAAAGTATGGAATCGGCTTCTTAGAGCATGGCATGTTTCAATAACATAATCATAAGAGTCACTCATACTTACTCAACCAAATATAGTGTTAAATATAATAAGTAATGACAATACACTTAAGATCCACACAATAGTTGTAACACCCCTAAAATTTACTACTAACAAATTTCATTTTTACAAAAGCATTGATAATAAAAAAATTATGTGTTATGCCACATCCAACATAAAATATGTACTCCCTATACCTAATCTATATTAGGGGCGAGACAAAATTAACTTTATACCTATTAATTAGGAATGGAAATTACTTGATCGCATCATGATATATGGTACAAAATAGAGGGAAAAGAATAGTTATAATAAAAATAGGGGGCATCAAAGTCCAGAGGGGGAAAGAGATTCTGGATAACAATACTCTAGATTAAACCCGATTAACATTCTCCATAAGCAGCACAACGAAATTATTGATACAACTATTATCATCAAGATATATATATATATATATATATATATATATATATATATATATATATATATATATATATATATATATACAAATTAACAACTTCTTATTGGATAGATAGGGGACCATAAAATGAAACTCATTAGTACCGTGATACTAAGTAAACCGCTGTACAGTACTAAGCATGCAAAGATCACATGGAACACACAAAAGGTATCCCAAGAGGAACATGTCATAAACACATTCAATAACACTTATAATTATGATAATGATAATCATGCCTTATCATAACCATCACCAATACCTCACTCTCAATATACACTTACTCTTAACCACATGCAAATTCAATAAGCGATCATAACCATTCCAATTACTTAATCACATTAAGTTTGAGGATCCTAATATTCATAACCGGTAGAATGGTATCAACATATCAACCCTTCTAAGGAAAAATGCACATGGGAATAACTAATATATCAGGTGGAATATTAACACAAACCTTTTAGGAAAATATACTCTAGGAATCACTATTATATCCATTGGACCAATAGAGTTATAAATTAATCTTAGGGCTTAACTCTCTCGCTACCATTATATCTAGTGGAATGATAACAAATATAAACCTAGGCCAAAACCCTCCTTACCGCTATTATATTTGGTGAAATAGATAAATACAACTTGATCTTAAATCATATGATCTTTTACTTTATATATTAGTGCTTTAATAGGCATCATAGCCAATATAATTCATATCAACATAAATAAGGGTAGTGCATAAAGGTAAATACTGAACCACCAATCAAAACCCATCATTAATCAATCAGTATTTGCTTCCATTTAAATCATTCTAGGGATATAAAAAATAATACACATATGTTTAGAGTACACTGATCATATTGATGCAATAAGGAACCATAATACCATCTAACTATACAATTTAGAGATGTAAAAAGTACACCAATCATACAGTGTACTAAGGTAACATAATACCCTCCAACCTAATCCATCTAATCCTTAAGTATTAATACTTCCTATAGGGCTCGTAGGTTATCTTTAGAGTAGATTACTATCTTATTGGGACACTAAGGTATACCAGTGAAACCAAAGCAAAATGAGAACTCCTACCTCATCTTAAGGGTAAATAACCCTCGAGAGTAAACCATTTACAATATCTAGACCTTCTACTTTAAATATTAGAATTTTATTTGGTAATCATGAATATCAGATAATACATAGTCATTTTCAATTTTCATACTTAAAATATTTTTCTTATTTCTAATTATGTAAGTCGGCTCTAAAGTCAACAATCAAACCAAAGTCAAAAAGTCACTTTAAGGTTAACCTAAAAATCTACCAAGGTCATCCTATATCCAATTATTCATATTTAGGCGCATTAAATGAAAAAAAGTCCCTTAATAACCAAATTATCACTATATTATCCATTTTAAGGTCTAATTTTATTTTAACTAAAAATTTATCATGAAAAGACTAAAATATGATAATTTAAAACACTTTAGCAAGAAAGTAAATTACAATACATGGGAAATTATTATTTTTCCCCTACACATGATTAAGCATGAAAACCCTTACATGAATTCTAACACATCACAAATCACATGCCTTCATACTTGACCTCATATAATACATGCTTTCATACTTAACATCACATGATAAATATTAGGCATACATGTTGAGACAATATAAACATAGTACACTTAAAAGATAATTCTACCCCTAAGGCATACAAATATTAATCATATGGAAATAAAATTACACATACTCAACCTATCATGTTATACATTAACATCCTCATATACCAAGCATGCTTAATTCACACATTAAACCTATTATATCATGCTTTTGTACACTTAATATTATAAAAAATTTACATGCTTAAGATACATAATTTAATACTATCATGCTTAGGAAAATAAATACAACATAATGAAACCCTAATATGATATCATATGATTTTCACATTTTAGCATAACATATAGGTTACCTTAACTCCAAGAAAAATATAGCTAGAAATAAGAAAAAATCATCAAACCCTATCCTCCTCTAACCCTCTTTCTTTACCTTAAATAAAGCAAAAAAAATGGTATTAGAATCAAACATACTCCATCAACAATTATAACAACAAAGAAATAGAGAATAAAAGATATGCCCAATTACACCAAAGAGGACTTTAGTATTATGAAGAATAGTCTATACAAGGTGTGGTTAACATGAGGAACTCATGATGTAGGGAAAGCTCAGTGTGAGCCCTTCTTGCTGCAAGGGGAACCAATGTGTGTGAATAAGTTGCACTGCCAAGACCAGGGGCATTAGGGCTTCATGTTACAAGGGTGGACTTTGTGCATAGCGATCACATTGGTGGTGTGCTTCAATGTGAGGACCTTACATTGGTGATGCTCTTCAACGTGAGGTGCTTACATTAGTGGTGTGATTGAATTTTAAGGGCTCACATTAATGGTGTTGGCGGCATAAAAATCACATTTAAGGTGTTATGTTGTGTGAATGGTGGATGATGCAAAGGTGGTGATTACATAAGGTTTGGTGGTGAAGGTAGTAGTTTTATGCAAGAAATGGAGGGTCATGAGCAATGCAACATAGGGGGAAATGTTTAAAAACTAGGGAGAAGGATAGGAGAGAAGCATGAGTTGAGTTTAGGTTGGAATGAATAAGAGAAAAACAAAGGAATGGAAGGAGGGAAGAAGGTGAGAGAAGGGTAACACATGAGGAAGAAGATTGGGTGAGAGAAAAGGAAAAATGAAAAGGGGAAGGTTAAGGGTTAAAAAAGAATAAAATAAATCAAGTTTATGGTTAATTCTTGATTAAAAAAGGTTCAAAAAGTAAGGTTTACAAAATTTTAGGTGTTACAACAACCTCATAGTTAAAATAGTATATTGGCAGGTTTTAATCATAACACCCCTATACACCACCAATTTATTCCTTTTCAAGATGAGAAATCACATAGCAAGTTAGTAATCCTCTCTTAAAATGAACTTGGCATATTATAATAGCCTAGAAAAAAAAATCTCAAGCCCTAAAAACAAAATTGCTAATTTCCAACTTCAAACGTAGAAGCAATTATTTGATTTAATAAAAAATAAAATAAAAAACTAACCCTAGAAATAAAATTTTCAACTTACAAGTAATCCATTGATTTAGGTTAATTAATCAAAGAAAACAAACACAAAATATTATAGGCAGGAGCAATGATTGTTGTGATTCATTTATCTCAACTAGAGCTAGCGATTAATCAAGGAGATGGATTGCTAGACGTTGGAGTGAAACAGCTAAATAATGTTGAAGCTTTTTGGTCAAAATTGGCTAACGATTAGAGCTAGAAGAAGTATTCAAAGAATGAAGAGGAATATTGAAATTGAATAGGGGAATGAAATAGGAGTGAATGTGGATTGCTACGAGACATACGGCATACACCTACAACTATAGTAAAGCTAAGGCTTGTAGTGGCAAATAGGTAAATAGAACTATAGCCATGTGGCTATGGGAGACAAGTAGAGGAGATCAGGATAATTGGAGAGTTTGGAGACATATCTAGTCTTAAAAAATTCCCTAAAAATGAAAATTTTACACAAACACGTAATCAAAGTGGGTATGAGGACATAGGCCCCATACCCATCCCTGTCGTGAACCTAGACCAATTCTTGATAACTATCCCCAAATGTGAACTTGATTCCCAAAATTCTCCCTTGAAATTGACCTAAAATAGGGAATCCTCAATAGGAATCCATCCCTACAAGGACAATTATCATCCTTAATATATTCAAAATATCCTATTATACAAATATTCATAATTAGATGTATATATTTTTTTAAAAGCAATATAGGATAATATATTATATAATATAGTACAATACAATATACCTTCATATATCTTAATATAGTATAATATTTTCAAAATATAATATAATATAATCCAAATACAATATAACACATTGAAAAATCATATATTATTCCCATTTTATCTAATCTAGTAAAAAAATGGATCGAATATCCACTCTAGTTGCAACCAGATATTCATTGATTAAATTGGTCTGATGCTAGATCACATTTTTGGATCCTAAATTTTTTGTGCAACCCTACTATAACACTCCAAAATTTATTATTAAAATTTTTATTTTGTGGAAGTGTAATATTAAGATAATTAGATGCTACCACCACACTTGACAAGAGTCTAGCTTGTCATACCATTTATATATTGAATACAAGGTAAAAAAAAATTACAACTTAAAATAATAAAAGTAGAGAATAAGAGAAATATTTCATAAATATTAAATGGGAGTTTGGAGTTTAATCTGTGAGTAAAATATAAGAAAAATATAGCAAAAAGAGATCCGATGGAGTTAAAAGTCCTAAAGGTATCCAGACAAAAACTAGCTATTGAATAACGTTGACTCTACACCCAAACTCCAATAGATAAAGTCACACCTCAACATGAAGTGTATCATAGACAACAAAATCATCAAGTAAATCCTCAATAATCTACATATCCAACCATGAGTTATCTACGCATAGGAATGAACATCACCTATAAAAAGGATGTTCAATATTTGTGTATTGAGTAAGGTAACAATGCAATAATAATAAAGGACACATAGAACATATAAGTTTGCATGGAAGGATTAAAGATGTACATTAGTTATAAAAAGAGATGACTCAAGAGATTAACCAAAAGGAATCAAAAGATTTCCAAGGTAGATGATTATATGTTGTTATTTACTTAAACTCTTGAGTTTTAGAAAACACACTATTCATAACTGATGGTACGGTATCAATTAATACAAAAACATCAGGACATAATACTTCTAACCACCATTCTTGTCTGGTAGAACAGACCGGTGTTACCCTAATGCATAAATCTCCTAGCCATTATTCTCATTCGGTGAAATGGATGGTGAAACTATAGCACACAAAGTTCATGACCACTATTCTCATCTAGTGGAACAGGCAAGTACAACCGATTTGAACTCATGTGATCTTTCACTTTAAAGATTAATATATTATTAGGCTATTAGTTATCCTAATAATTTAATGCAGTATTATCATAAATATAGAAGGCATATACAACACAACTAGAAGATATTTGGGTCATTCCCTAAGGGGAAGGACCACAATGCCCTTATAAAACCTTAATTTCACATAATGAGTGCAACTTTTTCCATATCAATCACCTAACCAACAAATGTAGTACATCATCCTAAAATATCATTAGTAACAACATAGCAAAAAATAAATTACTAACTCTAATATCTTGTATACGCAATACGAGCATGTCTTTGAGATTATTATTCCCAAATTAGGTTGTTTCCACACTTTACCAGATCTATGCTACCTATAGTCAAACAAAGAATTTCACTTAATATAATTAACATATTTTAATCTAATATCACTTTATAAATACCAAAATTCCATTGTTATCCCATTTGAACAAAATACTTTTATCATACTTAAGCATCTCAAATTTCTCTTTTATAACTTGTATCATACTCAACCAATACTCTAACATGTTATTCTTGAAAAATAATTATAAAACCCTAAATGAATACCATTCCGTGTTCACTATGCTACAATACTCATTTTGTGACCCAAATATCCTTAACGTAGAACCCACTCAACATTTCACCAAAACCCTACAATTCCCAACATTATCAACTTCCAAAATCCAAAATATTACCTCATGATAATACTTCATCATATTTACAAATCTTTCTCCATAAATATATTTAAATATTTATCATGCCAATATGTTAGGATTAAAAGGTAAGGATTTATCAAGAAATACCACATAAGTTCATACTTTTGCATAACACCCATGCTTTCATAATATGATAACATTAACAACGTGCTTTCCCAATTAGACTACACCAATATGATTTCAAGAAAAGGAATCATATTAGCATAACATGACATGTAGTATAAACATAGCAATAAAACCCTTTAATTAATGACATGCATCCTTACCTAAATGTCACTGGACTCTAAGTAAGAATAAACCCTAAGTCTCCTCCTCCAATACCACCGCAATCTCACCTAAACCTAAGAAGAACCCATGGTTCAAAATGTAGGAAAACAAACAGGGAAAGGTAAGGAAAATGAGGATGGAAAAGATCAAGAAGAAAAGTAAACGAGGAAGGTTAAATGTTGCGTAAGGGAGATGCATTTAGGCTACTAAATTGCATGATCTTTTCACATAGGTGGGGGTGAGAAATGTGATAAATTCATGGTGGTAGGGGTTGGCTACATGATATTTTATTATAGAAAAATGTAGAGGGGTTCACGTTAGGGGACAGAAGCTGCATGAAGGTAGGGGCGTTAGTGATTTAGGTACATAAAGAATGTCAAATATAGGGCTGGAATGGGGTGGTTCCATGAGATATTCATGATGCCAAAGGGGTGCAACATTGGTGCTTAGGCCAAGGATGGTTGTACAACATGAGGTATATCAAGTTAGGTGGATCTTATTGCACAAAAATGGTAGAAATATAAGGAAGAAGATACAAAATAGAGTTAAAAAAAGGAGAAGATATAAGATATTTGGTTGGTGGAATAATAAATGGTGGAAGGAGGGAGGGAGAATGAGGTATATGGATGCTAGTGGCATGCAAAATTGTTGGCATAAGTGAGTTAGGAAATAATCTATTGGATATCCAAAACTTTCAAACTGATTACAAATAAGAAATATCAAGTAAAAAAAATTCTTCAACCAAAAGAGAATAAACCAATCCAATTTAAACTATTCTAATATAATAATTTGATTTGATTCTTAAATTGCATTATATTCAATTACTTATTCCACAATTCTAATTATATGTAAATATTTAATAAAATTATTAATTACAAAGTCTATAATTTACTAAAAATAGCAAACTTTTATAATATATATATATAATTCATCAAATTGGATATTATTTGTACTTTTCATATTAGATATCAGATTTGTGTGATTTTTTATTAACAATATTGGTTATTTGATTCACTGATCCAATCAATTTAGATATTGAATCACATGCATAACCCTAGTTTTAAGGGTGTTAAGGGTATTTTAGCCATTTCACTTTAAATTTGAGGATGTGGGGTTGATATGAGTAATATATGAACAAAACAAGATAAGTATGAAAAGTATCATTTGGGTGGTGTTTGATAAGTGTGAAAAGCGTCATTTAGGTGGTGTTTCTAAGTTAAAGAGGTTAAATTGGCACAATAAGGCTATTTTAGGTATTTCACATAGTTGAAAATTGAAGGAACTAATATAAATGTTTAATATGCTTGCATAGGTCAATAATTAGTGAAGTGTGGACCCTTACTCACCGTTAACATTATATCTCTTTAGGGCTTAAAAATGTAATTAGTAACCCTAGAGGTATTTTGGTCTTTTGTGTATTTTTGAATTATCTAAGTTGCCTAGACCTTATATCAGACTTCTTATATGTCCATTTTACTTTTGTAAACTTGTGGTCAATTGTTGAATTTTGTTGATCATTGTATCTTGTTGACCTTTGTCCATTGCCTTTGAATAATTGGAAATTGATGGGCCTTGAGATCTCTATTATTTTAGGTGTTCTATGGCATAAATAGTGTTGGATATTTTTTATCTTATTATGGGTGTTGGGCGTTAACCCCTTGTAGATTAAGTGCATCTTAATACTGGAATATAATAATGGAATAACTAAGCATTCATGATGACGAGGCATGCCCTACACATGAAGGGATAGCTTATCGAGTCATTGAGCCTATTAGTTTAGACTTATTTGAAGACTTGGGCCAAAAGAGCTTAATTGGGACTTTTTTTAATTTATTTGAAAGCTTGTGTCTAACAAGGTGATTACTTGCATAAGCATGGCTTAGAGTGACACTTTATGGTTATTATGTAGATTTTAATGAAGCCATATGACTTGCACATAAAGAGTACGTCCACTTGCTGTAAGGACTAGCTATATCAATATATATTAAGGGGATTTAGAAGTTATTAGATAATTTCTTAGATAATTAGTAGAAGTTTTATCTTGTTAGGAGTATTTTATCTTTTCTTTCTTGTGTGAATGGCGTGAGATCTAGTAGATTTTGTGTGGTTTTTCTTTTATTTTTTTTAAATCTTATCTTATGTATTGAAGATTTAGCATGACGCGGTAGGAATTATGCTACATAAACACCATGTAATGAATGTTGATGATCATCATGAATTGAATGGAATCAATTTGAATTTTCAATAAATTTATGTGTGAATTTTTTTTTCTTTTTTATCAATTTTGTGTGAGTCATAATCAAGATATTCTCTACTTAATTTCTATGTAAGTTAATTAGAGTGTTTATGCCATCATCAGCACAAACACATCTCCAACACCTCATTAAACCCACAACATTCACCACATGAAATAATAATTAACAACTTCATCTTTAACCTTCCAAACCCTAACCCTAACTGTGTTTATCTTCATTATCAACCCTATTAATCTCACCATATTCATTCAAACTAAACCCTAATCTCATCATTTAATCTCCCATTAAACCCTAACCCCACAACATCCATCATTCATCCATTGAACAAAACCAAAACCCTATAAAGCCTACTCCTAAGTCACGATTTTACTATCAAATCTTGCCATTGTTTGGTTTGATTCTCTTATGTTAATTCTCAAATCTACTAATTTAGTGATGTATGATTCTAAAACACATCAGTTCATATGGTGGAAAAGTGTTAATGAGTGGACTTGATGTGTTGGCTAGTCCTTTAATAAAACATTAACACTTAAAGCAAAAGTTTCTTGAGTTAAACTCTTTTATATCCCTTAGTTTAGCTATTGGAGTTAGGTTTGGTCAGAGTATTATTATTATGATATTTTTTCTCTTTTATGATCCCAGTTCCTTATGTGACGTTCGAAGAGAATATTTTCTACTTTAGAAGAGCATCGAACCCTATAGAGGGCATGCATAAATAATTTATTAGGTTTCTTATTATTGGAGCTTTTATTACACTTTAGGTGGGTTAGTTAGGCTAGTGTCTCCATACACTAGATAGAATTGATGTGTATGAGGGGGTATGGTTGACTTTTGTCCTCAAGTTAATTATAATTATTTTTTGTGGTCCTAATAATGTAATACAATAAGCGATGATTCTCAGTTATCATATGCTTCATTTTTCATTATCCTATGCATTATGCCTTATTTTCTTCATTATAATTGTGCTTCCATGTGATCCATGATTATCGTTATGTTATTGCATGCTCTATTTCTTTACATGTTAGCCTTAGGTGTAAAATATTATCTCTTTAGGATAGCTATGTTACTCAGTATTTAATCACATTAATAATATTGTTTGTTGGTCACTAGTCATTTCCATGGGTAGACAATCCTTATGTTGTGTCATAGGTATTCGTAGGACCAAGCTTAATCCCTATGAAGCCCTAGGCAAAATCTAAATCTAACCTAATAACATATATGATTTGGGGCATAGTTAGATGTGATTTAGTAGTGACTAACACATATGATTTGGGGCTCCAATCAAATGCAACTTGGTGGTTTGATTGTTTGAAAAGCAAAAATAACCCTCATGCAGCTTCAAGAGCTTGAATGCACAACCAGAACATCATACATCCATGACTCAGTTAGTTATCCATGAGTGAAGATCTGTATTTGAGTGCAAACGGACAATGTATAGCCACTTATATAATTTTGGTGCCCTAGGCCCATATATAGTTCGCCTAGGCCTTAGGTAGGGCCCATTCGATGATTTCATAGGTATTCGATAATTATCCTACTAATTTTAACCTCAAACTATGATTGGCTTGGGTTATTGGCGAAGATTTATAGCTATCTGAAGCGAACATGTGTTATGTACCTCGGGAGCTCTAGATATATTTTTTGGACTCTTTATCACTCTTTCTTTCTCTTTTGCTCCTATCTCTTTTGAAGTAATATTTCAGAGTTCAGCTCCATACTCTGTTCTTATCTTACTAACTAAAGTCTTTCTATGTATTATACTTTTACTCCTTGTTTAAATTTTTTCATAATGTTTTAGCTTTACCTTTGGTAAGTGGCGTAAATCAAGGTGTTGTACGGTTTTTATGTTAAGTTTTGAGAAGTGAAATCCCCATGTGAATTGTCCCACTCGTTAAAAGAAGAGACAAGATGACTACCTCATGAACCAGTGGACTACTTCACGCATTGTCAGGTGGAAATGGTTTTGGACTGTAAAGTCAGTCAAGCTTTCAAGTTGAGTGACTCTTCTCTTCTCCATGCTACCTTGGCGGGCCTACAAGAAGGCCCATTAAAGATTTTATCATGTTGATCCCTTTAAAAAATAAGCCAATGGCAATTAAAAGACGATGCTGGTCAGCATATCTTGCTGAAACCGTAAGGCTTCCATCTTGCATTCCCCTTTCTGGTTTTTATGTCAGTTTTGCTTGCACAATGGGGAACCCTGAACTACCACCCTGAGCCATTTTAAATATTCTTCACCTGTTCCACCGCGGTACTGCCTTTATTTTCGTGTCAGGAGGAAATGATTCAATTATGATGATATCTGAACTTTTTTGACTACTTATTAGTTATCTTTTTGTTTATCCGGACACTGGTTAGCTTCTCGACTGTCTGACTTTTGGGCGAGCTGTAAAAAGTAAGATTAATTTACATTTCTTATCCTGCGTTTTATTCTTGGTGCAAAATTTATGGAAATGTGCCAGAAACGGCAGGGTGAGGACACTTGTAGCTTAATTTATGTCCACATCTACTTCCGGGTACATAATGCAGAGTTTGTTGGTTTACGATGCGTAATAAGCTGCTATTTTGTATGGAGAGTACGTCGGGTGGGTACGTGTTGGGATTCTTCGCTTCCAACTACGTAACGCACAGTAGTTATTAGATGGAGCTCACTGTCTTCAAACTTGTACTAGAGATTAATTTATATCCGAGCATTTAATAATTTAGCACGCTCATTCATTTTTTAGTCCACAAATGAAGTTTAGACGGGTTGCACAGTAGCTAGATTTCAAGATTGAGTATTAATTTACGATGTTAATTGATGATCTACCGGCCGGCCGAGAACTGAGGTTTGCAACTTTTTAATACGGAAACGGTGCGAGTACAGGAGACAAGTGGTCACTTCTCGTGACTGTGAAAATGGGAGAAAGCTAGGACAAGGGTCTAAGGAAGTTAGGTGTCATTATTTACAGAGGATAACATTTGTCACCTGTATGATCAACCAGAGCACCATTAAGTGAGCCTACAGCCAACCACTTTGGTCAGGCTTGAGGTCCCACTGTATTAAATATCGTTATTGTAGTAGCTCCGTACTCGACTTCCTTCTATTAATACAACCATGCGCGTCCCTAATATCATCCTTCAATACATAGCTTACTACTTATTTCCACCATCTTGGATAACCTTTTAACTTTCGTGCTTCATGGCGCTTCCAAAGTTTCTCATTGCATTTTCCCTTGCACTTGCAGTTGCGAATATAGAGCTGGTAACTTGTGATGTGGTCAAGGGTTCGGTCTCTTGTGTCGACTGCAGCCGCGACTATGATCTCTCAGGTTTGCTCATCATCTTTTTCCTTCGTCCTTCGCACGTAGTTATGAATTCGGTAGAATTTGAGTCGGTGCGTGTTTACTTCTGTTTTGAATTAGACAGGTTGAAGTGAAATACATCCTGGAGTTGTTGAAGACGTAATACGTTCTTACATTCCTTTTAAGTGTACTGTTAGCTATTACAGCCGAGTCAGACTTCCTTTTAAGTCCATCTTTAATGGAGAACTGCACTAGCTTCTGCTGCTAAGCTTTCTATTTCGGAACACTAGCTAGCTCGGTTTATTCCTTGTTTGTTTTGAGGCTGGCAATGTGTGTGTGTTTATGGGAATGGACTGCACCACCACTCAGTCATGAGTACATGGCTATAACTCCTTTAGCTTATCCGAAAACTCCGACGAATTCTGGATGACCAATTAATTAGAATTTGATGTCTTTCTACCTTTGTCTTGTTATGAATGCTAGAAGCTACATTCTCGTGCCTTCCTGTCTGATGCCTTGGCAACAGGGGAATTTGGCAACGAGAGGGTCAAGAGTCCCAGCATTGACCGCTCAACTCTGTCATCCTTTGACTTTTAACTTTTAAATCACAAGGTCCTTTCTCCGATTTCAGATAGAATTTACTCGTTGTGGGTTTCATTTTCCAGGAATTAGAGTCCTTATCAAATGTGATAAGGTGAAGAAACTAGCAACAGCAACTACCCAAAAAAATGGCGCTTTCGAAGCTAAGCTCCCATTGACTGAAGCACAAACCTCAGCGGCCGCGGCTTCACCGAAGTGCCTGGCAAAACTCCTTGGTGGTCCAAACCAACTCTACGCCTCGAAGAAGACTATGGTTTCCAGGATTGTCAGGGACCAGGAACTCAATGCCTATACCGTCTCCACTCCGCTTACATTTGCCGGTTCTTGCTCTAGTGCTACGTCTGGAGAAGCTGGTCAATGTGGAAACCTGAACACGGAATTTGGTTCATCAAAGTTCATTGATCTGCCCGTCCCACCGGAGTATGGTCTACCACCGGCTAATCTCTACGTTCCATTTCTTCCCATCATTGGCATCCCGTGATATACTCAGTATTATTAGCTTTTAAAGTTGTAGTAGCGTGTTTATTTGTGTAAGGAGGAAGGGCTGGCGTAGGGGAACGGAAAAAGAAGGGTTGGAAAGTGTTATGTATATGTATATGGTGTGTATGTATGCGACTCTGTTGCTTGTTTCGCGTATCTTACGTGTAGCAGATTAAATAATCAGTGGGAATGCGCGTTTGTTTTGCTTTATATTTCATTTATTTTTTAGTGTATCTTATTTATTAGCAATTACTATGGCAACTTATGTTTGAACTATTAATTTATAAATTTATTCTAATTTCAAACGTATTCTCAAAACTTATGCAATTTATAGCTCGTGTATGAAATTATCCCATTAAGAATTTGTATGGATTTAGGTTAGTCTAGATTAGGCTAAATAAGGCAGGTAAACCTAGATTATGTTAGGTATATGGAGGTGAAAATTTTAAAAATATAATTTAAGTATTTATTAGATTAATCTAGGTAAATAGATTATAATTTTATTTGTTTTGAGGTGAATGGAGGTCATAGTCAACTTCTATGAATAAGTTAACATTAACCTTTCTTAACCACCGATTTGGTTGTTAATATTTTAAAGGGGAATTGAGGTTGAAAAAGATTAATTTTCAACTTTATTTAACCTAGCTTAAATCCCAAAATAAATTGTTAAACAAGATGAACTAAAACAATATCTTCTATTAACTTAGGGTAATCACCATCAAAAAGTCTATAAGACAATCAAATTCTTACTAATTACTTATTTTTGGTTCTTGACCAAGAAAATCTAAAATATAAATATAATTTCATAGGAAATTTCAAAGTGGGTATTTAATTATATTCCCTATATAATGCCTAATTGAATGAAAAATAGAAGAGAAATGTTCATGTGTTTAGCCATTTGGAAATGTGGTGTTATTAGTTGTTTGTGGTTACTAATATTGATAGATGTTTACATTTATTATAATGGCATAAATTTATAAAAGTTATGCAACTCTTTTCTAAACATTGTCTATGCATGTGCCATTACAATCAATGAGTAGATTATGTATATCATGACTTGCATCGGATATGCTACACTACTCATGATATTATTTGTCCTATGAGCTACCTCCTTTTTATTCTATGCTTTGTCAAAACAAAAATAAAAGACATTAGTGCTTGTTTGGCATGAGATAATAGTGGTAGAAAAAATACCTTTATATTTTACTTATATTGTATAAGTTATTTAGAAATAATGAAAATAATTCTAAGAAAATACCCATTTTGGTTTGAATGGTGATATAAAATGAGTATTTGATCATTAAATTTTTATTTGATTTTAAATAGATAACATAAAATATAATGTATCTAATATGGGTCTTATGTAAATAGTCCAAACATCCATCAACCTAGTTGACGATTCTTTTTGTTTTTCGCTAGAGGTTGACCTAAGGGCTCAATGGAAGGGCGAGTCAATTATTGCTTCCTCAATCCCAAAACCCACCCTTATGTACCCTATATAAATAGAATTCCTACTCCTTTCTAAAAGGGGAATGTCTTTTTTCTTTTTCTTTATTGTCACCATAATCAATATAACCACTTTTCACACACTCATGATTTCCCAAGGTTATTCGTTACTCACTAAACATCAAATGCTTTTCTTGGTCCTCAAGTACCCACCTAAGTTCCAACCGGTAATATTTGGCATCGTCTTTTGGGATCAAGTCAAGTAGCCATGTCTTTACCACTGAGACCCTAACCCCACCAATCCAATCTCCTAAGCCATGAGCCTATGCAAGAAACCCCCAAGGAAATCATCACCACTACCTAGTTACAAACAAGTAACAATGTAATGAGAGCATCATTACAATAGATGTTGCATAGCACCACAATGATGCTCGTGCCTGTAACACCCCGTGTCGATACGACCATACGAGGGCTACCTTGGAGTACTTTCAGATTGATCGGCTGGCCCCACAAATCAACACGAGTCCTTTTAGCATGCTTTGTCATGACTCATACACTTCCTAAGAAATTTTTAGAAAATTTTTGAAACTTCCCATGAGAGTCACTGTAACACCCCCAAAATTCACTACTGAAAAATTTCGTTAATTAAAAGGAAACTAGCGGAAGCAAATTAATAAACCGCAAATTTTGGGAGTATTACCGCCACACTTAGTACCAGACCGGTTCACTCATACCGTTCCAGTACTAAGTGCTAAGGCTAAAGAAAAATGAAATACAATTCGCAAGAATTTCAACATACTTAAATCAGAGTAGCGTATCAAACGTTTACATGGTTACAGTATCCACATATACATTTAAAACCAGAGATTTCAGAGAGAGAGGGAAAAACCCTAGTAGTTCCGGATGAGGCCTTACTCTCTTTCTCGTTGCCCAATTGAGTAGCACCTGAAAAGACCTGCAAGGGACACTGCCCATTGAATAGGCAGGGGCCCCACGAATGGAACCCTTCAGTACTACGGTACTGAGTAACCCTTTAAAGTCCCACTTAAAAGCAGGCCCGCAATGCAACACATGAAACAAGCTACATACATATATAACGTTCACATAATTAACATTCACATAGCATATCATTATATCGTTACGAACAATCGGTACTTACGGTCTTAAGCCATATCATAACGCAAACTCAAAACAATTAGGCCTTAAGCCCTTGTTCCACTATAAGTGATTAGTACTTACCCATAATTTTATTCACATACATAACTGGTTTTATTGAGCTCGGGACCCCCACTATTATTGCTGGTGGACCGGAATATACATAAACTCATCATCCAGGGCACAACGCTCTTGGCCACTATTATAACCGGTAGACCGGAATTTATAAAGAATTATCACCCAGGGCACAACGCTCCTGGCCACTATTATAACCGATGGACCGGTACTCAATATCATAAATCACTAGGCCCGGCTCATTAATATTCCACTTTCAAATATAGTATCTTTCCTTTCTTTAATCATCACATCAATCATATTTATTTGCCTCGAACGGGATATCAATAACTCGGGACACAAAGGTACACCGATCGTACCGGTGCATATCAGCTACACAGTACCCTTCAACCACGAACCCAAGGACGCAAAGGTACCCTGGTCGTACTGGTGCATAAAGCTAACTCAGTACCCTACCGACAAGGACACCTAATCCATAAGTATGCATACCCCCTAACTAGGTCCGTAGAGCTAGAAAGAGTAAGATGTAGGGCCTGGCTGGGGCACAAAGGCACACCAGCAAATACCCGAATAATCGTGGACTAAACCACGTCCTTAGGGTAGCGACCCCTAAGGAGTCACCATTCCCGATCTCGAGGTCTTTCACTTTAAATATTAGTGTCTTAATTAAGGTGATCACAAAAAGCACGGTAATCCGATACTTATTCACTTTTGATCGTTTCGATATCATTAATCGTCTCTTATTCAGAGGATTATCCAGGATGTCACAGAGAAATCATCAAGGCCATACCAATTATCAAATACTCTTACTTGGCTAATCAGCCTTATTTAAATCACATTATCAGGTTCCACAATCACAACAAATTAGGTACAAATCACTTATTTACCCCCTTACTTATGTAATCGCCAAGTCATCCATTCCTCATTAACAAATTACCCTGTTACCCTTTAGGTTACAAAATTCCCGAATTACCCCTTATCCGATTTAGGTTATCAAGTTACCTCCTACGCTTTTTAGATCACCATTCATTCCTCATAATTGCTACACTTATCATATTTCCCATTTGGTTGGTTAAATTACCAAATCGCCCTTCTCCTTTGTTATAATTACTAAATTGCCCTTGAGTTGGATAAATTACTCACTTACCCCTCTTCCTTATCATGATTGCTAATTTGCCCCTTTAGTTGGTTAAGTAATTATCACTTTATCCTTTAATTGGCTAGGTCACCAAGTTGTCCCTTTAGTTGGATAATTTACCGAATTGCCCTTCTCCTTTATCATAATTACCATCCTACCCTTCTCAATTATTTTTAATTGCCATTTACCCTTTTTAATTATTATAACTCACAAATTACCCTTCTTCATAATTACCAATATTAAGTTATCCTTCTTCATAATCATATTTATTAATTTACCCTTCTCCGTATCCATAATTACTATGTTACCCTTCTCCATTATTAAAATTACCATAATACCCTTTAATTGATTAATTTACCCAATTACCCTTCGCTAGCATCATACTTATCCAATTACCCTTCTACAATCATAATTTAATTACTAAATTATCTTTTGTCATTATCATAATTACCAAGTTACCCTCTTACTCCCAAGTTTACCATAATATCCTTTTATTTACAAAATTACCATTTTACCCCTTACATCCAATTTTACCGTATTACCCTTTTGCTTATAAATTACCATAATACTCCTTTTATTTATGAAAATTACCACCATACCCCTTTTACTTGTAAAATTACCATAACACCCCTTTTTCTTTTCAAATTACTATCTTACCCTTTTACATCCAAACTTATCATTTTTATCTTTCCTTACCAAATTACCATTTTGCCCTTCTTTTCCAAAATTACCATATTAACCTTTTACTCACGAAATTACCATAATACCCCTCACTTACAAAATTACCATGTCGCCATTCACTTATAAAATTTACCATATTACCACTTACTTATGAAATTACTATTTTGCCCCATTTACTTTCAAAATTACCATATTGCCCTTTCACTTGAAAAATTACCATTCTTACCCTTTTCTCCAAAATTACCATATTAACCCCTTTTACTTACAAAATTACCATAATGCCCTCCTTCATCCAAAATTACTATTTTACCCCTACTTCCACAATTACTATTTTCACCACTTACTTATAAAATTACTATTTCTCCCTTCTACCTCCAAATATTACCATATTGCCCTTTTCCCTTGAAATTACCACTTTACCCACATTATTATACCACTTCTATTAATTTAACATTTTCACATGAAATAACAATATTAGTGCTCCCTTAACAATGTTCAACTCCACCAACCATTACATTTGACATGATACATATTAGCACCTACACATATTAGGTCGTAACCTAACCTAAGGAAAATTACAAAAATGCCCCTCGGGTTCACAACAATATTATTCATGCATAAAGGGGTCACAATCACATAAAATGACATGGATAATTGATTAACACTCTCATTAATAGTCAAATTCTTCCCTTAGGAAATATCTCCACACATATTACATAAAAGAGCATACTTTCCTTTTTACTAGAGAATACAAGCAACCATATAATTTATATTAACAACCATGTATCAACCATAATAACATATTAAAATTCCTAATGTGTAAACATACGTTTATCATGCGTTTAAGTGGGGTTTAACGATTACCTTAATCCCGCAAAAATCAAATCTTATCAAGCACAATTAGCAACTCAACACCTAAAAATAACATCCATCACTATTGTGTTAGAAATAAGAAATAAAAAGGATAAGACTTTATAAAAGAAATTTATTTAATAAAACACTTTAAATAATTATCATTATACCTCAAAAAATTTCCAACACAAGGGGAAAGCTCACGATGCATGAGCAGCGTGAGTGTCATGCATAAATGGGAGGGGAAAAGGCTCGAAGAGGGGTGAAGGAAGAAAAATGAGCCATGTTCGCGTTGAGGTCTTTGGGCTAGAAAAGAGGGTGGTTGGGGGAGGTTTGGAGGCAAGGTAAGGATGTAGGAGTGAAGAGGGGGTGTTGGTGGTGGCCAAGGATGGTTTCACGGCGGCTGAAGGCGGCGGAGACGGCGGCGGCAAGGCGGCAAAGATGGCTGGCGATAAGGGGAAAAATGGGGAGAAAAGAAAGAAGGGGTGGAGAAGGGAGGAAGTGTAGGGCTCAAGGGGCGGCGTGGGGGTGCAGGGCAGTAGGGGTGGTGGCAGGAGTCGGCGCAGGGGTTGGGTGTGGCGGTTGGAGCGGCGGACGGCGGCGGGGCAGAGAAAAACAGAAAAAAAAAATGGAAAGAAGGAAGGAGAGAGGAGGGAGCTCGGGGGAGGGAAGATGGCTCGAAAATGGGGCAGGAAGATGGACGAATGGGGGAAGAAAAAGAAGAGGAAGGGTAAGGGGCAGATGGTAGTGCATAGGGTGGCAGGGAGGCGGTAGGGTGGCAGGGAGAGGGTGGCGACGGGGGGGGGAGAGAATGGCAGGCATGGATAGGGTGCAGGGGTAGATTGGCTCAAAATATGGGAGAAGAGGATGGGGTAGAGAGAGGGAGTAGCAGGGGCAGGTGCGGCGGCAGTCGCAGGTGGTCGGGCGGCAGCTACAGGTGGTCGGGCTGCTGTCGACGCCTGGGGGAAGAAGAAAGAAGAAAGGAGGCTGTGGCGGCCGGTCGGGGGAAAGGAAAGCAGCAGGCCGACCGGTCTAGGGGGGAAAAGAAAAAAAAGGGGAGGCCGGCCGGGTCAGGTGCGCGGGAGAGAGGGGCTGAGGGGGAGAGGGAGAGGCGGGCTGAGGCCCAACGCACAGGGGAGGGGAGGGAAGCAGGCCGGTGCGGGCGGCCCAAGGAGGAGAAAAAAGAGAAGAGAAGAAAGAAGAAGAAAAAGAGAAAAAGGAGAAAGGGGAAAGAAAAGGAAAAAGAGAAAAATGGGGAAAATAAGTTAAAATAATTTATAAATTCGTAAAATGTAATATTCTTGATAAATTATTTAATTTAATAATTTAATTCATTATAATCTAATATATTAATTTAAAAAGGATAAGGTTAGTAAAATATTAGTTTTGAAAAATTACTTAAATAAAAATAGCATGATAAACTAACAAAATATCTCTTTTAATTTACTCAATATTCCCATCCAAATTTATGTACTCAAAAATCCATAAATTAATTAAGTTAGATAATTTTAAAAGCTAATTTATTTCAAATAAAAATTATTTATTACATTATTGGTTTTCTAAAATTTTGGGGGATTACAGTCACCCATCCTAAAATTACCCCACGGCTAGCACGCTTAACTGTGGAATTCTTAGGATGGAATCACCAAAAGGATGGTATACCATGTTGATATAAGTAGCCAAAGTAATCCTTATAATACCCCGCTCAATTTGGGGTATTATAGTGCCCCCACTATTTGACGTGCAACCTAACCCCCCTGCCCCCACAAAAAAAGTTATAAAAAAGGATCTTTTGGTATAGAAGGACCTTTGTACCGATGTAGATAGCCCTCATGTCCACTTGTGTAGAGGTGTCTTGGCCAAGAACACAAGGTGGCCCATTTATAGTGTCGCGGTGAGGGGAGGGAAAGAACCCCATGCTTAGTCAAATGAAGAAAAATCAACACCCAAATATCAATAGGAGAGTTACAAAGAAATTATATATACCCTTTAGACGTTGGCAAAAACAAGGGTCAAAAGAAGAAAGACTCAACGAAAGGAAGACCAAAACTAAGAAAGGTTAAGGAGACACAAGACTAGAATGTTTTAGGATAAGATTTTTAAATGAGATTCTAAGTGAAGATCCAAATCGAGAAAGGTGAAGGAGATGAAAAGCTACAATGAGATGAGGTATGAGTTCTAAAGAAGGGTAATGACCCTTGGATGAGATAGAAATTCGAGGAGAAGAGTGATGACTTTGGGTAAGAGTCAGTTGGGACAACAACCCTCAAGAGACACTAATGAGGAGATGTCCATGCAGTCAAAGTTGTCAGGGGGAATAGGATACGAGTGTGCATTATTTTATTGAGAAGTAGGTAGCCAAGGTTCTAGAAGGCCGAGACAAGGAAAAAGATCACTTTAGTCTGATCAGAGGCACTATCTTCATATATGATATAATCAGTGTGTCATTGCACCATATATTAATGTTACCTTAGTTTGAGACATATGATGGATCATAAAATCCCAAGGATCATCTTAAAATTTTAGGAGCATAATAATCCCATCAGGAGACTCAAATGATATGATGTGTTAAGCTTTGCCTACAATCTAAAAAGGAGAGGCATTGTGCTAGTTTGAAAAGATGAAGGTAGGTTAATCACATCATTCTTTGAGCGAGAAAAGGGACTCGTGGCTCAATTTCACACATGCAAAAGGAGGAAGAAAAGACTTATCTTACTTAATGGGTCTCTCATAAGGTCCTACGGAGATGTTACAAAGTTTCCTTCATGGGTTTGATAGGGAGGTCAAGCAAGTCGGAAACCTTGATAATGTAATAGCAATCTCTTATTTCTTACAATACCTCTCGAACATGGAATTGATAAAGGTGTGGTACTTGGTAAAGCATAAGTCCTATGCTCAATTAAGAAAGAGTGTACAAGAATGTATTGAGGCTAAGAGAATAAGCAAAGCAATGTTTAGTTGATCGAAAGAACTAAATGGGGGTAAAAGCAATCTAAGGTCAACTCTCAAGGAGGAAGTTAATGGATCAACAGGTCTCAATATTGATCCAACTGATAAGTAGAGATAATTTGGGTAAAAGCCAAAGGTCAGACCCTTAACATATAAGGTCACCATTTGGAAAGTATGATAGTAATGCCCCCTTAGTAGTAAGCCTGGCTGAGATTTATAGTGCCAATAATGGGCGACAAAACTTCCTAAGACTGTTCCACATCAAGTTTGACAATAAGTATAGGGATTCTAATAGGTATTGAATATACAACCAAGATATAGGACATAATATGGAGTAGTGTTGTAATACCTCCATTTGTCATATACAATGACTCAACCTTCAACCACAAGGCACCCAATGCTGATTCCTTTGACCATTACCATAATACCTCACTCAAAAAAGAATAGTTGTATGGCAGAGAGGACCTTCAGATCTATCTCTTCAAAATCTGTCATCGAATCTAGATTATTTAAATTATCGGATAATGCCTTTTCTAACCTGTTCTAAATCAAAATCACTCACATCTTTGATTTCCATAATCTAAAATTAGCATACTAATTGAACTTCTCAATATTAAATCTTGTACCCATTTCAATTACTAGATCTCTTGAACAACCACAACTCTAATACCAAATTATTGGGAATAATGAGGATTGAATGGATCCAAACCAAAATAAAAATTAATAAAATGACGAGCAATTAATTATTCAACCACAAAACAAAAAATTAATGGAAAATAGAGATATTCATTCGTGTTCTTACAAAATTATAAGATGATTAAACAAATCAATCAATCAATCAATTAAATAAATCTAAAATTATCTAATAATAGAAAATTCTATGGAGAAGAAGAAAAAATTTCTTTTATACTAGAAAAACCCTATGGGTTAAAACAATGTTTTTTAAACATAAGGAAAAAGCATGTTTTGTGTATAGGAAACATACACACCAAGTGTTTATTTCTTTACTCTTAACTTTTTGTCCAAAACTCACATCAACACATCCTGTGAACAAACACGAAACCCCCCATGTTTATCACAAAACTCACAACTCCATATAAAACTTCCCCAACGCATGTATAAATCAACATAATGTTGTGCATTAAATACATAGTCAAAAATCACAGGTAATAATAAAATAGGAAGGTGAATTGAGGAAACTATCATCATTCCCTTTTTTATATATTTAATTAGAAAGGTAATGTAAATATAATATTTTATTAATTATGAAAAATCTAAATCATAAAAGCTTAAGTGAATACTTTCAAGAAAAAGTATACTTTTATCAGCATAATATTCTAGTTATAATTAAGATTTTACATATATCGTATATAACAAGACTAATTTAGTATAATGAACTATCACAACAAATTGTAATATTATTAAATCAAGATTAACATCAATTATATTTAATCTTAATCTTTTTAAATTTTAGTTACTTTACTTGCTATACATGAACTTCATCATCATTAATTGTATTGTTAAGGTATGTGAATGAAAAATGTTAAGAATTTTAGACAAAAACCTTTTATAATATGATACTAGATATATCAAAGGAAAAAGTTAGACCTATGGGAGAGTGTGAAAAAGCCCTAAAGGGGGATGAGTAGGGCTATTATGAATGACAAAGGGAAATTAAAATTTTGGCATAAGATTTATAATGATTTAAAGATTGAATTCGTCATATTCCATTTCAAAAAGCTTTTATCTTTTAGATTTTGAGCCTCCCATGTATTTATTGATGGTCACTCATCTCTCAATTTATTAGCCTACAATCTCAATAACTCTCTAGGAGATGATTTATAATTTTACCTAATTATCATCTCTAGGTTCATAGATCTACAAATCTAATGACATCTTCTAGGAACCCCAAGTAACATACAATCTCAAATAATGAGTTTGAAGAGTGTTGCTATTAATTTCAATGTACACCATGAATGATACATTTATGAAAGTGTATGAGCAATTTGAGAGTGTAATCTAGCTAGAAAAATGGATATTATAATGAAAATATAAATAAGTTGAACTAGCAAGATCACTTTTAAGAAAATATCAACAAAATCATATTTCAAAAGTCTGTAGTTGAGATTTAATTGTAAGAGGGAGCAGAGAAATAAGTGTTGTGACACCCTCCTTTTTCACTACCCAAAGATTTCATTTGAAAACATTGCGGAAGCAGAAATACAAAGCTAACCTATGAGAAATGGGGTGTTACTACCGTATCTAACACAAGATGGGTGCCTCATCACCTACCTTACACTAGCCACAAGGCTAAGTATCCAATAAATCAAAAAATAAGGAAAAATGGAGTGTGCAAGATAAGAAAATATTTATTTATAACCGAGGGCTACATAGGCCCAAATCCGTGTAAGATACATACGAGGAAGGTAAATTCTTGACTAAAGCAAATTTATTTTGACGAGAATACACCATGGTCACTCAAGGACCACAAGAAAATCTCCACAAAAATCCTACACTCAACAACCCAAGATTTCTAAGAAGAGGATGGACCACTCTATGGTTGTCCTCAAGAAACTTGCAGCCAACCTCTAGATCATAGGATTAAGCAAGGGATTGCAACAACAACCCCATCAGTATGCATACATACTAAGTAAACCAATCTACCACCATCATGTAGATCCTAATACAAGCAATATCCACACAACACACTCATAGTACAACTTACTGAACTGTTCATGCAACTCTCCTATCAGGTCATTTACGTACAGCCACATGGGTCATACAAATACAAGTAGATCCATTTAATCATATGTAGTTATAATCATATCAACATACCAGTGTGTATAACCTTTTAACATGCATACTATCTACTCATAGATCATGAAATACTCATATTATCCATTCGACAGTAGGTAGAATATAACTTACATGGTGATGAGATGATAGGAATTCATTTACAACTTCTAACCAGAAATGAATCATGAGCATAATAATAATAATAGAGCAGGTGATAAATCATGGAACCATTTCATCATACAAGTATGTACCACCATAGACATGCTAGAGGAATATGTGACTAACATCAATTCCAAGTAGGTGAGCATAAGGTATACCGTATATTTATAGCTTAAACAAGGTGTGAGATCTTAAGTATTCATAAAGCAAAGCATATGTCATATTAAGTGACCATAATCATGTAAAAAGAGCAGGCTAATTACTTCCTCCTAAAAACTCATTCCGGCTATCCTTTTATTTTAGATAAAATAGAATTTATTTACCAGATCCTTAAGCAATAAGTGAGTATATAATTATTTTACGCCAAGTTCTTTGAGAAAGGTGGGATTATTCCCCATAATCTCTCAATACCATGGAAGCCATCCAAATAGTGGATATAAAGTCCTAGCTCATGTTAAGGAAACCTGATGGACATAAGTCCGAGTTCTTATTGAATTAACATGGACAAAGTCCATAACCGTCCTATGGTGACTAGACCATTTAGTATTGATACCTCCTAGTAAATCATTACTGTCTAAAGTAGGAAAGGTACCAAGATCTATAAGGATCTCGTGATCAACTAAGGTCCTATCTAAAGGCAAAAGCGTCTAAAGACAAATTAACCCTCGATAGCTAATTAAGGATCAAATAATCCAGACCTTTCACAGTGATTGTTCCACTTTAAGTAATTAGTGTCTTATTAGCTTGGGAATATAATTTCACATAAAGGCCCACGATAATATCATACAAAGCATACAAGCCTTCTTCATTCAACACACCCATATAGGGTTCCCACATCAACCAGTGTTTCCATTTAGGGTATCTTCAAGAGATTATTCCATTACATATTCCATTATTCCAAAGGGTGGAATTATCTAATAATAACACTATAATAAGCCAACCCAACCATCAAATCTCCATTTATTTCCTTATTCACAGTTCATCTTTAGCTCATGCCAAGGTTAAGGTCATAATTCATTATTCAATTGTAGACTTATCCATTTATTAAAGGATGTTCCAATTAATTTCCTAAGTTTAAAGGTAAAGGTCTAATTATAGGTCAACTAGAGTTCAATCCTAATTTAAAACAATTTATTTATTTATTTCATTAGCTAAGTGAAATAAATAATTGTAGCTAAGGTTAACTCAAGTCGTCTTATACGATTGTAGTATTTTCTCTTATCTTTGCTAAGTCATATCACTTACAGGGTTCTCATTTTTAGGCCATGATATAAGTTACTAGAGGTCTATCATCCATCATTTTTATCCAGTACTAACCATGAGGAGAGTCCATTTTTAGTCATTTGATCATCTATTTAGGTTATGTTCAAAAAGAAGGTAAAAGGTCACACTAAGGCCAAGCATTGAATGATTTCTTTTTATCACCTTTAATCCATTATTTAGCTTCATTAATCTAGATAATTTCATAGTTATCAACCTACCAGGTCATTATCCAATCATAAGAAATTTAAACACCACATTTGGAAAGAAAAATATATAAGAAAAATAAGATTGGCCAAGATCTATCGATTAGTTTCAAACCTAGTCAATGGGTCTCACTGACATGTCGACTGGTTTCATGGACCAGTTGATCGGTTAGGGCACTGTCAGCCTCCCAGTGGTGGTCAAACAATCTATTGGTCAACCTCACCAATTGACTATTCTAAGAACCAATCGATTCGTTTGGCCATGAGGCTAAGACTTCTTGATTTAAATCAGTAGATCAGTTAAGTCCTAGACCACAATCACCAAAGTTACAGACTAACCACTTGATCAGTCTGCTAGACCAGTCGATTGGTCTTAGAGACTAGTCGATGGGTCTAGGGTGAAAGCATCCTATAAAAAAGCAACTACACATTATTAAATTCCTTAACTTGTTCAATCAAATTTGAACACTAAACACATGTTATTTCATGTACTTTACAAATAATATGCACAAATTGACATGTGAAATACCAAAATTATTCTAGAATTTATAATAAAACATGTTAGAATATTTTGAACTTATTTTGTGAAATCATGCATCACATTCTCTTCTTACTAGGCCCTTATGTAGAAAATCCACTCCACATATCACACATATCATTTTCACTTTAACCGCCCATATCATCAAGAGGTTTCAAATCCTAAATTATAGATATAAGATCCAAGCATATGAAATTTTAATCTAAGTATCATACTAACCCGTTTGTTCATCCCATATTAACTAATGGAGGCATATTGACATTTTTATTATTTAAAATACCACAGACTTATAGCACATATACTTCACTTATCCATACCATTTCTACAATATTAGGGGGAATACAATGATTTACCTTAAAATTTTATCAACACACCAAAAGAGCACAACTCTTTGAAATGCCTTTCAAGAAAAGCTTAAATAACCTCAATGAAAATCTCTCTAATATCATGAAAGGAATATTTAATGAAATCGAAGACTTTGGAGTGGAAATCATAGAAAACCTCACCTTTCAAATGGAAAAATAGAGAATATTAAGGATGAAATTCAACCCTCACTCTTTTCTCCAATCTAACCCTGTCTTGCTTAAAATAAAAACAAGAAGAGCTAGGAAGAGGATTATAAGAGGAAGAGACGATCAAAACACAACCACAGGGAAAGGAGAATGGTAAAGTAAGTGTGAAGAAAACAAGGCTATTTGGAGGTTAGAAAAGAAGAGAGAAAAATGAGGACTTTAGGTTTGAATCGCTAAGAGTTCTGCTAAAAGGAAGAGGGTGAGGGAGTGTATAAATTGAGACTCCCAAATCCTAGTTTGAATTAAAGATTTGAAGTGTAGGCTTTTGAAGTTTCAAAGATGATTTTTTCTATCTTGAGCTAGTTTGGTGAAACAGTAGGTTTCTAGGAAATGTGCCTCTAAATTTCAAACATAAGAAGGGTATGATGACATAAATGGATGAGAATCAAAGTCTAGCAAATCTACTAAGGTTGTAGACATAGATAATTTGCTCAAGAATCTTCTATAAAAGAGAGAGAATATGGAAGAAGAAGATAAATGAGTTGAGAGTATAAAGTGACTCCTCATGGATTCCTCCCTCATGAATTTGTTAACAATAATCAAAATAGGCTAATTAGGTTTAGAAGTTTTGCAAGAATTGAAAGAATTATTTAAAATGTAGTTATGACATTGGAAAAGTTTTGGGGAAAGATTTGTAGGAAAAATTGAGTTTGAAGAACAGCTAGGTCAGTCAAACCAGTCAACTGGTAGCCCAAACCAGTCGAGTGGTTCAACGGGTTCCAAAAATTAAATTTAATGAACAAACTAGTCAATCGGTACCTCATACCAATCAATCGGTTTCTTGATAAAATAAAATATTTTTCCTAATCCAATCAAACTTATCCAAGAACCATAACATTCTTAAACACACTTCTAAAATAAGATTAAGCACACTTAAATAACCATTAAACACTAGATTAGCACATCTTAAGGACTAGTGAAGTATTACAAGTCTGCATTTAATGAGAGCTCAAAATGTTATTTTGGCTAATATGCTATTTATACCATGATCTAAGTATACAGACATTAGGGTAAAAAGCATATAGTCATTGCACGAGTAATATGTAGATTTTGTATCATTTAATGTGACAAATAGATTGGTTGGTGAAACCCGTTGATTAAAGTAATGCTAAACATTTCAAGTGCTATGAACATATAATAACAATTAAATGGTTTAACAAAACCAACCAATGTGTCATGCTAACTAGTGTAACACCCCAAAAATTTGCTTAGCCTAATTCCACATCATTAGTACCCTAATTTGATTCTAATCTCAAAAAATTTTATTTTTATCCGTAACCAAATTTTTTAATCCCTAAACTTTAATCAAAACTGAAACTTTGACTCGAATAAACCGTAATTCATAAACCAAAATAAAAACCTACTAAAACTTCCACTGATCATAATTCAACTGGGCCTGACTCATTAGTCTTTCACTTTCGTGATTAGTGTTTTCCCTTTTTTAATCAGCACAATAATTCCATTTACTTGCCTCAGATGGGAGATCAAGAACCCGGGACACAAATGTACACCAGTCGTACTGGTGCATACAAGCTATTCAGTACCCTTCAACCATCAATCCAGGGATGCAAAGGTACCCTGGTCGTACTGGTGCATAAAGCTACTCAGTACCCTACCAACAAGGACACCTAATCCATAAGTATGTATACCCCCTAAATAGGTTCGTAGAGCTAGATAGAGTAGGATATAGGGCTTGACTGGGGTACAAAGGCACACTAGCAAATACCAGAATAAATCGTGGGTTAAACCACGTCTTTAGGGTAGCGACCTCTAAAGAGCCACCATTCGTAATCTCGAGGTCTTCCACTTTAAGTATTAGTGTCTTAATTAAGGTGATCACGAAAAGCACAACAATTAGATGCTTATTCACTTTCGATCATTCTGATATCATTAGTCATTTCTTATTCATACGGTTATCTAAGATAACATAGATAAATCATTAAGGCCATCATAATCTCATCTAATTCCGAATTAGGATTCGGAGTCGTGATACTTACTATTTATCAAGTACTTTTACCTTGCTATTCAGTGTTATTTAAGTTGTATCACGAAATTCACAATCACAACGACATGTTAGATACAAATTACTCATTTACCCTTTACTTGTATAATTGCTAAGTCATCCCTTCCTTACTCGACAAATTACCATATTACCCTTCAGGTTACATAATTACCAAATTACCCCTTACTCGGTTTAGGTTACCAAGTTATCTCCTACGCTTTTTAGATCACTATTCATGTAATACCCCGTATTTTTAAAATTCAGATTTATTAAGTTTAATGATTTTATTAGTGTAATTTGATGTAAACAATTAATTATTTTAATTTCGATTTGTTTTATGGATTTATCAACGATTTCGAATTCATAATTGAACGTAATTAATCATTTTCGGGAAGTAATATTTTATCGACGTTTTAATTAATTGAATGTAATATTTTCGGGAAGTTTAAATTAAAAATATTTTCGAAACTTATTTAATAATTTCTTTTTGGAATTAATTTTCTTCCGTTCTATGCTTTTTAGTTTGCGGAAAACCGATTTCTGAAATTATTAAAATTAGTCTTGATTTATTAGAATTTGACTTAAATATTTTATTATAGGTTTTTAAATATTATTTCAGGGTCTTATAATGTATTTCCATAAATAATATAAATTTTTACATTCGATGGTAAATTCTTCCGAAAATGTTTCCGAAATTCTGTATATAGCTTTTTATTAATTTTAAGCCTTCAGATCCGTTCGAAATAAATTTTTGTTAAATAAATTTTATATAAAATCTTCCAATAATATTTTTATATTTTTAGTATTTTATTTTATGTGTATTTGGAAAAAAAAAAAGAACCCCGTGCCCCAACCCCCTCTCTTCCTTTTCCTTTTCCCTACTTCTCTTTCCCGTCAGTCCCCTCTCCCGATTTGCCCCTGTTCGCAGCCCCCGAACCCTAGCCCTCACCTCCTCCCTTGATCCTCCACTCCAACCTCCTCGCTGGCCATGACCGGTTGCTACCGTCGACCATCGCCGCAGCAGCTACCAGCAGCAGCAACAGCCGCAGCCGACCACCACAGCAGCAGCAGCTGAAGCCGCGCGGCAACAGCGGACAGCAGCAGCAGCCGTAGGCCGCACTGGTCACGCCACCGCCCGGCCAACGACGAGCCTTGCTGACCACCGGCGAGCCACGGTCGTTCCCCGACGAAGCTTCTCCGGCATTTTCTTGTCCCGATTTGTGTTGATTTCGTTGGTATAATTTCTGAAAAACCCTAACCCTTATTTTGATTAATTGGGTATGAATTAGCTTATAAAAAGCTAAATTGATTGTTTGGTTATGTATATATGTGCTGTAAGAATGATTTGGATAGGTTAATTGTATTGTTATGTCGAGATTTTGGAAATTTTGGATTTTTGGCCGGGTTATGCCCGAATTTTTTGGATCCGTCCGTTTTTGCGATTTCGGACAAATTGATTGTACAATATATTTTAAAATGTATCCAATTTCATTTTGGAACCGTCAATTTGAGAAATTTATGCAGGTTTTATCGAAATTTGATTCCTAGGTCAAATTCGGGGTGTAATGAAATTGGGTCGTATAATTGAGCCGTCCCGCTCAATTGATTTTATAATATTGTTTAAATGTATTTAATTTTATATTGGAAGTGTTGATTTGGGAAAATTGTACGTAATTGATCGGAATTGGATTTTTAGGTCAAAACTTCTGCGGGTTTAAATTGATTTGGGTAATCGGGTTATTTTATTCAATTAACTATATAAATTACATCAGAATATCTTTAATTACATTTTCGAACCGTCAATTGATATGTTTTGATAAGAATTGATCGGGTTTGCGTTCCGGGCTCGAAAACCCTAATTGTGCTAAATTGTGTATTTCTTTTACTAGTTTTGAGCAATTGATTATTTGATATGTTATAAAATGTGTCTAATTGCATTTCTAAACATTAAATTTGATTAAATTTATAGAATTTTAATGAATTGTATTTTCGGGCCTAAAACCCTAAATTTTAAGTGAAATTATGAAACCGATTACTCGTATTGTTGTTTTTCTAAAATTGAATTTATAGAAATAGTTGAAATGGTATTAATTGCTTCTAAATACCTTTAATTTGAATTGATTGAATTGAATTACTTGAGTTTGTGTCGTGGGTATTTAAAACCCTAATTTTCAGGGATGATTCTATAAAATTGATTTTGCTATGTGTATTTTATCTAATCGAATTCTATCTTTGGGTTTTAAATCATTTAAATTCTGCTTTAACCTAATTGGTTTGGATTTGGTTCTATGTAAATGGTTAGGTTACCTATTTAGTTGTAAAACCTAATAAATAAGTTATTTTCGATAAATTAGCTTATGATCGATTATTCTTTCTCGGGCTTTCCAAATTAAGTTGAAATGTCCCAAGTGATATTTGTATGAATCCCTTTTGATTTAGTTTTAACCTTAAATCTTAATAAAGCTATGCTTTTAAGTTCTAAGTTTTGGACACGTTTTCTAAGAAAGATCATTTGTGTTGTTTGTATTTATTTAATTAGAATATGTGAATTATTGATTGATAGAATAGTTTCTAATTTAGTTTTCGATTTCTATCGGATCTAGGAAAGCTTTCTAGTGGATCCACGAGCTAGTGATCTCTCTCCCTCTTATCTTGCTTAGCTAGCTTCGGATCTAGGTAAGTCTCTACTTACCTCTACTTATGGGTAATTAGTAAGGACGAAGCTAATGGCCTTGTGTTATGTGTGACACGGATGTGTTGAATGTTGTGTATGCCATGCTATGCCATGTATTATATGATTTGTGGATACCTTGTCTTATGTGTAGCGCAGCTTGGAGATTGATGTATGTTGTATGTGCTTCTGTGACATGAGCATGCCAGTTATATGTATGATGTTTATGATGTAATATGTTATGGCCCACTAGGACAAGCATGCTAGGATAAATGGTAATATGAGTTGGAAACCATCATGGGAGTCTTGAAGTTTGTATGGTGGGATTAGGGTTTGTATGGTGGCATAAATGTTCGTATGGTGGTACTAATGATTTCATAGTGGTATTAATGGCTTATGGTGGTATTCGGGTTTGTATGGTGGTATTGTGATTTTATGGAGGTATTAATGATTGTATGGGATTAGGATTTGGAGTGATTAACTCTGGGACGTTGTGATTGAGCAGGGATGGAGTAACTAATTGTGACTATTGAGGATAATTAAGGTTTGGGATGACTAAGTACGGTTGTTATGGTAAAGTAGGGATGAGAGTGGTTAACCACGGGTTGGTGTGGACAATTAGGGTTGGTTACGACTGCTTAGAGTTGTTTGGCGTTATCATGTGTATTATTGATTTAAGTGCAGTTATGAATGTGGAATTTTATTGGTTGTGATGTGTAAAGCATAAAGAGAATGATTTATGCATATCCATGGTGAAAACCTTTTGAATAAGATATGTTAAGACATTAACTACTTACAGAGAAAGATGTTGAGTCGGACCCAGACCGGTCCACCGGCAAATAATAGTGGCAGGGTATGTTACCCTCGTGACCGGTCCACCGGCTATAATAGTGGCAGGGCATGGCCCTCATGACCGTTCCACCGGCTATAATAGTGGGGGATTCCGCACTCAACAAACTAATCAGAATGATAATAAGACCTGGGAAAGATACAAATATTTACAGTGGAACACCTTGTGAGTCGGGGCCAGACCGATCCACCGGCAAATAATAGTGGCAGGGTATGATACCCTCGTGACCGGTCCACCGGCTATAATAGTGGCAGGGCATGGCCCTCGTGACCGTTCCACCGGCTATAATAGTGGGGTTCCCGCACTCACACGGACTATTAAAGAATATGTGTGGAATGAACATATTATTAATGAGAATAAAGAATAAGTCTAATTGGACCATGGCCAGCTTTTATTATATGTATTACCACATGTTGCTTATGTGCATAATGAGTCACTTTATATTTCCGTTATACCACGCTTATATGTTAAATGGGATGTTGCATATATTTTATATGTTACTATGAGTGTATGGCAAGATTCATGTTGTGGGTTGTGAGTATGTAGGATATTGTATTAACGTATTGTACTATAATTTAATACACACTTGATGATATCTCTCCTATAAGGTAGGGTAGTGAGACTTACTCAGTATTGGACCCGTACTGATACTACACTGGTTGAATGGGTCCTGTGATGATCCACTGATGGTGGGGAGCAGACCTCTTGTGCAGGTTTAAGATCGGATATTGTTTTGGGGTGGAAGGCCTGACTTGAGTGAGTAGGCAATCCGGATATTGATCCTTCGGGATTTGTTTTTGTTTAGCTGTATTTTGTATTACATTCCTGTTTTGAGAAACATATTTTAGGGTTGTAATCCTAAATCGTATTCTAACTTCTGTTTGACTTACCTCTTGTTAAGGATTTATTTTAAATGTTGTCTTGTATTTTTTATACTTTGTACTAAAGGTTGATCGGATATAGCCTTAGCACTTAGTACGGGAACGGTAGGAGTGAACCGGTCTGGTACTAAGTGTGGCGGTAATACCCCCGAGTTTACGGTTTTATCCTTTACTTCCGCTAAACATCTGGATTTAAACAAAATTTTTTAGTAGTAAATTTGGGGGTGTTACAATTCACTCCTCATAATTGCTATTCCATTTGGTTGGTTAGATTACTGAATTGCCCTTATCTTTTGTTATAATTACTAAATTGCTCTTAAGTTGGATAAATTATCAAATTACCCTTCTTCATTATCATGACTACCAATTTGCCCCTTTAGTTGGTTAAATAATTACCAACTTACCCTTTAGTCGGTTATATTAGAAGTAGGAAATTAAAAGGATAAAACTTTATAAAAACTTAATTAATAACACACTTTATTAACTATTAATATACCTCAATAATTAAACACAAAAATCCCAAAATAATTTGGAACTCACGCTGCATGAGCAGCGTGAGCCACATGTGGGTTGTGATGGGGAAAAAAGGTCGAAGGTAGGGGTAGAAGGGTGGGGTGGTCCTTTTCGGGTTGAGGTTTTGAAGCTAGAAAAGAGGGCATGTGGGGGAGGATTGGAGGCCAGGGAAGGGTGTAGGAGTAAAGGGGGGTGTAGGTGGAGGATGTAGATGGGTTGTTGGTGACCAATGGCTGCGGAGGCGGCGGCGACGAGGCTGCGAAGTGGGCTGCAGGAGTGGATTGGGCTAAGAAGGAAAGAAAAGAGAGTGGGAAAATGGAGGGGTGCGGGGGCTTGTTTCGGCCAAACTAGATGTGGAGGTGGTAGAGGAGGTTGCAGGGAGTTGACTGGTGGTTTGGGTGGCAGCAGAGGCGGCCAGCGAACAGTGGGGTTGTAGGGGGCTGCCGAGAAAGGAGAAAAAGGAGAGAAAAATAAGTGGGGAGGAAGAAGGGGGCTGTGGGGTGGCTTAGGTGGTATTGTGGTGGTGTAGGGTTGAGGTATAGGGTGGCAGTGGGTGGTGCAGGGGCTTGGTGTGGCAGTTGAAGCGGCGGAGGGCGACGACATGGCTAAAGCAGGGAGGAAAAAGGAAGGAGAAGAAAGGAGAAGAGGGAGGTCGGGGAAGGGGAAAGGCTCAAAGAAATGGGGCGGGGAGAGGCTGGAGAGGTGAAGAAAAAGAAGAGGGAGGATAGGAGGGGATAAGCGGCCGGTTGGTGGCAGGGTTTAGGGTGGTAGGGAAGGTGGTAGGGTGGCAGGGAGGGGAGACGAAGAGGGGGAAAAACAGGGTATGAGGAATGGTTTGCAGGGCTTGTCAGGTCCAAAAATAGGAAGAAAATAGAAGCAGGTGGTGCCCGAGCATGGCGTCGAGGGGCGTAAGCTACGTCAGGGCTAGAGGTAGAAGAAGAAGGAAGGGGAGAGGAGGGGCAGTTTGGGCATAGGGGGAGAAAAAAAGGAGTTGGGTTGGCCCAGGTAGGAGGGGGGAGAGGAAAAGAAAGAAAAGAGGGGGGAAGCTGGGCTGTGTCGTGATGCTCGGCGAGGAGAGGAAGGGGGGAGTGGGTTGGAGGCCCAGGCGCAGGGGAAAGGAAGGAGGATGACCTGGCGGGCGGCCCGAAGGAGGAAAAAAAGGAAAAGAAAGAAAGGAGAAAAAGGAGAAGGCAAGGAAAAAAATGAAAAGGAAAATGGGAGAATTTAAAATAATTTAATTCATAAAATAATAGAATGTAATATTTTTGATAACAAATTTACTTAATAATTTAATTTAATATAATTAAATATATGGGTTTAAAAAGGATAATTTTAGTAAAATATTGGTTTGATAAATTTTATTTAAATAAAAAGAGTATGATTAAATAACAAAATATTTTTTTTAATTTATCAAATATTCCTATCCAAATTTATATACTCAGAATTCCATAAAATAATTAAATTAAATAATTTTAAAAGCTAATTTATCCTAAATAAAAGCCATTTATTAAATTTCAGGTTTTTAAAATTTCGGGGGATTACACTACTAGCCTTGCTTTGATAGCAATTTTGATGTGAAAGATCATCAACTATAAACTTCTACAAAACCAAGATATTGCTATGGCCTCAAGTATTGCAAAAATCTTTAAAGTTTTAAGTAACTTGAATGGTTAAATATGTTGATGCCAAAAATGCTTGTAGAGGGTGGCAAAGGTCTAACATAAGATCTTTAACCTTCTAAAGAGAAATCTTCTATTTTTCAATAGAATGCACTCTAATATTCTCCAAAGATCTCAATTGAAGAAGAAGAAGAGAAGAAGAAGAAGAATACATGGCATTGTAATTCTCTCTATTAGAATTATGCATATGATTCTCTCTACCAAGATCAAGTTTGTACAAGGCTATATATAAACATGCACACATGTAGGCTCTTTTATTAATGAGCCCATACGTTTGACCCTATTAATGAAATTAACCTTTAAGGCACGACACAAGCATATATAAAAGAGTTACAATGACATCTTACAAGCATTACAAAGTATACAATAAAATAACAAAGCTACACAAACTCCAATTATGTAATACATAGATTCAATGTATGTAATCTCACTTTATGTCTTGCAGCCTTATTCTTCCATACATTTTGTAATTCTTGTAATGCCATTGTCTTGTACACAAATAACTTGAAATTATCGTGCACATATATAACACCTACAAAAATTACTTAGCAAAATATTAGAAGCATAAGAAATTTCAAGCATAATGGGTTCCATCTCCAAGTATAATAATTTTTCTTGTTCTTCATAATTTGAAGAATATGATTGAGATTAAGATTGAGTTAGAGATGTTCCTACATCAAGTGAGGTAAATCAGAGTGATTGTTTTAAATATTAGTTGGATAATATTAACCTAACATAGGTGAGTGTTGTTTTAGTTATATTTGGATTGAGGTGAATGATGGTTAAAAATTAAAACAAATGATACTTACGCCATTGAGATGAAGGACTATGACTACTACTACTACTACTAAGAATAATAACAATTACACAGGAAAAATAGAAGGGTAATTTTGTCCATCCAAGTATAAATATCTTTTAGTCTTTCACCTTCACCTTCACCTCCATCAATTTCCAAAATGAGGTGAACAAACATAAATTCGGTAAAGGGGAATAATCAATCCCAAGTAAACCACATGAATTTTTAAAAAAAGGTTATTAAATGGAGTGAATGAAGGTTAATAAATGGTGCATAAAGTTCTATGTGTGTGTATGTGTGTCTACTTTCTCTCTATGTGTATATATTTATATGTTTAAAATTACTAAAGTAGATATGACGATTATACAATAGACATTCTTTTAAAAAGTAGTATAAATAAAGGTGTAAATTAAAAAATTAATACAAAAAACCTATAGCTTAGATGTTGGTAAAAGCACAATCCTTTTAATAAAAAATTATTTTCTTTATTTTTAAAATAAAATTATTTAGGTGATGAATCATATTTCAAAAAAGTTTTTTTTTTAAAAAATAAGAATTATTTATTTATTTATTTATTAAGATGTTAATTTCTATAACAATTTTTTAATAAAAAAATAACTATAATATTCAAATATATTTATTACTTATTAAAATACTATATAAATAACTAGAAAATCAATAACTACCCTTAAGATACATCGTTAATATTAATCACTAGCACCGCCCTCACCCCAAGGCTCCGACCGGTCACGAATCACGAATGATTCTACTCGAGCACACTTGAAAATTGAACGTATAATAAACTCGGCATCGAACGGTCATGAAACTAACTGTGTCGTTGGCTAGGCTGTTGGTCATCTCGGTTGCGTTCCCCACCCCTCATCCTTCCTCCCCTGTGTAGAGAAAGCGAGTCGCACGAAATTTTCTGTAGGTTTGCGCTTAATTGCTCAATCGAATCGTCTATTGCCTTCTTCACAACTTTGGCGGTAATGTCGTTCATGATTCAGGCAATTTAGCTGATTGATAATATAGAAATATTCTAATTTTTAGGATTTTCATGGTATGCTAATCCATTTCTTTTTGTGATTCATTAACAACGTCAATGCTTGTTGGATAAAGTTCTTGTCTCAAATGACCAATTTTTGTTGTATGATTGACATAATAATTTAAGTTGTTTGAAATGAATTCTCCCCCTTGGACTGGAATTGTGGATTTCCTAGCTTAATGTTCTTGTGTTAAAATTTGGTTGGGTTTGTAAACACAGGTAGGTAGGGAAAGGGAAATTTAATGCTATTCATGAGTTATTTGGACTATACGACGTCAAGATAACGTTTTGGAATAAAGATTTGAGTACCATAATTATTATTTTGGTACAATCTCTGCACCATGACAATGATAGACATCATTTCAGAAGATTGTCACACATATAGTGAATGTTGATATTAGTGGTTGAAAAGTTAATGACTATAGACATGTTCATTCATATTGCATTTCTATAGTAAGACCAATGCGTTTCTAATTTCCTTGTTTCAGAAGTCTTTATCTGCTCGAAATTGGGTTCTAGATGCCACCTTATTTGGCTCTGATCATGTATTTTCAAATTATTGATGGAGATGGGATATCAAGAACCATTTATGTCACATGGATTGGATTGTGATATTTTCCTTCCTAGTTTCTAGCTCCTAATTTGAGGACTTTTTATCTGGTGTTTCATCTTATTTTTTGTAAAAATTATTTCCTAGATATGCTTTCATTCATTTAGTTTTATAAATGATGAAAGAGAGAAACACAATAAGGATCACACCACTTGTGAAGTATAGAGTAGTTCCTCTAGGGAGGTGTAGATACATGGTCTTATCCCTTACTAGTCTCTTGTTTTCAAAGGCCTGTATTGGCAACGTTTCTAACAGAGCAGTAGAAGGGAGAGTAGTAAAAGAAATTGGTAGTCAAACATTATAAAGTTAGGAGATCCAATAAAAAGCTAGGGGAGAGAACACAGGAGGAGAGGCACACGCTGCCAAAAGACTTAGACAGGGTAATCGTCTTAAAATTAGGTTCGTAAAGCACTACAACACCACTTTTTCCTATCATGGTTGCCCTTAACAACCTCTTCTTAGTTCTATACCTTCTTCACTTGCATTCCCTTAATTAATATCTCTTCAATGGAACATCCAAATGCCTCCTCTTCACATGCCATGTATTCTCACCCACCCTAATTCTCATCACTCTATTCGTATTTATCTCTTTTAGTAAGGTTGTACATGCAAAGAAGCTTCCCTAAGTCGTCTCATTCACTTGAGCTTGTTTTATTGGCCGACACTTTGCTTCATGAGAAATAGTGTCATAACTACCCAATGGTACTTTCCATGGTATCTTTTGAACTCCTCCATTTCAATTATACAACCTTAGTAGAACGTAAAATGTATAATGTCCTTGTCGATCACTCCATTCTGTTGCTAATGGACACAAGATATTTGAAAGAATTTTTATCTAGCATAATGTGAGCACCAAATTTGATTTCAGAGTTTGAGGCATTCCTGCCATCTTTGGAGCTACATTTCAGGTACTCCATGCTTATATTACAAGCATCAGATTGTCATTAATATCTTCTCTTGCATGATCTACCAGGTCATTATCATGCACAAATAGCATATGCCATGGCACATTTTCTTTGATAAGCTCATCCGTAACTACTGCAAATTAAAAATGACGAAAAGCTAGTCCTTGATGTAACCCAATGTTGATAGGAAAGTGACATAGATTCTGTTTTGGTATCCTCACTCTAGTCTTCATTCTCGTGTAAAAATCTTTAATAGCACGAACAAATATATGTGATAGGTAGACATGGCTTCCAAACTTGAAAAACTTTTCTAAGCACTTGGCTCATGAAGCAGCTTGTTGATAACAGGGGTTATCTATATCCCTATATTTTCTCATTAATCATTTTATAAGATGCACAACTTCCATCATACTTCTTCTTAGTCTGAAACCAAATTGATTCTCTGATAGTCTGATATGAATGTATTTGTCCTCATTCTCATTTGGATCACCTCATCCTAAAATTTCATAGTGGGGCCCAGTAACTGAATGCTTCTATATCTATATTTTTTACAACTCTGAGTGTTTGCTTTGTTCCATGATGGGATTAAGGTGTGGAGCTTCCGAATATTTTGCATCTTATTGACTTGATAATAACATGGAAAAGATTAATTAACCAAATAAGGCCTTCTTCTTTACGTACTAACACATTTCCATAGGCATTTGTAATTTTAGCTTCAACTATCCATCTATTCTTCATCTTTTGCATATATACTTGCTCTTCTATCCCTCGTGATATAACAATGGAAACCAGAGTTCCTATTTTGTTTTGGCATAGTGAGTTTAGCTAAACAAACTACTGAACTGATAATGAAATGATAATTTGATTACACTGTCAGTTTATATGTTTTCTAATTAGATTTTGTGTATACTATTGTATAGTGATGGGAATTGTTATTTTTTTTCATAATAAATTAAAAATTTCTCACTATGTTTTTGATTAAGATCTCTCTTCATTTTCTGGGATTTTGGCATTATCACAACTAAATCAATTTTCTTTCCATCATTTTTTAACTTCATTCGTGAATTAACCGTTAATGCTTGATCATAGTTCTGGGGCATGGATGATTTTTTCATTTTTTTTATGATTTATTATTATTATTATTATTATTGTTATTATTATTATTATTATTATTATTACTATTCTCTTTCAGAATATCAGCTTGTTAAATGGATACTGGAACTTCAAGAGCTGAAGATGAAGGCATGCCTTTATTAGTAATTCTCTTATGCTCTATCATTTTCCATCAGAATATATATATATATATATATATATTTAGCTGCTTCGTCTATGTGCTTATGTGGGTCCCATAATTAGATGATCAAAATGAAAGCCATGTGCAGCTTTATTCATTCGGTTTTAATGGTACAGAAAATACAGATGAGTAGGAGCATCTTCATTTGAAGGCCATTTGAATTAATTGACAACCTTCTCTAGGATCCTATAAGATTCTCTGGAATCATGACTCATGAGTCAGTATGTTTGAGCATCTATTGTCTGCTTGTGCTAGTGATTGTATGAGTACCTTTTGGGTTGGACTTCATACTTATATGAACTTATATGAAGAGGAAAGTAGTGAAAAATCTATCATTAGGCTAGTTGGTGTAAGGATGCATTGCATACATCTGGACCCCCCTAACCATGCCTATGGCTGGATTCATACTGGGTTGTTTTATATGAAAGGGAAAAGTTTGCCCATTTCTTACTTGCCTTGGCTGATGAATTTCTTCTTGTTATAAAACCAGAATGTTGAAACTCTCTATGCTTTTTGAAGAAAGCTATTTTGTCTGTTATCTCAAGTCTCAACTGATTTTTGATGCGTTGCTAAATGTAGTTTTTTATAAACTTGACCAAGACTGAGTAGAAATGAGCTGGATGAAAGATGAATGAAGTTTATGCCAAAAGCAAAAGTGGAATCTTCTGTTGGGAAATTTGATAGAGTAAAAGAAGAAAAAGGGATGTAAGAATTGATAGCTGCAGTAACCGTGTATTGACATAATACCGATACCTTTCACCCAAGAGAGGAATTAAATGTTTTATTGGGGTTATGGAATAAAATATTTGACAATATTGGCAACACATATCAGATTTCTAGTCACCTGATACACAATGTGGAAATGCAACCAATATAGATTGATTTTCACTGATATTTATTGATACACTGTCCCTACATACTGATATGGACCAATATTTATGATAAATATATCACACCGAAACAACCATGACATATTATTTACTTCCCAAAAATGCTTTGATATTGCAAAGGGTTGATCGTGACTGTGAATTTATTGCTTGCTTGGGGTGTGGTTGTCTAGCTAGGTAGTGTGCCAACTGACTCAAACCTGATGTTAATGCCTAATCTTTTACAAGAGCTTGTGATTTTTCTTCTTTAGTATCATGTTCTATAATTTGTAATCTTGGGGCAGCAGTCAGATAATGACGGATTTGTAGGATTGACCGCTGAAGTGACAAAATGGCTTTGTGGGATTGAATTTTGAAGTGATAAAACTTGTAGTTGTCGTGTATTGGTCCAGTTTGAATATCTTGTTGGCATAACACACTTGAGAGGAGGCTTGAGCTTGGCTTTTTGAGCTACAGAATGAGTGTTGAACTAGGCTCAGCCAGCCATGTAACTTGATAAGTTATTAGATGCTATGAAGCATTCTGTGCTTCTATGTCAAACAATGCATTAGTTTCGTCTTATTTTGGTAGTTTTCTTTCTTTCTTTCTTTCTTTCTTTTTTTTTTCCCCCTGATTGAAGCTTGTTTTTAGCATGTACATCATTCCAGTTTCGATATTTTTTGTCTGTATCCTGTCTTGGATTTGATTTGGTTTGAAGAATAATAGAATCTTGTTTCTGTCCACCTTTTGGTCCATGAGAGACTGTACACACTTATTTGTTTCTTTGCCTGTGCCACCACAGTCTTCATATAAAACACAGAGCTTATGTGGGAGGGCTGGAGGGGCAATATATGCTTTTAGATATTATCCAACATCTATGGTTGAAGCCCTTTAATTTTGTCAAAGGGGTTTTTCTAAGTGCGCATCACATAGTTCTTGTATTTTGGACTTCAACCTGCAAGTCCAGTAATTATGTTGTCTGGAAACAAACTAAATAGAAAACAGAACTTATTCTGTGACCCTGTAGTGAATCAGGTAGCTGATCTAAATGCACCTTTTCTATTTCCTCTACTTTAAACCTGTTAATTCTAGAGCCTCCATTCCCAAATCAAACTCCATTGATAACAATGATATTGATTTCAAACCATAACCTGGAAGTATTTTCTGTTGGCATCTTATTGGGTTTTACCAATCATCCAAAATGGTATTGTAGGACAAACTTGAAGCAATGACTTGATTTTCTGTGAGGCTTCATATTGACAGGGACTTGAATAAAGAAAGATAAAAGAGAGATTTCACTTATACTTGTTTGGGTAGTGGTGGCGGATGTCAATTTTACCACTTATTTGGAATGCCTAGAAATTATGGAAATGGATTTCCACTTCTATCTTTTCTATCTTTACTTGTTTGCTATATTAAAGCAAATAAGAAATGTAATTCTATTTCCAAAAAAGCTGGGAGATACAAAGGCCATGCAAAACCAAATATATATATATATATATATATATTTCCATTGAGTTCCAAACATTAGAAATAGATTTTTATTCTTTTGGAATTAGAAATGGATTTCCATTTCCACTTTCATTTGTAATGAATTTCATTTCAAATAGGCTCTTAAAGGATGCCACCAAAACAAATTGTAGTCTGTCATGGTTGTTGTAGGTGATTACGACTGTAGATTGTAAGACCGAGAAGATTGACAGGATTTGAGTGTCTATTTGGGCAAAGGGCTAGACGTCTTCTCTCTTACATTGTCTTAATCTAGGCCATTAATGGTTTTAAAATCCACCATTTCGTCCCTTTAGAGTCCAAAGACTTGCTTTCCAGACGATTTTGGGTACATGCTTAGGCACGTGGATGCTCGCTTTGTCTGTTTTAATGTTAGACCATTAGCGAGTTTTGCTTTTTGTTCTTAAAGATAATTTAATGACCAAAAAATACTGTCTCTTGAGATGACAGTAAATAGCATTCATGTTTGACAAAGTTTAAAAGAAAAATAAACGTATGTACCAAAAAAGTACATATCCCTCTTTTCTTTTTCTTTTTCTATTTTAACCTTTTTTTTTCCATGGAGGAGAAAAGCAGGAAAAAAAATTTTGTACATGATTTGTTTATTTCCATATAGATGAGGATTACCAAAGAAAGTGCTAGTGTTGTGATTTTCACACTCTGAATTATTTGTGTGAGGCAGCTGGCAGCATCAAAGTGTTTTGAAAATCTTCATGAATTTACAAGAGGGAGGAAACCTGTGCATGCATGTATATTCGCAGATTCATGTGTGTGTACATGTGTATATATTTATGGTATATTCCCAGTGATAGAGGTGATGTCAGTGAGAGGGTGATAATGGTGAATATCAAGCTCAAGATTCAATTTATGTGGCTGCAATTAAAATGTTCATTTGATAACATCATGAAACCCCTTCCTGGTGTTTTTTTATACGCATGAGGTAGACTTTGCATTATATCATCACTGGAATAATTACTTGTTCTTATCACCAAAAGTTATGCATTCCCAAAGTAGCCTTCGCCCATGGAATGAAATCGCGGGTCCGATATTGCGTATCGGCCGCAATTTCGCGGAATCGGTGCCTGCCGCGACGCGAAACAACCGAAACGCGACGGAGGGAGAAATTCACGACGATGTCGCCGATATTTCGGCGCAATATCGGATGTTGGAAAATATCGGCGATATTGTCCGAAATATCGGTGACCCTACAGTAACTAGCAGTTATTGATGGAAGAAAGGAAAAAACACTAACCCGCAACCCGAAACCGTAGAATCGGGCGGCGAGCGGCGGACGACAACTGGCGAGCGGCGGACGGCGACTGGCCAGCGGCAGACGACGAGCGGCGAACGGTGACCAATAGCTGTAACCTTGGATTGGAGGTGTGGCCGTGTGGGAACTCTGGAACTCGAAGCGGAAGTCTGCTAACAGGACGACCGGAAGATTCGAGCTGCTCGAGCACTCGAGGTCGAAGTCGAGCACTCCGGAAGAGTCGAGCAGCTCGAGTACTCGAGGTCGAACTTCGAAGTCGAGCACTCTGGAGTCTGGAACATAGAATGAAATCGCGTATTTTCATGTAGCACTCGAGGAAGAGTCTGGACCGTCGAAGCCTATGACTTATAAGATATTAGCTTATAACTGAGTCTGAGAGTTTGACACTTTGACTTTGAGAATTGATACTCTAGTACAGTAACCACCGATATTAGCTTATAACTTATAAGATACATCACAGTAAACGGTCGAACTACCTCAACAATTAGTAATTTAGTATAAATATTTCTTATTTAGTAAATATAAAATATTTAAATAATTTATGTTGAATTATGCTACTAATATGCTATAATATTATTTCTTTTTTATTAATTAACTAACTAATTTACTTAACTTATGTTATCTAGTTTTTATTAATTAACTATTATTTATTAGTTAAATAATATATTAATATATTGCTAATTTTCATATGCTACGTATATGAATTTTTTAAATAAAATATTAATACTTAGCCTAGTAATGATGTGATATTAATAATTAATTAAATTAGTATATGGATAAATTAATACTTATAATTATTATAATTTAAATATATTGTTAATATATGCAGTTATGTACTATAATAAATTAATAACGGTTTATTATTAATAATTTTGTATGATTATTGAATACTAATTAGTTAAGTAATTTTAATATTAATTAAATTAATACATGGTTAAAATTAATAGATGGATAATAAGTTATTTATAAATTTTCATATAATAAATTTATAACATATAATTTAACATATAATAACTTATTATTTATTAATTAGCAAAAGTAGTGTTGTTAGAATAATTTAACATATAATAAGTCATTTAAAGACTTCTAATATAACATATAACCTTCATGCATAGTTGTATAAGTAATTAAATGATGAATAAATACCATTTAATCCATATTGTGAAAAAAAAATTAGAAATCACGCCGCGACGGCCGCGACACATAATTTATTGACCGCGACACTCCGATACCGCGACACCGCGACCGCGACCGCGGTTTTATTGTATGGCTTCGCCCCCCCCCCCTCCCAAAAAAGAATAATATTTAGGCTTAGATTTTTTATACCATCTGTTTACTATTTTTTTCATTTGTTTTGGGGGTGGGGATCAATTGAATGACCATTTATAATCTTTGCCTTTATCTTTAAGTACTACTCCCTCCATTACTAGAAGAAAGTCCATGAGAACAAATTCTGACTATTAATATTTTTGAAAATATATTCATAAAAATTTTAAAAAATAATATTATGAAAGTACTTGTCATTATGAATATAATAATTATATTTTTATATCATAATGTATTGTAGTTGGAGTGAAATAATTGGTTAAAACTTTTCCAAGGGGAGGGGGTGAAACTTTTATGTATACCAAATAATGAAGACTTTCTAGATGTGATGATGGCATTTAAAGTTGTCTTTGGAAGTCCTTTGCTTCATTGTTTAGTCATTAGTTCTTATCTAGGTTTATATGTGTTTGTCAATTGACTAAGCATTCATGATTTTTTTATGACTAATTTCATTTATAATTGTGCATGTTCCTTCTGATTGCTGTTATACACACACACACCCACACACACATACATACATAAACCTCCTTTGATGACATTAAAAGAAATCGTCATGAGTTTCAACTTATGGAAAACATAAGTATGTTTACGGCCTTTGATAAATATGTTGTTTGGAAAATCATGTCTTGAAAAACAAAAAGGTAAATATTACAAGAAGACTTACGAAGTATAGGGATCCTATAATCAATCTTCATGAGTGGCTTCCCTCCTTTTGTTGCTATGTTATATAGCAATTAGGCCATGTTTTAGTTGGATATGTTAACCTCTCTCTGCCCCCTTCCATTCTACCGATTTAGGCTACATTACTATGCATGAAATAAAACCTCTTTGGGCTTGCAGATATGCAAAATGTCTGGTACGTGATGCTGAAATGAAATCACATATTGGATAGGTTTTGGCCGATATTTTCCTATTACCGATATCTGCCAATATTTGATGAGATTTTCCAATATTTATTGTGGAAAAAAAATTAAAATAAAAAATACTCCTCGATAATTTTGACATAAAATTATTGTTTGCAACATGGGTACAATGACTGTGGTTTTATTGCCAATTATTATTATGTTTTTTGTTGCTTTCTTACACCAACAGAAAGAAGGCATATAATGTTTCATCCTTTTTCTTAATTCTTTTTTTCCGTGGTCCAAGTCTTGATCAGTTAGTTGGCATGCTCTTCAGTCTTCACCTATTGCCCTGTTAGTATTGGCCTTGTACATATGGTATCTTTTGTACTATAGATGCCCATTGATCAAATACCTTGTTTGCAGCCACAAACAAGCAATCTCAGGAATGGGAGGATCATCCCTGGCCTATTTACTTCTGTGCCCGTTCTCAGCGAAGCTGCCTCTTATCTCACAGAAACTACTTCACTTCTAACCAGTTGTTTTTCTGATTTTTCTGGTGAGTGATCTTAATTTGGTGCATGAATATCATTCACTGTTTATATATGGATTTTATTCTTGTATAGTTCGCCAATCAAGATACGGATATGTGCTTATTTTATTAACCATGTTAAATTGTTAAGATCTGAGAAATATATGCACTAGTGCTTGAACTACTCTTATTCAACTTTGTAGTCAGGCTGTGTGACATAATCTTGATGAGAGCTCTTGAATGTTGGTGCACCTATGGTAGATGGCCATTGGCCCTATTTTGGAGAGTATCTGTATGATTTATTACTTATATTATCCTACTTTATGATATCATTAGTTGTTCATGGCTGCACTTTCATGCTTATGCTGCATTTTATAGCAGGACCCTACAAATGGAGCAAAAGATGAGAGGCTTTTCTGTTTAGTTCCCGTTTGGTACTACTTAAAAACATGATTATACAAAATAATTACTTTTTTTAGAAACTTTTACTCTGCAATTTTCCAGAAAAAATTAATTATGTAATATAATCACCTTTTAAAGTATTACCAAACAAGAGGCTAGTTATGGATTTCTATAAGCATAAATATAAGGATACTTATGTACATGTATTGTTTCCCTGGCTGATATGTACACGTCTAACCAACCAAGTAAAATTGTTGGAGTTGCTAATTTTTTGATTGTTGTGAGAAATTGATAAAAGCAAGCAAATAAAAAATATATATTGCGATATAGAAATAGAAGAGATACAGATTTACGTGAAAGTCCTATTTGGGTGAAAACCACAGAGAGGAGCTGCAAAATCCATTTGAGATACATTATTGAGGTTTAGAGTTATGTACTCCATCTCTTAACCTGAGCTCAAAGCCGAAAACACAAATCCTTGAAAAGGACTTTACAAGCTGTAAAAGTTAATACATCATCAGGTTCTGAAGTGTATCTTCAAAGAATTAGCCAGTGATCACTTTGATTAAAGCTGCTGCCTGACTTTTAGTTGTGACCCTGGGTTCAATAATAATTATTGTGCTGGCTTTTCTGTCTTAATTGGCTCCTCTTATGATTTGCAGAGCGAACAGAACCAGGAGAAGTTTCTCCAAATGATCAGGAACTGGCATCTTCCCCTTCCCAAACATTTGGAAATAGTGTTTACAGCAATCATCTTTCTCAGAATAGAAGTTGTGGAGGTAATTTGGAAGGTCCTACATCAGCTCATGTAGATGCTGCACTTATTAATGATGACCTCTCAACGTACTCAGCTGAAGCATCACAAGAGAATGTCAGCACGTTAGTGCAATCTGCTTCTACCTCTAGCAGCCAATATGGCCTTTCCCTCTTTCAAGGGTATGATTCTAGATATGGTTTGATCATGATGATCTGACTCCCTGTACTTTCTGAATTATTTAGATCTTGCAAGATATCATATTGTAGCTGTGATCTAGACCTATGTTTATTGAAATTGTAGTTATCTTCTTCCATGGGCTTTGTTTTGTCTATTACTCCTGAGAAAGCCATCCAAGGCAGTAAAAGGGATCCAGAGATAAATCTAAAGTCAAAGAGATTCCATATCAATGTTTCTACAGTGAACCAAAGTTATCGCTTTTTGCTGGGATCTAATCCTTATCTAGAAATAACAATGATTTATTTTCTAGCTCTTATTTGAGAAATACGGACTAAGGAAACATAGGAAGGACTGAATAGGTGGGTATTTTCAAAGAGTTTGATCATGAATGGAGAATCAATATAATGCGAGGATTGTATTATTAGAATGGAATGCTGGGGGGGGGGGGGAAGCTGATTAATTTGCAGTTTTGATTATTAACGTGGCGATAGAAGGCATTTGACAGCTTTCATCTTAATACCTTTGATTCTTTAGGCATAGGGTTCAAGTAATTGCGTCACTCTAAGGATGATGCAAAATAAGGTGGAAAACAAAAAGAATTGGTTCTCCCAGAGCCAAATTTATTTTGTTTATGATCAGACTGGGTATCTTAGTTCTTTACACAAGGGTTAGTAAGCAGAAGGTTGTATGAGTGTTGCTAAGAACTCTGGCCTTTTTTATTTTCAATCTCAGCATCTCTCTCCCTACGCTGTAAACTGTTCATTTCTTTTCTGTGACAAGAAAGAGATCAATTATGAAACAATACAAGTCATTCTTTTCTTTGCTATATAGGCTGATATAGTGTTATTTTTACTCTATTTATTTCAAACTAAATCAATTTAAGTGCATTTCTAAACATAACAAACAAAAACAGCTCATAGAAATACATGCATCATTGGTATTCATAGATTGAAATATATAAATGAAAATAACTGAAATGACAATATGAGAAAGGAAATGAATGCAAAGAACCTAAAAAATGAATTTGAAGAGAGAACACCCAACTTCACCAAATTGGAAGGCACCTTTTCTTGCTTGGACAAGAAATCTACAAGAGAAAAAAATGGTGGAACTAAAATTTAAATATATAAATACAATAAATTAAAATGACAACAGGAGAAATGAAATGAAAGCAAAGAACCTAAAAGATAGAAGTTGAAGAAAGAATATCCAATTTCACCAAATTGAAATCTTGGTCAGACAAGAACAAGAGAACAAACAAAGTTTAGGTGGATATTTTGACAATGAAACAAACGTGTCTTAGGCAAAAAGAATGAATAGAATAGTGGCCATTGAACTAGCGAATGAATTTATAAGGCAGCTCAGTAGTATAAAATTTAGGGATGGTTGGTTGTTGGCTGTTTGTTTGCCAGAGATAAATATGGGAGATGTAATCTGTATATCTTATTGTTATAGGCTTGTTGAAGTTCATAATTCGGATGCTTTCTGCCCCATGTATATGCACTACATATAATAAAATTTAAGAAGGCTGGAGTGGATATTAATGCCCTCTTCCCCATATAAATGCGGGAGTTGTAGGATGTTATTATTATTATTATTTCAGAAGGCCAAGCAAAGGTTACTGCAAAGCTTTTTCATTTTGGTGTATACATGTAAATAATTGACTATGAAACAGCAACAGACTTCAACTGATTTATTAGATATTATTCAATCCCTCGCATTGTATTTTCTTTTCTTCAATCAGTTCAGCATTAGGCCCATGGCGAAGCTACAGATCTCCTGCATGGTATTAAATAATCAAAAACATGATGTATTAATTTATCTGTTTATTAATTGATGGATGAGTGCAGTGAAAACATACAAGGGCCCAACTCGTGTGCAGTAGATGTATTAATTAATTAATGTTGATAATAATAGTAATAATCAATATTTATAATAATAATCATTATTAGTGCTTACCTAACTAATTATTAATCATCATTATTTATAAAAATAATGGTAATATTATTAATTATTATTGTTAATATGATATTATTGTGGTGGTATGATATGATTTAATCTTATTTGTGCTGATCTGAACTTATAAGCTGTAAAAATATGTTGAGGATAACAGGGCCTTACACTTTCATGTCTTATCTCAAGTAGAACCACCTCTTACTTTGATGGTAAATATGTTCCTGAAATGAAGGCAGACAAAAAAGAAGACCATGCATAGCCAGACCAGAGTCCCTTAGCTGATGTTGTGTGCACTATCATGATGCAGCCTTATTGAGCGAGCACGAAGAACTGTTCGTGGATCAGCTGATGATATTGGTTGGCTTCAACGTGATCCAAGCATGCCCCCTGTCGAAGATGGAACCAATAGGTTCATGGAAATTTTAGACAGCATTAGGTATTTATACTTTTTTCCTGTGTTTATCCTTTTATTTGATGGTAAATATTCTGAGCTAGCAGATCTTATGTCCTTTTTTCTTTTTTCAGTCATGGTGTGCACAGGCTACCGAAATCCATGGTATATTTGCTGATTCCAGGTATGAAGCACAAATTATTCAATGCTTCTCCTTTTTGTTGCATTATTCATAGTGCCAATTGGTGGATCAAAATCCAGTTTGATGGTTCTATGTTTAATGTGTGATTTTCTCTTCTATCAAAGAGTTGGTACTGGTTAGCTTAATAGACTAAGGGGTCTGGATACCGTAAGGTCCCTGCTTTAAATTCCCCTTCATGTGATACCATGTGCAGGTCTTTTGGAAACAGTCTCTAGCAGAGGCGACACATCATTACATCCCCATACCCTGTCAATGATGAGATTTTTATTTGGTGTTAACTTTACCCATTGTGTGTTTTTTCTCTTCTGGCATATACTTGCATTTTCAAGTTGCAATAGTTAAATAATGCATGTTTTCTCATTTGTTCATATCATGTGTATGTGACGATCTGCTTTGCCCCTCGATTTTCTTCAACCTGCCTCCTCCCCCTTTCAGGTCTGTTATTTCAGCTTGTACAACATTTAAACATTAAAATTTTTCATTCCTAGTGTGTTTTTCCCCAACCTTGGGAAGGAACGCGGAAGAAAGAAATAGTAAAAAGAAACTAGATTACTGGGTATCTTTATCAGTTCAACAGAAAACGATGTTCTACTCCGATGAATAGTTCAATATATATATATTGATTAAAGGATAGATAAATGTCTTATGCTAAGTTTATTGGATTCGGTTGTCCTTCCAGCATGAATTTTGGAAGCGTAAGATTGGGCAAGAAAATAGTACAGTATATGATAATATTCTTTGCTGTTTCAGTCTAATCAGTCTAATAATCTGGGTGAAACATGTTTTCTGTTTGAGAAGATGATTTCTGATAAATCCGACAGAGCTAACATGTTCCTCTTCCCCACTCTCTCTGATGCATGTGAGAAACAAATTGGGTCTAAACTAGGAGATGGTAATAATATGATCTTAGGCTCCTCCTAAAATCATGAACTTACACCACCTAAGTTATCTAACTCTTAGGTTAAAGGATGCAAGATCTGGTTGATAAAATTCAAACCCGTGCATTAGGGCTGAATGTGTTGTTATCGGTCTTGAGAGAATAAAATGGGCTGCAATTTGGTTGTTTTATTTCCTTGCTTTGCCTAAAACTTATATATAGGAGTGTGTAAGACCTTCAGTTACAAACTAACCAGCCATTACATATGAACTTACATGGTAACACTATGTAGTTCTAGAGAAAAAGGGCTGAATATGGCATTTGATATCACCTAATGAATTTGGCAGCCATGAGGACAAAGGGGCTGCTTGGACCTTTTCCAAAACTAGATAATTGTGCTAACAATGTTTAAAATTAAAACTAATTCAAGGCATACTAAAAATAAATTACAACAGCTATTTGTAATTTAGGAAAGTCTTTCTTATCCTAGCCAAAAAGGTGCAAAAAACTCTCCCCATGCAACTGGTTACCAAGGCTGTCATATGGCTGCAAAATGAACTTTGATAAGAGCAAAAATCAGCTGAAAATAACATGCCCTTGTCACAAATTGATCCACGCTTATATCACTAAAATTAGCTGTTGCCCATTCTTGTTTTTATGCCATAAAATCCTGCTGAAATACCTGGAAAATGCTGAATAAAAGTTGCTGTTGAGCAGCCCAAATTCATGCCATGTTTGGCTCAAGCCAAGCCATTTTTGAGCCCTCATGAAGCCATCTAGGATTTGTAAAAAGTAGAGGCTTTAATATGGCTTTCATGGCTTCCCTTTTAGCCATTAATTTTGCCAAGTGAGAATGCTTTTGGTGCCTTCATACTAAGAAAAAAATAACTAAATTGTGATCACATATGGTAGATGCTCCTGCATCACTCTTTATAAACTGATGAATTCCCATTGGATTTGATTTTGACAGCAGGTCGATGACTTCTTATCAAACAAGCTGGCAAAACAACTGAAGAATTAGTTGAGAAAGGAAACACTAAACATGCAAAATTTTATGTGGGATTCCAGTTGGGCGAATAATCATAGAAGAGCAGCCATCTAAATCTTTTATTGAAGATATTCTTCTGGCTTCATTCCTAATTATTATATCTTAACACCAGGGTTTAAAACCTCTTCGTATCAGGAAATAAAGAAAATTAACTTTTAGACTAAGATTGTTTGCATACTTGGCCTTCTTACCTGAAAGTGAACAGTCTTTCTTTTTCACGGTAAATACACCTTGGCCTTTTTTCCCCTCTTCTATCCATATCTGAAATACTACTGGTTTTAGGGAGCTCGCTGTGGTGGTATATTCTGTTGTTGCTATTGATTAAGCATATTTGATGGATCATGGACATTATTTTAGAGCTCACTAAAAGTGGGATTTCTGGCAGATGTTTGACATCTTTCTGTCTTTTCTTCCTCTGAAGGCTTCGATTTCACTTCAGATGAATTTCAAAAGCCTTGTATGCTGAAGGAATCATTGAAGGAAAAAGGGAAATTAATGGAATGTACCTTAGCATTATAACTATTATTTGTGCTGCCTATTTGTCCTTTATTTTCCACACCATCTCTTGAAAGTTGAAACCTGATGAAAGTGCAAGAGAGAGGAACACCTTCATCACAGCATTTCTCTGAGAGAATAGTGAAGTCTCTGTACTGAGTAATAAGGGATTTATTATACTGTAAGCTTACTGGGGCCATCCTTGAGCCATTTGTCAATGTGGTAAGCAATGCCCTCCACATGTGAGAAATCTCTGGTTACAAACCGATATTCAGCAAAAGTGATCCTTTTCTCACCCCACCAGTGAGGTATATTGATTTATTCAACTTCTGCCAAAAAAAAAAGTTCCAACAGGGGCCCTCTGTACGTACCTGACCTTTGCTTGATGAGCTGGGGTGATGTTTTAACAATTTGTCGCATAACCTGTCAGTCTAAGCCCTACTTTCTTCATGTATCTTTCAATGATCCATGAAAAGAAAGATTTATGTTCTTCATCTGATGATACACAGTTTATGGGATGATTCTTGCCATCCCATGCTTTTTTCTAGCCCCTTGACTAGGGTATTTTTGCTGCACGTTAGTGACTTTACCCTCCCTTTATTTTTCTTTTTCATTTTTTTTTCATCTTACCCCTAGTTAGAGTGTAAATATATTATTTGTAGTTACAGTCCTAACTTTCCAGAACTTGTAAACTATTTAAGCCAAGTTCCAATGATAAGACTTCATAGTAAAGACTCTTTCAATGCTATTTTGATAGAAGCTTGGGAGCCATGTTTTGGTAAGCAGTTGATCGTAAGTTAGATGAGGCCTTGTCCCAACATTATAATGTGGCCCTATTTTGTTTTATTATTATGCATTCATCAATATCAAACATAATGTTTTTGATTTTTAATACCACAATACACACACACACCCACCTACCCCCACCCACCCCCCAAATACCAAGTTAAGATATGTTACTCAATTTCAAGATGGAACTGTAAATTTCAGTTTTCAAAGATCCTCTAGCCACCACTCTTTAGATGCAGCCTCAACATCGACTACCATTGATATACGAAGGGTATCAAAAATCCCCTCCGTCATCAACCTTCCCATGAAGAAGGAAGATACTCCGTCTCGGTTCTAACAAATCTGTTATTTCAAACAACCAACTATACCTTAAGAATTTTCCATTCTGTTTACGCTAAGCAGAACCAACCCTGAAATCATGAGATTCCACAAAAGATAGAATTTCCGCATGTTCCTCTACAAATTCTTGAACTACCATAGAATACAAAATCTCCTCCTGATTTGCCTAGCTTCTCTGAAATTACATAAAAACCAATCAATGTTATTGAAAGAGATTTATAGATCAATAAATAAGTCTTCCAGGAAGATTTCTATAGTCCTTGTAACTCCAAAAAACAAGCATGATTTTTTCAAACACTTCCTTGACCAATGCCAAGGCATTCAAACAGAATTTAATGACTTCATCCAAAACAAAAATGTTCAGATCTTATTCTTTGATTGGTTTGAAATCTATGCCAGGAAAAATAACATTGAATTCCCATTCCAAAACTTTAATCCAGTCACCATTTGTAACAAAACTAAAACATGACAAACTGATAAAAGTACAATTGATTCAGACCATCCCCCTTTACAAAATATTAAAATGACATCAGGAGATAATTCACTTGAGCTAAAACTCATCCTTCTCTAAAACAACTACACTAACATTCACCTTAACACCATTGGTTCCCAACTTTCAAAACTTGATAAACAAATCAAGAAGACTAACCTTCCAGCCTTCCAAGTCACTTCTTTACTGCATATCTCGAAAACAAAAAACTACCCATCTTCAAATTGTTTCAGGTTTCCAAGTCCAGCCAACAGAATATCCAAACTAGAAGAATTGAATTTTACCAAGCAATTAAATCCCAACTTAGCCAAATAAGTCTTGTTTCCTCTTCCTCAAACCACGTTTAGGCCACAGATACCCTAAACAACATTCTCAGATAAATATATTGGGATTCTCATCCTCACCTCATCCAATAGATGATGAGCTAAATGAAGAACCAACTCTCTCTTGCCTCCATAGGAGAAATATATGACCTTTCTCATCTAGGGCTAATATTCCCAAAACACAACGCTCGACCTTAGCCTTGAAACTAGGCCAAATATATGCGAAATTATAAAGCCTCATCCCTTTATGACTAGAATATTGATGACATGTCCTAATACAACATTCTAACCCTTCTTAAACAAATGACTATGGCCGTAAATGCATATGAAATTCAAACTAGCATGTCAAATAAAACCATTACAAAACTCCTAATTGCATGGTTCTCTGGGCAACTTAAAGGATGGTGGGATTTCCATCTCACCTCTGATGGACAAAACTCTATCCTTGAGGTTGTTAAAATTGATGGAGAAGACCATGTCATAATTGAAAACGATGAGGTTTATCCACACTTGTTGCCTCACTTATCCTTGCTATATCTCTTCAATTTGTTTGTGACCCCTTATACCTCAAAGACAAGAATGCTGAGCTTCTCTCAAACCTCTGCTATAAAAAACTAAACGACTTTCAGTGATACAAAAATACTTTTCTTGCTCGGGTTATGTTTAGAGATGATTCAAACTAGCCCTTCTGGAAAGAGAAGTTTCTTGGTGGCCTTCCAACCCTTATTGGAGAAAAAGTTTGAAACAAAATAAAAGAGGTCCATGGAAACCAAATCTCATATTCTCGATTCACCTATGGTGAACTCATTATCCTTACCTGGAAATAAGTTTTTAAAATCTGTTAAGACCTCAAACTCCAAAGACATTTAAATAGGAAATGCACATAATAAGGAAGGAATTTTTAATTTTTTTTTGCCAACAATTTGACATTCTTGGCACTTATACTATAGCTAAATCATGTAATGGATCATGTAAATCAAACTATCACTCAAATAATTACTAAGGAAACCCTCAAAGAAAAAGCACCCTCTCTTCAGCAACTGCCATACTATAAGAAATCCTAGCCTTGTGGAAAACAACCTCAATTTTCTTTACAACAACCTTCCTACAGAGATATTACTTGTTAGAAATGTGGAAGGAAAGACTGTATATCTAAATATTGCTAGCTGAATAGACAAATTTGTGATCTCACTCTTAGTGAAGAAACTTTGGGAAAAATTCAAAACCTCCTCATCAGGCAATTAAATAGCGGTTGCGGTCGCGGTGTCGCGGTATCGGAGCGATGCGAACGATAAATTATGCGTCGCGGTCGTCGCGGCGTGAATTTTTATTTTTATTTCACCATATACACTAATTATCATTTATTGATCATTTGAATATAAATATTCAATAAACTAGTATTTTATATCATATAAGAAGTATTAGAGTGAGTCATTATATGCTAAATTTTTCTAATAACCCTAAATTTACCTTAGAATGAAAAAAGGCATGTTATTTAATAGTAAATGTGAAGATAATAAATAGTAATACTTTATTATAATTTAATAGTAACTTAATCTAAGATATATATAGTAAATAAATAAATAAAAATTATCATGCATACTTTTTTCAGTAGAATTAAGAATTCTCAGTAAATCGTTGATTTATCAGTGATTTACCCCAATTTATCGGTGATATTTTTCGATTTATCGGGATTTATCGGCAATACCGATTTATCGGCTGATTTAGCGACGATTTATTGACCGATTTATGCGAAATTTTAAAACCGTAGCGTATCGGTAATTTTGCGTTGCGGCTGACCCAAAAACCGCTAAATAGCGGCCACTACGCTATAGCGGGACCGCTATTTAATTGAATGCTCCTCATTGAATCTTCTAAAATTAAATATCAAAAAGGGGATCATTCTGAATTTAGTCTTCAGATTGATGAGATTGCCTCACCATCTTCCTCTTCTTCCTCCGAACAGCAAGATGACAAATATCCAAAACAAATAAATGTCCTTTTACTAAGGAACAACAGCTCATGCTCGAAGTCATTTAACATATCTCTGACCCACTCAAACAAAAAGAGTACCTTGAAAGAATTCGTAAATCATTTGAAAATGAGGAAACCACTTCTCCTTTATTCAAACTCTCAGCTAGACCAAAAAAATACTTATGAACTAACCTTCTTTCTTAAGTGATAACAAAAATCCAAATATTCTACTTCTACAACTTTTGAACTCCAACAAGAAATTAAAGTAGTTAAAAATGAGCTAAAATAGCTTTAAAAATAAGAAAATGGCAGTAGTATTATTTAAATTTTCTTTTACAAATTTATTGAGAACTCTTCTTTAATTCTGAGCAAAAAATATGATGATGAAGATTCTAAAGAACAATCCTTTCAGAGTCTCTCTGCTCCCATAGATTTTCTTAATGTTTTAAAAGAAATAACCTATCGAAAATATATTATAAACATTACTCTCAATATTTATGATGATGTCCAAATCAATACCATACCCTTTTTCGATATAGGTGTTGGCTTTAATTGTATTAAGGAAGGTGTTATGCCAAAATGATTTTTGTTCACCACTACAGAAAGACTTTTTGCAGTAAATAGTTCCAAACTTAGATTCACTAACAAATGTGAAGGCAGTGTTATCTACAATAATCTGCAGCTCAGATCAACTTATCTTACAACGCCTAATATCAGCCATAGTATTATTCTAGGCTTACGCTTTTATAAAACTAATTACCCCATACCTAGTTAGCTATACTGATATTATCTTCAAAACAAAAGGGACAAAAAATTCACTATGTTTCCTTGAAATTTCCTTAGATAGAAATTTCAACTAGGGATGTAAATGGGACGGGTTTGGGACGGGTACATCCATACCCATATCCGTACCCGATAAGAAAATCTATACCCAAATCAGTACTCCTATCCGAATTGGTACCCATAAACACATTCATATCTATATTTGTTGGATATCCATTACTCGATGGATTATCCGTTTACTCGTTAATGGATATTATCCAACGATAAATCCATTACCCGATCAATAAATCTATTACCCGATGGGTAAATCCATTTAGTATTAAGCCCAAGCAATAAAATTGCGGTCGCGGTCGCGATTGCGGTTGCGGTCGCGGCGTCGCGGTATCGGAGCGTCACGAACGATATTTTATATGTCGCAGTTGTCGCGGTGTAATTTTTTATTCTTTTTTCACAATAAATATTAGCAAATACTAGTAAATATCGGCAAATATCGGTAGAATATCGGCAAATATCGGTCAATAACCGATATATCGCCAATAAATATGTAAAATTCTAAATCCGTCGCGTATCGCCAATTTCGTGTATCGGCTGACCCAAAATCCGATAAATATCGGCCGATATTGCGTATCGGGACCGATATTTAATTGTATGATTAAGCCAAATAATAATTTTAACCTTAATTTATACTATATTTATTTTGAAATTAAGGGTAAAAGGGTAATTATGTATTGGGTAAATGGGTACAGATATAAATACGGGTGTAGGTATGGATACAAATATGGATATTCCGTACTAGTATCCATACCCGAACCCGATGGGTATTTTTTTTATCATCTATATCTGTATTCATTTATCCATATCCGTTTAAATATCTGTTGGATAAAACCCGTTGGATTTTGGGTAAAATCGACTTCGTTTACATCCCTAACTTCAATTTTCTTAAAGCTATTCCATCTATCACAACCAACCCAACCTTTTTGTCCAGAGCAAACAAACATACGGCCAATTCTTAAGTAAGGAGTCTCTCTCAAAAATTCAAAACCAGTGAGAATTTAGTAATATCAAAAATAAAATAAGTGGCCTTCAAAAATAAATTGAACAAGATGTTTGTTCATATCTCCCAAATGCCTTCTTCTCTAGAAAACAACACATTATTGACCTCCTATATAATGATTATTTTCTTGAAAAGAATATCTCCACAAAGGCAAGGCCAATTCAAATGAATGCTGAACTAAAAACCACTATCGATATGAAATAGCTGATTTGCAAAATAAACACCTTATCTTTGAATCTCACTCCTCATGGTCTTGTGCAATTTTATATGTAAATAAGTAATCCAAAATAAAACAAGGCACTCCTAGGCTTATCGTAAATTACAAACTTTTGAACACAACCCTCAAATAGATTAGATACCCTATTCCTAATAAACCTGACCTCCTTCAAAGGCTTCATTCTTCCCTCATCTTTTCAAAATTTGACATGAAGTCTGGGTTTTGGCAAATTCAAATATCACTAAAAGACTGATATAAAACCGCTTTTACCATCCCCTTCGGATAATATCAATGGAATGTTATGCCCTTTGGACTCAAAAATGCCCTCTTTGAGTTCCAAAGGATTATGAATGACATTTTTAATCTTTATTCAAATTTTTACATTGTCTAAATCGATGATGCCCTCATTTTCTCCAAATCTATTGATTAACATTTTAAATATCTTGACACATTTATTTCAATAATTAAAAGAAATGGTCTTGTTATCTCAAAATCAAAAATCTCTTTATTCCAAACCCACATAAGGTTTCTTGGCCATTACCTTACCTATCAACCCAATTGAGAGATATCTAGCTTTTTCGTCCAAATTTCTTGATAGGATTTTATATAGAAAGCAATTACAAAGATTCTTAGGAAGTCTCAACTATGTCCTAGATTTCTTCCCAAATGTCAATCGTCTTACAAAACCACTCCATGATGGACTAAAGAAAAATCTTGTTCCTTAGATCCAAGAACACACAGAAATCTTCAAACACAGTAAAACTCAAGTCCAACACATCCCCTGCATACATTTTGTTGCTCTGAAACTTTCAAAAATTGTTGAAACAGATGCCTTTGATATTAGTTACCGAGGTATTCTCAAATAGGTTCACAACCAGCAAGGACAGATTGTCTAGTTCATCTCAGCCCACTAAAATGACACTTAAAAGAATTATTTTACCATAAAAAAAAATAAAATTCTCTCTATAGTTTCCTGCATGCAATTTGATATAGCCTTTTTGATAGAGAAATATGTAACTAAAATATTAGACATTTGAGAGGCTGTAGGAGTTTGGTGCTCGGGTGAGTGCAAGACTCCGTATTCACAGTAGGAGTGAGTGAACGACTCCTACCAGCACCACCGGAAGCTCCAAAAAAGCGTGAGGTGGTGCTGGACAACTTTTAGTTTGACCTTCTAGATCAAAAATTTGATAGATTGTAAGTCTGCAAAAGAAGTATTATAAAAAGATATTCAAAGCATTGCCTCAAGATGAATATAGAATTTGTTTTTAATTACGATATAGAATTTATCAAAGGAGACTCAAATTCTATTCCATATTTTTTAAGTAGAGAATTTCTCAGAAAAGGATTTAATATGTACCCAAAAAACAAAGAAAAAAAAAGAAAGAAACAACTTGTCTCACAAAACCCACCCACACAACCTCTTATCCAAGTAATCTTCTTCTCAAAATCCCCTTCTCAAAATCTGATTTCAAAATCCTCTTTTTAAAACTTTATAATTTTACCAAATCCATTTTGAAAACAAATTATTTCGAAATAAAAAACTTTCCAATTTTTTTTGATTATTTATGAAAAAAATCACTTTTAAAGAATTACAAATAGTGAGGATGGATATTTTCATCCTGATCCTATTCATACTTTACAAAAATAAATAAATAAATAAAATTTTGGATGGTTTAATAAACCTTGGGATTTACAAAAACCTTAGCCATATTTTTGTTAATTCTTAAACATATTGGTTTGGTCTCCTTCAAACATTTTTCACATAAAGATACTTTGAGTAAACCAACATATTCAACTTGCAAAATTCATAAAATCCTCCATCCTTCTAATTGGAGTAAAGCCCTTGAAATTCTAAAATGGCTCCCTAAATCATATAAAACCTTAAAAACTTTATCCGTTTCTTTCAATTCCTGGGACTACCAGTAAGCCTGGTATAACACTCAAAACAAAAGAGCAGAAAAAGCCATTCCTGACTTTTCTTCTTCTAAAACTTTACCACATCTAATCCTAGTATCTTTTTTATGAAATGATGAAAGACTTTCGCTTTGTATCTGAAACACTGCCTTATAGGTTAGAAGTCCATGATTCTTTGAAACCCCTTTTTTGTCTAACCCCAAAAGATAAACAAGTTCAATCTCTATTTTATTTTTGTTTCAAGTTCTTTTGTCCATGAGTTTTCTCCAGGATGCAGAACATGAAACTATTAAAGGTATTCCTACCATTGTTAGACAGTTTAGAGTTAAATGGTGGAATAAATTCCAAGCGTTGAACAAAATTTCCAAACAACATATCCAAGTCTGGGCAAAGAAACAAAAAATTATTCAACTTATCTCCTAGATTTCTCTTCAAACTATCCCATCTCAAGCCCATTTCCTAGCACAAAAGTCTTATACAATTGCATGATTTGTCGCAACTAAAACATATGATGCATATCTCTCCATTCTTAGCCAAATTTAACTTCCCAAACTAAAATCCCATTTGCATCATCATCATTTTCTTCAAAGCCCCTCATCGATTATGGTAATAAAAATGAAGATGATTGTTATGGTATTCTTCGTTGAGTTTTTTTGTAACAAACAAATAGGTCCACCGTCACCGCAAAATGAAGACAACTCAAAAGAGTCATCGTGGCACTAACTAGTCAAAACAACATAAAAAAGTCACTATAGTAACGATTAATGTAGCAATCATTGTAGCAGATGAAAGTAAAATGACAAAAGTGTAAATCATCTTTCAGGCCAGAACTACTTTCGATGGATTCCATTCCGCAAGATTGTCTACCACAAATGTCAAAAGATATAATGATGATGTCAAGAAAGGACTACTTTTGGTGGATTTCATAAGATTTTCCACTAAAAAAGTCTTGTAGCCTCTAGCTTATAAATAGGGAACTTGAACATCTGTGGACGACATAAGAATTTTTCCAAAAATATTACATCTAGTCTTTTTCTCTTATTGTAAACCTCATGTGTTGAGCAATATTTACAGTATTTTCAAATTTACAAAACTTCATTGTAATCCTCATTGTAATGTTAGAAATCCCCTTGTAATTTTGAAACATAAATATAAAAGTTCTTGATCACTTATTTTATTGGGTCTCCCCCTACATATTCCTCTATATTAGCTTGTTTTTCCCTCAGGATCTTGCAGCGTGTCTGGTGTGTGGGTGTGGATGTGGGTGTGGGTGTGTGTATAATCAAAACACATATTATGAATATAAAGGGACACTACATATTGTAATATATATATTTGAGATAGATGATTTATATAGTAACCGTTAAATTGCTTAATTGTCAACATCTTGGCTAAAACATTTCCGATAATATTCATGTTGATAAGAGTAAATAATATGGTGATCAACATATACTCATTGAGAAACAATCATACAATGAAACACATTTAATTTATAAAACAATAACATATACCTGAATATGCACTACAAACCTTTTTTCTTTTTCTTTTTTTTTCCTCTTTTAGATCTTCAATACTAAATTGATACCATCCCAAAAAATTTACCAAAAAGATGAGATAACAATTGGTGCATTACTACTTTTCAAACATCAATCTTCTTGCATTCTTAGAAGCAAAAGCATCAATTAATTGTTCATAATCAAGATTTTCCAAAAACTTTTTTTTTCAACTGAAATTAAAGTCAAATCATTTAATCTTTATTGTGACATAGTTGATCGCAAGTAAGATTTTAAAATTTTTAGTTTTAAAAAACTCCTTTACGCTATGCTACTGTAATAGGAATGGTCAACAAAATTCTATACTTAAGATAATTAGTTGGATGACAATTTGTTTTTTTAAAAAAAAATTAGGATTGCACTAGCTGTATCATATTCTTCTGGTAAATGTTTTTGTAATAGTTGTAATTCATTGAATACATCATCACCATCAATATTTGAAATGGTACCATTCTCTAATTTCTTCTCAAGATTATTGCAACTTGTATTCAGTTCATTAGTACCTAAAGATTTCAACTTTTTTGCTGTGAGCAAGAAGCTAATGATATCTTCATGTTACTTATATTGCTCAAATCTTCTTTCCAAAGAGCCGATTGCTCGATCACCTATTTATACAAAGTATTGAATTCTAAAACATTCTTAATTTGATTCAATATTGACCTTTGGGGACTTATTGGCAACCTCATCAAAATGCCTTTTCCTTCAAACTATTCTTTTCTTTTTGTCAGGAAATATTAGATCAATATTAAATCCATAAGCAATTTCTTTAGCACTATCAAAGTCTTCTCAAACTCCACTTCCAGATACTCGTTGAAAAAAGCAATCATTGCCTTCACACTTTCCATTTCCACGTCAATACAAATCCTCGAATTGTAACTCTTTGCTAGTATCTTAACTTTAGCCAAGAGTTGATACCAAATAACCATGTTTACAGTAAATTCAAAATTTCCAAGTTCATAATTTGCTAAAAAGTAGCTTCACTTTTGACCTTTGCCTCTATCTCACATTCGGGAAGCTAAAGTAGAGCTTCTCATATTTCAGGAGCTTGAGTTACAATTGCTTTCACACTATCTATTCTATTTTCCCATTTAGGCTTCAAAGTGAAACATTTTTTTTGAAATATTATCTCTCAAAAGCTTCCATCTTTTTGTATCATATGCAAAAATTGTATAAATACATCGCATAACTCTAGAAATAAATGTACTGCTTTACCACTGGACGTTGCTATATGTGAAAGTGTCAAGTTGAGAGAGTGGGAACCACAATGCTCTAGGATTAAGGTCTTGGAGCTTTCTTTGCGCACCTGTATGTTTTCCCATCATGCTTGATTCATTATCATAGCCCTGACCTCTAACATTATCAATATCAAAACTAAGATGATGTAGAACATTTTGCAAGTCTTCAAATAATCTTGACCTGTTATATCATTCACAACCAAAAACTCTAAAAGCTATTCTTGAACTTTTATTGAAACTGTAGAGGTATCAACACACCTCAAAATTATTGTCATCTATTCTTGCTTGCTACTATTGAGAGTACAATCAATATCATTGAAAAGTACTTGGCTTCTTTAATCTTCTTCAATATAACATTTTTAATTTTGAAAGTTAGCAAGGATATCAACTCATTTTGGATCTTATGACTCATATAATGAATCTCATGATTTTGCTTCCTTCAAAGATTTTTCCTTAAGGTTGAATCCCACTCAAATGCCAATTCAACTAAAGCCATAATTTTTTTATTACCACCTTCATAAACCTTCTCGTTACTTCTACGGAATGCCAAGCTTTATTTAGCCAAAAACTTCACCAATGCAAACAATATTCGTAAAACCTTCCTCTAATACTCTGTCTCTTTGTTGATTTGCTCTTACACAACTTCATCAATGATTTGACTCTTCTCTAGTCGCATAGACAACTCAACCCATTTAGATATATGATTGATGTGCTCTGGACTCCTTTCACATGTTTTCAATCTGCTGGCAAGATGTCTTCAATCCCTAAATCTATCATGTTTTAATTTACTTGGTTGTGGTTTGATCTTGAGCACTTTACAACAAAAACGAGATACCTTGTCAAGATCCTCAGAATACACAAGCCAATCTCTCGATGATGCTTCTCACCATTGGGTAAGTGCCTGTCGTAACATTCTTAAGAAAAATGTCTTTTCATTCCATCCTTGGGACCTTTTCTTAGCAATAAATGTGTCCATTTAGGGTCGAGATTATCCCAATTTCTAGGATCAAATATCTCCCCATTATCATTACCATCATCATTTGAACCAGGTTCCACTTCATTTTCTTCTAGCTTATACTTTATATTTTTTTTTCTAGTAGATCATCATCTTCAATGTTTTCCTCCATATATTTATGAATATCTATATGTTTTTCTCCATTTTTAATATTATCAAATTTCATATCATGTTTCTGAAATACATCTTTATCGATATGAAGTGATGCTTCATTGGTTGGACATTGCTGTTGCTTCATAACAAATTTTTCAAGAGCTCCTCTTTGACTAGCAACAAATAGTTTCTCTTATCTTTTTCTTTGGCATTTGGCATGGCCTGATTCAAAGGTTCTAGTTAGAGGCATTCTAAATTCCCGAAATTCATCACAAAAGAAAATTATAAAAATATTAAAAAATGTTCATTACTTCAAGAACTATTATTATTAATTTAGTAATTAGTGCATGTATCTACTCTGCTTATTAGTACACATACATGTGTAGTCTCTATTTTCTTATAAAAAAAATACAAAGCTTTATTTTTATTTTTGAATCATCTATATTTTTAAATGTATATGATCAATCCAACACAAACCTAGTGTTTAATTACTTAACATCACAACAAATTGGGTTAAAATTAAAGATCCTCGAAGTAACAAAACTGGAAAAAAAAAAGAAATTACTAAGAATTTTTATCTTCATCTCTCAATTTCAAGGTGACAATAGAAAATTAAGCTGGAGAATCTGAGAAACAATCAAAACCACAACATATTCTAGCCTGCAACAAACAGAAACAGTATAGAAATTTTTTATTATGCTTTTGTTCAAAATTCAAGCCCAAGAAATAAGAGAACATAGTAAGACTAAAACATGATTTAAGAAAATATTTGAGTTTTTCTTCAAGATGATGGCAAACCATTCAGAAAAAAAGCAAACAAACTTCTGAATTTCTGGATGAGAACTTTCAAATTAAGAAACTGAGGAGAAAGTGGGGAGGAAAAATATTGTGTGAGCTGGTGTGCTTTTGATGTCTGCTGACTATATCTTTGAGTTTGATGTTGCGTGTTTCTGTTAGTAGTTTCTGAAAATGTAGGCTGATAAGACTTTGTACTTTTAGACACATTAATTACGAAACTGAGAGAAAAGTGGGGAAAAAATCAGAGCATTCGATGTCTTATGCTGGACACTTCTGTTAAACTGAGACACCATTGCCAATTTAGCTACACAACTTATTTGATATATAAGGGTCTTTTGTTTTTCATATATTATATTGGTTTTCAAGAGATAAAATAATGTGTTGCATGTGCCTACAGGGAATCAAACCGAGGTGTGTTAACTCCATCCAAAATATCTTACCAATTGCGTTGTGTTCTCATTCTGTTATTAATGTTTATTTTTTTATACATATATACAAATACTGGCCATTATATAAAAACCCAAGGCCCCCTCCTAATTTGAGGCCCTGTGCGGTGGCACCACCAGGTCCAGCACCACCTGAGGGCAGGCCCGTGGGTAAGTTGCCATTTCAAACAAAAACAACTTTATCAATTGGTTGAGCAGAACCAGTCTTTTGCTTTTGTTATGAAGATATATATATGCATATCTAAGCAAACTCCTTTTCATGGTTGGCAATAAAATATATATGCTCATCTTTTGGTCTCTCTTTTGACTTTTTTTTTTTTATCAAATTTGACCTGTTTATGAGGTGGGGGAAAAATAACTTAATTATGCGATTACAAAATGCAAATTTTCTTGGCATGCTTAGTTTCTAAAATTTATTTGTTCTGTCTTAGATGAGTGATTAGTGTTTTTAATGCATAAATATAGCCATAGTAAACTAAGGAACTGTTTAAAGAGGCTGGTAGAACGAGCATGAATAATTAAGAGTTCGTAGCTGGATGGCAAAGCCTCGATGGAGAAGTAGAGAACTAATATTGATTATCGATGTATTTCACAAATAAGCAATTGTTTTATGATTTTCTTGAAAGCATGACATGATATATCATATTTTATCAGAATGCCAAATCATACTGCTATTGTTTATAGTACTCTCTCGGTTATGTCTGTATTTTGTTTGCAGGCTCTCAGTTTTTTCTTTTCTTTTCCTGGCAGGTCTTTTCAGTAACCATGGACCCCTTTATTTTACTAGTACAAAAGCAAGCTTCTCAAAGATGGGCCTGACTTGTCATATTGCAAAGATTCACAGTGAGGTAGTCTAAATAGTTTGGCCAACTTGTCTGCTGCTTCTAATTATTGATGCTCTGCTAACAGCATTGATGCTTATTAGGCTTCAGTTGAGAAAAATGCTAGAGAGTTGAAAGAGTACATTGAGGAAATGTATTGGGGTTCTCAGAAACAAGTGATGCTGCTTGGTCACAGCAAAGGAGGAGTAGATGCTGCAGCTGCTTTATCTATCTATTGGCCTGATTTGAAAGACAAGGTTGCGGGGTTGGTGTTAGCACAGAGTCCATACGGTGGCAGTCCAATTGCTTCTGACATTCTGCGGGAAGGGCAACTTGGGGATTACGTCAACTTTCGTAAAATGATGGAGATCTTGATCTGTAAGGTGATAAAGGTAAGGTCTGTATGGTTTACTCTGATTTTCCTTTTTCTTCAGCTTCTGCATCCTCTTTGTGATCCTGTCCCCTTTCATAACCACATCATGTGCTCCCATGTCCGTAGCATCTCCTTTGTTTAATTATTGTGAGAAAAACAAGTGAATTAGGTCCCGATTGAGCCAAAAATTCTGCTTGAAAATCTGGGTCTGTAATTGATCGAGCGTGGCAGTTAGTACGTTTTATGAATCCTCCTCAAACTAAAATTTTCCATTATGGCATCCAACGCTTATACTCGGGCTTTGGTTTTGGAGGGTGACATGCAAGCTTTGGAAGACCTGACATACGAGAAGAGGAAGGAGTTCCTGAAGAAATACAGTTTACCAAAGGAGCTCCCAGTCGTCTCGTGCCACACCGAAGCTAAAATCTCAGCCTCTGTTTTAGCAACGTTGTCTCACGTTGCACATGCTGAACTAGGTCAAACTGCAAAACTTCCGGTGGTTATGCCCCTAGGTGCTGCAATGGCTGCATGTGCCCAGCTGCTTCAATTATGGTATGGCGAGAAAAGTGACGGCCTTGTTACATGTCGTGATGCGGAAGTCCCAGGTTCTGTTGTAGTTCGACCAAAGCGTAAGTTAGATCATGCGTGGATGGTCTATTCATCAATAAATGATGATCCTAGTGAAGCAGATGCTTCACAAGTGTGTGAGGCTCTCCTGCAATTGCTTATGGAAACAGGATATAGGAAGAGGCATGATCTTGCAATGAAAGATAAATGACTTTGACGGGTTAAATTACAGAGAGAGGAACATTTTGTACGCGTTCCGTTCAAAGAATAATTATTCATCAATTATTTATATCAAGTTGTAAATACTTGGGAGTTCTCGCGTTGGAGTGTGATCGCGTGAGGGCTAGATCACTGGATTTTCATTAAAAATATATTTATTTGTAAAATATTCATAGACTTTAATTGTAGTGTTTTATATTCCTTGAAAAAAAAATTCCTCCTGTCTAACTAGTAAAAATAACTTCCTTTCTTTTCGTCCCTAACAGCAAACCTACGCTGCCGCTTGACTGCCACAGTGGAGGTAAGCTATACTTGAATATCAAAATTATTATTAACTTTTAGTTTATTTTACTCTTGGAAAACCTCATCGATCAATAAACAACGTAATTTGACACACAAGTTCTATTTAAGTTGAAAAGTAAAATGCTTGGTTTGGAGTAACAAAGCAAAAAATTTATTTGACATAATTGTTTTTGGTGGTGACAAAATATAAGTTTGTCAAGACAAATTTTGGTAAGTTCATGGTAACTTTCTAGCCTTCAGGCTTTCGGTTGGTCGTGATATAGGGCTTGTTTGGTTGAGAGTTAAAAGCAAGTAGCACTTTTTATTGATTTTAATTTAATGTACATTTTCTACGAAAGTAACTTACATAGATTCAATCACTAGTTTCTTAGTTACTAATTACACTCTTTTATCCTCACATGACTTTCTTATTAAGTTCTTCGTTTATTATTAGGGTGTAATTGTAATTTAAGTACTACTTTTTTAAAAGTATAGTAATAAATCAAACATAAAATATTATGAGTTTTGGAGAAAAAAAAAGGCTTACATATATATCAAATATACTAGTACTATGAAGGAAGTATTTTACTACAACTTATTTCTTTAGAAGTACAACTTATTAAAAAAGTTGCTTTCCTCATATCAAATGAGTCCATTATAGTCATTAGTATAATTTGATAAATTATTATATGCATCCGAATGTCAATTATAAAATACATCTAGGTGTGTCAAATATCCACGTTTTGATTTAAAAAATGTATTTTTTGACATAACTGGAGAGTTTGAGAGAAAAAATAATGTGCCAAAGACATCTCTTAAACCAAAAATATTGTTTAAGATTGTATAATAGAGTCTATTAAGAGGATGTGACATAAAATGGATAATCACTACTCTATAAAGGATAATTACTCATGCAAATAAAGTACATGATTACCGCTTTGTGATGTGGTAATCATCAAACTTCTAATTGGTAATCACTATCCTTCTTATAGGATTATAATATAGCAGCTTGGTGATTATACTATACTATATATACATAATTGTCATCGTATGAATGAATAATTGCCAATATATTATATGATAATTACCACCATCTAATTAGATAATTACCAAACTACATATTATATTTTATTTATTGATAATTTTAGTTTTAATTGATGATTATATTAATTATTAATATAATTATAATAATAATAGTTGTTTTTTTAATATGATTAGTAGCGATAAAGTTCGTCATTGTAATATCATAGCCTGATAGTTCTTGTATAACAAGCGATAATTAGTGTGTGTGGATAAGGTGTACAAATTTTATCTTAAGATATAAATGTAGGGACATATTATCGCCATTGGATGAAAGAAATAAATGGCGTGGATTATATAGATTAATATAATTGGGGCGGTGGCAATTACGGAGAGGGGGGCGCTTACTTGCTTCTTCATTCATCATTTTTCCATCCTTTTCCACTTGTCCGAGATCATCAAATTTGAACACATGCAAAACAAAGAGGCAAATTTAGCTATTGATGAATACAATCGAAGCCTTCTTCCTTAGTTTTGCACTATTTACATAATGTAATCGAGATAAATTATAAAACTTCACTATCCTAAAGTTTATATTCTATCGTCTGAAAGATCTATTCTAATCAAGTAAAATCAACGCAGACTTGTGTCTGTTTGCGAAGTAATTCAAGTCATGAATATGAGAAGAAGACTTAATGAAATTAAGATTGTCATGGGTTTGGTGACTTTAGTCAACTCTGTTGTGTCTATCTTTTATCTTTCGAATGAAAATGTGCTGAAATTAAGGAAACAATATGAAGGGAAGATCAGATAGGACAGAAAGGTGAAAACCAATTCTCGTGAATGAATATGGTTGGTTGAAGAAGAGGATGAAAAACATGGTTTAAAATAGGCAGTTGGCTTAATTATGATATGCCAAGCTTTCAACATTTTCAACCCTAGCCATAGAATATATATATATATATATATATATATATATATATATATATATATATATCCGGACACAAGTAATTCTACTTTATACATTTATGTTCGGGCCGGTGATTATTATATAATAACTAGACGATTATCCTACGTGATTTTGTACTTATCATAACTTATTATTAGCTTGATAATTATTTGTATCATATAATAGAGAAGTGATTATAGTATCTAGCTAAAGTGATTATGCTGTTATAAAGTGTAGATTGTCATATAATAGCCAATACTTATCACTTTGTGAAGGAAAATAAGTGACACAGAGTATATAATTACCACATTGTGAAGAAAAATAATCAAACTATTATATGATAATCATTGTTTATTGTCTGACAATCACCCGTCAATTACATGATATAATAATCACTAGAATAGTATAAATTATCATTATAAGCGCATAATCGTTACTCTGTGATAAGATAATCATCAAGACATTGTTTAATAATTACCGTCATTAGGTGATATGATAATTATCAAGTTAGATACAACAATAACCACTCTTTATACAATACAAAAATAATCAAAGTAATTGCCAAACTATCAAATTTACCATAGTTATCATTATAATAACTAATTATAACTTTTATAATCATCTAATATAATTATATTTACTATATATCTAGTTTTATATAATGTGATTTTAGCTTTTAGCAAAAGAATTAAAAAACAATAATCTAAAAGATTAAATTATCTTTATTAAAAAGTTATCATTAGAAATGATATTTTATTATTAAGAAAAGATAATCACCGAATGTAGTAGAATAATTACCTAGAAGCATTTGTGATAGGAAGATCATCCCATATAATAGGATAATCATAAAATATAACAGGATAAACTCCCGTTTACTTTTTCTATACAGCACACGGGCTAGGTGTACCGTGTATCACATACGACCGGGTGTGCCTGAGTGATTAGCTACAGCCAGATGAAGAAGCAAGGTCTCTTTTCGGAAGGTTTCCTCATCCAGTCATCCACTTTGCTGGCTTTTACGTCCTCGGAACCCGTAAACAAGAAGAAGCAGTCCGCAATTGTTTCAACTCTGTAAGTCCGCGGATTCTGATTTTCTGTAACAGAGGGAGGGTTTTTTCAGAAAAACCTGGTAGCCGCCACCAACATTGATATGACGTTGAAGAACCTGACATTTCCGAATGATTCAACTCTAAAAGGGCCGAGACACTCCGAATGATTTAACTCTAAGGGCTGACATTCACCCTTAAGAATGTGTTTCAGTTTACTGTAAAATTTTCCAGCTGAAAAATTAAGAAAAAGGTATCATGCTCTCGTCTCCGGTCATTAAGCAAAAAAAGGGTGGAGTTCAATTTACTTTTCTATGCACACAAAGAGACAGACATGCACACATTGATCACATAATATACAGCCGTACAATTGACTATAGAAAACAGAAGCATGACGATATAGAGACAATCGACGCACACGCACGCACAAAATAAATAAATAATAATAAAATAAAACGAAAAAAAGAAGAAGAAGAAAATAACTTCATTGGCTATTATTTATTTCAGGTTAGTAGACTTTTTGCAAATGCTATTTTCTCTTCAAGCTCCTTCACCCTCAAATTCAGAGCCTTCAATTTCTCATCTTGCTTCTCAATCAACAAGTTCTTCTGATCAAGTGCGGTCTGGAAATCCTCCAACGTCTTTTCTTGTTCTCTCTTTTCTCTTTCGAGTTCTCTTTGTATGTGTATCCTTCCATATTTACCCATGTCGTACAGACTTTCTTTTTTCCTCTGCCATTGTCATTGCAAAAGAGGAATAATGAAAATTAATGAAGGCAAGTTGTTACTCTCGTCATAGACCGAACTAATAAGCTCATGACATAACGAAAAAAAGAAACAAATCGATGAGCTATAAAAGAAGATGAAGTGTGTTTTGCCTCCCAAAACTTCAACCACCACAATTTGCCTTGAGGAAGGCTCCTCCATGGAAACAATAAAAGGAAGGTGAAAAGCCGAGACGAAAGAAGAAGAAAGATGAAGGGTACATAGCAAAGGATGTCATGGTTTGGAAAGCATGCTTATATATATATATTGCACAATATTTTCCGAATTTGAAAGCAACTTCAACATTGGAGACCCCGTAAAAGAACCGTAACCATTTGTTCGTGTGAATTAGTAATGCAGAAAGCCGCATTGATAACACGAGATATTCACCTCTTGTTTTGCTTCAGTCTGATCAATTTTTCTGGCTTCTATAACAGCTGTTTGTATGACTTCCTTGACTTTTCCTTCCTCGGAATTTCTAATCTTCACCGGATTGGTTTGGTTGCTTTCCACCTCTTCTATTGATTCTGAGCTGATCAAAGACTTGGGCTCTTCTGTTTCTTGGTCATTTAGATTTGAAGATTCAACAACGTCACCCCTAAGCACGGTGATTTATATCACAGAGATTTACAATCGAAGGAGTCAAGTATGTGAATAAAGATCACTCTTATGTATAGTCTAAAGTTACTGAAAGTTTCAGCAAAGAGAATTCAAGATGAAATGAAAAAAACAGACCTGACGCCGTCTCTGAACAAGTTTTTCTCTCCATGTCTTCGTTGTGCCATCTCTTGCAGCCTAAAGAAACGAGCACTTGGCGATAATGAAATGCAGGCGACGGGTTAAACTTGAGCTTTATCACAGTTTGCCTTTCGCTTTCCTTCCCCCATACTTCTACATCATAGGTTCACGTCAAGAAGTTGTGTCACTATTGCCGAGTCTCAATCTACCCTTTTACTGACATGTTCTTGCCCATGTCATCTTCCACAAAATCATGAATTGGTAAATAAATAATTACATAAATGATGCTTGGTTTGTGGCTGACCATTACAAGTGTTCATCATTCCAAACAGGCAAATGTAAGATGATTGGCAGATTGACAGCAGCGGACGATGCAGTTTACTTACCAATGCAGGTTTTCTTTACTGGAAAAAAAAGCCTGAGCTGGGTTGGGCCAGTAGGTCACATGTTGGAGGAGGGTTCGGTTGAGCTTCGGATCAACTTGTTATTGCTGAGGCTGACTGCTTGGAAGCGTGCACCTAGAATCCGTTGGGACTGCCAATATGCGCTATATTATCTTCTTGGTCCGTTTTTCTTGTTGTTAGGTTTGTTAGAGAATAACATGTCAAATTTGCTAGGGTAATTTGCCGATTATTCTCTATGTTGTGTATGGTGACTCCACTCCTGAGCCCTTGGGTTGAAGATTGATGTTTTACAAGTTAACACGGCCTCGGAGTGTTCTACAATATTTATGTGCTGGAACTGGAAGTATAACAACCCAGGCAGAAAATTGTGCGAATGAATTGAACATGGCCTCCCTGTGTCCCTCGCCACGGCTGTGTCCATTATGGAGTTTTTAATTTATTATTAGGAGCCCACAAGAGGAGCCCGTGTTCTCCGACTCTCCTTGTGTTTTTTTCTTCATGTCACCTCAAGTTTTCGAGTTCTTTCTTTTCGTATTTATATATACATATTGTTCTCTTTGTAGTCATCATGACAATTATGTAACATAATATAGATAGAGTTTGAGAGTTCTCATCATCCTTTTCGCATAATTTTGCCATTGTGGATTTTAGTTTGTAATTTTTTTTCTCATATGCCAAAATCATTTCTTGTCGTTGCCCACATTAGGTTAGTTGTCTTATTGTATGTCTTGATTTTATTCTTGCTTTCTTCTATTACATCTTTGAGCTTAATTGCTTCCGTATATGATTTCTACCATTGCAAGTGGTATCAGAACTAGGTGCAGCATGCCCTCTATTTCAAAATATGATATTGAAAAGTTTCATGATAATATCGATTTCAATATCAGAAGAGCCTAAATGAAAGTCATTTTTACCCAAAATTGTTTGAAAAAAGTTGTTGACATGAAGTGTAATACCTCATAGATTTATGTCTTTAATTTGTAAACTTGTGTTTGATGGCGATTTGATGATGTTTGATCTTGTTTTGGAAGTGTATTTTGGGTTTCATTTGCAAAGGATTTGGAAAAGGAGAGAAAAAAATGGATTTTCTGGCACACTAGTTGACTATTGGTATAAACTAATAGACTGTTCTAATGATTTCAATTTGATTTTGGTTTAAGGTAACTAGTCGACAGATTCTGAAAACTGACCAGCTGGCGGTACTAGTCAATGGGTATACCAAAGTGATCAACAGGTTCACCTAACTTGATTGATTTTCATGTTCAATTTAATATGAAACTTCTTTCAATGATCTTAAAACTTTGTAATCGAGCTATGTAATGTCTTCCAAACCATTTCTAGAGGTTTATAACTGTTAATTCAAATGTTTCTCTACCCTAAGCTGATTTAGGGGATTAGATTTTCCAAAAATCAAATGATGACCTAAGCAACCCTTATCACATTTACCTCTCTCTCTCTCTCTCTCTCTCTCTCTCTCTCTCTCTCTCTCACACACACACACACACACTCTCTCTCTCTCTCTCTCTCTCTCACACACACACACACACACACACACACACACACACACACACACACACACACTCAAATGTGTATTAGAATTGGACAATTTCATCCTCTCCAATCTCAATAGACCTTCTAATCTTTTATCCCTCTCCTTTTGTCATTTGCCCCTTCTTGTGTTTCTGAAATTTTGTTGTGCAATACGCTAGAACTTCTCAGCTATCATCACTCACTTTATCCAAGAGGGCAAATGACAACTTTAAACCTCTAAAACCAACCTATAATAGCCCAAATTTAACTTGGAAATTAGGATTTTTGTGTTATATACCACCTAATTCCCTATTTCCCTCTCTTCCACCTCTACCTATTTTGTCCTCTCTTTTTTTTTCTTTCCATTTTCTGATCATCTATTACTCTTCTAATCCATATTTACTTTTTTCCCTGTTTCACTCTTAAACAAGATAGAGTTAGATAGAGGAAAGGATTGAGGGCTTAAACTGTGAATCAATACTTTAAATTTTAGCTAAATCTAACCTCGATTAATTAATATTGTGATCTAATTTTAATATTAGAAAACTATTAATTTAATCATCATAAAACCTAACCTAATTATAATTCTAAATCCAAACATATTTTTTCTCTTACTCATTTTCCTTTTTCCTTTTTTCTCCTTCTCCTTTTCTTTTCCTCTTGCTCAGTTTCTTTTTCCTTATCCTGCTTCCTTTTATTCTAATGTGTGATTTATTCCCTATCACAACAAAATTCCCCTAGCATGCTTCTATTCCATGACCTACACACTGCCCTCACCATTACCCATCAACTCTTATCTTCTACGTTGATGAGTTGCATTGAAAATCCTACCCAATCACCTCACCTTCCCTTCTCCCTCTCTGCGTGCACATTACATGTATGTGTATATAAATATATAGAACATTTACTACCCTAAACTACCTCCTTCTCCCTTAAATTTTTTCTACTAAACCACACAACCAACACATCCTTCTTTCCCTCCTCTTCGCCATCTCCAAAACAACTCACCAATAATCCACTGATAGCCTTTGCCATTCCTACACCCCTTAGCTCTTGCCATATCCATTGAAAAGACCCCAACCCCTTCAACAAAACCAACCAAAAACATCCCATCTAGCTTTGGTACTAACAATCGATCCTCACCCACCTCCCTTTGGCACTTTATAGCATTGCATAACCCCTAGCAATAGAATTAGTTGCCCTTGCTACCTCCTTCATCTTGCCACTTCAACTAGCCCTCCTTGTTGCACAAATTTTGGCCGAGATTTCCTCAAGCTTCGATCCTATTTTTGATCCATTATTTCACTCTCATTTACCTTATTTTTTCCTTAATTATAGCATTAAGTTCTATTTTTGTTTAACTATGGTTCTTAGGTGATTTTTTAGAGGAGACGGGATACAATACATGAATAGTAATATAAGAATACTAGTTGTAGTCTAAAGCTGATGCGCTAAGTGTTATGTTTGACTATGCATATTATCACGTTATTATGTGATAAATTCATGTTGTTAATACAAAGATATGAGAATATGATATTAAGTGATGGAAATGGTTAAGTTGAGAATCAAGTGATATTGTTATGGTAATTACTATGTGGAGAACCCTAAGAGGAGTGGTATGATATGTAGTTATAATATGGGCTTAATAAAGTATGATACATAGAAAATGATTACAAGTAAGATGTACAATGATATATAGGGTATTTGGAAATAATGATACCGAACATATAAGATTTTCGTAAAATATGGGCATTTAGTTATCTTTATAGATATTTCAATCAATATGGGTTTAATACATAAATGATGGTATTTTAATGTGTTATATGATTTAAAATATGCTAAGGGAATCATATGAAATTTTTGGAGTTATCTGTAACACCCCCAAAATTCACTACTGAAAATTTCGTTTTATTTGAAAGAGTTAGCGGAAGCAAATTATAAAATCGTGAATCTTGGGGATATTACCGTCACACTTAGTACTAGACCGGTTCACTCCTACCGTTCCAGTACTAAGTGCTAAGGCTAAAAGTATAAAACACAATCTACAATCCATTTTTAAATTAGAGTAGCGCATCAAATCACTTACAAGAATAAAATCCACCAATGATGGTTACTTTAACAACGTTAACATTAAAACCATAAATTTAAAAGAGAGAAAGAAAAAAACCCTAACGGTACCGGATAATTCTTTACTCTCTTTCCCGTAGCCCACTTGAGTAGCACCTGAAAAGACCTGCAAGGGGCACTGCCCGTTGAATAGGCAGGGGCCCCACGAAGGGAACCCTTCGGTACTACGGTACTGACTAACCCTTTAATACCACACTTAAAAATAGGTCCACAATGCAACACATAATACAAGCTATAGACATATGTAATGAGAGGTGTATACATAACAATCACATATATAACAAGGCTGCCACATATCAACAAGTTATAAGGTACGATCGATACTTTTGGGCCTTAAGCCATTAGTCTATCATTATTTAATCATCTCTTTGGTTATATCCAAGTAAGTGCGGGAACCCCACTATTATAGCAGGTGGATCGGTCTCCAGGGCAGAACGCTCTTGGCCACTATTATTCACCGGTGGACCGGTCTAGCTCCGACTCACAAGGTGTTCCACTATAAGCAATTAATATCTTTTTATAATTCATTCACATCCAATACTTGTTTTATTGAGCTCGGGACCCCCACTATTTTAGTCGGTGGACCGGAATATATATAATCATCATCCAGGCAAAATGCTCCTGGGCCACTATTATATCCGGTGGATCGGTACTCATAATCACTTGCCAAGGCAACACGTTCCTGGGCCACTATTATATCCGGTGGATCGGTACTCATAATCACTTGCCAGGGCAACATGCTCCTGGGCCACTATTATAACCGATGGATCGGTACTCATTATCATAAGTCAACTAGGCCCGGCTCATTAATCTTTCACTTTTGTAATTAGTGTTTTTCCTTTCTTTAATCAGCACAACAATTATATTTATTTGCCTCAGACGGGAGATCAAGAACCTGTGACATAAAGGTACACCGGTCATACCGGTGCATACAAGCTACTCAGTACCCTTCAACCACGAACCTAGGGACGCAAAGGTACCCTAGTTGTACTAGTACATAAAGCTACTCAATATCCTACCGACAAGGACACCTAATCCATAAGTATGTATACCCCCTAACTAGGTCTGTAGAGCTAGATAGAGTAAGATATAGGGCCTGACTGGGGCACAAAGGCACACAAGCAAATACTAGAATAATCGTGGACTAAACCATATCTTTAAGGTAGCGACCTCTAAAGAGTCACCATTTCTGATCTCGAGGTCTTTCACTTTAAGTATTAGTGTCTTAATTAAGGTGATCACGAAAAGCACAATAATCAGACACTTATTCACTTTTAGTCGTTGTGATATCATTAGTCATTTCTCATTCAGACGGTTATCCAAGATAGCACAGAGAAATCATTAAGGCCATCATGATCTCAGTTAATTCCGAATTAGGATTTATTCTCGTGATACTTACTAGTTATTAAATACTCTTACCTTGCTAATCAGCATTATTTGAATCATATTATGAAATTCCACAATCACAACGACATGTTAGGTATAAATTACTTATTTACCCCTTACTTATATAATTGCTAAGTCATTCCTTCCTTACTTGACAAATTACCATATTACCCTTAAGGTTGCATAATTACCAAATTACCCCTTACTCAGTTTAGGTTACCAAGTTATCTCCTACGCCTTTTTAAATCACCATTCACCCCTCATAATTGCTACACTTATCATATTTCCCATTTGGTTGGTTAGATTTCCGTATTGCCCTTCTCCTTTGTTATAATTATTAAATTGGCCTTGAGTTGGATAAATTACCAAATTACCCTCCTTCATTATCATGATTACTATTTTTCCCCTTTAGTTAGTTAAACAATTACCAATTTACCCTTTAGTTGAATAAATTACCAGATTGCCCTTCTCTTTTATCATAACTACCATTTTACCCCTCTCAATTATTATAATTGCCATTTTACCCCTTTTCAATTATTATAAATCCCAAATTATCCTTCTTCATAATTACAATTATTAATTTACCCTTCTTCATAATTATAATTATTAATTTACCCTTCTCCATTTTTATAATTACTATATTACCCTTCTCCATTATTAAAATTACCATAATGCCCTTTACTTAGTTAATTTACCAAATTACCCTTCTCTATTATCATAATTATCCAATTAGCCCTTTTTAATCATAATTTAATTATCAATTTATCCTTCGTCTTTATCATTATTACCAAGTTACCCCTTACTCCCAAATTTGCCATAAACATCCTTTTATTTACAAAATTACTCTTCTACCCCTTACTTCCAAATTGCCATAATATCCTTTTATTTATAAAAATTACCATTTTGCCCCTTACATCCAATTTTACCACATTACCCTTTTGTTTGCAAATTACCATAATACCCTCCTTCATCCAAAATTACTATTTTACCCCTTGCTTCCAAAATTACCATTCTTACCCCTTACTTATAAAATTACTATATTGCCCTTTGACTCTAAAATTACCACTTTACCCTTTTCTCCAAAAATTACCATAATAGCCCTTTACTTATAAAATTATCATTTTGCCATTTAATCATAAAATTACCATATTGTTCTTTTGCCTCAAAAATTACCATAATACCCTTCTTTCTCACAACTTACAATTTTATCCTTTTACTTATAGAATTATCATTTCACCCCTTTCTTTTGAAATTACCAAAATACCCTTTTGCTTACAAAATCACCGTTTTACCCCTTTCTTTCAAAATTACCAAAATACCCCTTTACTATAAAATTTCCAAAATACCCTTTTCACTTATAAAATTTCCACTTAACCCCTTTATTACACCACTTTTATGAATTTACCACCACTACATAAAATACTAATATTAGCACTTCATTCTTATCATTTAATCCTACCAACTTGTCATTATTCAGCATAATACTCATTAGCAACTACATATATTAGATCGCATACTTACATAGGCATATTACAAAAATACTCTTAAACAATAATATTATTCATGCATTAGCAACATAATACATCATAGACAAGCATTTAACATTTCCATCAAATATCAAACTCATTCCTTAAGTATCATCTCTACACATGGCACAAAAGCTATCATAATTTTCTTTTCTTTTCTTTTTATCAATCAATATAAGCAACCATATATATATATCATACTAGGAAACACAAAACATGCATAAAATCATACTAAAATCCCTAATGTGCTAGCATACATTTTTTCATGCATTTAAGTGAGATTTAACGATTACCTTAATCCCACAAAAATCGAACCTTACCTGTATCCCGATTAAAGATTCAAAGCTTAATTAGCAACTCAACACCTAAAAATAATATTAATAAGTATTATATTAAAATTAGGAAATTAAAAAAGATAAAACTTTATAAAAATTTATTTAATAATAAAACACTTTAATTAACTATTAATATACCTCAAAATTTAGACAAATAAATTCTAAAATAATGTGGAGCTCACACTACATGAATAGCGTGAGCCACATGTAGAATAAGGGGGAGGAAAAGGGTCGAGAGGGGTGAGATAGAAGGGAGGAGAGATGGCTCGGTTTAGGGACTTTAGGCTAGAAAAGAAGATAGATGGGGGAGGTTTCAAGGCAAAGGAATGGTGCAGGAGTGAAGAGGGGGTTTAGGTGGAGGCTAAGGATGGGTTGTTGGAGGCCAAAGGTGGCGGAGACGGCGGCGGAGAGGAAGCGAAGATGGCTGCCAAGGTGGGTTGAGGTGTGAGAAGGAAGGAAAAGAGGAGGGAAAAATGAAGGGGTTCAAGGACTTGTTTCGGCCAACCAATGTATGGGGATCATAGAGGAGGTTGTAGGGTGTCGAATGGTGGGTTTGGTGGCAGCATAGGCGGCCGGACGGCGGCGGAAGGAGTGGTTGCAGGTAGCCTATCGATAAGGGAGAAAAGTGGGGAGGAAAGATGAGGTGGAGAAGGGAGGAATGGCAGGGGCTCGAGGGGGGCTTGGGTGGTCTCGGGGTGGTGCAGGGTTGAGGTATGGGGTGGCAGTGGACGGCGCAAGGGCTTTAGTGCAGCTGTGTAAGCGGCAGCTGGCGGTGACGAGCAAAAACGGGGGAAAATGGGGAGGAGGAGAAAATGAAAGAAAAGGATCGAGGAAGGGAAAGTAAGGCTAGAAAAATGGGGCAAGAGCTGCAGGTGGGGAGAAGAAAAAGAAGAGAGAGAGAAAGGGGGTCGGTGGCCGGTCAATGCTGTAGTACGGTGGCAGGGCTGTCAATTGGCAGGGGAAAGGGAAGGAAGAAGAAAGAAAGGAAAGGGCATGCGAGCTGTGGTCCAGGAGCTGGTTTGGTTCAAAATAGGAAAGAAAATGACGGGCGAGAGACAGGGAGTAGCAGGGAGGTAGGTGGTGGTCTGGTATGGCAGTTGCAGGCGGCCGACGTGCTCGATCATGGCGGAGAAGGTGCTAGTCGGGCGTGGAAGAAGAAAGAAAGGAAGGGGTGCGAGCGGTTGGACCGGCACAGGAAAAAGGGGCGACCGGCCGGTCCAGTCTGGGAAAAAAAAAGAAGGGCGGTTGGGACTGGGCTGCGCCGCATAGAAGGAGGAGAACAAGGGGGAGAAACGGGCCTGTGGCCCAGCGTGCAAGGAAGGCAGGCTAGGTCGGGCGGTCCAAGGGAGGATAAAAAGGAAAAGAAAAGGAAGAAGAACAAGGAGAAAAAAGGAGAAGGAAAAGAAAAAGGAAAAAAGAAAAGGAAAATGAGAAAATAAGGGAGAATAATTTAAGTTAATTTAGAAAATAATAAAATGTAATACTTTTAAAAAATAATTTAATTTAATATCATTTAATATATTGTTCGAAATTGATACTTTTAGTAAATATTAATTTGAAAAATTATTTAATTAAGAACACTGTGATAAAATAATAAAATATTTATTTCTAATTTATTAAATACTCCTATCCAAATTTATCTACTCAAAAATCCATAGAATAATTAAACTAAATAATTTTAAAAGCTATTTTATTTAAAATAAAAGTAATTTATTAAATTATAGGTTTTCTAAAATTTTGGGGGATTACATTATCATGAATGGCATACGTCCCACAAAATGAGAAAATGACTTCATTTGGGAATAATAACCCTAAAACAAAGATGTGATTATCACATGTGTGAAACATTAGATTTAGAAAAAAAAAATTTGAGTATGTTATTAATATTGATTTTTTAAGATTGTATATTGACTTTGGTATTCATATGACACTTACAAAAAAAATTATGATGTACTTGTGAAATTAGGGTTTTATAAGCCTCGTGAATGATAACTTATAAAGTAGGATTATTATCACATGTGTAAGACATTAGATTTAGACCTTGAAATTTGGGTATGATAATAAAAATAATATTTGAGGAGGAGATACTAAATTTGGTGGATAAATGACCAAAAAAGGAGAAGTTATACCTAAAAAGTGAAATTAGGGTTTCTTAGAAAGTGTATAGATCTTGACCTTTGAGAATGACCTTATTATCTATGTGATTGTAATTTACTTGATTTAATTATGTTTTATACCTATCAAATCAATCATTAATAATAAATTAGTCATTTAAAGGGAAATATCACATGACTTAGGCTGTGGTGTTTTATGGGTATGCTCCACCAAACAATAATAACAGCTCGGTTGTGTTTTTTTCTTAACAGGACCGTAAAATCAATGTAAATGATAATATGATTTGAGATAAGTAAATAATGGATAAGACATTAATAATTTAAATTGGAAGATTACATGAGTTAAGACCGAGGTGTTGGGTTTGCTCCATTGGACGATAATAGTGACTCAGGCGTGTAATCCCTAATAGTTTCTCCAAACCTTTCTACCTGTTTAAGAATAATGTCTTAGTCATGTGTGCCCCTAAGAGGTGTTTTAGATCATTCCACCTGTTTAAGAATAATAGAGTCTATGAAATCAGCGTAAATAAAATAATAGATTATATTATATCTAATAATGAGATATAGATTATTAATTACCTTATATTATTTTATATATCTTGTATGTATCCTTATTATCCAATATGAATGCATGTGATTACCTATATCCTTTACTTGACTATATTTTCACCTTACTTAGTACGTAGCCTACTGACCATCATTTTCATAGGTGCTACTTCTTTCAACGAGCAGATGAACCATATGTCTATGTGCAAGTCGATGAGGACCCGTTGGATGATTTTGTAGCCTATGATGCTTTATATAAGGTAGAGTGAATTTTTGTATTAGGGTTTTTTGGGTGTAAATTCATGTTATCTGGATGATAGTTCTACTTGGATACTTTTTTGAACTCTTAGATGCATGGTATCTATTTTATTTGTATTTTTATATATTAGACTTGAAGTTGATCTCCAACTCATATTTTTGTTTATGAAGCTTATCTTGTTTTATATTTATCATGATTTATATTTTAATCATTTTACCTTATAATTAACATAAGAATGATGAATTAAGCTAAACTTACGTTAATTATGGTCGTAATACCCAATTATTTTGGTATTATAATTCCGCTAGAAATAAAAAAAATTAGTAGTAAATTTTAGAGTGTTACATTAAATCTATGGCCTATTAAAGACCTTCTATATTTACATTTTTTTTAATTTTTTATAACATCTTTGATCAAATTAGAAACCTTAGTTTGTTTTTTTTTCTGAAACATTTCATTTCTGTTTCTTAACCCTTTCTCACAAGTTTATTTCTATAAAAATTTCTAAACCAATTTTGGCTATCAAACTTCTTCCAAATCATAGAAATTCAGTCATTTTTGGAATCCTTGTTTTTTTTGAGTCTCCTAGACTATTTTAAAATTTTAATGGGATATCTCTAAAAAAATATTATTCATGTCCCCATTAGCATTATTTCAACATTTTAAATCTTGAAACGACCATTTTAGGTATCCAAAATTTACGAAAATATAGGGATCACTATATTTTAGTGTGATTGAAATTAAAATGATTTAATATATATATTATATAGAATTTTGAGATTAATTTAGGTAATTTTAGACATAATACATCATCAAATGCAAAGTTTTTCCTTAATGTTACCTAATTTTATGAGGATCAATAATAACCTTTCATTATTGATTAGTATGGATAATAACCATTCATTATTAGCCCTCATCCCTTTCATGGATTTCCCTCCATGAACTAGCCAAATTGAATTTTTCTTCCTCACCAAAATTACCATATTACCTTGTGTTGATTTTTCTTCTTTCTTTTCTCCTCCACTCATTTTTCTTTCATCCTAGCCTTTCATTTTGATTTGGCTCCACTTATTTCCCCTCCACGTGGCACCAACACCATCATGCCTTTACCTTGGATATTTTCATGGAAATAACTCCTAAAAACTTAATGATTAAGGTTCCACAAAAATTACCCCGCTACCCTTCTATCCTTTCTAACTTAGCATATTTATTCTTTCTTATTTATCCTCTTCCCCCAGCCCAAATTGTCTCTCTTTTCTCCTCCAAATTGCATGTTCCCCTCTCCTATTTTCCTCCTAGAGTGAGCTTAATTTTTCTTCCAAAATTTAAATATAAGTTCATATTCCATTTCTCTTTGATCTATTTCCCTTGGTTATGCTTTTTTGAGCCTTTTCCTCTAATATTTTTCATGGTCATGGAGGCTTATGGAAGAGTTTGGTTTGATCTTTAGTTATTTTTTTCTTTTGATAATTTAGGGATTAGATTGTATGTAATATCTTTTTACTACATATATGGAGCACCACTAATTTTTTAACATAAAATTTTTATTTTCAAGACAATGTAGAAGCATTTAGAAAAGAAAAATCTATGTGATCATCACTTAACCCATGGCTGATGTAAGGTAAAACAAAAACAATTAACAAAGATGATAATAAAGATAAGAACAATAACATAAATAGGAAAGAGTATGAGAGTTTACAAAATCCAAATACAGGAATCAAAGCCAAGATTTTAAATAACTAAAAGAACAAAACTTCCCAACACAGTTGGTAAAACACATCTAATATGTTAGCCTAACTCTTACGCACAAAATATAAATCTCTAACCCTAAGCAATGATCAAATATTGACTCACGTCATCATCCTCAACATACTCTAGCTAAGAATCATACACCTACAACTTATCATCTACTCATCGGGCCAAAAGCCTAATCATCACAGTAACCACCTAGGTATAGAATCAATACGGTGAAGTACTAGTAAAATAGGCTACCTAAAATATGGTAAGATTCATGTAGCATATTGAAGTCACATAGTATCATGGCGTAAGCATACCAATATATGGATACACTCAGACTCATAGTAGTAATATATCAAGGCATGTTTGCATGGAGATCATAGAAGAATAGTAATATGGTAATTAAATTAACCACAACCACACAATATAAACTATATTATAAATCTTCTTTTGGTGACCACATAATTTTCAATTATTAAGATACTTCATTTAACCACAATCAATTCTCTACCATGAACAAAATTCATAGCAGCATACAATCACAATGGGATACCACACCCACCACATAGGGCTAGGATACATTGAAGGGGGGTTTTTCTCTAGGGATGCCACATCCACCACACATCGAATGTACCTGCTACTAAGGCTAATAGAAATTGAGATACAACATCCACCACACATTGTTTAAGTACATCAAGGAGCCTTGTACTATGATACCTTATCCACCACACCTTGAATGCCTCTGCCATGAGGGTTAAAAAGTTGGGATACTACACCCACTTAAGCAATGGACAATATGAAGTGTTAGGGAGCTTGTACTAGGATACCTCACCCACCTAAATTGGATGCCAATGTCATGCGAACCTGCCAAAGTATAATCCTATAGCTCAAAGATATGTACATCCTCCTACCGACCACAACCTAGTAGAGAATGAAATAGGTACTGAATGAAAATATAAACCATAAGATAACCCACCCACTAGATCTTGGCAGCTACCTTGAGAGTAGGAGAAAAAAGCTAAAACAAAATCTTATTCCATTTATTATTAATTATTAAGTGATATCACTCATCACAAATTAATTCTATTATTATCCAAATTGGGTGTTATCACTTAGCATAAATAAATTTCATTATTATCCAAATTGGGTGCTTTCAAGTGATAACACATAACACATTATAAGGTATAAAAGCAACCAATTGAGTTTTTAGAGATGACATCAAAGTTAATCAATTCAAGTCTCACATATCATCATTATGATTCTTATTAATTTCAAGGCAAACATGGTGGTAATCATAATTTAAATGTTGTAATTACATGGAGGTATTAACATAAAAGGCCTAAAAGAAGAGCAATAATTGATAATAATCCTAGCAAAATATAGTTAGACCAGTCAATCGGTCCATGGGACTAGTCAAATGGTATGGTCATACCAGATCTAAACAAAAATAGAAGCAGCAAACTAATAGACTAGTTGATTGCACTGGTTGACTATTCATATAAAACTAGTCAATGGCTTTAACCAAACCATTTGATGGGTCTAAGTAGAGACCAAACCACTTTGGTCATAGGGTCACTAGTTAATGGGTTTGATAAACCAATCAACTTCTTATAAGAACCAGTCTACTAGTTCATTAAACCAATCGACTGATCTTGGAACCAGCTGATCAAGATTCTGTTCATACAATCGATCAATGGGTTCAATGAACTAATTAACTAGTTTGGGTAAAACAAGACCTAAAATTGCAATATATATACCAAAATTTACCATATAAATCCCAACATGTTGTTATGTCATAAAACACATAAAGAGACATGCTGCACACATAGAATCACATGGATACATGTAGATGTTGGAATTTAAATGGAATCATACTTAATTTCCAATACATGCATAAAATTAGAGAAACTAGGAAATTCTTAAATTATAGAAAGAAATTATACCACATGTTCGAATTCTAGAATACAATTAGCCCATGATCAATGTAGAAACACACAAATAATATGGAACCACAATAAGTAACAAAAACCTCATTCATGTTAAATATAAGAATGCCTTACCTTCAAGTAATGTTTCAAGCACAACACTCCTAACTTGATGGCTATCTAGTAGGACCTCTATTCCTAAGAGAATAAAAAATCAAAACCATTAAAAAAAACTCTTCAAAACTTAATAGAAATGAAATCAAAAGAAGAAGGAGAAGGAAATGATAAAATACAACCTTTCTTTAGAATTCAAACTCAAAACCAACAAACCCAAGGTCTTCAGCCTTTCTCAACACTTTAACCCTTTTGTGCTTAAGAGAAATAAGGCAGAGCTAAAGCTAAGATGAGGAGAAAAATGAAGAGTCAATAGGTTCGATGAAAGGATATGGAATAAGAGCCAAACCTCTATTTTTCTTAGTAGAGAAGAAAAGAGAGTGAAGTGGGGGAATGCCCAACACTTGAAAAAAATTTCCCAAAGAAAAAGGATAAAATGAAAAAGTGTAACACCCCCAAAAATTAAAATTAATTTTTTTTAATTAAAACCATACATAAGGATGGGGGTGCTACTGCCGTGATCAACACAAGACTGGACCCAACCAATTTGGCACCAACCACAAGGCTGTAAAATAATTTTGCAAGACATTAAACTCACTTAAGACATAGAACCATATAAATCCAAAAGATTCTTAAAGAGAAAATCAGAGTGCGTGATTGAAAAGTCATTACAGAATGGAAATAGTTACATAGTCAAAGCCCCCAAGGGGAGAGAATAATAAAAATAGTAAGATAGGATAAAAGTTAGAAAAAGAAGTGTCCAGTCAACACTCACTCTCGACCCCATGAAAAGTCCAATGGGTCCTCACACAACCCAACCCAAAACATCGAGTGTGTCATAGGCATTGAATACGACATCTCATACTTGCACCAACTCAAAAGGGACCTCTATTCATAGGAATGAGCAACACCCATAAAACGGATGATCAGTACGCTACATACTAAGCCAGGTAACTATATGGATAAGGACATGCAAGAACAATAGAAAAGTAAGGCATACAATGCATAACTCAGGTTCCTATCATCAATCCAGACATAGGCTATTATTCCTGTCTTACACATTTCTTATATTAATTCTACGTGAGTATAGGGACCCCACTATTATAGTTGGTGGATTAGAATAACTCCATAAGGCATAACATACCTAACCACTATTATAGCTGGTGAATTGGATATCACTTCATAGAGCATAGCACACCTGACCGCTATTATAGCTAGTGGACCAGAAATTATCCTCACTGGCCCCGACTCACGTGGTGTTCTACTATAAGTGGTTAGTATCTTTCCTTGATTTATTACTATGTAGGGTTATCGAGCTCAGAACCCCCTACTATTATAGCCAGTAGATCGGAAACATTCCATAGGGTAAAACGCTTCCGACCACTATTATAGATGGTGGACTGAATATCACTCTATTGGCAACACACACCTGACCACTATTATAGTCGGTGGACTAAAAATTATCCTTACTAGGCCCGACTTAATAATTTTTTACTTTAATTATTTAGTGTTTCACTTATATATTATTCCACACATAACCTAGACTAGGCATGTATGACCCACTAGACTTCCCATACTTGACCCTTTATTTTTCAGTTCTCCCGAAAAAACCTGTCCCATATCTTGGGGCCTTTACACAACCTATGACTCTGAGATTTCCTCCCCATCTTTTCCCATTCACCATAAGAAACCCAAACTCTTTTGCACATGGTTCAAGACCCACTCCCTATAACTCTATTTTGACTCCTCTTTGCCTTATAGGGTTTCCCTCCAAAACCCTAATATGGCCTATGTGGCCTCACTTCCCCTCATCCTACACAACCTATACTCTTCTTTGCTACCAAAACCACCACTCCCACCACACCCAACATCACAACTTCATTACTTATCTTCCACACATGATCATAAACCTTAGTTTTCTCCCCAAACCTTGGCACTTCTCCTTTCTTTTATATCATCCCCTCAACACCCAAACACATTTTCCCATTTGGCCCACTTCCCCTATCTGTGACACCCCTTTATTCTTATTCCCCACTCTAACCATTACCATTAGTTTTCCCCTTCCTTGCACACTTCTCTCACTTAGGGTTTCCTCCCAAACCCTAGCTAAGTCCTTGATACAACCCTATACATATGGACTCCAATAACACTAACAACTCTTCCCTTACCTTACTTAACCCTCAAGTTAACTTTTTCCATGTAAAAGTTATCCCCATGCAAGGGCTAACCATCTCATGCAACCTTACACTCCCTATGCATATTTTAATCCACCCTCTTAATTTATTCACATTATTCCATCCTTTTTCCACCCATAAGTCATGAGATTTTAGGCCATTCTTACTACCATCTAATTAAGTCGCTTCTCTTTCTCCCTTTTTCCTTTCACAACCACATCCCACTGCTTAAAGGATCCTCTCATGCATGTCACGAAGGGTAATATCACATAAGTACATTGCAAGTACAAGTAACAATACCATATTACACATACCATAAAAACACATACAACCTACCTTAGCTCCATACTTAGCAAGATACACTACAAGAGAATAATCCATAATGCATAAGGTACACACATATAACCAACACACATAAGACATATTAGACATATTTAGACCCTAACCATATCCTTACCTAAAAAGACACTGGGCATAGGAGCATGCTTCCACATAAAACTTTAAAAAAAAATTCAGTAGTGAATTTTGGGGGTGTTACAAAAAACCAAGAGGAAGCATGATTGGTTTTTTCTAAAATTTATGATAATGTCAATGAAGAGGTAAGATGAGTTTTTGTTCTTTAGTTTTGTATTTTTTATTATTTATTTTTGTAAAATTTGCACAAAAAATAGAATAAGCATGTATAGAGTGTGATATGTGTACAATCATATGTGATATAAGTGCCCCATAATTGTTGCATCATATGTTTTGGTGGCTCCTTAGTAGTTATGGCATATGCTCTAGCCACTTTCCGGCAATTGTAGTATGCATTATTGTCACACATGTGAGTCTTAGGAATGTATATGGATGGGATATTCGATGGTTGGATACAAAGTTTTGGATATCCAAAAACAATTTTTTGAATATCCAATATTTCAAATCATATCATAAATGATCTGTATGATTGCTGAACTTTTGATCAAATAAAAAAATATATAATAATGTCTAATAAAAAATTATTCAATTAATAATTAATCAACTAATTTGATATGTACCAATGTGATAATGTTTCAATTCTATTTCTAAATTTCATAATATCCAACTAATCACTTTAAATCTACAGTAATTGAATGAACCCTATAAGTGGTGAATAGAATTTTTTTGAATAAAAATAGAAAATTTACAAACAATGTAAAATGGTTTAAGATCAAATTGCTCTCTACACCTACTACCAAAATATTCTTTCTTTTCGATTATAAACAGTGATATTTTTATATATTAATAATCACTCTTCTTTCGGGTTGAGCTTTACAATCTTAATGACCCTCTAAAAGATGATTTGCAACTTGAATTATTTTATCTTCTCTAGACTTTCAACAAGAATCTATCAAGAATGAAAGACAAACAATCACTAATCCCTTTGTAATAAATTTTATAAGATGGCTATGATTACATATGACTTTCACCAAGAAATAAAGATATGAAAATGTAGAACTTTGGATGAGATGTAATTTAGTTAAATATAATAAAATATATTACAATTGAAGAGCAATTCTAGGTAAGAGAAGTAAGCAATGGAAATTTTACAATAAAAACTCTAAATTTGAAGGTTGAGTGAGTTTGAATGAGTAATTGAATGATGGAAGAGTAGATGATTAATTGCATAGTAAATGTTGTTGAAAAAATTATTCTAATAAGTGCTAAGGGAGCTTATTTATAAGGCTCACCCTCATTGTGTAGTTGTTAGTCACAAAATTTCAAAAAGTTAGATCACCTAATGGGTAGAAAATTACCATTTAATGATCACCAATGGATTGATTTGGTAGAACCAGTTCATCGATTTTATGGCTAGTATATCGATGATTAGAACCAATACACTATTTATGTTTATACATAAAATGGAAAGTTACCGTCATACAAACCAATTGATTGGTTTATTAGAAATTGTCGATCGGTTATGCATAGTATATAGCTGGTCTTGTGAATATATATAAACAGTGTCATGGTTTAGTAAACTAGTTAACATGTTCATGAAATCAATCAACCAAAATTTTAAATTAGTTGATCAGTTTAGCGAAACTAGTTGATGATTTTAAATAGAGACAAATGAGTTTCTATAAGAGTGAAATCCATTAACTGGTTGGTTAAAATAGTTAATTGGTTTGACAAAACTAGTCGATGATTTTAAACAGAGACGAATGAATTTCTACAAAAATGAATTTCGTGCTTTTGATCAAACTAAACTATTCGATCAATCTTGAGACTAGTTGACTGTTTTCAACTAGAACCAAATAACAAGTTTAAAATACTTTGAAAGATTTAGAAATCTAGATTAGACATAAATTCTTATGAAGTGAATTCAAATCAAGCATTTTAAAATATTTTTAAAGAGTTTTGATCAAAATTTGAAATTGCTCAAACTCATTACAAGAAACTTAAGACTTTAGAAATATGATTATTAAACCATAAGTCTTAGTCATCTTCACATAATCTTTTCTTTTGCTTTAAAACTTGATTGGTTTTATAAATTGGTAATTAGAGGAATGACTTGAGTAAGTGCATTTATATCTCTTCATTTGTTAATCATAGAACATGCACACTTAAATAATCACATTAGTTATCAAAATTCATTTGTTATCATCAAAACAAGAAAACGACATTATTTAACCTATAAGGTCAACAACAACAATAATAATAAAATTTAAATCTATGATAAAAATAAAAACTAAAAAATATAAATTAGTTCAACAAAAAATAAAATAACTAGTCTAATAGTAAATTCTGACATATGTGTATGATTTTGTATATTAAAGTAGTATGAAAACTAAATTATTTGTAAAATCTATATGTATATACTTATAATTTTTATCAAATTTAATAATATTTATATTTGTTAGATCTAATATCTGATTTATTTGATTATTTCATTAGTCAGATTGATTATTTAATCTAATAAAATATTTGATTAATTGTTTAATTTTTAGGATAGATTCAAGAGATATCAGACCAGATAAACTACATGTACCTGAAAGAAGAATAAAATAGGGGTAATTTTTTGTTTCCCAAACATCAGCCTCCTTTATTCTTCTGTTTTTTCTTATTCGTTGTATCAAACTTTCCGCTTTCGCTTACCACCGTGGACTAACCGGTGATCCTCTTTACCTTTGCCGGGCATCTGTCCCACTGTCCCAACTTCAACCTCTTTCCCTCCAACTCACGATCCGGAAGAAGCATTGATATTAGAGCATCTGATCGGAAGCCATGGCGATTCTTTACGCGGTGGTTGCGAGAGGAACCACCGTGTTATCGGAATTCAGCGCCGTTACGGGTAATACCGGAGCGGTGGCTCGTCGTATTTTAGAGAAGCTTCCGACGGAAGGCGACTCGAAGCTTTGTTTCTCACAAGATCGGTATATATTTCATATACTTCGAACTGATGGCCTTACCTTCCTGTGTATGGCCAACGACACTTTCGGAAGTAAGTTGTCTTTCTCTTTACCAGCTGTGTGATTAAAGGTTTCGGGTTTTTGAATTCTTTTGTTTGTTTTCTCTTGGTCATTGCCGAATGGAGATCTAGTTTAAGAGCTAGGGTTTTACCTATCTACGCTTCGCTGGCAAAGATATCTACTTGATTTTGTAACAGCGCTTATAATCTACTTAATGTTCTGACATGTTATAACTAACTGAACTGTATAGCAATTGAGCTTTCGGGATTTTGACACGAAGTGGATGAACGTAGTATAAGTTCTATAATTCCTGAACACTTCAAATCTGACATTTACGTAAATTTTGAATAGCCTGAAATCATTACAAGAAGACATTCGTGACTGATCTAGGTAAATTCCATCAATTACGCTTATATCCTATCAAATGCCGCGGATAAATTTTTATTGTTTGATTGGCATAAGCGATTAAGGAATTAGGATTCAGAATTTCCTCGCAAACTTCCTTCTGTGTCCTAGGTCCTTTGAGTACAAAAGTAGCCATTTTCTGGCTCTGTATGACCTTACATTGAGTTATTTATGGCCAACCTTTACCCTTTTTCTTTTTTTTTTCTTTTTGTACAAATCATATGATTAGTTGGATGCTTTTTTCATGCTATGATTTTTATGCAGTGGATTTGTCATTTCCAGCATTACTACATAACTGCCTTCCTAACATACATTGTTAGGGCTAGATGTGGCACAGAACCTCTTAGGGTTGATTTTCACGTACAGGAGGCTATAGAGATTCAGCTTAGTTGTATTGTTGGGTACCGTTGCTCTTCAATCTAAAAGATGTGAAGCTGTTAGGGTTGGCTTAAAGTAAATAAATCCATTAGGTTATTAAAGTGGTTAATTGTGCAGTGCCACTTGGGAGTCAGGAGTTTGTTTTGCTGAGTCACTGTGTTCTGTTGATGGATTATTCTGGATGCTGGCAGCTGCTATGAGTTAATAAATAGGAGGAAGGGAGTAGCAGAGAGAGGAGGAAATTAAGTGGTGATGTCTTGTGAGGTGAGACCAGAGTCTTGAAAACCTTGTTTATCAGTGTTTCATTTGCAATTTATTTGAATTCAATCTTACATTGAATACCAGGTACCTATCAGCAGCCTCTGCTGGTCTGCTTCTCCCCCTTCCCCCTTCTTTTATTTTAAGAACAGAGGGATATTAGTATCTGATACTGTTATCATGTCCTAACTGAATAAAATATTTTAGTTCCCCCCCCCTCTCTGGCAGAACTAGATATGCCCATATCATTAGCTGCCTTTTTTGTACATCATGAAAGCTCTCATATATATGCATCCTGTTTATGATATTTTCTGCTGACCTTACTCTTTCTAAATATTTTTCATGACTGCCAGAGAATTATTCCTACATACCCTGGTGTTTCTTCCAAGACTTTAGAAATCCTTCTTGACACAGCTACTTTGGATAATTTTTATTGGTTTTCCAGCCCCAATATTGCTTCAAATCTGTTACACCGTTCTCTATGCTTAGAGATTGTGATGTACTGAACCAATTTGCAACCTTTCATAAGCTGTTTCTGAGTTCTCAACGTCCTTCATGTGGAAACCAGAACCCTTCAAGGTTCCGTAACCTCACAGCATTACCAAAAGTGCTGTTGAAATATGTTTGTACTTTTATATATGACTAATACTAAGTGGAACAGGTTGGACGTGTTAAATAAGTTGTAGTTCAAAACCCCAACTATGTCAGAGTTTGAACTTTCGGCATCTAATTTCATGATGGTAAAATCATGCAGTCATATTAGTCGGGGAGTCAACAAAGATAAATAGTATGATAAGTAGCTCAATGGAGAAGTGATTCTTTATCAGGATGACAGAAATCTGTTGTTTAGGAAATTATTACTAAAGTAGATAGCTCACTCCCTTATATCTGTATGAGTCATGTTTTTTGGTAATAGTTGCAAGAGGAGCTCTTGCTTTGTGGTTTGGATGGGGAGTTAACATTCAGTACTTTCTACAATGTAACATTCTGTGTTATTAGCTCGCTAAGCAGAGGCAAATAAGGCCAAGGTTGGATTTAATATAGGATTCAGGCTCCAGGTCATAGGATAACAAAAGATGATGCAACCAAAACCAGTTGAAAATAAATAAAATGATAATGCAGAATTGGCAGTGCTCTATGGCCCAAGTTTCTCAAGTCATGAACCCTTTTGGAGCATCATTGTTTAAAGTAATCATTGGTTTCTTGTTATATACCTGTATGTCATGACTCGAGAGTTGAGAGACTGAGAGTGGAGAATTTTCTTTAAATTATGCATGGAATAAAGGTTGCAATTACAAGCTAATGATAAAATAATGTCTCGCATCCACGATGATCACCATAAGGCTTTCTATGCTTTTAAGAGTAATTCAAAGAACAGTGAGACTTATCTGGACAATTTTTTTGAATAACTAACATGTTCCCAAGAACCAACTTTTGCAAGTCATGAACTATTTGGAGCGAGAAGCCCCTCCTGATATTGTTGGACTTACCACAAGACTAGCATTTCCCAATAGTTGCTAATATCATTTGGTCTAATTGATTGAACATCGCAATTCCTTAATTCCTATTTTGAGTGGGGCAATTGTGCTTGGTGGTTGTCCATGCTGTTAAAAGGCGGATATAGATGTTGTCCTCCTCAGTAGGGGCAGCTGCTGCAGCCCCTTTTTCATGTTGATCTTGGGTGGTAAAATAGTATAATTTGGATCTAATGCATGCTTATCTATTATAAAATTCACTAATTGGGTGGTTCTTATTTCAAAAACACCACACTACTTTTGCTCTGTAGAAAAAACCCTTAGACATGGACAAAACATCTCCAAGGATGTGGCCATCTAATCAATTCTATAAAAATTCTCCAGAATTATTTGTCTGAGTTGGTCACACTTCACATAATCTGCATGTTGTATGTCTTGAATATCTACCCTTAGGAGCACTAAGTCTGTATGTCTTTCCAGTTTATACATAGAACATTTCCTCCCTTTTCGGCTGGGAAGTTGCATGAGAAAAGCTAAAAATTGTGCGAGGGTTGAGAAAAATGTTCAGTAAATTGGTCATCATGCATTTTGCTCTCTTGAGAATATCTGTGCATCTTCACTGCAATAAATTTTGAGGAAAAGCTTCATGTAGTGATTGATTGGTGCCCAAATCAATGATGTATCATGATTTTATTTAATAGGATACGGCTACAATCTGGACTGAGATTAGCTGTTGACTGCTATTAGAGATGAGGATAGTGTTTAAGAAAAGATGATGTTGAAAGATTGATTTCATCTAGAAGCTAAAGATTGATATCAATTGATGTTATACATTGTTGAAGGAGTTGAGAGATGAAAGTTGTTTTTGTTCCTTTATTTGTTCTCTTATCTTGTTAATGGTGCTGTGTGTTGTGCTTAATCTCTTGTCTGTTATACTTCTAATTTATGTTCATCTTGATGAACATTCTTGTCAGCGGCATTCTCAGATTTTCTTTGGCTGACATTGATGTTCATGACTGATTTAATGAGCTATTGTGGTCTATTCCCATATAAGTTAAGCTTGAATATGTCAATATATTTCTTGCAGGAAGAATCCCGTTCTCATACTTGGATGATATTCACATGCGCTTCATGAAAAATTATGGCAGAATAGCACATCATGCCCCTGCCTATGCAATGAATGACGAGTTCTCTAGAGTTCTGCATCAGCAAATGGAGTTCTTTTCTAGCAATCCAAGTGCAGATACTCTCAATCGTGTGAGAGGGGAAGTGACTGAGGCAAGCTGCATTCATCAAGCTTGATCTTGCTTCATTGTTTTGATAGATTGGTTTTACTTGAGATGCTTTTTTATCTTTTTTCATCGTCTTGATGTCTTCAAGTGCATGATCTTCTTATAGTGAGAAATAAAGTGAGGGAAAGTATGCTTTAATGAGGTTCGGGTTCCCCTTGTAAATTAGTTAATTGTCTTGTTCTAATCTCTTAACCCGCGGTTGATCATAGATTCTGATTTAGAAAGGTAGCCATCCCTTGCAGTATCATACATTCTAGCTTTTGGGGTGATGAAGGGATTTTGATCTTCTTTTGAAAAAGTAATTCTGAATCATGGGGTTAGTATCCGGCAAATGCTGCAGAACTGAATAGACTTAAATACTGTTTTGGTCCCTATAGAAGGAATTTATTTCTATTTTTGTCCTGAATAAAAAATATTTATTTTAGTCACTTTTGATACCATTTTTCTATTTTAGTCCCTGATTTCATTTTTCATTCTCATCAGCCCCTCAATTAGGGACCAAAAATAGAAAAAATTGTATTCTAGGGGGACCAATTTTAATGAAAATGAAATCTAGAATGACCAAAATAAATATTATTTTTCATTCAGGACCAAAATGAATAAATAAAAAATCACATTTTAGAGGAACAAAAATAGTATTTAACTCGATTTGAATATGTCAATTTATTTTTATCATGTGTCATTGTTCTGATGGTTTGTGTACTTGTTTTACCTTTTGCCTTTTGATTTATGCTATGCTTTGTTGGCTTGTGCTTTTATCTAAGAGGCATACTCAATGAAGTTTGTTACTGTATCCAGATTCGCTCCGTCATGGTAGATAATATTGAGAAGATATTGGAGAGGGGGGACCGTATTGAGCTTCTTGTGGATAAAACCGCAACAATGCAAGATAGTGCCTTCCACTTCAGAAAACAATCTAAGCGTTTACGTCGTGCTCTGTGGATGAAAAATGCCAAGCTACTGTAAGCATCCCTCCCATTCATCCTCACAGTGCTCTGTTATGCTATTATTTTGATTACATGGAGGGTAGGAAATCACCTAGTATCTAATTCAAATGAGTAGACTGCTAACTTCATATTTTTGCCATTTGTTTGCTATGCTGTTTACATGATGTCCCCTTTCTACAGTCATGCTACTATCTCTTCTCCAACTCCCAGCTTTTATATGATTTGTATTTTGGTTGTTGCTGAGAGTATTATGTTTATTATGATGACAGTATGAAGAGATTATCTGTTGTTTTAATTCTTGTTGTGTGTGCTTAGCACTTGTGTTGGTACCTTTTCATGGACATATTATTGTTACAAATCTGTTTGTTATTACTACTACAAATACTAACTAAATAATCATTGTACTGGTATACATAGTTTTTACCTATAATTTTTTTCCAATATTTTTTTTGGTCTTCCTACCAAGTAATAAAATCGCGGTCGCGGTCGCGATTGAGGTTGCGTTCGCGGTATCACGGTATCGGAGCGTCGCGAAAGATATTTTATATGTCGCGGTTGTCGCGGTGTGATTTTTTACTTTTTTTCCACAATAAATATCGGCAAATATCGGTAAAATATCGGCAAATATCAGTCGATAACCGATATATCGCCGATAAATACGTGAAATTCTAAATCCATCGCATATCGCCAATTTCGTGTATCGGCTGACCCAAAATCCGATATATATCGGCCGATATTGCATATCGGGACTGATATTTAATTGTATGCTTCCTAGCCATAATTTAGGCGAGGGGAGACCATACAATTAAATATCAGTCCCAACCGATACGCAATATCGACTGATATTTATCGGATTTTGGGTCAGCCGATAAGCGAAATTGGAGATACGTAAGGGTTTTATAATTTTACATATTTGTCGGCGATATATTGTTTATCATCCGATATTTGCCGATATTTTACCGATATATGCCAATAATTACCAATATTTGCTAATATTTGTTGTGAAAAAAAGAAAAAAAAATCATGCCATGACAACTACGACATATAAAATATTGTTCGCTGCATCTCGATACTGCGACCCCACGACCGCAACGGCAATCATGACCACAGCCTCAATTTTATTGCTTGGGGGAGACTGATCAAGTAGACCTGTCTGGACCCTGCCAATGGTGTGATTCAAATCGGATTGTTTCTAGTGTTTTAAGCTAGGTGATATAAGAAAACTGGACATCACTAAATAAATTTCAAATTCAGAGCATAAGATGCTAGATCTAGAGTTGGAATATGAGATGGTATATGTACAAGGTTGGATTCTGCATTTATATCCTGTCTTGGAAGATTAAGTTCAAATTAATTTGTCGGGTCACTGGGAATAGTTGGTGGCCTGATGCAAAATGAATGCACACGGAAAGGGAACTCATCCCCTTTTAACTTCCTTGTTGCAAAAATTTTCACGTTGCTTTTAGTTGGGAGATTATCCTTTGATGTTCACTGACAAACTGATGAACTCCTCTCACAGAGTCTGGATGACAGTCTTGATTGTTGTAATACTGTACATCATAATAGCTGCAAGCTGTGGAGGGATCTCACTGCCTAACTGCAGATCATGATTTGTGGATGAAGACATTTTTAGAATCAGTTCTCTCTTGACTTCATGATGGAGAGACATGAGTGATATTGCAGCTTCCATGTGAGGTCTATTTGGTCTTGAAGAAAGCGCTAGTTTCCCTGGATGTCCCAGAAACAATATTTTTTGGGCTTTCGGATCTGTTTTAGAAAATCTTAAGGATCTCTAAAATTTTATGTATATGGCGTGGCGTGATTTTTGTGCAGTTTGTCATAATTATCATGATAGCTTCTGTATTGATATGGCAAACATCTGCTTGTACATGTGTCTATTTCATTCATACTTTACAGTTTAGCTTTATTCATTTATAAAATATAGTGCAAGTGAATGTTTTTCCCCCGCCTTTTTCCCTTGCTTGTAAATGCTATCCAAATGTCTTGAGATTATTGCAAATGAGTGTGTTATTAGTCCGCTTAATGGAGAAAAATTGTTGTGGGGCGAGTGTAAATTATTGGCGTTTCCTGGTTAGATAGACAAATGTTACACATATGCCCGTAAACCAGAAGTCTAGATGATATGATGGTTTCTTCATTGGGCACTATCTTGTGGACAGAGTAAAAAGATTTCAATGAGATAGATGAGCCTTTCAATGGGAATGTAGTTTGCAGACATTCTGTAGATTTTATTGATAGAATGTGGCTTACAACCTGTGGGTTCATCAGCGACAAGAGCTGAGTGCTGGAGCGATGTGAATCAGAAGAAGCTGAGCTTGGATTACCGGGTGCTGCATCTACAATGGAGGCAAGTTTGATTGTCGATGCAAGTAGATGTGCAGGCTCCCCGACAAACATGACGGGCTGAGAAATCATGGTAGTCAAACTGCTAACTGGATAAACGCTGATGTGGAGAATTGGCCTGTTCACTCCATAACAAAAGCCTTAGCAGGAAGAGCTAGACGAGTACTTGTTTTCCATGTTTGTATATCTGTTGAAAATATGAGTCTTGGGCTTCAAATAAGTATCATTTTAGCTTTTAGGACAAGAATATAATCCAAATAACTAAAATTTTCCTATTATAATATGGTAGGAAATAGTCACTATTGTTGAGAAAAGATCTAGATAGATGTACCAAAAATGATGAATTAATTAATACTAAAGGGTAAAGTGTATTTTTTTTGTTAAAAAAAATTACCTTGTGAATATAAGATAATACTTATTTATATCCAAAATTAAATTGTTGAAATGGCACTTAAGAAATCAAGAGGGAGTATGTATGTTCAGCCATCACTAAGCCTCCAATTTGCTTGGATGCTTCCAAACTTCATGAAGGTGGGACTAAGGATATTAATGAGCTAAGGCGCCTTGCAATATATTTGATTTGGTTTGAATAGTTAAAAGCTTATACCGTATTGTTCGTTTAGTTTGAGTCAAATCTAAAATTTAATTTTAAACTAATTTTTCATATGATTTGAGTTCGTAAAAAAGTTAGGCTTATTTATACCTTAAATTCAAGAGTACAATTCGATTTAATTAGTTGATTTATTTAAATGAGTCAAATTTAAATATTATTTTAACCTTGTTTATTAAAAGAGTGGAGCTCAGATTTAAAAATATTTGATATGGCTTACCTCGGCTCATTTAGAATCCTATGTGAGACTATACTCTGATATGTGGATGACTTGTGGTATTAAAATAGAAGCTTTAGAGAATGTACATTCATGAAATTATAAAATAAAATAAATTAGAACCCAAGGAATCAATGTAACTCATGTATCTAGCTTTATTTATTTTTATTTTTTAAAAAAAAATAGAGAATCAAGCAAGTGGATTGGGATTCGTTTGTGGCTTCGTTTTGTCTGTCATATTGCCTCAAATAGCATGCATGGAGAGATAAGTATGATTACTTTTGGAATCGTTTTCTTGTCAGGTGACATAATTTTTTATCATTAGTAAATACTATAATATATATATAAGTAAATAATTAACATTGCACATAAAAAAAAATAAATTATAATTAATATTACTACTTACTAACATTGATGTTGATAATTTTAAAATGAAATAATTTATTTCCTTTATAAATTCAAATTACTAATATTGATAATATTTTTATGTAATATAATTTTAATTAATAGTACATATTATCATTCACAATTAATCATCACTACACAAGCAAATAGATGGTGATTAAATCTGCTATAGACCAAGGTTTTTGCACCATTTTACATATCATCGCTGTAGATACTAGACACCATATATGACCTAGAAAAAAAATGGTTCCAAAAACATGGGGGATACTTTAAATGGTGGCTTTTCTGAAAACCTACCTTATAAATGAAATAATATAGGACAATTATAGTTAAAAAAACCATTGTATAAACCTCTTGGTAAAAAAATTAGAAGGCTAGTAAATGTGACTTTATACTATATTTCTAGCTTATAAGCGTAGTGTATTTCTTTTTCCTTAGCCCTCCGGTATTTACCCTGTAATACTTTTTACTATGGTTTTTTCATATAAATATTGTATATTCTCTTTGTTTTTTCAATCAAATTTGCACATGTTACATGCCAAAATTTCTACGTTTGATTTTTCAACATTTATACACAAGCATCATCACTTGGGTACACCACACTTAAACATCTATTTACATCAACATACAATCACAAAACTTAGCAAAAAATTACATTAGCACTCAAAATACACAAAATACAAAAAGACTACAATACACTACAAAAGTACTCAATTTTCAAAGTATATGATAAAGTCTAATCATTCTTTTCACATTTGGTCAATTTGCTAATTTGACTAAGTCTTTTCATGATGCATACAACCATGCAAAAAATAAATATTTGATATTTGGTAGTATTAGGGGGGGGGGGATCTCTTATTAGTATTCTTGTTGAGGATTCTACAATAAGTAAAACTTATCTCAAAAGTTTCATGATAAATACTAAATATAATAAAAAGGAAAAAAACATAACCAATATAAACCTGTCATTTGCACCAATAATGTTAAAGTTTAGTTGTTTATTCATCCACTATTATGTCCTAAATGACATACCTAAAACCATTCAAAATGTCAATACATAACATAATATAGAATAGAGATAATATACAAAAATATACATAACATATAAAATTAAAATCTAATATACAAAATCAAATGTATCATTCATCTACACCATTTTAAGCTATAATGTCTACGCTCCTTCTACACAAACTATATTCAAGTACATAAAATCCTTCTTCATGATTAACCTTGTAATGCCCTATTTTTTTAAAATCTTAATAATATAAATCAATTAAAACTTTAGGAATCATGGTTATATTTTTGAAACATTTTATTCATATTTTATTTCATTTTCTTACAATTTGATTCCCATAATACTTTTTTGAGTCACTTTTAGCCTGTGAAATTCTTCAAAACTTTTTTATATGAGGAGATTTGACTTTCTCACATTTTTTGAGTCTTCTAGTCTTTTTCAAATGGTCATTTTTTGGGCAAAATGGCTTTATTCATCAAATCAATGTGTCATTTTGTGTTTTTAGGCTCTAAAAGGCTTTTTCTAGCTATTAGAAGTTTGTAAAAAGTTGAAAATCACTAGATTTTAATGTTATTGAGAATAAAATGATTTAAAAAATGTTATATAACTATTTTTTATACCATTTTTGGAGTTAACTACAAATTTTTGGACTTAATAAGTCATCAAAACAAACATTTATTCTTCCATTGTTACTTAATATTTGTGGATCAATTCTAACCTTCCATTTTTTTTAATCAATAGATGTGGGTAACCTATATCCCTTCCTTCGAATGGTGTTATTTTCCTTTTCTTTAACCTTGGATATTTTGTTAAATATCTTCCTAAAAACTTAACTAATTAAGTTTCCAAACCTTATCCTTATCCTCCATACCCTTTCTTTATTTTTATCCTCTCTTTGGCCATGGGTATTGTTTTCCTTCCTCTCCTCTATTTCATGGATCTTTCTTCCATTTTCCTCTATGGTCGTTGTTCCCCTTAACTTCTAAATCTTCAAGGTTAACTCATTATTGTTATCTTAATCAAATAAAATTGAGTTAATCTTTGAGAAAAGTCAAGTATTTGATCTTTATCGTCCTTATTCAAGCTAGCTTAGGATCTTTCTTTCTTCTTTCTTATTTCTTAGAGCTTAGGATTTAGGAAAACCTCTTAAACTTATAGTAAATAGAATATTATGTGTTTTTATTATGCTTTGATTTATTTATAAGCATGATTATGGTTTTGTGTTAAGGGCATGAAATTTGTGTTTGATGAGCATGAAGTTTGTGGTAGATGAGCATGCTATGTTTAATATTTATGTATGTGTGTGTAATGTATGTAATGTATATATGTCATGCATGCATGTGTGTATGTGTTTGAATGTATACGTGTGCTTGTTTGTTTGTTTTTGTGTGTGTGCACGCGCGCATTTGTGTATGTGTGCGCATATATATAGTTTTTAGCATTCTAATGTGTTTTTGATGTGGTATTTGGTATGTGTGTAAATGTTTATGATTTAATGCTAAGTGTGGTATGATTAATGAAATATTCTCGTTTTTATGGTTTAGGAGTAAATTTATTATTTTACTCCTAATTTTGTTGTGGTGATTTATGATTTTTATTTTGTTATAAGTGATATAAATATGCTTATTATGGGTCAAGTTGTAAGAGAATTTTATTATTTGCATTATGTTTATGAATTTTGAACTATGTATACCATGTATAATTACCTATATATGTATACCATGAATAGATAGTTGTAGTTGTATGCCTCATGAATAACATTTTGTATGAATGTTTGGTGAATCGTATTGTTGTGAGTCTATGAGGATGTTAGCATGTTGTATCCCATGTAGGAGATGGTATATACCCCTTAAATGTTTAGTAAGATCGTTAGTCCTTGTAGTAGAATCACCCAGCTATCAGAGTACCACATGTATTAGATTTCTCTTTCGGATGATAAGTGAAGTAAAAGTTACCTAATGTCCATGTGACATGGGATATATATCATGTTATAAAGTGTATTGGTTTATTTTAGTGTTTATAATAATATTAGTGTTAACAATGCAATTATATAAGTGTGATAATATGATTATTTTAGTGGCACTATCATGATAAGTGTCTTTTATTGGTTCTTTTTAGAGGATAGGTACAAGTGTTCATGTGGTATTAATTATCAATTCATGAATTATCATTGTTGTGATGTCTTAGTATTGTGTGGCTTGTTGTTCATATTTTCCATAATATTATCACATGTGATAAGAGAATTAATAGGTAGTTAATTAACATGTTGTATATGAGTATCCTAGTAAGTGATAGTAAGTGTTATCATTATTATCACATGTGACCATACATAGGAGTGCGATGATTATTTTTTTAAATAGCATGAATATCCACATTTACTTACTAATCACTTGAGAAGTTATCTACGAACATGTTATTTGTTATGACTTGGGTGTGTTTACTTAGTGCCTTTTAAACAAACTACTATTGTAATACCCAATAAATCTAATCTATAATATGTGAATTCATGTGCTTAATAATTAATGGATAATGTTTGATCTTAATTTGGAAGTGCAATTTAGATTTGATTTTAAAAGGAAATGGAAAATCTTGAAAAATAAAGAAGAAATTGATTTTTCTAGCGCACCAATTGACCATTCTATAAAATGATCGATTGGTCTGTTATTTTAAATTTAGACCTTGTTTTAGGGAAACTAGTTAATTGATTTAAAAAAAATGATTGACCAATTTACCTGACCAGTGCGATTTGGAAATACAATTTTTTAAGGGAAAATTCTTCTAACAATCTTGGTAATTAACCTTTGAATTATTTATAAATAATTTCAATGATTTTTGGCCATTAATCCAAGCCTCTTTCCATCTCAAATGGATTTAGAAGCTAGAGCTGACAAAAAAAAGAGGAGAATGATCTATCCTTTTGTCTTCATCTTATTCTCTCTTCTATGCAGACCTAGATGGACTATTTTTGTCCCAAAAAACCATTATAACCTATGGAGATTTGTTCCCATGAAATTCTATCAATTTTCCTTTCTTTTGTTTAAATTATTTTGAAGTGCCTTGACCTGAATGGTTTCAGTAATCATCATTTGATCCATGAGGGAATTCTACTCATTTCTTGATAAATTCACCCTACATTAGCCTAAGTCGAATGAGATAATTAGGTTTCAATCAAATACACCTCTCCCCTTCTTTTCCTAGTGGATTGTGGGTATATTAATATCCTCAACTCATATTTTTCATCATTCTTTCTTAGCTATTGAGATTACCTTATTTTTATTTCTCTTGTGTCTCCACTCCTTTCTCTTTCATACCCTACATTTATGATCTTATTTGCCTATTCTAATCTTCTAGCTCTTTCTTGTCTTAATCATAAGTAAGCTGAGGATAAATTTAGGAAAAGAGTGAGGATTCAGTTGATTTTCCTTGAACCCTACTTTAGAGGTGGTACATTTTGATTTTCTTTCCAACCTTGTGGTTTTTTGGTTTTATATGAGTTTAAAGTGATTTTTTCTAGTTTTAATATTCTCTCTCAAGGTGTTCCAGATTTGGGCTTGTTCGGCTAAAGTTTCTCCATAGTGTGGTTTTTATAAGCTTCACTATGTAATTCATTCTTACTTTAAGTGTGGAGTGAATGAGAATATAGGTTGATTTAGATATCAAATTATGGATTTTACATGTTTACATGATAATAGTAGTGTTATGGTGGATCATGTCTTGAGGTAGGGTATTTTGAGAAAAATATGAGCTTGTGCATGTGTTTTGATGATTCTATGAAAATGCAGCATAATTTAGTAGTTTAGCATTTTAATCTCAATTTTACAATTCCTAACTAACATAGATATTATATGAATAATTATTCATTTATGTAATGTGTGTCGAAAGCATGGATACTCTATTTTAGTAAAGACGGACTGACCGATTTTATAATACCAATTTTTTTTTATCTAATTTAAACCTTGACTAATTAATATTTTAACCTAATCTAAATTATTTATATTTATCTTATCCTAACCTTAACCCCAAATATTTGACAAATTAAATTTTTAACCAATTCCCTAATCTCTAAATCTAAACATAAACCTCATCCCAATCCTAACCTCAAATTTTATTTCCCTTTTTCCTTTTTTCTTCTTTTTTTCTTTTCTTCCTTCTCCTTCCCAGTCTACACACCCCATTACCAACCATCTACCCCTATCTCCTTTACCTTTCCCCTTTCCCCTTTTGCACCAAACATGCCCCATTCCCTAGCTTCCATGTTCATTTTCCTTCCCTTCCCATTCATTTAATGTCCCTACCCTTTGCGTTACCACACCAACTCCCACAACTTCTATCAATATCCCTATGCTCTACACACCACCCACCTTCACATCTACCACCCTTCACTTTTCCCCTTACATGCCAAACCCAAACACCCCTTCTTATTAGCTTTTTCCCCTTCCCTTCACCTCATCCATACACATATGTATGTATGTATGTATGTACATGCATTCAAACCCTCCATTGCCTTCTCCCTTCTCCTCTTTCTTTCCCTTCCTCCCATCGAGAAACCAATAGCCACACCTCACCTCTTTTTTTCCATCTCCATCAATGTCTAATGCTACTACCACTACCTCCCCTCTTCTACTTCTTCCACTTTCTCCTTTCCCTACCTCATCCATCACACCACACCACTTCTCTAACATCACCCTTCACCTATAACCCTACCCTTATTTCCTTTCCTCCTTCATTTTCCTACTTGTCACTACTCACAACTATTGTTAGCTCCTTTGCTTCTTCTCCTTCATCCTTCCTTCCTCTTCAATTGCCTCTACCACCTCTCAACCCAACACCACCTCCCAGCCTCGTGCCTCACTCTCTATGGTGCACCCAACCAACCTTACCCTTCCTTGCTTTCGTGTTTTTTTCTCTCCTTGCCTAAGCCACTGACCACTCCACTTCCTTTCCATCAGCCGCCAACCATTGCCACGAACTTAACCACCAACCATCACTAGCTCCATCTCCACCACACCACCACCCTAACCATCACCTTAACCACCAACAATCACCACTAGCTTAATCCCTAATCCCAACACCATACTACCACCATCTACCACCAACTACAATCGTGTCCTCTACCACACCACTGTTGTGCCCTCCATTGTGCACCACCCTTTCCCAGACCTTCCAATTTTTATGTTATCTCTATTTTCCCTCCCCATCCTTTGACTTATTTTTTTCCTTAAGTCCAATCTAGTGAATTTTAACTTCCAAGTGCTATTATGATGCTACTAGAGGACGATTCATAGGTCTTATGCTGTTAGAGAAATAAGACACTTCGAGAAGAATGCAAGATATTGCTAGGACTTTTATGTGCAATATATGTATTTGTATGTGACATCATGTTTGGAATTGTTATATGGATACAATTATTATGATAATGATGTATATGTTCCATCGTGTGATGTAAAAGTGAGAAAACAGTGAAAGTATGCGTTTTGTGAATATTATGGGATGGCATGAATTGGGATATGTAAAATCTATATATAACAATGGTTATAAATTTTGATGATGATAATATGTATCGGAGGTCGAAAAATCATGCATAATGGGACTCATAATTCTTTTTTGTGGAAATATAGGTACTTCATCTATCTTAGGGACAAATTGGTCAATATAGGTTAAAAATAGAAAAATTGATATTTCAAGGTGATAATCATTTTAAAATATAATAAGTTTGTTATATGAACTGTTTGGAGTGAATACGTAGGGTTTAAGTCCAAGAAATGGGAACCAATGACTTCAAGTGGGAATAGTAACCTTAGAGTCAGGTTTATTATCATATGTGCGAAATTTTGGAATTTAACCTTAATTTTTAGATATATTGTTGACATTGATATTTTAGGTATGCACATTAAATTTGGGGCTTATTCAACTCAAATGGGAACATTTATAATTTATTTATGAAATTAGAGTTTGATGGGGAAAGGTAAATTATAACACTGAAGGTACGCTATTATTGTATGCATAAGATGGTGGAGTTATACCTTGATTATTGGGTATGTTTTCAATAATAATATTTTAAGGACGAGTATGGAATTTGGTGATAAAGTGAACATTATTCTTCACTTATGAAATTAGGGTTTCTTATGGGGGATATGGCTTGCCCCTGGGAAAATATATTGAGTCATGTGCCTTGCATGTCAATATGTGTATTTGTATGATGACCTTGAAATAAATAAATCATAATCATACAAGTCAGGATCAATTGTACCCATTCATTCCATCGAATGAGAATAGTTGTCATGAGATTTATGCTCTGAGGTTGTATATTATTGATAACATTCTACCTATTAAGAATAGTTGGGTCCCTAAACTCAAATTGATATAAATCATTGGAATGATCATAATCATTGATAAGATATTAATCACTTAGAGTATATGAATTCGGACTAGTTGTATCTGTCTAATCTAGTGAACTAAAATAGAGGCTAGGAGCTTTATGCTCTAGGGTTATATATTATTGTTACCATTAAACATGTAGAAAATAGTAGCCGAAAGCTTTATTTCCTAGGGTTGTATATTATTAATATCATTCCACTGTTTGAGAATAGTGGATCCCTAAACTCAAATTGAAATGAATTATGGGAATGATCATAATCATTAATAAGATAGTAATCACTTAAAGTGAAAGACTACTTAAATCATGATTAGTTGTACCTGTGCATTCCACCGAACTATAATAATGGCCAAGAGCTTTATGCCTTAGGGTTATATATTATCAATAACATTCCACCAGTAGAAAATAGTGGCCGAGAGCATTATTCCTTAGGGTTATATAATATTAACATCGCTTCACCAGTTAAAAATAGTAGGATCCTTGATCTCAATGTGAATAAGATTACAGATTTTGGTTTTTCAATTAGTATTGTGAGACTTGAAATTAATAAATAAGTTGGTACCATCATATATTAATCTATATGTATGTTTATATCTTGCTATGAACTTATGGCTTGTGTGACTTTACTATGACTACATTATTACCTTACTCAGTATGTAGCGTATTGATAATTATTTTCATGGGTGTTTCTCATTTCCATAAGTAGAGGGAAAATTGAGTTTTTGCATGTCTTTGAGGACCCTATGGATCATTATGTTCATTATGATGAATTACTTGGGGAAGAGAGTTGATGTTTATCTTTGGAACTTGGGTCATAGAGTTGAGTTATCTAGTTAGCCCTTTTGGCCCTAATAAATCTTAGAACTCTTAGTTCCTAATGTATCTCTTTATGTATTTTGTGTTTTGTACTTGAAGTAATTCTCCAAACATTTTTTTTAAGTTTATGAAATCTATCTTTTCTCCTATTTTCATTACATTTAAAGGTTTAATTATTTTTCTCTGTATTCAACATAAGGATGGTATAGTAAGCTAGACTTACATCAAGTACCATGGCAACATCTAGCTACTTTGGTATTTTACTTTTCCTAAAATGTAAATTTTAATTTTAAATTTTGGGGTGTTACAAGTTGATATTAGAGCTTGGTTTCGATTTTGAAAATTTAGGTTTCAAATAATCCTCTATCTAGTTTTATCAGTCTATTTCATATTTCAAAGACATCAATTTTTTGAAAACCACGAATTAACTTGTGAGAAATTGAGAATGGATATCCTAGGTGGCCTTTAAATGTTTTTACATGAAATATGTGTTAATTAGTAAGCTAGAAATTTTTTTTATCCTAACATGTGTTCTTTCGTGCATCTAACTTTCCATGGCCCTAAATGGGTTTGTCAGTTACTTCGAGGAGACCTTTAAGGCTTTCATAGAGTTCGTCAGGTGTGCATCGCCACCACTTTAGCCTCAACTACCGTTGCCACCTCCTCATTACTCATAGGATGGTATCATAAAAGACTAGTTTTGGAGGGTTATTAGGCATTATTTGTCAATCTATACTAGTGATGATGATCTAGTCATCTTAGAGAGATAAAACTAGGATATGGACATGACTTACAAGACACTTGGCTATCCACCTGCTCAGAAGGAGATCATAGAAACCTTCTTTCTTTAGGGAGCCATAAAGGGGACTGTTGGTACCACAATAATAGGCTTATTAGCAGAAAACATTCCATCCTTTGTTATAGTAGTTTTAATTGAGGGCACATGGCCTAGCTGGTGTACAACCTAGGGAGACTAAAAAGAGACCACAGGGGCCCTACTGATACATGAGATTTATATGTTATTTTGCTAAGTAAAAATGTCATTTATTCCTCATTATTTTTATAACATTTAATCTTTTCTTGAGTTTTTCTCTTTTGGATATATTTTGCAGGAAAAGATAAAAATGAATAAGTTCAAAGGAGAAATCGATGGAAAGAGAAAAGGCAACAAAGAACACATCAAGTGATATGGAATCAATGGAAGAAAAGACTAGAAATGAAGAATATATATCAAAGGGAAGATTGTGTTGAAATTTCATGAAGAAATAATGAAGGAACAAGAAACACGGCCCCCCTGTGTTTCCTAAACACGGCCTGTGTTTTTCTGTCAGCACACAAAATTTCAGCACTTAAAATTCAGCATTTGGCCGAGAGTTGAAGGAAAAACACGGGGGTACCGTGTTTTCTAACACAGACTGTGTTTTTCTCAAATTCTGTAACCATTTGCGCAACGTTTCCCCCATATATTTCTAAAGTTTGAACATTCGAAAGTGTGGTTCGGGGGAGTTCGAGAATGGGATTCTCTCTTTCTCTCTATACTCTCTAGATACCACATGTAATTTGTAATTCCAATTCTCTTTCTATCCATTGTGTTCAATTGAACAATCAACGCTCTGCAATTCAATTCGATAAGTTCTTCTCCATTCCTCTTTTAATTGCAAGTTTTGATTTTTGATTGAATGTAGATATATTCTCTCTATTGCATTACTATTTTTCTTATGTTAGGTGTTTCATTGTTAATTTATTTGTAAGCATTGATGTTAATTATAGATTATTGCATTTAATTATGTGTTATTGCAATTATGTAGATAGTATAATGTAGGAGGATTTGATGACACAATTAGGGTTTCAGATATGATAATGTAATTTGAATTCATGACTCTAAATGAAATTTAATTGAATTGATGGACGGAATTGAATGATCTTGCATCATAGATTAAGAATTTAAACTAATTAGACTGATCACCTATCTAGTTTAGATCTTAATCTACGCTAGGATAACGAAATTAATACGTAATTGTTAATTAACGTTTCCATAGTAGCAAAAGATTAATTATTAATCTTGTCCATTAATTCGTATGATTGCATGATCCGAGCTTATGCGATTATGGTCGTAGTTGACTGCTTTCCATTCGTAATGCCGCCATTAATTGAATATAGTGTTCTTAACCTAGGTTATTAATTGGTTAGGTGATAAATTGAGAGCTTATTTAATTTATTAAAATTGAGAGAAAGCAAGGAGATGAATTATTATGAGTTTCTACAAGTCAGCGTTAAATCATTTAGAATCATTCTTTTCTTCATGATTATTTGATATCCTAATTCCATAATCAATACCTTCCTATCCTTATTCATTAATTAGTGAGTACGTCATTTTATTATTTATCCATAGTTTAGATATTGATGATAGAAATATATGTTGTTGCATAAACGGAGTTTTAACATCGATTACAGAATTATTGATTATATATCATTCCTTGTGGGTTTGACTCCTTCTTGCCATATACTACGTATTTGGAAATTAGGATTTATTTATTAAATTTGTTGTGCATACGACAGTGCAACAAATTTTTGGCGCCGTTGTCGGGGAATGACAATTATAATCTTTATTTCTATTTTTGATGTTGTTTCTATATATATAGTAATGTGTTTGCATACATGTTTCTTGCTTTCTAATTATGTGATCTTGTGTTTGTTTGTTTTGCTCGTGTCTAGATAAGAAGTGTTAGATTTGATTTATTTATTCATTGGGTAAGCAAAGTAATGGGACTAAATCTGTTTACAAAGGTTATTTTAAATCATAATAACTGATTTGATCATAATCTTCCTAAACTTTAGAAACAGAAATTGAGATTGTGATAGTGATGAAGGAAGGAAAGTTAGAATGGTTAGGAATCAATCCATGCATTGATTATGAATGAGATGAAATGAAATTCAAAATTGGTGGATATAACATTGTGAGCGCTTGAGCCTAATCTTTGGGTACATTGTTTATCCAAACTATATTTTTCTTTTGTGTGTATGTTCTCTAATGATATGTGAAACTAGAATTTGCCATTAGTTCTCTTCAAGACTGCATAGAACTTTAGGATATTTGAAAATGATAAAGGCACTCTTCTTTCTTTGTTAGCTACAAGACCAAATAGCCCACCTTGAAAATTGTTATCCATTGCATAACCCCTTTGATCCTAAAGACCTATTCTATGGATATAACCTTTATTAACAACTAATCTCCATATGCAATTTTCCTCCTTACTCTACGACTAGTGGAGCAATAGATTTTCAAGGAGAACTTCTGTTTTGTTAATAAGGTGAAATCTAAGTATAGGGGTGTGGATATCATAAAAAAATGGAGGAAGTAGCTAAGCATTTTTCTTCTAAAAAAATGGAAAAAAGAAGAAGAAGAAGAAGAGGAGGAGGAGGAGAATAAAATTTCATGTCTTTTGATGTTATTTAGTTGAATGGAAGGGTTTGAAATTATAAAAAAAAAAACAAAACAAAGAAAATAAAAGGGGGAAGTGAAGTAAAGGAAAAGAGGAGGAATTGTTATTTAATTGAAATAAGGAAATTGCTTCTCTAGTTGGTAGAGTCTAGCTACAATACCAAAATTCTATCCCACCTTAGAACCCTAGCCCCATGACAACCAAATTTCAAGACCTTTTGATTCTGATATACTTTAGTTCTTTTTAGTGGTGGCAAATTGAGAATAATGGCAAACATATGGGCGATCATTATCATTTAGAGAAGATTTGAGAGTAAACACATCATACCCTATACACATAAGAGTGACCGTTTTCACATACCGAAAGTAAGAATCTACCAATTTAAATTTCATTAATCTTAATTTAAATTTTCATGGTGAGTACTAACTTTATTAACTCTCATTCCCTAACCACTTAAGCATTTGATAAGACTGTTTATAAGGTGTGTTAGATGTGTGATCCAAAATATTTTCAACATTGTGATTTTATGATTCATAAGTGTTTTAAGTCCCAACGCACTGTTAAACTATATGAATGAATAAATCCAATCTTATATTTCTTGTAGTTTAGAACTTATCTCATTTGTAATCCTTGATGTTTCTTTTGTGCATGAAATGATGTTGCTTGAGGAAAAGTAATGACCTACCTATTCCCTTAGAGAGGAGGACAACTTTAGAGTGCCGGAGGATATCATGGAGGATACCAGGTAGGATAAGTAGGCAAGTGCCTGAATCTCATCATCTGAGTAGATGTTGATTGATAGTTAGACATAGTCACTGATATGTTCACCATCATTTCACTACCACTCTATGTGTTATTTAGTTCGGATGCTCCTTTATCATTCGTATCTACTAATTTTACTGCTATAGTTGCCTTATCTCCATTTGCTAGTGATTCTATTTTAGTGGTATTGCCTTTTGGGGATAAATTGGATTGCACCAGACTCTAATTAGACATGGAGTTAGAGATAGGCGGGTAGACTTTCTAGTGAACATGGTTAAGATGAACCTACGAGACTCTGATGTCATCTTTTGTATTGATATGTTTGGGAGATACCAAGCAGTGATAGATTACACATAAGAGCAATTAGTATTGTGAGGACCTCAGGGTGTTAGAGTATCCAATAGGAGATTACACATAATAGTATCTACCTATACACTATATTTTGGTGCAGAGAGGTTATCTCATATATATTTGTTGTGTTTAGGAGTTGAACAAGGATGTGTTGGCATTATAAGATATTCTAGTTGCCCAGATTTTTTCAAGCGTATTCCTTGAGGACATACTTGATATGGCGCCAATGCATGAGATTGATTTCACCATTGAGCTAGTATATAAGACAAAGCTAGTGTCAAGGCACCTTAATAAATGGAACCAATAGAGTTGTAGGAATTGAAATATCTATTGAAGGAATTGATGGCTCATGGGTACATCCTCCCTATTGTGTCTCCATGAAGAGCACTAGTTATGTTTGTGAAGAAGAAGAATTGGAACCTTCGTTTGTATATTGATTATCGGAGTCTGAACCAGTTGATGGTGGAGAATCAATATCTTCTTCCAAGGATCATTGATTCATTTGACCAACTTTAGAATGTTGCAATCTTCTCGAAGATCAATTTGAGGTTAGGTTATTAATATTTGTGCATTGTCGATGTATACATCATGAAGATGGCTTATAGGACACAATATGGGCACTACAATTTCATGGTGACTGCTTTTTGGCTCACTGGTGTGCCTATCATATTTATGGACTTGATGATGAGGATTTTTTGTTTGTTCCTCAATCAAATTGTGGTTGTGTTCAGTGATGGTATTCTAGTGTACTCTTGATGTAGATAGAAGCATGAGTAGTATCTTCACACCATTTTGTCACTCCTTATAGAGAACAAGTTACATGTTAAACTATCCAAGTGTGAGTTATGGCTTTAGGAGGTTTCCTTTCTAGAATGTGTGGTGTTATTAGGAGGATTCATTTTGGATCCGGTGAAGACTGATGTAGTTATAGAGTGGAAGGCACGCACTAGCATTCCCAAGATTTAAACTATCCTGGGTTTGGTTGGGTACTATAGGTGTTTTATTCAAGACTTCTTAAAGGTATCCCATCCCTTATGAACCTTTTAAAGAAAAATACTGGGTTTTAGTTGAATAATACTTGAAAGGGCACATTTTAGGAGTTGAAGAGGCATTTGAATACAATATTGGTTTTGACTTTACCTATGATACCATACGAATTTGAGGTCTACAATGATGTGTTAAAGAATGGATTATATTTTTTATAATAATGCAGCATGGTAAGGTATTTGTGTATGCTTCCCATTATTTGAAATATCATGAGCAAAACTACCTAATGCATTATTTAAAGTTAGTCATGGTCATCTTCGCATTGAAAATCTGGAGGCACTATGTGTATGAGGCCTAGTGTAGATTCTTCACTAACCATAAGAGCCTCACGTATATCTTCATTTAGAAAGATTTGAATATAAGGTGGAGGGTATGGCTAAAGTTGAAAGATAATGATATTGAGTTGGCTTATCATAAAGGCAAAATTAACGTTGTTGCAGATGCCTTGAGTAGGAAGACATCACACTCTTTGAGTTCTTATATGGAGGTTAATTTATTGTTAGATGAGCTTGGAGATATAGGGGTAGAGCTATTCCAACAGGGTGATTCGGAAGTTTATATTAGTACTTTGATGATTAATCCAATGGTGTTTGATAAGATTCTATTTCAATAGCTTGGAGATGTTAATCTCAAGAGGATTTAGTAGAAAATTTAGGACGGTTGAGTTGATCATTTTTAGATTCATAAGGGTGATAGCATTCGCTACAAGGGTTGTTAGTATATACCTTAGACTTGTGTTGATCTGAATTGCTAAATTTTAGAAGGTCATTGTACCCCCTATTATGTTCACCTATGAGGGAATAAATTGTACAAGGACCTTAAGTCGATTTATTAGTGGTCTCACATAAAAAGAAACGTAGTGAAGTGGTAAGATGTCTACCTTATCAGAAGGTCAAGATAGAGCATTACAAGCCTGTAGGGTTAATCTAGCCTTTAGATGTGTTGGGATGAAAATGAGACTCCATTTCCATGGATTTTATGAGCAAAATACCAAGGATTTGCAATGGGTGTGGCACAATCTAGGTTATCAATGATAGGTTGACTAAATTATCATTCTTTGTATTGATGAAGTTGACATGGATCATGGATCCATTGATTGTTGCTTACATGAGAAAGCATGGTACACCTACTAACATAATCTCTAATAGGGATTTAAGATTTCTTTTGTACTTCTAGGAAAAGTTGGAGGATGGGTACAAAGTTTAATATGAGTACTACCTTTCACCTAGATACACATGGGTAGAATAAGAAGATGATCCAGAAACTCGAGGATATGTTGTGAGATTATGTTATGCGAGGCAGTTAGGAAGATTGTCTACATTTAGTAGAGTTCTTGTATAATAAAAATTATCATGCTAGTATAGGGATGATACCCTTTGAGGCACTGTATGGATGCAAGTGTAGGAAACCTCTATGTTAGAGCGACATTAGCGAGCCTATTGTACTTAAACTAAAGATGATAAAGGAGATGACTTAGTGAATTCAGTTGATTCAGAAAATGATATAGGTACCTTAGAGTTGGAAGAAGAGCCATGTAAATCAAAGGATTTGTAAGGATGGTTTCGAGGTAGGATATAGAGTGTTGGTGAGGATCTCACCCACTAAAAGGGTATAGATATTTGTTAGGAAGGAAATGCTAAGCCTATGGTGTATCCGCCCTTATGAGATTCTCGAAAGAGTTTGAAAGGTTGCATACCACTTGGAACTCTCAATAAAATTATCTAGCGTTTATAACGTCTTCCACATCTCGCAGTTGAGGAAATATGTTAGAGATCCTTACCACATGATTATTCTTAAGAATATTGAGCTTGATGATTCATTATCCTATAAGGAGAGGGCCCTTGCTAATTCTTGACACTAAGGTATGCTAGACATAGAAAAGCTCAATTTTGCTTGTGGAGATTCTATAATCTATTATAGAGTAGAGGAGGCTTCCTAGGAGATATAAAAGAATATGCACAAGATGCATCCAAAGAACTTCAACATAGGTGTGTTAGGTTTTGGGAATCTCTCTATTTTAAAAGGGTAGATCTTGGAAGTGTAATGTCAACTCCATTAGAATTAACCACTGAGATCACCTTTCCTTACATCTTTTTTCTCTACCTCCCCGACTTTGAATTTTAACTTTGAGGATAAAGTATTTTCTTAAGGGTTAGTGGTGTAATACACCAAAATTTTATCTAATTTTAACTTTATCTAATTAATACTTGAAGCTAATATAAATTCTTAATTTTAAGTCTCTTATATTTTTCTTAGCCTAATCCTAACTCTAGATATTTGTTAGATTAAAATCTTAACCAATCCCCTAAGTTGTAAAGGTATACCTAATCCTAATCATAGCCTCAAATTTGATTTCCCTTTTTCCTTCTTTATTTTTTTCTTTTCTTCCTTCTCCTTCCCATTGTGCGTGCCCTATCTCTCAACCACTTACCTTCATCTCCTTTCATTTTTTTCATTTCCCCTTTAGTCCAAACACACCCCAACCCTTATGCACCCACACCCTTTTCCCTTCCCTTCCTAGCCATGCAATATCCCTACCATTCTCCATACCACACTTATCCCCTGCAACCTCTACCAACAACCATGCACTCTACACACCAGTCACCTACACCTATGCAACCTTTCAATTTCCCCCCTTATAGCCAAACCTAAATTGCCATTTTGATCAATTTTTTCCCTTCTTTTCACCTAACCCATGCATGTATGAATCCTCATACATAAATACATACATACATACACATACATATACATCCTCATGTCACCTTCTCTATTCTCCTCTTTCTTTCCCTTCATCCCATCAATAAATCACTAGCCACACACATGCTCTATTTTCCTACTACCTTTATCATCCAACGCCACTACCACTACCAAGCCTCTATTATTCTCCTTCTCCCCTTTTCTCCTTTGCCTACCTTTTTCATCACACCATGTTGCTTTTCTACTATCACCCTCACCTCCAGTCAGACCCTTCTTTCCTTTCCTACTTCCCGTGCCTACTCGTCATTGCCCATTATAGACCACCAGCACTATCAACTCCTTCTTTTTCTCTCTTTCATTTCTCATTCCATTTCCCTTTACTTTTACTTTGTCACCCCTTGACCCAGCACCATCTCCCAACCCGTAACTCCCTCCCTCTCATGCCCCATTCCTCCTCATCGTGCCAACATAACCACCCATCCAACCTTCCTCTTCCTTGATTTATTTTCTTTTCTCTCCCTATCTAAGCCACTAATGACTCCACTCACTGCCACCTTAACCACCAACCATCATCGGCTCCATATCCACCACACCACTGCCCTAAGATCCCAAATCACCACCAAGCGCCCTAATCACCACCACCTTAACCACCAACGATCACCACTAGCTTAAATGCCACTCCTAGCACCACATTACCACCTTCCTTTTAGCCATCCTTCATCAACTGCCATCATGCCCTCCATTGTGCACTGCCCTTGCTCAAACCTTCCATCTTTTTAGTTATCTCTATTTTTCTTCCCTCTCATTTGCCTTAATTTTCCCTAGTTAATTTCCTTAGTCTAATTGTGTGAATTTTGACTTCTAAGTGATATTTTGATGGTACTGCTAGAGTCATAGGTCTTATGTTCTTAGAGAATGGAGACACTATAATAAGAACACATGTTATACCTAGGCCTTTTATGTGCAATATATGTATTTTTATGTGAAATCATGTTTGAAATTGTTATATGGATATGATTATTATGATAATGATGTATACGATGAACTGTGTGATGTAAAGGTGAGAAAGTTATAAAAGCATGCATTTTGTACATATTATAGGTTAGCATGGATTGGGATATATGAAATCTATATATAATTGTGGTTATGCATTTTGATGATGATAATATGTATTGGAGGTAGAAAAATCATGCACAATGGGACTCATAAGGTTTATGTGGAAATATAGGTATTTTACCTATCTTAGAGATAGTTTGGGCAAAATGGGTTAAAAATAGAATATTTGATATTTAAATGAGAGAGTTAGTTCAAAATATGATAAGTGTGCTTTGTAGATTATTTGGAGTGAACACAAAGGGTTCAAGTCTATGAAATGAGAAAAAAATGACTTTGAGTGGGAATAGTAATTCTAGCAGTGGGTTTATTATCACATGTGTGAAAATTTTGAATTTAACCTTAATTTATCGATATGCTTTTTTTCATTGGCTTTTTATGTATGCACATTAAACTTAGAAATTATATGATTCTTATATAAAAAATTATGATTTATTTGTGAAATAAGGGTTTTGTGGGGAAAGGTAAATAGTAACACGAAAGGATGGCTGTTATCGAATGTGTAAGATAGTGGAGTTAGACCTTGATTAGTGGGTATATTGTTAATAATAATACTTTAAGGATATTTAGGGAATTTGGAGATAAAATGACCAATAAGGAATAAGTTATGATTAACTCATGAAATTAAGGTTTCTTAGGGGGAATATGCTTGTCCTTGGGAAAATATATTGAATCATGTGCCTTACATATCTATACCTATGTTTTCATGAAGACTTTTAGGTAATAATTCAAAATGAAAGATCATATGAGTTAGGACTCATTATAGGTTTCCATTCCACTAGACGAGAATAGTGGCAAGGAGATGTATGCCATGGGATTATATTTATCCATTCCACTAGAAAAGAATAGCCGCTAGAAGTTTTATGCCATGATGTTGTCTATTATTGATATAATTCCACTAGTTGAAAGTAGTGGGTGTTTGAACTCAAATTGAAATAAATCATTAGAATGATTGTAATAATTGATAATATATTAATCACTTAAAATGAAGGACCACATGAGTTAGGACTATTTTTACCTACCTATTCCACCAAACAACAATACTAACCGGGAGCTTTATGTCCTAGAGTTGTATATTATTGATACCATTCCACCGGTTGAGAATAATGGGGTCCTTGAACTCAAATTTAAATAAATCTTTAAAATAATTATAATATTTAATAATATATTAATCACTTAAAATGAAAGACAACGTAATTCATGACCGGTTATATATGTCCATTCCACCGGATAAGAGTAGTGGTCAGGAGTTTTATGCCCTAGGATTGTATATTATTGCTATCATTCCACAAGTTAAGAATAGTGGGGTCTATGAACTTAACTTGAATAAGATTATAGATTTTATTCTTGACATTATTATTGTGATGTCCGAAATTAATAAATAAGTTGGTACCTTTATATGTTAATCTATCTGTATGTTTTTATCTTAATATGACCTTATGACTTGTGTGACCTTCCTATAAGTGTATTATTACCTTATTTAGTGTGTAGCATACTAATCATCTATTTCATGGGTTTTGCTTAGTTTCATGAGTATAAAACATAGTTGAGTTTGTTAGCTCTTTGAGGAACCCTTGGATGATTATGTTGCATGTGATTCATTACTTAGGGAAGAGTGATATTTATTTTTAGGACTTGGGTCATAAAGTCTGGTTATCTGATTCAAGCTTTTAGCCTGGATACCTCTTATAACTCTTAGTTTCCTATGTATATCTTTATGTATTTTGTCTTTTATACTTGAGTAGTTCTCCAAACAATTATTTAAGTTTATGAAACCTAACCTCTCTTATATTTTTATTAGGCTTAAATTTTTAACTATTTTTCCTTATATTAAACGTAAAGACGGCATGGCAAGTCAGATTTATTTGATTATGTTGGTAACACTCAACTATTTTGATATTACACTTTTTCTAAAATGAAAATTTTTAGTTATAAATTTTGGGATGTAACATGTTCAACCAAATCAATTGATGGTCCTCAGAACAGCCGAACTGTTAGCTGAACTAATCAACTAGTTTCTCCATAGTGACCATGGTCTACTCTCTTTTTGAACCCATTGATTGGTTTGGGCCTAACTAATTGACTTGTTTTAGAACCTTTCAAATTATATTTTGCTAACTTTCACTTAGGGTTTCCCCATATGCTAATTTTCACAATGTTGCCAAAATACCCTTCATTCTTAATACCCTACCTAAGTCTCATAACTAGTTGGAAAATACTCCAAACCAATCAACGGGTTCATTTCATGGGAGATCATATGAAATATTGGTTAAGTTTAGATAAATTAGAGTTTTGAGTATTAGTGTTAATTTTAGGGTAAAATTGAGAGTTATGTGCTAAAGAAGTATGTCATTTTAATCCTTGAGGTTATTATATTAAGTTTAACATATAATATATTAGAGTTTGGGTGAGTGGGGATAAAATTATGTTTAAAATTTTTTTTGAGGTGTTTAGGTGATATAGGAGGTATTTGTAGTACCCCCATTTTGAAGGCATAAACATTTCATTCACATAAATAATTTTAGAAGCTAAAAAAATGTAGGGTGTTACTGCTACACTTGGTACAAGTCCTCACTTCTACCATTCTCATACCAAGTGTCTTCAGACTAAAAATGTTAATATGCTAAAATTAACAACACAATTGTAAGAAATAAAATAGAGATTATAGAACTAATTAACATTTTTATGATAATACAAATAGTCGGTGGTTATAAAATTTATAGAAATGGAATATAGAAGGACGTAAGAGTCTAAGAATATTTGGATCAAAAGATACCAAATAGGACATCTAATATTCCTATCTTTCAACCTACAACATTAGCCTTTAATTAATCTCACAAGCTAACTTACAAAGTCACCACTGCTTATTGAATAAGCAGGTGCCCATGAAATAAAATTCATTAGCACAATGGTATTAAGTAACCCACTATTTAAAACCAAACATAAAAAGATATCATGGAACATATAAAAGGTGTTACAGGAGGAATGATATAACACACTAAAATATATATATATACGATAACCAAAATATGATAGTCATATGAGATGAAAAAATATTACAAAGGCCACATATTGCTCATGATATTTATTTAAAACATACTAAAACTTACCAATCAAGCATCCAAGGGATGCTCTCTAATGCGATGATTAGAACTAATCTCAACCCAATAACCATAATAGTCACAATGTATCTCGTAACACAAAATCCATATCATTATTCTTAACAGAAAACAAAACCAATTAGTGATAACAATCATTCTAATTATTTATTTTCAGTTGAATTTAGGATCCCTTTATTCTTAATATGGTAAAACATGCTAAATCACCTCTTAGAAAAAATACTCCGAAGCTACTATTACCATTTGGTGGAGTGAACATAACACCTACCTAGGCAACACACTCCTGATCACTAATCTTAAACTAGTGGAACGGTTTAAAGATCCTCTCAGAGTAAAATGATCCTTATATATTGTTGTTGTTTGGTGGAATAGAAATAATATCTCTGTCCTAACTCACATGATCTTTCACTTTAAATATTAATAACTCATTAATTATTATGATAATTTCAATTATTTATTTCACATTAAGTTTAGGGACCCCACTATTCTCAATAGATGGAATGGTATCAACAATATACAACCCTAAAGTAAAATACTTCTAGCCACTATGTTCATCCAGTGAAATTGACTAGTACAATTCTAAGGTAAAATTGTAATATCCCAAAATCCTAATTTCCGAAATTATGGCCAAATAAGGAATTATTAGGAAAATTGATTATTAAAATTTATTTACTTAAAATGTAGAGAGTTAATTGAGATAGATTAAGAGGAAAATAATAAAGAATTTAATTGGAAGAAAATTTGGGTATTTTTCTAATTAGCATGGAGGTTAAGGAAATTTATCCAAAATAGCCTAACTAATTTAAAAATGGATTTAATTATTATAATTAAATAATTATTATTAAAATTAAATATCTAAATTAATTATATAAATAAATAAAGAACAAATATCCCCAACCATTTTATCATTTTCCATTTTCCATTTTCCTTTTTCTCCTTTCTTTTCTTTTCTTTCTTCCTCCTTTATTTTTTTTTTCTTCTTCCCCCGGTTTGGGCCAGTCCGTCGGCCCAACTCTCCTTTCTCCCCCCTGTCTCGCGCGCCCGGCCTGCGCAGCACAGACCCCCTCCCCGCCTCTCCTTCCTTCTTCTCACCCGCGGCCCAGCGAGCCAGCCGCCCGTGAAACCAAACGCTGCGTTTCGACGCTATAGTCGCCGAAATGCCGCGTCACAATAAGAAAAAAAGTAACCATTGCCAGACCGATGAGGACGCAACGTTTCTTTCCAAACAATCCTCAAAACGCCGCGTTTTGTTTTAAAACTTTATAACGCCGCCGAATCGGTCGGTTCCCTTCCTTTTCTTTTCCTCCCCTGGACCGCCGGTCCTCCTCCTTTCCCCTTCCTTCTTCCTCCCCGACCTGCAACTCGACCCTGCAACCCTCGAATATCGCCGGCCACCTCTGCACGCCGACCGTCCTCCCCTGCCCTTCCCTGCCTCTCTCCCGTCGTTTTCTTTCTCTTTTCGACCCTGACCAAGTCCCTCTCTCCCTTTCCCGCGTGCCCACCTCTTTCCCTTTTCCTCTCCCCTTCCCCGACCCAGCCTGCCATGGCAGGACCTGCACCACCTGCCACCGGCCGGCCACCTGCACACCTGCCTCGCACGCCTCCTTCTCCCCTTGTTGTCTTCCCCTTCCAATTGCCTATAAATACCCCCCCATTGGCAGCCCCGATCAGCTCCCTTTTCGTTTTTTTTACCCCGAAACCCTACCTCCCCGCCGCCTCAAAAAGATGGGATTTTCGCCGTCACCGGAGACATCCGCCGCCACCTCTGGCCACCGTTACCATCCCTGCACCTCCCTCGACAAAACCAAGCCACCACCACCCTCTGCCTTGCCCTGCATGTGCCGCCTTCGCCGTGCAAAGTTCCTATCCCGAAAACCACCACTTCCAGCCCGTCGCCACCTTGCGCCACCTTCTGCCGCCTCCTCCGCCACTACCAGCCACCCTTCCACCCTCCAAAATGCCCAGCAGACCTCCCTCTACCTTTCCCTGCCTTCAACTTCCCCTGCCTCCCTCTCCTCCTTCCTCCCTCATCTTCCACCTCTCTCCACCACCCTCGGCCGCCGCCGTCGCTGTCGCCACCGCGCGCCGCCGCCCCTTGCCACGCCACCACCCTCACTCCACTCCCCTTCACCTGCTGCTTCTTCCCCCCACCTCAACTTCCCTTTTTCCTCCTGCCATCCAGCCCCCACCTTGATCTTTTCCCTTCTCTTCCTCCTCCACCACCGCCGCCGTCGCCGCCACGCGCCGCCGCCGGACCACCACCGACCCTAGGTGGTTCTCCACCCATCCAAACCCTAACCCCCGCTTTTTATATAGCTGCTACTATTTTCTACTAATATCAATACTAATATACTTATTATTATTATTATTATCATTATTATTATTACTTTTATTATTGTTGTTATTATTATTATTATTATTATTATTATTATTATTATTATTATTATCATTATTATCATTATTATTGTCTCTATTATTAATGTCTTATTTTCTTACTAATACTAACATCCCTTTTGAACCCTAACTTTTATTATACTTAACTTTAATCTTAATTCTTATAATTGTTAGTATTAACATTATTAATAATATTACTATTATTACTTCTATTATCCTTACTATGGTTATTATTATTATTACTTAACCTTACTTGGTTGTACTATTGTTATTATTATTATTATTATTATTATTATTATTATTATACTTAACACATTTATCACTATTGTTAATAATAATACTACTTTTGTTCTTATCCATGTTACTTAACTCAAGCTAGCAAATATCATGTGGTTGTTAACTAAGAAGAGTACTTGAACCTTATTACCATACCATTTAACATTAACCCTAACCTCATTACTATGACACTATTATTAGCTATTACTATTATCACTATTAGTAGTCTTATTATTATTATTATTATTATTATTATTATTATTATTATTATTATTATTATTATTATTATTATCACTATTTTACTGTGACTAATGAACACTAGTATTATAAGAATGGAACTAATGGGCTTAATAAAATAAGTGTAACAATAAGTATCATAAATAACTATATTTTGACTACTAATATTTAGTATACTAATTCTAAGGTAAAAACCCTAGTTTTTGTATAAAACCCTTTTTAGTAATAAAAACCCTAACCTTAAACTAGAATGAGGATTGATAGTAATTATAAGGGAAACTAATACTTAGCATTTCCCCCTTTTATAGGTAACCCCGACCAAGGCCCTAAGGAGTTAGAGGAGCGTGCTCCAAGCCCGGCGTCGCCTTAGGTAAGGACGAAGCTAATGGCCTTGTGCTATGTGTGACATGGATATGTTGAATGCTATGTATGTCATGCTATGCTATGTATTATATGATTTGTGTATAACTTGTCTTATGTGTAGCGCAGCTTGGAGATTGAGGTATGTTGGATGTGCTTCCGTGACATGAGCATGACATTTATATGTATGATGTTTATGATGTAATATGTTATGGCCCACTAGGACATGCATGTTAAGATAAATGGTAATATGAGCTGGGAACCATCATGGGAGTCTTGAAGTTTGTATGGTGGTATTAGGGTTTGTATGGTGGCATAAATGTTCTATGGTGGTACTAATGATTTCATAGTGGTATTAATGGCTTACGGTGGTATTCGGGTTCGTATGGTGGTATTGTGATTTTATGGAGGTATTACTGTTGTATGGTGGTATTTGTGATTTATGGAGGTATTAATGTTGTATGGTGGTATTAGGGTTTGTATGGTGGTATTAGGGTTTGCATGGTGGTATTTGTGTTTTTATGGAGGTATTACTGTTGTATGGTGGTATTTGTGATTTATGGAGGTATTAATGTTGTATGGTGGTATTAGGGTTTGTATGGTGGTATTAGGGTTTGTATGGTGGTATTAGGGTTTGCATGGTGGTATTAGGATTTGTATGGTGGCATAAATGTTCGCATGGTGGTACTAATGATTTCATAGTGGTATTAATGGCTTATGGTGGTATTCGGGTTCGTATGGTGGTATTGTGATTTTATGGAGGTATTAATGTTGTATGGTGGTATTTGTGATTTTATGGAGGTATTAATGTTGTATGGTGGTATTTGTGATTTTATGGAGGTAATGATGTTGTATGGTGGTATTAGGGTTTGCATGGTGGTATTAGGGTTTGCATGGTGGTATTAATATTCGTATGGCGGTATTAATGATTGTATAGTGGTATTAATGACTTATGGTGGTATTAGGGTTTACATGGTGGCGTTATGGGTTGTATGGTGGTATTAATGTTGGTATGGCGGTATTAGGGTTTTGCATGGGAGTTAACGATCGTACGGGATTAGGGTTTGGAGTGATTAACTCTGGGGTGTTGTGATTAAGTAGGGTTGGAGTAACTAATCGTGATTATTGAGGACAATTAAGGTTTGGGATGGCTAAGTATGGTGGTTATGGTAAATAGGGATAAGAGTGGCTAACCACGGTTGGTGTGGACAACTAGGGTTGGTTATGGCTGCTTAGAGTTATTCGGTGTTATCATGTGTACCTATTGCTTGAAGGGTAGTTATGTATGTGAGATTTTATTAGTTGTGTCGAGTACATTATGAAGAGAATGATTTATGCATGTCAAGGGTGATGTGTGATTCAATAAGACACGGATAAGACACTAATAACGTAAAGCGAAAGACTGTTGAGCCGAGCCTTGTGCGTTTCGTTCTGGTCCACCGGCTATAATAGTGGTTAGAGGCACTTTGCCCTGTGCGTTTCGTTCTGGTCCACCGGCTATAATAGTGGTCAGAGGCACTTTGCCCTGTGCGTTTCGTTCCGGTCCACCGGCTATAATAGTGGTCAGAGGCATTTTGCCCTGTGCGTTTCGTTCCGGTCCACCGGCTATAATAGTGGTCAGAGGCGTTCCGCCTTGTGCGTTTATTTCCGGACCACCGGCTATAATAGTGGGGGATCTCGGCTCGATAGACCCAAAGTAAATAAGTTAAACCAGGGAAAAAATACTAAGCACTTACAGTGGAACACCATGTTGAGGCGGGGCCAGTCCGATCCACCGGTTAGAATAGTGGTCAGAGGCGTTCTGCCCTGTGTTTTTTATTTCCGATCCACCGGCTATAATAGTGGGGTCCCCGTGCTCACATGGATTATTGAAGAATGCGTGGAATGGACTTATTTCATTAATGAGAATACAGAATAAGACATCAGAAAGTGATTAGATCTATTCATGCATGTCATCGTATGTTATTTATGTGTTGAATGTGGGTCTTGCGTGCTATGTGTGCTATGTGGTATGATTGTATGCTTGGCCTTAGCGCACCAGCACCCTTACTCAGTATTGGACCCGTACTGATACTACATTGATTGAATGGGTCCTGTGATGATCCACCAATGGTGGGGAGCAGACCTCCTATGCAGGTTTGATCGGTTACAAATTGTGGGGTGGAAGGCTTGGCTTAAGTGAGTAGGCGATCCAGATATTGGTCCCTTGGGATCTGTTTTATTGGCTATATTTTGTACTACGCTCCTTGCTTTGAAACAGTACTCTAAGTTGTATTCCTAAATGATATTTTAACTGTTGTTGCCTCGTGGTTTTCATGAATGGTCTATGTTAACTATGGACCTATGTTTTGATGACTCTTACTTAATGATTGTTTAGTTTAGCCTTAGCACTTAGTATCGGAACGGTAGGAGTGAACTGGTCTGGTACTAAGTGTGGCGGTAATACCCCCAAGTTTATGGTTTTAATTCTTTCGCTTCCGCTAAAACATTTGTCTTAAACGAAATTTTTCAGCAGTAAATTTGGGGGTGTTACAAAAATGCTCTTGGTTACTAATCTCATTTAATGGAATAGAATAGTATAACACTAAGGTAAAATTCTCATGAGCACTATTTTTGTCTAGTGTAATGGATTGGTATAACTCTAGGGTAAAACACTCTCAGCCACTATTTTTATCTAGCGGAACAAATAAGTACAACTGGTCCTCACTCATGTGATCTTTCACTTTAAATATTAATGTCTTATTAAAAATCATAGTAGCATAATATCTAACACCCTAAAACCTTATTTTAGGAAATTACAATAAAAGAGGGGTTAATATATGAGATTAATTAAGTATAATATTTTTAATAAAATAATGGGAGTAATCAAGACAAAAGGGGAATAATATAGGATTAAATTAGGGAATATTAGGGTAATTTTCTATCTAAAATAGAATTTAGGAAGGTTTACCCAAAATTTCAAACTTAATATAAAAAAGAAGTTAATTATTTATTTTTTCTAATTTTATTATTATTAAAATTTTCAAAAGTTACAAAAGGACCCTAAATACAAGAACCAACTTATTTTCCTTTGTCCTTTTCCCCTTTTCTTACTTTTCCTTTTTTCTTTTACCGAATTAGGGTTTTTGAGCGGAAAACCCTAGAGGGTAGTGATGAGTTAAACCATAGATATGGGAGAGTAGGCCTCGACCCACATACATAGGAATTGGGCTTTCATGGTTAGTAAGGAAAAGGAGAAAAAAGGATGTCTAGGTATCCTAAGAGGCATAAAAGCCTCAAGATATGGGATAGGGCTTTTCAAGAGAGAAGGTGTGAATGGGGTGTGAGTGAGAAGTCCAAAGGGCATGCATGTCTAGTAAGAAAGCACCTATTGAATAAGACATGGATAATTCACTAACCAGTTAATGTGAAAGATTATTAAGCTAGGCCTAGACCAATCTGCTGGTGATAATAGTGGTCAGGTGCCTTGCACCCTAGAAACCATTCCATCGGTGAATAATAGTAGCTACGTGTGTTGTACCCTAGATGTTTTTGGTCTACCGACTATAATAGTATGGGATCTCAAGCTCATTAAACAAAACTAAATGATGATAAGACATGGAAAAAAACACTAATTACTTATAATGAAACACCATGAGAGTCAGGGTTAGATCGATCCACTAGCAATAATAGTGGCCAGGTGCCTTGTGCCCTGGAGACCATCTCACCAGCAAATAATAATGGTCAGGAGTGTTTTGTCTTGGATGTTTCTAATCCACCAACTATAATAGTAAGGTTCCCATACTCACATGAACTTAAAGTGAGAATGGTGTGAAAATGGGAATAATAGCTAAAAATCTAATGATTATGTTTAACCGGACCGATTCCCTATTTGTAGTATATGTCTTTTATGTATGGCCTTAGCTGCATGGTTATCTTACTCAGTACGTAGTGTACTGATCACCCGTTTTATGGGTACTGCTCATTCCCATGAGTAGTAGCCCCTTCTAATTTGGTGCAAGTAGAAGATGTTGTGTTTGATGCCTATGAAACATTCGATACATTGGGCGTGGTTGAATGATGACCTACTGGACTTAGCATCGGGCCTAAGAGTGAGTATTATCTGGAGTCATATTTTCCTTTTTCACTCTATTTTTTGTTCATACTATTTTCCCCTTAATGGCTTTGACTTTATATTAGTTTTTCATTTCTATAATAACTCTTTAATCGTGCACTTTGATTTTCTTTTCAACTATGAATTCTTCAAACCTATATGGTTTTATGTCCTAATCAATTTTATATCTTATGAGATTTCTAGCCTTGTGGTTTGTATGAGATTGGCCAGGGGCTAGGCATTTGCTTATCACAGTAGTATCACGTCCTATCTTGGTGTATGGGTTTGATTAAATGAAATTATTTAACTGTAAATTTTGGGGGTGTTAAAAGTTGGTATCAGAGCATTGGTTCTAGTAACCACACCTTATTTTCAAAAAAAATTAATTAACAAGTTTTCTAGATTTTTAAGTTCTTTCATACCCTAAAAAGGTCTTTATATTCTAAGAACTATAATTTCGGAATCACAGTAAGGACGGAAAGGGTAGACTAGGAATTTCCTAGGAGGAAAATAATATGTGATAACTACATCAGACCATTAGGTTGGCTCCTAACACTTCTTTTCTCTGCTGCTGTGTTTCATGATTGGCTTTGGAGAGGATTGGCTCCAGAGGGTCAGTGGACATCATCCTCTGTTATACTCTGGTGAGGAGGACTTGGTGATCCTCGAAGGGTAGAACTGAAACATGGATCACAACTTTGAAGTGGTGGACTCTCCAGCTCGGTAGCCTAGCATAGCAGAGTTCTTCTTGAGGGCCATAGCAGAATCTTGGTAGGTGGAGCACTATGCTTAAGATGGTCTTCCTATGACCTAGGAGGTGTTCAAGACTGCACTAACCTCCAAGTTATATCCTAAGAGATTGAAGAGGGACAAGCTTTTGATGTTTATGCAACTTACCAAGGGCAACATGACGGTCCGATAGTATCCCTCTCACTTCACCGAGCTACTCTAGCTTACCCTAGGGATCATTGTTAGTGAGTCCATAGTGATGTGCCAGTTCAAGCAAGAACTGAACTTTTGTATTCAATGCATGATGGGAATGGTAGCTTTATCCGATCTGGCCACACTTTATGAGAGCGCCTGTGTAGCTGCCACTCAGGAAGAGGAAACCAGAGGGCTAGAGTTCTTGGAGTAGGACCCAACCACAAACTGAAGGAACCTTGAGACATAAACAAAGGGATTTTAGCAAAGTTCTGGGAATGCAGAGGGGGCCCTCGTGTAGAAGATGTGGACAAAGCTACCTGAGCAGGGATTGTGGAGGCAGACTTGTGACCTGCGTAAACTATGGTAAGTGGGGTCATCGTGCGTTCGAGTGTTGGGGACTACTACATTCCCAGCAGTACCAACAAAGGGGACCCCTGATTCCTTAGTAGCATGTCCATACAACATCCTACATTTCTAGGAATGGCACATGTTCTAGCCGGTGCCCTAGTTTGGGATGCAAAGGGGAGGCCTCAGGGATCTTGGTCATTTCCTCAAATAGGAGGTAAATCAGGAGAGCTCCTAAGTGTGATCAGTCAGGTGGAGGTTGATCGCTAGCTAGCGTTGCCACGGGTATATTCACCATATTATCCTTACCGGTGTAAGTTCTATTTGATTCTAGTGTGTCTCTATCTTTTGTGTCCTCTGCAATCGTTGCTAAGGCTAAGCTATCACCATCTGCTAGTGTAGCATCATTTGTAATGCTTACTTTAGGTGATAGATTGGCCTGTATCAAGTTATTTTTAGATGTGGCCTTAGTTATAAGTAGGGTAGACTTCTTAGTGGACCTGATCAGGATAAACTTATGGGACTTTAACGTGATTCTGGGGATGGATAAGCTAGGAAGGTATCGGACAGTGATCGATTATGCACAGATATTGCAAGTTCTGAAGGGTATTAGGATTTTGTACAAGAAGATCCAGTCTAAGCCCACTACCAAGGTGGTATCTGTAGTTTCCCTACGCTCCTTGGTCCAGAAGGGGTATCCTATGTACTTGTGCAATATGCTAGAGTTGAACAAGGACTTAGAAGTTCTAGAAAGCATCCCTATAGTCAGAGAATTTTTAGATGTGTTTTTAGAGGAAATACCAAGTATGTCCCTAGCTTGGAAAATTGATGTCACAATCGAGCTAGTGCCTAGAGCTGAACTTGTCACAAAAGCACCTTATCGGATGGTGTCGGTGGAGCTAAAGGAATTAAAGGCCCATTTAGAGGAATTATTAGAATAGGGATACATTCGAATGGGTATGTTGTCTTTGGGAGCACCTGTCTTGTTCGTGAAAAAAAAGGATGGGATCCTCCATCTCTACACAAAATACCAAGGATTAAATCAGTTGATGGTGAAGAACTGGTACCCACTCCTAAGAATTTATGATCTCTTTGATCAATTGACGGATTCCACAGTGTTCTCCAAAGTATACCTAAGGTTAGGGTACATTCAGTTACAAATAGCAGATGCTGACGTTATGAAGACTGCCTTCCGGACCTGGTATGGACATCACGAGTTTACTGTGATGCCTTTTAGGCTCACAAATGCTCCTACAGTATTCATGGACCTAATAATGATGATGTGTAGGCCCTTCCTTGACCAATCTTTAGTGGTGTTCATCGACGACATCTTAGTGTACTCTCGAGGGAATAGGGAGCATGAGCAACATCTTCCCACCATATTAAGTTTGCTGAGAGAACACCACTTGTATGCAAAGATGTCTTAGTGGGAATTTTGGCTTTAGGAAGTGGCCTTCCTTAGGAATATAGTGTCAGTTGGGGGAGTGGTTGTTGACCCATTAAAGATTGTGGCAATCACAGAGTGGAAGCCCCCATGAGCATACCAGAGGTTTGAATTTTCCTAGGATTAGCTGGGTATTACAAACTGTTCATGTAGAATTTCTCCAAGATTGCTCGTCCTCTAGCCAATCTCTTGAAGAAGACCGCTAAGTTCTAGTGGGATAAGGCTTGTGATGAAGCCTTATAGGAATTAAAGAGGTGTTTGACCACAGTGCCTATCCTGACTTTGCCAGAGGATTCAAAAGGTTTCAAGGTCTACAGTGATGCATCCAAACACAAGCTTGGTTGTGTGTTGATGTAGAATGGTAGAGTTGTTACATATACCACCCGATAGTTGAAGTAGCATGAGCAGAACTATCTAACTCATGACTTGGAGTTAGCCGTAGTGGTTTTTTCCTTGAAGATTTAGTGTCACTACTTGTACGATGCAAAGTGTAAGTTCTTCAATGACCACAGGAGTCTCAAGTACATCTTCACCTAGAAAGAGCTGAACATGAGGCAATGGAGGTAGTGGGACTTGGTCTAGGACTATGACATTGAGTTGACCTACCACTAGGGTAAGGTTAACGTGGTTGCAAATGCCCCGAGTAGGAAGACCTCACGTTCTGCAAATTTCTACATAGTTGCTAACCAAAAAATGGAAGAGTTGTCAGGATTGGAGATTGAGTTGATTTAGCAAGGTGACCTCAAGGTCCGCATGAATTCCCTAACAATCACTCCCGCCATTTTTGAGGAAATCTGAGCCAGCCAAACTGGAGATGTCAAGCTCAAGAGGATCTAACAGAAGTTACAAAAAGCCTAGGCAGAAGGGTTATGTGTTCATGAGGATGGTAACCTTTATTACGAGGGTCGCTGGTGCGTATTGTAGGGGTATCCGAAGTTGAAGTGTCATATCATGGAAGAGGACACAAGACCCCTTACTCAATCCACCCTAGAGTGGTTAAGCTATATAAGGACCTCAAAAAGGTGTATTGGTGGCCTCATATGAAGAGAGAAGTAGTCATGTTTGTGTCCCGATGCTTGACATGCTAGAAGGTCAAGATCAAACATCAAAGACCTGTGGGACTACTTTAGCCCTTAGAAGTACCTAGGTGGAAGTGAGATTCAATCTCCATGGACTTTGTCAGTGGATTACCAAGGACTTGTAGTGGCCATGGTAGTATATGGGTCATTGTGAATAGGTTGACTAAGTCAACTGCATTTATTCTAATGAAGTCCACGTAGAGTATGGATCAGTTAGTGGGTGCCTACATAAAGTACATCGTCAGCCAACATAGGATTCTAGAGGATATTGTATCAGATAGGGATGCAAGGTTCCTCTCTCATTTCAGGGGAAAGCTATAGGAAGTCCTAGGGATAAAGTTGAAGATGAGTCCAGCCTTCTATTCCACTATAGATGAACAGACAGAGAGGGCTTTACAAACCCTATATAATACATAATGAGGGTCTATGTATTAGATTTCGAGGGTTGTTGGGAAGAGCGCCTGCATCTGATAGAATTTTCATGCAATAACAGCTACCATTCTAGTATAGGGATGACTCACTTTGAAGCATTGTATGGACGAATATGTAGGACTCCCTTGTGCTGGAATGACATTAGTGAGATAATGGTGTTGGGACCTAAGATGATTAGGGAGATGACTAGGTATGTTCGCCAGATTTAGGACCGCATGAGAGCGGCTCATAGCAAATAAAAGAGTTATGCGGATCATAAGAGCCGAGTTAGTGATTTTGAGCCTAGGGAATAATTGTTGTTAAATGGTTTCCCCCACAAAGGGCATGCAAAGATTTGGCTGAAAGGGCAAGTTGAGCCTAAGGTACATCGGAACCTATGAGATCTTGGAGTAGGTAGGTGAGGTTACTTATTGGTTGGCCTTTCCTCTAGAGTTGGATTGAGTCCATAATGTGTTCCACACCTCACAACTAAGAAAGTATGTTGCTAATCCTTCCCATGCGATCTGACTAGATGAGATAGAGCTTGATGATTCCTTGACCTATGAGGAGCAACCTGTGCAGATCCTTGACACCAAGCTCAGGAAGACCCGCATGAGTGTGGTTGCCCTTGTGAAGATTCTCTAGAGCCGCCATGGAACCAAAGAAGCTACTTGTTAAGATGAGAAAGACACACACAAGGTATATCCAGAACTTTTCATTGTAGGTATGATAATACTTAGTAAACCCCTTTCTTTTGGGGGGTAAGATGAGAAAGACACACTTAGATTTTTTTTCCTTATCCTTAGAATATAGCAAATGACTTTGGGGATGAATTCTTTCTTTAAGGGAGTAGTGGTGTAGTAATCCAAAACCATAATTTAGGAAATTACAATAAAATAGGGGTTAATATGTGAGTTTAATTAAGTACAATATTTTTAATAAAAAATTGGAGTAATTAAGACAAAAAAGGGGAATAATATAGGATTAAATTAGGAAAGTTATTTGCTAACTAAAATAGAATTAAGGAAGATTTATCCAAAATTTCTAATTTAATATAAAAAGGAATTTAATTATTTACTTTTACTAATTTATTATTTTCAAAAATTTTAAAAATTACAAAAAGACCCTAGATACCCCAACCACCTTATTTTCCTTTATCTTTTTTTTCTTATTCCCATTTTCTTCCTTTTCATTTTATCTTTCTTCTCTTCTTCCCTTGGTTAGGCCTTGCCCATGTGGCCCAACACCTCTCTCCCTCTCTTCCTCCGCACAGAGCCCAGCCTACTCCCTCTTCTTTCCTTTTCTTCCCTCACCCACCCAGTCCTCTCCTCTTTTCATTCTTTTCTTTTCCCTAGACTGGTCTGCTTACCCTCTTCTTCTTCATCCTCCCTTCTTCTTCGTGCTACAGGTCACACCTACAACCTATCGGCTATCCTCCCCTACCATTATACCACCCCGACTTGCTCACCCTCTCTCCCCTGTCATTTCCTTTCCATTTTGAGCCAAAACTATGCCTGTACTACCTCCCCAGCATGCCTATTCCCCTTCCCTTTCTCCCTCGCTACAGCCTACACACCTGCCTTCTTAGGCTCATACCGACCTGCCACCATCAGTTGGCGAGATCATGCCCCTCCTTCCCCCTTGTCCTCTTCCTCCTTTTTCTTCTTATCCCTACCACGAGTATAAAAACCCCATCAATGCCCCCATTCTCCTCCTTTTTGCTCTTCCTAGAAACACCTAATTCTCCCCACCATCGCGCCTTTAGAAGCCACCCTAGCCTCCATCGTGCAACACCACCATCCTAATCACCACCCAACCCCTTCCCTGCATCACTCTCCACCAAACAAAACTACTCATAACCCCTAACTACCTTTACACAGCTTACCCCATCCATGCAAAGTGGGTAGCTCAACCCTATCTCCACCCCTTTTTTTGTTATGCGCCGCTTACTCTACCATAATCACCACCAGAACTGGCTCCCTCTCAAGCCAATAGACCCTCCTCTACCTTACCCTACCCTTCCTTTCCCCTTTCTCCCTCTCCTTCCTCCTCTATCCTTCTCCACCACCCTCGGCCACCATAGCCACCACCTGGCTACACCACCACCATTACTACAACCTTCTTAGTCCAAGGAGTCCACCACCTCACTACCGCCACCTTCCTTCCTCTCTCCTAACCCCAAATCCCAACTCTTCCAAGAAACCACCACTCCCACCTCCGCAATCGTCGTCGTAAACTCCACTTAGATTGTACCCTAACCCTTACTATCACTTATGTATAAAATATTTTGGTATAATTTTATTATTATTATTATTATTATTATTATTATTATTATTATTATTATTATTATTATTATAATTCTACGATGACGAGTGGATGGAGTGGAGGCTGTGGTGGTGTGGTCAAGTGGTGGAGAGGTGGTGTAGTGGTGGTGGTGTGCTTGACGAAGTAGAGGAAGGAAATAGGGGAGGTTAGGGGTTCTAGTTTCCTAGACAAAAAAAAAGAATAGGAAGAAGAGAGCGAGAAAGGAAAGAAAATAAGGAGGAGGTGGGGGCAGTCAGTACATGTAACCGATATATTTTTTTTTAAATAATAAAATATATAAAAAGATTTATATTAAAAATGTGATTTCAACTAGATTCAATTTAACCGAAAGTTTTTTTTAAATGAATTTTCGGGAACAAACAAAATACTTATTCGATAAAATATTTTATTTAAAATAAATTAAAACACTTATTAAAATAGAAATATGATTTTAATTAAATAACTTAATTAAAATAAAATTAAATGTTAAAAATCATAAATCAACATTAATATTCATAAAAATTAGGTTTTTAAGAAGTAGGGTGTTACACTACGTACACTACCCCATGGGCCCCTAGCTCGTTGACTAGTTAGTGAGACCCTCGTCCTAGGTTATTCGAAATGTGACTTAACAAATTATTATTTTTAGTATGATATTTATTAAAATATGTATTACAATAATGATAGTTATTTATATAAACAACTATAATAGTTTTCTTAAAATATGTTTATTCGAAATATGTATTATTTTAAGAAAACTAAATTTGAAAAGTATGAGATTTTACAATAATTATATAAACAACTATAATAATATTAGGCCTAAAACAACCAGGGGTACAATGCCCTTTAGACCCTCATTGCACCGATCAAGTAGTAAGATCCTATCATAGAGGTCATTTGAAGCACGACTTGATTGATTATTACTTTTATTATAATTTTTATTATTTTAATTATCATAGTTATGTTATAATAATATTAATAATGACTATAACGTTAATTATAAATATGGTTATATATTATATTATTAGTACTTGATATAAGAATTGGCAATTATGATGTTAAGAGAAGTATCTCATGTATAAGAGGAATGAATGTGTTGTGCCAAGGGATATAACAATAGTTGAAACATTTATCTTCCTTATATACTAATGCCAATAGATATATGATTGGGTATTAGTTTTGTTGGTATAATACTATTGATACCCATAGATATGATAGCAATCAAAAGATCTGTTGGCATAACATACTATTATCAATAGATAACAAATTTTTGTAGGGAAAATTTCTTCATGGCCCACAAAAATATATCTGTTGGTATTAGTAACTTTTGTTAATAGGAAAAAAAATCTATGACTAAATTTCTATTGTCACAAGTTATATATTTTGTAACAACCAAGAAACTTTTCCCCAGTAACCAACCAACGCAAATGCCCCCTCAACCCTCCTCATATGCTCACAAACCATCTCTAAACACCACCCATCTCACACTGCACAACCCACTACCGCTACTTACCTTTATTTCACCTCCCTTAGCTTCGACACCAAGTGTCATTGAACCCCCATTAGCAAAGGTGATGAGTAAATTTCCACCCTCCTATATTCTGCCAATAACACAATTTCTCCCTTCTGACCAACAGCATTAAGTGTTAATCCTTCCTATTTGTCGCGTAATGTTCTACCTCAAACGACACTTACATGATTCAGACTTGCTTCATTTTCTCCCACATTTTCCTTATAATTTTATTGGTTTTAATATTAAGTTATAATTTTTTTACTTTTTTTATTAGGTCATTTTATATAGGTTTCAGAGGAAGCGGGTTGGGCTATACATGCTTAGAAATCAGTGTCTTTTTGGTAACGATAAATGTCATAGTTAGGAGTTTTCCTTTGAATGTTATATATGATTGTGTGTGTATTATCTTTTTTTTTTATGATTATGTTGATAATTTCATGTTATTAATGTTATGTTGCGATAATATGGTATCATATGATGGAAAATGAGTTAGATGATAAAGTATGCGCTTATACCATATTGCTGTAATAAGGCTTATATCATGAACACTAAATGAAATAATGTGATATATGATATTGCAATGTGATTTTGATGAAGTGTGATAAGTAGAAAACTATTATAATTACTATTAATGGTGATATAATAAATTGAGGATTGAAAAATAATGATATTAGACATAAAAGTTTTTGTGAAATAAGGGTGTTGGATTATCTGTAAAGGCATTTATGTCAAAATAGGTTAAATATGGTTATTTTAGTTTTTTAATGTGTTTAATGGTTTAAATATTCCAAGAATATAATGTGGAATTTTAGGATTAATGATGAATGACCTAAGTCCACCTAAAATGAGAAAAGGGTTTAAATTAGAAATAGTAACCCTAGAGGTAGAGTTATTATCTTATGTGTAAGACGCTGGAGTTATACCCTAATTTTTGGATTTGTTGTTAATATTATCATATTTGTAATATATATTGAATTTTGTGATTTTATGAGTCTTATAGGAAAATTTATACATGACTTGTGAAATTATGATTTTGTAGGGATTATAAATAGTAACTCTAAAGATAGGTTTGTTAGGGCATGTATAAGATGTTGGAGCTAGACCTTTATTGTTAGATATGTTGATAAATATAATATTTGAGGAGGTTGTGATAAAATTAGTGAATAAATTAATAGCATGGAAGGGGTTATGCTAATAATGTAAAATTAGGGTTTTTTAGGAAAAATTATGGACCTGTTCTTTGAGGATGGCCTTAAGATGAATAATTTAAAGTGAAAGATCATGTGAATTGGGAAGAGTTATTTTGTCTTTCCATTTCACTAGATGATAACAGTAGATCAGTTGTTTTTTTTTCCCTAATAGGTGCATTAGTCTGCTCCACCAAATTAAGAGTAGTTACGCCCTAAACTCAATGTGAATGAGAATATAATAATGAGATAAGTGATTAATGAAAATTTTATTAATCACTTAAAGTGAAATATTATGTGTGTTAGGACTAAGGTGTAGTGTTTATTCCGCCAGACTATATTAGTGGTTCAGGTGTGTTTTTAACTGAGAGAGGCTTTAGACCATTCCACTAGTTTAAGAATAATGGTCAAAAAGCATGTTTCCCTAGTATATGTTGGGTCCATCCTACTAGATGATAATAGTAGCTCAGATGTGCTTTTCCCCAAAAGATGTTTTAGCCTTTCCCATTAGATTAAAAATAATAGTCCTTGAACTCAATGTAAATAAAAGAATGAATTATATTTATATCTAATAATGAGATATGGAATAAGTATTTACCTTGAATCATTTTATGTTAACAAGCATGTATGCTTATTCTCTGATGTGAATCAATGTTTTCTATATAAATTTACTTCGATTGTATTGTCACTTTACTCAGTACATAGTATATTGATTATCCTCTTCATGGATAATGCTCATTCCCACCAGAAAATGCACCTTATTTTGTAGGTGATTAATGATTTCTAATTTTAATGTACTTACCTTTGGTGAGTGATAATAAAATTGGTATAGGGTATGGTTATCTGCATATCTCCATCTCGCTATAGACTCTTACTCCTCTATTTTCCCTTTACATATTTCCTTCTCTCTATTTTGTATCATATAATGGGGTGGAATTAAGTACTTCCCACACGTGATTCCTAGGTAGGAGGTTACTTTTGACTTGCACCCAACATAAACTAGGCATAGGGAGTGCATCTCCTATGTTGGATATAGCGTGACATCCATACATTTTGTGTTTTGGCTTCCGCAATTAACTCTTTAAAACATTAGTCCTAAAATTTTTAGGTGTTACACATCCTTTGGGCATGTTTGGATTCCTTGCATCTCATTTTATGAATTTATAAGACTTAAAGGGATATATTCAATGTAAATGAATTATCCCACATAATCAAACCACCCTAACTAAGTAAAAACTTAAATGAATCATGATTAAAAAGAAAGATGAAGGAAAATGCACTGCAAGATTAATACAATATTGTCACATTCTCTCTCCCTCTCCCTCTCGTTCTCTCTCTAATGATTCTAGCCTTTCATGGTTAATGACAATACTTGTACTATATATTTCCTTAAAAATGAAACAAAACTTGTTGAGGCTACCATAAACATGATTGGATAAAATAGAGTGTATAGCCACCAACAACAAATCTTGAATGAGAACATGATGATTATAAGATTTTGTACCCACTAACTTCAAATATTTCATTGATTTTTTTTAATGTTTAATTTAACTAGAATGAGATTTTCTTTCTATTTGAAATAGTATAACATGTTAAAGGTAAAACAAAAAAGAGGTGCATTCTCTCTCTTTTATGGATATAAATATGTTAGTATCCTTAGGTCAACTAAGTCCAACCTAACATTGATATTGTCCTTTATCCTTTTAGCACATTTATATGTGTAATAGTTAGACTATCAATATGTTTTTCTCAACATACATCACATCAAGATAGTGTCACACGTATAAGTCTTTCCAATATGCAAGGTTAAATTACAATAACCATATAATACCACAATTATTTATAGCCTTAATTACTATATACTTAGTATCTAAATCTATTTCCAAAATTTTTAATATGGATTTCCAATCCATTCTTATTGAATTAGATCCTTCTGCAATTCATTTTGTTTATTTATAAAAAAGTCGCATTTTTCATAATTCTTCCAATTAAGTTATCATATTTTCTAATTTCCTAAAATTGGTACCTAATTTTAAAATTGTTTATAAGCTTACGAACTTAATTTCTTTAATTTTGTCTCGCCATTTCTTTCTAAATCATTAAATAGCAAAAAAAATGCAATTAGATGATTTTAGTTGTTTTATCCATATAGCCTCTAGATGAATTTTGAGATAAAATATTTGTACATGTTTGATTTTCTAAAATCTTTTCGTATCAATTCGCATATATTCGGTCATTTTGTTACTTATTTCATATGTTTGAGGAAAAGTATAGTTTTAAATATTATCCATATTTATCATTTTTACTCACTTTCCATATGTTGAGTTTTAAAACATCTCTAACACCATTTATTTTATATATAGTTAGGTTTCTATTTTATTTTATTTTATTTTGTATCTTCCCATATTTTTTTTCTTGATTTTTGGAGCTTTTTCACTATTTTTCTTCATAAATACCTATTTTGGGGCTTCATTTTAATTCAAGTCACTAAAATAATTTTAACCAACCTCCTAACTATATATTTTGATCATAAATAAGTCCTAAATATATCCTAAATAGTTTTCCTTCCTCTAGTGAACTTGATATAACCAAAATTTGATTAAAATTACACTCATCATACCATTTTGTTCTTTAACCATGTGCACACTTCACCCACTCCTAAATCAAGTGTTTAACAAGTAATCAACTCACCCATGCTTGATAAGCTAAATCCATAAGTGCACCACTCATTGTATCATTTTAAGTTTTTACCCCATAAGAAAGTTATTGTTAAGTACTAACTTCTATTATTTTGACTATCAAGATTGAGTAATTAGAAAGGCTATAATTATGAAATCTAGAAATGCATGCAAAGAATAAGAAAATATATTTCTAAATCAATGGTAATAAAACCTAGGATTAAACTTTGGTCTCAACATTAGCATACACCAATGAATTAATATAATATCATACATACGATGTGAAAGGGTGTGAAAAATTAATGATGTGCAACACATTACCCTCTTTCAAGGTCTAAGGGTAAAATTGATCCAACCTACTAACTACTCTTATAACTAATATATCAAATTAAACCTATTAAGAATCATTATGAATCAACATCCCTAAGATTCATACGGCTAATTTCATGATTATATTTTTCCCATTCATATGTTAAGTTCAATTATAGTTGGAATCTAATTGAATCAAACTCTGTTAGTTCAAATCATAACTTTGACATTTGATATATGAAATAGAAAGAACTATATATAATACAAATATCAATTCATCATCATAATACTAGAGTGTACTTAATTTAATACTAGAAAAATAATTTACTGACTCATATATACAATTAGATTTATACCAATTATCATACTTAACATCATAAAATAAATCAAGAAGTATAGATGATGAAGAGTAAATTGTGAGTGATTCTGAAATTAATGAAGAACTTTATAATTTCTCAATTACAATGCTAATAAATGTAAATTATATCTATATAGTATTAGGGTTTGATGTATAAAGTGAAGGGAAATTGGTAGAAAAAGAGAGAAAAGTTTGTTATTCTACTTCTATCAAGAAGAACTACCAAAAATAAAAGGTTTTGGGACTTAAATACTATGGTTAGGGATATAAATCCTATGATTGGGTATTTGATGTGTAGGGTAATAGGATTTTAGTTTGTGCAAGTTGTTGGAGAACTATATAGCTTGGCACATGCATTGTGTGATAAACACGGACCATGTTTATCCTCAGTATGTTTTGGGTTAAATTTTTGGGCAAATGTAAAGAGTAAATAATATAACATAAAAGCCCCATGTTTCCTAAACATGGGCTATTTGTTTTTTTAGGTCTTGAACGAATCATGTTAGAGTCTTATCTAATATAAAAGAATTGTGATAAATCCCTTGTAATCAAGTTGAATGTGTGCATCTTCTTCTTCTCTTTTGTATTCTCTTTGTTTTAGAGGATTACAAATTGTGTGATTTTTTAAGTGATTTGTTTGATCCATTTGCAATTACATAATTACACAAATAATGATCTTTGAATTTTCCTTTATTATTGTGTCTTGTGATTGAATTCTAAATTGGTTTAATTGTCTTGTTAGTACTAGTAATTTTTAGACCCAGTCTTATTAGGCTCTAATCAGCGTTACTTCATAATAATTTGGTATCACTGCTTGGTTACTGAAGAGATATGTCATTCGGGATAGCTATAAGATTTTTTGGTTGAGAAGTTCGATCAATTACCTAATTTGAGATTGTGGAAATTGAAGATGTAGGAAATTTTGATTTAGAATGGGCTGGATAAATCTTTATCAAGTCACTCTAATAAGCAATAATAAATGAGAGATAATTGATTTGAGGATTTAGATAATAAGGCCCTCTCTAACATAAAATTATGTGTTTCTAATGAAGTATTATAGGAAATGGAAAAGGAATCAACAACGACTGCCTTAGGGTTGAAGCTCAAATCTTGTATATGATAAAGTCAATAACTGCTCATCTACGATTGAATAATTAATTTTGTGACTGAAATTGAGTGAGGGTCAATCTTTAAAAGTACATTTATATGAGTTTAATTCTATTATGATGGATTTACATAACATAAAAGTATTTCTCAATGATGAAGATTTGGACATAATGCTTTTGTAATCTTTTCTTGCAAGTTTTAAGTGTTTTTGTTAAAAATGTGTTTTTTGGGAAGGGAAAATTAATTCTTGAGGATGTGAAATTTCCATGCTACAATAGGAATTGATTGATCGTCAATTGATTGGTAGAGGTACTTCTTAGGAATCACACAGTAATTCAGGGAAGACTTAGTAGAAAATTGCTGGTGACCGCAAGAAGTCCAAATCTAAGTTGAAGAATTGGCATAAGAATATGGTGTGTCATGATTGTCATAAGAAGAAGCATATTAGAAAGTTTTTTCCTAATACAAATCCCAGTTATATGTTTAGTGAGTCATCTGGTATAAAGAATAAGGTTGTTAATGACTAGAAAGATAGTGATAGAGATGCATTAACTACGACTAATATATTAACCAAGATCACTAATCGATGAATCTTGGATTCTAGGTTTTCTTACCTTATTTTTCCCAACTAAAATTGGTTTCAAACTTTTGAGGTGACTCAAGGTGAAGTTATTTTGATGGGCAATGATGTTGCTTGCAAAGTTACTAAGATTAGGATGGTAAAGGGGATGATGGATGACAATGTGGTCAGGAAATTATCCAACGTGATACATGTACTTAAGATTACCATTGAGTTCCTTATATTATAATGGGTACTAATATATGATATAAGATGATACCCTAAGAGTTACAAAAGGGGCTCTCGTGGTGATGAAGGAAAAATAGGTTGGGAAACTGTATGAGTTGATGGGTTCCACTATTATGGCAAGAAATACTATGATATTGATGAGGTTGACAAACTTGGATGTTATAAGACTTTAGTGCATAAGTGTTAGGGGATTAACTGAGCTCTCTATAGGGGGATTAATGGATGGATAGGGTACAGGTACTATAGACTTATGCAAGCATTGTATACTTGGTAAGTAGAAGTTGGTTAGCTTTTTGACAACAAAGAATAGTATTAGGTCACCTCTTAAGTATATATATTAAGATTTATTGGGTATAGGGAGAGTACTCTTAAATAAGGTTCATAATAATTGCTCATATTTATTAATGAATTCTCTTGAAAGGTGTGGGTGCATGTCTTAAAGCATAAGAATAATTTTTTTGTTGTTTTCAAATGTTGAAAGACCTTTCTAGAAAAGAAGATTTTGAAGCAAGTTAAGTGTCTTTAGATGGATAATAGTCTTGAGTTTGTAGAGCAAAGTTTCATTAATTTTTTTCCAAGACCATAGGATAGTGAGCCATCACACTTGTGCTGAGAGACCACAATAGAATAGGGTTGTTGAGAAAATTAACGGGACCCTATTAGAGAAGGATTATTGTATGTTATCACAAGGATGACTAGGTAGAGAGTTTTAGGCTGAATTGACTCACATGGTGACATACTTAGTGAACCAATCACCCAACTTATCTATTGAGTTGAAGACACCTAAGAAGTTATGGTTTGGTAAGCCAACTAATTACTCTGATTTGCATGTCTTTGGTTTCCCTACTTATGCTTATGTGAATTATAGTAAAATTGAGCCTAGACTCAAGAAGAGTGTATTTCTTAGCTTTACATCCAAATTGAAGGGGTACATGTTATAGGGCTTAATTAGATCCAAGTTATTAGCTATTAGGGATGTAACCTTTAATGAATCTGTGTTCCTCAAGAAGGCTAACTCTTGTCATGATGTGTCTAAGGATGTGGAGTAGGATAGTGCTTCAGCCAAGTAGAGGTTGACATTAACTTGGATGATATACACCCTTTTGATAGACCCACTACTCCTTAAAAAGGTGGTTCCAAATAGTAGGTGGAGCAAAAAGGCATTACTCTCGGTAAAGGATGAAGGATTGTTAAGAATCTAATCTAGTGTAGTTTTGAAGAATTGGTTAGATATGCGTTATATTATGCAGTCATATTTATTGATGTATATGATTCAACATCATTCCTAGTGGTTATTATGACTTTTGAATATGCTAAGAGGTTACTAATATGGAGGAGGAGATGTAGTCATTGTCGAAGAATCATATATGGTAACTTGTGAATTTACTCAAGAATAAGAATATAATTGACTACAAGTGGGTGCACAACTCCAAACAGGAAGCCCTAGGGGTCAAGAGACCAATGTACATGGCTCGTTTAATTGCAAGTGGATTCATTCATATTCTAAGCATAAACTATAATGAGATATTTTCTCTTATGGTTAGAAATGCTTTTATTCATACCTTAATTTTGCTTGTTGTTATGTATGATTTAGAGTTAAAATGATTGGATGATAAAACTACATTTCTACATGGTGATCTTGAAGAGGAGATTTACATGCGTTAGTTTGATGGGTTTATATTTGAGGTGATTGGTGATCATGTGTGCCTATTGAAGAGATCATCATATGGTCTGAAGTGGTTATAAATAATTTAATCAATTTATACTTGGGCATGGTTTCTCTTAGAGTGAGTATGATGGATACGTGCACTTGAAGAATATGGAGGGTGGCTTACTTATGAATCTTTTGCTATATGTTGATGACATGTATGTGGAAACAAAACATGTGTCTAATGTTGATAAGGTGAAGATAATGTTCAAGAATAAGTTTGAGATGAAGGATCTTAGAGTTATGAAGGCATGGAGATCATAAGGGACAGTGGGTGGAAGCTTTTATACTTGTCGTAAGAGTCCCATATGGATAAGGTGAAATACCCTAGAATTAATTATTTTAGGAAATAAGTTATTAAATAAGGATTATTGAGGAATTTATTTAATATACTACTCTTTATAAATTAAAAATAAATAAAAAAGGATTTTGTAGGGCAAGCTAATAAGAATTTTGAGATAAATTACAAAGGTATCTTTATACAAATATTTATATATATAATTTTGGGCCCTAAATTAGCCTAAAAAGGAGGATAAATATTTTATTTAATTATTTAAATATTCTTACTCTAAGTACCTAAAGTTAATACTCTAAACATTTATACAAAATAAAATACTAAAATGAAATAAATAAATTCTTTTTTTCTTCTCTTTTCCTTTTCTCCCCCCCCCCCCTTTTTTCTCCTCGCCGTTGGGCCAGCCCCGGCCCAACCCCCTTTCTTCCTCTCCTTCTCCCGCGGCCCAGCGCTGCTCGACCCTCCCTCGCACAGTGAAACGCAACGTTTCGCCCCTCACTTCGCCGAAACACTGCGCCCCGATTAATGAAAGTAACGGTCGCCCCCAGCTATACTCGACGTCGCGTTTTGTCCATAAATCACCCAAAACGCTGCGTTTTGGTAGGATCTTTTGACCGTTGCCGAACCGGCCGGTCTCCCCCCTTCTTTTCTTTCTCCCGGACCGCCGGTCTGGCCACCTTCTTCTTCCTCCTCACGCGCACGACCTGCAACACGCCTTCCCTTTTCTGCCCTGCCGGCCACCCTCTCTCGACCAGCCTACACCCCCATACTCCCTAGGCCAGCCCGCGCCTTTTCTTCCCTTTTTCCCGACCAGCGCAGAGGTCTGCCATGGAAGACCTGCGACGGTCGCCCCTGCCGGCCGGCGTGCCCAAACACCACCTGACATGTCCTCCTTTGTCCCCTCTCTCGAATTTTCCCCCCAATTCGAGCCTATAAATACCCCACGAGCCCCAGCGTCGGGCTCTTTCGAAAATTAAGCCCAGAAATCATTTTTGCGCCACCCCCTCTTCAGATCACCGTCATGTCGTCGCCGCCCATCGCCGCCACTAGAACCACCCCCGAAACCCTTCCCTGCATCACCCTCCACCTACCCAAGCCTCCCTCATCCCTCAGTTTTCTCTGCACGAGCCGCCCTAGGTGTGCAAAGCACCCATCCCGACCAAGCTAACTCCAAACCCCGCCACCCTTCGCACCGCCGCCCACCGCCGTGCCGCCACTCCCAGCACCCCCTCTGCCTCCTAAAACCACCAAGGGAGATTCCCTAACCTCCCTAGACCTCCTGTTTCCCCTACCAAGCCCTCATTTCCCTTCCTTTCCCCTCCACCACCTCTCCACCTTCCTTCTCCCCCTACGCCGCCGCCGCCGCCTCCACCGTGCGCCGTGCGCCGCCACCTGTGCCACCAACACCCTAGGTAGTTCTCTAAACTCCCCAATCCCTAAACCTTTATTATACAAATGCTAATTATTTTTAGTAGCGTTATTAATATTACTCTTACTATTATTCTTATTGTTATTATTATTATTATTATTAGTACTATTATTATTATTATTATTATTATTACTATTATTATTATTGTTATTATTGTTATTATTATTATTATTATTATTATTATTATTATTATTATTATTTAACCTAACCTTGAAACATTTATAACTATTGGTCTTACCAATACTAGTGACCCATAACTTTAGTATTTTATTTTAATATCATGATCGTTATTATTATTGCTAGTATTAATATTATCATTATTATCATGGTTATCATTATTATTATTATTATTATCATTATTATTATTATTATTATTATTATTATTATTATTATTACTATCATTATTATTATTATTATTACTACTACTATCATTATTGTTAGTAACATTGAACTACTACCATTAATAATAAATATTATTAAAATTACTTTAAATTATTGTAGCTACGTTTATTAGTAGTATCATGATTAACTACTTTAAGAATATGGACCATACTTCACTTATAAAAGTAATATTACTACTCTTAGCCCTAATGGTTAGGTGAAGAATAGGGGTAAGGTAGAAAAGAATAGTGTTTTGGTCGGAGGAAAAGTAACCCTAGTTTTCCCTCTTATAGGCGAGTCAAGTTGACACCCGAAGGAGGCGTAGGAGCGTGCTCCAAGACCGGTGTCGTGTTAGGTAAGGACGAGGCTAAGGCCAACTGTGTGTATTGTATGCTTTACCTGCCTTGTATGCCTTATGCGGTTGTGTGCTATAATATGTATATTATCTGTGTATTTATGTAGCGCAGCATGGAACCGAGGTATGTTCCCGTACTCTTATCTATATGTACTAATATGGTATGGTACAAGGATGATGTGGTGTGATGTGACATGCTTGCTAGGTGTTTTGATGAGGAGTTGTGGAGTAGGGGTTTGAAAGAGAAAAATAAGCGACTAGGATAACCAAAGGGAAGTACGTCGGCTAACGCAGGTAAGAATGACCTAGGCAATTTATGATTAGTAAATGGATGGGAAAAGGGGGAATTAAATAAGTAGGGGGTGGAAGAAAGTAAAGTTGCCTGGGGGAAACTAGGGTTTGCATGGGAATGATAGAGTTGGCATGGTGGAAGTGTTAGGGTTTGCATGGGGTGGTTAAGGTCTGCATGGGGGCGAACCTTACGTATGGAAAGTTACCTTGGGGCGTAGGAAAGGTAATGGAAAGTTTGTTTGGGAGTTTGGAGGCTCAGGATGAAAAATAGTACGTGGAACAAAATAAGGGTACATAGGGACCAACTAGGGTTTGGGAAAGAAACCCTAATTTAAGAAGGTGGAAAAGAAAAAGAAAATAATAAGAATAAATGAGGAAGAGTGAGGTATGTGGGAGAGTTGAGTCTGAGGGTCATGATTTGGGTTTCCAGTGTGAGAAATATGTTAAGTATGATAATTACCAAGGGTGTTTAGTGGCCTAATATAAGTGTATGAGATAGCTCGGTAACCTAAACTGAGCAAGGATATAGCTAAGACTGGATGTGTGACATGTATCCTACGTGCCGTGGATGCTTTATATGAATTATGTGTTGTGTTTTAAATGTCGTTATCTGACTTGTTCCGTGGGTAATGTGGCTTGGAAACAAGACGTGTACTTGTGTTCTCATTAGTATGTGATAGTACGAATATGTCTTCAGTCTTGATGTGATCTCTGGCATTGCATGACAAAAGATATGCCCTCGAATAAGATACATTAAGACACTAATGACTTACAGAGAAAGATGTTGAGCCGAACTCAGACCGGTCCACCGGCTATAATAGTGGCAGGGCATGACCCTCGCGACCGTTCCACCGGCTATAATAGTGGCAGGGCATAAGCCCTCGCGACCGTTCCACCGGCTATAATAGTGGGGGATTTCGTGTTCAACAAACTCAAAAGGTAAAAGTGATAAGACATGGAAAAGATACAAATGGTTACAGTGGAATACCTTGTGAGTCAGGGCCAGACCGGTCCACCGGCTATAATAGTGGCAGGGTATCTTACCCTCGCGACCGTTCCACCGGCTATAATAGTGGCAGGGCATGGCCCTCGTGACCGTTCCACCGGCTATAATAGTGGGGTTCCCGCACTCACATGGTCTGGATAAGACGATGATCGATTATAATCAGAGACCTGATAAAAGAAAAGTGATATCTGGTTCGTAACCTGTGTTGTTATATGTGTTATTGCATTCTATCTACGTATCTATGCTATGTCTACTATGTTATGTATCTTTGTGTGTGGGCCTTAGCGCGTCTGTTACCTTACTCAGTACGTAGCGTACTGATCACCCGTTTCATGGGTGCTGCTCATTCCCACGAGCAGAAGATCCCTCTAATCTTGTGCAGGTAGGAGACCATGTCTTTGATGCCTATGATACCTATGAGGCATCGGGTGGGGCAGAGCGTTGAGCCTAACCTGACTTGGGGATCGAGAACGAGTTGGCCGGATTCCGTTGCTACCTTCAGACTTCGTATTTTCTTTATTTAACTGTATTTCATACTACGCTTTATGTTTTGTGATTTGCGTTTTTAGTTGTAATCTTAAACCGTACTCTAAGTTGTATTCCTAAACGATATCCTAACTGATGTTGACTCGTGTTTTCGTGAATGACCTATGTTAACTACGTACTTATGTTTTGACGATGGTTTAGCTTAGCCTTAGCACTTAGTATCGGAGCAGTAGGAGTGAACCGGTTTGGTACTAAGTGTGGCGGTAATACCCCCGAGTTTACGGTTTTAATTCTTTCGCTTCCGCTAAACCTTTGATTTAAACGAAATTTTTTAGTAGTAAATTTGGGGGTGTTACATAAGGTGTTCAAGAGGATTCATATGATCGATGCCAAGTCAGTGAGCACTCTGTTAGCTACTCACTTTATATTTTCAGCTTTAGACGACCTCATATCTAAAGAATAAAATGAATACATGGCTATTATTCCCCATTCTAATGTTGTAGTTGAATCATGTATGTGATGGAGTGTACCCAACTTGATATCGCTCAATTTTTTGGTGTTGCGAGTCAATATATGGCAAATTGCTCAATGGTGTGCAGTGAAGTGAATCCTAAGATACTTAAAGGGTATGCCATTGACTTGTTTAGAGTATGGAAAATCGGTTGATCAGCTGGTTAAGTTCATGGAATATACTTATGGTGGAGATATAGATAATAGGAGGTTCACCGGTGGAAATGTTTTTTTTTTATCTAGGTGGTTCAGCTATTAGCTAGAGGTCTTCTTTGCAGGAGATGATGGCCTCATCCAGTACTGAAGTAGAGTATATGGCTATGATAGAGGATTTTCATGAATCGTTGTAGCTTGTTGGTTTAGTATGTGATATGTGGTTTGTTCATGGTGTTATAGTGTGATAACTAGAGTTCTATCTGTTTAGTGAAGAATTAGAAATATTCCCATTATCAAATGAAGCACATCAACATCAAGTATCACTTTATCCAATGTATTGTTATTGGTAGCAAAGTTGTGTTGGAGAAAGTAGATAATTTAGATAATCTAGCTTATATGCTAATGAAGCCACTAAGTGTAATTAAGTTTGAGTGTTTTTCAAACTTGATTAGTATACATAGGTCATGAGGCCCTTTGTAAAACCTAAAAGACCTAAAATCTTATTATGTTGTGTATCAAATACTCATTCAAAGCCCACAATTTTCCACCTTTATGCATTGTTTGTGATACGTGAAATGGAAAGACCTCCAGAAAAAAAAAATAACACAAAGGGGTATATGTTTGCTAAACACATTGTGTGTTTTAGGTCTTATATAAAACACATTTTTTCCCTCTAGGGTTTTATCTGATATAAAATAGTTGTGATAAAAAAACGCTACTTGTTAAGTTGAATGTGTGAACCTTCTTCTCCTCTATTGTATTTTCTTTGTTTTAGATAAATTCTTATTGTGTGATATGTTGAGTGATTTTTGTAATCCACTTGTAATTACACAATTGCACAAATAAATATCTCTAATGTTTCCATTATTGCTCTTTCTTGTGATTAAATTATAAATTGGTTCAATTATATTGTTAGTTTTGATAATTGTTCAGATCCAATCTTATTAGATTGTCATCAGCATTATTTCACAACAACTATCACCTGCATGATCGTGTACTATACCAGTCGACTGCATAGTGACTAGGTGTGGCTCTTTTTCTATATATGAGCATCCCATGTGGCAGTGTACTACACCAATTGATAGTGTAGTGTTGTTTCTTCTTCTTCTTTACTTTTTAGTTTGATTCCTTCGTTGATTCTTTGGGTTCCTTCTTCTATGGGAAGTTGGTTCTTCACTTCATTGCCTTCCTTCAGTCATCCTTGCTCTATGTGTGTGCTCCATTTTATTTTATTTTCCATTCTTCAAACAAATTAATACAAATGAATATAAAAAAACAGTAACATGAACTAGATAGCTAATCCATATAAAAGATCAATAAATAAAATTAGATGCTGATTAAAATTAGAAGCAAATAGGGATGAGAATATATAGAAAATATTTGGTTCATCAACTTCCCCATTCTCACCCTTTTCTTGTCCTCAAGAAAACATAAAAGCGGGAAAAAGAAAGGATAATAAGAATGTCAATAAAGGGGCATGTGTGTAAATGCCTCAAGTGATAAAAGCAAACTATGCATGCAAGATACACATTTACAATACCTAGATAAATTAGGAGCACTAATATTAAAAAAAACAAAAATAAAGTTATAAAAAAATCCTCAATGTTAAATCCCCATTCATAATTATGGTGGCACTCTAAAATAGTTTAGAATCATGTAGATGTATATTTACAGGATAGAGGAAAAAAAGAGAAGGAAACTTCCTCTCTATAGGGAAAAGCAACTCTTAGCTCTCATGTATTTCAAGGGTGGATCTATTTTTCTCAAAATTTCCATATTGATAATGGTCAACCATATGCTTGCACTTATTCTCAATTGCAACTACACAAAAGACATTTTGCAAAAGAAAAACCATGAGGCCTTATTAAGTTTGTAGTGGGGTTGGGGTCAAAGGTAGGATAGTGTTCAAATTGTAGCTAATAAGGCCAAACTCTAGTAGAACAACAACTACAACAGTATACATTAAGAAATTTATATACATAATGCATAAAAACACTCCAAAACAACATCCGAGAGTTTTTGGCAACAATCCTTGTTTACCTGTCAAAAGCAAAGTGTTTTACCATCCATATTACAACTCCATTAGTTTTTTTTGTTAAGAAGAGTACATTTTCATTAATTTTCACAAGAACAACTCTGCCAAATGCTTCATCATCAAACCCCCAAGCTCATTTTTAATACACATACATCAAATATGTGCAAGAGTTATCACTCCTTAATTTTAGGCAAGGGTAAGGAAATAACTCATGATCAAAGGTTACCATAGTATGTTTTCAATCAAAAAGAACAAGTCTCAATCTCAAAAGAGGTAAACTAGAGGAAACAAATATCATTTGGTAGGTAATTTGGCTAATGTAGATTTGAAAATAAAAACATGTGTCTCAATCATTTTAACCCATGAATAAGTAAAATGTATCCTTGAAGAGAAATTATGCAAGGTTTAGTTTCAAAGATTGGATAAAAACACACATAGTTAGAAGACATAGTCTAAGAGTCTGGTTTCACCTATTTCAATGTTATTTACTCTTTTATATATATATCTCAATATAGGTTAGAAAATCAATAAAAATAAACCACTAGAATGCCATAATAATAAATTCTTGGAGATGAAAAATAATCTGGAAGGTTTTTTCTTCCATTATAATTTCTTTTAGCCTATCAAGTCTCATTAAACATATAATCAAGTTATGTAAGAAAGTTCTATCATGTTTTTCATCATCACCTATTATTTCCCAAAACCTTTTTTCCTTCAAAACATATTACAAACCAAAACTAAAGAAACACACTAAACAAGACAAAACTAAAGCATGCTAAAATAAAAAAAGAATATGAGAAGAAAATAAAGAATGCACACAATACAAAAAGAAAAGAAAAAAATACAAAAATAGAATAAATGCACACAAAAGTGACAAACACCCCCTTGCTTAGTGAACACATATTCCATAATGTGATAAAAAAAAGGGGGGGTTAGGATAAGAGGGTTATTACTATGGTGTGTGTTGGTTAGTGTACTAAAGGAGGTTGTGTGGTTGTTGCCAGTTTTGGAGTGTGGTGACACTTCGGTCATTGCTGCAGAGGATTTCTAGTACCTTTCCACCTATTTTCTCTTCTATATTCCCCTACACATCAATGCACAAAAATGACCGAAAAATGATGATGGATTGGGAAGAGTAAGACTAACCATCTTTTCAATTAGATAATCTTTGGTTTAATGTTTTAACCTCTACCCATTGACTTTAAATGTTCTTGTGGACTCACTCCACACATTAAAACCCCAAATGGATATACCTTGCACACTTGAAATGGTCCCAGCCTTCTAAACCAAAGTTTTCTGGGAAAGAGCTTGAGTCAAGGGTTGAATAAAAGCACTAGGTCCCCTTCCTTAAATTATTTATAGAGAATATGTTCATCATACTAACTCTTCATTCTTTCCTTATAAATCTTGGCATGTTCATACACATCTAACCTTATTTCATCATGTTCATTTAGTTAAATATTTCATCACTCTTCTACTTCCTTCAAATCAAGAAAGATGTTCTTAATTACCTAATGAATATTATGATCTACTTCCACTAACAAATGGTATGCTTTCCCATATACCAACCTAAACATTGGCATGCCAATAGGATTTTTATATATTATTTGGTAAGTCTAAATCATTTAGTTTCATAGACTAATCTCTTCTTGATTGAGATATCAATTTCTCCAACATACCATTTATTTCCTAGTTAGTGATTTCCACTTGGCCACTTGCTTGAAAGTGATATAGAGCAACCATTTTGTGAGTTATACTATATTTCTTCAGAAGTGTGCTTAGAACCACTCTCAAAATATGAAATATAGGGAAGAATTTTTTTTAAAAAAAAAACAAACTAACCACTACCTTCATGTCATTTTTTATATATTATAGTGCTTTAACCCATTTTGATACATAATCTACTATTGCCAAAATATGCGTGTCAGTGCATCATGATGGAAACAACCACATGTAGTCATTCCCTCAAATCTTAAGGATTTTAAATGTAAAAATGCTATTTAGTGGCATATCATTCCTTTTTGAGATATCTCCTATTCTTTGAAACCATCTGCATTCAATCACAAAATTCCTTAAATCCTTAAAGAGTGGCCAATAGAATCAAGATTCTAACACCTTAGTAATTTTTGGGCATACTTACATGAACCTATATGGTGAAGAGTGGCAATAGGAGATGACAACTTGTACTTCTTCTTTAAGTAAGAACATTTAAAATTTTTCACCTACACACTGCTTGTAGAGATAAGGGTCTAACTGGTATTAGTAGCTGATATACCAAAGGACTTTCTTGCACTATTGATCATATATAGTCGAAACAAACCACATACAAACCAGGGGGCTTGAAGACTTACAACAGCAAAAATATTGTCACCTTGAAATAAATCATCAAATGGCTCTTCATCACATTTATCTTTTTCCATCTCTTATCTAAGCTTAGAGAGGTGATCCGCTACAACATTTTGAATATCTCTTTTATCCTTTATCTGCAAATCAAGATCTTATGACAAGAGGATCTACCAAAATAAACTTACTTTTACAACCTTTTTGAATAAGCGTACTTGAGGGTTATGTCATCTGTAAAACCTAGAACCTTTCACAAAATAAGGTAAGACCAAAACTCATCTAAGGCAAAAACAATAGCAAGAAGCTCCTTCTTAGTTGTGGCATAATTCATTTGAGCATCATCTACAAAATACCCTAAAACCCTAATTTAGGAAATTATGGCAAAATAAGGATTTGTTAGGAAAATTAATTAAATAAATTATTGTATTAAAAAATAATAGGAATTAATTGAGGTAAAACTAATAGAAAAATAATAAATAATTTAATTAGGAAAAATTAGGGTGTTTTGCTAATTAAAATGGAATTAAAGAAAAATCTTTCAAAAATCCTAAATTAATCTAAAAATGGAATTTATTTAGTATTTTATTAAACTATTATTATTTTAAGTATTCAAAAATACCAAAATGTTCTAAATACCCCCACCCATCTATTTTTTCTTTTTCCTTTTTTTTCTTTTTTTCCCTTATTTTCCTTTTTTCTTTCCTTCCTCTCCTTTCTCCTTTTCTTTTTTTCATTCCTCCTTGATCTAGGTCAGCCCTCCCCTCGTGGCCTAGACTTCCTCCTCCCCCGGGCACCCCAAGGCTCATCGTCTCTTTTTCTTTTTTCCTCGCCAATTGCTCAGTCTAGCTCCCTCCTTTTTCTTTCTTTCTTTTCCCCTAGACCGACCAGCCCACCCCCATTCTTCTTTCTTCTTCCCTCGACCCTCCCTCTTCCCCAACCCTTCAACTTCCCCTCTTCCTCGTGTAGACACGCGACCTCTGCAACACCGTAAGCTGGCCTTCCACCTCCCCTCTCTTCCTCGTCGATCCCTCTCCCTTCTCCACCTAATCACTCTCTCTCTCTCTTCACACGTGCCCCTCTCCCCCTTCCTTTCTCCTTCCCCGAGCTGTCAGACTTGCAACTTTACAGGCCTATACTAGCCATGCACCACCGTTCGGCAACCTACCATGCATGCAATCATCTTTCCCTCTTCCCCCTATGTTGTTTCCCCCTTTAGTGGCCTATAAATACCCTTTAACCACCCCCATTTTATCTTTCTTCTCTGCCCAAAAATTTTCTCCCTTTGTGCATCGCTACTTGTTCAACCATCTACCCCGTCACCGCTGCCCAGCATTACCGCCTAAATAACCTCCCAAAACACTCCCTACACCACCCTCCACTAAACTACACCACTCATCACCCTCAATTCTCCCCACACAAGCCACCTTGGTTGTGCAAAGTTGGCTATTCGACCAACCTCATCTCATCCACCATCACTCTTCGTGTCGTCATATGCTGCCATTCCCACCGCAACCACCACTCCCTCTATCCTCCCAAAACCACCAACAAAACCTCTTCTACCTCCCCCCTACCTTCCTTTTTTACTACCTCTATCTCCTTCTCCCTTCCTCTCCACCACCTTCGACCACCACATCACTACCCCTTTTGCTACGCCACCACCACCATTCCAACCCTCTCAACCTAAGGCATCCTTCGCCACCTCCTGGTCACCACCAACCCTAGGTGGTACCCTAACCCTTAAAACCCTATTTATACTAATATTATCTCTTTTACTTATATTAATGATGATGATGTTGTTGTTGTTGTTGCTACTACTGTTGTTGTTATTATTATTATTATTATTATTATTATTATTATTATTATTATTATTATTATTATTATTATTATTACTCTTATCATTATTATTAAATATAACTTCGGAATATTAATATTATTATTATAAAGGGGTCAAAACCTTATTTTATTTATTATTACAATTATCATTATTTTTATTATCATTAATATCATTATTATTTTTATCATCATCATCATCATTATTATTATCATTATTATTATTATTATTATTATTATTATTATTATTATTATTAAAGCTAATTTGGCATATTATTACTATTATTATTATTATTATTATTATTATTATTATTATTATTATAAATATAAATATTCAAACTCCTATAGTATCATTATTTTGATTATTATTATTATTAGTATTATCCTTAACAATATTACCATTATTTTTATTATTACTATTTTTATTTTTATTTTTATTACTATCATAATTATTAATCTTGACCTTATTATCACTAAGGTTGCTATTATTATGATAATTAGGATCCCTTTCAAGTATTATTCTTAAAATTAGAACTATTGTTATTATTGTTGTTGTTGTTGTCGTCGTCGTCGTTGTTGTTGTTGCTACAACTATTATTATTACTATTATTGGTAATATTAAATATATTATCTTTAAATATGGCTATAAATATCTTAACATGAACCTATGTACCACCTAAGACCTATTTTGACTAGTAATAACATAGTTAGCTACCTTAAGAATAAAAAACCCTATTTTTATTTGTAAAGATAATATTAATAATAGTAACCCTAATATTAGGGTAAGGTAGGAAATAATAATAATTTTGGTAGTAGAGAAGCTAACCCTTATTTTTTTCCTCTTATAGTTGAATCCAGTCAAAACCCTAAGGAGGCGTAGGAGCGTGCTCCAAAACCGGTGTCATATTAGGTAAGGATGTAGCTAAGTCCCTCTATGTATGTGTTATATGCCTTTTATGCTATGTGATATATTATGTTATGTATCTTATTATAACTGTTTTACTTGTAGCACAACTTGGAGTTGAGGTATGCTTATGTGGTTTCCTTATGGCATGTGTGTGTATATATATACATTGTGCTTATGATTTTATACGATATGACCCTCTAGGACATGCATGCTAGGATGTTTAATATATTGATGTGGGGTGAAAGGATGAAAAGGGAAAAAAAGGAAGTGAGTTGACAAAAGGGATATGGGATTGACCTAATTATCTCATGATCCATGAGGGGGAAACTAAAAGGGGAATTATGAACAAAACAAAAGAGTGGGGTGAACCTTTCTGGGATGGATGGAGTTTGTATATGGATCTCTAGGGTTTGCATAGGATGGAAGGAGGTCGCATGGAAATTTTTAAGGTTTACATTGGGTGGATGGAGTCTGCATGGGGATGATCGTTACGTGTGAAAAGTTGTCTTGGGGTGTAAGTAAGGTAAGGGAAGATTTTTTGGGGTGATTAGAGACCTTGGGTGAAAAATAATACATGGCTGGGTATAAGGGTGCATAGGAAACCTAGCTATGGTTTGGCAGAAAACCCCTAATTTGGGGTTGTTGTGAAAGTAAAAATAATTGAGGGTGAGGGAAGTATGGGATGAGAGTGGAAGAATATTAAGTGTGGGATGAGTATGGGTATCATGGGAGAGCAAGGATGGAAGGTGAGAAATGGAGGGGTGACATGTGGGAAAGAAGAGTGCTAGGGTTTGGAGTGGCCAACTAGGGTTTCGTGGTCACATGTATATTTAGAGGAGTAAAGTGAAATGATGGGGATTGAATCTAAGTGAAGTGATGTGGGGGTGGTAAAGCAGCCTTAGTTGTAAGAGGTAGAGAAGAATGGGCCACATAGGCCTAAATTAGGGTTTCATGGGAAAACCATAGAGGGAGATAGTGAGCAGAATAGGATGGCATAAGGTAGTGGGCCTTGACCCACACACTTAGGAGTTGGGCCTCCAGTGTGAGTAAGTGGAAGAAGAAAAGAATAATGGGGAGTGTTAGGAGGTGTAGAAGTCTCAAGGTATAGGATGGGCCCTCTTAGGAGGATAAGAGTAGATGGATTGTGACATGCATGTCTAGGGTGAAAACTTGCTGAATAAGACATAGTAAGAGACTAATCATTTAAAGTGGAAGATTATTGATCCGAGTCTAGACCTATCTATAGGCATAATAGTGGCTAAGAGCTGGAGTGCCCTAGAGACTGATCCACTGGCATATAATAGTGGTTAGGTGAGTTCTTCCATGTGCGTTTCTGATCCACCGGCTATAATAGTAGAGGGTCCTAAGCTCAATAAACTAAACTCTAAGTCATGATAAGACATGTAAAAGATACTAAGTACTTAAAGTGGAATACCATAAGTTGGGGCTAGACTGATCCACTGGCATAATGGTGGTCAGAAGCGTCTTGCCTTGGAGACCGATCCACCGGCATATAATAGTGGTCAGGTGTGTTCTACCCTGTTCTTTTTTTATCCACCAGCTATAATAGTGGAGTTTCCGTACTCATAGAGAATTATAATACGTATGGTGTGAAAAAAGTATTGAACAGAGATTTAAAGAATATGATGATCTAGAATATAGCTTGGCCTTTATTATTTGAATTGTTATATGTTATTTATATGATCACGCTTGTGTTATATGTTTTTGTATGCTTGGCCTTAGATGCATGGTTACCTTACTCAGTACGTAGTGTACTAACCATCCATTTTATGGGTGCTACCCATTCCCACGAGTAGAGGGCTCTTCTGAGTTTGTGCAGGTAGGTCATACTGTTTTTGATGCCTTTGATACCTATGAGGCATCATACGGGGCTGAGAATTGAGCTGGACTTGGCCTAGGGACCAAGAGAGATGTGGCTGGATTTCCCTTTTAATGTTCCTTTATCTTGTATCATTTTATTCAAACTTGTTTTATCGTACTATAACTTTTATCCTTTTTGGGAATTTTAATTATGCACTCTTAGATTGTAAACTCTTTACACATACTCTAATTTTTATATTATGAACATTTTAGTGCTTTTATGAATTCTTAATTTAAGTTTGACTAATGATGGATTGTAATTTTTCTTTAGCCTTGTAGATAGTACGAGACTGGCCTAGTGTCGGGCTTGTACTAATTATGATGGTATTATCCCTAAAATTTATAAGTTTTATTTTACTTGTTTCTGTTGAATTTTTTAGTAAAATGAAATTTTTCAGTAGTGAATTTTAGGGGTGTTACAATCCACTATTCTACTATCACGGTATATGGTGTATACTGTCCCTTCGTTCCTTTTCCTAAGTATAACCCTAATATTATAGCCACTTACATCACACATTACCTCGAATGGAAGGTTCCAATCAAGTGATCTCATTATTAAAGCAATTTTCAAAGCTTCCTTCAACTGTTGAAAAGCATCTAGATAAGACTGATCAAATGTTGAAGTAACATCTTAAACAAGTAAATGGCTTAATGGTTTAGCAATTTTAGAAAAGTCTTTAATGAAAGGACTATAGAATCCACCATTACCTAAGAAATTCCTTACTCCCTTAAAATTAATCGAGGGTGAAATTTTAGTAATGATATAAAATTTTCTCTGTCAACCTGAATCCCTTGATTAAAGACTAATTAACCCAAAATAATCTCCTCTTGTACAATAAAATTACACTTCTCCCAATTGAGTACAAGGTTCACTTATTTACATATTTTTGAAACCTTAGAGAAGTTATGTAATCAATTATCAAAAGAAGTCCCATAGATAGAAAGTCATCCATAAACACCTACCTTATAGTCTCAATAAAATCTAAACATATGGTCATCATGCATCACTAAAAGGTGTTTGGAGCATTACACAAGCTAAATGGCATCCTCTAATAAGCAAAGGTATTGTATGGAAATTTGACTATTGTTTTCTCTTGATGACTTGGGTGAATTAGGACTTAACAGAATATTGAATATCCATCTAGATAACTAAAGTAAGAATTCCTAGTCAATCTCTCCAACATTTGGTCAATAAAGGAAAGGGATCCTTGCAGATGGATCTATTAAGTTTTCTATAATCAATACACATATGCCACCCAGTGACCTATATAGTAGGGATTAGTTTATTATTTTCATTTTTACAACAGGCATGCCTCCCTTATTAGGTACTACTTATATCGGACTCACCCATATACTATATTAGATAGGATATATGATAATTGCATGAAGTAGTTTTAACACCTTCTTCTTTCAACCTCTTTTATAATCAAGTTTAACCTCCTCTAGAGTTAAATGGAGGATTTGTGTCATTCTTCCAATAGTATTTGATGCATGCAAATGGAAGGGTTAATTCCTTTGATTTTATTAATGGAATAACATATATCATCCTTAAGCAACCTAGGATCATCAAGCAATGTTTCAAATTCCTTTTTACTCAAGTTAGCTTTCACAATAATAGAATATTCACCATTTGAGTCCAAAAACTCAGACCTAATCAAGGAAGGGAGTGGTTTTAATTCTACCTAATATGCATATTTCTTTCATAAATTGGGTCATTTGTCTCCTTGTAAACTTCACCACTCAAGGTTCCTTAGTATAAGTAGGTATTTCATCCTATATGGTATCATATGCAACTACCTTTTTCTTATCCTCATGCGCTCCATTTCTCACTAGACACTTCTCAAGTCAATCACTTGAGATATATATCTAGTAAATTCCCCTCTAACCACCATATCAATCGTGTCAATGTTGCGGTAATTATCATCAATTAAAGAGAGTTTAATAGCAGAAGATAAGTGAAAGTCCACCTTATCATCCCCTACGTTGAGATAGAGCATTCCATTTTCCACATGAATTACCACTCTAGTGTTAGTTAGGAAAGTTCTACATACTATAATGGAGACTTGAGAATCCTCCTCAATTTCAAGAATTAATAAATCAAATAGACACATAGAACTATACAACTTGGGTAGGTACATCCTCTAATATACCTACTAATTGGCAACTCTATTTAGAGAATAGGCTCTATTACCAATAATTCTAAATCCATTATTTCATATATCTAACATAAGTAATTAGAAAATTTATGGTTATGAAATATGGAAATACATTCAAGGATTAACGAAATATAATCTCTAAATTAGTGGCAATAAAGCCTAGGATTGAACTTCAGTCTCAACTATGGCATGCAACATTGAATTGATACAATATCAGACAGACAAGTGAATCAACTATGAATGATTGGTCATATGTAACACATTTGCCTCTTTCAAGGTCTAAATATGTATTCAATCAAACCTAATAACTACTCTTATTACTAGTAAATAAAATTAAACGTGATATAGGTTTTTCCCCCACTAAGGTTGTTAGACCCTTAAATACCAGCTCAAAGGATGAGAATTAGCCCCAAAAAGATTCCAGGCACACTTTAGTCCATCATAGTCTTGAAGTGATCTTAGGATCCTAGCCCATGTAGTTTCCTTTCTTGGTCAATTTTCTATATTGGACAAGAGTAAGTCTATATCCTCAATCATAGAGTATTTTTCTCATTCCCTCCTCCCTCATTTCACTCATATATATAGGGGTATTGTATTTATTTTGGGTATGAGAAATCATAATACAATATTCTTACTTTTTATCTCTCCTCTCCATTTTACCCTCGGTATTCCTTTAACATTAATTATTATCTTTAATTCCTAAGAACCCCTCATTTCACAAAATATACATAAAAACAGGTTGTTATCCATGTGTAACTCTTACAAAAAGCTATCACTTGTGCTCGTCCTGGAGAAGAACATCTAATCACTATCACTCAAATTCAAGGTGCTAACACTTAGCTTTGAATATCTAGTTAATAAATATACTCGAACATGTTGACTCCTATTCCACACACCCTCGGGTAGTTACCTCATTTTATAGGTTACCATTGTCACATTATACCTCAACAACCTAACCCTCAAAAAATTTGGTGGAGGATATTGATCTCATAGAAAGAGAGCCAAGAAATATACTCTAAAGCACCATCTTCCAAGAAAAATAGGCACACTACATGGAAGATAGCTAAATTAAAAGAACTAAAAGTAAAATATTATACAAGTCCCTCAATCCTTAAAGATGGAGTAGACAAGAAAGATGTCTAAGTCAGAGGCTAATAGAAATAGGGATGAGATAGACCAACACAAAAATGAAAGGCTAGATGTCTAATAGTATAGAAAACACAATATGGTCGATGGATTAGTATAAATGAAGAGGATACTATCAACAAAATGATAGAAAAAAAGAGTGCAAGAGACACTAGAAGCTATGAAAGAGAAAAATGATTCAACTAGCAAAAACCTTTTATAAAAGAAATTTTCAAAACAATAGCACAAAAAATTAAGAATCCTAACTATCATTTGATATCTCCACATATATAAAGGACTTGAATGTATTTTGGAAGTCTATGTTGTTAGCTAGGAACAAAAAGAGATGTTATGTAAATAGATTCTAGGTTCTTTAAAAGGGAAACATTGAGATGGCTTAAGAAACTAAAACCTAAATCAATAGAATCTTTCTCAAAACTTGCGATGGATTTTAGTGGGAAATTTGGTGCATGCCTATACTCTAAAAAAATATTCTAATTCATTAATAGGATTTTCCCACAGATGTTTTAGTCATTTTTTAATAGATTTGATAAAGATGTCTCATAAATACATGAGTTGGACAATGGTATTATCAAATATTCCCTCCTTAGAGGGTTGATTGATGAAGATCTAGTAGACAATTTATATTTGGCCAAGCATAAACCATACATTTGTCCTAGAAAAAGATGTATATGAGTAAGGCTATGTGGTTAACAGCTAAAAGAGTGGATACACCTTCAATGATGAGATAAAAAAAACACATAAGGAGATTTATAGGTAAGAAAGAGATCAAGAGGGGCTTAGTCCAACAACACAACCAATTGCCCAACGGGATCTGATTGGTAGATTTAACAAATACACTACACTAGTGGATATTATATCACATATATTTAATGTTGAAAATGGATGACAAATGATTCTAAAGACCTTTAACTCACAAACCACCATGAATCAAAAAAACCTTGACAGGTGGTGTACCTATCACGAGGATTTTAGACATACTACAAATGAGTATCTAGCATTAAAAGATTTTATAAAAGAACAAGTGCACAAACATCATTTGAAACATTATACCCGAACACCCTTATCTAGAACATAAATGGGTTTTGATCAAATGTTTCCTCTAATTCCTTATTGTAAGGAACTACAAAATATTATTCATACAATTGTTAGAGAAGATTCCTTTGTTGAAGCAAGTAGTTTTACCTTCAAGTCATACATTATAAGAGTTAACTTCCAAGAAATAAATAAGAGGGAAATAGTGGGTGGAATGGAATTCAATTTCATAGTCAAAGATAATGGGTAAAGTATGGTGGAACATCCTAATGACCCTTTGGTTATTGAAGCAAAGATCACAAATTGCGTGATGAAAAGGTTCCTTGTAGAAACAAACAGTTCTATTGATGTTGTCTTTGAGGAAGCTTATAAGAAACTAGAACTAATAAAAGAATGCTTAATAGATAATTCTTAATCGTTATTTGGATTCACTTATATTATTATGAAGTAAAAGGAAAGGGTAGTTCTTGATTTGACAATTGGTCAAGTGAGGACTTTAAGGAGCATTAAAACAAACTTTCTAGTAGTTGCTTTTTCATTGACATATAACATAATATTAAAACAACCATCCATTAATAAACTCCAATCAATCATTTTTATAGTTGGGTTATTAATGAGATTCCTAATTAATGGGAGATAGGGAGAAGTCTAGGGTGACACAAGAGTGACACAAAATTTTAATGTAATAGAAGTAAGGGTAACCACAAGATGACTTGATATTAATAAACCATGAGAGAGTTTCATATTAGAAGATGTAAATGCTAGTGGAGAAGGAACTTTAGCTACTATAGAAATAGAAGATAAATAATTGGGATTTGTAGAGTATATGGTAATGATAAACAACAATATTAGTGAGACTGAGAAAGAGGAGCTACTAGCTTTTCTCACAAGAAATAAAGATTCCTTTACTTTGAATATATTTAACCTAGAAGAAATTCCTCCAAACATAATTGAACAACAATTAGATGTAATGAAGGAATATAATTTGATTAAACAAAAGAAATGGGTCATCAAAGATAAAGTATAAGGCCATTTGAAAGGAGGTGGAGATATTGCTCAACTTAAGATTTATCAAAGATGTGAAATATGTTGAATGGATAGCTAATCCGGTTATGGTAAAGAAGTATATGGTAAATGGGCAATGTGTGTCGACTTTATTGACCTTAATAAGGCATGTTCTAAGGATGGTTATATGCTCCCTCAAATGGATTGATTGATTGACTCCACATTCAAGTAAGACATGTTAAGTTTTATGAACACATTTTTGGGATACCATAAGATAAAACTAGGTAAAGCTGATCATCACAAAACCATTTTCATCATGAGTGATTGGATTTATTGATATAGAGTAATGTCGTTTGACCTTAATAATGTTGGAGGCAACTTTCCAAAGGTTGGTGAACATAATATTTCATGGACACATTAAGGAAACTATATAGGCTTATATGGATGATATGATAGTATAAACTAAGAAAAAAAGCCCACATATAAGAGTTGCAGACTATTTTTAATACTTTGAGAAATAATAAAATGAAATGAAATCCCATAAAATGTGTATCTGGACTCGACAGTGGCAAATTTCAAGGATTTATGGTTTCAAATAGGGGCAAAGATGAAAATCCTAAAAAAATAAGGTAGTTTTGAATATGCAACCCCTAATGGGAAAGAAAGACATTTAATGGCAAAAAGGGAAAATGATCGTGTTACATAAAATCTTGTTGAAGGGTGTTGATAAGATTTTTCCTTTCTTTCAGCTCCTAAGGATAAAAGATAACTTCTAATGGATTGAAGATTACCAAAAAAAATTATGACTTAAAATCCCACTTATCTAGGTTACCAACCCTAACTTGTGATACCCTATCTTAAAATCCTTCAAAATATATTTAAAATTATTTTGATATAAAATACATTTATTTTGGTTATGAAAAGTGCTTCAAATTATAATAAACATATGAATTTCACATTTACCAATTGACTTATTACCATAAACAATCGAACAATATGCTTAGAAATTAGCACTTTTATTCCCTAATAAACTAGATGACTAGTTTGCCTAAACCAATCAACTAGTTATCCTACAAGTTTATATCAATTTTTTTTTGGTTTCAATCATTTTCCGTTATTTATGAAAACTTCTAATTAGAATATATTTCTACTAATAAGAATATTTTGGTGCTTTGATATTACTTTTATATTATTTAGATCATTCTATAATTTCTATTTAACTAAGAGTTTCCTAAGAGCACTTTTAATGCATTCCTCACCTTCTATCACTTCTCCTCGCTTTCCTCTCTCCTCTAGTAGCCATGGTTGCATTCAAGTCAAGATGCACCCTTCCTTATAACTTACCTACTCCCTAAAATCCTTCTTATTTCACTTTATCTCCCTCACTTTCATCATGCACCCTCTTACACTTTGGTCCCACAACATAAGTCGACTATCTTTTCTCTCCTTCCTTTAAATTTTTAGCACAAGGAAGGTTGAGGGAACTCTCTTTTTATTCAATTATACCTTAGCTTTCAACATTTACCTTGTTCTCTATTCCCTTAGATCAAAAGTAAGTGTTGGAATTCCCTCACTTGTTCTCCTTTTTTTCTCTTCTACTAGAAAAAAAAACAATGATTACCTCTTGATTCTTCCTTGGTCAAATCCTTGTATCCTCTTTATTCTTGTAATATTATCCTTAGCTTTTTCTTGTGTCCTCTTTTAAGCAAGGAAGGATTAAGGTTTTTAGAAAGGTTAACAATCTTAATTTTATCTCTTTAATGTTATTTCTGAAAGAAAGGGTGAGATATGCTTATATTCTCCTTCTTCTTTTGATTTTTGATTTTAATAGAGTTTAAAAAAGGATTTTTAATTATTTTGAATTTTGATTCTCTTAGGAAATAAAGTTCTTGGTATAAATCCATCAAGTTAGAAGTATTATTATGTGAGAGAAAATGCTTAGAGGTATGGCATCCTTATCTCTAATGTGGCCAACAAGCTATGTTGTTTATTATGGTTTCATAGTTGTGGTATGTAATATGATGTTGAGTTCTTAGATTCAATCATGACAGAATGTTTTGATTTCTAAATTTTTCGAGCATATTTTAAGCATTTTAATATCATATATGAGTTTGGGAAAATTTAAGCATGACCTTGTTGAGTGTCAATTCTACCATGTGCACAGAATGCATGGAGTATGTCTTTATATTTGTTCCATGACATGAAAGCATGATAGGATGAATTTAGAGAATTTTGGTAGATTTATGCTCAGTTTGGTTCATGGATCTAACTATTTATTCACCTAGACCAGTTGACCGATTGTTATAATCTATTAGCTAGTTGTGTGAATAGTTGTAACGGTTGGTAGCCACGATCAATTATTTACTTAAATAGTCGATGGGTTTGATGAACCAGTTGACTAGCCTCTATGAGTAGTCGATCAAACCCATCGTCTATTTATTTTATGATAAGATTTATTTGAACTCTACTCAAACACATTGACCAATTTTCCCAAACCGATCGACTTATTTCTATGAACAGTCAATTGGTTAGGTCAACTAATAGATTAGTTTCATGTGTATTCATTTTATCTCAAGTCTGATGTGACTAGACCGGTCAACTAGTCCTAGTGAATGACATGTGGCATTGGAAAAGGAGTTGGTGGCAGTGGCTATGGAGACTCATTACACTAAAGCTACCACTCCATGTTGGCCCCAGTGATCTCCATGAAACGTTCAAGTTGTTGATTCGCTACCGTCGGAATCCTAAAATACTAAAATATGTTAGAAAAGGTTTGGCTATTGGATACACAATTAGTTCACATGGAGATATCACATTACACATGAGGCCAGAACTTAGCTTAACTAATAAATTTAAGTCCAAATCCTAACCTAAACCATTACTCACTCACAAACTACACCAAATTCTACAAGCTCATACAAGGCCAAAGAAATTTGTTTTCACAAAGCAACATTAGGATTTAAAACTATAAACTCTGATACCAACTTGTAACACTATCAAATTTTAGACCAAAAAATTTTATTTTTGAAGACAATGTAAGAGTCTTTTAAAACAAAACTAGAGATTTTTATATTCATAAAAGAGGTGTGATCATCACCTAATCCATGGTGTAAGGCAAACTGGAAAAAGGAACAAAGGAATGCATGCCCTAATAGTACAATAGTAATGATAAGAATGATGAGAATAATAATAAACATGGAAGAGAGATTACAAAATTTGAATAGAGAAACTAAAACCAAGAGTTTAAATAACCAAAAAAAAACTAAAAGCATCCCAACATAGTGGATAAAACACATCTAAGTCGACTAGCTTAATTCTTACCTAAACAAAATATAACTCTTAATCCCAAGAAATGGTCAAGGAATGGCCTACAATATCATCCTCACCATACTTTAGCTAAGAATCATAATCCTGCAAATCATCCTCTACTCATCGGACTAAAATTTGGATCATCATATTGACCACACAAACGTAGTATCAATACGGTGAATACTAGTAAAACAAACTATATAAAACATGGTAAGTGCTCATGTAGCACATTGAGGTCACATTATAACATGTTATAACACATACTCAGATAAAATAACTTCTAGGCTCATGAATGTAATATGATATAGCATCCTCACATAAGAATCATGGAAGAAGTAATAATACATTAGATTCACACAATGGGAACCATGTTACAAATCTTCCTTTAGTGACCACATACTTTCCAAATATTAAGATAGTCCATTTGACCATACCTAATTCTCCACCATAAACCAAATTCATGGTAGCATACACACACGATGGGATACCACACCATCACATGCGGTTAATATATATTGAAGGAAATTTTCCCCAAGGATACCAGGCCCATCACACATCTAATGAGCCAGTCATGAGAGCTAACACAGATTAGGATACTACACCCACTCTATGTCATAAGAGTACATCAATTGGGCTTATATTGGAATACATCACCCACTACACCTTGAATATATCCGCCTTAAGGGCTACATAAGTTAGGATACTACACCCACCTAAGAAATGGATAATATAAGGTGATAAGGGGCTTGTATTAGGATACCTCACCCACTGAGTTAGAACTGAAGGCATGCTGACCTTCCAAGTATAATCCTACCCTTAAATATATGTGCATACCCTTTACTTCCCACAACTCAGTAGAGAAAGAAATAGGAATAGATTGAAAAGATAAAAACATAGGGTGAACCATCAACTAACTCTAAACTGGCTACCCCAAGAGCCAAAGACAAGGGACCAAACATAACACAAGAATATATAAATTCTAAGTGATACCACAAATCATAATTAATTCCATTAATAACCACCTAGGTGTTTCCACGTGATAACACTAAACATAACACAAGGTATATAAACCACTAATTGGGTGTTTAGATATGACACCAAACTTCTCAATGCACCATAATGTTATTATTTTATCCATATTAAATTTAGGTTGAGCATGGTTAAAATCATAATAAACATGTTGTAATTACATGGAAACATTAATGTTGAACTTCTAAAGAAATAGTATCAAATTGATAAGTAATCATAGTGAAATCAAGGGGATTGGTTAACTGGTATGGTTATACCAATTGATTGGTTGGTCCAACCAATCCATTATTCATAAAAATAAAAACAAAAATCAATTGATGGGTTTAAGAAGATGCCAGTACACTCTAATCATAAAATAACCAATTGATGCTTTTGGAGGACCAATGTACTATTTAAGGTAACATGTCGACCGATACATCAAACCAATCAACTATTCTCACAATCAACTAATTAAGAATCCCAAGCTGAGTGACTATTTGCACAACCAATTAATCGGTTATAACAAATCAATCAACTGGTATGAGAACAACAACACCTAAACCCACAATCCAACTTAACAAAAATTCATTTAAATAGTTTAAATTAAATCTAGAATGCTTCTATATGATAAAACACATAAAAAAAAAGCATACTCCACACATGAACTCACATAAATCATGGTAGAAATCAATATTCAATAAGGGTATGCTTTAATTTCAGCAAGCTCATGCATAACATCAAAATACTTAAGCATGCTCCAAAACTTTAAAAATAAAAATATTGTGATATTCTCAAATCCAAGAACTCAACACAATATATAAACATCACATAACATACCAAACACTCGAAACTATAGTAAATAATACAAAACCTCATTCATATTTAGAGATAATGATGTCTTACCTCTAAGAAAATCTTCTAAAATATAATTACTCCTAGATTGATGGTCTCTACAAAGATATTATTTTTTAAGAGAATCAAAGATGTGAATCAAGTGGAGGGAAGTGTTGATCGATTAAATTCTTTGATTTAGACTCCAAAAGGTTGAAGTTTGTAAGGAATAAGGCTTGGATTAAGGGGAGTTTAAGCTTGGAATGCAGGTTTCAATATGATACTTTGAACGATATAAAACTTTGAATGTTTGATACACATTCAAAGGCTCTAAAGAGGAAAACACCCTAAGCACCTCCTAGTTAGAATTGATCTCCAAAAGAGAGAAATGTAAGTGTTAAAATTGAGATTTTATTTCAAATGATTTCAACATGTTTGCTTGTACAAGGCATAGGCATATATAAGAGAAGCTAACTTAAAGGTAGTAATCTAGCCAGTTTTCCTCCTTAATTCAAGCTAGCTTTAACCCACTTGAATTAAGCTTATATAATACCTAATCCTAGCCATAATATCATCATTTGAATGATATTAATGACAAACATTACAAAGCCCTACAATCAACTATGGTACATACATGAAATTATAATAAAACTCTAGCTTACATGAAATATACTTTAGGGTTTCCAACAATTTTAATATAACTAATGAGATCACTAAATATATCTTGTTGTATTGTCATTCCATGTATTACATAGCTTTGCATGCTTTGAATGCATTGTACACTTTAAGTCTCTTCTTGTATGTTAACTTCTTCACCTTGAAAATATGTAACATTCCTGTAAGAACATCTTGAAGTATTTTCAATATCAAGCATATAAACATTATCAAGAACATTTAAGATGATAGACTCCATTATTAAAAATGCTAATTATTCATTATCTTGAGAATCACTAAAAGCACTAGATACCCAAGATGCACCTACATCAATCAAGAAACTAGAAAAAACTAAAATTTTGTTTCAAAACATAATAAAATGAAATCAAAAGAAGAAGGAGAATAAAAATGGCATAACACAAATTCTTCTCAAAAGTGAAATCAAAGAGAGATAACCAAGATCTTCAACTTTTCTCAAAACATTAATTATACCTTGTGTAAGAGAAATAAAGTAGAACAATGATAAGATCAGGAGGAGAGGGAAGAGTTAAGAAGTTGAAAAAATTATCACTGGGAAATAGGAAACCTATACTTTTCTCGGTAGAGAAGAAAAAGGAAAATGAAGGATATTTCTACAATCAGCAAAATTTACCATAGGGAAAGGGAGAAGAGAGTAAGTAAAAAAATTAAGGAGTGAAATGAATCAAGGATGGAGTGTATAGAAGAGATTTGATCGACATCCATAAGGAGAAGAGAGAGAAAAGACTTTCTTGGTTGAGTGTAGGTAACAAAATGTAAGAGAAATGTATGATGAGGTAATGGAGGTAGAGTATAGTCGGTGGGACATGGAAGAGGATTGGTAGGTTAGAAAAGATGGTGTAGGAAGCCAAACTCACAAATATGGAATCCAGAGGAGACATGAAAGTGTGAGGAGAAAGAAAAGGTAAGGAGTACAACAAAAGTGAATTTAGGATAAAGTTTAGCTAATTAAATCTTGGAATGATATAAATAGTATAAAAATAATCCCAAAGAATCAAAATATACTTATTAGTACAAATATAATCTAATTAGAAGTTTAATAAAAATTTTAAAGTGATTTAAATGAAAATTAAAAAGGATCTAAAATCATAGTACAACCAATCAATTGGTTTGGCTAAACTAGTCAACTAGTTCATTGAGAAATAGAAGTACCAATTCCTGAGTATATTAGTCAATCAATTAGGGTATCTAGTTAACTTGTATGCCTTAAATTTACATTCTTATTATAATTTCAAGCTCTTTTAAAAAAAACTAGGTTATCTTATATCAATATAATTTTAAACATATTTTGAAAGATTTTAGGATGAGGTATTACAATTATGATTACATGACTCTTATGTGATCATTTTTTGTTATTGTATAATCATTAGCTTGAATGTTATACCAATTAATGATATGAATCTTAAAATTTTATATTTAATTAATTTTGATAATTGATGTAAATCATTTATTACTTATAATTTTTTGTCTTATTTGTGTGAATAAATAGGAAATTGATGCAACACATGGATTCTGGATGCAGATGTTGAAGTATTGCAGAATATGTTTTTTTTTATTTGCATGTAATCCCATGTGATGCATTCGCCGGTCAAAATTGGCTAATGGAAATTAGGTTGGTTGTATAATCCGCCACCCGGTCCATAACAATGGATTAGTTGGATTGTGGATTAATCAATCCTTAATAGCCATGATTAGCTAGAATTAATATTAGTGTATGGGAATTGATGTATAAATATTATCTTGTAATTTGGGGGAGAATTTTGGTGTATTCTTTGGGTTGGTCGAGTGTCTAGTGTCGACCACTTATACCGACCCATTTCCTTGATTATGTGTGTTGGGCTGTAGCGTGAGATTGGGCTAGTTGTATTGTGTATTTTATAGGGTCTGTACGCTTATATAAATAGGGGCATATGATTGTAATACAGTAGTTGTTGGCTGATATACGAATTATCTTCTTGATTTCTCTCGAGCCTCCTCTGGCGTTCTCTCTCTCTCGGCAAACCTCTCACTCGCTTCTTCTTCTACTGCATCTTTTCTCTGTCTTCGATCAACTCTTAATCGTTCTTTCTCTCAAATTTAGTTGTCGTTGTGAAACTGTGCCTCTGAATCTTTGGATCTTCCTTTGAGAGTTTTCTTTAGGCTGAATCCGGCGAATCGAACCCCGCGCTCGATTATTTTCTTTGATCCTTTGTGAAACCCTAACAGGTTTCCATCAATTAATCATTACCATACTATTTTATATAATTTAATCATTACCATATAATTATGTGACCTTAATGTGTGATATGAGCCCTAACCATATTTTAGGTTGTTTGTTTTACTAGTACTTCACCATACTAATAATACATTTGTGTGGCCATTGTGATGATCCAGCTTTTGATCTAGTGAGTAGAGGATGATTTGTAAGAATGTGATTTAATCATTACCATATAATTATGTGACCTTAATGTGCGATATGAGCCCTAACCATATTTTAGGTTGTTTGTTTTACTAGTACTTCACCATACTAATAATACATTTGTGTGGCCATTGTGATGATCCAGCTTTCGGTCTAGTGAGTAGAAGATGATTTGTAAGAATGTGATTATTAGCTAGAATATGTTGAGGATGATATCGTGGGTCAGCAGCTGGTTGTTACTTGAGGATCAAGATTTTTAGTACTATTTACTTCAGAGTTAGACAAACTAGTCTAGATTATTTTTACCCCTAATATTGGGAGGGGGTTTTGTTCTTTTTGGTTATTTAAACTATTAGCTTTGGTTTCTAAATTTAAATTTTTTAATCTCTATCCCCTCCATATTATTCTCATCATTATTATCATTACAATTGTACTAGTAGAGCATGCCTTCTTTTGTTCATCGTTTTCTTCTGTCTTACATTAGGCATGGTTAGGTGATGATCACACCTCTCCTATGTTTGATGAGGTAGTAACATCCTCAAGTTTTATTTTAAATTATATTCCTTATTGTATTCAAAACAAAACTTTCTAGTTTGAAATTTAGAGGTGCAACAACTAACCACACTTGTAGAGGGAGGGATATTATTCTTATATCTGGCACCATCGACATCAGCTATTTCCTACATTATTGTTGACAAAGATATTGAGCCCGAGGTACAGAAGCCTATTTACTACACTAGATAAATTCTTAATGTATTTTATCATTGGTACTCTAACATGTAGAGCAAGGAAGTTAAAATCCTATCTTGATTATCATTCCATTGTGATTTTAACTAATCTTAACCTCAAAACTTCTTACATAAAATTAATAATTCTGAGAGAATGATGGAATGGGTCACTGAATTAAGTTGATATAATTCTCATTTGAAGTTAAGCTAAATTTATTGTTACTCTTGAGGGAATAGGAAAAAAGGAATTTATATGTATATAAGGCTTCCAACAACTTAGGAAATGGATATGGTGTGGTTTTAATTAACCCAAATAGTATAATAGTGGAATATGCAATATGATTTGGCTTTGTTACCACCAAAAATAAGGCTGAATATATGATGGGTGCATATTCTATGGAATTATTTGAACTATCTTAACCCAAATTTCTGTATTTGTTATGACAATTTCACCATTTTCCTTATAGTTTTCTCTATTAGCCTAGTTTTGTAGGAAAGGATAAAATCAAGGTAATTTGGATTGATAACTAAGGAAAAGAAGAAAAATATGAAAAGAAATCTTGGATTTATGGAAATTTTGATGTACCATCTTACAATACCTTAAAAGAGAAGTCATGTGAAGAAAAATCAAGTCAAGATAATGAACAAAGAGGAAATAGGTGGGCCTCATATTTGTGGAAATGCGACTCATATTTCTTTGTTGTTCCCCTATGTGTTCAACTAATTCATCTCTTATACATAATGTTAGAGAAGAAATATGGGTGCCTTATATTTACTAATATGGACCATATTTTTACTAAATTTTGGATTTGGTTTGTACAAACTTCTATATATATATATATAATATCAAAGATAAACTCCTTTAAAACTTTGACTTCATTTTCATTATTTATAAACCATTAGGGTTATGTTGTTAGAATTAGTTAGTTACTTACTATAATTAAAGGATTGGACATCATACATTGTTTAATTTGTGGTTCTGTAATCTCCTGAGTTATTTCTTTCCTTTGTTTTATTTATTCATTTCGCACATATTATTTTGTATAATGAAATTCATGTTATCTATTTATCTAATTGTATTTAATTTTGTTCTTGTTAATTTAATCTTTGTCACATATTATAAGTCTAGTTATGTTGTTTATGTGTTTAAATTCTATGTTTGTAGGTTTTATTAATATGCTAGGCTAGAATAGTATAGGGTAGGAGGATAATTGAAGGTTGTAAGATAATTAATCATGAGATGTGAATTGAACTTAATTTTTATGTATATGTTTTGTTAGATTAATAAACTGATTTTAATGATCACCGATCCAAATTTAGGTTTTTATTATCTAGCTTGGACACCTTGTTAATTTGAGTACTAATCATATGCTTGGATAGTATAGTCGTAAGTAGCAAATAGGTTATTGAATTATCTATATTTATTGATCTTTTGAATTACATAATTTGATTTGATCATAAGTATGGTTATAGTTAGCTACTTTCTAATCATTAATATTGCCATTAATTAAATTTGCAGATCTTATACTAGGTTATAAATTATTTAGGCAATAAATCATAAACTTACCTTCGTTTATTTTCATAAAGGGATGCTACGAAGGGGACAAGTTAAGTTAACATAAAGCATACTACATGACTATATTATTTGATGGTCGTTTGATATCCCTATGCTGAATATGTCCTATGTGCTATATTATTACATTATTGTTATTTAGTTATTATGTTAATTGCTAGTTTTTATTCTTTTCAATATTAGTGATTAATTTTTCTTGACTCAATAACTGAGGGAATTTATTTGATATTATAAATATATAAATTAGATTATAATATTCTTGGGATTGATGCTACTCGCTGCTTACTATTTATTTGTATGTTTAAGGTTTTATTTAGTGTGTCTGGAATAGCAAATCAAATTTTGGCGCCATTGCTGGAGACTAGCAACTTTAATTCTTATTTCTATTATCATTTTTATTTATTTAGCTCTACTTCTAATTTTTTTCCCTCTTGTATGTCTAATGGGAATCCACGTTTGAAAGCATTTGCTAACAAGAATGTACATCAACTCGTTCAATTTGTGGATCCTAATTATTTCTCTCTGGTGGTGCTCAAAACTCAAAGGTGACTGAAACATGTTCCTACTACTTTTTTGCCTATAAGTGATAGCTCATCATCATCTAAAGAGAGTATCAAAGATAATTTTGAGGAACTTATTGAAGAACTAATGGTGAAACGAACTTTAAAGGAGCTTGTAGCTCCTACTTTTAATCCTATTATTCTTTATATTAATTATCTTGATGAACATGATGAGAGTAAGATAAGACATATACTGATACACGTGCTTCCTATTTTTATAGGTTTTTGAGATACTAGCTCTTCTAAATCAAGCTTCAATACTGATATGAAAAAATTTATCAAGAAATTTCATATAGCTTATTCTAGCATGAAACTAATGAAAATAAGTGTAGATCATCTTAAATTAAAAAAATTTCCATTTGCTTTAACTGATGCTTCAAAGGAGTGGTTTTATGACTTCCCTATAGGATATGTTAATACTTTGGTTAGTGTGCAAAAATTATTTCTAGAAAAGTACTTCCCATCACCTACGGACATGAATATTAAAAAAGAAATATTTGGTATTCGTCAAGCTGCGGAAGAGTCTTTACATGAATATTGGGAATGATGTAAGAATCTATATGGTAGTTTTCCAAGTCATAAAATTATTGAAAGTTTATTAATAAAATATTTATATGAAGGATTAATACCCATGGGCTAATATCTGATGCTAGTGGTGGAGCATTAGTAGATAACACCCCAACTAAAGCTAGAAGGCTAATATCTGATATGGTTTCTAAGTCCCAATATCTTGGTACCAAAAATACTACCACTTCATCACACCATGTAAAGGAGATAATTATAATATAAATTAATGAATTTGACTTCTTTAGGTTAAAAGGTAGTGAAAAGAGGAATTCCAACTCAAATATGTGTAATTTGTTCATATGCAAGTAATGCTACTGATGCATGTCCCAATTTGCAAGAAGTGAAACAAGTGAATGTGATAGGTAGATCTCATGGAAACCCATAATATGATCCATTTGCATTAAAGTATAATCCAGGATGGAGGGATCGTCCCAACCTAAGGTATAGGAATAATAAAAGACCATTGTCGTACCAAAATCAATAAGGTCATAACCAACCGTCTGGATTCTACCTCATTCCTCATAACTAATGAAAACCACCATTTGTGCAACCTCATCAACCACCGATACCATAAATATATGGATTAATGTCATTAGAGAATATAGTTAAATCTTTATCCACTAGCACTCTTCAATTTTAGCAAGAAATAAGAAAGGGGCTAAAGAACTTAGAAAGTCAGGTGAGTTATGCAGAAAGAAATCTTGATTTTTGCATGCTTCAGTTTATAATCCATGGAAAATAGGGAAAAGTAAAAGTCATATTATTAATCATTATCATTAGTAGAATTTTTTAGAGTAAACAAAAACTTGAGACATATGAATGTATAGCACTTCCACATCTCTAGAGTGAGAATCAATTAGCTTATTTCTTCATATTTATTCATGTTGATAGCTTAAAAATTAGAATGGGATGGTGACTTGGTCATGGTGCATGTAAATGCAAATAAGTTTGAAAATGATTTTTTGCATGTTTACTTTTCATAGTTTTGAGTACCAATGATGTGAACATTTGATATATCAATTATCAATTATCTCTTGTTGTTTGTTGGCATGGGGGATCATGTGTTGCTTAATAATTAGGACTTATCATACTTTTTATGGTTGTGGTGCTTCAGGGTAAGTAATGGTTCAAGCATAGGGTATTTCATAGGCACATATTTTATGGAACTATTTGACATATATTAACCCAAATTTCTATATTTCTTATGATAATTTTTCCTCAATTTTCTCCATTGGCTTACTTTTGTAGGAATAGACATAATCAAGGTAATTTTGACCGATAACTAAGGAAAAGAGGAACAATATGAAAATTTAGGCTGATAATCTCTGTAGGCTGATAACTATTTCATCTCACATGTGTAATGTTAGAGAAGAAATGCGAGTACCATATATTTACTAATATAAATATTTTTTTGCTAAAAAGTTATTTGATTTGTACAGCCATCTATATATATATATATATATATATATATATATGTAACATATATTAAGTTAAATAGAACATCAAAGAGCACGCCTCATAACTTCGACTTATTTTCATTATTTATAAACCATTAGGGTTCTTTTGTTAGATTTAGTTAATTAATTGATGTAATCTAAGAGTTGGAGATCATATGGTGTTTGCAGTTCTGCAATCTCCTAATTTCTTTATTTCCTTTGTTTCATTTTATTCATTTCATACTTATTTTTATGTTTAATGCAATTCCCCATTATTTATTTATCTAATTAAGTTGGTGATTGTGTTGTTTAATTTAATCTTTGTTATTTTGTTTATTTATTCTAATTCTAGTTATGATCTTTTTGTGTTTATGTTATGTGTTTTTAGGTTTTATCATTATGTTAGCCTAGATTAGTATAGGGTAGGAGGAAATTAAAGGTTACATGATAATTAATCTTGAGATGTGAATTGGATTTAATTGTTGTGTGTGTGTTTGGTTAGATTAATAAGCTAAGTTTAATGATCACTGATCTAAGAGTAGGACTTTATTATCTATCTTGGTAACCTGACTAAATTAAGTGCTAGTTAGATGCTAGGACAGTATAGTCAATCCATAATTGTTAACATATACATTCGCAAGTAGAAAATAGCTTATTGATTGAATCTATGATTATTGATCTTTCAAACTACATAATTTGAGTTAATTGTAATTATGTATCTAGTTAGATTCTCCCTAATTATAAATGTTTTCATTAATTAAATCCATCATAGGTTATTAATTAGTTAGACAATAATTCACCAGCATACCTTAGTTTATTTGCATAAGAAGATCCTAGGAAGATGACACATATAGCTTCTATTAGTTAACATTAAACATACTACATAACTATATTATTCGTTGATCGGTTGACATCCCTATGTTGAATATTCCAGTATTCCATTATTGTTATTCAATTATTTTATTAATTGCGAGTTTTTATGCTTTTCAATATTAGTGATTAGTTTTTCCTAATTTGATAACCAAGGGAATTTATTTGATATTACAAATATAAGAATTAAATTATAGTTTTCATGGGATCGACCCCCTATTCACTGCTTAATATTTGTATGTTTATTTAGGGATTAATTTGGTGTGTCTACAACAACACATCAATATGAAGTTACATTGACCAATCTCAAAATAGGTCAAGGATTGAAGGAAGATAAAATAAAGCTATATGGTGATTCAGCTTTAATTATCATCCAATATAATGAACAATATGAATTTAGGGATCCCAACATAGAGAAATACTTAGGGAAGCTAATTAAAGCAACAAAGTATTTTTCATCTGTTGAAATAATGCAAGTACTATAGTGAGATAATGCAACAACTGATGCTTTAGCAAAATTAGCCTCAACCAGCACTTTTTCATCATATAGAGCAGTCAAAGTTGATTATATTAAAATGGTTAATGAACATGAGTAAATCTCAAGCTAAATTATGTGGATTGCTTACATGTCCACAATATATTAGCGGATGAAGGAATTAATAGATTACTTAAAAGCACGAATTCAAGCAGCAGACAAAAGAAAAACATTTAAATTAAGAAGGAGGGCTAAAAAGATATGTCATGACTAACATACAGTTATACAAATTCTCTCACACTATACCAGCATTAAAATGTGTGCCTCAAGCTGTAAGGCAAGAGTTATTAAATAAAGTTCGTGTAGGAATATATGGATTAAATCAAGATGCCAAATCTCTCTCAACAAAAGTCTTGCATCCAGGTTATTATTAGAAAATTATGTATTAGGATGCCAAGATGATTGTATGTCAATGTCAAGAATTTCAAAAAAATTCCCTGGCACAAAATTTTCCTACCTCATAACTACAACTAATAGCAAGTCCATGGCTATTTGTCCTATGGGAGGCTAATATTTTTGGACCACTTAACCCTAATAATGATTATACTTTAAATATATGCCATCAATTATTTTTTATATTTTTATATGATATCTTTCAAACTGGTCCATTAAGTGTAGGTGTTTACCAAAAAAAGATTTATCATAGTTATTATTTTTTTTTTCTTAACAAAATAGGTAGAGGCAGAGGCCATAGCACGGATTATTGAAAAATGAATAATAGAGTTTTTTCTGAAGAATATTATATATCGTTAAGAAAAAAAGTGGACTTTGATGGGATGGGCATTACAAATTATCGTTGTATGAATGGAACTAACTAATATTTGTAGGTTTGGAGCTCCTTAGGAAATTATAGCTAATAATGGCTAATAGTTAGAGAAAAATAATTCTAGATAATTTTATGAAAACTAGGGAACTGATTATCAATTCACTTGAGTAGCTCATTCATAAGTAAATTGTATTAAATAATCTTCTATATGAGACATTTGGTATCTTGGGAATAGGTTCCTCATTGGTTTCAAAAAAAAGTGTAACAGGCAGGCCAAATGTGAAAATGAAGAAATATTTGGAGTATTGAGGTGCCAATTGAATGGGGCTAAGCAAGGATAAGTGGATGAGATTTCAGTAATATTACGGGTTCTCATGATAATTGTAAAAAGAATCTGATGGGTCAAATGCCTTTCATTTTAGATTTTAGGGCTGAGATAGTTGTACTATTAGAAATATAAACAAGTCCATATAAAGACAACCATTATGATCTTAAATATAATGAAGAGGCCTCAAAGACTGAGAAGGACTTAATTGAAGAAAAAGAGATGTAGTTCAAATTTTTACCTACTTAATATAGATAATAAGTAGTTAAATAATACAACAAAATGATTAAACATATGCAATTAAGAGTAGGAGACTAGGATCTAATGAAGGCTGAGTTTCAAAGAATAGTAGCTAATTATAATTTTCGTATCAAGTTATAGAGTAGATTGGGCCTACCACATTCATATTAGCTAATAAAGAAAGAATATATCTAGCAAATGCTTAAAACACAAAATACTTATCAAAAATATTATTTGTAATGTTGTTTGATATTGAATTAAAAATGATCTTTGTTATATTTGAATGCATATTTTTTTGTTACCTATCAATGGTGATGAAAGAATGAAGTTTTTTTTTTCAAATACTTTAGTTACCTATCAATATGCCTACAAAATATCTTTTGTAGCAAATAAATTCCAACAACACAAAGGCCATTATCCATACATCATCCCCCAGACAATGAGGTCATCGAGCATAGAGCTTCATACGTAAGCCCTCAAGCACTGAGGTTGTCAAGTTCCATACATAAGCCCTTAGATAATGGGGTTGTCAAGTGTAGAGCTCTATACGTAAGACCTCAAACACCAAGGTCATTGAGCTCTATACATAATCTCTCAAACAATGAGATCGTCAAGCATAAAGATCCATACATATGCCCTTAAACACTAAAGTCATCTAGCTTCATACATATTCCATCAAATAATAAGTTTATCAAGCTCCATACATAAGCCCTTAGATAATGAGGTTGGCAAGCACAGAGTTCCATACATAAGCCTTTAAGCAATAAGGTCATCAAGCATAGAGTTCTATACATAAGTCCTTAGACACCAAGGACATCGAGTAAAGAGCTCTATAAGTAAACCCTCACACAATGAGGCCATTGATCTCCATACATAAGCCCTCGAACAATGACATCATTAATCATAGAGTTCCATGTGTAATCCCTCAAACACCACGGTCATCAAGCATAAAGCTCCATACATAATCCCTTAGATACCAAGGTCATCAAGTATAGTAGACTAAAAAAAGATGGATGCACCTAGTGAGATGAAACACCGATGCACTTTAACTTACTAAGCTAAGGCTCCTATGGTCCATCATTGGTTGATGTACCAAGGCCACTAATCCTAATCAGGCACACTTGGTGGATTTTTATTAGTTAAGCCTAAGCTTCCATAGTGAAATCCTTGGGTAATGTGCTAAGGACATTAAGCCTAATATATAGGAGTTTGGTTTGTCCATTTAGCCTCATAAACAAATGGTGATAAGATCAAACCCTAATTTTCTTAGCCACTCCAAACTATAATAAAGATTTAAAGTGTATGCATTATAAGTTTTATAAAAGTTTTTAAGACTTGACATAAATAGGTTATAAATATTCTATGTAAAGAAAGACAAGAAACTACTTTAGAGTCATTTTATACATCAAGGGAATGAACAAGTTACAATAAAATAAAAGGTTGTTTCAAGAATAATCTTCATTCATATTGTTGGGATCGTTAGAAACAAGCATGTTCTCCAAATCTTGATCATAATAAAGCTCTCCATTAGGCTTTCACTACTATTTGTGATCTACTAATGTTTTAAACTGAGCATAAACCACTAAGGCCCCATACGCATACCACTGAGATTGAAGTATCCATCTTAATGTATAAATTATTCCCTTTTCAAGTGTCTATAGCTTCACCAAAGTGTCTCAAATTGGAATCAACAGTAGCCCTCTTGGTGCACTCATCTATATGTTTTTGAGAAGAATCAACTAATTTCTTAGCCCCAACATGTAAAACTTCAAGTTGATACTAGTATGTGGGGCTACTTGGTAGCTACTTGATAGCACCTTGGGCTCATGAAGGTTGCACAGGCTACCTTCAAGCACTTTCAGATTGACTAGTTGGTCTCATAAATCAATATGATTCAATTAAGCACAATTTGTCCTCATTCACCTACTTTCCTAGAAATGTTTAGAAAATTTTTGAAACTTCCTAGGATGGTCACCCATCCTAAAAAAAATTCCTCAATTTGTACACTTTACTATAGAGTTTTTAGGATGTAATATCTAAAAGCATGGTATACCATATTAATATAATTATTTATATCAATCATTATAACATTCCTCACAATTAGAGGATATTGCATTCATTCCGGCTCAAATAATGCAATGTCCTTGTTGTGCATCAACCACTAATTGTCACATCCCAAGAATGGTTCTGCTAGGTGACTGAATAGCTCATCCAACCTCAACTCACAGTTTTAGCATTTCTCTGATACCATTTTTAATACCCAAATCAATACAACCACATAGGGGCTACTTGGAGGCACTTGATAGCATCCCAAGCCCATAAGAGTTGTAGGGGATACCCTAGAGTGCTTTCAAAATGATTAGCTAACCCCACAAATAAATATGATTCCTTTCAAAGCACTATATTTATGTATGTTCTTTCCAAAAAAATTAAAAAATTCTAAAACTTTCAATGAGGGTCACCCAACTTAAAAATTATTCTATAGCTAACATAATTAACTGTATAGTTTTTAGGAAGCAATTACCAAAAGGATGGTATACCATATTAATATATGTTGTCATATCAATCCTTACAATGCTCCACTTAATTGGTGACATTATATAGAAACGTTTTCCTTAAAATGCCTTGTTTCACCATTACTTACCATCTCCTTCTCAACATCTTCCAAGCAGAGCCATTTAGTCTCCTTCATTTGTTTTCCCAAAGATTTTTACATATCTACTTGGCACCACACCTGAGTATATTTTTACTTTCATATTCATTTACTTATTGTGAGTATTAACTTCTTTCAGTAGAGATCTACTAGCCCTAGAATAATGTTTAATCTTCCCGGCACTAACAATCTATTTCTTCTTCTTATAGGTTAATTTATTGGTCTATTTTCTCTCTTTTCAAAGGTTATATTCTAAATAGATATCCTTAGATTTCAACAAATCCATCTCCACCCTAGTTGATTGCATTTATCTTTTAAGACAATCTTTTACGCTAGCTACTTAGGCCTTCAAAGAGTCTACATTGACTAAGGTAGAGTTTAACGTGCTCTTCTCAGTTTCTAGCTCACCCACTTTAGCCTCAAGGGATTCCATTTTAGTTTTCAACAATAAGTGTTCACCTTTAAGTTTTTTCATACGCATCTTCTATCTATTGAAAGTAGTTAACACTTTGTTCAAATTAATCAAAGATTTTCTTCCATGTAGACAATTTTTGTAGATGGCATTAAAATAGTTATTAAAGTTGTCACATTGAATAGGGGGTGTGTGTGTGTGTATTATGATATACTTGGAATGTGAGGTACAAATCACCCTCAATAGAGTTTTTATCTTAAGACCATTAACTATTTCCTTATCCCAGCCTAGCATTGTGGCCTCAACTAATTTAAGGCTAGCACTATTATCTTAGTAGTAGTCAAAGAAGAAGTAATCATCAAGCATGAATAAGTTGGCTCTATCATCTTCAATAGAGACTTTATAACCCCTTTCACAAGATATTTTTCGCAAAGAAAAATCTTATAGTTTAGATACCCTAGCATCAACGCCTTTAGCACAATAATTAATTATATAGGGTTGTCAGTGCTCATGTCAGCCTGCACCTATGAAAAGGGAATAGTTTTGATTTCCATATTTGGTAATTTTCTACTTTATATCTCCGTATGATCATTTTCTTCACCTTTTTGAAATATTATGGCATTTTTAGTCATAAGATGTGACCGAAGGTCCTTTAGTAGGTGGTAAAGAAGGAAGTTTAGACTCTTTCAAGGAAGGATCCAATTTTATTTTCCTTTTATTTGAGTATTTTTATAAAGTAGCTCTGGAAGGTTTTTGTTCTTCTCTGGTGCCAATGACTTAGGGATAGTAGTAGGTTTGTTAGATGAAAGCTTTAGAACTGCTTTAACTACTTGAACCTTCGGGATAACCCAAGGATGAGCTTCCTCCTAAAAGTGTGAATAAGACTTTAAAGAATCAGCTAAGGGATGAATAAGTATGAGAAAAGAATAAAACTTAGAATTTAAGGACATATTTATAACAAGAGTCAATGGATTTAGAAATATGTTTATGATGGGAGACAATGGAGTTAAGGACACGTTCATTCAAGGACCTAATGACCATAGAAACATGATACACCATGCTAGGATTCATCCTTAATTTTCAAACATGAATATGTATATTTTTAACAAGTATATTGTTAAGTATATTATTATATAATGAAGTAATTTTCTTGAGAAATAGGTTGAGGTTTGGGTTTTTGTGTGATGTGGGCCTAGGTTTTTTTGACTAAGTTGCCATTTTGGTGCTTTTGGGTTGACTTAATTTAAGCTAATAAAGTTTTTTGGTGTGTGATAGTATGTGGTAAATCACATGTTAAATTGGTTAAGTTTGGTGAAAGCTAAAATGTGGGAGATTTTGGTCCTAGAATCAACCTGGGGGCATTTTTGTTAAAATAATAAACTTTTTGTGGAAATTCCATATCTATTTATTTAGTTTTTTACATTAATTAAATCATATAATGTGATAGGATTTGTTTAAGTGTGAGTTAATTTTTATTCATAAGAAGTGTTTAGGTATCAGGAAAAAAAAGGAAATTTCTATTATATTGAGATATTTTCAGAATTTTGATTTATTACAATGTGTGCGAGAGGATGGGATTCTCAAATTCATAAGAATATGGCTCGTTTGTGTTGATAATATTTAGAATAAGGCTCAACAATGATGGAGAGGTGGTAAGAAATTTTGAATAGGGTAAACTAAGGGTGAATTTGATGCGAACTAAGTGATGGTGATTTCGGTGATGATTGTTTAATAATGATGATGGTTCAAATGATATGAATTAATTAGTATATGCACTCAACAATGGTATGTTGATGAAGATGAGTTTCAAATGTTAGGGTTTGGATGGAGGATGAGGTTGTGGTTTGTGGTTAGGGTTAGGGTTTAGTTCAAATAGAAGGATTAAGGTGGTGTTTGGTTTGGATGGAAGGTGGTAGGGTTTTGAATGGTGATTTATGATTACTAATGTGTAAACCAAATTAGGGATTCTATTAGCTTCAAATTAGAGTGTTGTTTTGATTATGATTATGGCTGGAAAACTATGGATTATGGAGAGTAAAAAAGATATAAATTAATCTCTAATTCATACAGACAAAGAGATTAAAACTTTCAAGCTAAGTCATTCACATAAATTCGATTGACTTGAATTGAACACACACAGAATTCAACTTATATTCAACTTTAATATTGATCTTCAATCTTCAATGTTCATAATCGTGCCTTCTATAGATGCTAATAGACATTCTACCACTTAGTTAAAAGCATAATTCAAAAGATTCCAAACTAAAAGATATAATGCTAACTTTATGCTGCTTTATACTAACTTTATGCTTTATCTATTATCCAACTCTAATAATTAATTAATTATCTAAATTACTAATAGTGATTAAAAAGTATACAAAAAAACTCCCCCATGCACGTGGTCATCATTCCATGCATGCCATGCACACCATGCACATGCACGTAAACACTTAGTTGCTTGTTTGTTACATTTCTAGCAACATAACCATCCATTTGTCTTTAAATTTGTGGGAGATACTTTCCAAATGAAGAATAATTGGTTCCATAATTATAAAATCCAATTCTTGAGTTTTTTTTCCTACATTAATTGTGCTTAAAAACCCTAAAGGTATAGCTAGTGTTTTATGAACAAAAGATTGGAGTTTAATTCTATTTTTGGACTTTTTGCATTTAATGTAATGCATCTAAGAGTTATCTTAAGTTTGGTGAGTTTATGGGTCTTATATATGAAGATATGAGCTATTCTGAGATTATATTTTTATAAGGGCATTCTAGTTCTTTTCAATAGGGAATTCTCCTTGTGTCCTTGTTTGGATCCCATCATGCTTTATCATTTTGCTATGTGGTGTGGCATGTTAATCTTACTAACTATAGTATAATCCCAAGTGTTTGTTTTTTGGAAAAATGATGATATGAATTCTATAATAAGTAATAATTTATATTCATGTAATAGGTGATAATGTTATTTTATTTGTGGCAGTGCAAATGGAAATGATTGAAAACTTAGAGGAATCAAGAGGCATTCATTAAGCAATGAGCATGAATGTAATACCCTAAAATTTAAGCTAATCTTGATCCCAATTAATTAATATTTTACATGATCTAAATTCTAATTTTATGCTATCATTTTTTTCTTGTAACTTAACCCTAACCCCAAATAATTAATAGGTTAAGTTTTAGATAATTTCCTAAATTTTAAACCTAACCCTAAGCCCAAAATTTTCTTTTTTTTTTCTGTTCCCTTTCCTTTCCCTTTTTCCTTCTTTTTGTATTCTTTTTTTATTTCCTTTTCCTTCGATAAACGCATGGTCCCCATATTGTTTCCCTTTCCATTTCCACTTTCCTTATTTAAGCCAAACAACCCCTCACCCTGCCCCCATTGTCCTTCTCCCTTCCTTTCCTAGCCATACACGTCCCTATCCCCTTCACGCTACTACACTAACTTTCCTAGCTCATAACCCCTACCCAACAACCCTACAACCTACACCTTAGCCCCTGGCACCTCTACGACCCCCTCAACTACACATTCCATGACTAACCCATCTCCATTTCTCCATCGACTTCCTTATCCCTTCTTAGCCATGATTATATACATACATGCATGACTCTTCCATATCCTCTCTAATTTTTCTTATCCTTCCCTTCCTCTATTGTTAATTTGAGCTCTTTCCCTTCCCTCCTTTCCTGCTATATTTTTGTCACCACCCAACACTACCGCCCAAGCTTCCTTCTTCCTCCTTCTTGCTATGTCATCACCATTGTGCCACACCAAGCAACCTTCCACCTCTCATCCATCTTTCCTTACCTCAACCAACCCTCTTTTTCCTTTCCCCATTCCCCTACCTACCTATTGTTGACGTTGACACCCAACGCCATCATTGACGAGTTCTCCATTCCTCTCCTTCTTCTTTTCTTTTCCTTCCCTTACCCATGTCATCCACCACAGCCACCAACCTCCCCATTTCTTTCTTTTTGTCTTTTCATTCTCTACATTATTGTTAACCCAACCACGTCTACCCTACCTCTCTTTCACTAGACACCAAGCACCACTAACCAACCCCCACCACCAACCTTCACCACCACTTTAACTGCCACCCATCACTACCTCAAACCACCAAGTCATGCCCATGCCCCTTGCACCATACACACCCTGTTCATGTACTTCTTTCCTCAATGTGTGCCTCCTCCTTGGAGCACCACCGTACCCTCCTATGTGCACTACCCTTGCATGAACCTCCCACTTTTTTTAGTTATCTCAATTTTTCCTTCCCCTTTTTTTCCTTTGTTTTCCTTAGTCTAGTTTTATTATACTTTGGCTTTATAGGTGATATCTCAGTGTTACTAGAGGTGGAGTTATAAGTCTTACATGTTTAGATATCGGAGTTACTTCAATAAGAATACATATCATAGATAAGGCTTTTATGTGCAATATGTGTATTTGTATGTAATATCATGTCTGGAATTGTTATAAGGATAATGTCTTTATGATGATGGTGTATATTTTGTGTCATATGATGTAAAAGTGAGAAAGGTGTGAAAGCATATATTTATGCATATTATGGTTTGACATGAATCAGGATATGTGGAATCTACACATAATTATGGTTAAATATTTGTATGATGATATTATATATTGGATGTTGAAAATTCATTCATTTTAACTTATAAGGTTTTGTGGATATATGGGTATTTTACCTATCTCAAAGAAAATTTGGTAATTTGCGTAAAAAAAGGAATATTGTGTGATTAATATGATAATTGATTCAAAATAATTTAATCAAATTATTTAGAATTTTAGGAGTGAATATGAATGGTTTAAGTTAAATAAATGATTTTAAGAGGGAATAGTATCCTAGGGGTGGGCTTATTATCAAATGTGTGAAATGCTTGGTTTTTACCTTATTTTCTACATATGTTGTTAATATTAGAATTTTATAAATTCATATTAAATTTGGTGGTTATATAAATCCCATGGAAAGAGTTATGATTTAATTGTTAAATTATGGTTTTATGGAAAAAGGTAAATAATAATACTAAAGGTAGACTATTATTACATGTATAAGACATTAGATTTAAACCTTTATTTTTGGGTACATTGTTAATAATAATATTTTAAGGACGGATATTGAATTTAGTGATAAAATGAGTATTAGGGGAGAAGTTATGCTTGACTTATGAAATTAGAGTTTCTTAGGAGGGGATATGGCATTTTCCTTGGGGAAAATATATTAGTATTTTCATGGTTGTGTTTAATGAATTCAAATGTTTATGTTAAGATAGATTATTTTCCTTAGATTTCTACATATGTCTATGAATTATCATATTGAGATAAATCATCATAAATAAGATATTAATTACTTAAAGAAAAAGATTACTTGAGTTGGGATTGAGGTGTTGTATATCCATTCCACTAGTGGCTCGAGTGTGTTTGTCTCTAAGAGACACTCCAGACCATTCCTCTAATATAATAATAGTAGAGTTATTGGGCTCCACATAAAATAAAATATGATCTTGAGATAATCAATAATAAATAAGATATTAATCACTTAAAGTGAAAGATTATATGAGTCGGGACTAAAGTGTTGTATCTGTTCCGCGAGATAATTATAGTGGCTCAAGAGTGTTTTCCCTTAAGAGGTGCTTCAAACCATTCCATTAGTTTAAAAATAGAGTTTAGGAGTGTTTTGGTCTAATATATGTTAGGTCCACTCCATTAGACGATAATAGTGGTTCAAAAGTATTTTCCTAAGAGAAGTGCTTCAACCTAATCTATCAAATTAAGATTAGTGGAGTCCATGAACTCAACATAAATAAGAATATAGATTATGATCATCTCTAATAATGGATTTCTAGAATTAGTATTATCTTAGATTATTTTATTGTTTGCACTTATTCTTCTATATGACTTATGTTTTCTATGTAACCTAGATATGATTGTATTGTTACCTTAGTCACTACATAGCGTACTAATCATCATTTTAATGGGTGTTGCTTATTCTCACTAGTAGATGACCCACATCATTATGTAACCTATTAAATGAATGCATTAATTGGGGAAGGGTGATGATTCTTATCTTTGGGACTTAAGTTGATTTGAGTTTAAGTTATCCGATTGACGTTTAAGCTAGATACCACTTGGGACTCTTTGCTCCCCCAATATATCTATTTATGTATTTTGTCTTTTGTACTTGGAGTAATTCTCCATACATTTTTTTAAGTTTATGAAGCCTATCTCATTATCTATTTTATTATTTTTAAATGTTTAATTGTTTTATCTTATATTTGATGTAAGGATGGCATGGCAAGACAAACTTATGTCAAGTATGACAGTAACACCCATTTACATTATTTTACTCTTCCGCTTAAATGAAAATTTTTAATTGTAAATTTTGGGTGGTTATAATGAAAATTATGATTAAATGGATAACAAGAAATTAATATATAAAGTGAAAGATCACACAAGTTAGAATTGAGATCTGTCAAATTTATATTTTTAATAGGTTGTAACGGTACCAATATCATTCTAGTTGTTCTGATAACTAAAGTGGCCTAGATCTATTCTATATTATTCATTCCACTAGTTAATAGGGTTATGCATACTTAAGGATTAAGAGTCTATGTTAGTGGTCCCTAAGAGTATTATATGCCAGATGGAGTTTTATGACATGTTATCATTCCACCAGTTATAAATAATGGGGTCCATGATCTCAATGTTGCTAAGTAAAAAGAATTGCATGATCACCAAAAGATAAACTCTAATATGATTTATCTTAAGTCATCTAGTATCATGATTGGTTTATGCATGTATAGTATTCCTCCTACCATTTAATCTTATATGCTATACATGACTTAATATATTGATATGATTGTCATCTTAGTATACTTTGTACTAACTATCCTTTTCACATGTGTTTTTCATTTTCACAAGTAGACAACATAGGTTCTGTTTGGATGATTTTGATAAAATACATATGTTGGATTGATCTCTACTTGTATAGGTATAGGCATAGAGTTTGAATTATTTGGTAGTTAGCGTTTTTATTTAGATACCTTATGAGCATAGTTCCATAGCACCTTTTTTATTGTACTCTATTGTACTTGAAGTTTCATATATTTATTGTTCCCTTTTCATCATGTTTATATTTATAATTATTTTTCCTTATCATTCCTTTGAGAGTGGTACAATAAAAAAAAATTATATGAAATATAGTGGTAATACCCTAATATCTTGGTACTAACTTCTAGAAAAAGAAAAGAATAGCCACAAATTGGGAAGCTTTACAAATGTATTCTTCAACTCACCTAAATAAAATAGTTTTTTTTTCTTTTTTCCCAATTACACATTTAATTAATTTACCTTTTCAAAACATATATTGCCAATAAGAGAGTTTAAAAATTATAGCTTCTTCTACTAGCCCATTAAAAACTTTTCTTTGTCTGCTATGTTGATGAATGGTTACCTTTACATTTTCTAAGATAAACAATATTTTTATGATTTGGTAGCCAGAAAAATTTTGTATGATATTAACAAATAAGGTATGCATAGTATTCATGCACATTATAACCAAAAAGATTACCATAAATTAGAAAATTATTTACTATACAAAATAACATGGCTCCCAAGTTAAAACTCTTTTAGGACTTTGTATCAAATACTTTAACTCTATTATCCTACATGTACTTCAAATACTCAATAAAAAGAGTAAAATAAATATCAATATCACTATCGGGTTGATTTGAACCCAGTATAAGCTAAGAAAGTGTCATCCTTTCTCATTTCAAGCATAATGATATGTGGGATAGATAGATCACCAAAATAACTAGCCATAAATTGTAGTTGATGTTTCCACTCTGAGGGTTTATTCCATCATAATAAAGTTCAAGACAAAGATATTTACTTCACCCTAAAATTAAAGAATTTACAACCAATCATCTTCCACCTAGGATAATCGGCCATAAATCTAATCTTTTCGTCTAACATCCTCTCTTTCATATTCATGTCAAATTCTCGTTTACATCCTTAATAAAGATACATCAAAATCTCAATATGATTGTAAAGAACCACATTATCTTATTTGAAACCTTAGCACTCTTGTATCATGACATTTGACAATTGGAATATCTACCTAAATACATATATTCATTATGATAAAAAAAATATAATTTCTAAGACATAAATGAATTTTTAGTAGAATTCAAGCACATAAAGCAAAGAATATTATTAGCTTTATAAGTTCTAGGAGGAAGTACGATGCCTTTGAAAAGAGTATCATTCAAATTTTCAAGAAGAGAAGCAAAGTTATGATTGTTTTATCCATTGGTTCCTTAAGGTTATACAATCATAACTAAACTAATAATCTTTTAAATTTAGTACAACCATTGTTTAATGGAATTTCCTAAATCACTAACCAACTTCTCAATCTTCAGTGAACATGTTTGAAAATTTTATTCAACACTATTTGTCAAATCTTCCATATAATCAAACTCAACAACTATTTTGACATCATCATGGCCAAAAATATTATGTTGATCAGAATTTGACTCTTTATGTCATATGATATCCACCAATTGCAAATCCTATAAATTAGACAAATAAATAGATGATATCATATTTCATTAACTTTTTTCCTTAGCATGTTACCACAATTTATACGTGAAAAAAAAATATATGCAAATGATCTACATCATGTTCAACAGAAAAGCTTAAAAAGTCTCAAAAACCATGTATATACTTCTTAGACAACCTATTTATATGTATCTATGCATGATCTATAGTGACACAGCCTTATATTAAAATAAAACAACCACCATACAAAACAATATACTTAGTTCATTAAACAATGTTAGATAATTGTTTAGAATTTATTTCTAAGTTACCATCTTCTTCCTTTTCTGTACTCTATTTATAAAAAGTTTAGAACAAATAGCCTCTGATTTCAACAAGTTTTACTCATAATAAAAGAAAGTTTTTCCATCATGATTTATACATTACAGACCAACATGAATTACAAACAAAGTTTATACCACATAACTTCAAATGGTACATTACACACCAAAATTTAGAAAGCATAAATTGATATCAAGATACATACTCAAAGCCATGGAATTGGGTGTCATATATAAAGAAAGAAGTAAAATATATCAAATTTGAAACAAGAACAACAACAATGATAATAACAACAACAAAAAGGTAAGAAAAACTATGTTGGTGATGGTTATACTAGAGGAGAAGAATAGTGGTGGCAGTTATGGAGTTTCGCTTCAATGTTGGCTGCATTTTATCTATATCAAAATGTAATTCTGAGTGTAAAATATTTTGATCTCAGTTAAAGGAAAGGAATCCAAAAAAAAAAGGATCAAAAAGGGTATATATGATGGTTATAGGGGAAATTGTCATATAAAATCAATATTAATTAAAAGAAAAAAAGGGGAATAAAATTTGAAGAGAATCAAACAATCATATAAATGATTTCCTAAATGTAGGTTTTAGAGTAATGGATCATGCAATGTTTTTATATAATTGTTTTCTATAAAATCCCCCCCCCCCATTTCACTTTTTATTCTCTCTATGTTTTTTCAGTGGGCATCCTTATATATGACAATTATTTATTGAGAATAAATTCACAAGGTGGATCAATATTAAGAAAAAGAATTAGGATTTAGGTAAAGATAATCAATTCAACATTCAATAATCAAGAAAGATACAAGAAAATTGAAGGATTTCAATTTCTCATCTATATAAACTTATCTAACTTTCATGTAACTAGTGTTTCTCTATATTTATCTCTCTCTTAAACTCGATGCATTTTGGAAATTCATACTTAGATGTAAATAGAGTTTCTCTATAATTATCTCTCTCTTAAACTCAATGCATTTTGGAAGCTCACAACTCCAAAGTACATAATTTGATAATTAAATTCAAAAACTAAACTAAACTAAGGTAAGTTTGGGTGATAAAAATGAAAATATGATTTAGGGTTTAGGGAAATTGTGTCTTGTATAATGAATAGAAGGCGACTATCATGCAGTTAAGGTTAAAAATGAATTTAAATACATGATAAAGATTTGATATGATATAGAAAATCTAAATTAAAGAGGGTTATTAATGTAGATGAATACTATCTATCCATATTTCTCTCAAGATGCACTTTGGAAATGAACAACAAAAGAAAAGAAAAACTTTCAAACCAAACCTAAGTAGGTTGAAATATGCCTAAAGGGATGTGGTTGTCATGAATAGGGTATATGGTATTATTGCACTACAAAAACAAATCGAAAATCAAATGCAATAGATGAAAAAGGTACAAAACCATTTTTATTATATTTTGATTTTATATATTAAGGAAACATTCTTTAGCTATGGTTTTAAAGGAAATTATATAATAAACTTAATAGTAATAAATAATTACAATAATAAATAGTTTAAATAATTTTTTTTACCAAAAGCTAAATAGCTTGTAATATGTATTATTATTTAAGCTATTATTTATTTATTTATTTATTATTATTATTATTATTATTAATGCTATTGTCTTATTTTTAGTAGACTATTATTTTTATTATTGTTGCTATAGCTGTTAATTTTTTTTATTACCTCCATTATTGTTTATTATTGTGAGGGTATTATTTTATTATTTTCTATAATGTATTCCAACAAAAATACACATCAAAGAAAGGTAAGGATAGAGCAAACATCACAGGAAAATTTATAGAAAATCTAAAACTTCAACAAAATCTAAAAATTTAAAAAAAATCCATGAATTAAACAAAGGCAATTATTTGTCCAACCCTAAGTCAAAAAAATACTTATTTTTTAGTGCCAATAAATTTCTTCAATGGCCCGACATGAAAAAAAATAAAAATTGTTTAGTTTGAGTACCTCATTATTTTTCAAAAATGCAAAATTTGGAATATTACACACTAATTCAAGTACCCCAAACCTTCCAGGACCCAAAATTCACCAAATTACCCCCAATTTTACTAAGGATTTAGATGAACCACAAAAATTTATGAGATCTATATCAAAGAGACTAAGGAGAAATAAAGGTGATACATATTCAAGAACCTCTAGATTAAATCCAGATAATCTAGGAAGTGATTTGGGGAGAAGCAAATTTGTGAAGCATTGTCCAACTAGGAAAATTGAAAGGAAAATGAGCTATTGAGGAGCAAGTAAACTTGAACTTACATTCCATTTCCCTCCATTTCAAATCAATGAATTACATACCTAAGGATTTCTAACTTTGGAGAAGAAATATTATATGATAAAAAAAATATGATTGATAGGTTGATGGCATTGACATATCAAACTAAAGCTGAAAATAGAGTTTTGAAGAACTTGAGGGTATGTTAGAATTATATGGTAAAGATGGCATATGAAAATTTGACACCAGAGGTTGATGAAGACTACAAATTTATATTCTTTAAACGTTGATTATAATATATTAAGTTACAGGTTTTTTGGCTTAATGTTGTATTTGGTGTTTCGTTGGTGTATTTCAAAATGAAGTTATATTGTAGCACTTATGCAACATTGGCATGACATGAATAAGATTTTATCTTTGTTTAATGTCATTGATTATGCTATTTTTCTATTTCAAATTTAAGTTATGTTGTAGAACTACTACAATATTTATATGACGGAAATACTAAGTTTATCTTTTAGTTTAATATTTAATGTAATATATTCATTGTATTTTCAAATTGTTGCTAATTCAAAATTTTTCTTTTTAAGAAAATTTTATCAAACATTCATCATCTAATTCAAATGGATTTTATAACCATTATTTATTTGCATAGGATTCATTTATATTCTCCAAATTCTTGATTTTAAACCTATTTTAGTGTATTAATATGTGATGGTGTAGCCTTATTCAATAAATAAATAAATCAAAGAATTGTTATTGTCTTCACTTGGCTATTTTGCCATCATTTCATTCACATGGTTCTTATTTTAATGAATAAAAGATAAGGCATGAACAAAAAATCTATCCATTATTATATCTTATCATGTTTTTATATTATTAACATGTGATATAAATAAGGGTTCACAAGGTTTTGCACCTATCATTTTTGTATGTCTCTTTTCCATGACTTTTAGACAACTAGTTTTTAGTGCCTTTGCATGGGTTATGTTGATGTAACCCTATACATTATTGTGTCTTCTTTCATAATTTCTATATATATCCCTCAACCAAAGACAACAAGAAAAACATAATCCTCTATTTTCCAATTATTAAGAAGAATTTACGAAGTATATCTTCATTTGAAAATGAGAGTTCTAATGTCCCAAATAATAATGAAAGTGATATGCCCCTCAACCCAATACAACAAGCTCAAAGGATGCTAATTGATTATATACTCATCCTTATTGGTCATTAACATCACATCATCAAGCTAATGTAGCAAATAGTAAGTCCTTTAGAGCAACCACAAAGGAGAGCCTATAGAAGGTGGATAGAAAAAAATCCACACCTTAAACACTAGAGATTGTTTTCCAACTACTTTGCTCATAATCCTATTTACACAGACAAACAATTTCATGCAAAGGCATGTATTCCTTGTCATAATGAAAGGTATATGAAATTACAATCCCTACTTCCACAACAATAGGCAACAAATGGTATGATGGGATTATAAATTATTCAAAGTGTGAAACAACACTTTAAAATCTTACCTATTATGTTATTGATGATTACATCCATATTGGCATATCTAGAACTATAATATGCCATAAGGAGTTTGATCAAACTATTATCCATATTTTTTAAGGAAAGAACATAATGATGTCAAACCTATCAGACTCTCAATAATTATTTCATGTCAGGGTGTTGTGTGATTTTTACAATATGCTAGGTAGGATTGAATGTATACATTAGAAGTAGAAACATCACCTAGTTTCCTAGAAAGATAACTATAGTTTTAGAATTTTTTGCTTTTTTTGACTTGTAGATGTGGTATTCATACTCTGGTGCACTCAAAATATATAACAACATCAATATTATTGACTAATCTCCTATGTTTGATGATATTTAAATTGAAAATTCTCCACATGTAAGCTATATGGTTAATGGTAACTAATATGATATGATTTTTTATTTAATCAATCATATTTATCCACCATGGAACACATTCCTTCAATCTATATGGCTTCTACAAAGTCATAAAGCTAAATTGTTTGCTAAATATAAATAATTAGCAACAAAATATGTTGAATATGCTTTTGGAGTCTTATAAGCACAATTCACAATTGTTTACCAACCAACAAATATGTTTAAAGTAGAAATGTTGGTAAATATTATGAAAACATGCCTCATTTTTTATTAAATCATAATCAGGATTCAAAACAAAACTCAACAATATTCGAAAAATCGAGTTGATCAAGACTACCCGATCTAAATCTTCCAACCAAAGAATAACAGAGGTTGCCAGAATTTCAACATAAAACAAAGGAAGGTGTGCAAATAATCAATCTTAAAGCCTTTTTCATAACACAAAAAATCAAAGTCAAAAGTTGTGTCTTTGTACATCAATTCAAGGGATTTATATAGGGAAGCACCCAGCCAAAAAAATGAAAGTCGAACGTTGGAGTAAGGATCAAAAAAGGAGAAGATTAAGGGATGGATTAATGGTGAAAATCTTCATTGATGGTGAGCAAAGAAGAAGGCGCGACTTGGGGAGGCAGTGTTCAATGGATGTGAAGGAGGGAGACGACCGGTGGTGTGATAGGCTGGAAGTCGTGACTTCAGTGAATGGTTGGGTTTGGGCTTTAAGGGGCGATGATTGTTTGGTGTCGATGGTATAACTTAGGCAAAGAGGGTGTGGGTTTGGGCTTTTAAGGCCTGGTCAGTGTGCTATTTGGGCTTGGGTTTTTATAGTGGTAAAAGGAATAAAGGATGCTGATTTGGGGAGTTGGAAGGTGGCTTAGTGAAGGATTAGGTAGAGTAGATAATGGGTTTGGGTTTGGATTTGAATTTGAATTTCGAGCTAGCTGCTTTAACACCCAAATTACAAGATATAATAATAATAATAATAATAATAATAATAATAATAATAATAATAATAATAATAATAATAATAATAATAATAAAGTGTCTAATTGGCCAATGGTGCCATTATTATTGCTAATAATCTTAAACTAGAATATATCTTCTCAGTAACAGATCACAGCTCTTCACAGCAATAGATCTGGATTTTATTCCTGCTTTTAGTGCCAACTTGTTAATTTACTCAATTATCCTACAGAGTAGAAATACAAAGATGATTAATTATTTTTACAGGATTATTGAAGTTCTATTTGGTAATGTTGCTAAGAGTATTTGGGGTTTCATCAATTTTACATAATATGATTGTGGAGAACACACATGAAACATACAAGTTTGTCCCTTATGTGCTTAACTATGATAAGGGTGAGGATAATTCAGCATTTGTATAATTTAACAAGCATGTTCTAAAACACAAAGAATAAATTCATAATATGACTAGCATTTGAAATATGGAATAAAATAAGCTCTTGAAGAATGATATGATTGGGAAATAATTTTATTAATATTGAATATATAGATAATTAAATTTTGTATATAAATATTAATATTATATACTAATGATCTATTGATATTAAATATAATTGTATTAATAATAAAATTATAGATAATAATTATTAATATTATAAATTAATGGTTCTAATTATTAACATCATTTAATAATAAATAATTGCTAGTAATAGTTATCAAAGAAATATAATGATTCGTATATTAATTGTAAAAAAAATTGATGATGCTTTAGTTACATGTATATGATTTTGATAAATAGTAGATATTATTATTTATAATAATAACTAATAAAATATATAAAAAAACTATTAATTATGTGGGATATATGTTGAGAGTTTATAAAACCATTAACATTTATGTATATATGTATACATATACATATATATGTATATAATTAAGTTGGTTCTTTAGTTGGTTTCATATACTATTAATTATGTGGGGTATAGGTTGAGAGTTTATGAAACCATTAACATTTATGTATATATGTATACATATACATATATATGTATATAATCAAGTTAGTTCGTTAGTTGGTTTCATATCACCATTTTCAAAAATAAAATAAAAAAGTGTTTAAACCAATATTATAGAACTCCAATGCTAATGTTCTTAGTGCATTGGTATTTCTATTATACTTTTTTGCATTATTGTAAATTTTAAGAAATGACATTACCCACTTTTTATAATTTTTTCTTCCTGGATAACAAAGTGCAACATGACAAGATTAAATATTTAAATGTAAAATAAATCAATTGTCATTAACTCCTCAATTAAAAAAAGGAAAATAACCTCATAAGAGTTGAAACTTAAAGGATACATTTCTCATATATTAAAATTAGCCCTCAATCCTTAGTAAAAACTAATTCCATTCACCCATCTCTATATTATCATCACGTGTTCATTATCTTAGTGGCTTAAAAGGTGCTTCAAATATTAATTTTCGGTAACCCGCACTCTTTAGGTGTAGTTTCTCCACTATTTTTTTTTTATATTTTTTACTATAATCTTTGTTTGTGTAAATATGTAATAAAATTTTCATATTAATTTCATTATTAAATTTTATACTAAGTTTATTCTATGGAAATTTTTTTTGGATTTGCTTTTATATGTAGTTCTTTATTATTATTATTATTATTATTATTATTATTATTATTATTATTATTATTATTATTATTATTATTATTATTATTATTATTATTTACTGTGATTAGTTATATTTTAATAAGAATAAGTTGGTATTAGGCTAAAATTAATTGTCTTACATTTGAATCTACTTTTACATTTCTTGAATAATTTAATTATTTGTTTTTCTTTAGTATTTTTTAGAGAGGTAAAAAATAATTTAATCATGGTAATATAATGTTTAATTTTCTTTAACATAAGGCATTTATCTCCATGTCATTCTATATTTATGTATATATCATTGTCAATTTGTATGTATTAAAACATTTTAAAAATATTAACAAATAAGTTAAGAAAGAAGCTACTCATATAATAATATATATGACATTTAATGTGTGTATTCTAAATAAAAATATTTTTCACAACTTTTATGGTTTTATTATTGTTTCTTTGTTAATTTACTATTTTTATGATTATGTTATTTCTTTATTCACATGCATACATTTAACTTCTATTTAACATAGCATTATACATTATATAAGCATATGTGACATATAACTTCCTCAATTGTAGAATCCTCTCATAATAATATAATTATGGTAAATCCTATATTGGAATAGCGAAATTACCTATTTATAACATTTTTATTTGTTGGATAATAGAAATTATAGGCTGTAATTTTTTTCCATACAAAATATTTGTGATGATCTTTATTATATACAACTAAAATTATTTATTTTTTAACTCCTAAGTCAATCAATGTATTAATCCTTATTTCAATACTAAAAAATGTGATTAAGGGTTTAAATTATTATTATTTTTATATTAAAGAGGGGGGAGAACCCAAAGGAGACCTTATAAGGGTTCATTACATCGGCCAAGTAGAAAAACATCATATTCTATCAAACCAAAGTTGAGAGAGGACACACTAAAGAGGATACTCATAAGAGTGAATTCCAAAGGAATGGGAGGTTCCCAAATTGGTGAGCCTATCTGCTATAGAATTAGCTTCCTTATACACATGGGAAATCGAACAAAAATGAAGGACTCCATAATAGAGTTATATGCTTGAACATGACTCTATAATAGAGTTATATGCTTGAACAGGACTCTCTTCAAGAGCCACACTACCATCATCAAATCGCTCTCAATATGAATTCTATGAAAGCCTAATTCTTTTTCATGCGGCATAACATAAAAAATAGCCCATAAAGTAACTAGTAAAATGTATATGAACCCCACATTAGCTGAGAAACCAAACTTCTAGTGACCTGAGTGGTCTCTAGATACCTCACCTACGGCAGGAACACCAAGATTGCCAAAGTGTTGCCATCTACATTAATCTTCTGAATTCCCTTATGAGGAAACAACCAACCAACTTCATTTAAGTAGGACTTCCTACCTAAATTGTGAAACTCCATAAGCTTATTCCAAGCATAGAATTATTTGTTAATGAGGTGATGTAGAATGTGAATTAGTCCTCTTAAATCAAAGGAGGCACCTTGAAATATTATGTTATTCCATTGTTTTCACAACTTCTAGATGTCTATGATGAAGGAAGATACCCGAGCTAGAGTATCATATTGCATTTACTGCTACTAGGTAATATTAGAAGAGATCCACTCCATAGGAGAAGAGTTGTAAAAATTTGCATGGAGAGATAGTGCAAACTTTTCCTAAAATTAAGTGTTGTAGTTACAGTCCAAAAGAATGTGAAGCACTCACTCCTCCTCCTTATAACGTTCACAAGTTTCATCATCCATAAGGTAAAAAATCCGTCTAAATTAGTTAGTGGGTAGCTGATCGAGCATTGCAAACCACACAAAGATTTTTACCTATTACCTTACTTTTAATCTCCAAATGTTTCTCTAGTGAGAGGAATCTAAATAGTTCCCTCCTTAGAACATGTTGTCAGCTGACTTAACTGAGAAAATTCCATTGTTTCTTTCTCCCAAAAAAGGATATCTGGCTCAATTGTACCATAATTAATGAGGTAACTAGCAATCTCAACCACAACTTGTAAGGGATATAATGTTCAAAAAGACTCCATTTCCAGCCAAGGGGGATGAGGTACATTGTTACTAGTTTATAAAGTTCCTTCGAAAAGGGGTAATTAATAACCTAATTAATAAGGGGTTGTCTCCAATCTACCAATCAAGCTAAAATCAATTACTTACTCCACTACAAATTATCCATTATCCTTAAGTATTTAATCGAGTTACAAATTTGTCTCCATAAGGGGGAGAAACTGAATGTGCACGAGTCTTTAATGATTGAGTAATGCTTAAGATATTTTTCCATTAAATAATTTGTCCAAAGAGCTTCCCTTTTGCATGATTTATGATTTATGAGCACCAAATCCCAAAGGAAGGATTTATTCATCTTATCAATCTGAGAATTAATGGTTTTAGTCCAAGTCTAGTACAACTAGACCAGTCATTTGGTCTAAGGACCAATCGACTGGTCTAGTTGGAAGTCGCTTGTCTTGTTATGATTTATAGCGTTTCCCTTGAGCCTTTTGTGTTGATTTTTTCATGTATTTAAAATATTTTAATTATTATTTCAACCATAATTGACATAAGTTAAAATGAACCAATATGATGGAACTTACTTTTGATTGAGTTTGGTGTTATCCTTAAACGCCCAATTGGTATATGAGTTTGGTGTTATCTCTAAACACCTAATGCATGCCTTTTATGTCTTATGTTGAGTTTGGTGTTATCTCTAAACACATAATTGGTGGATTTAATGCCTTTTTGAGGTATTTAGTGCTATCATTGGAAACACCTAATTTAGTTATATGCAGACTTGTTGTGATTTGTGATATCAAGTATTTTTAAGATTTTGTTTGAGCCTTTTTCTCCGGATCTCGGGGTAGTTGTCAAGAGTTAGCAGGCAAGTCACCCTTATTTTATATATTTCCCTAAGTAAATATTTCTTTCTCTACTGGATTACCAGCGGTAGGGGATATGCACATATCTTTGAGGTATAGGATTATACTATAGTAGGCCGGCATGGCATCGGTATCTAATATGGGTAAGGTATCCTAGTATAAGCCCCTGGCACTTTGTATTGTCTATTGCTTAGGTAATTGTCATATCCCAATCTTTTTATCCTTCATGGTAGAGACATTCAAGGTGTGGCAGGTGAGGTATCCTAGTACAAGCCTCCTTAGTATACTTTGACCACGTGTGGTGGGTGTAATATCCCAATTTCTGTGGCAGGTGCATTCAATGTGTGGTGGGTGTGGTATCCTCAAAGGAAACCCATTTGATGTACCCTGACCTTATGATATGGGTGTGGTATCCTATTATGATTAGCTTGTGTTACCATGACTTTCGTTTATGGTAGAGAACTAGATATGATCAAATGAACTATCTTACTAACCGAAAAATATGTGATCACTAAAAGAGAAATTCTAATATGGTTTACATTTTATGCATCATATGTATTATTTTATTTCTATACTCATAAGACTTTCATATGAGCACACTATGTTGTTCTTAAGTTGTATCATGATGATATCAACTTGTTGATACGTGACTTCAATGTGCTACATGAGCCTTCTATGTTTTAGGTAGTATGTTTTACCGGTACTTTACCATACTGATACTGCACTTGTGTAATCATTGTGATGATTTGGCTTCTGGTCTAGGGAGTAGAGGATGATTTGTAGGGTTACGACTCTCAGTTAGAATATGTTGAGGGAGATAACGTGGGCCATTAGTGGGCTATTACTTTGGGGACCAGGGTTATGATTGTGCCTAAGAATTAGGCTAGCTAATTGTTGGTATTTTACCCACTGCGTGGGATTTTTTTTGTATTTTTTGTTATTTAAACTCTTGGCTCGGGTTCCTGTATTTGATTTTGTAAACTATAAAGTTCATCCTATCTATGATATGGCCTTAATCTTTATTTCCTTATAATGTTGCATAATTATTATGATCATGCATTCTTTTGTTCCTTGTTCTATTTTACATTACACCAGGCAAGGGTTAAGTGATAATCACACATATCCTATAGTTGTTGTAATGGTAACATTCCCCTATTTTATTTTCCAATCACTTCTGCGTTGTCATAAAATTAGGGTTGTTACAATGAGTTTCTGTGTTATTGCCTTTTATAAGCCTTTCCTTATAACCTTAACATGTTGGCATGATCTTTTATGTTAATTGAGTTATGGAGTGTAAATATAAATAAACGTTATTGTGGTGAAATATGTTGAGGATGAGAAATTGATAATTTTGGGTCTTATAAGGTTTTGGTGACATATTTGGGTAGTTCCTGATCTTTAAGATATTTTGAGGCCTTTCATGATATTTTTAGGAAATGAATATGGCATGTTAATAAGTGAAGGTTTTATAATTCATTTCATGAATAATATATTAGAGCATTGGTTGAGTATAACATAAGTTACGTAAAAAGATTATTTGAGGCATTTAAGAAAGATAGGTGTATTTTGGTCAGTTTGGGTTAAATATGGAACTTTGGTATTTATAAAGTGATATTGGATTAAAATATACTAGGTACATTATGATTGGGTTAATTTCTAGTAGAATAAGCTCGATAAGATGTGAAAACAACCTAATTTAGGAATAGTAATCCAAAAGGCATGCTCATTACTGCATGCACAAGATGTTAGAATTTGATCTTGATTTTTGGATATGTTATTAAAAATGATATTTTAGGATGAGGTATTCAATTTGGTGGTTAGGTGAGCCTCATAGAGGGAGTTACAACTGTCTCATGAAATTAGGGTTTTATAGGCATGTTGTTGTCTTTTCCCTTAGGAAACAATTTAAATTAATCTTTTTATATTTCATGGTTTTGATATTTTTATCTTGAGTATGCATGAAAATAATGAGATAACCAATAATTTAATTAGGCATTAATATTTAAATTGAAAGATCACGTGAGTTATGACTGAATTATAGCAGTTTGTTCCACCAGAAGAGAATAATGGCCAAAAGCATTACACTTTGAGAGTTGTACCTATCCATTCCACTAGATAATAATAGTGGCTAAGAGTGTTCTGCCTTAGGATTTATATATGTTTGTTCCACTAGATGAGAATAGTAGCTAAGAATATTCTATCTTAGGAGTGTACATATTTATTCTATTGTACGAGAATAGTGGTTAAGCGCATTCTTCCCTAGAATTTATACATGCCTATTCCAGCAAACAAGAATAGTGATTAGGAGCATTATGTCCAAAAATTTGTAATTTTTTCCATTAGATGAGAACACTAAGGTCCCTAAACTCAATATTAAGTAAATAGATTGTAAGCATGCTAATATGGAACTCTATTTTGTTCCATCTATTAAGGCATCTCATGTTATAATTAATTTGCATCTTAGTCCCTCCATGTGACCTTATACTTGTTGTTTGTATCTTTCTTATAGTTTTATTCTTGCCTTACTCAATACATAAGTATTAACCATCTTTTTTATGGTTGATTCTTATTCCCCTATGTAGACGCTTAGGTTTTGATGTGCATGTTATTAGGGGTTGCCTTGAGGATTTTGCTAGTTATGATGCACTTCATGTGGAAGAGTGATTTATCTATTAGGGTTTGGATGTAGATTTAGTGTTATCTAATAACTAGCTTTTTCCAGATATAGTATGAACTCTTATATCCATTAGATCCCTTTTTGTTTTAATTTTTCTTATGCTATACTCAGAGTTTGATCTCCAAACTCTTACAGAAGATTTATGTAAATTTATCTCATTCTCTAATTATTTTATTATAAGTTGTAAATATTTTGACTTGTATTTGATATGAGAATGGCATAGTATTCTTGCAATACCCTGAATTTTTAATCAAACCTTAATTCTAGGTAAATTATATCCTAGCATTTTCCTACTCCTTTAAGTCCTAATTTCAACTCTAACTCTAATACTACACCCTTTTCTTTTTCCTTCCTTTTTATATTCTATTTTCTTATTTTCTTTCTTTTTCATCCTTTCTACACAACCTTTATCCCTAACCAAATGATTTTGTTTGTTTTGGTTACTCATGCCACAATTTTCTAACTATAACCAAACTCTCACTCCAAAGTCATTACCTCTCTTCCTTCAATGATTATACCCCATTTCTTCTTCACTTATTTTTTTGTGTCCTAATAACATCGCCTAACCTCACTTCCCATTTTTTTACTACGCCATCCACCCTCATGCAACAAACCATATAATCCCCTCTCTCTTGCAGTAATTTATTACAAGCCACTAAAACTTTTTCTTTCTTCTTTGAAATTCCTCCCTAGGTGTCGATTTTTTTCTCTTCTACCTCCATGTCATTCATCTTAGTTGTTTTTGTAATTATCATCATTATCAACATTTCCGTCCTCAATCTTTGTAGCTCACCCAACCAAACACCACCCAAACTCCTCCATCTCCACCCCTTTTCTCATTATCCATGTGTTACAACCACCACCACCACCATTTTCAACTAATTTGCTCATCCTAATGCCCCCAGCTATTCTCTCTCTCTACCAAGTTGCATTATTCTCCCTCAATCTTGGCTAGTCTTATTGAGCGAGTTGCATTATTTTCCTCTATCTCAGCTAAGCTTATTTACTTTCCATAATCTCTCGACAAAGCATATTTGTCAGCCCAACTAATTGATCTCCCTTATCCTTAGTTGAACTTGCTCACTCTCTCCCACATATCCTTAGGCAAATTGTTTCATTTTTTTTATCTTTCTCATCCAACCCTCTTAATCTCTCCCTCATTTATCCTTTTTTTCTTGCCTTACCTTTCTTTGCTCAACCTTCCTATTAAACGGGTGTTTTCTTTTAGCCTTAGGTGGTTCTTCATAATCTTGGAGGAAGAGGCTTGGGGCCTTTTGCTTGCTTAAAGACCGATGGTACTAAATTAAGTATATATACCATAATTTAGGAATTTAGATGCTATATGAATTATATGAAATAGTATGCTAAAATAGTTACATTTTATGAATGATATTGTTGATGTTATACCATGATCTTGTTATAGTTTATTATGAAAATATGAACTCTATAAGGATGTATGAGCATATGTGTTATTTCTTGGGTAACTCTTGTCTTGTAACTTAAGCATATTGGCATGATCTATTATTTTGTTTGAGTTATGAGGAGTGGGTTGTAAATATGGCAATTTTTTTTATCTTAATGTAATATGCTGAAAGGTTGGGAGTTAATCGTTTCACCACTCATAAGGTTATTATGACAAGTTTGCATGATAGTAATGAGATAACCAACTAATAATAAGAAATTTATATTTAAAGTGGAAGATCACATAATTCAATATCAATTGTATTTTACTATTCCACTAGATATAATGGTGGGCATAAGAGTTATACCTTAGAAGTGATTTATGGTTGTTATTGGTCCATTGGATATAATAGTGGTTCCCAGGAGCATCTTGCCTTAGAAGGGTAATGTTATCTGTCCACCATATATAATAGTTGTTCCTAGGAGCATTATGCCCTGGAAAGGTTTTGTTATTGGTCTTCCAGATATCATTGTGGTTCCCAAGACTATTATACCCTAAAAAGGTCATATTATCAGTTTACTAGATATTATAGTGGTTCATGGGTGCATCTTTCCCCTGGACCCTTCCACTCATTATAAATAGCGGATTACGTGACTCCAAGTGACTAAAAAAGTGGAAATGTATATTTGACTTATTTGGGAACTCTATTTTAATTACTCTCATAACTCATCCCATATAATGATTAATTTGTATGTTTAGTCCTTTAATTTGAGCTTATGTGAAATGTATGGCCTTATTTATAACTATATTTCTGCATTACTCAATACATGAGTATTGACCATTGGTATGGGTGTTACTCATTCCAATGAGCAAATTACCCAAGTTTTGACATGCGGGTTTATGAGGATCGTCTTGATGATTTTGTTGTTTATGACACACTTCTTGTGGAGGAGTAATTGTATATCACTACTACAAATACACTTTTCTGTTATGGCAAAAGATGTCACTGAAGGCCTAAAAATTATCATAGAAAGTCTATTGCGATAACCAGTTGTAGCTAGAGTGTCATCATAAATGCTTCGTAGTAAAATACCCAAGATTATGATGATGGAAGTCATTATAGAAAACTACCCCTATTAGGACTACTATGGCGTTACTATAATGCTACTATGATGACAATATAAATAAAAAATAAAAATAAATAAAAAATTATCTATTGCGACAAAATTTTGGCTCTACTACCACAACCTCATCGATACTAAAGGGCAATATTTAAAAAAAAAATATTCATCCCACTAAGATGACCAATGGGTCTACTGTATCAACTTTATCATCACTGAATGCCTAATTTAAAGAAAAAATATTTAGTCTACTAAGATGATCAATGGATCTACTATAGTGACATTGTTGTCACTGAATGCCCAATTTTAAAAAGTTTTATTAGCCCATTACAACAACTTCAAATCTATTATAGCAACGCTTTCCATCACTAAAAGCTATTTTTTTTTCTAAATTATTACTACAACCCAATGAAATTTAAATATATTATTTTTAAAATTTAGCTTTTTATATTAATTGAAACTATTACTAATGCATGATTTTATTTTAATATTAATATTAATATCTAATTGATAATATTAAATAAAAAAATTAAAATAAAACTATTATTCATAATTTGAAATTATCATTACAATTTTTTTTATCTACCATACACAACTTGACTCTACTCATCCTCATCATTATCATCCTCCCCTACCTCATCCCCTAACTCCATAAGTCAATTATAAGGTCTTATTTTACAATAATTTGCAACTTGATAGTTTTTTGGCACCTTAGTGATTGGCTATGCTTTTGAACAATCTTGGTTAGCTTGCTAAGTTTTTCCTCAAGTGTAGAAGCGTTGGTGTTGGTACGAGTAGAAGGTGGTGATGCTAGTACTAAGGAGTTGACGGCGATGCTGAAAAAAATCTATTCAATGATATACCAATAGATCTCTTATGATTATGACAATGTCTAAGAACATCATGTATAATGGCCACATCATCAATTTGTATCAGTTCATTAGACCCACAATCACTCCTAAGTGATTGGACTCCTCTATCATCCTTTGTTGGTCTCCACCACTTTATGACATAAGAAAAGTTAAAATTAAAAATAAATAGCTTATAAATAAAAAATAATTAAATTAACTCCTTTAGAGAATTATAAACTTATACATTTCTTCTCAACATCCTCACTCACCCATTTTCCCTCCTTGTAGTGCATCTCTCTGAAAGTGTCGGTCTATAGGTATAAACTTTTTTTTATGAATAATATTATAAATAATGAACGAAATTATATAGTATGTATATGATACCTTAGTATAGCATAATTGAGAAATCAACAATGAGTCATGGAGGTTAAGATATTATTGCTTGCTTTTGTTTTTTGTGTTTCTTTTTTTTACTTTGCCTACACATCAAGAAATATTAACACATAATTAATATTAATATATATTAAGTTTTGGTGTGCCCGTAGCCGGCACTCAATTTAAACGCTTTTGTTGTCAATTGTAGCACTGGTAAATAAGGGTATTGTTATAGGCCGGGGATTGAGAGGATTCACCTCTATTTAACTAGCTTAAGAATAAATAAAAACAAAATAAAATTCACCACTATTTAACTAGCTTAGGAATAAATAAAATAAACTAATAATAATAAAAATAATGGGAAACCGCATATATGATAAATATGCTAGGGAAATCGAAATCCACCACTAGATTAGGTCAAAATATAATATCAATTTCTAAGTCATCTTTTAATCATGAGAATGAGATCGACCAAGTTGTACACCAAAAATAGGTCCATACACCTTTTGTTACTTCCATTAATTAATTAATACGACAAAGCGGCAATATTAATCCTATTAAACACTAGCAGTATAGCAGCAACAAGCGGCTCCTATATTTAACTAGATTTAATGCATTAAGTGTAATGGGAAGGCTACCAATCTAAGTACCCAAACTAGTACACAAAGCATGTCTAGCTGTATTTCCTTTCCTTCACCCACATGTATCTAAACATTTTACTACTTCGGTTAGAGTCACAAAACTATTAGATGAATTGTTATCTAACCTAACTGCAATTTATACATATAAATTCTAGTATATTTATATGGCCACCTAGCAGGCAAATAATCCTACATACTGTCACTTATGAGAAAACCAGAACAAGGCATGCACCAAATAAATTATACTTGATAGAATTATATATATAAATGATAGCAACTAAAATAGAGTCAAGAAACAATCTCATGAAACAAAGAAAGTAAAATTATATCTCAAACCCCAATCCAAGGTTTCAATTTATTCCCTAACAACAAATAATCAGCCAACCATAATTATTGAATTAATTACAGAGAAATATATATCTAAAATATTAATTAAAAATAGAGAAAGAAATAACTGAAATTAATTATCGATAAAAGATCAAGAATTTATTTAGATAAAAATTAATTTTTACTAGAAATAAATTCTACCGGTATAAATTCTTCCCTATTCTTTCTTCTCTCGGTTGTCTTTATTTCCATGCAATTATTTCTTTTTCTTTCATCGTATCCGTGCCTCTCCTTCTGTGCATCAGTTGTTCTTCGTCCTTCCTTCTTCGGTTTCCGTGCGGTGTTGCCCTGCATGGTTCGTTTCTTTCTTCTTTTTCTTTCTCTGCCGAGCCTCTTGTCGATCTGACGGCTCATTTTTCTTCTTCGCGTCATCCTCCTATGTCTTTGATGCCTAGAGGCTACCCCTCAGCATCAGAGCCTACACTCTCCCGCCTCCTTTTTCTTCTATACCGCACACCCTTCCTTTATTCTATTATGCGTCTTTTATAATTTTCGTTTGTCTTCTTTTCCATGTCAACCCTGCTGACCTTTTCTTTTCTTTCCTTTGTTTTTAATTTTCTTCGGCTAATCTGTGCCGCTCGTTCGCTCCTCAAGACTCTCTCTCGTCCGTGCCACATCATCCCTACTTTGTGCGGCTGATTCTCGTCCGTTCCACGCTCTATTTGTTTTCATTTGTTTTGCTTCTTGTTTCGGGCCTTTAAGCCTTCGGCTCTTAGGCCGTTAGTCCAAAGGGCTGATTTTTTTTATTTTCTTTTATTTAAAAATAAAACCTACAAAATAAATTTAAATTACAATTAATAAATAATATTATACTCTAAAATTATTTAATTTATATCATTTTAGCTTAAATAATAACATTTATGTAATTATAACCACTTAAGCATAAAAAACATAATTATTCACCTATATTAGTTAAATAAAATACTAAAAACTAAGATTATAAGGGTATAAAATGTGTCAAAATATGAACTTATCACACCCCCACACTTAGCTTCTTACTTGTCCTCAAGCAAGTTATTACTCTAAACAAATAAAATTAAATAAATACAAGGGTTAAGGGCACAATTAGATAGGGAGTAGTAGGTTAGGGTGGCAGTAGCAGAGGTAGCACAAAGGCAGTGGAGGTGGTGGTGATAGAAAAGGAGAGATTTTAGGGTTGGAAAAGGGGAGGGAAGTTAGGTTTTCTTGTATGTTAGGGATTCTAGGTCAGAGGGGGTTGTGGTGGTGGTGTCTCATGACAATGGCGTAGGTGGCATCAGTGGCGGTGGCTGAGAGTGAAGGAGAGGAAAGGAGGAGGAAGAAGGGAGAGAAAAAGGGAAATGGTTGGCGTGGGAAGGTAAGGGAGGTTTTCTAGGTAGAAAGGGAGGTGATGGTGGTGGCATAGGGTGCGTAAGGGGCAGTGAGGGGTGCAAAAGGGTAGCTCAAGCTATCTACTTTGCACATATGGGGAGAGAATAGGAGGGAGAGTTAGGGGTAGAGGAGTTCTCATTTGGTTGAGGGTAGTGTAGGGAAGAGGAAGAGAGGAAGTTGGGATGGCGACGCGGTGCAACGACAATGGTGGCAACGTTTGAAGAGGCGATGGGAGAATGGGAGACATAAGGGAATCAGGTAAAAAAGAGAGGGGAGAAGAGGGTGAGGGGGCTTTTATAGGTTCAGGGAAGGGAGAAAAGGGCAAAAGACAAAAGATGACAAAAGGGGAGTAGGTGGCCGCCAGCTGGTGGCGGCAGGTGGTATAGGCCTACGAAGGGAACAAATTCACAAGGGGCAGGGGTAATTAAGGGAGAGGGATGTGCAGAGGAGGGGACGTGTAGGGGAAATGCTAGTCGCACTCCCTACATGGTAAAAAAAAAGAAATGAAGAGGGAGATAAGGGAAGGGGAGCCACAAAAATGGCAGCGGCTCGCTGTTGTGTAGGCGAGAGGTAGGGGCGAGGGCAAAAAAGAAAGGGGGAAAAGATAGTGAGAGAAAAGGAAAAATAGGGGAGCGACACTAGGTCACACGAGAGGGGGGAAAAAGAAAAGAGGGAGTGGCTGTATGAGGAAGGAAAGGAGAGGAGAGGGTTAGACTACGCTGGATGGGGCCCAGGCTATTGTAGGAGGGGAGAAAAGAAAGAAAAAGGAAGAAAAGGAGAGAAAGGGGAGGAAAAAAAGAAAAGTGAGACTGTTGGAGTCTTTTGAGTTTTTTTTTTTTAAATTTTTTTGGGAATAATAAAATTAGTAAAAGTAATTAATTAATTTTTTATTAATTTATAAATTATTATTATAATTTACTTAAAAATTATTTTTCGTTTAGTAAATTATTCTAGCCTCTACTAATTTGATCCCTACATTATTTTCCTCCTTTTTAGCTTTAATTATTTTTATTATAATATCATTATTTTATTAAAATGGTATATTTAATTAAATCTAACCTATTAATTCTTATTTTATTTTTAATTCCTAAATTAGGATTTTGGGGTATTACATTTATGTTGTCAAAATTACTGACCATATGCTATAATTTTCTCTCACGCCAAAAGGATTAAACCCCGTCTATTGCCATCTCCAGTCTAACATTATAAGCCCCAACTACAAAATCCCGAATGATTTTCATCAATATATTTCCATGTCTGGCCATCAACTACATGACATGAAATCCCTTGTTCTATAGAACACCCATTCAAGTGCCATATCATGTCTTGAGTAATTTGTCTGCAAGCGTATAATCTTTTCAATCTAGGTGTTAAGGGAAAATACCATAACACTTTATATGATACTTTCTTTCCCTTTGTGGCCTCATCTACCCATCAAGAATTAGCACATACTGGGCAATTAGTTCTATTATTATTCTCTTTCCATTGCAAGGCACAATCATACGTGCTTGCGTAGATCATCTCATAGTCTAATCATAACTTGCTCATCATCTTCTTAGTGTCATAATGTGATCCTGGAAGCTTATTACCATATGGAAATGCTTCGTTCAACAATTTCAAAATTCCATCAAAAGACTTGTTACTTCACTTATTTAACAACTTGTGATGCATCAACTTTGCCAAAAAAATTAAGGAAGATTTTTTTTGTATATCCGAGGTATAACTTTGTCTCAATATCTTAAAATAACCACTCGATGTATGGGTTTCTATTATCCCCAAAGTCATCACCTATTACCTCATTAGCATTCAAGTCATCACCAATAGTTTTAGCTCTTTCATTATTCTTGATATGTTAATCATCACCTAATAAATCAGCCAATACATATGCCATCTCATCTCCGATCTCTTCCTCCATACATTCTCTTTTAAGTTCACCATAACCCATGAACCCAAACCGCAAAATATGGCTTCAACCCTATATATTTTATCCCATTCAAATTTAACAGATCTCCAACAAGGATAATGAATAAATCTATCCAATCTTAAGTTACCTTTTGATAATCCTATAAACATTTGAAGGTCATCCCAAACTCATTAGATTTTTAGTTACACAACCTCGTATAACTCTTATTAATTAGAATTATATATCTGCAAAAATAATTAAACGATGGACTAAATTTTGATATATGAACCAAATTATAACAATTTTATATATCCATTTTTCCCTAAGTTTTGTAGGCACTAGTTTTATAAAAGTATTATAAATTTTTCAACAATGATCTTTTCATTAACTTAGGGATCAAAACATAATCATATTATAATTTTTTTATCAAATTATTTAAGACCAACAATATCTTATTATTTTTATAGCTTAATAAGACGAAACATGGGCCAACATACTAGCTATATTATGGACCCTAATATATGAAAGTAGATTGATGCATATTGAAATAGAATTACTACAACCCAAAATGCCTCACTAAAATCAAACCCTAGTTTCCATATTGGATGCAATCGATCACCCATTGAGTACATATTTCTCATATAAGAATCTATTCTTTAACATCTTCAATAGACTCATAAATGTAATTTGGGTAATCAGGATACATACTTGGCAATATCTCATGCCAAAATATTCACTCATTATAAATCACTCTCAACTCCCTTGAAATGTGATTATAATCTCTCGTAAATTATCCACCCTTAATACAATTAGGGTGCATAAAATTTCTATGGCCAAACTCATCTATATATCTAGCCTTCACCCATCGCTATGGTTAAATATGCGGTAAGGAATACAAAGTATAGTATGACTTAAAATTATATAGTCCCGCATAAAAACCTCTATCAAGCATATGACCTATCTCATCACGCATCCACCACACGTGGTATTTAATATTTGTGTTAGGAGAGATAAAAAAAAGGTAGGCTTAAAATTATGCATCAAGTAAGATAGACATCCTATCACTTATACAAAAGTAAAAATCTAATAAATTAGGATAATATCCAATTATTTAATCATAAATTTTCAAATTACAATAATATTTTATTAATTCTCATTTTTATTATCTTATTCTTCAACTATTTTAATAATAATTTATGTAAGGTTAAGACTATTTTATTATCTAATAATTTAATAACCTTATTATTTTAATTTTTAATAATAAATTATTTTTAAGTCCAACAATATCATGTTATTTTAAAGTTTATTATCTTACTATTTCATTAATTATTTAGTCAAAAATTTTCAAAGTTCAATAATATTTTACTGATTCTCATTTTTATTATCTTATTATTCCAATCTTTTAATAATAATTTATCTAAAGTCAAAAAGTTATTATCTAATAATTTAATATTCTTATTTTTTAATTTTAATAATAAATTATTTTAGGCTAACAATATCTTATTATTTTAAAATTTTATTATCTTATTATTCCACTTAATTATTTAATCTAAAATTTTAAAGTCCAATAATATTTTACTAACTCTCATTTTCATTATCTTATTATTACATTCTTTTAATAATACTTTATCTAAGGTTAAAAATAATTTATTATATAATAATTTTATATTCTTATTGTTTTAAATTTTAATAATAAATTATTTAAGTAAAAAAAATATCTTATTATTTTAAAGTTTTATTATCTTATTATTCTACTCAATTATTTAATCACAATTTTTTTAATATTTAACAATATTTTGTTAATTTAATTTTTTATTATCTTATTATTCTACTCTATAAATAATATTTTATCTAAGGTTACAAATAATTTATTATATACCAATTTTATATTCTTATTGTTTTAAATTTTAATAATTAATTATTTAAGACCAACAATATCTTATTATTTTAAAGTTTTATTATCATATCATTTCACTTAATTATTTAATTATAAATTTCCAAAGTCCAATAATGTTTTATTAATTCTCATTTGTATTACCTTATTATTCCACTCTTTTAATGATATTTTTTTTTAAGGCTAATAATACTTTATCATTCACTATATATGCATCCCCATTATTACCATATATATCAATCATAATATGTGTGTATCCCAATCACATATTATAACAATTACATCAATATATACTTGCCACCACCAACTTCCATATAATATTTAATAATAATCATATATCAAAACAAAAAATTTAATAATAGTCACATATAATATTTAACAATAATATTTACTAATAATATATATATAATACTTAAACAATATAAGGTACCAATATGCCACGGCGACGACTTCTCCGGCCACAATCAAACCCAAAGTTAAGCAAAAAGTTAATAAATTAATAATTAAAACAAAATGAACTAAAATAAAGAGTAAAATACAAAGATTAAACCAATATAAGGAGGAGGAGGAGACAATGTAAGGTGACACTGGTGGTGGCTTTTACGGAAACCTATAGCAACATAACAAAAAAAAACTACATTAAAAGTAAGACTTAACAATAATACACTAAGATTTTGACAAGAAATTAATGGAAAATAAGGATTAATGGTATAAATCATATCAAAAGGGTGTGTGAGAGTGAGCGTAACGAACAGAAGTGTAGTGGATGAGAGTCGAGAGAGATAAATAAAGATGACAATGAATTTTGTTAAAAATAATGTAATTATATAAAATTTCTAAAAAGTTATTGTTTAGGGAATGAAACATAGTAAGATGATTTAACAAAGTGTGTAGATTCAATAACCATAAAGTATTTTTTTATAAAAAAGAAATATAAAATTTCAAAAAATTACAGTAAAAAAGCACAAACTAATTAGAATTTTTTTTTTCATGCAAGACCCTGGTTGGTTCCACGGTCAGATCGGTTGAACCGGTCTGGCTTTTAAATTACAGTTTTGCACCACCTTGTCCTGGACGCTCTCCTCTCCCACGATTATTCTCTTCCTCGTCTCTCTTTGTTTAGTTCGTCCTGCAACATCTGACGAACACACAAGACTCAATTCAACTAAAGTCTCTGTTCTTGCATCATTAATTTCCTCCTCTCTTTTCCTCTCTACACTCCGGATAAATTCAGTTTTATGCAAGGATTAGTGTGCTAAATTGATGACAATGAAGCCGATTAGGCTGCCCGAACCTCCCAGTAGTCCAAGAGGCATGCCGGAGATCTTCGAAGGCGGGGTTTACGGTGTGATTCGACGTGCTGTTGTCATCGGTAATGGATATCCCGGTGCTGAAAATCAGTGTATTGGTTTGGTTCGTGCTCTAGGACTCACCGATAATCAATTACTTTATGTGAGTTTAATTATGCATAGCTCAGTCGTCAACTCCCCCCTTCCTTGTTCCTTTCTTGTACGCCAGTCATCGGTACTTGGACGGAAATTAGCAAGCTATCCTAAGTTCATACACCTGCTTACGTTGTTTATTCGATTCCACCGACTCGAATTTTGATTATTTGCTGCTAAATCAACATATGCAACGTTTTATCACAATGGATCTCTACGGTTTCTCTGATATTATTTCCTTTTGATGGTGGGCTTTTCAGCATGTTGTTGCCTTGAATTTTTAGAATCATACAGGCTGTTTTGAAGTTAATCTAGGTTCAATGAGGTGTGTTTTTTTTTTCCTTTTCTTTTTTCTTCTTACTGTTGACTGTCTTTTAGTAAATATTTTTTTTGGATGTAACTAGCTTAGCCTAGATTTACGCCAAAATTTTTAACCTTATAATTAGCGCTGCACCCAAAATTGTTAAGCTCCCAACCAGGTTAACGTTAAAGCTTAAATAATATTTTGCAATGTTAGCATACGGCATACCTATCCTAGGTAAACATATCCACCTAAATTGATCTCCAAACAACATTTTAAAACATTTATCTAATTTCACCTAACGCAGTTTCACTTACCTATTTTTACACTGCATTGACAGAATCTTCAACCGAAACATAATATTAGTTTTGGAATTTGTTCTCGTTCTAGTTTTCTTCGTTATTTTCTATGGATAATGCTGTTTTTTAGTGCTGCATAAGTCTTGGAGATTGTATCAGGACTTCTGTAGAATTTATCTTTCAGTGTCAGGCATACTATGTTCTGTTTCAAGTTCCATTCAGATTTTACACCTTACCTTTATTTTGTTTTCATGCTCACAATTTGCATTTACTTGCCATTGCATTGATATCAAGCTAATTTGAGTTCCTTTTCCCCTTGTTATCTGCTATCATTTAAAACACAGAACAAGACAAGAATGGACTTTTGAGTAGCTTCTTATATATAGGTAGATATGCACAGGGATGCATTGGTTAGGAGGAGTAAAATTTGTGTGAAGTTAAGAGTTGAGCCTCAAATAAATTTCAACAGCTAATATCAAAGCAGTTGTACATCCATAGTCATGTCATGTAAATCTGTAATTCCAGTATGAAGTCCCAAATCCTCCATTTGTCTCAATTATAGCCTCTATTCCCCTATAGAACCAATGGAAGTCTCAAGGATAACCAAGGATCACATTGCTTTGCCTTCCATTACCAATTCTGTGGTTAGTTGTATGGATGATGAAACTATAAATCTTATTTAGATTACGGAGCCACTAGTTTTTTTTTTTTTTTTTTTTTTTTTTTTTTTTTTTTTTTTTTTAACTTTCAGTTATTAGGACTTTTGAGAGGATTAGAACCTGAAAGCATGCTAATAGTTAAGCCCTCATCTTTCAGCTATTCTACAATGAAATATTGGTACTGCAATTGCATATCAGCCGCAATTTGCTGTTTTTGGTCAACTGCGATGCGAAAATTTTGAAACCTGTCCGTTTTAGAAAATCACATATTTATCTCTACGATATCGGCGAAATATCCCGAAATTTTGTTGATATTTACCGATATTGGCCCATATTTACCAATATTTGTGGAAAAAAAAATCATGTCGTGACAACCACGATATATAAAATATTGTTTGTGACACCCAGACACTGCAATAACAACCCTGTTTTTATTGCTCTTCTATCCCATCCAAGCTTTCTTATGGTCTGTTTAGCGTCTCATACTTACAGTCAATATGAAGCCAGGGGTTAAACTAAATTGAGCTAGCTTCTGAACATTGTAGTGCAAGCTAGGTATTGGTGTAACTATGGCGTGAATGTGAGATAAGTGCTCACTTTTGATAGTACTGAAGAACAATTTAGATAGGAATGCTCTAATCCAACTCAATCAGGAGAGTTGAAAGATATCTAAGAACTGCCCTAAAAGGAAATGATTAGAAGGAAGGAAGCGTGGACAAAAAGATACCCCTCACCTCTTGAGAAATACTTTAATTCAACTTGCTTGAAAGAGTACAAAGATACGTGAGAACTGCCATAAAAGGAAATGATTAGAAGGAAGGAAGGGTGGGAAAAAAGATACCCCATGTCTCTTGAGAAATACTTTAATTCAACTTGCTTGAAAGAGTACAAAGATATGTGAGAACTGCTGCAAAATTCCCTATCTTCTCTTAAAGGAAATGATGAGAAAAAAACAGAAACCCCTGACTGTTAGAGAAATTCTATGCCCCTCACTCCATATGACTGCTTGAAAAACTAGGGAAAATTATTATAAAAAAGTAAAATATGCTTCATAAATTCCAGGTTTTTCAGAACTAGTAAATGGATGTCTATTTCTTAAGAAGCAATTACTGGACTTCATATTTCAAACAAGATTAACTTTTTGACATCAAGTTGTAGCAGTCAAACCAGGTAGAATAGCAAAGAAATGTGGAGGGTATAATCATAGAATAACATTGAAAAGATATGGCCGTAGTGGAACAGGTTTTTGAACATTCAGTTTAGATATAATTTTTTCCCCTTTTTGTATGTATATATATTTTGTAGTTGTGAGCTGTTAGGTACCAGCTATCCAGCAGCAACAATAATCAGATAATAACTAATGGATCGAAAATAAGAGGGTAGAATGACTAGGTGATATATTGATGAGAAGGAATGAAAATTACAGCCAGGTATTCGAGGTCCTGGTGCCCTCCCACGTTCACTGAATTCTTCCCCGCCTTCCCTCTTCTTTCCCCGGGTATTAATAGCGATCCCTCTACCCCCTTCCTCTCACATGCCATAACAACCAAAACAGAAAAGACGACGTGCCCTACTCCCTACGAGCACCTCCCTAACAGAATAACCAACTTAGCTGAATTAATTAAATTAGACCCTACACCCTAGACAATAAAATATAAAAGATAAGGACATAATAACCGGATTGGTCATCTCTGGTCTTTCTCATTTCTTGCTCCTCCTTACATACGTGTATTTGATTATGGGCCTATCATTACTCCCCCCTTGGTCTTTCACCTTGTCCTCAAGGTGAAAATCAGGAAACTGCTCACTGATCAGCTCAAACGCTTCCCAAGACGCCTCAAACTCTGGCAACCCTTTCCATTTAATCAATACCTCCAGTACTCCCTTGGCATTGTACCTCATGTTGAGCACTGAGTTTGGCTCTACCTTCCACTCCATGTCAGCTGTAAGCACAGGGGTAAAAGGCTGCACCTATTGTCCGTCACCCATCGCAGCCTTAAGCATTGAGACGTGAAACACTGGGTGGATGGATGCTGAATCTGGTAACTTGAGTCGGTAGGCAACTGGCCCCACCTTGGTTAAAATCTGGTAAGGGCCAAAATAACGTGGAGAGAGCTTCTCATTCAGCCTTCTTGCCAGAGATCTGTGTCGATAGGGCTTGAGTTTGACAAACACCCAGCTACCCATGTCAAAGTTCTTCTCCCTCCTCTTCTTATCAGCCTGAACCTTCATTCTCTCCCGAGCCTGCTGCAGGTGCTGTTTTAACTCCTCTAAAATCACATCTCTGTCCCGCAGCTCTTGATCCACCGCAGCAAAAGGGGTGCCCCCATCCTCATATCGTAACAGCGGTGGAGGATCTCGCCCATACAAGACCTTAAATGGTGTGGTTTGTATGGCCGAGTGGAAAGACGTATTATACCAATATTCAGCCCAGGGTACCCACTTGACCCACTGTTTAGGCTTGTCACAAGCAAAGCAACGCAGATAAGTTTCCAAACTTCGGTTGACGACCTCGGTTTGTCCATCTGTCTGCGGATGGTAGACCGAGCTGAATTTGAGTGTTGTCCCCTGCAACTTGAATATCTCTTTCCAAAAATGACTCATGAATACCTTATCTCGATCGGATACAATCGAGTGGGGAATGCCGTGCAACCTGACAATTTCTTTGATAAAAACCCCGGCTATAGTGCGTGCTGTGAAAGGATGTTTTAGTGGAATAAAGTGGCCGTACTTAGACAGGCGGTCCACCACCACCAAGAGACAGCTATGGCCTTCCGACAGTGGTAATCCCTCCACAAAGTCAAGGGATATATCCTCCCAAATCTGCTGGGGAACAGGCAAGGGCTGCAACAAACCGGCTGGACTCATAGCTAGGTATTTGTGCTGCTGGCAAATAGCACACCCAGCTATGAATTGCTGTATTTTTTTTTTCATCCCAGTCCAGTACACTTCTCTAGCCAGTCGGTGATAGGTTTTTAATACTCCAGAATGTCCCCCTATCCCTCCACCATGGAATTCAGCTAGTAATTGCGGAATTAAGGATGAATTTGGAGGTAAAACCAGTCGGTTTTGGTAAAAAAGGTTCCCTTGAACTAGCTGATACCCCTCCACACTGTCACCTTGTTGGAGTTTGGTCTTAATAGGCGCGTAAACTGAATCTGCCTCAATTTCAGATTGAAGGGTGCTCCATTTCTCGACCCAAACAGCAGAGCAGGCTGCTAGTGAAGCTGCTATCTCCACCCTTGACAGTGCATCTGCAGCCTTATTTTGTCCCCCGGGTTTGTACTCAATGTCAAACTGGTAACCCCAGAGTTTAATAACCCATTTCAATTGCTCCTTTGGGATTATTCATTGTTCTAGCAGGAACTTGAGGCTTTTCTGATCAGTCCGCACTGTAAACTTCCGGCCCATTAGGTAATGCCGCCATCGTTGAATAGCTAGCACTACAACCATTAATTCCCTTTCATATGCAGATTTCATGCGAGCCCGCTGCCCCAAGGCTTGACTTAAAAAAGCAAGTGGCTGCTGCCGTTGCATTAATAAAGCCCCAATCCCAATCCCTGAAGCGTCGGTTTCCACTATGAAGGGTTCATTGAAATTGGGAAGGCCTAGCACCGGTATTGTCGTCATTGCTTCTTTAAGCTTTTCAAAAGCCTTTTGAGCTTCGATATTCCACGCAAAACAGTCTTTTTTAAGTAGAGCAGTGAGTGGGGCTGCAATGTGCCCATAATGATGCACAAACCTTCGATAGTAACCTGTTAATCCCAAGAAACCCCTCAACTCTCGCAGGGTCTTAGGAGCTGGCCAGTCCTGCATACACTGAATCTTGGCCGGATCTGCGGCCACTCCCTTTGTAGAAACTATATGCCCCAGATATTCAAGCGCCAATTGTCCAAAAACACACTTCTTAATGTTTACTGATAAGGAGTGGGCTTGCAGGACCTCGAAAACTGATTTGAGGTGCTGGATATGAGTGTCCATAGAAGGGCTGTATACCAGTATGTCATAAAAAAAAAACTAACACAAATTTACAGAGGTAGGGGCGAAATACCTCGTTCATCAACCCTTGAAAAGTGGCCGGAGCGTTTGTCAATCCAAAAGGCATTACCAAGAACTCATAATGCCCTTCGTGCGTACGGAAAGTTGTTTTATGCACATCATCCGTGTGTACCCTGATCTGATGATACCTTGATTTGAGATCCAATTTTGAAATTTTTTTTGCTCCGTACAGTTCATCCAGCAGCTCATCCACCATTGGAATTGGGAATTTGTCGGGCACTGTGACTTTGTTTAGAGCTCAATAGTCTACACAGAACCGCCAACTACCATCCTTCTTTTTTACCAACAGTACGGGGCTGGAAAACGGACTGTGGCTTGGTCTAATTACTCCGGCTGCTAACATTTCCCCCACAAGCCGCTCAATCTCATGTTTCTGTATGTGTGGGTACCGGTAAGGTCGTACACTCACCGGTGCAGCCCCGGGCAATAGGGGAATTCTATGATCCAATGCTCGCAATGGTGGTAACCCTTCTGGTGTCTTCAGTACCTCCGGAAACTGGTTCACCACCGCTTGAATAGGAGCTGTAATTCCCGCTGAATCCATTGGGGCCCCTGCTACAGCTTGTAGCGCCTGGAATTCCAACAGAATGCCCTGTCCCGACTTTCGTAATGTGCGAATAAGGGCCTTGAGTGAGACCTGGGACTTACACAATTCTGCATCCCCCCTTAGTGTCACCTGAGTACTGCCCACATGAAACTTCATCAACAGAGCCTTCCAATTCACCTGCATAATTCCTAACTTTTCCAACCACTGCATTCCCAGCACTACGTCGGTGCTCCCTAGGTCCAAAGGCAGGAAATCCTCAACAATTTCCACTTCAGGAAGGGACAACCTTACTCCCTTACAAATGCCCTCTGTCAACACTGAATTTCCTGTCCCCATTAGCACCCCGTACGCTGCTGTTTTGGACAGTGGGAGCTCCATTTTTTTGACCAGCTCACGTGCAATAAAATTATGGGTCGCCCCACAATCTATTAGCACCACTACCAGCTCCCCCTTAATCATCCCCTTCAGTTTCATAGTTCGGGGCGAAGTAAAACCAACAACGGAATTCATAGAAAGTTCGACATTACCTTCCACGAGTTCAGTTGGGACCCTGTCCGTGTTTGGTTCCTCCAGTGGCACCCCTTCTTCTTCGGGAAAAATCTGTGAATCGTCCACCAACAGGAGCTGCAACATCCGATTCTTACAGACGTGCCCTGGAAAAAATCGCTCCTCACACTTATAACAGAGACCTTGCTCTCGCCGGCGCCGCAATTCGGAGTCTGTCAACCGCCTGGACCCCAGTGTTCGCCGTCCCCCTGCGACCTCCTCTGCGCTCGACGAGCTCCCTGTAGCTGGCTGGTTCGGTCTTGCGGGTGGAGTTGTCAGCAGATTAGGCTTAACAAACACAGCGTTTTGTGGAGGCCAGATTTTAGGAGCCGAACTCAAGCTCGTTTGGCCCTCATTTTTGGACCCACTTCTCCCAGTTTGGATCACCCTGTTTTTGTCTTCCACCATTTGGGCCACCTCCATTATCTCCATCAATCCTTTGGGCTTCATCATACGGACCTCAGCCCTGACCGCTGGTTTCAGCCCATTGAGGAAGGTCCCTTCCAGAATCTCTTCCGTCAGTCGAGCTTGCAGGGGAGCGGCGAGGAGCTCGAAGGCTTCCAGATATTCTTCCACCGATGAAGTCTGCCGGATGGAGAGAAATTTCTCACACAGGGATCCTTCATGTTTCGGACGAAACCTGGTGAGAAATGCCTCTTTGAATCCCTGCCATGACACGAATTTCCTCCCTTCCTCCATATACTGGAACCATGCTAGAGTTTGCCTTCCATGGCGATCGTTGTGGCCTCTAGTTTCTCTGCCCCATTCATTTGATTCAGGTTAAAAAACCGTTCAGCTCGAAAAAGCCACCCGTCTGGATCAGCTCCGTTGAATGTGGGAAATTCCAGTTGCCGAGTGGAACGGTAGTCACCGCGTCGATTGTCTGCATAAGGAGATCCTTGAACTTCTGTTGGAACGGTCGGGTCTGGTTCTCGTGCCTCACTGGTTCTATTTCCTCCGGGATCGGTGGACGAGACACCTCCGCCTGCATGCCTCAACAATTCCCCCAGCTGCCTTCAAATTTCCTCCATAGCTTTCTCCAGTGAAGGTAATCTCCTTGTATCCTCCCTAACCGTGTCCATCTCCTTCTGCCACTCCTCTTGAATGACCTCAAGTTTTTCCTCTAAGGCCTCCATCTTCTTCTGAGCCATACTTCCCAGTCACGTACAGCTCTGATACCAATTTGTTAGGTACCAGCTATCCAGCAGCAACAATAATCAGATAATAACTAATGGATCGAAAATAAGAGGGTAGAATGACTAGGTGATATATTGATGAGAAGGAATGAAAATTACAGCCAGGTATTCGAGGTCCTGGTGCCCTCCCACGTTCACTGAATTCTTCCCTGCCTTCCCTCTTCTTTCCCCGGGTATTAATAGCGATCCCTCTACCCCCTTCCTCTCACATGCCATAACAACCAAAACAGAAAAGACGACGTGCCCTACTCCCTACGAGCACCTCCCTAACAGAATAACCAACTTAGCTGAATTAATTAAAATAGACCCTACACCCTAGACAATAAAATATAAAAGATAAGGACATAATAACCGGATCGGTCATCTCTGGTCTTTCTCATTTCTTGCTCCTCCTTACATACGTGTATTTGATTATGGGCCTATCATGAGCATAATGTCTAATGGTCATAAATGCCGTGGGAAGGATGTACCAAAAGTTTTATGGATAAGCTTATTAATTTTTTTCCATATAGTCATTTCTTGTACGAAATGTTGGCCATATGCATAAGCATGATGACTAGTTGACATTTCATATCGTTGTAAATGACTTACTTGGTGTCATAATGTCATGACACTCAATGTGTTTTTATTTTCACTGATGATTTAATTGTGTCATTTTGTATTCTTGTTTTGGAAAATATGCAATTAAGACTATTCATCAACAATAATAGCGTCCTGTGAATGATATGTTATATGCTACAGCTGTCGTGGCATGATTTTTTTATTTATTTATTTTCACTATAAATATTAGCAAATATCGATAGAATATCGGCAAATATTATGTCGATAAATATGTAAAATTATAAAATTATCTCCTATCACCAATTTCACATATCAGACCCAAAATTTGATAAATATTGTCCAATATTGCTTATCGGTTTAATTTTATGCTTCCATGCCAAATATTCCGAGTCATCCCTCTTATTTTTGGTGATTCAAAAGATAAATACACATGATGCCCAAAGTGTCTTGTTTGAGAAGATGAAATGATTGTACCTCAAATTTGAATGTAGTAAATTGTACTCTTGATCTTAGTTATATGAAAAGGCATCCATGACTTTGCTTGTGTGTGAGGTGTGGAAACTTTACTATTCCACATGTTGGCTCTAACTATAAAAACACACCCACTTATCATTGGGTTTCTTTAGTACATATCTATACTAGGTGGTGGCCACAGTTTACTTGTATATTGTTTGATTATGAATGTTACTTTTGACTTCAAAGGAGTAGTAATCAATAATTTTTTGTATATGGAAATATAATGAAAAAGTTGTGATAATATGTTTACTTTTAATAGGAGGATTGTGTATAATATTGCATATCTATTATTAGAAAATGAAAGCGTTGCACAACAATTTAACTATGTACTGAAGAGGATGAATGTTTTGGAGGGATACTGTAGAAATTGGATAGACAAAGAGCATTGAACTAGATACTAAAGAGGAATGTAATGGAGAGCATCATGCATTTATTCTAGTAAAAATCATATATAAATAAAACTATAGTAAAGCACCTAACTAAATTTTCAATTTTTTATATCATACTTTTATATGTATACTATGTTTTAGAACAATGTAAAATTTTTAGGTAAGACAATTAGCTATATACCTGTCCCATTTTTCTTCACTAAAACTCTCAGTTTTAGTCATCCAAATATTGAGCTATATATTTATGATGAGTCATATTGTAATGTTATTTAGTTGGAAAACTGCCTTGAGCATAAGTTGAGAATATAAAAACATTTTTTTTTATGAAACTAAAATCCAGATAGTGAAAAGCATTGTAAGAAAAAAATGATCATACTAACAACTAAACATATTAATTTAAATGGGTCAAGTACAATTATTAGCCATTAGACATAAAAATTACCAACAAATTAAAATGAAATAGTTTACAAATTCTATTCATAAAAAGGATTCATAAAACCTTGCTTTATTTAGAAGACTTCGTTTGTCACGCTTTGGTGCAAGAAGGTGTTTATTTTATTTTTTTATTTTAATTTTAATTTTTTATTTTTTGCACAGAAACAGAACTGATTTGAATGAAATGGAAAAGATCTTGACACTAATAAAAACAGAAAAAGAGTGGAAGTAAAAGAATGAATCATTAGGGAAATGATATCAATATGTATTATTGTGACAGTTAGCTTACTATAATACTGAAAAGTATATTAATCTCAACAATTAATTCACTCAAAATTAAATAACACAAATATATATACTCACATGCATTGTATTTGCTTCTGTAATTTTACGGTTTTTCCTATTGCTGAAATGTATTCTGCATCCAATGCAGCGTGTTACAAGACCAAGAGGAGGGATCAATGGATGGCTTCACTGGTTGCCTGTTTCAATCCATAAGAAATTGGATTACCTTGTAAAGCAGATCTGTGATTATTCTCATATTTTGTTTACATCTGGAGAGAAGAGACTTGCTCCTTTCCCTGCAGTGAATGGTACCAGCACAGGTTTATCATCTATTATTGAAGCTGATGCGAAGCAAATAGTAAACATGGCTCAGAAGACCTTTGAAAAGTAAATCGTCTGTCCTTGATATATATGGCTCAGAAGCAAAAAGGACCGTCTGTAGATATGTTTATTTTGCTTTGCTCGACTTGTTACATGCTTCTCATTCTGTGCTCCATTGCAATCCCTTCTCATATTTGATATCCACCAATCTCTCACTTTACTACCCCCTCCCAAATATTATTGCTTCCAATGACGGGTATCTCGTCCTTTATCATCTGCTAGATAACATTCATTCAATCTCTTTACTCTTTGTGGATAGGAATTTTTATTTTACTTTTTCATTAGAGTTGAGGCTGTCTGGTGGTATATATGGTATGTGTGGAAACCAGCAACATATGGCATATTCAATGTGAGCTGGAGTTCTCAAAATGATCAGAGATGAGGATGCTCAGTTTCTTTCTGGCTTATGCCTTTAGTGCATATTATTCATACAGATACTTAGATCCGAACTACTTTAATTGTTGTCTGATCAAAATTAGGCCATTGTTGATTGAATGATAGTGACAGGCCCACATCTGATCATGCTTCTTTTGGATTTGAGCTAACGTAAATATATGACAGAAATTTCAAATTTGGGAAGATCTGCTGGAAAAATATGGTCGGCACTGTCATTTTCCTGACTCAGGCTGTGAAAGAAAATGGAACTTCATTTTTGAATGGAAAGATAACTTTATGATGAACATTTTGATGTGAAAATATGATATTCTAGTCCTTTTGGTATCACAAATCTGAACTAAAAGCCCTGACTGTGAGGCATCTGTAGTATATGATTAGGACCTTAAACCCTCTCTTTCCTTATTGAATAGAGAATGCTCCCTGCCTGTCTGGCTGCAGTCTCCCAGATTCTTTCAATATGGTGGCACCATGCTTTCTTCTTCTTACTGCACTGAATGCGAGGTACAGCTAAAGAGATAGGGCCCACCTCACCTCTCTGATCCCTTCTCACGTGTTACGAATTCAGTCCTAAATTGTTATCATTGTTAAGGTTCATCTGTTTGGACAAATTGTTTAATAGCAACATGTAACCATATTTGTCATGAAGTGGTGAAGTAAATGTGTAGGTGCATTAATGTGTAGCATTTTATATTTATGCAATTGAGACATCATTGGTTTATTAATATAAATGTGTGGCACTCTTAGGATATATTCTCTTCATCTGTTTTCAGACCTTACCTGACCTGCAGATCTATTTTAAATGTGGTATTTTTAGTAGGCATTATAGTAGTTCTTCCCACCTGATCTGGTCAGGTCTGAAAATAAGATAAGAACAGATCTTACAAACAAAAAGTACTGGGCCAAAAACTTATCCTTTTTACTTCCTTCCTGGTGTCTGTGGCCAAATGCATTCTCTGTATCAACTCTCTTGTGTTTCCAAATGCTAAAAAATTCTGACCACAGTGCTATCATCTAACATTTTCCTATGATTTTGGCTTTCTTATTTACGTAGTGCTGACTTGGAACTACTTAGAAAGATAGTTTTAGACATAATCACCTTTTTTGGAAAATATTTAGATAAAGTTCTTTGAAAGTAATTTTTGGTTATAATTGCTTTTTAAAAGTAGCTCCATATGAGTTATTATTTATTGATCTAAATTTTTCTTGATCTTATTTGTTTTGTAGTGAATATATCATTATTTAGTTTATAGCTTTCCATTGCATAATGCAATCCAACTCATTATTTTCTTTCTCAGGGATGGTCCTTTGTTGGTAGTTGCTTCTGGCAGGGATACTATCTCAGTTTCAAGCTCGATTAGGCGGTTGGCTTCAGATTATGTTTTTGTTGTGCAGGTTAGTGATGCTTTGGAAATCATTTGTCATGTTATGATGGGGAACATAAATAATCTCTAAGTAGTACCCTGATCTTTATTGCACTTGTTCTTGTTATCTTCTCTTGCTTATATTTTCAGAAGTTGATGCAGATAATGATTCTTCAATTTGAAGTTGTCTAGCTGATCTGCATTTCAGGCCTTCTCACTGATTATCATATTTTCATACTGCTCTTTGGAAAACAGAAAAGAAGAGAGAAATAAGTCTATCAAGAATTAAGATGCAACTTTCAGTAAAACTGTATGGACATTTTGTTTGCAGCCTCATATGTGGTGTCAACATTAAGCAATATATGCCTTCCTGCTCATTTATGTGATAACTGTTCAGTGTTTGTATTACATTCTATTGTATCCAGCCGTAGACATCGTTCCCATTTCTCAAAAATTGGAATGTTTGCATTATGCTTTGCTTTAACTGATTTTTGATTTTATTGGTTTGTTGTTGCTGCAGGTACAACATCCTAGAAGGCGGTTAGATAGATTTGACATGGTTATTGCTCCTCGTCATGATTATTACCCTCTGACTCCTCAAGGACAGGAGCAGGTACCCAAATTTTTTCGTCCATGGATTACTCCACAAGAGCCTCCTAGCAAAAATGTGGTATGTATGTTGAAATCAATTCATTGTTCTAGTAATTTGCTTGGTTTAAGATTACTGTCTCCACTTTTGAATATAAACTCACTAGTTCTAGACTTTTTGTACATTTGGTTTGTAGTTCCTTACAGTTGGAGCTCTACACCAAATTGATTCTTCAATGCTTCGAAGTGTGGCCAAGACATGGCAAGATGAGCTTGCTCCTCTACCAAAACCATTGCTTGTTGTGAATATTGGTGGTCCTACAAGTAAATTCTGATTCCCCCCAAATGTTATTTAGCTGGTTTGACTGAATAAAAATTCAATACTTGATACATCTCTGAAGTTATATCCGACCTAAAAAAAGTATATTTCTTTTTTCAAACTTCTTATTTCTTGCATGCTTGATTGTTTAATTATGGGGCTTATCCAAATTTTCTAAGGGATATCCAAAATTTTAGATCACATTTCAAATTGGGGTTCACTGATTTATGAAAGATCTGATCTCCTATGATTTTATATGTATAACACCGGATATCCAATCCATAAATACCTAGTGTAAGTGTTTGCTATTTGATAAGCCACTGGTTAAATACACCTATGTGCGTAGAAGGGCTACCAAGGATGGTTTCCCTAGGGTTGTCAATATGGGATGATTTTAGTGGTTAGTTGTCAGGCTACGAGGGCTGTTGAAGAAGGCCGTTGGTACTTTGTTATTTTTTTTCCCTAGTTTGTTAGAAGATTTGGTTAGGCGAAGATGGGTCATAGAAGAGAGTCACTAGTATGTTTTTGTAATAAATAGAGAAGGGGGATGGCTGGTATGAAGGGATATTTTTTGGGTCGGCTTCGGAGGCTCCTTGGACCTTGATTCCTTAGAATATCATCATTTTATCTATCAGTACAAACACCCCGATTTTCTCACTCAGTTGTTTTGATTCCTTGTTGTTGTAATTGTTTTGTGCTCTTAGCGTTGTGGTATAAGAGCGATCTATGATCCAAACCAGAGATGGCGCTAGAGAGGAATGAAGGGTTGGAAGAAAGGCTATGGGAGATTCATGAGGAATGGACGAGTGAGGTGGGTCAAGTGAGGGTGGTACTGGAAGGAATGATAGGGACGGTTGAACATACCTTAGGCGAGGTAAGAGGGATGTTATAACTCTTAGGGTCGAGAAAGAGAAGTCCGCTGAGAAAAATGTCCCAGAAGTGGGGCAATCAAGTTCAGTGAAAATGGAGGATGAACTGAGCCATATAACTTGAAGTAGCTAGAGTTTCTTGTGTTTGACGATTGCAATTTGGACGGATGGATTTTTTATTCTGAGCGGTTCTTTAACCTCAATTGCACTCTTGAACTTGAGAAATTGGAAATGGCAGCAATGGCAATGGAAGATAGAGCATTAGTGTGGTTTTGGTACATTGAGGACAACCGGGGCTTCCCTTCTTGGGTGGGCTTGAAAAACCTCCTTCTGGCTAGGTTTTGAGCTCACCATGATGGATCTTTGTGTGAGTGATTCTTGGCGGTCAAGTAGGAAGGCTCGATGGAGGAGTATCAAGAGTTGTTCAAGGTCCTTCCATCTCCACTGCAAGGAAGGCTATTGGTAGAGGTGCTTGAAAGCATGTTTCTGAAAGGTTAGGATGTTGAGGCCCAAGGACCTCATCGAGGCGATGGAGGCGGCCTAATTAGTCGAGGAAAAGAATGGAATTCTCTAGCATGCCCAAGTGTGTTTTTCATTGGCAAAACTAGGGAATTATAATCTCTCAATGCTAAACTCCCGCACAACTTTTTCTCGTCTTTTGCATTATTTGACCCTCCCAGTTGGGATGAAACCATCGGCAGTTGCATCAAAAGGTAACAGTGTCTCCTTTGATGTTTTGAATGTGACGCGCCTCTGGTCGAGGTAGAGGAGGCTGTTAGATGATGAAGAGAAAAAGGGCTCTGTTTTAAGTGTGATTAGAAATTCTTAGATGGGCACATTTGCAAAAATTGGTTACTTTAGGTCTTAGTGGTGGAGTCAGAGAGGGCTGAGGAAGCTCAAGTGAAGTACAGGATTGAGACAACGAGGGTAGCAGAAGCCGATTGTGTCGAAGGTGTAGTAGAGTTCTCCATGAATTTGGTCATTGGGTTTACTGCAACCTAGACTGTGAAACTCTCGGTTCATGGGGAGATCGAGCATCACCTAGTGACGATTCTTATTGATTGTGGGGCTACCCACAACTTCTTCGCCTCTGATGTGGTAGGTCGGTTGAATCTTTCCTTATCTCCCACCACGACATATGTTGTGATGATGGGCACTAGGGTGTGTGTTCAGATGCTAGGCATTTAAAAGGGAGTTCGAGTGGTGTGGCAAGAAATTTAAGTGGTCGAGGACTTTCTGCCTTTGGAATTGGGTAGCTCAAACCTGATTTTGGGTATGTAGTGGTTGTTTAAGCTCGATATGACGTAGATTACTTGGAAGACACTAGTCATGAAATTTCCTTTGGGAAACACAATGGTTACTCTCCGTGGGTAACCCGGCCTCTACTAAACACAAATGTCATTTCGAGCGTTGAAGGCTGTGGAACAAGAGGGCCAGGGAGCGCTGGTGGAGTGCACAACTCTAGAATGGGTGGAGGGGGACACAAGAAGGGTAGAAATTGTAAGTGTGCTCAAGGCGGTGCTAGTGTAGTTTGAGGATGTAATGACCAAACCCATGGGGTTGCCATCGCCGCAAGACAGGGATCATCGGATTGAACTCAGACTAGGGCACCACCTTTAGTGTGAGACCCTACTGGTATCCCTAGATCTAAAAAATGAGATTGAAAAATTAGTAGCAGAGATGTTAGCAGTCGTGATTATTCAATTAAGTTGCAGCCCATTCTCTAGTGTAATGCTTATGAAAAAGAAGGATGGAAGTCGGCACTTTTGTGTGGATTACCTTGCCCTCAACCGTGTGACAATTGCCGTTAAGTTCCTAATTTCAGTCATTGATGAGCTACACGGAGCTGTGGTCTTCTCTAACTTAGACTTGAAATCTGGGTACCACTAGATTTGAGTTTGACCCGAAGAAGTGCCCAGGATAGCGTTCTGCCCACACGAGGGCCATTGCGAGTTCCTTGTAATGCCTTTTGGATTGACCAACGTGCTTGCTACTTTTTAGGCACTGATGAATGAGGTGTTCTAGCCTTTCTTGAGGAAATTTGTACTAGTCTTCTTCGATGATATCTTGATTTTTAGCTAGTATGAAGGAGCATGTGCAACAACTTAAGATGATGATGGAGGTGCTGTGGTGACATTCACTGTTTGTGAATGCTAAGAAGTATTTGCTTGAGCAGCAGACACTTAAATACTTAAGACACATTATCTTAGCCAAGGAGGTGGTCGTGGACCCTCTAAAAATTAATGCATAGGGTAGGCACAAGGGCTGCTATCGAACCACAGGTAGACACAAAGGCTACTACCGACCAATTCAATAATTATTTAAATCCGATAATAATCATTTTTATTTTTATTTATGTTGAGTGTAGGGACTCCACTATTTTTAAACTGGTGAAATGATATGAAGCATCTCTCAGGACAACACACATGAGCCACTATTATCATTTGGTGGAACGGATCCAATACCTTTTAAGGAAAAACGATCCTAAATCACTATTCTTAAACCAATAAGACAACTTAAAGCGCCTCTTAGAGACAATACACTTGAGCCACTATTATTGTCTGTTGTAACAGACTCCACCTCGATCCTAAATCATGTAATCTTCCACTTTGAATAATTAATGCCTTATCCATTAGTTACTTATCTCAAATCATATACTTATTTATGTTGAGTTTAGGGCCCCACTTTTCTTAAATTAGTAGAACGGATTGAAGCACTTATTAGGGACAACAAGCCTGAGCCACTATTACTCTCTGGTGGAATAGACCCAAGACCTCCCAGGGCAAAATATACCTAAGCTACTATTCTAAAATTGGTGGAATGGTCAGAAGTACCTCTTAGGGACAACTCACCTGAGCTATTATTATCGTCTGGTGGAACGGACCCAACACCTCTTAGGGTAAAACACACTTGAGCCACTATTCTAAAACAGGTGGAATGGTCTAAAGCACCTATCAGGTACAACACACTTGAGCCACTATTATCATCCGGTTGAATAGCCTCAATACTTTGACCCACTCATGTGATCTTTTACTTGAAATAATTAGTATCTTTTTCGATGCGGAAAATACAATGTCAAGACTCATTCAATTTGTAGGTCTTAAAATTGATAAACACGTTAACCCAACCACATAATTATCAAATGTCATCCTAGGCCCAATATTTCACATTTGGGCGCATTTAGTCGAAAATGACCAAGATGCCCTTAAGGCTAAGATTACTACATTATCATCCATTGTAAATACTAATTCTATTTTATTTATAAATTTGTTACGGAAAGGTTAAAATACCATACTTTAATTAATTATCATGTAAATAAATTATTAGATACGCCAATTGACCATTTTGTCCTCATTCATGATTCTTCACACAAAATCCTAGCTTGTGTATCTAACACATCCATAATCTCTTAATCTCATGCTCAATGATATATAATACACATTATACATGCTTATCGAGATAAATATTATAATATACATAAAATAACCAGATTGTCCCTAACACACACATTAATAATAATTATTCCACAATCATATATAAGCATGCTTAACCTTTCATTTTCCATGTACGTGTCATACGTAATCATTAAGATCATTTTTGCCATACTATCTTACCCGAATTATTTTACATAAGATAGCATGTTCCTTTTACCAATATTTATGAAAATAAGCACATAATTATAAGGTAACGAATCATGCTTAACATATTTCATACACAAAAATCCTAATGTGCTATCATTCAATATCTATCATTATATAAGAGTATAAAAGTTACCATATAACAAACATACTTAACATGGTTTGCGCTTCAAACCCTAATGTGTTATCTTGCGATATTTACCATTTTTAGTAAAGTATAAAAGTTACTTGATTTCCATTAAAACGTAAATTATCGGTATCCTGTCAAAAGTTATAAGGCCCCACTAATCAAATTTTTATACTTAAAAATAATACCATTATTACTAAATTAATATTTAACAAATAAAATAATAATTATAATATTAAAATATTTATTTTCTAAAATTACCAAAATACCCTTATTAATATAGGTAATAAAAATCTTAAAAAGGAAACCCCCTCATGCTGCATGCGGAGCGTGAGCAGACGCACGAAGAGGGGGTAATGATGCGGGAAGGTGGAGATGTGCTAGGTTGGTTGAGGACGAAGGGTGAGGCAGGGGTGGTGGTGGTGGCCGGTGCTAGTTCGGATGGCTGAGGGCGGCGACGACTGGAAGGGCGGTGTTGGGGGTTGGTTAGCTAGATTGGGATGGTGGCTGCAAGGTGAGATGGTGCAGGAGGGGAGTTGTGATGGAGAGGGCCAAATGGAGGGTGGTAGTGGTGGCGTCGGACTTGATGGGTTAGCGTAAGGAGGGAAGGGTTGCTAGGTGGGGAGTTGGTGGCTGTGAGGTGATGACGATGTAGAGGTGACACACAGGCATGGAGGTGTTGTTTGGACAAGGATGGAAGGGAGGAATGATTGGGGTGTGATGGTGGTGGTGATGTGCAAACGTGGCTTTGGGATGGTGAAACCAAATAAGGTTGAGGAAGAGTAGAGATGGAGTTGAACAAAGAAAAGAGAGAGGGAAGAGGGTCGGTGCACGACTCTTTGGTTGAGGGCATGTAGAGGGGTTGTGATTTTAGTTTGGTCGAGGAAGTGGAACCAAAAGGAGTCGAGAGAGTGGGAGCAGGGGAAGGTCGAATGGGCTAAATGGGAGTAGGGATGGTGGGCATGTAGATGTATATATATAAATGGGGAAATGGAGTGGTGAGGGAGGTTGGTTCTCAGAGGGGGTATGGTGTAGTCAGGCAATTAAATTGCGACTGCGGTCGCGGTTGCAGTGTCACGGTATCAGAGCATCACAAACGATAAATTATGTGTTGCGGTTGTCGCAGTGTGAATTTTTATTTTTATTACACCATATATTCTAATTATTATTTATTGGTCATTTGAATAAATATTCAATAAACTAGTGTTTTATATTAGATTAGAAGTATTAAAGTGACTCATTATATGCAAAATTTTCCTAATAACCCAAAATTTACCTTAGAATGAAAAAATACATGTTATTTAATAGTAAGTGTGAAGATAATAAATAGTAATACTTTATTATAATTCAATAGTAACTTGGTCCAAGATATATATAGTAAATGAGTATATATTTTTTTTATCATGCATGCTTTTTTCAGTAGATTTAAGAATTCTCAATAAAATGCCAATTTATCGGCCGATAAATGTGAAATTTTAAAACCGTATCGTATCGGTAATTTCGCATCGCGGCCGATCTAAAAACCGCTAAATAGCGGTTGCTTTGCTATAGCGGGATTGCAATTTAATTGTATGGGTGTAGAAGGTTGGGTTTTCAAACAAAGAGGAGAGGGGAAGGAGGTTAGTGTTTGTGAGTATTTTATATATATTCATGTAGATGGGGAAGAGGGGTATGACTCGGTAGAGAGTGGTAAGGTGAGGGGGATAGGGAGGGTGTTTGGGGAAGGGGAAAATGACACGACATGGGTTACATGAGGGAGAGGGGTTTGGCAGGCATAGGTATAACTAGGCAAGAAAAAATATGTCAAGAAAAATAATTAGGTTTAGATAGGTCTAACAAAAAGATAAAAAATAAAATAATTAAGAAAAAATATTTAGGAAATTATTTGGGTTATGGGTTAAAGGTTATTAATTAAATAATTAGACTGAGGTTTAAGGGTTAGTCTTGAATAAAAAGACTAAACACCCGAAAGAAAAGGTTATAAAATTTCGGGGTGTTACAAGCGTTGTACTAATGCAAGGGCAACGACCCATTGCATATTTTAGTCAGACCCTTAGGTAGAAGGCATGACTAAAGTCAGTCTACGAATGCAAGCTTATAGCCATAGTGTTGGCTGTGCAATGCTGGAAAACATATTCTTGGTTTGCACTGATAAGAAAAGTTTGAAATTCTTGTTAGATTAGTGGTTGGTAGGGGAAGAACACCGGAAGTGGGTTTCGAAGCTCTAGAGCTATAATTTTGATATAGAGTATCATCCCGGGTGTGGAAACAAAGCAACCGATGCTTTGTCAGGGAAAGAGTTGACTCTTTTCATGGATTAGTACCAGCAATGGCGCGAGTTGCAAGGAGAGGTTAAGGCAGATTTGACCTTTAGATCCATCAAGGAGGCACTCTAAACAACACCTGATGTGTTCCCAAATTACGCACTATGCCAAGGCAATTTGTTGTATAAGGGGTGCCTGGTATTTCTAGCCAACTCCTCCTTCATTCCCTGATAGCCGGAAGAATATCACGGTGGGGCAGTAGGGGGCATTTAGGGGTGTTGAGGATCTTCCACTGATCGTCCTGAGATGCTTTTTGGACAGGAATGAGGAAGTAGGTGCACCGCTATGTGTTGGAAATATAAATCGTTGGCACAACTCTTGTCAACCTACTGCAGTCCTTGCCCTTGCCCTTACCGGAGCAAAAATGGGATGAAATTTCAATGGATTTCATTGAGGGACTTCCTTAATCGGGGGGTACACTTGTGTGTTCATGGTGGTGGATTGATTATACAAGTATGCACATTTTGTTCCACTAAAAACCCTTTCACAGCCCAGATGGTAGCTGCTGTTTTTAACAAAGAGATTGTAGGACTGCATGGTTTTCCTGATCAAGACAAGGTCTTCCTCAGCCAATTTTGGCCTGAGTTGTTCAAGTTACAAGGCACATCTCTAAGGCATAGCTCAGCTTATCATCCACAGATGGTGGACAGGCCGAGGCAGTCAACTGCAGCCTGGAGACATACCTTAGGTGATTTAGCTATGACAAACCACAACAATGAGTTAATTGGTTTCTGTGGGCTGAATTTTGGTATAATTATTCTTATCATTCATCCATCCTCTCCACACCATTCTAGGCTCTTTACAACAAGCCTCCACCTCCTCTCGTTAGGTATGTGGAGTGGCACTCACCGTTGGCTGCTGTTGATCAAGAGTTGAGGGATTGGGATTTATTGCTGGTAGAATTATAATACCATTTGGAGTTCTTGTATAGAATCATGAAGGCTTCAGCTGATAAAAAGAGGCGTCATTTGGAATTCTAAGTAGGAGATTGGGCATATGTCAGGCTCAAACCTTACCTCCACAAATCCTTGGCCAAACGCCTTAATGAGAAGCTGTCACCAAGATACTTTGGTCCTTACAGTGTGGCTGCAAGTGTGGGAAAGGTAGCCTATTGGCTGGAGTTACTGGATGATGTCCAGATCCATCTGGTCTTTCACATCTCTATACTGAAGTTGGCAGTGGGAGATAAAACTCAAATTCAACCTTTTCGAGTGTCTCTCTCTGAAGACTTAGAATGGAGGGTTAAGCCAAGTGACATACTGGCTGTCCGTTACAACTCTAAGGAGGTGTTAGAGGTGTTGATCCAGTGGAAAGGTCTCCTGGAATTTGACGCAACTTGGGAGGAGTTTGAGATGCTGAATGCTGAGTTGCTTGTCTTCCACCTTGAGGACTAGGTGAATCTCTCACAGGAAGGTATTGATAAGCCACTGGTTAAATACACGTATGTGCATAGAATGGCTGCTAAGGATGGTTTCCCTGGGCTGCCAATACGGGATGATTTTACCCGGTTAGTTGTCACTTGTCAGGCCGTGAGGGTTGTTGAAGAAAGCCATTAGTACTTTGTCATTTTATTTCCCCAGTTTGTTAGAAGAATTGGTTAGGCAAAGATGAGTCATAGGAGAGAGAGTCAGTAGCATGATTTTGTAATAAATAGAGAAGGGGGATAGCTGGTATTGGGGGACATTTTATGGCTCATTGTGGGAGGATCCCAGCCCCACGACCTTGAATCCCTGGAATATCGTCATTCTATCTATCGATACAAACATCCCAATTTTCTCTCTCAATCGTTTTGATTCCTTGTGTCTGTAATTGTTCTGTGCCCTTAACACTATCCTCCCTGCCACTGGTCATTATTGGTCTGCAGGATCTACCCTCTGCGCTGATGCTTGACTTGTCAGTTGAGCTCTCACTGTTGATTTGTCAACTCAGCCATCTGATGATGCATTTCTTCTGCCAGGCGCTGTCTCTTGCTAGAGGGTCTTAGTTTCTGTTTGAGTCTCTCTGATTGACCTCATTCTTTCTTGTTCCTCTAATTCTTTTTGTTCTTGTCGATCTAATACCAAATTATGACCTAGCAACGGAATGACCCCACCTAATGTTCATTTCCGACTAAAAAGTAGGGATTTCTCTGATTCTAATTAATTACTTTTTTTTTCCCTCAAAATTCTCTCTAATGAATTCCTTCCCGAAAACAAATCTATTGTAACAAAAAAGGAAAACTAACATATTGCATCTCTTTTGAAACTTTTTCTTTTTTACTTGATCAAAGCTTTAGGCTCTTGCAGTGTCACAGATTATGCTCGCTGCTTGCTGCTCACTGCTATTGTTTTTTGGCTGTGGGTGCCCCACAAATAGCTTATCTTTTATTGTGAGTGTAGCTTTATTATTTGATCATTTTTTCTTCCTAGATAGAAAATAGAAGATCAAAATATAAGCTTTATATCAGATGGATGTTTTGTAATAAAGATGTTTGTTCTTTACAATTTTTTGTACTTTTACACAGTTTGAAACATCTCTTAATATACAATATTTTGTGCTGTACTTGACTCTTCTTCAGCATCTTCACATAATAATAAGTTTAAATCAGTAGGATTTGTGACTCTCAAAACATTAGTTTGCATGTGATAATAAGACTTGAATTTTAACTACCAAACTTAGCTCCATCCTTAATATTTTTTTAAATATATCAAGTATGAAATAGATGTTACCGTTTGTCAAATAATTTGTTGCCACATAAGATAGGGGGCCCACATGGTATAATATAGCTCCTTGCGTCACTGGAACCGTCATAACATTGAGATTTGTGTGCATGATTTTTCACGTTATCATCTGTTTGTGATTAACATTTGTGTGCATGAAAGGTAAACGATGAATATATTCTATTTAATATAGACAAAAACCCAATAATACATTTTTATGCAGCGTGTATATCAAGATGAAGCTTTAATAATCTTTATTAGGTATTGGTTGAAATTTTTTGACTATGTTTACCTTTCATAGGTTATTAGAACCATTTTGGCCGTGTTTATTTTGTAAATGCTAGCTGTCTACCTTTTATTTTTATTATTGGGTTTTTGTCTATATTAAATAGAATATATTCATCGTTTTGCTTATAACAGGTGAAGTTTGAATTGTCTTGATTAGTTATGTTAAATTGAAAAGGGATGGAATCCGTTATGGCTGCTTTGTGCTGCATACTTATGTCTCTTCTAATTTGTCTTCATAATTATAAATCATGGTCTTAATAATGACGATCATGGCCATCTTTAGTTTAGCTGTTATGAAATCATGAAAATATGGTTGCTTAAATGCTGTTGAATATGGTTGTGCTTTGGGTGGTTGTTTGGTTCTTGCTATTATGTATATTACTCCCTACATTCTGTTATTACATTTCTGTATAACAAAAAGTTATTTTAGAAAAGTTAAAACCTACTTTTCATTTTTGTCCTCACCTTTTTTTTTTAATTATATATGTATTAAATGCTTTGTTATTTTTCAATGAAGGGTTTAAGTGTAATTTTAAGGCAATTTTTATTATGGGATATGGAGGGAGTATAATACATTAAAGCACTATTTAAGAAATAAACTAAACATGATTGCTTGATGAAATTATTCACTGTGCAGAGTCAGGTCCAAGCTAAATGCTTTCTGATTCGACGTTGATGTCAAGGATTGGGCCTATAGTAGTTGTTTATAAATTATCCATTCCAATCCGACCCAACACTATCCTATTGAAGTAGTAAATTACAGCAGCAATAATAATGCATGATAAATATCCAATCTAATCAAGTAATGAATTACATTCCATCTTTTGATTCTTACCAATATAAATCTCCAACAAAATAGAAATCAAAACATAAAAAAATTATTAAAAAAAATATATATGCAAGACAGTAAAAAATACAATCCAAAATCCTCCACTGGCAATGATTCTTAGGAGACGTAACTAGAACTTAGAATTTGAAGAATACTCACAATGCGACTTCCAAGACTACTTTATTACTATAGTTGTTTTGACGCAGATAAAAATTTGCTAAAGCCATTGAAATCGAGTATATCCCATTTCCACGTTTTCTTTGAACGTTAGCATGCACAATACACAAAAATCAATTTCTACCAGAAGTATAAGAACATCAGTATTGAAACATAAGAACAGCAGATCATTCAGCCAGATATTACATAAAACTACAAGATACATATATAACTTCTCGATTCTCATAGGCAATGAGGAAGATTGTGAAGCTGAGAACTTCATTACAACCTATTTTTAAAGATGTCCATAAGCCAGTTATCTCAACTAGGGGTACCTATAGCATTGCATCATGTTATGATAAAATATGAAGTCATGCACTAAGGGTGCCATGGAGGAGAGCTGTGTCGATTCCATTAGCTGTATCACGCCACCAGTTTGTTTTATGGTTGGCTGCCCATGAACACCTGATGACTAAGGATAAAATCCTACAAATCAATCTCTTACAGGACAATCAAGATACTGCTTGCTCTTTATGTAATCAAGAGCAAGAAACTCTAGCGCACTTATTCTTTTCATGTTAGTATCCAGTGGAGATATGGGGTAAAGTTATAAACAATGTTGGCCCAAGACACAAAATATTAACATGGCAAAAAGAGCTCAAATGGGTGGCAGATCAGGTGAAGTATGGCACTCTCAGAATACTCCTAGCTGCTACAGTTTACCATTTATGGCAGGAGAGAAATGCTAGGATCTTTGAGCAAAGGACAATAACTCCAAAGCAAGTGTCAAAGCTGATTGTGGAGGATTCAGCAAATTGAGTCATGGATGTATTTCAATGCAAGAATTTTATTTCCCTTACACATTGTATAGATAGACTCGGAGTATAAGTCATTATTGGATGTACTCATTGCTATTTTTGGAAGTTATAAACTTTAATTACATACCAAAAAAAAATAATATTTTGAGTGGAATTAGAGACCCTAACTTATACATAACCTTGCATTATAGCAAACGTCGCCGCTATCAATAAATTGACACGAAGACAACATGATATGTCAATTGAAAACTAGGGAGCAAGAAAGTATACTTGAGAACAAATTGAGTAGGAAAACAAAAATGATGGAAGTAAATCAATCAAAGTAGATATGCAATGAAAGAAATTGAACCATCAACATTAAATTAAAAATAAATCAAAGGTAACATTGAAAATAAAATTGAAGAAGACATGAATCAATCAGATGATCTAAGAAATATACCTAATCTTAGAGGAAGAGGAGAACAGGGGCAATATTGAGTATTCCAAAACAATACTTGAGTTCTCGCATAATGCTGGAAGATAAAAAATAGATGCATTTTTGTATAATTAATTAGGAATTTCACTTAAAGACAAAATGATAATTGAAAGAGAAGATGAGAACAAGGTATTGTTAACCAGTAAGGAGAAGAGAGATATCAGAGATGATAATAAAGGATGTAGGAGTGGAGGCGGCAGGGTTTGGATGGTCTTAGACTAGTGAGTTGGGCTTGTGCTCAACTAGCCTAATAATGAGAGTGAGAGTGATGGTATGCTGGAAACTATGTGATTTGGGCTAGCAAAATATGCTATATATATATATATATAATAAAATTTTTGTAAAAAAAATAATCAAATATTTCAAATTAGATATCATTTGTATTTGTTGGATCAAATATGTATTTTGTTTGAGGTTTTGTTGGGTGGGTCGATTATTGGATCTGGAAAAAATTCCACTTATTTTTTTATTCGGATTGGATTAACTTGAATATTGGATCGATTCATTAAGATCAAACAACTCTAGCACCTATAACTACGATGCTGCACATCAATTCCCCATTCAACCAATGGCCACCAAGGTAGCACCACTTCAGTGCCCACATAATAGTTATTCCTTAGTGTTGCCACTACCAACCACCGTCACTATTCCATCACTGAATATCACCATTGACAACCCTATCACTATTGAAAGTCCCACCACTAACATCCTTGCAGCCACCATACCAACCCATGAGCACCAACCAACATGGCCAGCTACCCCAAAGAGCCCACAAAATTACATTCGAGCCCTTTGCCCACAACCGCCCATCCAACTATGAGGAACCCTTTGAAGAATCCCACCAAAGCCCTAAACATCAACACCCAACCGATCACCACAACCCTTGCGACCCCAAACCAAAATTGCAGTGCACCATCCATCACCACTCACATCACCTTTCATTGCCTCCCTGACTGCTGCAGTAGCCCCAAACCCCTTCCATAACATCGCCTACACCAACACCCAACCAGGGTGGTTGATGAGTAGAATCAAGCCAAACCCGTTAAGGGTCTTAGCTTGAGATTTGCTCGTTTAGTTTTTTTAGGGATTGGGCTTAGCTTGAGGAAGGCTCACAAGCGATTTTGGTTGACTTGTGTAATATAAATGAACCAAACCAATTCGTTAATTATGATTCAATTCATTAAATTATTCAGCTCGTTTGAAAGTTCAACAAATCAAATCAACTTCTTTGAATAATTGTTCTGAATTAATTAAATTTGCTCCACTCTTTTTCCCATGCTCTAATTCACGAGATACAAGCTAGCTATAAATATAAGTGGCAATCGGATCCGGCGGGTTGGATTGAGGTCAGGTTATAGCGGGTTTGGTCGTTCTTGGGTCGGGTTATTTGCATGTTATATTTCTTTGCAGGTCAGTTGTGGGTTGAATCCGATCATTTTGGGTTGCCTTATTGTTCGGGTCGGGTTCGGGTCGTTGTAGATTTGGGTTGTATTGGGATAATTTATTGGGTCGGGTTAGGTTTGGGTTGAGATAGTTGGTTTCTAGTTGGGTTGGGTCTAAGGATGTAAATGGGATAGATTTTACCCAAAGCTTGATGGGTTTTATTCTTCGGATACTTAAACGGATATGGATAAATAAATATGGATGATGGAAAAAATACCTATCTAGTTTGGGTACGGATATTGGTATAGGATATATATATCCGTACTCGTACCCATATCGGTATCCATATCCGTACCCATTTACCAGATATATAATAACTCTTTTACACTTACTTTTAAAATAAATATAGTATAAATTAAGGTTAAAATTATCATTTGGTTAAACTCTAAATGGGTTTATCTATCGGGTAATGGATTTATCTGCTGGATAATATCCATTAATGAGTAAACGAATTATCCATCGGGTAACAGATATCCAATGGATATGGATATGGATGTGTTAGTGGATACCTATTTCGGGTATGAGTACAAATTTGGGTACTGATTTTCTTATCTGGTATGGGTATAGGTATGGATGTATCTACCTTAAAACCGCTCTGTTTACATTCCTATCGGGTTAGGTTTGAGCCAAGCAAGCTCGTATTCGGGTGATTTCATATTTGGGTTCATTTAACAGGTCAGGTTTGAGTTAACTTGACGAATTATGTCTTTTTAAGTTTTGATAGATCGGGTTAGGTCCGGTCTGAGCTAATCTTGGATCGAATTACTTTAGATTTAGGGAAAATCAGATATTGACCGCCAAAGTTAATCTAAATCATTAACTTTGTAGACAAGAATTGAGTTGAACTTTATGTAAGCATGCGATTAATAATGTGTTATTACTTGCTATTTGTTTACTATTATGACTTTTTAATGTTTTATTTTTACGCAAATAAATTAGTAAAATTAGAATATCATTGGTGAAAAAGTAAGTTTGTAATAAAAGTAAGAAAAATAAGTAAAATTTAAATAATAATATATTTTTAAAAACTTAAAATAAATAATAAGACATTATTTTTTTTATTATCATAATTAATTAATATAGAATTTAGTTTTGTTGAGTCAGGTCGGGTTAGTTTTGGGTTAGGTTTGGGTCGGGTAAGATTGATGAATTTATCGAGTTATATCGGGTTAGGTTTTATGCAAGTCAGGTCAGGTCGGGCAGATCGGGTCAACTTTGCTAGCTCTAGCCATAAATAATAGTCCACCACACTCCGGCATGCCACACACGACATGGAGCATCCAACAAGAATGGAACTTTGGAGTAGTGACAATGGCTCAAAAACCCAATTTGCAATATCATAATTTTAAGAGAAAATAAAATAAAAGACAGAGAAGAAGCCACGTACCTACTGCTACAATGCAAAAAAATCCCACTAGCATCAGCTTAATAAACAATTGTTGATTCAGTGCTAATGGATATTAGATATAAAAAAGAGACATCATGTTATGGGATCAAGTTTTGTCCTAAATTAATGTTAGAACAAACAACACATTATAATATGCAATTGAGAAATTTGATTAGATCTATACCTAAAATTTGATAAAAACTTTACATTCAAAATATCTAAGGTGGTCTATTTTTATTTTTTTTTATTTAAGAAAACCAACAATATAAAAAAAAATATGATTAGAATTTAATCCATGAAGTATCAAAAGAAGCATATATATGTAGAACATAAAGAAAGAAATATGTACAAAGGAGCACTTTCTTCATCCCTTTCTTTAAACGAACCCAATCTCTTGCATAAAGGAGTTGGGTTTGTATTTGTAGCTAATGATGCTTTGTAGTGATCAATAACCCTCACCCTAGCATTGAAAGTAACTTTTGTAGTAATTGTGGTGATGGGTATTGACAAAATATTTATAGCCATTTGAAACAAAATATAAAACTTCAGAGTATTTGCTTTCCACCATTCCAAAGCACTAAAATAAGATTAAGAAATGTCATTACAAATAAAAACACTCTCCTTTAAGTAAATATCTAACTCTAAATCTGATTTTGAAGGTAGTTGCGTGTTGGATTTTCTAATAAATTGCTTGAATCCTATTCCAAAGCTAGCACCTTTTTTGACAATAGAGGATAACCCTTCACCTTTGTCATAACCCATCATGGACTTCTCCAAGCTAATTATATATCCTCGTGCATAATTTTGAAATAGGGCTCTTAGAGTATCTTGAACGAGCTCAATATTCTTTTCATCTTCATCATGACTAAAAGGATTAGGGAATATATACTCGACTAAAGATCTTTTACATCTAGGGTCTATAACCACCGACAAGTTACATTCGTCCCAATATTTATTGTTTTTTTCTTTCATTATTGATGTTGTCCTTTAAATAAATGGTTTTGATGAAAATGCTTTCTCATCCGAAGCAACTTTAATCCTCCATACCTCTATAAATTTATTGTTGGATACACGCTTCTTGAGACTATATGTGTCATCTCATTAAAATTTTTACTAAATTTACATACTAATTGATCCTGTCTCCATTCTTCAGAGGAGGGTGAGCATTTATATGATGAATCTTGTTGTGCATATCTAGAAAAGACTCCTTCAACTCTAATGTAGCAAACGACATAGCATATACAGAATTCTAACAGGTGTAAACATCAAGAATCAACCTTTTTTTGCAGGTAATTTCAAAATCTGGCAATTTCACTAAATTTTATTAGATGGGCTTCCAAATTAGACAAATATTTTACAATTGTACGAACATTAGTGATAACACTGAGAATCTCCTTATGTTTATCTTCAACCAATGGATTAATAATGTGAACACAACATTGAACGTGGATGATTTTATAAACGCTATCAACATTAGTAGTGCTCACTTTATCCTTAATTTCCCAATCCACCGAAAACTATATAAAGCATTATATATATTTAGGCCACTACTAGGAGGGGGTAAGCTGAAAAAAAAATTCAATAATATGCTTTTGAAGATTCTAATTTAGTATCTATCAAGTGAGTTGTCACAACCATGTACAGAATTTTTGGGCATCAGATCTTCAAAGGTCCGTTATGCTAATCATATTAGCATTATTCATAATTTTCATGAGGTTCTTTTCAAATTTACACACACTAAAACAAGCAACCTTAGTAGCATGATGAGTGATTCATTGATATTTATTAGAGATAGTACAAAGAAATTCATTACACCCCAAATTTCCATTATATTAAATGGATATTCATGCATGAGTATTTTATGAGCACCTTTTCCAACCGATCTTTTATGATCATGCGTGAATATAGGTGTAACACTAACATCATTTGACTTCAAAAGATACAACACCCTTTGTTTTATTGATGGTCAGTGAGGACACCATTAGGAGAAATCGTAAGCTTCTTATGACAATGCTTGCATTAAGTCTTTCGCCCCATTTGCTAAAGTCACCACATCAAATTTTTTCCAAACATGGGAAGTTTTCTTACAAACCTTCTTCATGATTGTACACTCATCGTCCTCTTTATTTTCATTAGTCACCTTCTGCTCTCATTAGCCTGCTCATCAACCTCTTCATTAGGCTCATTATTAGGCTCCTCGTCAATCTCCTTATCATGTCCAACATCAATGAAAGCAATTTTGGGAGATTCAAATACATTAGAGTCATCTTCCATTAGAATTCTTTTTAAAGGCGTTGATGACAAAGATATTAGAGATATAGATTCTTGTTTATAAGAAAAATTACATAATTACAAGTTTAAACAAAATACAACAAAAAGAAACACAAGGTAGCAATAGTTAGCAATAAAATCAACACCTGTAACTAAGAAAAATAAATAAATAACACCATAAATTTTTATGTGAGTTTTTTTTAATCAAAATAAAACATCATAATGAAGATTAAATGGAAAGAAATTAAAGTTCAAAAGTACAAGTAAATGTACAAAGAAAAAATATAAGTCATATGCGTGTGCTATTGATATGTGCAACTGAAATAAGATAATTATTGATGAAAACACCAAATAAGAAAAGAAAAAACCCATTAAATACGAACATGAACATAGGTACCATGTTGGAACAAGTGCAAGATCATAACAATGTTGTTGAACAATTTAAAAACAAAAATTGGAAAAAAAAATTGTTCATAAAATAATATAGAAGAAAAGTGTTACTAGCTACTGGCCAGGTGTTTTCTTGAAGTTATCAACAAGAGCCTAAAAAATCTCCAAGACTCCAACTTGACATATATGTAATAAATCACCAATAATTGACACATTCTTCATTGTTAGGGTTGTTTTGTAGAAAAATGTTGTATAACAATCATACTCATGAAAAATATAAATTAAACGATACTCCATTCATTCACATACTTTGAATTGATCTAAGAAATGTACAATAGGGACAAATAAGTGTTTCATCCATGTTTTAGGCAACTTCTGGTATAAAATGCAATGTGATGACAGGAAAATACACAATGTAATTTTTATGATTTACTTAGTCGATTAAATAAGGGACCTACACACAAACTCCAAATGTCTTATGTTCATGACCATTAACCACTTGTTTCTAATCTCCTTAATAGGTATACTCTTGGTCAGATAGAAGATTAGTTAATTATATCTCATACAAATATGTCTTACCCCCTAATGTTGAAAGCTAACTCCTAAAGTCTAAGTGGGAAATTTTACGTAGTTAACATAAGGTCATCCAATCCACCTCTTTATGATATAAAACAATTATATTTCCTTACTTCCAAATAACATCATTCACTCCAAAGAAGATAGCTTACCACATATTTGGTTCCATTTTGCTTCCTTCCATAAGCATCCAACAATCATATGCATCTTTAGTCACATGACTTTATTGATACCCCACCAATTGAACATATCATGCCATAACTTCCAAAAGAATTTATAGAGAATAACAACAAATTCACAATTCACAAAGGCCAACCACGACTAGGGCTATAAATGAGTTGAGTCACCTTGGTTCGGCTCATTTGTTTAGTTAAATAAGTCAAGCCCAAGTCTCATTAACAAGTCAAGTTCGAGCCGGAAAAGCTTAGCTTAATTCATTTATAGCCTAAACTCGCAAGCTCCAATTAAAAGTTCGGTTTGACTCGTTTGTTGAGTCAAGTAAGCCAAACCAGAGCCGTATTTTAGTTTTGTTTATTAAATGAGCTAAGTTTGAGCTAGAGGAGTTCGGCCCAACTTATTTACACCCCTAAACATGATGGGACTTTAGCTCATGGACAATTTGCACACTGCTAATTACCAAACATACCATAACTAGACACATATAATATTTAAATGAAGCATTAATATAGCCTAAAATTGAAAGAAAAATTGAAAAACAAAATAAAAAGTGAGTAATATGTAAACTAGTGTGAATGATAGGATGTTACTTGAAAAATCACAAAAACCACCAAAATCAAAGAAAGTAGGAAGAATTATCTGTGTGATCTTCGCTCACCTTCAAGACTGTGTCGTAACAACACATCATTCAGCAAGAAGCAGGTAATAAAATCGTGATTGTGTTTGCGGTCGTGGTATCAGAACGTTATAAACAATAAATTATTTTTCATGGTTGTTGTGGTAACTTTTATTTTTATTTTATTATATACTCGAATTATTATTTATTGATCATTTGAATATAAATATTTAATAAATTAACATTTAATATTATATTTAAAATATTTAAGTGAGTCATTATATGTTAAATTATCCTAATAACCCTAATTTTTCCTTAGAATGAAAAAAAAGCATATTTAGTGTTACATGTGCAGGTAATAAATAACAATACTTTATTATAATTTAATACTAACTTATTTCAAGATATATATAGTAAATGAATAAGAAAAAATTATCATGTATGTTTTTTTTTTCGAGATTAAAGAATTCTCAATAAATTGATGATATTTTTTTATTTATCGACGATATCAATTTATCGGCTGATAAAATATAAAAATTTAAAATCATAGCATATCAGTAATTTTTTGTCGTAGCTAACTTGAAAATAGCTAAATAGCAGCCGATATGCTATAGCAGTACCACTATTTAATTGTATGGCAAGAAAGCCAAAACCCATGATGAAGACAAACACAACAAGTTGTCGGACTAAGAAAGGAAGAAGAAGACTAAAGGAGGACAAATCATGGGTAAGAAGATGGATTCACAGCCAGGTGCTATAGCATGACATAATGGCAATGCACAATTTGGGTTGAAGTGGGAATCGGGAGTCAAGAGCTTAGAGAGGAAAATAATCAGGGTTGTGAACTTGTGTTTTTGAAAGTAAATCAAGACAGGGAGTGTTGCATTAGGGGAAAGGTAAAGGCTAGTTGTTGATAAAATGCAGGGGTTAGTAAAAAATGTAATTATAATGCAGCGTTTGAGGTAGGGGTGTGCAAAACCGGATATCCGTATCCATTCGGATATCTAATATCCGTATGAAAATACTATTTTATCAATTTTAATAACTTTTGCTATAATATTTTTAAAAATAAGGATCGATATCAATTAATATTCATATCTATATTCATATAAATATCTTATTTTATCTAAAAGAAGTATTAAAATATTATTATAAATATTTAAAATATAAAAATTAATGAAATTTTAAAACTTAAAACTATAAAAACACAATAATATGGTGTATTATTGAAATAATCAACAAAATATCGGATATTTTTTCGGATCGGATAATCCAAAAAAAAAACTGGATATCCGAATGTCGGATATACTTTTAGAATAAAATCGGTTCGGATATCCGAAATGTCGGATCGGATTTTAGGATTCCGGATTTTTTGCACAGCCCTAGTTTGAGGTGTCACTTATCTTTTAAACAAGTTGATCTTAATCCAAATACAAGTTAAAATTGAGTTAATTTGCAAGCTAACAAGCCGAGCCAAATTGGGCTCGGAAATAAACGAGCCTCAATTTAAGGCCCTAGTTCCTATTCACTTCATCAAGAACCCTACATCCAACTAATACATGTATCCTTACTTTGATGACCACACTTGAAACTCTGAGTCATATCATTTCCACCCTTTCAACCCCTCAAAACCCTCCATGATCTAACTTACCTCCCTAAAACCCTCTCCACCTACTGCCTATTCTCATCATCACACTTGGGCTCACTTGCAAGCATCCTCGCTTGATTAGCTAGCAAGCCTATCTATTCTCATCATCACATTCGGGCTCGCTAGCAAGCATCTTCCCTTGATTAGCTAGCAAGCCACATTGCCTACCCGAAAGTCTTAGCACCTACAACTAATATACATAATAATCATTGGTACTGTAGGTGCCCCACCAGCATTTCTTATTTTGGCCCATTTGATCCACTAATGTACATTTCTTGGTCATTCGAGCTATGGACACCCATACTCCCTCAACAAAAATGACCAAGGGCTCACTAGCAAGCATGCTTTTTTGATTAGCTAGCAAGCCACAATGCCTGCCCAAAAGTCTTAGCACCTACAACTAATATACATAATAATCATTGGTACTCTAGGTGCCTCACCAATGTTTCTTATTGTGGCCCACCAATGTGGATTTCTTGGTCATTCAAGCTATGGACACCCTTAACCCCCTCAACAAACATGACCAAGACAAGAACAAACCCTATTTTGCCCATAGTGAGCCCATTAACCTCTTTTCTACCCATAGCCCATCCACATCATTTCATTGTTTTAGATTCTGAAATGTAGCAAGGGCCCTAGAGCATGTGCATCACCTCAAAATTATTTTTCTCAAATTCTGTAAGGACAAAAGTGATTGTTGCAAGGCTCAATCCTTATTCTTGTGTAGAAGAAATATGATATCCAAACCACAAGTGTGCAATGGAAAGAAAAAAGGGGGGGGGGAGCTAAATATTTGACAAACTTATTGTTGAATATGATGTCGTCACTAATTTTTTTAGTAAATATCAACCTTGAGCTAAATTAAGCAATCATCAAAAGTACAAAGATGCAAGATTTTTTTTTATTTTTTTTATTTTTTGGTGTTACAGTCTCCTCCATTGGATCCTGCTGCAATCTTATTTGGGTCCTAATTAGGAGGATTAGGTCTCCTATTCTACATTTGTAACCAATAACTTAGGATGGGCAGGAGGAGGAATAATTTCATAGGCATTGTGTAGTGGTGGTTTAGGGTGGTGGTAGCCTTAAGAGGAGAGGGAGGCTGACTGCTTAGGGCTTGGATTTTGGGAGAGGGAGAGATATAAAAGAGACCATGGAATTAACCTGATTCCTTAAATATCCGAATTATTCTTTATTGATACCCAAATCTTTTATTTATTAGCTTTTACAAGCTAATGGGTTTGGGTCATGCTAAGCAGATGATTGGCCCTGTTTCCATAAAAAATAGTTAGGGCTAAGCCCAACAATTTTGATACAACCCTAAGGTCAGAAAATTGACTCCAGGTCTGGTGGTAAGCTTTTGTTACTAAAGCATCTATAACATTACTCCCCTTCTAAAAATTGGGCCTGTCCTCAAGCTCAAAACTCGAATAAAAGCAAAAAAATCAGCAAAGAACTTTCTGATAGCTTGGAGCAATAATGCGATACACCAAACGCTCCAAAATCTGTGGAGAAAGGATATTCTGAGATACTATGACTGCCTAAGTGTAGTAAGAAGAAATCTTTGTTTGACCATCTTTGGACATCCAGCTTTTTGAAAAAACCATCACTCTTGCTAGTATCGGACTTGTTCCCTTCATTACTAAATTAAGTTGGGACTAGCCTTCTTACTTGCAGCCTGGATATCTGGAGGTTCTTTAGAGCTTATTGTGAGGATGAGATAATTCTCTCTCCCCCAACAACCATGAGAATTTGACAAGTGTTACACTCATAGTTTGCCATCTTACGACACTTGGAAATTTTTTTGTCTTGTCATGTGCCTTACCTCCCTAATATTGATTCTTGTGATTGTTTTCTAGCCCTTCAATTGAGGTTGCTTCTTGGACAAGCCTTGATCTAGTGGCATGATGGTGACCTCATTCCTTCAAGAGTCTTCCAAGATTCCTATCATAGCCATTGATTTTCCTTCTCTATATCTAGAGTTGATATTCATTCTAGCTATGGGTGTGAGCACATGAAATTTATGCCTTCTTTGTATCGTGGGCCGCCATTAGTGGAAACTTGGGCAGTTGGGCTATTCTTTCTTCTCTGAGGATAGTCTTGATGTGTTTGATTGATTTACCTTGATGCTTATGCATCATGAGGGGAGTACCCTTTTCCTATTAACTATGACCTGAAGTGAACAAATCAAGTACCTTTTTTTTTTTGGGGGGGGGGAGAGTGTGTGTGTGTGTGTTGTTTTTTTGATCATTGAGCTTTCTTGTTCTTCTTAATTCTGGAACCTTGTAATTATCTGCTTTCAGTTTTTCCCTCTCATGACTCTCCTTCAAAGGTTGATGACTGAGAAACTATTGTGCTGGACTATGTATTATTAGGTCACTGTCGATATGGTGCTGACCTTGCAAAACAGTTGACTGCATACCTGCAAAACATCCTTTTGACCTGTGGAACTGTAAGGATTTCTTTCTCAAGAAGAACTCCTGAGAAGGTTTGTTTGCACGTACCACTTCCTTGATTGTTTCTAAACTTCGAATTATTTTGAACCTTCTCTTTGAACATAACTGTGTCTTTCTTCTGTAGATTTCTAAAGTAGTTGTGAAGGAACTTGGAGATCACCCTAGAGTTTTCATATGGGATGGTGAAGGTAAAAGTCAGTTTCTTTTGTTTCCTCCTTTTGCATTCTTCTCCATTTGTCTTTTTGCATTCTCTGGTTGGCATTGGTGGTCTATAAATGTGTGATCAACTAAGGAAAGGAGTTCTTGATGGATAGTTGGTGTGTTTTCAGAACCAAATCCACATCTGGGTCATCTGGCTTGGGCGGATGCATTCGTTATCACAGCAGATTCAATCAGTATGTTGAGTGAGGCTTGCAGCACTGGGTACGTCTTCCCCCCGCGCGGCAAACCAGCTCTTTTCTGTATTGAATATTTTGCTGAGTAACAGGTTGTACTTGTTCAGGAAGCCTGTCTATGTTGTTGGGGCTGAACGTTGCACATGGAAGTTCCTTGACTTTCACAATACCCTAAAAGAGCGAGGTCTAGTTCGTTCATTCACAGGTTCTGAGGATGTAAGTTGACTAAATTCCAGCTTGTCCTGCCATGTGTATTGTATTTTTAAAGTTGTTATATTGTATGGTATGTTGATATCCTTTTCTGACTCCTGTTTCTTGGGAGGGCTGGAAAAATAATGTTGAAATTAATCTTCCCTGACAATCTATATTTGAATGGGTTCATGTGGAGGAGTTTTTGCCTTGGGAAGGTCAAGCTTTGTGACTGAATTTGAACAGCCATCTAGAATAGTTTTGGCGATTGTATGGAATAACAAGTGAATTGATTTTACTTTGCTCTACCTTTTCGTCTATCTTTCCCTCTATCTTGCTTTGTCTGCCCACTGATTTTACCACCTTGTTTCTGGTTTCCACTTCCTTTTTGTCCTTTGCTCTCCTCTGTGTTTGTCACTGTTTTCAATGTCAGATCACATTTGCGTACGCTACCTGTGGCTGCAGACTTGTAGTTGGGAGCTACAGGAAAAGTAGAACAAATAGCAGGATCACTTCAGCAAGAAGCTTCCATTTGATTTCCAGTTCATTTCTAGAGACTTTAGGGATGACTAGTTTGGAGCAGTTATTATGAATTTGTGACTTTCTAGGGGCATTTTTTCTTCCAATTATTGTTTATCTTTCAAATCTATGAATCCTTGATTCTAGTAATCTGTTTCTCAAATTGAATGAAGTCCGATTACTGTTTTTATCACAGTTATCCGATAGCTGGAGTTATCCTCCCCTCAACGACACTGCTGAGGCTGCTGGTAGGATACGTCAGGCCCTTGCAGAGCGTGGATGGACTATACGGTCATAGAGATCTTCCAGCTGCCCTCCTTTTTGCAGTTTTCGAAAATGTCTTCTAAAAGTACAGTTGCAGTCCATGATTAACAAGTTCACCTCACCTTGGTATAGGCTCAGATTTCAGCTTCAAGTAGATTGGACAAAGGTTGCTGCTTGAAATTATTTTTCCTATTTTGATGTTGGAATCGTTTTATACAAATGAACGGTTTTACTGTCATTCTGCGGATTGTATAATAGAAGGAGCGGGTGCCTGTATATGAACAGTCTTTTTTGACATAAATGTTCATTGGTGGTGATGTAGAGTGGTTTTGGATTGCTGAAAATATACTGCACTTGTTGTAACGGTTCCTATTCTTGCTCGGGGCTTTCAAGTTAATGTTCAAAGCATTTCTGCTACCACAATTGTGGTGCGAAAAATGATTATGCCGAAGGCCATTTTTCTACTCTGTTATAGATCTAGTTCTCCCCGTATTTTAGTTATTACTTTCCTTTCGTCTGTCGTATGGCCGGACTAGGTTGATTTTGCTGCCATTCCAAAATTCGTTGCTGAAACTGGGGACTGCTGCTCTGTAGACCTCAGGAGATAGCATCATGAACTTGTGATTTCTTATGCCGTTGTAATGTTTCCATAGTATCGAACAATTTGCAGAATTGCACCCAAAGATTGGTGGCTGTTTATGGCTCTGCAATTCTCACTTGTGAATTTTGATGCTTGTTTTTTTTTTTCTTTTAAATAATCAAATGGGTTATAGTTAGTTTGTCATTGTACCATGTAAAAGTTCGTAAGGTAGGTATATTTGCGATCCTGTTTGGGGTAATAAACTTCTGGTTGGAAATCCATGTTTGCATCAGCAGACACTTTTCTGAGGGTTTCTTTTATAAATTGCGTTGGAATGGATTCAGGGCGTCTGGCCACAGCTGAAATACTAGAATATTGTTACACTCCTTTTTCATTTGGCTTGATCCTTATTCCCCTAAATAAAGTTGTTATAAAGCTTGCCTTCGCATAATGTGGAGCAAGTATGGCAACCACTCCTCTACTCTGCTCCCAACATTTCCAATTACCCCCAATACACAACTAGCCCATCGCATACTCTTTTGCTTCCCGTAGTTACTATATATATAAAAACCTTCGTTCCTCCTAATGATATCTCGTCTCGCGCGCTCTCATATTATTCCTTCCTAGTAAGTCGCAAATCTCCTCAAAACACTACCGAAAAAGATGCCTCATACCGAGTCAGCTACGGTTGTGATCCAAGAACCCAAGTCAGAGGTAAGAGGAAAAACTCATCTCGTTTCTGCTAAAACACCAGGAGCGATATGGAAACGAGGCATTTCCGTATTAGACTTCATTTTAAGGCTCTGTGGTATAGCCGCTGCTCTTGCTGCTACTATTACAATGGGAACAACTGATCAAACTCTCCCTTTCTTCACTCAATTCTTCCAGTTTCAAGCTGATTACAGCGATCTTCCGGCTTTCTCGTAAGCTTTCTTGATCACTACATCTTCTTACACATTAATTCTTGGTCTCGTTCAATATACTTATACTCACTTCGACCGTGTCTAACTTTTAGTCAAGTTATTTCTTAAGAAGTTTCTTAGAAGAAATTCATTTTTGTATTTGTTATGTATACATACTTCCTAAAAAATATGAGAACTTTCTCAACGTGTTTTTGTCTTTTTTATTTATTTATTACTTGGAAACTAAATATAAAGTTACATTTGATATCCTTTGCTAATAAATTTTAACATTTATTTTTTCTCCTAAAACTTTTACTAAAATTTAGAATAGTTAAGAATTATTAGGTAATTTAACTAGACTCCACCTGAATAACGAACTTCTCGTACCTATGGACAATTTAGAATTATAGAGAAAACAATTTCTCTCTTAAACTTTTTAACATCCGGTATACCAAATAATAATGCATTTCGCACTGTCTTAGAAATGGAACTTCCTCACCTTCCTTCTATAATACCAAACGAACCCCTAGTTTATTTGAGTGTCTTGGATTATTTTACACATGGAAATGAATTTTGATCCGTTTGCAGGTTCTTTGTGGTTGCTAATGCGATAGCAAGTGCATACTTGGTCTTGTCTTTGCCATTCTCAATAGTCACCATTGTTAGGCCACAGGCTGCAGGAGTGAAGTTCCTCCTCCTTACCCTTGACACGGCAAGCTGAAGCAATCTAACTCCACCCATATTGAATTTTTTCTACGTTGTCTTGTATTTGAGTCCTTGATTATATCACAAGATACATAAAATCCATCCTCTGCAGGTTGCAGTTGCTTTGACCACAGCAGCAGCTGGTGCTGCAGCTGCCATAGTGTACTTGGCTCATAAAGGAAACACAAGAACTAACTGGGTGGCGATCTGTCAGCAGTTCGGTAACTTCTGTGAACGAGTCAGTGGGGCTGTTGTGGCTTCTTTTATCGCTGCAGTTATTTTTATGGCGTTGGTTCTGCTTTCGGCCGTCTCTCTTCGTAGAAATTGATGGGTGGGCGAGATTAAATTTTTACGGTGATGATAAATATCGATCACCATCTGGGGGTTGCTTAATTTGTGCATGATGTTAACGCTTGTGTTAGAAGTTTCAGGGTGGATTTTGTGAGTAGATTCAGCGAGGGAAGATGTCAACTGGGAGTGTGTAGTCTTTTTGTGTATGCTAAATGCAAGATCCATATGTTTTGTGTATGATTATTTCTCGTGTGGTACCGTGGACGCTCGCATAGTCTGTTTTTCTATTTTGTTATTGGATAAAGTGAAAAGGGGGAGAAGTCTAATTTTCGCAATTTCTAAGTTTTTTTTTTAATTACTAAGATAATTTCCTAGGCTAAATTCTCGTCAATTAATGCATCTATTGTTTCGTACGTGTTCGTGTTCCACATAAAATAACTAAAATGTAATACCAAGTAAGATAGGAAAATGTCAGGATGTCACCTCCTTATATAGGTGAATCGTCTAATAAAGATAATTTTTCGTAACAGAATAAATAGCCTAGGAAATGTTCAAATCCCTTATTTTTAAGCCTTAACCACTATTCTAACATTTGTTATTCACTTCATTTTTTGTGACAAATGAATGCCAACTTAATTAGTGCTCCTCACTACGCTACGCTTAACGCCTCTTGCCAACATATTAGCATATGCTTGCCGTATAAAATACATGTGTTTTGTTCTGTTTGCCAACAACTCGAATAAAATTACTATCCATGATTATGATTTTATTAAATGGTGAATATATATATTTTATTGTGTTATTTGAATATATGTGATTAATTAAGTCATAACTATTAGAGTATAATTCTACCAAAATAGAATATTAATTGTAATGAAAAATTTTGACATTAAAGTGTGTTTCTGTCATAAATGATATCCAATTAGAAAAGAAAATAAATGCAAAGAACATGGTAATCTAATGACACTATTAATGGCTTTTTCAAATGAAAGAAGAGGTTGAGGGAGAGAAATCCAATATCTCCATACTTATTTGTGGTATGTATGGAGTATCTGACTCTCAAGAAGAAACCTTCCACGAAACATCTATCTTCCATTCTACATGCTAAGAGTTGGGTATCACCCATGCACCTAGCCTTTGCAAATGACGTATATTGTTTTGCAAGGGAGATGAAGGTTTAACTCGGGTTCTTAAGGGAAATGTCACTGATTATGTCAAGATGTTATGACATCATACCAATCTTGAGAAGTATGAAGCCTATTGAGTAGGGGTTAAAAAATGAGACCAAAGACAATTAAAATGCTAAGTGTACAACCATAATTTTTACAAATTGTTTACAAATTACTAATAAAGTGTAGACTCTACACAATTTTTTTTTAATTTCCACATATGGTACCCACACTTATTAGGGGTTGTAAATAAGTTTTAAAAGATGTAGTTATAAGCATAGTCTTACTTGAGATAAAAGAGTGTAGCTATGTAATATGCCACTTGGTAATTTGTCCTTTAGGTATCTATGTGTGCCCTTGGGATCCACAAACCTCAAACAATTTGACTATACTAGTTTCATTAATGTTGTAACAAATTTTGTTGCAAAATGAAGTATGAAGAACCTATCCTCTACTAGTAATGTAGAGTGGGTTAAATATATAATAAAAGGCATAACAAGGTTTTTGATTAGTATCTTTTCCATACCAATGGTTGTGATTATAAGGATCATTAGCCACTATAAAACCTTTATTTGAGGAGGGGAAAATCACCTATTGCTTGTTCTTAACTTTACCTATCTTAGGATGAGGAAGGAGTTGGTATTAACAAAGTAGTTGCATGGGATGCTTCTATGATCAATAAATACCTAAGGCACATATAAGACAAGAAGAGATACTCTATGGACTAAATTAGTACATCAATACTGTCTATGCAAGATCACCATTAGGTAATTTGTATCTAACCATAACACATCAGTATCTATGATGAAATATTAGGGATGTGATGATCAAGAATGTTGTTTCATACCCTAAGGTTACATATCTAAAGCAAAAGCTAGACCAAAGGGGGAAATACTGCATAATTCTTCAACATATAACTTCTTGAGAAGAAAAGGTGAGAAGATGAAGGTTGTCAATATGGATTGGCATGGTTTGTAGATTTACAGACAAGATTTCATCCACAAAGTGATAGTCAGAGGGAAGCTTAATAGAGGAGATAAATATACCTTCCTTACTACCAACATGGTATACCCCCTTTGATCCTAGGAAAATTATTGTCATCATTATCACTTCTTCAACTATGAGGTAATTAAACAGTTTTGGAACCAAATTCATGAATTGTTAGGCATAAGAAGAGGATTCACAACTCTAAGTATTGCCTTGAGAAATATTAGGACATGTAAAGTTAGAAACCAACCACACACCAACAAGAACTCTAGAATTAGTAGCAGTAGTGTACCATGTGTGGATAGCTAAAAAAAAGTATGCTTTAAAGATATTCCCTCGAACATTAAAACTAATACAATGCAAGTTTAGATTGAGGTCTCTATATTCCTATTAATAAAATACCCATAGGCCTTATTAGACTTTAGACGAGATATTTGTCAGATAGGCTCTTTATGTTTTATTTTTATTTTTATTTATTATCCCTAACCTTATCTATAAATTTTTGTGTGGTGAGGTTAGTATTATATCTTTTATATTAAATAAATTTATTTTACATGCCATAGCCAAATGTAGCAATTGATGCACGTGTGGCCAGAAAAAATGAGAATTATATTGTTAGGGTTTGTAGTATAAGAGGAAAACATAATTGAATTAGGGGTAATTAATGATAAAAATAATTAATTAGGGTTAGGGTTTAATGGATTCATAATTAGGGTTTAGATTGTAATGGTGAATGGAGTGACTTTGAAATTGATTTTGGGATATGTTTGGCATGTGTTCTTCTTAGAAGTTTTAAAGACTTGATGCTTAGAAGATAGGTAGGTTCAGTGGTTGAAGATTAAGAAGATTGATGTGAATATTCAAGAAAGATTCAAGGAATAATTCAACAAGAAGTTTAACTTTGAATATTTCTCCAAGAAGACATTCAAAAAATCCTATCTAAGATTATGCCAATTAGTCTTAGTTAGTATCATTCACTCACAAAAGAGAGAGATGGCCAAGTATTTTACTTATATTAGATTTCAATAATGCTCAACATACGTTACACCACCAATGACCATGCCTTAGATAGGCAGCTATAACTTCGCACAACCATTGCTAATTAGTACAATAAGGTAGCTAAAGTAATATAGATATGGCTAATTAGCACACTAACTAGTAATAACAACGTAACACTAATCTATATAATAAATGAATCAAATGAAAATTATTACAAATAAACGTAGCTAATTATGACATGAAAATAACTAACAAGAGTCATATTTATAGAAAAATGATAACTAGGTATCCTTGGCTTGTAAGTTTGACTTCCATGCATTATAGTTTCCTTTAACTTGTAGCATACAAAATCTTAGTTACTTTGACATCTTAAAGTGCATTAATCTTCTCCTTAAAAATATGTTACATACCTACAAAAATAACTTTGAGTACACTCATTAAGGTTAGTCACATTATTAATATTATTATCAAATAATGTGATTGGTTCCATAACCTAGTATGCCAAATCTTCATGAGAATCCATGGATGCTCCTACATCATTCTCTCTAACTTGAGAAGAATTTGTCCTCAAATTGATATCACTAAAATAAGGAGACAAATTAAAAAAAATTAAATGTCCTTGAAATACTTCCATAAGATTCTGGAAGTTCAAGTTCATAAGCACTTTCTCCAAATTTTCTAAGGATTTTAAATGGTCCATTTGTTTTTGGCATTAGTTTATTTTTCTTAGGTTAGGAAAATGTTCTTATCATAAATGTAACCAAACTAAATCACTAAAAGGAATACCTTTGGAGTGCGATTTTTTTAGCTTACTTTTGGTATCTTTTATTGGCTCTTTTTATGTTCCCTTTAATTTTTTGATGAAGCTTTCGAAAGAACTCAATTCGTTTATTAGCCTCATAGCTTTTAAATTTACATTTCCTCAAGGGTACCATATTAACTAGCATGTATGGATTCACTCCATACACAATATCTAATGGACTTTAATGAGTAGTGCTTGAAGAAATTTGATTATAAGCACACTCTACATGAGCTAACTTAATATCCCAATCTTTAGTACATTTACTTACTAATCCTCTCAAAAAAGTGTCAAGAGTGCAATTTGTAACTTCAGTTTATCCATCGGTTTGTAGATAATGTAAAGTATTGAATAATAACTTGGTGCCTAACATGTGCCATAACATATTCCAAAAGTAACTAAGAAACTTGACATCTCTATCTGAAACAATACTTTTAGGAATGCCATGTAGTTTCGCAAATTTTTTAAAATATAAGTCAGAAACATGTGTAACATCATCGGTCTTATTATATGGAATAAAATGAGTCATTTTGGAAAATCTATATACCATGACCATAATAGAATCTTTAACTCTTTTTGTTATAGAAAATCTGAAGATAAAATCCATACTAACTCTTTCCCATGGTTAACTAGGCACAAGTAATGGGGTATATAAACCTTTGTGACAAAAACTTTTACTATTTACAAGTAACACACCGTTTTACTCTAAGTTGTACATCCTTAATTATACATGGCCAATATAAATTATCTTATAATATTTATAATGTCGTTTGAGTACCAAAATGTCCAGCAATAGCTCCTTTATATACCTCTTTAATAAGTAAATCTCTAATACTCAATCTAGGCACACAAAATTTATTAAGCCTAAATAAAAATCCATCTTGTAATGCATAATTATTATGATATCCATTTTCTTTTCATGCTCAATATTCATCACTAAAATATTGATCTTTAGGATATAGTTATTTTAACATTTCAAAACCTAGAAAATTAGCATCTAATATGACAAGCAATGTATACCTCCGAGAAAGAGCATCAACTATTACATTTTCTTTTCCATCTAAGTGTTTGACATATAACACAAAGGATTGTAAGAATTTTACTCACTTTACATGTTTAGGACTAATTTTTATTAAACCATTTAAGTATGTCAACCTCTCATGACCAAAATGTAATACAAAAGGGTTTAGCCATCAAATAATGACTCCATATCTCTATGCTACAAATGATGTTAAAGAATTCCTTATCATATGTCAACTACTTTAACTTCGCACCATTAAATTTTTCACTAAAGTAAGCAACAAGCCTTTTCTCTTGTGAAAGAACTCCTCCTTTACCTATCCCACTAGCATCACAAGTTATGTCAAAGAGTAGGTCAAAATTAGGAATAAATAACATACGAGAATTGCAAAATTTATTCTTGAGGGTTTTAAAGGATTTAGTGGATTCATTTACCCAATTAAATTCTCCTTTTTCTCATGAATTATGTAATGGGTACATCTATACTAAATAAATCCTTAATAAATCTCCTATGGAAACTAATTAACCTATGAAAACTTATTACTTGGTTAATATCCTTAGGAATATGCCTCTCTTTAATATCTCGTATCTTAGTTGTATCAACTTTAATACCCTCACCACTAAAAATTTAACCAAGAAACCCTGAAAACGTAAATTCACATTTTTCTAATTTTCCAGAAAGTTTAGTTTTCCTTAGTTTGTAAAATAGTTTCCTTACATGCAAAAGATGATCATGTTCATTCTTACTATATACAAGTATTCCATCCACATAAAATACAATGAAGTTACCTAGGAAAGGATAAATAAGTTCATTCATTATTATCATGAAAAAACTAGGCACATTACACAATGCGAAAGGCATAACAAGACCATATTTAGTTTTAATGGTTGTTTTCCATTCATCTCCTTCCCTAATTCTCATTTGATGATAACCAATTCTTAAGTCAATTTTGGAAAAAAAAAATTCATGCACCACAAAGTTCATCAAGCATATCATCAAGTCTAGGCATAAGAAATCCATATTTGATAGTTATATTATTTATGGTTCTAGAATCTATACACATATGCCATGTACCATCTTTTTTAAGAACTAACAAGGCAGGTGCACAACAAAGACTCATACTTTCTCTCACATAACCTTTATTTAATAGTTCTTTTATTTTCCTTTGTAATTCCTTAGATTCTTCTTGATTAAATCTATAAGCAGGTTTATTAGGTAGATGCATTCTAGAGTTTAAATCTATAGCATGCTCTATACCTCTAATAGGTGGTAGCCTAAGAGTCATCAGGAAATACATTGTTATATTCATCAAGTAATCAATTAAAGTTTGAATTCTTATAATTTTTCTCCCTAAATTGAGATTCCTTTACTACTAAGGCATGAAAAACACACTCCTCTTTAATGCAATTAATCATATCTTTTTTTATGTAAAAATAAGCTCTTTTTATCCTCGATAAGTTATATATGATCACATTGATATGGTTTCAAGTTATATATATATATATATATATATATATATATATATATAATTTTTAAGAATGATATATTCATTAGTCATACCATCATGAGTTGCATTTCTATCATATTGCCATAGTCTTCTTAATAATGCACCACAAGCACCCATAGGAAATATGTCACACAATATTTCATCATGATAGTCACTAATATGAAAATCAATTAGGGTTTGCTTAGTTACCTTAGCATCTTTGTCCTTATTAATCCATTGTAATGAATATGGTTTAGGATGATTAGTAGTCACTAACCCTAGTACATTAGCACATGAACCATTATCTATAATGACCCTACAAATCCTATCACTAATTCTAAACTTAGTTTGAAAAAATTTATCCCTTTATGTAGATGGACTATTAGGTTATATTTGTAATATCCTTTGAAGTGCAAAACATGGATTACCATATTATTCATACATACTCATTTTATCATCATTAGACTCAGTTTCTAGGTCATCATTATCATAACATGTTTCCATGTCCTCTATTTCATTTAAGATCAAAACGCTTTGATTAGGATATTCTCTAGCCAAATGAACATATCTTTTTCATTTAAAACATTTTTATTATACATTTTATTTACCTTACTATTATCCTTTTCATCTTGGTTGGGGTTGATTTTTTTATCATTAGTCGAATATGAATGTGTCCCAACTTTTTATGTAGATGCATTCAAATAGGTTTTGGTTGATGTAGAAGTTGAAACACTTGTTTTGGCATAGGCTTTGATGGTATTAGATTGTATTTCACATTTTACATGCAATTTAGTCAAATCATCAAGAGAATCATAGGCAAATAATTCAACCTTATCCCTAATCAAGTTATTAAGGCCACCTAAGTATCTAGTACATTTTTGTTCTTTTCTCTCTTGCATATCACATAAGAGTACTAGTCTTTTAAATTCTTTAGTGTATTCTTATACACTAAGAATCCCTTGCTTGAGATTAGTCAAATTGGTATACATTTCTTTTTCATACTTTTTAGGAACAAATTTCTTCCTCGGGTGTTTTTTCAATTTCTCCCATGACTTGATTTTATTATTTTCTTTCCTTTCATGAATCCTATTAAGATTATTATACCAAACCCTAAAAAAATTTTAAAATTGAGAGTTGTTAACTTACATTTATGTTCATCATCATACTCTCTAAACTCAAATATGGTTTCTACTTCATGCAACCATTCAAAAAATAATTCCACATCCAATTCACCATAGAAATTAGGGATATCGAGCTTGATACCTTTATCTTAAAAATGGTTATACCTTGGTTGGAAATTTGCATGTCTCAGTTAGTTGTGGCTGAAATAATTAGAGCCATTCTCATTTTCCCTCTCCTCATACTCCATTCAATTGTTGAGTTGTCCACCTCATGCTTGTACAACCCTTCTCACCATTCTTTCTACACAATCATTAGTGGCCTCCATGGTGTTGTGCATATGTTGAAGTATCTCTTGGTTGGATACTCTTGTCTCTAGCCTTTGAAGTTGGCTTTAAATGGAAGGAAGTTACTAAAGTTGTGTGCTAGTATCATTAACCCTTGCTGCAAGTTGTTGAAGGGTATCGAACATAGCTTTCATGGACACTTCTTCTCCCGTAGCTATTGTTCTTGCTAAAAGTATTTCGATAGCAATTATTTATTGCTGGAAGTCGGTTATTGATGAATTATTGGTGTATTTTTAAGAATATTGGAAGCTTATTAGGTGTGGAAGTGTAGTAGTAGTGAAAAGGAAATGGTTGAATGAACTACCACCAATCCTTGAGGAACAATGAGTGTCTTCTTGAAGGGAGGTGATCATAGGATCTTGAAATAATGAAATTGACTTTGGAACCCAAAAATGATTCAAATAATATTCCTTGTGAGTGATTGTATGTCAAGGTAGGAATAAAAGGTCGCACATAAAAGTAATGTTCAATCAAGGTGATCAAGAAAACATGGGATGGAGTTTGCATATTAGTGGAATGCTTGAGTGAAAATTGGAAAAGAGAAAGATAACCGATGATTTTATAGCATAAGATTTTCTTGGTCAAATATGTAATGATGTTGGGTTTAAATATTCATGAAGATATTTGGTTCAGCTTAAGGGAAATATTGAAGGGATGAATGTCTTCAAACTTAAGAGATTGAAGATTCAAAGAGAATTTGAAGATAGGTTAAGAATTTGGGGTGTATTCATGTTGCATGTATTGAATAAAGGAAAAGGAAGATAGAAGGGAAGGTTGGTCATTCAATGGTGGAAAATCCAACCTAGCTTTGATACCAAAAATGGCATGTGTTCTTCCTAGAAGTTTTCATACTTGTAAATATTATTATCAAAGACAAATAATGTGTTACAAGTTATTAATATGATTGGTTAGTCACAAAGTACATAAAATACCTATAAGAATTACTCAAAGTACACCCATTAAGGTTGGTCACATTAGTAATATTATTATCAAAGACAAATAATGTGATTAGTTCCATAACCAAGTATGCCAAGTATTTATGAGAATTCATGGATGCTCCTACATTAATGTTTGTATTGGATTAAGACACAAACTCACTCTAGTTTAACTTGCTTAGAATTAAAGAAGAGAATAACATGAATATGACTCACAAATAATGAATAAGCAAGGGTTATAACTCACAAAGAGAAAAAATATTAAATAAGACTAAACTTGTTTTATGTTATGATTTCCATCACCTATTGATATATGGATTTATAAAGTAATTAGCACTTCCTCAAGATAATCTCCTTAATAATAAGATAATCTAAAAATATAGATAAAAAGGCATATAAAATATTAGCTAAAACACATGACATAATAAGATAACTAACACTCCCCACAAGATAAATTTCTAACTAACTAATAAGCTTCTTAATTACTAGGAAAAAACTAACTAATGACTAAAAATCCCTAAGATATCCGACTTAATTAACACGGTAATGACCACATGTACGGCTTGATGGACATCCCTATTTATTTAGCATGGTTATCACATGCAAATCACATGACTTAAGCAAGTCACCTCCTTAATTATACTCCTTGATCTTTTATCACCCTTGAGTGTGTATTCTTCATATAAGTTAAGTATGATGGGTTTCATGATTAGGAATGATAAGTCCTCATACACCAAATATACTCCTTCATTGTTTTCTAGAAGAATATTATAATTATATTGATTATATAAAAATATTTTTACCTTTGGCATCAAAAGGGGTGCCTAGACCACAACATGAATAAAAGCCACACCCATGAGACTAAAACAACCAAACTAAAACACCTAACACACACAAGCTATAAAACAACTAAGGATGAAAGAACCACTTCAAATCAATCTTACAATAATTCCAAAATAAAACAACTATAATAAACCATCACTATAACTCTTACACCACATCAAATATATCTAAAAACCAACATAAATCAAACTAAAGAGGGAACGCACTCAGAATACAAGGAAATATCAACAAGCAATATTGTTAGTCATTAGTGACAACATATGAACACCTTTAGTCTAATTAATTCTAGATATAAGCACCCCACACCCACACATTTTGTTTAGTTCTTTCATTAATTAATAATATCAATGTTGTGAATAACCTCATTGATGATGCAAAAATAGTTAAGGCTCTAAGTTTTTGATCCAAAATTTAGTATAATTTTCACCATCAACTTATTCATATATTACTTAAGTGGGATTCTTCTACAAAGTAATTTGTTTTGACATCTAGATTGACCATGTAACCTCATAGGAAAAATAGAGCCAAAGTTTCATTTGGAAAACACCCTTCCATGTAAAATTTTAACTGCAAAACAAAATATTAGGAGAGTTAGGCATACAAACATCTAGTTCAAACATTTGGTTCATTAACAACACCTTCTTCATGTAAATTTACAATGAAGGGATACATGACCAATGGAATCCACTATTTCTTCACAGTAAATATAGATTTCTTTTGCCTCCCTAATAATTCTTAGATGAAGGAGTTGTTCTTTATTTTTCAACTTATATTGTAAAATAAAATACACCAAGTGTCCATATCTAGGAGGGGATAAAATGTTGCAAACATAATATTTATGCCATTTTATATTATGCTAGTTTCCAACACATCAAGCACCTCATTAGTGAAAGAAATATTTAGTTGTGAAAGTTCCACTAGCATCATGTATCCATGGAAAATTGTCTTTGTTATCCCACTTTAGGTTAATGCTTTGTATAAAATCCTTTGTAGTGCAATGACCCTCTATTTCCCAACCAAACAAGGGACTACAACATTGCAACATTCATATCCACCTATATCCTTCCAATTATCCCATGTTCTTAAAAATATTATACTTTTGGGTGGATATGATGAACAAATCAAGAAATATGCTCTTAAGGTTTTCATATCCAACTCATTGATCAAGCTAAAATTAGAATTGGTCATATCTTTCCATTGTTAGCCCAACACCATTTTACATGACCTCTTCCATAAGCTAAATCCATTTCTATCACTCCTCTCTAGATCTCTCCAAATTATCTAGAATTTAAATGTGTTATCTCTCCTAATACATGGTGTTTAATGGTTTATAAAAGTGTCTAGGTGGATAATATAAATGGTGAAGGGTCCACTAAATCTTGATTCATGCATCAAACAAATTAATCCTTACCTTATAAATTCATTATAACTGTGATGTGGGAGATATGTAAAGGATCACATCATTTTTTAATCAAGTTATTTTTTTATTTTCTAGTTATATATATCACATATTGAATTCAAATCTCAAGGTTTAACAAGTGACAATAGAGAAAAATAAAGTGAAATACAGAAATCTAAACAAAGATCAATCAATGATGGCTAAACATAACAAGTAGTAAAGTAGATTAGCAAAGATAACCTACACATAAAAAATTGAGCTCCTTTAATAGTTTTGATACCAAATTTATAAGTAATTTGATAACTTTAGAAAATTAAAGAAAAATAATACAATTGAGGGAAGTTTAGTTGGGGGGAAATAACATACAAATTTGCATGAAACAATAAGATTTATTAAAGGTCGAATACCACTAAATATATGATAAAGGATTAGATAAAAGAGGATATATTATTCCTCTAATTTATGTACAAATATGACAATCACCAATTATAAAATGAAGGAGGAAAGAGAGCAAACAAACTTATAAGATAGGATGATTTTATTCAAAATATTATAATGATAAGAATGAGGGTTAGTTTTCTAGATGATGGTTGGGATGAAAGGGATTTCACTATTCTTTTTATTTCTATAAGCTATGATAAATAATTATATAAAAGAAAAGATAAAATTTCTACCAATTTCAATATAAAAATGACACCCACCATTTAAGATATAAAAAATAAAGCTAACAAATATGTTTAGAAGATCATGAGAATTTTATTCATAATGTGTGGATGATGGAAATGATAATAGATGTTGTGTTTATTGATGAGAATGGGATGAAATGGCAAGGTTTCATGGTTATATGGATAGGAAAATAGAGAAATGATAATTTTTTTTAAAATATTATATATATTTATGTATGCTTTGGGGTTTTAGGGGTGGTAAAAGAAATATTATTGGAATGAGAAAAATGCTAACTCTAGAGGATTTCCATACACCATAGTAAAAGGAATGAGGCTACCTTTCAGTTTTATCTTTATCTTTCTTAATATAAAAAAAATAAAGGGGATGAGAAAATGCTAGATTTACACAATTTTCATGCAACATAATGAAGGGGATGAGTCTACCCTGGTTTTATAGATTTATTTATGTTAATATGAAAAAAAGGGTGTTGATTAATAATACAATACAATTTATGTATAGAAAAAAATTAACATCAGCATTCCCATTTTATCCTGCTACCCTATATGTTCTGTTATAAGGACGAACAAACAACCGACAAGAAATCAAATGTTTTAAAAGTGTGACAAGTTTGATCTTTGGGGGTTAAATATGTCTTTACTCTTTTTGTACCACTTGTTGATTGCATTATTGGCTAATTATTAGTATTTTTGGAAATTACACATACAAATAGGGATGATATTGAGGCCCCATGAGGACAAGAATACTAACTTCATCCCCAAACCTAAAATATATACCCATCTCTAAACCTATCCTATTTCCCAATTTCTGCTAATGGGGAATCTACACTATAATCCCCACAGGGACTAATCCCCTAACCTAGCTTCAATCCCTAAGCCATATCCTTAATATTCATCCTCAATCTGTGTCCTTGTCCTCGTTCCTACCCTCCAAACCTAAAAATATTTAAAATGAGAATAATATTATAAGTCTCCAAAAATATTAGTGTTTATGTAACACCCCCAAAATTTACTACTAAAAAATTTCGTTTTATTTGAAAGAGTTAGTGGAAGCAAATTATAAAGTCGTGAATTATGGGGATATTACCGCCACACTTAGTACTAGACCGGTTCACTCCTACCGTTTCCAGTACTAAGTGCTAAGGCTAAAAGTGTAAAACACAATTTACAATCCATTTTCAAATCAGAGTAGCACATCAAATCATTTACACGAATAAAATCCACCAATGATGGTTACTTTAACAACATTAACATTAAAACCAGGAATTTAGAAGAGAAAGAGAAAAACCCTAATGGTACCGGATAATTCCTTACTCTCTTTCCCGTTGCCCACTTGAGTAGCACTTGAAAAGACCTGCAAGGGGCACTGCCCATTGAATAGGTAGGGGCCCATGAAGGGAACCCTTCAGTACTATGGTACTAAGTAACCCTTTAATACCACACTTAAAAACATGCCCGCAATGCAACACATAATGCAAGCTATAGACATATGTAATGAGAGGTGCATACATAACAATCACATATATAATAAGGCTACCACATATCAACAAGTTATAAGGTACGATCGATACTTTTGGGCCTTAAGCCATTAGTCCATCATTATTCAATCATCTCTTTGGTTATATCCAAGTGAGTGCGAGAACCCCACTGTTATAGCCGGTGGACCGGAATACATACAGGGTAGAACGCTCCTTGCCACTATTATTTGTCGGTGGACCGGTCTGGCCCCGACTCACAAGGTGTTCCACTATAAGTAATTAATATCTTTTCATAACTCATTCACATCCAATAATTATTTTATTGAGTTCGGGACCCCCACTATTTTAGCTGGTGGACCGGAATACATATAATCATCATCCAGGGCAAAACGCTCTTGGGCCACTATTATATCTGGTGGATCGGTACTCATAATCACTTGCCAGAGCAACACGCTCCTAGGCCACTATTATATCCGGTGGATCGGTACTCATAATCATAAGTCAATTGGGTCCGGCTCATTAATCTTTCACTTTCGTAATTAGTGTTTTTCCTTTCTTTAATCAGCACAACAATTATATTTATTTGCCTCGGACGAGAGATCAAGAATCCGGGACACAAAGGTACAGCGGTCGTACCGGTGCATATAAGCTACTCAATACCCTTCAACCATGAACCCAGGGACGCAAAGGTACCCTGGTCGTACTAGTGCATAAAGCTACTCAGTACCCTACCGACAAGGACACCTAATCCATAAGTATGCATACCTCCTAAATAGGTCCATAGAGCTAGATAGAGTAAGATATAGGGCCTAGCTGGGGCACAAAGGCACACCAGCAAATACCAGAATAATCGTGGACTAAACCACGTCTTTAGGGTAGCGACCCCTAAAGAGTCACCATTCCCGATCTCGAGGTCTTTCACTTTAAGTATTAGTGTCTTAATCAAAGTGATCATGAAAAGCACAATAATTAGATACTTATTCACTTTCAATCGTTCTGATATCATTAGTCGTTTCTTATTCAGGCGGTTATCCAAGATAATACAGAGAAATCATTAAGGCCATCATAATTCCATTCTAATTCCGAATTATGATTCGTTCTCGTGATACTTACTAATTATCAAATACTCTTACCTTGCTAATCAACATTATTTGAATCATATTATGAAATTCTACAATCACAACGACATGTTAGGTACAAATTACTTATTTACCCCTTACTTATATAATTACTAAGTCATCCCTTTCTTACTTGACAAATTACCATATTACCCTTTAGGTTGCATAATTACCAAATTACCCCTTATCCGGTTTAGGTTACCAAGTTATCCCGTACGCTTTTTAGATCACCATTCACCCCTCATAATTATTACACTTAACATATCTCCCATTTGGTTGGTTAGATTACCAATTTGCCCTTTTCTTTTATTACATTTAACAACTTGCCCTTTAGTTGGATAAATTACTAAATTACCCATTTCCATTGTCATAATTACTATTCTACCTTTCTCAATTATTATAATTACCATTTTACCCTTCTCCATATTTACAATTATTAATTTACCCTTCTCCATAATTATAATTACCAATTTACCCTTCTCCATTTTTATAATTATTAATTTACCCTTCTCCATTCTTATAATTACTATATTGCCCTTCTCCATTATTAAAATTACCATACTGCCCTTTTATTGGTTAATTTACCAAATTACCCTTCTCTATTATCATAATTATCCAATTACCCCTGTTTAATCATAATTTAACTAACAATTTATCCTTCGTCGTTATCATTATTACCAAGTTACCTCTTACTCCCAAATTTGCCATAAACATCCTTTTATTTTACAAAATTACCCTTCTACCCCTTACTTTCAAATTGTCATAATATCCTTTTATTTATAAAAAATTACCATTTTACCCCTTACATCCAATTTTACCATATTACCCTTTTGCTTGCAAATTACCATAATACCCTCCTTCATCCAAAATTACTATTCTACCCCTTACTTCCAAAAATTACCATTCTTACCACTTACTTATAAAATTACTATATTGCCCTTTGACTCCAAAATTACCATAATACCCCTTTACTTATAAAATTATCATTTTGCCATTTAATCATAAAATTACCATATTGTTCTTTTGCCTCAAAAATTACCATAATACCCTTCTTTCTCACAATTTACAATTTTATCCTTTTACTCATAGAATTATCATTTCACCCCTTTCTTTTTGAAATTACCAAAATACCCTTTTGCTTACAAAATCACCGTTTTACCCCTTTCTTTCAAAATTATCAAAATGCCCCTTTACTACAAAATTTCCAAAATACCCTTTTCACTTATAAAATTTCCAAAATACCCTTTTCACTTATAAAATTTTCACTTAACCCCTTTATTACACCACTTTTATGAATTTACTGCCACTACATAAAATACTAATATTAGCACTTCATTCTTATCATTTAACCCCACCAACTTGTCATTATTCAACATAATACTCATTAGCAACTACATATATTAGATCACATACTTACATAAGCATATTACTAAAATACCCTTAGACAATAATATTATTCATGCATTAGCAATATAATATATCATAGACAAGCATTTAACATTTCCATCAAATATCAAACTCATTCCTTAAGTATCATCTCTACACATGGCACAAAAGCTATCATAATTTTCTTTCTTTTCTTTTTATCCATCAATATAAGCAGCCATATATATCATACTAGGTAACGCAAAACATGCATAAAATCATACTAAAATCCCTAATGTGCTAGCATACGTTTTTCCATGCATTTACGTGAGGTTTAACGATTGCCTTAATCCCGCAAAAATTAAACCTTACCGGTATCCCAGTTAAAGATTCAAGCTTTGATTAGCAAAACCAATACCTAAAAATAATTTCAGAACTTATCATATTAGGAGTAAGAAAAACCAAAGCATAAAAATTTATAAAACTTAATTAATGAAACACTTAACTTAAAATGCTATTATACCTTCAAAATTTTATATGAAAATACTAAAGCAGGCAGCAGCTCATCCTGCTCATGCAGCATGAGCTGCATGCACAATAAAAAGGAGGAAGGCTCGAAGAGGGGGTGAGAGGAGGAAAAATGGCTATTTTCGGGTTGGGGTCTTTAGGCTAGAAACGAAGATAGATGGAGGAGGTTTCAAGGCAAGGGAATGGTGCAGGAGTGAAGAGGGGGTGTAGGTGGAGGCTGGGGATGGTTTCACGGCAGCATAGGGCGGCAGAGACAATGGCGGCAAGGCGGCGAAGATGGTTGTCGAGCTGGGCATGGTTGAGAAGGAAGGAAAAGAGAGGGGAAAATGGAGGGGTGCAGGGGTTTTTTTCGGGAAAGTAAGGTATGGGGGTGGTAGAGAAGGTTGCAGGGTGTGGATCGGTGATTTGAGTGGCGACAAAGGTGGCCGAACGCCGAAGAACGGGGCAGTTGCAAGTGGCTTGCCGATAAGGGAGAAAAGTGGGGAAAAAAAAGAAGGGGTGGAGAAGGGAGGAACGGCAGGGGCTCGTGGTGGTGCAAGGCTGAGATATGGGGTGGTAGTGGGCGGCGCAGGGGCTTCAGTGGGGCGGTGTAAGCGGCGGAGGGTGGCGGCGGTGCAAAAACTAGGAAGAATGGGATGAGAAGAAAGGAGAGAAGAGGGAGGTCGGAGAAGGTGAAAGACTCGAAGTATGGGCAGGAGAGAGGCTGGAGAGGATAAGAAAAAGGAGAGGGAGATATAGGGGGATTAGGTGGCCAGTTGGGCTGCAGTAGGGTGGAAGATGGTGGTCGAGTGACATGGAGGTGAAGGGAGAAGAAGAGGAAAGAAGTCAAGCATGGTTGGAGGGTGCAGGGGATAGTTTGGTTCGAAATAGGAAAGAAAAGGACGGGGAGAGAGGAGGAGTAACAGGGAGGTAGGTGGTGGCCGGGCATGGCAGTTGCAGGTGGCGGCTGGCTTGCTCAGGGTGTCGGGCATGGAAGAAGAAATAAGGGAAGGGAAGGGGTACGAGCAGGCGAACTGGCCCAGGAAAGAAGGATAGGCTGATCGGTCCGGTCTGGGAAAAAAGAAAGGAGGGGCGGCTGGGCTGGATATGCGTGGGAGGAGGAGAAGAGAGGTGGGAAGAAACGGGCCTTTGGCCCAGGCGTGTAGGGGAGAGGAGGAAGCGCTGGCCTGGCGGGCGGCCCGAAGGAAAAAATGGAAAAGAAAAGAAAGAAGAAAAAGGAGAAGGGAAGGAAAAAAAAGGAAAAAAAATAAAAGAAATGGGATAAATTAAAATAATTTAATTTATAAAATAATAGTATTTAATATTTTTAATAATAAACTTATTTAATAATTTAATTTAATATAATTAAATATATGGGCTTAAAAAGGATAATTTTAGTAAAATATTAGTTTGAAAAATTATTTAAATAAAATGAGTACGATAAATGAATAAAATATTTATTTTAATTTATTAAATATTCCTATCTAATTTTATATAATCAAAATCCATATAATAATTAAAATATATAATTTTAAAAGCTAATTTATTTTAAATAAAAGCTATTTATTGAATTATAGATTTTTAAAATTTTTGGGGGATTACAGTTTATTTATGAGTTTTAACATTTAATTTAATTTTAATTGGGTTACTTAATTTAAATTGTGTTCCTCATAAATGTTTATTAAGGTTTTAATTCATTTTAGGATTTTATTGATGGTTTTGAATATATGTTGAAATTTATTTAATTCGTTGTCATTGCAAATTATTTTAGATAAATTCGTTCACAACTACATTTTCTATTAAATTCACATAATTCAATTTCCCTTTACAATATATTTCCATTTCTATCATGTATTTGATTTTAATATTTTAATTTTGTTTTCGAATATAGCCTCATTGTGTGATTACGACTTTATTTTAAGCTTATATTCCGTTTATGAAAATAAATAATTTTTTAAAATTAAATTGCAAAATCCATGTAAAGTGGTTAAATTATTTTAATAATTTTTATCTATAGAAAATATTTCTGTCTTTTAATTTATTTATTTTTAAGAGGTCGATAAGATTTTTAGAACATTTAAATTAAAATGGTTTCTGTAATTTATTTATGATTTTACTTAAGAAGTTCATTTTCATCCATTTTTTCCATTTTGGTTTATGGAAAACAGATCAAAAATGTGTAAAATTATTTGAGTCATCCGATCTTCTATTAAAAGAAAATTTATTATTGTTTGGTTATTTGCCTAACAATTTTTACTAAATAAATTTTAGAAAAATTTTCCATTTATTATATTTTAGATAGTTTTAAAAGAAAGGGGTCCTGGTCGAATCGGAACCAACCCCATCCCTTTTTGTTTCTTCTTCTATTCTTTCTTTCTTTTCTTTTCTTCTACACTAAAAGCCTAGCACCTGACTTGCTCCCCCTTTCTCTTCGTCGCTCGGCACCACCACAATGCCATAGCCTCCGTTTGACCTCACCACGACTGTGCCATGCCACGTCACCACAACCTCCACACCTTCACTTGTTGTCATCATTGACAAAATCATGCAACAGTAGTAGCGAAGCGCAACAAGGAGCAACAACGACATCCGACCATCTTTGATGCACCTGACCACTGGCGAGTGGTCCTTGACCACTGGTGATACTCCAGCAACCCTTATCCCCTCCAATTTCATAGCAATTCATTTGGTATAATTATCCCAAACCCTAACTCTTATTTTGATTAAATGTCTATGAATTAGCTTATTATAAGCTAAATTGGTTATTTAATTGTATATATATATGTTGTATGAATGATTTGGAGTGGTTAATTTCATTGTATATGATTGAATTGTGAAAATTAGATTTTTTAACGTGGTTATTTCCGGATTTGTATGATTAAGCTATTTTGGATAAATTGATTATGCAATATAATTTAGAATGTACTTACTTTCATGTTGGAATTGTCAATTTGGAAAAATTCTGAATCGTCAATTTAAATATTTGAATAAGATTTAACCAGATTTACAATTTGGGATCAAAAACCCTAATTATGCTAAATTGGGTACTCCATTTATTGTTTTTAATCAATTGAGTATATAATATACTATAAAATAGGCCTAACTGCATTTCCAAAAATTCAATTTAAATAAATTTTAAAAAATTGACCAAATTGCATTTTTAGGTCTAAAATCCTAGTTTTGAAATGAAATTTATGAAATTTGTCATTTGTATGCTTGTTTCTTCTTAAATTAATTTTATAAAATTATTTGAAATGACCTTAATTGCATTTTTGAACCTTTTATTCGGATTAATTGATTTTTATTTTGGGCTTTAAAATCTTAAATTTTGAGAATAGATTTATAGAATTTTGTTATGTTTGATTCTTTTACATATTAATTAATTAGTTTTGATTTGAAACCAATTAAATTGAGTTTTAACTTATTGGTTGCATCCATTTTCTGAAGAAAAAAAAATTTATTTGACATTTTGAGTGGTAAACCCTAATTGTATAAGTGGTTTTTTGATAAAATTTACTTGTTTTACATCATTATATGTTTGGATTAGTTTTCTCTAATTTAACCCTACAATTTTCAAAGGTGATCTAGGAAGGGATATTAGTGGATCCCGAAGTTAGGGACTTCTTATGCTAGGATAGCTTAGAAGCTAAGTAAACCTCCTAAACTCCTAGTTAATAGAATCTTATGTGTTAATGTGTTTTATTCCATGTTTTGGTTATGCTAAGAACATGATAGGGTTTGTTAAGAAGGCGTGTAGTTTGTGTGACTAAGCCATATGGCTATCTTGTGATATGGTATCATGTAGCTCTTCACATATGAATCATGATACTTTGTAGTTGTAGATTATAAGTTGCTATGCTATGTAAGTCGTATAAATGTACCATGACATATTCTTTTGATATCATGTTTATTAATGTGAATGTAAGCTCTTGAATTCTTTATTGATAATAAGATGTGATGGCTGATAAAAAAACATTTATGATTGTGATACATATGATGGAATGTGTGGTCATGGACCTAAATTATGAATAACTCAATTGATAAGTAAAATGAATGAATTATGGAAATTGTGCTATAGGTCACATTAGTGGTCATAGCTGGTGGTTTCAGTCCACCTATAGGAATTGTGCTATAGGTCACATTAGTGGTCATAGCTGGTGGTTCTAAAGAGTCCATCTTGAGTAGCCTCAAGATGGCCTCTAAGGTAGGGTTATGTAGTTGAAGCCTTCCCTGTGATTTTGTTTGTGCTGCAATGGTAGTGTAACAGTGAGGCTCCTCTCTCTACTCTATAGGTGACTTACAAGCTTTATAGGGGATATTGATACTTAAAAGGTTAGGGTGTCCTGAGTGGTTGGGTAGGCCATAAACACAATGTTATAAGTCATAGTGTTTGCCATAGCCATAGAGCTATAGGTGATGTGTTGTTGTGGGTTCCTTGGCCGTCGTGCCCTGAAAGTGAATAATATTATGTTTTCGATATGGATATGGATAATATTGTTTTTGGATGTGAGAAATACTATTTTTTGGAAATGAATAAATGAAATGAGTGGAATAAGTAGAATAAGTGAATTATGATAGTGTATACAAAGGAATTGTTAATATTATGATTCAAAATGTGTGGTGTAATATATTTTGATAGAATTGATCAATAAGTGGTTATATGAATTAAAGTGGGATGATTGTATGGAAATTAATGAATGATGTAAATGGAATTAAATAGATTGAGTGGTGGTATACAATCTTTTGTTGATGGCATAATTATACTGCAACAGTACGTTCTTTTGTCGACTTATGCTAAATTAAGATTGTATGTCTTTCTATGGGATATGCATGGATATTGGGTCATGCTCTCTTAATACTCTTGTTAGTCAGTATATGTTGTTTTTATATATTTTTCCATGATCTTATATGGGAGCATGCCTTTCATGTTTTATCGATTATGATAAGTATATGAATCTATGTAGGTACATTATTGCTATGAGTTGTGATGTTTACTCGTATGCCACTACACTGATACTATGATTTTTTAGATGTCTATATCTGGGTACTTTGAATTGATTTTTGATGTGATTATTAGTTTGGATTGAGAGTTAGAGCTACTGGAGTTTTAGCCCTCGAGGACTCTTATAATTATTTGTAAATATTTTAGAAATTTAGTTGTTGAATTGAAAATTTAATTTGGTGTTGTAAACGACCATTTATATTTTTATTATTGTTTGGTTAAGATTTTGGAATCCAGGTTTATCTCATAGGTTTTTCATTGTTTTATCAGTAATGATTATACAGAATTTTCCGCTAACTTTATCAGCGACGATTTTGATTTAATTTCTATTTTAGGATTTGTTAAACAGGTTTTTAGCCTTGCACCTTTCAGGAGATAGATGGTAGATATCTATCTTATGATAGGTGTGGTGGTAGCATTCCCCAATTCTTGTATTTATGTCTAAATTGTATCATTTTTAAATGAAAATTTTTAGGAGTAAAAATGGAGGTGTTATGTAACACCTCCAAATTTACTCCTGAAAATTTTCGTTTAATTTAAAAGAGTTTAGCGGAAACGAACAGATAAAAATATAAATTCGGGGGCATTATCGCCACACTTAGTATCAGATCGGTTCACTCTTACCGACCCGATACTAAGTGCTAAGGCTAAATAAGAATAACATCAAATACGAGTCACTTAATAAAGTACAAGTCATATAGAATCAGAGTGCGAAAGTCGAAAGTTATAATCCAAAGTACAGTTTTAAAGTACTAAATGTCAGAGGACATAATACAGCGGAACAAAACACAATACGATAATACAGAGAAAAAAACGGAGGATGAACTCCGGCTACGTCACTATCGACCCCCAAGCTAGGTCCAGGCTCAACTCTCAACCCTGTCCGATGCCTCGTAAGCATCATAGGCATCGAAGACATCGCCCCCTACCTACACAAACTCAGACGGGTCTTCTACTCATGGGAATGAGCAGCACCCATGAAACGGGTGATCAGTACGCTATGTACTGAGTAAGATAACAGACGCACTAAGGCCCACATACACAGAGATACATGAGATAGCAAACATGGCATAATTAAGTAGATGGCATGCAATAACACAGATAAACAATACCGGTTATGAACTAGATAACTTTCTCATTAGATCTCTAATAATTATAATCGATTCACATCATAGTCTTTATCAACCCTTTTGTGAGTGCGGGAATCCCACTATTATAGCCGGTGGAACGGTCACGAGGGCCATGCCCTGCCACTATTATAGCCGGTGGACCGGTCACGAGGGTAACATACCCTACCACTATTATTTTCCGGTGGACCGGTCTAGCCCCGACTCACAAGGTGTTCCACTGTAAATATTCGTATCTTTCCCATGTCTTATCATTATTATGATTGGTTTGTTGAGTATGGAATCCCCCACTATTATAGCCGGTGGAACGGTCACGAGGGCACATGCCCTGCCACTATTATAGCCAGTGGACCGGTCATGAGGGTAACATACCCTGCCACTATTATTAGTCGGTGGACTGGTCTGGGTCCGGCTCAACATCTTTCTCTGTAAGTGATTAGTGTCTTAACGTATCTTATTCACAAGATTTTCACCCTTGACATGCACGACTAACTATATCCGCCCTTATCCTCCTAGGAGGGCTTGTCCCATATCTTGAGACTTCTACACCTCCTAACCTGCCTCGACATCCTTCCCTTCCTGTTTTCTCACATCGAAAACCCAACTTCTAAGTGTGTGGGTCAGGGCCCACCACCTTATACCCCAAGGGTCCACTCACCACCTTACCTTAGGGTTTCCACCAGAAATCCTAATCTGGGCCTATGTGGCCCTTCCTTCTCTGCCTCCCACAACCCACATTATTATAACGCCCCCCGTGTCATGACCTTCAGACTCAACTCTCCCCTCATACCTCGCTCCTCCTCGTTTATTTTTATTATTTTCTTTTTCTTTTTCCACCTTCTCAAATTAGGGTTTCCTCCCCAAACCCTAGTCGGTCCCTATGTACCCTTATATTATCCTACGTACTATTTTTCACCTCGAGCCTCCAGACTCCCAAACAGACCTTCCATTACCTTCCCCACATCCCAAAGTAACTTTCCATACGTAAATTTCGCCCCCATGCAGACCTTAACCTTCCCATGCAAACCCCTTGATTTCTACCATGCCAAACCCTAAGATTTCCATGCAAACCCTAGTTTTCCCATATAACCTTATTTTCTCCCACTCTTCCATTTTATTTAATTCCCCTTTTTCTCGTTTATTTACGGATCATAGATTACCTAGGTCATCCTTACCTACGTTAGCCAACTTACTTCCCTTTGGTTATCTTAATCTCTCATTTTTCTCTTTCATGCCCCCATTCCACAACACCTCATCAAATAACCTAGCATGCATGTCCTAAGGGTCACATCACATCACATCATATTTGCAGCATATCCACATTAGCACATACCAGACAAGAGCACGAGAACATACCTCGATCCCACGCTGCGCTACATAATAAAATAGATAACATATACAATACATCATATAAACCGTACAAGGTATCCAAGACAAGTAAAACACGTAACACACAGGCGGCCTTAGTTACGTCCTTACCTAAATCGGCGCCAGGCTTGGAGCACGCTCCTACGCCTCCTGGGGGCTTTGACCCGGTTCACCTATAAGAGGGAAATACTAAGGGTCAATCTCCCTCTACCAGAATTACCATAATTTTTCTATCTTACCCCTATCATGACCTAATACTAAGGCTAATATTAACAATAGTAGTTTATAATTAAAAGGTAGGGTTATTATTATTCTCAATGTAGTTAAATAAATGACCACTAATCAAAGTGAGTCATAATAAAATCCATAGCATTAAAGTAAGGGTTTTAATATTACTAATAACAATATTATTAATAATACTACTAATAATAATAATAATAATAATGGTTATAATGATAGTAATGATGATAATAGTAATTGAAATCGTAGTAGTATCAGTAATAATAATATCAATGATAATAATAATAATAATAATAATAATAATAATAATAATAATAATAATAGTGGCAATACTAATCATAATAAGAATACTAAAAGCAATAATAGTAAATAATATTGATAATAACGATGGTAATAATAGTTAAAGTAATAAATATAGTAAATATAATAATAATAATAATAATAATAGTGGCAATACTAATCATAATAAGAATACTAAAAGCAATAATAGTAAATAATATTGATAATAACGATGGTAATAATAGTTAAAGTAATAAATATAGTAAATATAATAATAATAATAATAATAATAATAATAATAACAATGTTGATAACAATAATAATAATAATAATAATAATAATAATAATAATAATAATAATAATAATAATAATAATAATAATAATAATAATAATAATAATAATAATAATAATAATAATAATAATAATGATGATGATGATGATGATGATGATGATGATGATGATAATAATACTAAGAGTAAGAACAACAATAATAATGACAATAACCGCCATAACCATGATAATGATAATAATAACGATAATGATAATAATAATAATAATAATAGTAATAATAGTAAGAATACTAAAATAATAATAATAATAATAATAGAGATAATAACGATGTTAGTCATAGTTAAAGTAATAAACATGATAATAATAATAATAATAATAATAATAATAATAATAATAATAATAATAATATTAATAATGATAATAATAATAATAATAATAATAATAATAATAATAGTGATAATAGTAATATTAGTAATGATAATAGTAATAATAATAATAATAACACAATAAGGTTTTAGTATTAATTAGTACCATTAATTAGAAGTTCTTAGGAATAAATGTTAGGACCTAATAGTAATAATAGTGGTAGTAATAATAGTAATAATAATAATAATAATAATAATAACACTAATAATATTAAAACCATTAATCACTTTTATTATTTAAGGTTTAGGGTTCAAGAAGTTGGGGGCAACCTGGCTGGGTGGTGATGCCGGCGGCGGCGACGGCGGTGGAAGAAGGAAGAAATGGGAGAGGTGGATGTAGAGGCTAGGGGAGAGAGAAGTAGGGACAAATGGAGGTGTAGGGTGGTAGGGCAGGATCCCCTGGTTGTTTTGGGAGGTAGGGGTGGTGCTGCAGGCGGCGGTATGGGCAGCGCTGGCAGCGCGAAGGTGGCATATGAGGTCGAATGGGTTGTTCAGGGAGGCAACTTCGCACTGCCAGGGCGGCTCGTGCAAGGTAAGGCAGGGAAGGCTGGTGGTTGGGTTATGTAGAGGGTGGTGCAGGGAGAATTTTGGTGGCCGGAATGGGCGGCAAGGGCGGCCGACGGCGGAGGAATGGCTGGCTAAAGGAGGGGTGGCGTACGGTTTTTGTTTTCTGGGTTTCAAATTCTGAACCCGATTAAGGCAGCCTTCGAGGCTATTTATAAGCCAATCAGGAAAGGAAAATGACAAGGAGGCGTGGGAGAGTAGGGGGGTTAGGGGTATGGCTGTTGTTCGGTGAGAATGGTCGGCGTAGGTCTGCAGGGGCAGGCCGTGCGTTGTCGGGGAGGGAGAGGGATTGCGTGTGGGAGAAGGGAGGAATGGTTGGGTCGAAATTGCAGGGGAGACAATGAAGAGGAGAGGGGTGGAATGGCTGGTGCAGTGGCTTGGCATTGCAGGCTTTTTTTTTTCCGGCGAAAATCTCGGTTGCAGGGGGGTCGAAGGTTGAAGATGAAGTGAGCGGTGGACCGGCGGTCCAGGAGAAAAGAAAAGGAGGAAAGAAGAGGCCGAACCGGCTAGGAGAAAGGGAGGGGAGTGGCGTGGGAGTTAGGCCATGCAAGGGAAAAGGGGTGTTGGGCCAGCGGCTGGCCCAGGTCAGGGGAGAAATAAAAAAAGAAGAGAAGGAAGGAAAGAAAAGGAAAAAGAGGGGGAAAAAGGAGGGACAAAAAAGAAAAAGGAAAAAGAAGGGAAAAAGATGGTTGGCTTAATTAATATAATTTGGGTAATTTGGGATGTTTAATAAAATATAAATATTAAAATAATAATTAAATTCTCTTTTTAGGTTAATTTAGGGATTTTTGAAAGAATTTTCTTAAATTCCATTTTAATTAACGAAACACTTTAATTTTCTCCAATTAAATTACTTACAGAGTTTATATTAATTTGAAGCTATTTTATCCTTCTTAATTTAAATAGAGTAATTTATTTAATTAATTTCCAAAATAAAATCCTTAATTAACTTAAAATAAAACAATTCCTCCTATTTAAATCACTTATAAATTTCTTCTTGATTTGCTCTAATTAACTTCCTTTTATTTTAATAAAAGTAAATTATTTGATTAACTTTTAAAATAAAAATCTTATTTAATAATAATAATAGAAATTAGGATTTTTGGGACATTTCATATTACATGTCCTTTCTAAAACTAAATAAATAAATTATATATGTGTGATTCAAGGTGGGTTCGAGGATGGGGACGGTAATCCCATCCCCAAAGGATTCCCCAAATGTATCACCATCCTCGAAATCCCTCCACCCTAACTCAATTAAGGAATCCCCGCCTTGCCACCAAACCTATTATTACCACCCCTACATACAAACCAAAAAACTCATCTCAATTCTATATCTTTCTCTCTTTAGAAGGTATTTTTTTTCATAATTTAATATTCATGTCTAAAATTCATAGAGATGCTATATCCTCTAGTATTTTGAAAGGATTTGTCTCAATTTTATATGAAAATATTCTCATTAATTAATTGAAATTCACTTCACTCTTTTTTTCAAAAGCAAGCATGCCCATGAATTATACAAACTACTTTTTGCATAGATCATATGATGCACCATATATACACTAGTTAATAATTATAAATCCTAAATTAATACAATATTAAACCTAAAATAAAAGACCTACAAATAAAATTAAAATAATTTAAATCAAATTGTTAATTTTAATTTTGGTCAAAATAGTTTATCCATGTACAAAGTTTGTACTTTTTTAGGCTTCACACACAATTAATCCATAGCATAGTAGAGTGCAAGTAAGACTTGGAGGAAGAAGATGAGAGGTCCTGATGCATGATAAGATGATGGTGGAGGGCTGAAGGAGGAAGAAGATAAAGTGTAAGTCTAATGAGGGAAGGAAAGAGAGTGTGGTATCATAAAAAGAAGGGTAAGAACGAAAGTATAATAATATAAATTTTTTCTATATAAATATAAAATTAAATGAGTTAAATAATAGATATCCAAAATTTAAACGAGATGAAAACAAATGTAGGGTTGACAAAATTTCCATGCAACATAGTAATATAGATGGGCTACCTTTTTTATTATTTTTTTTATTTTTATCTTTGTTAGTTTGTCCTCCATTAAACACATAGATTATAATTGTTTTAAATTTTAAAATATGTAGAAAAAAGTTAAAAATATTTTTGGGTATAAAAATGAATAATTATTAGGTGTTAAAAGAAATTGTTAATATATAATTAATTTTTAAAAAGTTAATGTAGTTCTATTTATTTAAACTTCTTCAACATAAAATTTGTCATGAAATAAAATAGTAATAATTTTTTCATTTATATAGAAATTTGTAATGACTTAACATATGGGAAATAATTGAAATAAATATTAATTCTTTTCAATAAAATTATACTTGTTATAAAATAACTTTGTAATGAATTCATCTATTATATACGACAAAAAATGACTTCAAAATGACTCATTTATTTTTATAGAGAAATTAATTTAGTTGTGTAGTTATTGAAGCCCATATCATAGTATGCACTTATGTGATAAATTATAAAATTACAATTTATACTCTTGAAATACATATAGATGTGTTCATTGAAGTGGAAAAACAATTTTTGTAGTAACCATTAAAACAAATATGGCTATATGTTGCTTAGTGAAGATGTTAAAAAAAATCATGCATAAAATCTAGAATAAATATATTAAATTTAGTCAATATTTATGCAACATCATGTGGTACTAATCAAAATTTGAATGTAGAATATGACTAACTAGGATGATTTTATGGCGATCAATGTTTTTTTGTTACTATAATTTTATAGAGCCAAATTTTAATATTCATTATACATACATATAATTTATAACTAAATAATTATATGATTATATGTGTTTTTTATTTAATTAATTATTAAATATTTATCTAATAATTGAACATATTAAATTACTATATATTTTATTGCTCCTTCTATTTCACAATATAAGTCATACTAAATTTCTAATTTTATTTTATAACATAAGTCATTTTACAAAATTACTAACAATTAAAAGAGTTGCTCCTAATTCTAATCTTATATTATTCTATTTTCAATTAAATGAGTAAGGGATATTAAAATTAGGTATAATATACTAAATTCCCCCGTATTTTAATGAAACGCACTAGACACCTCCACTCTAATTTACACTCCACTAGAAAATGCTGTATTTTCAATTTTCAACACCATTTACAATTATGTTACTTTCTATCAATCGATATTATATTTTAGTTAAAATGTCACATTTACCCTTTACCTTATAACTAAATAACTAAATTTATTTCAAACAAGAATTGAAGAAAAAAGAATGACCATCACACTATCATTTGGTATCATTCACTCACTCTGGCTAATGCTTCTTCCTCCTACCTTATGATCTTACAAGCTTGTATTCCTCAAGATTTATAGCCCAATTATTTATATTTTCACAAAAATTACAGTTGTATGGTACTAAAAGTTGGAAGCTTGAAGTTGATGGCTTTAAGTGGTTGATGACCTATGTAATAAGTTGAAAAAGTGCGGTACGTAAGTTTATCTCATTTTAAATATCTTTATTTTACTTTGTTTTTTTAACCCCATTTTTAATTCAAAAAGTATAAGGATTTGGAAACTTGAAAACCATATTTTTCTTTATATGATATCCACTATAAGTGGTTCTTGAAAAATCATATTTGGCTTCAATTTTAGGGTTTATTTCTGTGGGATTGATGTTTGTTCCAATTACTTTGAGGTTTATGTGTCTTATATGTCTTGTTTGTTTAATAGTTGAAGAACCTAATTGTAATACATAATTTATTAAGTGAATGAGTTTTTCTTGTGTTTAGACTCTAGTTTTAGGTTTTTCATGCGTTTAAACAATTAATTTATGTGTGCTAAATTTGTTTAGACTCTAGTTTTATGTTTTTCATGCGTTTAGGTTCATATTTAATTGGATTATGTATTTGCATGCATTGTATTGTGTACTAATATTGTTGCAATGTGTGTTTACATGCTAATGTAGGAAAAATGAAGGAAAAACTAGGACTGAATATAAAATGGTTGATTTCTCATTACATGGAATAGGAATATGATATACCTATTGATGAAATAGAAGATATGTACACTTTAATAGAACTAATCGTGAACATACCTTTTCTTGATGAAAGAAAGTATGTTACTCCATCAAAAACTCCTATCATAGAGTATAAGAGTTTGCATTAAAAGAAGATGATAAAGTTTATTAATGATGGTTCATTTTAAAGTATGTTTGTTGAGTATTGTAGAGAAGAAGTAATACACATAATTGTAATAAAGAGCGATGAACCCAAGCCTATGGTAGTTATTACCACTAAAGATTTGTCTTTGAAAAAATGTCGTTGAAGCCCTTATGAAGGAAGAGGAGAAAAAAAAAGAGGAAGGAAAGGGAAGAATTTGATAGTAAGGTAAGGGAGGAAAGAGAAAATTCTAATATTGATGTTGATGAGGTGTTAGATATGGAATCCATCACTATTAAATTGCCCTTCCTATACAAATCATCACCTCAGTTTGCTTCACCAACCAAGTCTGCTTCTTTAAGTCTTTAGAAAAATCCCATCTCCACTCCAACAAAGCTTAATTCTTCTTCAAACCTTGAGGTGGCCACTAAATCTACCAACTTTCCCACCCCTCTAGCAACTAAAGAAATGGTGAAACATGTTTATTCTCCTAAAGTCTGTAAAAAAGAAGAATAATAAGAACAATTAGTGCTAGGAATTTGCAGAGGCTATACCATAAAAAGACATATATTGAACAACCTTATGCAACTAAACTACCATTTAAACCTTACTAACAACCATCTCATCCTCACAACCATTTTAGCCTTTTAAAACTTTGGAATAAGAGTATTATTTTGATAGGGATACTCATTTTGAGTATTATCTCACCTCGCCTTACACTCAATCACAATCTAATTTATCCCAAAAATAAACTACTTCTCCTTTAGCACCTCAGATTAATATTGTTATTATTTTTCAAACTAAAGGCTTCTCTATTATAGCCTCAACTATCCCCCCTTTCACAAATTATTTAACATGTGAATCAATTTCCTTCCTTCCCATGTTGAAATTATTGACAGGATGATGAAAAATATTGTAAAACCTCTAAAATTTGGAACTAAAATTTTTTATTTAAATAATTAATTACAAAAGCTAAAATAGTAAAAAAAATCAAGGTCTTACTACCACACTTGGTACAAATATGGCTTCATCTACTATTCTCATAAAAAGTGCTAAGGATAAAACTGTTACTCCAATGAAATTAATAACATAGTTATAAGAATCGAAGTAGAGAGAATCATAGCAAATTAATGGCGTTCCAAATAAAACCAAATTTCAATGGTTACAAAATTCAGTGAAAAGAAAAATACAGAAGGACATGAGAGTACAAGGTAATTTGGATCATAAGACATTAAACAACACAGGATAACCATAACTCATAACATATGTACTAGCCTTCAACTCATCTTACAAGATAACTTGCAAAGACCACTTCCTATTGAATAAGTAGATGCCCATGAAAAGGAATCATTCTGTATAACAGTACTGAGTAACACATTATACAAAACTAATATGAAAATCTCTAATGGAAAGCACAAAAGGCATCACAACATGATATTGTAATACCCTATTTCTAGAAACCCTATTTATAAACCAGTTATTATATGTATTAGTTGTAATAATAATTTTAGGATGTTTGGTAATAAAGATATTACTAACATGTATATTCTTATTACGACTTATTGGATATAAAAGTTAATCAGGTTAAAATTTACTAGAGTGAGTATTAAGTTTTAAACCTAGGTTGGGTCTTAACTGACATCCACTTTATCAAGTAAACCCTAATTCCGATAACCTAATAATTTTACCCAGATAATTAATACCCGATTGTTCACCAAGATAACTACCCTAGCCCATTAGACTCTATTGTATTTTCCATCCTTTCCCTTTCCGCACATTTCTCCTACTCCCATAAGTCATCACCCTACACCACACTTGCACCATACCTCCTTCTCCCCCATGTTTTCCTCTCCTTATTTTGCTTCTCATATCCCTGCACACTACCCTATTCTTAATCCATTATCCTCTCCCTCTTATGTCATGTCTAAACCCCTGAGAAATCATGTCTTCTTCCACTTTATCTCTTGAGCTCCTTCATGCAGAATTTTTGCTCACCATTCTCCATCACCGTGCCTCCATCCTCACCATTTTATTTTATGCAATGAACCCACCACCAACCTCCTTTCCTAGAACCAGCCACCATCACATTTCCTTCACCTCCTACATTGGCAGCTCCTACTAAAGATACCCCAACATCCACACACAACCTCCTCGAAGTAAAGCTCTCCCATATGCAACCTCTCCCTCTCCCTTATCTTTAACCTTTTCCACCGAAGCCACCACCACACCACCATCCAAAACCACTGTTCCTCCCCTTTCCCTTTGTCCAACTTCATTATTCCACCCCCTCCCTTCAACCAAACACATCAAAGCCTACCACATCACCTTTGGATAACTTTGTTGAATCCCCACCTTTACTACACCATCTTCCACCGAAGCCCCTCCCTCCTTATTTGGTCCCTTTTGTGCCACCTTCTCCTTCTCCCTTTACTACAATTTTCCCTACCATTCTCCCCTCCCCTACAAATGGCCAAGTCCGCTGGTACCTTCCTTTCCTTCTCGATATCAACCATCAAAAGCCTTCCTCTCATGTTGCTAGAAGTTTTCTTTAGCTTTCTCTTGCTTTGATTTAACTAGTTAGTAATCCTTTAGTTGTTTCAGTAATTTTAGGTTATTGTTATGCAATATTAAATGCTAATACATATGTATTTTGAAGTTAAATTCCTAGGTAATCCTTAAGGACTTTGGAGAATACTTCTTTTTGTATAAATTTAGATTAGGCAAATCCAATCACTCATAAAACGGTAGAATTTATGTGCGAGAATGCTAGGATTGTTGAGGCCTAGTATCACACTATTTTTATGTTTTTTGAGTATTATGACATGCATGACAAAATGATAACATGTTGAGGGGATGATATGTATAATTGTTGAAAGTTAAATTATATGCATGGCAATATGTCAAATGATTCAGGTCCACATGTCTAGGGTTTTATTAGGATTTTTATTCTTGTCAAGTTATTGTTCAAGTTCCATTATAAATGCCTTATGATTGCTAATGCGTGGTAGTTAGGGTTACAAGGACCCGTATGGAAGTATATACGCATGATTAGAGTTAGTTTATGATAAATTTTATCGCATGACCTAGTGTTAGAGATATCCATCTATATGTACTGTGATGATAATTTTCCTATTTAAATGATGTATTATGTAAATATATATATACATACTGCATGGAAGATATGACACTTGAGAGTTGCATGATTAGGGTTTTGTGGCCACAACCCACTAAATGCATGAAAAGTGGGAAATATAATTACCAAAATTCAAAGATTACCTACACGCTAAAATAATGTAGAATATTGCCTTTTTTCCTACTGATGACAAATCTCTCATAATAATAATGTTTGGTACAAAAATGAATAAAATGGTGAAACTAGGGTTTAAAAAGGAATTTTGGTAATTTTTACCTAATATATCTTTTACAAATAATTAGATGCTAGGATGGCCTTAGACTTTTGATAGGTTAACATTAGCTTTGACTTGGCTTTTCATAGACCTAAGACCTTAGAGGTTACCTTAATCATTGGAAATAAAAAGGAAAATGGTTAAGTATGGAAAATGGAAGTTAGTGTGTTGTATGTAGCATATGTGATCATCTCATAAAATATTAATATTTAAAGTGAAATACCTTGAGTTGGGAATGGTTTTCTTTTTGGGATTAGCTACCCTAGAGGTGAAGTGTTAGCTCTCATTTATTTTGGTTTGCGGGTGTGTCATTGTTCCCTAGTAAAGGCCCTACACTACTCTATAGTTGACTTACAGGCCTTATAAGGGGTATTGATACTTAAGAACTAGGTGAATGAGGTTGGGAGGGTACTGTGTAGCCTTTATGCACTAGTATGACCAAAAATACCACTATGTCCCTAGGTTTGAGGTAAGGTTATTGTGTTACCTTCAAGTACCAATATGAACAGGTGTACCTCAATGTCCCTGGGTTGATTGTATCCCCCTCGAATAAGTAAAAATGTAAATATCTATTGTGTAAGAAAATGAAAAGTAATAATTGGTTGGTCTGGTAGTTACCTCAGTGCCCTACCTTGGTATTGTTTCTAATTTTTTGGTCCAGCAGATGCCTTGGTACCCTACCCTAGTATTGTTTGGATTGTTGATTTAGTAGTTGCCTCAATTCCCTACCACTATGTTTGTAATCTATTTAAATAATCATATATGTCTTTTGTACCTTAAAATGATGATAAGTTAACTAGCATGTTTTATTGTTGAGCTTGAGATTAGATGTTTATATATGTTGTTCCATGAATATTATGTGTGGTTATCGTACATGATTTGTGATCAAGTATGCTTTTCGAATTCTGTGTGACTACGTGAAATGTGGGTATGTTGCCTCTTGTGAGGAATTTTGATTTATTCAGTATGAGGAAGTCATACTGATACTACTTTTGCATATAATTATGTGAGGTTCATGGATTGGCATGAATCATATAAGAGCGGGAAGGATAGTGGAACCCTTAGGAAGAGGTTATGTTCTCAGAGTGGGCCTTCGAATCTAAGATTTAGGGTAAATCGGTGATGTACCTTCAGGTGCTATTTTTTTGGTTATGATCGATTTTTCTTTGGACTTTTATGTCTCTTACTATATTTTGGTTACCTTGTTGTACTAAAAATATTTATCCGTATCTACTATGTGTGTATGATATTTTATCTCCACCGATTTAACTTGGTTATGGTTTGTTTTAGCCTTGGCACTTGGCATAAGAAAGGCGAGGGAGCCAACTTATGCTAAGTATGGCAGTAACACCCAGTAATTTGGTAATTAACGCTTCTACAAAAATAAAATTTTTAAGTAAGTAATTTGAGGGTGTTACAAACATGGTATAACATATTAAAATATTCATGTGATGATCAAAATATGATAATCATATTAGATAAATAATAATCATCAAAGACACATACTATTCATACCTGTTCTTTTGGAACATAATAAAACTTACCAACCAAATAATTCAAGAGGTGCTCTCTAAAATAATTATTAGGATCAATCTCAACATAATAACCGTAAACTTCAAAATATATATCATATCTCAACATCAAAACCAATAATATCCATAACACCATAGGTAGGACTCAGAGGCACAATACCTAATAAATCTATAACAACTTAAGTAGGGCTCAAAGGCACACTTGTAACACCCTGAGTCGATATGACCATGCGAGGGCTACCTTAGAGTGCTTTCAAATGGATTGTTTGAACCCATAGATCAACATGAGTCATTTCAGTGAACATTGATCTTACTTATGAGCTTCCCGACATATTTTTAGAAAATTTCTAAAACTTTCCAATAGGGTTAGCCATCATAAAAATTATTCCATGGTAAGAATTCTTAACTATGGATTTCATAGAATGAAATTACCAAAAGGATGGCATATCATGCTACTATAAGTAGTCATATCAATCCTTATAACACTCCATTCAATTTTGGGGTATTATATTCACTCCGACTCAAAGAAAGCAACTTCCTTATTGCACCTCAACCACTAACTATTTCAATATAGTTTATTCCAATAATTATCTCACTAGGTGGCTGACTGGCCTATCCAGGTTCAAATTGAGGTTGTGGTTTCACTTTGATACAATTTGTAACACCCCAAGTAGATACGACCATATAAGAGCTACCTTGGAGTGCTTTTGGATTGATACATTAGCCTCACATATCAATATGAGTCCCTTCAGTGTGTTTTTCCCTCACTTATGAGCCTCCCGAGATATTTTTAGAAAAAATTTAAAACTTTCTAAAAGGGTCATCCATCCTAAAAATTGCTCAACAACAAGTACACTTAACTCTAGAGTTTTTAGAATGTAATTACCAAAAGGATGGCATACCATGTTAATATAAGTAGCCATATCAATCCCTATAACACCTTGCTCAATTTGTGGGTATTACAATAATACAAAACTTAGGTAGGCACAAATACGACTATTGAACCACAGGCAGCCACAAGGGCTAATACCAACCTATAGGTAGACATAAAGGCTATTACCAAACTATAGGTAGGCACAAAGGTTACTACCTAACCAAAAGTAGGTGCGAAGACTTCTACTGAACTACAGGTAGCCACGAAAGCTATTACCTAACTGCATGTAAGCACAAAGGCTACTATCAATCCTAATTCAATAATTATTTCCATTATTATTTGCTCAAGGGAAGATCATATCAAACCTAGAGACACTAAGGTACTCCACTTATACTGGTGCACCAAGGGAACATAATATCCTACCAACTATCAACCCAAGGACACTAAGGTACCTTAGTCATACTAGCATACGAAGGTATCACAGTACCCTACCGATAAAGACATCTAATTCATAAGTTTACATGCCCTCTATAAGTCCACAGAGCTAAATAGAGTAAGATACAGGGCCTATCTAAGGCACTAAATCACACCAAAAATAATCCATAATCAACGTTGGGCTAAATCACATATTTAGCGTAGCTACCCCTAAAGGTCCTCCATTTCAAATCTCAAGGTCTTTCACTTTAAATACTAGTATGTTATTAAGGTCACCACGGAATCATATATCAATCACATAGATCCAATTTTCATACTTAACCACTTTTACTCATTTCCAATTACTCTAGACAATCATAATCAAAGAAAACCACTAAGTTCAACATTATAAATCCACGAAGGCCATCATAGGCTCAATTATTCATATTTAGGTACTTTAGACCAAAAATGACCAAAATGTCCCTATGGCCAAAATTATCACATTATCATATATTATAACTACTAGCTCAATTTTGTTTATTTACTTGTCATGAAAAGTCTAAAACACAATAATTAAATTACTTAACATGCAAATAAATTACCATATACACCAAATGACTATTTTACCCTTATACATGATTTTGTACGCAAAACCCTAGCATACATTTTCTAAAACCTCATAACACATATTCCTATACTCAACAATAAATAATACATAATAGACATGTTAATTAGGATAAATATCATGATATGCTTAAATGATCAAAATACCCCTAGAGCTTACAATAATAATAGTCATGCTAAAACATGTGGTTCTAAAACATCAAATCACATACCTCCATATTGAATAATAATTAAGACATATTACACGTTATTATTTGAAATAAATATTATAATATGCTTAAATGACCAAGTTGATCCTAGGCACATAATAATAATAATAATTTTGCTAAAATATGTCTAGGAATGCTCCAACTAGCATATTGGGTGTACATGTAACACCCCCAAATTTACTATTAAAAAATTTCGTTTAAATCAAAAGTTTCAGCAGAAGCGAAAGAATTAAAACCGTAAACTCGGGGGTATTACCCCCACACTTAGTACCAGACCGGTTCACTCCTACCGTTCCAATACTAAGTGCTAAGGCTAAGCTAAACCATCATCAAAACATATGTACATAGTTAACATAGGTCATTCACGAAAATACGAGTCAACAACAGTTAGGATATCGTTTAGGAATACAACTTAGAGTACGGTTTAATATTACAACTTAAAAACGCGATTCACAAAACATAAAGGTAGTCCGAAATACAGTTAAATATGGAAAATACGAAGTCTGAAGGTAGCAACGGAGTCCGGCCAACTCGTTCTCGATCCCCAAGTCAGGTTAGGCTCAACGCTCTGCCCCACCCGATGCCTCGTAGGTATCATAGGCATCAAATACATGGTCTCCTACCTGCACAAGATCAGAGAGATCTTCTGCTCGTGGGAATGAGCAGCACCCATGAAACGGGTGATCAGTACGCTACGTACTGAGTAAGGTAACAGACGCGCTCAGGCCCACACACAAAGATACATAACATAGCAGGCATAGCATAGATACGTAGATAGAATGCAATAACGCATATAAACAACACAGGTTACGAACCAGATGTCACTTTTCTTTTATCAGGTCTCTAATTATAATCGATCATCGTCTTATCCAGACCATGTGAGTGCGGGAACCCCACTATTATAACCGGTGGAACGGTCACGAAGGCCATGCCCTGCCACTATTATAGTCGGTGGACCGGTCACGAGGGTAACATACCCTGCCACTATTATTCGCCGGTGGACCGGTCTGGCCCCGACTCACAAGATATTCCACTGTAACCATTTGTATCTTTCCCATGCCATATCACATTTACGTTTGAGTTTGTTGAGCACGAAATCCCCCACTATTATAGCCGGTGGAACGATCGCGAGGGCTTATGCCCTGCCACTATTATAGCCGGTGGAACGGTCTCGAGGGTAAGATACCCTGCCACTATTATAGCTGGTGGACCGGTCTGGGTTCGGCTCAACATCTTTCTCTGTAAGTCGTTAGTGTCTTAATGTATCTTATTCGAGGGCATATCTTTTGTCATGCATGGCCAGAGATCTCAACACATCACATCAAGACTAAAGACATATTCGTACTATCACATACTAATGAGAACACAAGCACGCATCTTGATTCCAAGCCACATTACCCACGGAACAAGTAAGATAACGGCACTTAAAACACAACACATAATTCATATAAAGTATCCACGGCACGTAGGATACATGTCACACATCCAGTCTTATCTATAACCTTACTCGGTTTAGGTTACCGAGCTATCTCCTACGCTTATATTAGGCCACTAAACACCCTTTGTAATTATCATACTTAATACATTTATCGCATTGGAAACCCAAATCATGACCCTCAAACTCCACTCTCCCTCATACCTCACTCCTCCTCATTTATTCTTATTGTTTTCTTTTTCTTTTTCCACCTTCTCAAATTAGGGTTTCCTTTCCAAACCCTGGTCGGCCCCTATGTACCCTTATATTACCCCTCGTACTATTTTTCCCCTCGAGCCTCCAAACTCCCGAACAAACTCTCCATTACCTTCCCTACGCCCCAAAGTGACTTCCCATACGTAAGGTTCGCCCCCATACGGACCTTAACCACCCCATGCAAACCCTATCACTTCCACCATGCCAACTCTATCATTCCCATGCAAACCCTAGTTTCCCCCAGGCAACCTTACTTTCTTCCACTTTTCTATTTATTTAATTCCCCCTTTTCCTCATCATTTCACAGATTACAGATTACCTAGGTCGCCCATACCTACGTTAGCCAGCGTACTTCCCTTTGGTTATCTTAGTCGCTTATTTTTCTCTTTCAAGCCCCCACTCCCCAACTCCTCACCAAAGCACCTAGCATACATGTCACCTCACACCACATCATCTTTGTACCATACCATATTAGTACATATAGACAAGAGCACGGGGACATACCTCGGTTCCAAGCTGCTACATAAATACACAGATAACATACAGATTATAGCATACAACCGCATAAGGCATATAAGACAGGTAAAACATGCAATACACACAGGTGACCTTAGCCTCGTCCTTACATAACACGACATCGGTCTTGGAGCACGCTCCTACGCCTCCTCCGGGTGTCGACTTGACTCGCCTATAAGAGGGAAAACTGGGGTTACTTTTCCTCCGACCAAAACACTATTCTTTTCTACCTTACCCCTATTCTTTAAATTACCATTAGGGCTAAGAATAATAATATTACTTTTATAAGTGAAGTATGGTCAATATTCTTAAAGTAGTTAATCATGCCACTACTAATAAAAGTAGCTACAATAATTTAAAGTAATTTTAATAATATTTATTATTAACGGTAGTAGTTCAATGTTACTAATAATGATGATAGTATTAGCGATAGTAAGGTTAGCGGTATACAAAATATTACTAATAGTGACAAGGAACTAAAATAATAATAATAATAATAATAATAATAATAGTAATAATAATAATAATAATAATAATAATAATAATAATGATAATGAAAATGATGATAGTAATAATAATAATAGTAATAATAATAATAATAATAATGATAGTAATAATAATAATAATAACAATAATAATAATAATAGTAATAATAAGAATAATAGTAAGAATAACACTAATAATGCTACTAAAAATAATTAGCATTTGTATAGTAAAGGTTTAGGGGCTGGGGAGTTTAGAGAACTACCTAGGGGTGCTGGTGGCACAGGTGGCGGTGCACGGCGCACGGCGCACGGCGGCGGCGGCGTAGGGGGGAGAAGGAAGGTGGAGAGGTGGTGGAGGGGAAGGAAGGGAAAGGAGGGTTTGGTAGGGGAAACAGAGGGTCTAGGGAGGTTGGGGAAGCTCCCTTGGTGGTTTTAGGAGGTAGAGGGGGTGCTGGGAGTGGCGGCACGGCGGTGGGCGGCGGTGCGAAGGGTGGCGGGGTTTGGGGTTAGCTTGGTCGGGATGGGTGCTTTGCACGCCTGGGGCGGCGCGTGCAGAGAAAACCGAGGGGTGAGAGAGGCTTAGGTAGGTGGAGGGTGATGCAAGGAAGGGTTTTGGGGGTGGATCGAGCGGCGGCGATGGGCGGCGGCGACGGGACGACGATCTGAAGAGGGGGCGGCGTAAGAGGTGTTTTCTGGGTATAATTTTTGAAAGAGCCCGACGCTGGGGCTCGTGGGGGTATTTATAGGCTCGAATTGGGGAAAATCGAGAGAGGGGACAAGGGAGGACAGGTCAGGCGGCGTTTGGGGCACGCCGGCCGGCAAGGGCGGCCGACGCAGGTCTGCCATGGCAGACCTCTGCGCTGGTCGGGAAAAGGAGAGAAAAGGTGCGGGGTGGCCTAGGGATGATGGGGGGTGTAGGCTGGTCGAGGGAGGGTGGCCGGCAGGGCAGGAAAGGGGAAGGCGGCGTGCAGGCGGCGCGGCAGATGGTCGGCGCAGGAGGGCGGCGTGTTGCAGGTCGCGCGCGCGAGGAGGAAGGAGAAGGTGGCCGGACCTGCGGTCCGGGGAGAAAAGAAGAAGAAGGAGGGAGACCGGCTGGTTCGGCAACGGTCAACAAGCCCTACCAAAACGCGGCGTTTTGGGTGAGTTATGGACAAAACGCGGCGTCGAGTATAGCTGGCAGGCAACGGTCACTCTCATTAATCGGGGTGCAGCGTTTCAGCGAAATGGGGGGGGGCGAAACGCTGCGTTTAACGGTGGCGAGGGAGGCCGAGCAGCGCTGGGCCGCGGGGAAGGAGAGGAAGAAAGGGGGTTGGGCCGGGGCTGGCCCAACGGCGAGAAGGGGGGAAAGAAGAAAAGGAAAAGGGAAGAGAAAGGGAGAAAAATTTATTTATGTTATTTTATTTTTAGTATTTTATTTTATGTAAATGTTTAGAGTATTTACCTTAGGTACTTAGAGTAAGAATATTTAAATAATTAAATAAAATATTTATCCCCCTTTTTAGGCTAATTTAGGGCCCAAAATTATATATATATATATTTGTATAAAGATACCCTTGTAATTTATCTCAAAATTCCTATTAGCTTGCCCTACAAAAATCCTTTTTAATTTATAAAGAGTAATATATTAAATAAATTCCCCAATAATCCTTATTTAAAGACTTATTTCCCAAAATAATTAATTCTAGGGTATTTCAGTACATGACATAAATAATTTATTTCTGGCATCTAAACCTTTCTAATATGCTTTCATGCATGTAATAATCTACACAAGTTAACATACTCCATTTTATCAAATTTTACGCTAGCATTATTAGGCAAATAACTTTAATAGAACAATATGCTTAATAAAATTTATACATAAAAACCCTAATGCGCTATCATACGATATCTGAACATTTTAGTGAAGTATAAGAATTACCTAATTTTTGATAAAATCATAATTTATAAGTAACCTACTAAAAATTTATTAGGCTCCACTAATTAAACTTTTGTACCTAAAAATAATGCCACATAAATAACATTAATATTAAACTAATAAAATTATATTTTTTATTAAAATATTTGTTAAATGAAAAATTAATAAAATACCCCTAATGTTAAAGGGGGAAAATTAAATGAAAATCTCACTCTGCTCATGTAGTGTGAGTTTTGGAGTTAAAATGAAGGCTACAGGGGGAGAAAGGTGGTGGCGAGGGCGATTGGTGTTTTCTTAAGGTGGTGATGGTTGGGTGATGGGTTGCGATAGGGAATGGTGATGTAGAAGGGAGTTCGAGGCAGGTGTGTTGGTGGCTGGAGAGGCTGGAAGAGGTTGATAGCGTTGGGCTACTAGTTCGATTAGGGAGGAGATGGAAAGGTTGGTTGGCTTCGTTTGTAGGGGAGATAAGGTGGTGTTGCAAGGTGAAGGAGCTAGCGATGCATGCTGGATAAGAGACAACCAACTATGGGTGATATTGTAGGGAGGAAGGCAATAGTTGTGGGTGTCATTGTTAGGGGAGGACAGAGGTGGTGAGCTTCAATGGGGGTTGGGTAGCTATGGCGACATGAAGGAGGTGATGTCTGGGCTCTGCGGTGGAGGAAAAGAGACAAGTAGGTTGGTTCGTGTGTTAATGCATAGGTATATGACAAAGGAGAAAGAAAAGACCCTAATCGAATAGGACAGAGGAGAAGGAAGAAGGAGGAGGAAAATGAAGAAGAAGAATAGAATTGCACAAAAGGTAGCTTTCGATCCTTATCTCTCTTTTTCGTGTAACTTCATGTATAAATTTCTTCTTCTTCAATTTGATGTTTGATTTGATTTTTAAGTGTGTTGAAGTTGTTCTTGATAATATTTTCCCCTAGTCTGCAAGGAGGAGTTGTTGTAGACATTTATATGTGAATGTTAGGAAAAAGTTCTTTGAGAAAAAAATCATATAAGTTATTATGTCCATGGTCAATCTTAAAGTCATTTCATGCAAATAAACTATAAAAATCAATAATATAGGGGTGTAATGTACAAAAACGGTACGAGCATATTTTGCACTAATATACAGTTATTTTATTATATAGTTTGCGTTTGTGGTAAAAGCTGATACAACCTTAGATTTTATGTTTTTTAGAGCAATGAACATGATGAAAGCAATGCCAGCTTATGCATACTAGTACCTAATCGAAATTCAGGATAATTACATAAGATTTAAGTTTGATCCTATAGTGTGCAATAGTGAGAACACCTCAGAATTTGTTGAACCATTCAATTCAACATTAGTCGTGGATAAATGTAAGCTTATTATAATGTTACTTGAAGGTAATGCATCATACTAATTGAATATAGCTTAGATATTCTCAATATATTTAGTTACTGGACATATCTAATCGCATTTTCTTTTGTTCTTAGTGGGATTAGAAGGAACTCCTTGATAATAATATCTGAAATGTAATCAAGTTTAGATGGATCGGAAAATGGTGGTTTATGTCCAAATATTGAAAAATGATCCAGATAATTTCACATGAAAGTAAGTTTTGTGTTGTGAATGGAGCTAGATCAAGTAAGTTTAAATTGAGGGAGGGGGAGAGTGTCACTCTTTACATCAATAAAAGGAGTTGCTTATGTGATCAATGACAACTCAGTAGCAATCCATATAGTGATGCTTATAGATGTACAGTTAATGACAATCTAGACATTAAGAAATTTTTTCGCCTCTTTTGCTTAGCTTACACTTATAAGTTATCCTTGCACTCACTTGTGGAGGGTTAATGTGAGGGTTGTTGAATTTAGGATAATTTTTCGTGTGTGATCAATGACAATACAGTAGTAATCCATATAGTATTGTTTATAGATGTACAGTTAATGATAGGGCAGACATCAAGAAATTTATTCGCCTCTTTTGTTTAGTTGACACCTATAAGTTAACCTATAAGGAGATCATTCACCTTGCTCTTGATTATGAAAATTAGCCTAAATTCAAAAACCCTCACATTAACCCTCCACAAGTGAGTGTAAGGATAAGAAGGCTAACTAGGTATAAGATGTTAGAAGAAAATGAGAAAAGTAAATTCAAGAGGCATGTCACAAAAAAATGGCATCTCTATGGTGGGTTTGGTTATAATAACAGTGGATGTAAAGGTGTTACTACATAAGAAAAAGAATGTTGATGTTGATGCTTCCACAAGTATTGATGTTGCTACTATTACTCCTATATCTCTTCAACAAATAATGGAGTGTAATACCCCATTTTTGAAAACCCTAATTATAAATTGATAATTATATTTATTAGTCATAATAATTATTGTAGGTGTTTTCTATTAAAAATTTTATTGATATATGTAGTAGTATAACATATTAGGAAAAAAAATTAATTAGGTTAAAAATATGATATAATTTAGGTTATTAAATTTTTATCTTAGTTTGGACCTTAACCATTACCAGTTAACCCTATTCCCTATAACTGGATGTTTTACCATGGTTAATCTTCTTAAATTTTTAACTACACTCTATACTAAACTATGGCCCTAACCTACTATTATCTCATCCATTTATTCCCATTCGTCTCCCTGTCATAATATCCTCCTACACCATACCTCCCTCTCCTCTTTGTTTCCCTACCCATGTTTTGCTCTATTCTTCTATTCATGCCACTATCCTCTTAATCCCTACACCACCCCATTTTGTTCCATGTAATATCCCTAAATGGAGCCTTCACTTCCTCTCCTTCTTCAAAGCTCCCTCAAGCAATAAAAAGCTATGTTGTTCACCATTATTGTCATTTCTTCTTCAACATTTTTTCTAGCAATGTAGACCATCACCACTTCTCCATCCTCATCAAATCCCACTCCCACCGATCTCTATCCCTCCAGCTTTAGCCACTCCTATCAAAACCACCCTTAACCTTTAGCCAAACTCACCAATCCCTTACCACCACCTTCATCCAAGTGCATCGATCCCCTCCCTATGGATTTGGCCACTTCCACTGAACCTCCCCTCCTTGATACACCCTCCACCACTAACACCCTTACCCAAGCTACACACGAACACACTCGTCACCCCCTTCACCTTTGGTTAAAAGCACCACAACCATCCATTTACCTTCAACCACTTGTGCCGATATTTCCCTCCTTGCTACACCAACCTCTACTATAGGCCCTTCCTTGGCTTTAGCCATTTAATCCATTCCTAACCTCTAGGAACGCACAACCTCACCATTTCTCACCCCTTTTACTTGGAAACTTTCACCATTTTCCTCCACCTTTTGTTTCGAGGGCTTGGTTGGTTTCCTTACTACCTTGTTTTGGCCTGTTAGTTGCTCTTCAGTTGGTTTAGTAATTTTTGCTTATTATTGTGTTATATTAAATACTAATTTGTATTATTGGGTGTTAATTTCCTAGGTAATCCTTGAGAATCTTGGATAAGATGGTTTTTTATACTTTTTATCTAAGATTGGATTTAGGTAAATCTAATCACTCATGAGATGGTAGAATTTATGTGCAAGCATATCAGGATTGTTTAGAACTAGAAGCATGCTAGAGTATTTTTATTTTTTAATTATTATTACATGCATAATAAAATGATGCATGTTAAATAAATGGTACGTATAATTGCTATAAGTTAAGTTATATGTATGAGTAATGTGTTATATGATTTATGTATGCATGTCTAGGGTTTTTTTAAGGGGAATGAAATTAGGGTTTTAAGGGAATCTTTGTAAATTCTGACCTAATGTATCCTTTGTAAATAATTGGATATTAGAATAGCCTTAGAATTTTGATAAGTTAATTTAGTGTTGAATTTGTCTTTAACATAAATCGATAACCTTAAGGTTTACCTTAATAATTGAAAATAAATGAAAAATATTTATGTATGAAAATGGAAATTGTTGTGTAGTATGTGATATTTGTGATCACCTCATAAAATATTAATACATAAAGTGAAAGACCTTGAGTTGGGAATAGTTTATATAGTATTAGCTACCCTATAGGAGAAGTGTTCACCCTCCTTTTATTTGATTTACTAGTGTGCCATTGTGCCCTATTAAGGCTCTAGTCTACTCTATAAGTGACCTATGAGTCCTATAGGAGGTATCAATACATAAAGATTAGGTGACCGAGGTTGGAGGATATTGTGTTACCTTTTGTGCTAGTATAACCAAGTGTACCATTGTATCCTTAGACTTTAGATTAAGGCATTGTATCGCCTTCGGATGCTAGTGTGACCAGGTGTACCTCAAAGTCCCTTGATTATATATCCCTCGAGTAATTAAAAATGGACGTAACTATTGTGTAAAAAAATAAAAAGGATTTGCTTTGAAATTGATTTGGAAGTGTTAATTCGGTAGTTGTCTTAGTGCCCTACCTTTTGTAGTTGGAATTGATTTAGATTTGTTGATTTGGTAGTTACTCTAGTGCCCTACCTTAGTATGTGGAATTGATTTGAAATATATAGATTTGGTAGGTGTCATAGTACCCTACCATAGTTTTTAGAATTTAGTTTATTAATCAAATATGTCTATTATACCTTGAGATGATGCGAAAAGAACTAGTATGTTTTACTATTGAGCTTGATACTTGATGTTTTATATATATTATTCCATAATTATTACATGTGGTTATGGTACGTGTTTTGTGCTCTAATATAATTTTTAGATTTTAATGTGATTGTGTGCAATGTGAGTATGTTACCTCTTGTAGGATATGGTGATTTACTTAGTACGAGGAAGGCATATTGATATTATTTTTGTAGATAACTACGTGAAGGATATGGAGTAGCTCTAGGCATATTATAGTGACAAGGAAGAGATTCCTTGGGAAGTAATCCCATTTTCATAACGGGCTTTTGGGTTTAAGAGTTAAGACAAATTGGTGTTTTACCCTTGGCTACCTGTTTTGATGTAGTCTTTTTTTTTTTCAGACTCTTATATCCCCTAGTGTCTTTTTTATTTCCATTTTTGTAAAAAGTGTATTATTCATAACTTATATTTATGTATTACTTCTCATTTTTGCTATTTTATTCTAGTTACTATTTACTTTAGCCTTAGCACTTAGCATAAGAAAGGTGAGGGAATCGAACTTATGCTAAGTGTGATGATAATAGCTAACAATTTAATAATTTACGCTTTCACAAAATAAAATTTTAAATTCATAAAATAGGGGGTGTTACATGGAGGGATTACATATGTTGTTGGTGTTGATTCTTCAATAGTGAAGATAAGTGCAAGACAAAGGAGGGATATTGGTTAGGTTTTTTACTCACTAATATCTAGTCTTGTGTGTGTGTGTGTGTGTGTGTGTGTGTGTGTGTGTGTGTGTTTGTAAAGCTAACTATGAATGCTTCATAATAAGTAAATTAGGGAACTAGTTGCGTACATATGAAGAACTAATTTTTAGTAATACCTGGATTTAAAAAAAAAAATCATTTAGGGTGCTAATAATGAGCCACTTAGATTGTCAACCTGTTTTTTATAATGTTTACCTTTTTTAGGTACGAAAATTACAATGATTAGTTCTATTTTGTAACTATTAATTTCACATGTTTTTACATCTTTGAAAACTTATTACAAATTACTACTAGCGCAAGTACACACATCTTCATTCCCATCCAATTTTTGTCTTCATGTCCTTCAATTTTTTTTGAGTAACCGAACCTTTTCTTTTAGCTTCTTGATTGATTATGTCACTTCTTGTCACAAGGTAGACTCTACAATTCTGGTTTAGGATAATGTTGACATATGTTGTGGTGTTACCCATTGAAAGTAATTACAATTCCTAAATTATTAATAGTTTTTCCTAGGGTTATTACCACTTCTTAAAATATGAAGTATTGCACACATTTCCACACAATGGTATGGTATGAACTAAGGAACATTACTTTATGTATGGTGTGAAGAAGAATGAGATGAAGAACTCATTTTATTGTATGCTTCTCAAATAATTTATTGTTAGTGTTTTACTTAGTTTGGTTCATTGGGTCTCCGCTATGTCTTCCCATTTTGTTTAGCAATTCTGATGTGTGAGTTGCTTCTGATTCTGTGATTATGCTCGGTTGTGTTGATTTTTTCTTTGCATTGAAATTAACAACAATGAGTGAAATGTTCTCCTTAGTTTGTTGCTGCTTTTTTTTTTTGTCATCGTCTTTTTTTTATAGGGGTTAAAAAAAATTCCGCTACTACTACTCTTATGCTTTAAAGGATAAAGAAATTTGTGAATGGAGGATTCTTAGCAAGTTGAACAAGTAAGTGGAGGGTAGAGTAAATATAGATTGTTTGTGAATGGATTATATTTAGAGATTAGAAACAAGTTTTCGGGTTGTTGTTTCTATTTCTTCTATCCATTTGGAGAATCAGGGAAATAAATAACTAATAAAAACACTAGGGTGAGGTGTTTAGTATTAGAAATTATTTGCTAATTGTAGGTTTATGGGAAAATATAACCCTTTAGTCCAGCCCAAATCCATGAATCCTAGGAGCTTTTTGCACTTTAGATTAAACCATCACTTATTAAGGGCTTTCCCTAAAGGCCGATTGACTTATCCCACCCAAAAACATTATGGGTGGATGTCATGCCCCACACTCCTACCATGGTCGATTAAAAAATTATTCATTGTCCACTTGATTTTAATGTGACCCAACTTCTATCAATTATCCAAAACTAACCACCTCTAACAATAATTTTATCTCTCTTAATACGTGGGCACATTGTGAGCCACAACTTCCATAAATAGAGGATTTACAAGTCCCCCCCCCCCCAAAAGGTATTGATTAGTGAATTGAAACAATATACCAAGCAATCAATAAATTACCATTTGCACTAAGTAATCTTCTACTTAATTCTTCATCTTTTAGTTGTTTCCATCCACTATATCCAAAAAACACCACTATAGATGCCTCTGGATAAGGACCCATATCCATTCACCATCAGCAACCTCACTTCCATGAACCCAAAAAATAAGTCACACCTACCTTTTTCTCAATTTCCTTTTGCATTATTTACATCCTACATCACTAAATTGAGCGCAAGAGTCCCCTCAGGCTAACACCACATTGGTGTCCCTCTAATGCTCATAAAGTTCTTCTCAAATTTTATTATGGGAGAATCAATAGTGTGCCACCTAACCCCTATCTGTATATTTATTATAGATTATAGGGGTTTACAATTTGGTGCAAATTATGGGGCCTTATTGATTTTTATTTTCATAATGCACTAGTAATCAACGAATTTCAACCATGACAAGCATCACCTGCTCCCCACTCAAAGATGGTGAATTCACTACACGAGCTGATCTTGGGGGTAATTTGCCCAAACAAATATATCATATAGTACAAAAACCAGTAAGCATCAACTAGAGTTCTTGACTCAATTAATAGAGGAATATATGAGAAGAATCCAAGACTTAAAGAGAGAAAACGAAATCTTGAAGAATCATGGTGTAGTGTATCTGATTATGGCCTCACAAGTTTCTTTTCCACCACTATCACCATTGACATTCAATGCTTAAACACTATTGTTCAATGGAATAGCCTATTCTCAAGCAGTGAGGGGTACCCATCTTAGTGGCATATGGACTACCACTTTATGGAATGGATTTTGGGTAGTTGAGCATAAAACTCCACCATGTTTCCTTGACCCTTGAAGTAAAAATAAACCCCTGCGGGGTTGAGCACATAAAGGCTCATAAAATTATAAACCCTTCTACTCTACCCTAAGACCCTCAGATTTTCCCCAACTTTAGTGGTGTCACTACTACTAAGGTACCATCATGTGTAACAACTACTAATGCCATTACCCTAATTTAATATCTCATTTCTTGAAAACCTTATCTTTTTGAGAATATTTTATATTTAAAAATAAAAATAAATTATTTTTAATAAATTAATACATCCTTTATTAAATTAGAAACCCTAGTTTTACTTTTAGAATAATATGTTCCCATTTGGTAACCCTTTCTCACAAATTCATCTCTATGAGATCCACTTATGGTTCATCTCTGTGAGATCCACTTATGGCCATGATAATTATTTTGAATCATTATACATATTTCATTTTTGGAATCATTGAATATTTTTAGTCTCCTAGGCTCTTTCAAAATGTCAAATCGAGTCGTTGGCAAAAATATATTATCATTGTATTAGTGTGCCCTAAATGCGTTTTAAGCCCCAAAGCAACACTTTAGATATCCAAAATTTACAAAATCTTGGGGATAACTATATTTTAGTGTAATTAAGATCAAAATTATTTAAAAATTCTATATAATTACTTTTTTTTAATTTTAGATTTATTCAAATATTTTTAGACATAATAAGTCATCATATGTAACTTTTCTTCTTCTAAACTTTATCAAATCTTATGAGGATCAATATCAACCTTTCATTATTGATTATTATGGTTTATAAACACTCATTTATGTCATTATAATTTCGTGTCCTACTTCTCCTTTGTAGTGATCAAATTAAATTTGAATTCCTTAACAAAATTAATATATTATCGTTAGCTACATTTTCCTATTTCTTCTTCCTCCAATCATTTCTCCTTTCTAATCTGCATTTCATTTATTTTTGTAGTGGATTAATTTTTTCCACTTATCTATCCCTCCACGTGGCACATTAACCTCCGCTAATTTCCTTAGATATCTTTACAAAATAGCGTATCTTATGAAATTCCTAAACTACCCCCAGACTTTATACTTAACATATTTTCTTTTTTCTTTTTTCATCTCCCCCCCCCCCAATTTTTCCTTTTCTTTTCTAACCTAATGTATTAGAAAACCTTCCCCCCTTCTTTGCATATTTGTCACAAAAAAAATCTTCATTTGTGAAATTATTTATATACCCTTTATGCACCATGTTAAGTAATTAAAATATCTTATAACTCCATCACTTGATCTTATCTTCTACACTCCATCTTCTTCATCTCTTAAACCTCTCCTATTCCTCCCTTTTTCCAGTGCACATTTCACCCTCTATGGCCACCATTCTTTCCACTTTGCACCACCACAACAACCACTATTTTTCTTAATCTACTTCTCTTTCTTTTTCTCTTTTTTTCCACTCTGATCATTACTTTCTAAAAAATACGCCAATCCTAGGGATCCATAAGATTAATTGTGGATCCAGCACAAAAATAGAAACATTTATTTTTTTTTATTCTTATATTTTTTATTGAAGTTCTTACTTGTATATCTAGATAAGTCTCTCTCAAAAAAAATACACTAGTTGGATTCGGCCCAATATTTTAGTAAAAGATTAGGCTGAGTTTCAATTCAATTAAGGGACCAAACAGTGATTACTGGAGTACAAAGTATCCATTGCTTTAAATTCTAATTTGAACTCCTTCCATACCTCACAAGCAACAGATAGATCAGGACTCCATTTGAAAGCCTCGCGAATAATTTTGCTACCCTCACGAGTAACATCGCACCCCTCATTACGAGCTTATTCTCTCTCCATTTTTGAAACCTTAATTCCATTTTCACTCCATGGTTTAGCTTGTTTTTTCTTCCAAAACTTAAAGATAAGTTCCCCCTCTTTTTCATCTTTAGTTTCTTGTACTTTGATTTACTTTTTACATATTGGTTTTGCTAATTTTTTCATCATTTTTAGGGCTTTGGAGGCTTTATGGAAGAGTTAGTTTGATCTTTGAATCTTTATTTTGTTTTATAATGTATATTGCTTTTGGTAATATCCTATTACTTCATATATACATGTTTAATTTTTTGAAGTTGATGGATTTATGCCATGTTTGGTGGATTAGGGGTTTCTATCCAAATTTAGGGAGTTTTGGTTCTTTTGCATTTTTGTTAAATTGATGGTACCATGTTAATCTCAGTAAGTAGTAGACTAATTTTGAGGTATAAAATGAAATGATTTGGTGATCTTGAGCATCTTTTACTTTTGACTGAAGCTTAGGTTGATTTAGAGGTTTTTGATCTCATGTTTTCTTTGTCATATTGATTATACAATGTTATAGATCTAATAGTATAGATGAACTCTAATGCTTAATAAGTCTTGATTCAAGCATATTTTGATAATTTAATTTATGGTTGAAATATTTGTAAGCTTGACCTTATTTTGATGTTCTTAAAGGTTCATAATGATTTTGTGGTTTTGATGAATTAACTAATACCATGATAGTCCTTACAATTTATAGACCGGTTTTGAGTATGTTTAATAATAATCAAGTTTTGAAGGTCTTAACATTTGTTAGATTTTTAAAGGCTTTAGAAAGCTATTTGTGTTCTTCCTAATATTCAAAGTGCTCTTGGTTAATGATTCCATAATTACCCTAAATAGGGTTTAATCTTTTAACAACTATATTTTTGAGATGATTAACTAGAGTATGGCTAAAATACCACTAAAAAGCTTTAATGGGCTTTAAGAATTAAATGTTGACCATGACCTTTAACATTAGACCATTTTACCCTCATGAATTGTAAATTAGTTTGAATAGTAAATCATGATGAATAGTACTTTCTAATAATAAAATATACATTTTTTAGTCTTAAGCTTCTTAGTATAAAATACCATTTTTGTCGGTTGATAAATAGTAAATTTTTATGAATTGTAAAAAACTTTAATGTTGACGTGGGACCTTATTTTGACTTGGTTGAGGTAATTTTATTGAGGGCTTTCATTGATTTCGATCCTAAGAATAAAAGGTAGTTTTTAGCATTTTCGCCCTCGTTTGGGGTTATTTAAAACTATGAATTAGGTTTCAAATCTTTAATGTGTATGTTAGTCATTAAATGAATAAATAAATAAATAATATGATAGGTTGGAACTTAGGGCCTTACTTATCTAAGATTGACTTTTAAATTATTTTGAGTCTCTTGCTTAGTAAGAGGTACACTACTGTTTCCATTAGAAAAGGTTTTCTTGTGGCTTCTTACCTTTGACTAAATACTTTGTCATATGGCATGTGGCATATGGCCTTTGGTTTTTGGCCTTTTCTAAAATTTTTGAGGGATTTATGGTGATCTTTTGGATCATCAATTTTCATTACTCGACTAACCTTCAATCATATCTAGGGTTATGTGTTATCCTTAAACACGTATGTGTATTATATGTTATGTGTTCTCCTTATGCTTTTTCCTTTGTGGAATAGATTTTGTGTTATCATTTAAAATAGAAGGTGTTTCTATCTACATAGTATATGGGTGCCCTTTCTACACTATAAGTCCCTCTAAACTTATAGGGGGTGCACACTCTTAGGAATTAAGATACCTTTAGTTGCACACACTTAGAAATTAAGATACATTTAGTGAGACTACCTTGGTCAAAGTCCATTATTAGTGGATGGGAAGTCTGACCTATGGTGGCATTTAAGATTCTGGGGTAGGAGGACATTAGAGTCCTCGTACAAACCCCCTAGAATTAGTATGCTCATTTACAGTGGAACGTGATGCTCATATGTTTAGATTTTATGCCTTTATTATTTTTAACCATGAATTCGTTCATCGTGCTAGGATAAGTGTCCTTATATACCTTGATGTTTATTCGTTGTTTCTATTTTTATGCCTGATGATTTTTATCCATTGGTGATAGGACTAAATGGCTAGGCTTGTGCTTCGGATTCATACACCTATAGCCTATGTGGTTTCCTTTATCGTGCCTTTGGTATATATTTCCTTTTATGACAACTTTTGAAATGTGCTAGAGAATTATAGACTTTGCCTAATTCTTCTATGCTTGTCTAATTCTTTATGATTCCATGTGTTGCCTAAATACCCTTGTGGTATAATAGATTGTATGTTTTTGCCCTAGGTTGCTAACTATCAACTGCCCTATGTTGTTATTTGTTAATATGTATCATGATTTAATATTAATCAAGATTGGATTCCTAGAGTTGCCTTAGGATTTTGTTCTCTTTGCTTATGCATGATCAAATTCCATTATCAACATGATGTATTATAAAATGATAACATATTTGGTGTGAAGCATGCTTATGTCAAATAGTTAAGTCTTGCTTAGTACGCTTGTCATACTAATACCACACTATTTTAATCTTTTGCGGGTTTCTTGTGCTTTCCTTATAAAGAGTTGAGAGTGCTGATACTAGGTTAGCTCAATAAGCATTTTGGTTTAGATCATTGGGATCCTATATTCTATTTTATTTTGTTCTTGTAGAGATCTTTATTGATGTTTTATTTAATCTTATAATATTTTGTAAGTCTTGTAACAAAATCAGGTTAGGTGAGTCACACCTAACATGTAGGATATAATTTTACTTTTTAGTAGTACACCCTACATATGTTAGGTAATAATTGTGCTTCTCCTGTATTGGATGTGGCGGTAGAACCCTGCATCTCTTATTTAGCTTCCAAAAAATATATTATAAAATAAAAATATCTAGTAAAAAAAAATGGGAGCATTACCCTATCCTCTTCATGCAAAACCCTAACTCATGGTAATTCCTCAATACAGCTAGAATGACCGTACCTAGAAGATGGTTGACCTCGAGCAGATGATACACAAAATCCCTAGTGTATTAGCACCAATCTAGAGAAGCCTTTGTAATGGCTTTGTAGATTCACCATTCATAGATGCTATTGTAATGCCACAGATATCAAGAAATCTTGTTCTTTCCTAATTCAAGATGTATAATGGGACTATTGACCCTAACAATCACATCATCTAGTATAAGCAACACAAAATTATATTAGCAATCCCAAAAGAAGTTCAGGAGGCATTATGTATAAAGGGTTTGGGACGATTCTTGTTAGTACGACCCTCCAGTATTACATTTCTATACCCGACAACTTAATTCTTCTTTTGGAAAACTAACGAATTTTTTTTCCTAAAAAATTGTAAGTATTCAAAAACTCTAATAGTTTTCATACGACCTTTACAAGATTCAATAAGGAATAGAGGAAAGCCTCAAGAAGTATGCTAACAAATTCCACAAAGAAAAGATGTAATGCTCCAATGTTTAGGGAAACATAATTTATTAATGATTGGTGTTGGTGAAGATTAAACTTCCTTATTTTGGTCATTTATCACACCTTTGTATAATTTTGAAACCTAAGTTTTGTTTTTAGAATGTTTCATTCAAGATTCATTGTCATTTCTTACAAATTTGTGTTCTTTGAGACATGCAACCCACTTTTGACCTCTGAGATATTTTTGAATCCTTATTTTGTGTAGATATTTGAAATACTCATATTTTTCTAAGTCTCATAGGTCTTTTCAAAATATGAAATCAAGTTGTTGGCAAAAATATACTATTTATGTGTTGATTTGCCTTATTTTAGGGTTTTAAGCCCCGCTATGTCCTTTCGAGTCATCTAAAAACTTTGATGATCATCTTTTCTTAGTATATTTGAGCTAAATATGATCCAAAAATATTATATTATCATTCATATCATTTTTAGAAGTTTCATATAGTTTTGTGACGTATAAGTCACCAAACCATATAACTCTTCCTTAATTCTTATTCAAGCATTATGATAATTTATACGAGCCTTTAATTATTGATAATAAAATAAAAACATGATAACCCCTCATTTTCCCTCATTTAGTGGATTCCTTGGTTGGAGTGGAAATTTTGGTGTTTTCTTCTGTAAGCACAAAATTACCCTTTTAACGTGAGTATTATTTTCTTTCTTTCCTTCTCCTCCACTCATAGTTTGCTTGTTGTGGCTCAAGGAGAGACACACAATTTCCTTATCTAAGATGACACCACCTCACTTGTTGTGGACAAGTTGGATTTTTCATATTTTAGTCACAAAATGTATATTATACACTTAATTACTTAACTTAATTCTTAAGCCTTGTGGCCATAGCAAACTTAATCATTTTTATTCTCCTTCCTCCTTCTTGTAATACCCAAAAATTTTATATAATATTAATATAAATTAATAAATATTTTAACCTAATCTAAATTCTAATTTTTGGGACATCTTTATTTTTTTTAGCCTAACCCTAACTCCGAATAATTGACAGATTAAATTTTAGATTAATTCTTAAATTCTAAACCTAAACTTAATCCTAATCTTAAATAAAAAAATTATTTCTTTCTTTTTTCCTTTTTCTTTCATATTTCCCCTTTTATTTCTTTTTTTTTCTCCCTCCTTACCCCTAACTTGTGTAGCAATCCTCTTCCTTCCCTCTTATAGGCCAAACAACCTCTATCCCCATGCACCCCATCATCATACTCTGTTCTTTCCCAGCCATGCACGACAACCTACACCCTTTACACCCCTACATGCAACCTACGCCCTTATCACACCAAACCTCTACCCACCCATGCCTAAACCTAACTAGCTTACCCATCAATTTTCCTTTTCCCTCACTTCCAACCATGCATCTATATATACATGCATACTCTCCTTACTCTTTGCCAACTCCATTTCCCTCATCCTACCTTCTTCTATTGACAAAACCACAACACACCCTCTTTTTTCTCTTATTTCCCTACTATGTTTCATCACCACTAGAGCCACCCAACACCACCACTACTGAAGCTTCCTTTCTCCTCCTCCTCCACCCTAACTTACCATCCCATCTCAACACCACAACCAGCCACCATCCACCTCTCTATTGTAGCACCTCACTCCAACCAACCCCCTCCTTTCTTTCCTCCACCTTGCCCTACCCATCGCCACTCATCACCACCACCTTTCAGCCTCATCTGCTTCTCATTCTTCTCTTCTTTTTTTCCCTTACCTTGGTCATTGACCCCAACCACCAGCCCTTCTCTTGTTTTTCTCCTTGCATTAGCTTGTTGACCCATTCACCCTCCACTCTAACTCTTTATTATCGACCTCCTACCACCATAAACAAATCACTACTTGCCAACATTGGTCTTAGCACCACACTAACACCACCTTTGCTTCCAACCATCACCGGCCCCATCCCCATCACACCACCACCTTAACCGCTAGCCATCACCACCTCAATTTGCTCAAGTAGTGGTTTTTCCCTCCTACACCACCCACACCCTAGCCGTGTACTCCCATCCCTGGCTGATGCTAGCTTGCCTTCTCCTTAGAGCACTATCATGCCCTCCACCATGCACCGCCCTTACACAAGCCTTCCACTTTCTTGATTTTCTCTATTTTTCCTCCATATCATTTGCCTTTTTTCCCTTAATTTTTTTAAGTCTAATATTTTTCCATTTTTTTCTAGTTGATATTTCAATGATATTAGAAGAGAAGTCGTAGGTCTTACGTACTTAGAGACTGGAGATGTTTTGGTTAGGATATATATCATGGCTATGGCTTTTTATGTGTAATGTTTACATCTTTGTGTGATATCATGATTGAAATAGTTATATGGATAATGTTATTATGATAATGATGTTATAAGATATGCGGGGTTGTAAGTTGAAAAAGTATAAAAGTTGTGAAAGCATGTGCTTATGTATATTGTTTGTTGGCATAAATCAGCCTATGAGGTGTCCATGTAATTGTGGTTTTGTATTTTCATGACAATATATATATATATATATATATATATATATTGGAGGTTGAAAAATCATTTATATTGGGACTATAGTTTTAAAATTTAGAATGGGTGGTCCAACCAGTGAAACAATTAGGTCACCGGCTAGATTGCATGTACTGGTTCTCAGGATCATGAAACTAGTAAAAACTAGTCAAAAACTTATCAGACCAGTGAAAATCGGTGAATCAATCCAAAAACTAACCAGTCAAACCGATCAAATAATTGGTTGGGAGAAAATCAAATCCATGTATAGTTTAATTTTTTATGTATTTCACATTTTTTTACTTAATATGTACCACTAGTCTGACCACCAAACTAGTAAACTAGTTATGATATTGGTCTAGTTTTTGTAACTATGATTGGGGCTTATATGGTTTTTTATGGAAATATAGATAATTTGGTTATCTTGGTGGCAATTTGGTAAATATGGGTTAAATATGAAATATTAGGGTATTTTAACATGATAATTAGTTCAAAACATGTTAAGTATATTATGTAGAATATTTGGATTAAATATAGATAATTTAAGTCTAAAAAATGAGAAAAGTGGGTTTAAGCAGAATAATAACTCTAGAGGTGGGATTATTATATCATGTGTAAAATATTGGAGTAACCTTAATATCTTGGTATTTTATTAGTATTGACCTTTTAGGAATGTATACTAAAGTTGATGTTGATATGATTCTTATAGTAAAAGTTGTGATTTATTTGTAAAATAAGGGTTTTGAGGGGAATTATAAATATTAACCCTAAGGGTAGGCTATTATTGCAAGTGTGTGACATTGGATTTAGACCATGATTTTCAGAAACGTTGTCAATAATAATATTTTAAGTATGAGTGCTAAATTTGGTGATATGATGAGCACTATGGAAGAAGTTATGCTTAACTTGTGGAATTAGGGCTTCTTAAGGGTAATATGGCCTTTGTTCTTGGGGAAATATATTGATATTCAAGTGACTGCATTTAATGAGTTCAAGTGATTGTGTTAAGATGGATTATGTGCCTTACATATCTACATGTGTTCTGTATGATGATCTTGAGATATACCACCACGAATAAGATATTAATTACTTAAAGTGAAATATTACATGAGCCAAGGTAAAGGTTTTGTATGTCCATTCCACTGGATGATAATGGTAGTTAAGGAGCACTTTACCCTAAGAGGTGCTTTAGACCGTTCCAATGAATTAAGAATAATGGGATTCCTAGGCTCAACAAAAATTAGAATATGCTCTTGAGATAAGCAATAACGAATAAGATATTAATCACTTAAAGTGAAAGATTACGTGAATCAAGATTGAAGTGTTGTATCCATTTTACTAGATGATAATAGTGGCTCAGGAGCATTTTACCTTAAGCAGTGATTCAAACTATTCCACCAATTTAAGAATAGTGGCTAACAACGTGTTGCCTTGATATATGTTGAATTTGTTCCACTAGAAAATGATAGTGGCTTAGGAGTATTTTACCTTGAGAGGTGCTTCAAACCGTTCCACTAGTTTATAAATAGTACTTAAGAGCATGTTGACATGCTATATGTTGGTTCCATTCCACCAAACAATAATAATGGCTTAGGAGCACTAAACCTACGGGGGTATGCTTACTTAAAGAATTGCACATTCAGATTTGGTGATTGGCTAATTTCTCTCAATTGCTTCCTTCATAGATGTCTTAAAAGTACAAGTTATGTATCCTTAGCTTCTATGCCACAAATGAGATTTTAGTCCCTCTCAACTTTAATTATATCTCTTATTTAATATGCACACAACTAGATGGTTGTGTGATTTCCTTAGTTAGTCTATCTTGGAAGTGAGTGAGTTACTTTTGAATATATGTTATTGTTTTGATAGGAGGAATAATGTGCACCACTATTATATGTTATTATTTTGGTTGGGGCATTATGTGCACTACCCATATTGTGGAGAGTCGGTAGTTACTGATGTGTACTACCATTGTTATTGTTTTGGTAAGGGATTTATGTAACACTCCAAATTTTATTACCGAAAAAAAATTAATTTCACAGCAAAAGCATATAATCAAAATTTTGAATGTTACTTCCGTAATTGACATAAGTCTAGTTTACCAAACCATCCGTATATCAATCACTAGGCTAAAACCATTCATAGTAAAGCAAGGTAATTAGAAATGAAGAAAACTTTTATAAAAACAAATACAAGTTTGGAGATTAACTCTCGGTTATAATAATAGAATACAAACTAAGGGATACCATGGACCAAAGATTCCAAAAAGGTATCTAGGTAAAAACATCATCCCAATAACATAACTCTTTGCCCAAAAACCAAGTACAGATAAAAGGTCACTCATCCCCACACATTGCATCAAAAGTAGCAAAATCATCTAGCTGGTCCTAAAAGACCTGCACAAAAGCATCAAGATCTTTTGCTCATAGGAATGAACATCACCCATAAAAAGGATGGTTAGTACGCTACGTACTGAGTAAGGATACTATCGAGTTAGAGATACAGATAAAATCATGCATTCATAATATATGATAAGTACACACACAGTTTACGAAAGAGTCTCATAAGGTAAATATTGATTTGGGCCTCTTTATTAGATATAACTATTTTCATTCTTTTAATATGTTGAGTTCAAGGACTCTAATATTCTTAAATTGGTGGAACATTCTAAATCACCTTCTCAAGAACAACACACCTGAACCATTATTATTGTAATACCCTAAAATTTTGCTTATTCAAATCCTGCATCATTAATGCCCTAATTTGATTATAATCCTAAAAAATCTTATTTTAGCCTTAACCCAACTTCTGTAACCCAAAACTTTAACAGAACCTAAATCTTTAACCCTGATAAACCATAATTTGTAAACTGAACTCAAAACTCACAAAAATTACCACTAATCCTATCTATTTTGGCTAATCCAAAATTACCTAAACTAATCCTCAATCTTTTTCTCTTTTCCCCTTCTCCTTATCATTTCCTTTCTTTCTTCTCCATCTCCCATCAACTTAGCTGCAATGTTTGATTTGTTGCAACTTGCATTTCTCCTCCCCACTTGCACCATCTCCCATCATCTTTTCTGCAGTCATCCATCATCCATCACCAATCTTCTCCTTCTTCTTCTCGTATATCTGTAGACCTGCACACATGCACATCACCCTAATACCTTTCCTTCCTTCTTCTTCTTCTTTATCTTTACACAACATATACACTCACCGTCACCATCACCTACAACTTCACCACAATACACAACCATCGCCTCCACTGCCACCCCCTTGTGACTTGCACCACCTCCTGCACCATTGTCTGTACACCTCCCCCTCTATTTCTTTTCTTTCCCATTCACACCACACACACACATACACACACATATATATACATATACCACACTCTGCTTTTTTCCTCTTTGTTTTGCCTCTACTCTGCCATTTTGTGTTTGAAAGCCACCTCACAAGCTTATATTCCCTTCTTCTCCTTCTTACCTTCTCCTTTTATTCTTCATGGGGCAATCATGCCCTGTTTTCCATGACCAAGCCACCTCTATCACCACCAACACCACCGTGTGCCACCACATGCCATCCAAAGCATGTAGGCTGACCACCCAAGGTCACATTAACCTTCCCCAACACCGTCGTCATCCATTGTTGCCAACCACCATCTTTTTTCCCTTCCTCCTTCTCTTGACCGTCGCACTTTTAAGAAATACACAACTTGCACACGACCTTAAGCATGATTGTGTAATACTAAAATTTCCTATCACATGCCCGTGTAACCCAACACAACCTGCATATGTACCCTCACACACCCACACACGGCCCAGACGCATGCTTGTGCACATCTGTTTGACTTATGACTTCTTTGCTAGTGATCAAGCATGACTGTGCCACTTCACACCACCTGGCTGTGTGTGAACCTACCTCTTGACCTGGGTGTGCACTATCTGCAGCACGCTTGTGCAGCTACCCCATTTCGGCCATGCACCCCTATTTTCAACCCTAAACCTTATCCAAATACCACCAAATTTTTACCATAGCTCCACCAAACATCCTACTACACATCCACATATCTCAAGCTTCCATTAGACTATGGTTATTTCCATTTTTACCCTTTTACCTTAATTTCTCCTTTCATTATACTCTTCGAGCCTAATCATGGATTTTATTATTTTTCATAGGTGGTATTCCGGTAATCTCGGAGGAGGAAGTCTAGGATTTACGTTTTTAGATCCCGGTGTCCTAGTTAGTAAGAATAATAATCGATGTTTAGGGTTTTTATGTTGTTTTCTTGTATGGTTATGTGTTTTTTCCATGATATCATTTTTATATGATTTAATATATGTTGTTCATGATATTTTGTGATGATATGGTTATTATGTTTAAAAGAAAGTGAGAATGGATAAGAGGTATAGTTATGATTTAATATCGTTGGTAAGAATACTAATCAATGTTTAGGGTTTTGTGTTGTTTTCTTGTATGGTTATGTGTTTTTTCCATGATATCGTTGTTATATGATTTAATATATGGTTTTCATGATATTTTGTGATGATATGGTTATTATTTTTAAAAGAAAATAAGAATGAGTAAGAGGTATAGTTATGGTTTTGTTATGATAATGACACAATTGTGGGAATATATTTCATGGCATGAAATATGGGCTAAATAATCTAAGATAATGGACATGCATATTTATGAGGTATGACGATGATTGGTGGATTTGGAAAATAATGTATGTGAAAAGTACAAAATTTTATAAAATAAAGGTTATAGTTAGTCCTTAAGGGCATTTTGGTCATGTTAGAATAATAAGGAAATTGTGGTATTTTATGTGTTAAGTGGATTAAATTATGAAAATGATACCCTGAGGAATGTTTGGAGGTATTATTGTTTGCTTGGGGTCCTTCAATGAAATAATAGTCTAATTAGGGCATAATAAATTAAAAGGATAATGTTATTATCCCATTTGTAAAATTTAGAGGTTATTCAGATTTTGGATATGTTACTAATGATTAGCCTATGAGGTTGTTTATAAGAATTGGCAATCATGTGAGTCTTATGGAAGGGGTTATGGCAACTTATGAAATTAGGGTTATTAGTAGTTCTGGGAATAATACCTCGAATAAGATTATTAACGTTTGTGTATGATGTGGGTGTTAGACCGTACATTACGGGTATGATAATAATGATGAGATTCAAGGATGATAAAATATAATTTGTGGTGGAATAATCAATATGGGAAAATTAATGCTAGGAGTGTGTAATTAGGGTTTGAAGAGGATTAAGGACCTTGACTTGCATGATGTGTTTATCTGCTTCAATGTATTCGATGCTTGTGAAAAAATCTTGAATACGATACTAATCATTTAAAGTGAAAGAGCATGTGAGTAGGGCAAAGCTAATGTTTATATATATATATTCTGTTCCACCAAGGAGAATAGTAGCTCGGAAGCATTTTGCCCTAAGAAGGTGATAATCTCCATTCCACTAGAAGGAATAGTGGCTCAGGAGCATTTTGCCCCAAGAAGGTTTTTTAGTCCATTCCACCTGATTAAGAATAATGGGCCTCTACTCATCGTGAAATGAAGATATAACAGTATAAACAATGGAAAAGGCACTAATGATTTAAAGTGCAAGAGTACATAAGTTAGGACCAAGGTATTGCTTTTATATATATATATCCTGTTCAACCAAGAAGAATAGTGGCTAGGGAGCGTTCTACTTCGAGAAGTTGATGTTTTTAGATTTGTTCTACTAAATGATAATAGTGGCTCATGTGTATTTTCCCTAAGAAGGTGTTTCGGACCATTCCACCGGTTTAAGAATAGTAGGGTACCTACACTCAACGTATATAAAAGAATGAAATGGACTATATCTAATAAAGAGATCTACATCATTATCTATCTTATGAGTCTCATTTATTTGATTGTATATTGTCACCTATTGTGAATACATGTGCTATTTGTATCCTTATTTTGATAGTATTATTCCCATTGCTCGGTACATAGCGTACTAACTACCTGTTTTATGGGTGTCGCTCATTCCCACGAGTAGGAGATCCTAATTCTTATGTGTAGGTCTTAGAAGATTTCCTAGATGATTATGTTACCTATGATGCCTTATATGAGGATGAGTGACCTTATCTGTATTGGGTGATTGGGTGAAGAGCAATTTTATCTAATAGTTGTATTTACCTGGATACATTTTTGGACTCTTGATTCATGGTATCCCTTATTTTGTATTTTGTGTATTGTAACTCAAAGTTAAACTCCAAACTCTTTATTATATTATAAATGTTTATTTCTTCTCTAATTTCCCTGTGTTACTATAAATGTTTTAGCCTTGTGATTGATGTAAGGATGGTTGAATAAACCAGACTTAAGTTAATTACGGTGGTAACTCTCAATATTTTACTTATATACTTCTGTTGTAAAAGGAAATTTTTTTTAGTATTAAAATTCGGGGTGTTACAATTATCATCTGATGGAATGGATCTAAAAACATTACCTTTTTAGGGCTAAACTCTCCTGAGACACTATTATTTTTTGGTAGAACGGATATGAAAACATCACTGTGGTCCTAACTTATGTACTCTTCCACTTTAAATCATTAGTGTCTTATCCATTATGTTACTCAATTAATATTATTATTTACGATGAGCATGGACCCCACTATTCTTAATCTAATGGTATGAACTAAAGAACATTCTCAAGGTCAACACACTTGAGCCACTATTATCATCGGTGGAACGGATCTGAAAACATCACCTTCTTAAGGCAAAACTCTCCTAAGCCACTATTATCATCCGGTAGAACAAATATGAAAACATCATATTAGCCCGAATCATGTGATCTTTCACATTAAATGATTTATTTCTTATTCATGATTGATTTACAAGTACCAAACACATTAAAATAGGTCAGTACATCATGCAGGTCATAAGGTTGTTCCCTAGAGTTAAGATCCTTATTCCCCCAAAACCTTAATTTCACACTTTTAACATAACTTCTCTCATATTGATCATTTAACTATCAAATTTATCATATATTCCTCAAATATTATTATTAATAACATATCCAAAATTTAAGGTCTAACTAATCATGTCTTACACATGTGATAACAACCCTATCTCAAAAGTTATTATTCTTAGGGCTTATAAACCCTTGTTTCACAATTTTATCATAACTTTTCATATAGAGGTCAAAAACTTACCAAATTTAATATAAATTCACAAAACACTAATATTAACAACATATTCAAGTTTTGGAGAATAACTCTACCGTTTTGCACATGTGACAATAACCTCTTTGGTTTAAGGTTACTACTCCCAAATCAACCCATTTTTCATACTTCAGTAAACTTAGGTCATTAAAAACAACTCTAAACACTTAATATAGATTACTTAGAAAATTTTGGATGATATAACACCTTAGAAGACTATGATTCCTATATTTAACCCACGTTGGCTAAAATGCCCTTATTAGTAAAATAACCCTTACTTCATGCAAATCTTCTATGTTTAGTAATATCATTTCCAAAATCCACAGTTTTCTCCAAAGATCTTTCCATAATCATTTCACATTTATCATTCCATAAATAAAACCAATAATACAACCATATTTTACATCAAAGGCTTTTCCACAAAAAATAACCATATCGCATGAACTCTACTTACTCTTTTTCTATCATATAATACCAACCACATGTCATAGTGTCAACAATCATGTATTATTTCACATAATCACAATAACACATTACAATAGAAAATCATGTATAAAACTTAGCAATCAAAACCGTAGAGTATAATAAGTATCCTTACTAAATAGCTCCGGTTTCTAAGCTGGCAAAACCTATTCCACCTCTTCAAGGACCATGAGAAAATAACCTAAGAAAAGTATAATAAAACATCATTAGGATTAAATCACCTAAGTAAGGAAATGATTGAGGAAATAGAAGTATAAAGGAAGGAATAAAACCTAACCAAAGAAGGGTATTGTTTGGGGAAGAAAATTGTGTAACCATGGAAAAGAAAATGGGGGAGACGACTTTGGTGAAAATTTCTAAGTGAAGGAGGGGTAGCTTCAACCAAGGTTGTTGATGTAATGGTGGGAGTTAGGGCCAAAGATAGGGAAGTGAAGGAGTTAGGTTGCAGTGAAAAATGCTTCATCAAGGAAAAAGAGAGAAAAGGGGTGTGGTGGAGTTAGCCGAAGGTGGTGGGTGTGTTGTGGTGAAAATGGCCAAATTAAGGGGTAGGATCGATGTTTTTTGTTATTTATTGCGAGTATGTTTTGGCAAAGGTGGTCGGTGCTAGGGGTGAGGTAATGGAAAAGATGGATGATGGTTTTGTTGATGCCTTAGTTGGGCACACTAGTGGGGGTGTTCTTGGTCAATTATAGCAATGGGAAGGAGGTGGAGAAGGCGGGAAGTGGTGATGTGTTGGTTGTAGAAAAGAGAGAGAGAGAGAGAGAGAGTAGTGATGACAGCATTTAATGTGGAGCATGTGTATGTATATATATCCTACAGAGACGGGCGAGGGAGGAGAGGAAAATTTTTCAACCCCAACCCTCATGTGCAGGAGGTGGGAGTTGATGCAAGTAGAGAATGGTCTTGCAAGTGGTAGGGAGGGAGGGACATATGAACATTGTATGTGGACAATGTTCCATGTAGGAAAAAAGGAAAAAAGAGAAGGAGAGGGAATCGATCGAGAGCAAAAGGAGAGAAAAAGGAAAAGGAGGGATAAGAATAGGGTTTAGTATTTTTAGTTTTTTATTAAAACAATATCAATGTAATTTAGGTTAAAATAATAAGGTAGATTAATTATTGAAAAATCAAAATTAGGTTAAATTCTAGAGTTATATAAGTAAGATAAGGTAGAAATATTTATTTCCTGAGATTTGGATTAGGTTACAATATTAATTACTAGAAATTAGGGTTAGCTAAAAATTTGGGGTATTACAATTTATGTAGACAACACTTGTTATTGCATGTTGGTACATGTATTATCCTGAGTTTATACATGAAATTGTTATATTGTACTGTATGAGCATGTTGTGATATGATTATGCTAGAGTTTATGCATATGGTGTTGCTTATGATGGCAAGATTATCTATTATAGTGGTTGTGTACCCTAGTGGTATACCATGTTGGGTTATTTCCATGTTGTTATTGCATATGAGTTGTTAATATGCATGATTTTACACTTTTGTGTGTTTTGGGACTACATGAGCATGCAATTTTCTTAGGATTAGATGTGTTTACTTAGTACTTTGGTTTTTAGTGGTTGTGATATAGATGATCTGGATAATATTAGAGCTTGAGTTGAAGTATGATAATAGGATATTCTGATGTTTTATCCCTTGTTCGAATTTTCTAATTTTAGTTCTAGTTGGTGTGATTCAACTTTTTAACCATGTATTAAAATATTATAATGTAAAGAATTTTACCTTACAACATTGTTCTTGTTGTTCAATATTTTTTCATGTATCCAACCTTATATTTTTCATGGATTAGGTGAACGTGTGCAGCTCTCCTCACAAAAGATGTAGTGGTAACATTCCTCATTTTTTATTTGTGCTTCTGCATTGTAATTTGAAAATGAAAATTTAAAGTTAAGAAAAATATAGGTATTACAAAATATTTCCATACCAAAATACCACCTAGATACTGTAATGATGACCTTAAAAAAAGGGCTTATTACCACACTTAGACCTCTATAAGGAACTAAGTAACCTTTCATGACTATGGAGGACATCCTTGAAAAGGTTTGTACTCAAATCAAATGGGAGGAGGATAAGGCTAATTGAGTGATACTATTATATGAGTTCAAGTATAGAAAATAGAGGAGGTTGAGTCACAATGGCCACTGCAATAGGGTTTTGAAGCCTTACGACAAGGATTTGAATATACAAAAAAGGGATGACTCCGGGAAACCATACATAGGTGGTTCATTCAAACCTACAACTTCAACATCGACATCAATAAGTTCATAAAGATAATGAAGAATATGGGATATGAAGTTAGATGGCTGAAAAACTCAAGGTTATATCAAGAAGCGTGCTACGACCAAATATTTTAAGTTTCATGCAGACTACGTGAAATGCCCCAAAATTTTCTAATTTTAAATATTATATTTAAATGAGGTTTTATTGTAAAAATTAATTAAATAAATTATTTTATTAAAATAAAAGGAAATTAATTAGGATAAATCAAGAAGAAATTTATAACTATTTTTATTAGGAGAGAATTTGGGTATTTTAACTAATTAAGGATCTTATTTTGGAAATTAATTAAATAAATTATTCTATTTAAAATAAGGAGGATAAAATATTTCCAAATTAATAATAATTTTATAAATAATTTAATTGAAGAAAATTAGGGTGTTTTACTAATTAAAATAGAATTTATGGAAAATATTTTAAAACCCTAAATTAGCTTAAAAAGGGAATTTAATATTTTTATTAAATAAATATTTTATGTTAAATACCCAAAATATTCTAATTAATTTATTTAAACCCAAAATCTTAAATTTCTCCTTTTTTCCTTTTTCCTTTTCCTTTTCTTTTCTTCTTTTTCTTTTTTTTTTCTTCCTTTTTCTTCTTTCTTCTGTAGTTGGGCCTAGACGCGGCCCAACCCACCCTCTCTTCCTCTCCCCTCAGCCCAGCATCGCTGGCTTCTTCCTGCGTGCGCCCAGACGTGGTGTTTGGTGCGGTTTTATGTCAAGACGACGCGTCTCGTTTAATGAAGGAGTAACTCGCGCAGACCACCCGGTTCTCTCCTTTTATTTCTTTCCCCGCTGCCGATAGCCAACCTCCGCGCCACTGCAGCATTACAATTTCTTCCCTGAAATTTCCTCTAATTAACTAAACCATTTTCAACCTTCAATTCTTCTTGCACGGGCCTCCATAACCGTGCAAAGTTTGTTGCTCATCTCGCCAGAATTTTCACCCTGAATCCTTAAGCCGTCGTCCGCCGCCATTTCCGCCACTTCTACTGCCCTTTGAACCACCCAAAAACTCCCTCTAATCCTCCTCCACTGAACCATAATGATGAAACCCCAAATACTCTCAGCACCCTTACCAAGCACAACATCAATAATCCTCTAAAAATAATTGATTATCTTTATATTCTTATTTTGCAGGATAATCAAGCAAAATTAACCAAGAAAGCGGGGAAGAAGATCCAAGACTGTTGCTATCAAGAAACGGGATTCTGTTGCTGAGAAGAAATATTCAAGTTCTAAATTATTAACAAAAATAAGGACATTATCACCCAATTAGCAAAATTCTACTATTATTATTATTGTTGTTGTTTTGTTTATTTAGTTTTATCTTGTAATAAGGGTATTAAGTAGCTAGTTAAGTGGGATTTGCCTAATCCATCATTAAACCACCTTCAAATCCTCCACATCAACCTTAATTCTACCACACCCAAGCCCACCATTTCTCAACCTAAAAAAAGCCCAAACCAAAACTCACACACACGTCCCCCCCGTCTCCCCGGTCCACAACCTTAAACCCTGCCTTCTTTCTCAATCTCGTTCGGTCAAAACGCCCTTCACTTCCGTTCAGTCAAAACGCCTTCACTTCTCGACCAAACGCAGCACTTCCCTGGTCGTCCCCTTCCTCTAATCCCGCCTTCTTCGTCGACCACCATCAATGGGGATTATTCACCATTAATCCACTCTGGCCGCTCCACCTTCTCGACCGTTACCCAACGTTCGACTCCCATCAACCCTAGCTAGTTGCTGCCCTATATAAAGCTTCTATCATGCTGTAAAAAAAAACTTGGTTCGAATCGATTTCAGCATATGAAATAAAGCTATTAGCTTAATTCTTACGACTTTGCGTCGTTTCTTGTCGGTTTCCGGCTACCTTGTATTCTCGGCTTCGAGGCTTTAGATCGGGAAGTCCCGATCACGCTATCCCTATTCCTGTTCGACTGTTTTTGTGATTATTGTGTAATTTTTACTAAACTCCATTTGGAGTTCGTTTCACATAACCTTATTTTATTTCCCCCCTGCTCCTTCTCTCTTTTTCTTCATCTTTTTCCCTCTTAGATCATTTTTTCGGCCACCTCCGTGAACCACCGCCGGTGCCGCCCATTCCCGCCGACTCAAGGTGAAACCCTAGACCTTCTTAGTCATTATTTACTATTTATTGTAAATTATTATATTTTTATTTTATTTATTAGTAATTATTCGAATATAATAATTATTTCCTTGTTATTAATATTATTATTATTTATGCTCAATTTTACTTGTAGGGTAGAGAGTGGTAATAAAATAATTTTATTGTTAGTTTTGAATTTTAAGTTATTAATTGAATTATTATATGATAATTATCATTCTTCGTATTATTATTAATATTATAATTATTAGAATAATTATTATATTCATTTTATTAATTATTCTGGAAAATCTTAGGCCCTAATTTTGTATTAACACTCGCACTTATGTATTTTAGTATTATTATTTCTATTGTTTTCATAACCATTAATAATAATATTATTATTATCTTTATTATTTTAATATTATTATATATGTTATTAATTTTATTATTAATATTTATAAATAGTAGGCCATTAGTTATAAGTAGGGTCGAAACCCCACTTTAAATTTAAAGCTTATATATATATATATATATATATTATTTTTTATTAGTATTATTATTTTTAATATTATCTTTATTTATAATATTTAGTTGTTGTTGTTGTTGTTGTTGTTGTTGTTATTATTATTATTATTATTATTATTATTTTATCTTTACTAATATTATTTTGGTGAAGGGTAGAAACCATTATATCACCTTTTTATTTTGAATTGCATTAGTTTTATTATTAATATTTTACTAGTATTTTGTAGAGTCAATTCTAGTATAAGAATTTTTAATTAAAAATAAGGTCTTGGGATAAGTTAGAAATAATAGCATTCTTAAGAGAAAACCTAATCCTAGTATTTTTCTCATAGTAGGTGAGCCCAACCAAAGCCCTCAAGTGATATAGGAGTGTGCTCCAAGACCGGTGACGTTTTAGGTAAGGATGCATTATGTGCTTTCATATGCCATATAATCTATGTTATCATTATTGATTATGTCGTATATGATATGATGTGGAGTTCACGAATGATCTTGGGTTGTTATATAGCATGTGTTTTATTTATATGTGATGATATGCGATGTGGCCTTAAGACATGCATGTTAGGGTTCGCATGATGCTATTGATATTACATGGAAGTATGGTATGTTGCATGGAAATTATAGTTTGCATGGAAGTGTGGTACGTCGCATGGTGATATTAGGATTGCATGGAAGTGTGGTACGTTGCATGGCGACATTAGGGTTGCATGGAAGTGTGGTACGTTGCATGGGAATTAGAATTTGCATGGAAGTGTGGCATATTGTAGGAGAATTAGGGTTTGCATGGGAGTGTCGTACGTGGAGCTAGGGTTGCATGGGAGTTGGGGTTTGCATGGGAGCTAGGGTTTTGCATGGAGTTAGTCATGCATGGTTGGGTAAAAGTTTATGAATAAAATACTTAAGACATTAATCATTTAAAGTGGAAGATTGTTGAGCCGGGTCCAGACCGATCCACCGGTCAGAAATAGTGGTTAGGACATGATGTCCTATGTGTAATCGATCCACCGGTAACAATAGTGGTGTGGACTTTGTCCCGCAAGTGACTGGCCCACCAGCAATAATAGTGGGATGACTCGAACTCAATAAATATAAACCAGAGTTTGCCAAACGTTTAAAAGATACTAATTACTTATAGTGGAACACCATGTGAGCAGGAACCAGACCGATCCACCGGTCAAAAATAGCGGTGTGGACTTTGTCCCGTAAGTGTCCGGTCCACCGGCAAATAATAGTGGTGTGGACTTTGTCCCGCAAGTGCCCGGGCCACCGACTATAATAGTGAGGTGTTCCTGTGCTTACATGGTTTTGATAAAAGGCATGGTGTGCATCGACTTTCGATAAAAATATTAATTAAATAATTAATCCAGATTGTTTGGGATTTATGTGTGGGTTTGATCTTTTATAAGTTGTGTACTTATCTGTATGTCCTTATGTATCATATACGTGTTTTGGAAGTGTAACTCGAGTATTATTCTGTATGATTTTATGTGACTATGTGTTGGCCTTAGTGCTCGGTTACCTTACTTAGTACGTAGCGTACTGATCACCCTTTTCATGGGTGCTGCTCATTCCCACGAGTAGTATGCCTTCTGATTTTGTACAGGTGGGCGAGACATTAGTTGGGGCTATGTGTTGAGTTTGTTTGGCTCGAAGTAAGAGAGAGTTGTGGCCATATTTCAATCTTTATGTGATTCTATTTCTTTTTGTTAATCTTTCATCGGTTGTAAGTTTAATTCTCTTTTGGAAATGAGTTATAATTTTTTTTATGCGTACTATGATCTTGGGGTTATAATCTTTCTAGTTCTTTTATGAACTTTTGGTTTGAATTTAATGTTAATCTTTTCTTCTAGCCTTAGCACTTGGTACTAAAATGGTCGGAGAGAACTGGTTTGGTACTAAGTGTGGTGGTAACATCCCCAGAATTTACAGGTTTTAAGTGTTTCTATTTTAATTGCTTCCACTTTAAAAAAAAGTAGTGAATTTTGGGGTGTTACACTATGACTATACTAATACCGATTGTATAACCTTGAAGTTTGAAATGGCATAGTTGATTAAGAAGAACCACCTCTAAAAGTGCCTTATAGAAAAAGAGAATGAGATGAACACAGGATACAACTAAAGAATGAAGGACATCAGGCCTTCGAGCCTAACTAAATCATCATAGAAAACAAAGGTGACCTATGTAATCATAAACGAGTAAAAATCAACAAATTTATAATCTCTCAAACTAAGAAATGTATCTAGGAAGGCTTCTGTAACACCCCAAAATTCACTACTTTTTTTTAAAGCGGAAGTAATTAAAATAGTAATACTTATAAATTTATTCTTGATTTGCCCTAATTAATTTCCTTTTATTTTAAATAAAGTAATATACTTAATTAAATTTTATAGTAAAACCTCATTTAAATATAATATTTAAAATTAGAAATTTTTGGGGCATTTCATTACTACCCCCTTAAAAACAGACTTCGCCCCCGAAGTCTCCGGGAGCGCTTAGAGTTAGGGAGAAAACGCTTTAAGTGGTTAGAAAACCGAAATAACACTACTATCTATATAAACTACCCCCTTAGGAATAAACTTACTAAAGAAAATTTAAATCAACGGAAATAGGGACACCATACGAATGAAAAGAAAGGAAGAAAAAAAATAATACTTATAAAAACTACCCCCTTAAGAATAAACTTAATTAAAATTCTACCCTTCGCTTCTCACTGTGGCCAGAATAAAAACGCTTAAAAATGACAAATATTTTTTTTTCAAAAACAATTTGAAATCAAGGAAAAATTTGTAATCCAAATTCATTTTGAAAATGATATTATTCTTAGTATCAGCTTAAAAAGATTAAAACCAAAAGATCGGTCAAAACACGCTTCAAAACTAATAAAACTTTCGCAAACCAAATTTAATTTCGAGAACAAGCGTATTCAGAAAAAGATCAACCTCTCTGGTACCAACTTGTGGTATCAGCTTAAAAAGATTAAAAACAAAAGAGCATGGCTGAAACCAAATTCAATACCAACTTGTGGTATCAACTAAAAAAAATTTTCAACGAAAGAGCATGACCGAAAGGATCAACTGCACTGATACCAAATTGTGGTATCATCTTAAAAATATTTAAAACGAAAGAGCATGTCCGAAAGGATCAACCGCTCTGATACCAACTTGTAACACCCCAAAATTCACTACTTTTTTTCTAAAGTGGAAGTAATTAAAATAGTAATACTTATAAATTTATTCTTGATTTTCCCTAATTAATTTCCTTTTATTTTAAATAAAGTAATATACTTAATTAACTTTTATAATAAAACCTCATTTAAATATAATATTTAAAATTAGAAATTTTTAGGGCATTTCAGCTTCAACACGGAGAATATGTTCTACAAGATGATGGATATAGTTCATTTTGACCAACCCATCACCTTCACCAACAAGAAGACCATGGGTGGGCACCCTACATCATGATGCTTTGGTGATCAAGTTGTTTTTTGCAAACCACCTCATCAAATGCATTTTGGTTGATAACGCCAATTCAACAAATTCCATGTTCCTCACCACCCATAAGGATATAGGAGTGCTAGAAGAGCATATTTAAAAAGAACCTACTCTTTAGATTAGTTTTGGCAGAGAACATAAGCATATTGTGGGTGAAGTCTAGCTCATGGTTTATGCTAAGGGAGTCAATCTCAACCCCAAATTTTGGGTGGTCGAATTCCCCTCTACCTACAACATTTTTTAGGTTCCCCAAGGTCCATAAGATGAAAATATAATTTTAACCTATCACCAAATTATATAATTTCCACCTTAGTAAGGAGTCAAATAAGTCAGTGACGCAAAGAGGGATACTTGCACATGTTATCAAGAATAATTAAGGCAAAGCCAGAACTCTTATAGAAATTATAGTCTTAGTTATCACAAAGACAACCTAAAGAGCCACCAATCAAGAAACTTAAGGAAGTGGAACATAGCTCTGAAGCACCAAAATGTAGGGTCATAATTGATTCATATCTCAACCACAAATTTCAATAATCTTTGATCAAGTTTTTAAAGGAATGGTAGGGGGATTAAAAGGGAATTAAGCATATATAAAACCTGAAAAAAAATGTTCCTTTGAGTATCATTAGAAAATTTCCTTGGGTATTTGGTTATTAGAAGGGGGATTTAAGCAAATTATAACAAGATGTTTGCCATTCTAGTAGGATTTTGGAATGCAAAGAGGAATTACAACAACTTAAGGTTTACTTGACCTCTATTCCACTATTATTCAAACTAACCGACAATGAACCCTTGAGCATCTATCCAGTGGTCTCTGAGATTACACTAGGAACAAAACTAGTGAGGGAAAAATAGAGGCAGCGGAAGCTTATAACAAAATTACGAGTATTACCACCATAATCAACATAAGTCTGGCTTACTATACCATCCCTACATCTATCACAAGGAAAAAACCATTGAAAGTAAAATAGAGTAAATAGAAAGATGAGTATCTTTATAAACATAAATATGAGTTTGGAGACTAACTTCAAGTATAATATCAAAATATAAACAAAAGATATACCATAAAGCTAATATTCTAAAAAGATATTTAGGTTAAAACCGTCATCTAAATAACATGACTCTACACCCAAAGCTCTGATAAATAACATCACTCTACCCCATACAGAGCATTGTCAACTGCAAAATCATCCCATGGGTCCTCACCAACCTGCACACAACCATGAGGATCATTTGCTCATGGGAATGATCAATACCCGTGAAAAAGATGGTAGGCACGTCACGTACTGAGAAAGGTGACAATACTATCAAGTCAGGGATATAGATAAACACACACATTCATAGCAAGGAATAAATATACATGTGAAAAACATAAATACCACCTAGCACTTTCTAATCCAGGCCTTATTATTAGATATAACAATTTTCATTCTTTTATTTATATTGAGTTCAGGGATCTCCACTATTTTGAAACCGGTGGAGCAGTCTCAAGCACTTCTTAGAGACAACACACCTGACTCACCATTATCATCTGATAGAATGGACCCAACACCTATTAAGTTAAAATGTTCTTGAACCACTATTCTTCAACTGGTGGAATAGTCTTAAGCATATATTAGGGACAACACACCTAAGTAACTATTATCGTACAATGGAACGAACCCAACACCTCAATCCTGACTCACATATTCTTCCACTTTAAATCATTAATATCATATCTATTAGGTTACTTATCTCAAATAATGTTATCATTCACATTGAATTTAGGGGTTAATTATTCTTAATCCGATGGAATATACTAATACATCTCTTAAGGCAAAAGTCTCCTGAGCTGCTTTTATCATTTGGTGGAATAGACCCATAAAATACCTTGGCTAGATATATGTGATATTTTATTTTAAATAATTAATGTCTTATTCATTATTGATTTGATAGGTAAAAACACATTTAAAATAGGTGAATCACATCACAGAGACCATGAGGTTGTTTTGTAGGGTTAAGACCCTTATATTTCCCAAAAACCCTAATTTCACATTTTAGGCATAACTCCTCTTCTATTATTCTTTTATCCATCAAACATAGTACCTCTTCCTCAGATATCATTATTATCAATATACCTAAAATTCAAGGCCTAAATCTAAGGTCTTACACAGGAGATAATAACCCTACCTCAAGAGTTACTATTCTCAAGGCTTATAAAACCCTAATTTCACAAGTACGTTATAATTTTTCCTACAGAGCTCATATGATTCACAGATTCAATATAACTTCCCAAAATACTACTATTGACAATATATTTTATTTTCATGGTCTAACTCTACCGTTTCACACATGTGATAATAACATTCCCATTTTAGGATTACTATTCCCAAATCATGCCACTTCCTCACTTTATTAAACTTAGGTCATTCACGACTACTCTAAACACCTCATATAATTCCATTAGCATATTTTAAATGATATAACATATTAAAATACCATGATTTTCATATTAAACCCATATGGACTAAAACTCCCTTACCGATAACCAAACCCTTATTTCATTCAAATCTTATATATTTTGATAACAGTATTTCCAAATCCACCATTTATCACTATATACCTTATTATATTCATTTCCAACTCAACATATCTTATTAACCCATATTACACCCATATATGACCCCGAAGGTTTACACATAGAATATTATTCTAATAATATCGCAAAATTCTTAACTTACTTATTTATCATCATATAATATCAAATCTCATATCATAGCATTAAAAATCATAATTTTAACAACATAATAAAAATAAAATGGTATCACACACAATCATACATAACATGTAGCACCAAAAATCCTAGACTGCGACAAGTATCTTTACCGAAAAAGGCTCCGATTTTTAAGTTCGCTTATCCTATCCTACCTCCTCTATAACTTTCAAAAAATCACCTAAGAAATCATAATAGAACACCATTAGTATTTAATAATATAATAAATGAAAAGCTAAGGAATGGAGGTTAAAATAACAGAGGAAAATTGAAACAAACAAAATGAGTGCTTTAGGAATTTTTTATGCAACAAAGTGGGGAGGATCAGTAGTAAGTGTCAAAGCCAAGAGGGTGAAAACGGCACAAGCTATTGTTTATAGGGGTGGGGAACTCCCAAAGGGGCTAAAGGATGGAGGGAGAAATGGTGGGAGGCTAAAAGGAAAGAGGCAGGCAACGACAATATGTATCATTGCTATAGGGGGTAGGATTGTTGAAGGAAGCTAAATCTAGGTGGGGGAGTTTGGTTGGTTTTGTTGTAGCCCAAAGGTGGAAGGAAAAGGGGGAGCTGTAATGCTAGTGGCCGAAGGTGATGGGTGGGGTGTGGTGCTTTTGGTCTAATGGTAGGTGTGGGTTGCAATTGTTTTTGCTGCATCAAAGGAGGAAAGAAAATGGGAGGAAAATTTACAGTGATATTTATCAAAAGGAGGGGTGAGGAGTAGTTGATTTGGGAGGTGGTTGTTAGAGAGTTTCAATGAACACTACTACGAAAACGGAAAATAATAACAGGACAATAATAACGGTGATTCGAAAACCGTTGTCAAACGCGTGAAAATTAATGGGCGGGAGAGTTTTGATAACGGTTCTAGTTAAAAACTGTTATTAAAAGGGCAACATTAAAATTTAGACGGATGTTTTAATAACGGTTTTATTTAAACCGTTATTAAAAGAGGATTTAATAACGTTTCATATTAGAACCGTTGTCAAAAGTCCGAAGGTTTTAATAACGGTTCATGGAAGAACCGTTATTAAAACCCCAAAATCAAACTTTTATTTCGCTCAGTTCTGTTTCATGTCAAAGTTTTCAGACTCTCTGGACCTTCGTTCTCTTGCTCTCCTTCTCCTTGCAAACCCTCGCACCACCACACCGTGCACCACCAACTCGCACCACCACACTGACTCCTCTCAAGTAAAGGAAACCATCGCACCGCCAACTCTCCACCACGCCTCTGTCATTGTTGGCTTTGCATGTGCGTGCTGTCATTGTTCCGAAGCTAGCTAGCACTTGCACCTTCATCCTCCGTTGTGTTTGAAGCCCTTGCCTCTCTCAACATTCTCACCGTCGTGTTTGTAGCTAGCTCACTTTATGTATATGTTTGTTCTTCCTCTCGTAACTTTTTATCTACTTATATATGTATATATATATATATATATATATATATATATATATATATATATATATATATATATATATATATATATATATATATATATATATACACATATAAATGCATGCATGTTGCTACAGGGTTTAGTTTGTTTGTTATTGAAAGATTGTGGTTTCTCGTTCGAAAATGTGTTGGCTGAAAATTTTGCTGTTTGTTGTTGAATTTGTTGCGTTCTTGTTATATATTAACAAATTCATGTGTTGGCCGAGACCTTTACATATATATATAATATGAATGTGAGTGTAGAATTATATACATTTTCACTCATAAAAACTATACACACACACACACACACACACACACACATTTTCATTAATAAGTATAGGAGACTAGCAATAAGATATGAGAAATGTCATATAATGAAATGCAAATATATTTTACATATGCATATGTTAATGATTGCTATTTGATGAGGATTAAATAGATATAGAGAATAAGAAATATATAAAACTGAATAATTAAATAGAGAGAAATAATTGTGTATGATAATAATAATAATAATAATAATAATAATAATAATAATAATTAATAATTAATAATATGATTTATATATTATGCTTTAATTACATTTAGCTAGGTTTAGGGATTAGGGTTTTTTTGTTGTGGTTTAGGGTTAGGTTTTATTATAATAAATTATGGTTAATTAGCTAAGGTTAGGGTTAGGGTTTATCGTTTATTATGGTTAATTAGGGTTAGGGTTAGTATTAATATCTTTTTGGAAACGTGTTAGCATGATTCGTATATATATATAGAATAGCATGATACATTTGAGATTAATTCTTTCTAAGCATGATTCGTATCAATAATATAATGGTACATTATTATGCTCAATACATAACATTCTAACATAATTTATTTATTTATTTTTTGTAGATATGGCCAACAAAAACATTGATAGGGATAGCAGTGATGAAGAAGGGAAGAGAGGACCTACGATTATGATAATTATCATAGACATGAGGAATAGAGGAGAAGTAGTCGAGTTGGGATGGAATACTTACAATCTTCCCATCGGCCCTTACACAGATATGTTCTTGACCTAAATTTCACTTGTGACCCGTAACCGTGTTCCTATCTCCTATAATAATTGGAAGCAGGTTCCACAGGGTCATAAGGAGCATATTTGGCAGGAAATCACGGTAAATATGCTATTTTATGTAATCATTTTTGTATGTCAAATGTTATTAATTTTATTACATTAACATCGGTATACACCTACATGTCTTATTTTGCAGAGAGTGTTCAATGTCCCAGAGAGTAGGAACCTTTAGGTCATATTTAGCTCGTACAAAAATGTATAGAAAGAGGGATGGTTCTCTACGACAGAACCCACCCAAACAATATGATTTCATCGATCAAGAAAGTTGGAACCAATTCATTGCTTATCGTCTTACGAGGGATTTTAAGGTACTTGTTAGATAACAATTAAACTTTTTGTATCAATCCCAGTATTATGCTTAATATTGAAATAACCATGTCATTATGTTTTGGCTTGTCACATAGGAAAAAAGTACCCAAAATAAAGAGATTGCCAAGCAAAATAAATACTGGCATAATATGGCTCGCAAAGGCTATGCGGGCCTTGAAGAGGAGTTGGTATGCATTTTTTGATTATCTATTTACATGTAAATGTCAAATTTTATAATAATATTCTTAATTAAGAATATTTTTTGATTTGTAGCTCCTAGCCCAAGACTTGGACCCATGTACCTCGTCCATCAATATAGGTACATTATGGAAGAAGGGTAGAGCAACAAGAGATGGATATGTTAATGAATATGTTGATGTTGCAGCCAAAAAAATTGTAAGTTTGTAGATATATAGAACCCTACTTATTTTTCTTTTAGAAAACTATTATATTATGCTTATTCCTATAAGTTAAATTTACAGGACGAACTTGAAACGTCAGAAGGTGAGGAGGTGGACCAATATAGCATTGTGTCCCAGGCTACAGGAATTGTAGAACACCCTGGAAGGCACAGGGGCCTTGGATTGGGTGTTACGAGAACGAGCATATGTGGTCGATCTCGTGGTTCTCATAGCACTAATAAGCAAGTCGCCATCCTCACCAAAAAATTGAACGTGGCATTTGAACGGATGGCAACAATGGAGCAAGAGTTGTCATTTATTAAATCTCAAGGGTATAAGCCATCCGATTCAGTAGACTATGATCAGCTTCACATACCTAATGTAAATAGCGTCTAAGATAGTTATGAAGCTAATGCATTTCTTTCTACTCTTCCCGAGGTAAGCATTACAAACTATGAATTGTTATTAAATGTATTCGGTGTAATAAATTATTAATAATGTGTAATATTTTTGTTTAGGGTTTGCATAAATGTGACTTATTAGTGAATGACCTTTTAACAATTTTGGCGAAAGGAAGGGTCCGCATCAGTCACAGTACCAAAACGCAGACAATCCACGGGTACAATTTAGCCCTAAATACAAGGCCGGTGAGTATTGACACTCCAATCATTGGCAGTGTACACTTGCCTTGTTATAAAGAGGGAGATGAGGCAACCACAGTACTAGAAGCTCATGGAAGCTTCGTGGCTTAGCCTGCAGATCAAATACGTCTCACTACTGAAGAGGTATTGACATTTGACATCTTCATTAGACCTTGTTTAGTAGTTACACTATTCATACCTTTTATATATATATATTTATATGCTCAATATATATTTTGTTTAATATTATCAATTAAGGAATCAAAAAAGAAGAATGTTTCTGCTAGTAAAACCAAGAGAAGTACTAGCAGAACGAGCAACACAAAACAGGGCGCTGCTAAAGGAAAGAGAGCTAAATCTGAAAAATTAGTTGCCCCACAAAAGATTCCTTCTTCAGATCAGCAAAGCCAACCTCCATCAGCATTAGCTTTATTATATTTTTATGCCCAAAACTACCTCAGGGACAATTATATTTTCATTGATTATCGTCCTGAGTATGTTAGGAGGGACGATGCTACTTACATGGTATTGACGGCTGACATAAGCGACATTTATAATCAAGAATGGATGTCAACCATAAGAGTCGCCGTCTATTTCACATAAGTATTATTTCATTTTGAGATTTTAGTACTCATAACTTATACAATTGGAATTTTTATGACATCTTATATGAGTTATTAGTTATTAACAAATATGTATTGTTTTTGTCGTCCATAGGTTGGTAGCTACTTAAGCTGCGATGGAGGGAATGTTGTCCTCTATTGTGTTTGTGTGCCCATACTATATAGCTGACGATAGTACAATAAGAGAGGGTAGGCACATAAACTATTTAGCGGATCGCATTTTGATTGAGGGACACAACAAGCTCTATCTCATTCCTCACCTCACAACTGAACATTGGGTTTTGTACGCCGTCCGACCTGATCTTAATAAAGTCTATGTGTTTGATTCCCTTTGAACTTATGACGTGCCTTTTGAAGTCGCTTGTCGTGGTGGGAAGGAATTTATCGACATGTTAGTATACTTTTCACTTCTTAATTCATTAGCTTATTTATACATATATTCGCCTAACTTTCATTATTTGAGGTATATATGCGTACTTACAATATTGTGTATCCAACTCTATTTATTAGGGCACTACGGACAGCTTATCAAAGGAGAGGTGGGAATGGTGTTCCATACCCAAAGAATGTCCAATACGAGCCTGTCATAGTAAGTAGGAAGGCAACTATTTCGTATTTTATTTTAATTAAAATTAATATCTAATAGTTAGAGAGCTAAATGAATTCATTTGACAGTGTCCACAACAGCAAAACGACAAAGATTGTGGATACTATGTATGTAGAGCAATGGATCTGATAGTCCAAAATGGATCGGTCAACATAGATCCAAGCCATGTATGTTTTCTTTTTGATATTTTTCCATTAATGAATCATGACATATATGTTTGGTACTTGACGTAAGTGCTAACTGTATATTAATCAAAACTTGGGATTTGTAGTTTTTCACCGATGATTATGCACAAGGCCAGCAGTACAATGTTAAAGAAATTGATGAAGTGAGAGAGCAATGGGTCAAGCATGTGCACTCATTCATTCGGTATTAGGTAGAGATCTATATATTCTACATGCATGTTCAGGTTTGTATTTTGTCTATGTCTTTAAGTCTTCTAAGCTAGATTTATGAACATTTTGCTTTGGGGTGTAGAGCTACCAAGTTGTGTTATGCCTACTAATTTTCTTAAAAACCGTTATTAAACATGCATTTTATGCTCATATTGGCTGGTTTTTTTATATTTTTGATAACGGTTATGAACCATTATTAAAGATTTAATAATGGGCGTTTTAATAAAGGTTGAAAATCGTTATTAAAACTGCTTTTTGGGGTAGTGGAAGTTCATTGATGGTGAGGATGGTGTTTTGGTGCAGGCTGTTAAATGTGGTGGAGGTGATTTAGTTGGGCTAGCCAGTGGGGGTGTTTTTTGGTTCCTTTGTCAATGATAAGGAGGAGGAAAAGGAAGGAAGGGGATGCACTTGACAGTGGAGTTTCTATAGAAAAATGGATGGATGAAGAAGGTAGTTGGGAGAATTTATTATGTAGTATATGTACACATACATGCATATAGAAACAGGAAAGGAGAAGGGTGCGATTGGGTTAATAATTTCTACCCCAACCCATGATCATAGGAGTTGGGAGTTAATAAGCTGATGGAGTAGGCAGAAGCATGGCAGGGGATGAAGGTGTGGCAAGCATTAGCTAAGGACAATGTCTAGCATAGGAAGAAGGAGATGAGAAAGGAAAAAGGGGCCAACCAAAGGAAGAAAAAGAGAAATAAAAAAGAAAAGGGAATAAAGAAAAAAGGAAAAAGGGAAAAGGGAAAGATAATAGGTTTGATTTTAGAATTATAATTAGATTAACATAACTTAGGTTAGGGTATTAGGATAGTTTGATTATCAATCAACCGAGATTAGGAAAAAATTTAGGGTTAGGGATTTAGGGTAAGATGGAAATATTAATTTTCCAATATCAAAATTAGGTTATGATGTTGATTACTTGGAATTAGGTTTAACTAAAAGTCTAACTATTATATGTATTATATGAGTAGGGCCCTACTAGATCTAGAGACCCACTATAGGTAGTTATAGAAGATATTCTTGACCCTCATCTTTGTTTCTTGAAAGCTCAAATATTACTTTCAATGCCACCTGATCATGGTAGTCACAAACTACCCTCTCTGTAGCATACTAGATAAGCCAAAACTTTTTGGAAGACTGGTCAAATAGGCCATTGAGCACCGTCAGCATGACATCACTACTAGTTTATAATCATCATTAATTTAGATGTATTAGATACTTTTATTATTTATTGTACTCATAACATTGCCCCCTCTATTGAGTAGGAGCTACTTCCCATTGAATCACATATCTATGTAAAGTGGGTGATGTTCATGGATAAGTCTAGTAATTTCAAAGGTGCTTCGATCTTGTACTCACTTTGCCTAGGAAGTCATCCAAAGAACCATAAGGTGAAAATTTAAATTAAATAATAATGAGACCAAATATGAACCTCATGATGTAGGGTGTAATACCCTAAAATTTAGTTAAATCTAATCCAAAGTGATTTACTTTGTAACCTAATCTTAATCTTGGAATATTAATATTTCCACCCTACCCTAAATCCCTACCCCTAAAATTTTGGGCTAATGTGTTTGATTCATAATTAAACTATCCTAATGCCCTAAAATAAATTAAATTAACCTTATTTTAATCAAAAAAACAAAACCTATTATCTTCTCTTTCTCTTTTCCCTCTTTTCCCTTTTCTCTTCTTTCTTCTTTCTTCTTTTGCTTCCTTCGGCCAACCCTTCACTTTTTACATTTTACGTTCCCCCTTCTTCGTGTGTGAAAAATTATCCCTACACAATGCCTGCTATGCCCCCATCACCTTTGCATCACCTGCCAAGCCACTCTCTACCCCATCACTCTCAGTGCCTATAGTAGTCGGTTAAGGTTGAAAATCTCACTCGAGTACCCTCCCCTTCTCCCCATATATGTGTGCATGTATATGTATATTTATACCCAATAATAAATTCTCTCCAACCATCTCCTTCTCCTAATTTTTCTGTCAAAAAACCACAATAACTATATCCTTAGTCCTTACCTTTCCCTCCTCCTTGTCTTTGCCAAATCAACAACAAAACCCACCTCCAATGATCCCAACTGAAACACCCCCACCTCCTTTGGTCACTTTTTATCATTCCTACCCCCCAAAAATGGTCAAAAAGCATATGCACCACCCCACCTTTTAGCCAAACTCATCGCATCCTCCCCCTTTCTCTTCTACCATGGCTATGGCACCAACAACCGGACACCACCCCACCATTCGGCCACACCAACCATAACCTACACTCCATCTTTGGCCATTCCCACTGACACCACCCCATTTGTTTGGCCTCCCTTGTTGGTGCACATCCCCTAGAAATGGTATTTTATGTTGTTTCCACTCCTAGATTGTCGTTCCTCTCCACTTGATTCCGTAAAATTTTCTCAAATCACACATTTGGTTTGTTTCAGTTCTCCTCCATTTGTCTACCCTCCATTCATTTATCTTTTGCCTAATTATGGTATTAAATTCTAATGGTGTATTATTATGGTTTCTTAGGTGATATTTTCGAGGTTCTAGAAGAGGTGGGATAGGATTTTCATGTGTAGAGATCATAGTCATTTTTGTAAGGATACTTATCATTATCTGGGATTTTTGGTTGCTAAGTGTTATGCATATTTTTTGTGTTATACCATATTATTATTATCATTTGATTTAAATGAATGATTGTTAATGCTATGATATAAGATTTGATATTGTATGATGGAAAAGTAAGGAGGTTAAGATTTTGCGATATCGTACGATAATATTATGTGTAGAAACCCTCAGTGTGATATATGGTTGCAATTTGGGTTTATTAGGATATTATGGGTGTTAAATGAATATAATAAGGGATAAGGAGATAAATGGAGGATTTATAAATAATGTTACCAAACATATAAGATTTGCATGGAATAAGGGTTTTGTTATCGGTAAGGGTATTTTGGTTAATATGAGTTTAACATGGGAATCATGTTATATTAATATGTTATATCATCTAAAATGTGCAAAGGAATTTATATGAAGTGTTTAGAGTATTCATCAATGGCCTATGTTTAATAAAGTATGGAAATAGTTTGATTTGGGAATAACAACTGTAAAATGAGAATGTTATTATCACATGTATGAAACAATAGAGTTAGACCATGAGATTTGAATATGTTGTTAATATTAGAGTTTTAGGAATGTATATTAAATATGATTATTGTTTGAGCCATACAGGATAAGTTATTATATACTTTTGAAATTAAGGTTTATAAGCCCCGGGAATCATAACACTTAATAAAGGGTTATTATCACATATGCAAGACCTTAGAGTTAGGCCTTGACTTTCGAGTATATTGATAATAATAATAATAATAACAACAACAACAACAACAACAACAACAACAACATTTGAGGAAGAGGTACTAAATTTGGTAGATAAAAGAGTGACAGAAGAAGAGTTATGATGAAAGTGTGAAATTAAGGTTTTGGGGGAATATAAAAGTCTTAACCCTAAAGAACGACCTTATGATCCTGTGATGTGCTTTACCTTCCTTAAATTTGTTAAGTAATTTTCAAATCAATCATGAATAATAGAAGGGTTACGTGAATCAGGCTAAGGTGTTATACACCTACTCCATCGAACGATAATAGTGGCTCATGAGCGTTTTTTCCTAAGAGTTATATCAGTATGTTCTACCATTTAAGAATAGTGGGGCCCTAAAATTAACATGAAAGATAATAAGATTTGAGATAAGCAACCTAATGGATAAGATATTAATGTCTTAAAGTGGAAGAGTACGTGAATCGGGACCAAGGTGTTGGGTCTATTCCACCAAACGATAATAGCGGGTTAAGTGTATTATCCCTAAGAGGTACTTCAGACCGTTGCACCAGCTTAAGAATAGTGGCTCGGGGGTATTCTTCCCTGAGAGGTGTTGGGTCTGTTCCACCAGATGATAATAGTGGCTCGGATGTGTTGTTTCTAAGAGGTGATTCAGACCATTCCATTAGTTTAAGAATAGTGGGGTCTCTAAACTCAACATAACTAAAAGAATGACAATTTTTATATCTAATAAAGAGGTCTAGGTTAGCACTTACCTTCTTATATTTTATGTGTTTCACATGTATACTTATTATCTGCTATAAATGCATGTATTTAACGGAATCCCTATGCCGACAATATTATCACCTTGCTTATTATGTATCTTCCTGACCATCCTTTTCATAGGTGATGCTCATTCGTATGAGCAGATGTAGGCCACTATCAAACCACATATAGGCACGAAGGCTACTACCAAACCACAGGTAGACACAAAGGCTACTACAGATCTATAGGTAGGCACAAATGATATTACCAAATAATCGAATAATAATCATTTCCAATTTTATTTATTTGCTCGAGATGAGATCATATCAACCCATAAACGCTAAAGTACGTCAGTCATACCTTCACGCCAAGGTAATATAGTATCTTACCAACTATCAACCTAAAGATACTAAGGTACCTTTTCATACTGCCACACGAATGTAGTATAGTACCCTACCAACAAGGACACCTAATCCATAAATATGTATACCCTCTATCAATCCATAAAGCTAAATAGAGTAAGATATAGGACCTAGCTAGAACACTAAGGTACACTAGGAAAAATCTATAATCAATCATGGGTTAAACCATGTCTTTTGAGTAGAAACCCCTAAAGAGCTATCATTCTCAATCTCAAGGTCTTTCACTTTAAATATTAGTATTTTATTATGATAATCATAGATATCACATAATACACCAAGAATTTCTATTTTCATACTTAACAATTTCTGTTCATTTATAACTATTTAGGATAACCATAAATAAGGTAAAAATGTTAATATAACAAGGTCAACATTAAAAATCTACTAAGGTCGTCCTAGGCTTAATTATTCACATTTTGATGCATTAAGCTTGAAATGACCAAAATGCCCCTAAGGCCATAATTACCACATTATCATCCATTTCCAACACTAATTCCATTTTTTTATTTGTCATGTAAAGGCTAAAATAAAATAAATAAATTATTTAACATGTAAATAAATTACCAGATATATCAATGATCATTTTGTCCCTATAAATGATTTTGCACATAAAACCCTAACATACGTTCTAGGACATCAAACCACATTTTCCATGCTCAATAATACATGATACATATTAGGCATGCTTATTGGAATAATTATCATAATATGCTTAAAATGACCAAAATACCCCTAGGACATATAACAACAACGACGACGACGACGACAACAACAACAACAATAATAATAATAATATAACATATATTTCTAAGACATCACATAACATATCTCCATACTTAACAATAATTGAGACATATTAGGCATTCTTACCGAAATAAATATTATGATATATTTAATTAACCAAATTTTCCCTAGGTAGTAATAATTATGTTTAAAATGTGCCTAAGTATGCTGAACCTACCATATTAGACATACATGACATATATAATTTAATTATGGCATTAAACCCATTTTAACACATTTTCGTACACATAATAATTTATACAAATCATCGTAAATCATTTTACCAAATCTCATGCTAACAATTTTAGATAATTAATTACAACGTAATGAACATACTGAAATCACATTTGCAATTCAAATCCCTAATGTGTTATCATACGATATCTGAACATTTTATTGGAATATAAGGATTATAATGTAACGAACATACTTAACGCAGTTTATATATGAAAACCTAAAGGTGCTATCATGCAAAATCTAAATATTTTAGTGAAGTATAAGAATTACCTGATTTCTGATGAAAGCATAAATTTATCGGTAACCAACTAAAAATCACTAGGCTCCACTAATCAAAATTTTGTAGCTAAAAATAATACCACATTGCCCATATTAATATTTAAACAATAAAATAATATTTTTATTAAAATATTTATGAAGGGGGAAATTATCAAAATGCCCTTAATGTGAAAATGGGTACAATTTTAAATGGCAAACTCGTGTTGCTCATACAGTGTGAGTTGGGCATGGCATAAAGGCTTAGGGGAGTTGATTGGTTGGGTGGAGGTGATGGATGAGGGAGTGCATAGTGGTGGCGCTAGCAGCTTTTTGGTGCCTAGAGAGGGTGGCAAAGGTGGATGGTGTTGGGATGCTAGTTATATTGGGAAGGAGATGGAAAGTGTGGCATTGGACAGTGCTACAAGGAGGAGTATGAGGCTGGTGGTGTTTGGGAGACTGGTAGGGATGCACGATAGAGGACATAGAAGTGGCTAGGTGGCGGTGGTGATGGTTGGTGAGGCCAAGCAAGGATGAGGAAAGAAGAAGAAGGAGAGAAGAAGGAAGGTAAAGGCTAAAATGAGGAGGGAAAGGGAGGTAGAGGAAGGGTGAAGTGGTGGTTGTTAGTGTGAGATGCGGGTAGTGAGATTTGGTAGTGGTGGTTGTTAGTGTGAGATGCGGGTAGTGAGATTTGGTAGTGGTGGTTTTCATCAACATAAAAGGAAGTCAACGAGGAAGAGGTGATGTGTGGATTGCAAGGCAATGGAGAAAGTGAAGCTCAAGATGCTAAGGAAGACGTGGGTGGAGAGATAGGTAGGTGGTGTTGGGATGATCGACGATGAATGGTGGTGGTGAGGGAAAATAAAAACGGAGGCAGGGGAATGGAGAAGGATGAAGAAAGGAAGGCAAGGCTTAGGGTGAGGATGGTGCATGATGTGTGTATGTGTATATATAGAACGTTAGGGTAAAATGATTTGTTGCATATAATAGGTGAGGGAGGTGGATTGAGGCGATGTAGATACAGACAAGGTAGGCTACAGAGGAGGTAGATTACATGTGTAGGTGTGTCGAGGAGGCATGCTGGGGCATGTATAGATGTAGAATAGAGTGGGTTGGTCAAGGGAGAAGGAGAAGGAGAAGAAAGAAAGAAGGGTGACGCATTGGGCTAGAGGCACTGGTCAAGAGGAAAGAAAAGAAGGAAGTAGTTGGGCTAGGCGGGAACACTAGAGGGAGAGAAATGGACTAAGGCATAGGGAAAAGAAATAAAAGAAGAAAAAGACAAAAAGTTTAGTGTTAAATTTATCGGTTTGAGGTAGATTTAAATAAAAATAAAAATGATAAAATTATTGGGATAGATTTATTAAAGAATTTATCTAAGTTTGTAGGATAAAGGTTAATAAAAATAATTAAGCTAATATTTAAGGGTTAAATTTTCTAATAAAAAGCTAAACATTTAAAATTAAGGTTATAAAATTTTTGGGTGTTATAAGTATACATGGAACGACCCACCATATGACCTAAAAAGAAGAAAATAGCTAGAAAAGAAGAAAAAGTCACATGAACTCCCCTCTACAACTATATCTTAGATGGAGATGTCTATAATAATAATAATTAAGCCATAAAAATTTGTATCAAAGTGGCAAGAATTGTAGTCTACAGGGGGAAACTCTAAAAGAGATCCTTCTCTAGGCTCTTGCTAAGGTGCGTGAGCCCTGAATAGGCTAAGAACATCCTAAAGGAGATACACATTGGGGAATGTGAGAACCAATTTGGCTCAAAAGTCTTTGTAATAAGGTTTTCGCCAGAGGTTACTATTAACTAGGCACACAGGAAGAGTGCCTTCAACTAGGCCAAGAAGTGTGATAAATGTCAAAGATTTGCATAGGTTGTCCACTAACCTATAAAATAGCCACACCCCGTCCACACTCCATGATTCTTCATGAAGTAGAGAATAAATATAGTAGGGAAGATGCCAATGACACCCGACCAATAATAATACATACTCATCATAACTAACTACTTCACTAAATGGGCCAAAGCTGAAGCCTTTACTCGTGTTTAGAACAAAAGAGTAAAGACTTTCATTTGGAAGAATATAATTTACTAATTTAGGATACCACAAGAAATCATCATAGATAACATATTCTAATTCATTTCCAATGATTTTTAAGATTTTTATAGAGAATAGGGGATCAACTTACTTTTTTCAACACTACAACACACCTAAGACGATGGGTAGGATAAATTGACAAACAAGACAATAACACTAAAAAATAGGCTCAATCAAGCTAAAGGAAATTGGGTCAACTAGCTTCCTAGAGTTCTATGGTCATATAGGATAATTGATTGTTGCTTGATGGGGGAATTCTCCTTTACCTTGTTATACAACACAAAGGAATGTTCTCCATCAAGATAGAGCTCCCCATTGATAGGATATAATTCATTGACAAGCAATGAAACAATTAGGAATCAATGCATACCTTGGACACCGTTGACTAATAGAAAAACTCGGCACTCATCAAGATGGCATCTATCAACAAAAAATTATCCCAACATTATAACAAGAATATCTAGGCATGTTGTTTCAAGAATATTAGTTGGGTACTCAATAAGGTCTTCCAGAATTCCCAAGAACATAACACAAGTTAATTGGGACCCAACTAAGAGGCCTCTTACAAGATCACCAAAGTAGTAAGCTAGGGAGCCTACAAGCTACAAAGTCAAGTTAGAAGAAACATCATCAACAATTGGAATGATGCATATATGAAACTATATCATTTTTTATATACATTAAGGGATTTCTTACCCTAAACTATCTAGGAGTACTGGTATATATTATGCATCTTTATTTTGGAATTAATATGCATATAATACTTGTTACCCATTTTCAAGTGGAAACACTTTACCTAGATTTTAAGCAACACTTACTTTTATTTGATTCAAAGTGTTAGTATGCAAGTGGCCACACTGATTTCATAAGGATGCAAGCCTTGATGACACTCAAAGTCATGCAACGATGGAGAGCCACAATAATTTTAAATACATTACACCATTATAGTGCACATATTATAAGTTACCATAGTCTTCTAAAAATGATAGTCATAATTACTTCTATCTACACAAGTTACTATAGTAAATCCCCCTTACAAGAAGATACAAATTTCCCATCGTCATCAACACAACAACATGACTGACCTTGGTAAGCTAAAATGTCTGGTTTACCTCAAACACATGCTGAGTCGAGTGCTTTATTTCAAAATTTTGTGTTGATATAAGCACTCAATTCTCAAAATATGAAAAACACTGGACATTCAACCCAACCACTAATTAGGCTTAATTTCATGCCCAAATCCATTATAAGCTTAATAGGCCAATAAACTAAGAAAACCTCTTAATTGCCCAATTTTTGCAAGTACTGCACTTAACATTATCTCAGCTCGACACTACACATAGTAACCTCATCCCAAAAGTAATAGGGGTGTAGAGTGTATGTAACAATAAGTGCCACATGTTATGTCTAATTGCCTCCTCCCACAAAATAAAAGCAGAGTAGAGTGCCCATAGTCACAAAACACCACATATTTATATCATATTGCCTCATTCCCACATTTTTTAAGGTGAGTAGATGACTAATCTCACACCACTTTCAAATAGCAATTTGAAACATTTTCAATTTCCTTCCCATATTTTTGAAGGAAAGTATATAACTAAAATTAACCATTTTCAAATAACAATTTGCTACATTTTCAACCTCCTTCCTAGATTTTTGAAGAGAAGTGGAGAGTTACTCTTATATAACTTTTAAATAGTAATTTGAAGCATTTTTAACCTCCTAAAGTCGCTACACCTTTGATTTTAGGGAAGCCCCAACCTCCTAAAGCCATCCTACCTCTTATCCCAACTCGACAATTATGCTTTTTAGCTAAGCCAAAACCCATAATGCAAATAAAATTTGCTCCATGGCTTGTGAAATTCATACGATAAACATTTGAATAATAAGTAAAGCATCAAAAGTTAGAATTTGCAAACATTATCCCAATAGTTTTCTAACGTGGCCTCCTCTAAATGTTGACCATTATAGAATTGTGTTAGTCAAGGCTCATTAGTTGAGGTGACTAACCTCCCTATTCTGCTACCAAAAGTGTGGAGATTCTCAAAGGCAAAAAATATTTCCAAGAACTCGAGTTCATTCTTAGCGTTTCACCCACTTTGTTAGGGGCCTTCCTCTTCTGAGCCAACCTCTTTATTTAGGACATCATCTCCCAAAAATCACTCTCTTTATCAATTTGAATCGACATAGGGTCCTCTACAAACATGTTTTTCTAATGAACCTTGATGTTTCCAACATCAAACCTTCTACCTTAAATAACATAAGAAATTTCCTTTTTGGGGTATAGAAGTTAGCATCAAGCTGCCTAAAGTATGAGAATGCCCCATATGGGTAACAATATGCCTCATATTTGCCTCCTTGTGTACCACGACTTAGGGGTTTAACATAGAAGAACCATTTGAGAAGCTCATGATGATGTTTGCAAAATGTCACTTTAGTAAGGTTAGGGGCTTCACAAATGATAACTGATACCTTAATACCTCTAGCAAAGAAATATTAAAAATTTAGATATGACATCATGGTGGAATGCCTCGAGGATAAACAACCGCTAAGCGTTTTAATATCACTCAAGCTATTTTCTCCCAATAGAATAACCCAATGGTGTTCTTTCTGAGCTACTCTCAATAACTTCTTGATTCGCTCACAAATAATTGTTGGTGGATGCCCTCTCTTATGGTTACTATGGGTAACTACAAAAAAACACATAATTAAAGCTCATTAGACATCATCATGACCATAAAAATGAAACAATGATTAATAAAAGTCCTACATTCATTAGGAATGGTCCAAAATAAATCAAGCAGTGACGTGGGAGCATTCACCATCATTTTTAGTTTTTGTTGTCAAATTTAAAATGATTTGGGTGTTGTCTTAAGCACATATAGAGGATCTTTTTTTTTTCAAGCTCTAATTCATTCAAGGAAATCCATATTGTGAAGAGCCTGTCAAATTGCTTCAAGAAAGCTCCTTCAACATTTAATACAAATCCAGGACAAACAACAACACCCACTCTTCTTTGGCTTCATAAGAATCATTTTCATACATCTCATATTATGGCATAAGGTAGTAAATAAGAAGGCTTCTAAGACTTCAATTTCAAGCATCTCAATTAAACAACACATGCCTAAGTGTTGCAAAATCATCCAAAGCATTTTTTCTATAAAATGATTCTCATGTTGGGCTATATTGAAAACACTAAATAACCAAGCCATGCAAGAACCACATTCCATCCACTACCTTTTGAAACTTAAGTGGCTCATTATATGGCTCAAAAATGTCTCACAATCAACCAAAGAGATTCGAAAGGTATGTCCCAAGAGACACAACTACAACAACCATTTTGGACAGCCTTGTGGGCATGTTTAGGGTATGGAAAATCAAACAAAGTAGCAGCATCCCTTACTACAACTTTGGCCAATTTTTTGGCATATAATGGAGGGAAAGAGGCAAAGAAGCAACAAGGACAATTAGGTACTGGCTATGGAAGAAGAACAACAACAAAAATAAGTCACCAAAAATGCAGCTACTACAGCAGCGAGATTAGGCTAATTTTTGGACAATGTTTGGGCATAAAAAATAGAGAAAAAAAGATACAATAGTGGGTATGGAAGTGCAATAACTTTTGTGACATTATAATTGATTGCTATACTTAGGAGATTAAGTCTTACAAGCTACTAAAAAGGCTAGCTTTACTTTTTGCAAATTAATCATGTCGACCCTTCTAGGTTAGCTTGTTGTGGGAATTATCAAGTTAGGTTGTAAGATCATGGAGATGATGTCCTAAGCTCATAATTTCGAATTTCTAGCCATAAGAGATCATTAGAGCTAGCTAGAATGATTCTTAGCTTATATTTTATCTTTCCAAGTAGCTAACTAACCATGTTACTAGTTGAACCTCCCAATCAGATGTAGAAGTCATTAAAAGGGTGTTTTATTTTGTGATTTTCACAATTCAACCCTTAGGCCATCATTAGAGCTGATTCAGTTTGGTTCATTGCAAACTAGCTAGTTAGATTATATTAGGAAAACTATCTAGTTAGTGCCTAACTAGATTTATCCATAGAAGGTTAATGTGGCCTCTCTTTTTTTTTTAACTCAAAGGACCTAACATTTTTTTATAAATGTTAGAGCCATATAAGAACGAAAGGAGATGTAGTTCCCTCATATTTTTCTCCATTATGGTGAGATACATCTTCAAACTTGAGTGAAGAGTTTGATTGATTATCTTCTTCTAATATTACTTCTTCTATCTCACGAGTTGAAACCTTATGTAACACCCCCAATCTACCAACTGAAAAGTTTTTCCTTTCTTTTTCAAAAGCATTAATTAATAAGTTACCAGGTGTTATCGCCACACTTAGCATAATTCTAGTTTATCGCCTTTATTATGTTAAGTGTCAAGGCTAAAACAAAACTTAACCAATGTAAGTCGGTGGAAATAGAAATAATACATAATAGAGTTACAAATAAATGTCATAATACAACAATATAACAAAAGTACAGGACGAGACTTAAGTGTCCAAAAGAAAATCAATAGATAACAAAAACTAGCACTTGAAGGTATAACTCCTATTTGCCCTAACTCTTAGACCCAAAGGACCATTCTAAAAATCAAACCTCTTCCCAAGGATTCCACTTATCCTGCTCGCTCTTATAACATTCATGTCATTACATGGACCTTACATAATCATCTACAGAAGTAGTATCAATACAACTTCCTCATACTAAATAAATCACAATACCTCGTAGGAGACAGTATACTCACATATCACATAGTCACACAAAAACTAAAAAGCATACATATGCACAAGACATAAACCATACAATCAACACTCATGGAGAAAAATAGATCATGGTCCAAGTCTCAACTCATCATTATAAAGTGTAAAGCCATATTCAATTAGTTAAATACATTCCAATCATAAGGGTAGGGTACTAAGGCGACTACCAAAACAACAATCCAAAACAACACTAGGGTAAGGCACTAGGGCGACTACCAAACCAACAAATCTAACATAAACCAAGGTAGGGCACTAAGGTAATCCATTTCTTTCATTTCCCAATAAACATTTCCATTTTAATTCCTTACTCGAGAGGGATAAAAATCAACCTAGGGGCATAACGGTACACCTGGTCATATCGGTGTCCGAAGGCAACACAATATCCTTACCTCGAACCCAAGGGCACAATAGTAAGTCTGGTTATATCAGCACCCAAAATCAACACATTATCCTCCCAACAACAGTTTCCTTGTCCTTAAGTATTGATACCTCCAATAGGGCTCGTGGGTTACCTATAGAGTAGAGTAGGGCTTTAAAAACTAAGGCACATCAGTATACTTATGAACCAAAAACAAGGAATAGCACCTCACCTCTAACGTAGAGACCCCTAGAGAGTAACCAGTCCTACCTTGAGGTTTGTCACTTTAAGTATCAATATCTTATGAGGTGGTCACATAAGTCACATATAAGATAGAAATTTTTATTTTCCATACTTAACCATTTTCCCCTTTATGTCCAATTATCTAGATAAACCCTAAGATCATAGGTCTATTTCAAGCCAAGTTAAATCTAATGTTAGCCTATGAAAAAGCTAAGGCTATCCTAGCATTCATTTATTTGTAAATGATATATTAGGTCAAAATTATCGAAATACCCATCAAAACACTAGTTTTCTCATTTTATTCATTTTTCGTATCAACATTATCATCATGAGAGATTTGTGATGAGCAGGCAACAAGGTAATATTTCACATTATTTTGCCACGTAGGTAATCTTTGCAGTTTGACAATTAACTGTATTTTTCACTTTTCATGCATTTAGAGGGTTGTGCCTACCGAAACCCTAATCATGCAACTACCACGTACCACATATTTTATGCAGCATACACGTGCACATTTAAATATTGAGAAATTATTTAAATAGGTGTATTATCATCTTATTACATGTAGGAGCATATCTCTAATCCTAGGCCATGCGAAATAGAATTTATCATAAGCTAGCCCTAATCATGCACATATGTGTCTATGTGCATTATCATAACCCTACATCTATGCATGAGAATTCATGAGGCATATATCATGGGATTTGAATCATAATATGATAATAATGGAGATCATAAAAAAATCTTAGACATGTGGACATAAAACATTTGACATATTTCATGCATATAACTTAATTATCAATAATCATGCATATCATCCTTTCAACATATTATCATTATATCATGTAGGCTAAATACTTGAAAAGCATAAACCCTAGCATGATTATAGGTCTACAATTTCCTAGCATGCTCACACATAATTTTCTACCTTCTTATGAGTGATTGGATTTACTTAAATCCAAGCTTATACAAAAGAGATCATCTCCAAAGCTCTCAAAGGTTACTTAGAAATTTAACATCAAAACACATTGATACATTAGTGTATAATACTATAAAACAATAATATCAATTTAATAAAGTAATTAATGCTAATAAATGGTGGAATACGCAAGAGGAAAGATAAGGAAGAAACTTAACACCAATGGAGGGAGTTTAGGCTGAGAAGAATAAAAGGTGGAAATGGTGAAAATGGTCAGTTCTCAAGGGACCAATGAATAGTGAAAATGGACAAAGGTAGGGAGGGAATAATGGCAGGGTAAAGTGTAGAAAAGGGAGAAGAAAAGCAGCAACACAAAGGTTCGAAGAAGAGGAGAATGGTTCGGTGCAAAAGGGTGCAAGTAGAAGAGGGGAGCTTCAACCAAAATGGTCGAAGGTGGAATGGTGGCTTCAGGGGTTAAGGTTGCGGGTTAGGGGAAGGCTATAGCAGTAATGGCTGATAGTGAGGGCCTAGGAACAGCAGGTTACACCAAAGGTGGAGAGGGAGGACATATAGAAGTGGCTGATGGTGATGTGGTTGCATCGGTGGGGGATGGCGAAGGTAAAGAGGAGAAGGTGTCTGATGGTTCGGGGGGTTTTGATGCAGGTTAGAGGGGAGCTATGACAGGGGATACCAGTGCAAGGTGTGGAGATTCAATGGTGGTGGCCGGTGGTTAGCTAAGGAGGCTGGCAGTGTTGGTTTTGTAGAATAAAAATGGTGGTGGAAGGAGCAACGATGGGGAAAGTTGGAGAGGGAAAAAATCTACGCAAGAGGGAGCTTAGGTGAGGTAGGTTTTGAAGAATGGTGAGGGCTTTTGGGCACAACCTATGAGGGTATAAGAAGTGATAAGAGGGGGTTGCATACAGGAAGAGGAAGGAAACCGGGAGAGCAAAACAAGAGTGAGAGGGGAGGTATGGGTTCACAAGGTAAGGTGAGTGATATTTGCAGGTAAGGTGATGGTCAGAGAATAATCTAGCACAGTTTAGGGGATATGCTAGGGTAAAATATATAGGTAAGGATTCAGGGTAAAATATCTAGTAGGATTTAAGGTTACGAGACTAGGTTCATTTCGCGAACTGATATCGATTACGACCCATCCTAAGTTTAAAAATTAAAATGCACTCTCTAGCATATTTAAGCCTAATTAAATTTTATCACTAATAAGTTTTACTAAAATTACACATATTAACAAATATATTTATTACCAAATATCCTAAATAATAATTATAACTAATACACATAATTATCTATTTATAATTAGGGTTTTCTAGAAACGGGGTATTACACCTTGAGTGGTAGATGTGAGTATATGAACTTAAGAGGTACTTAGGTTTATATTTTCCTCTTCTTCAACCTCCATTTCTATTTTAAATTTTAGTAGTAATTATCCTAATCCACCATCTTCCTTATCATGACCCAATTTATATTTCATATGCATCAAGTAAGAGGATCCTTTCCAATCAATAAAAAAAATATAGGTCCTAATCTCGGTCATTGGTTGGTAGACCCAACAACAAGTGTTCGTGATATGGCTTACCAATCAACAATGTATTTCCATCTTGTTATGGGATTTGGGTTAATAATACCACGAGAGCAATTCCAAACCCACTACTAACATCTATTAGTTTGCTCAGACACACTAAACGCAATAAGAACCTCTAAGCATTAGGGACTAACTACAAGGGCGGGAGCCCAAATTTAGTTAAAAATTCACCTACCAACTCTGACATCAAAAACTTCAACCCATCTTGGCAAGGGTACTAGTAGAAGCATACCCAACTCATTGAGGCCCACCTCACTCTTTCTTTTGGATAGGGAGATCTCGCTTTAAGGTAAAAAGGGAAGTTGTAAGCACCTTGTATCAGAGATATAATATTCACATCCATCAATGATGTTAGGGATAAGATCATTTCCCCCTCTTGGATTCTTGTGCTATAGGTCTCAATTGCCCCCTTTGATGTGAAAGACACCTAGCCCCATCTTCACATGTTATCATACTAGAGCTGACTACCATAGTGCCAAGAACGATGGTGTAAATTGAGTTTAATGCTAATACCCTATCGTTCATGCTCTGAAAAGCATCCTCTATCGGAGGAGCATTCACCAGGGTTGTTATCATAAAATCACCAAGGATGCAAAACAATCTTTGGAGGTTAAACTAAATTCCCTTTCCAGCGTTGCAACGATCATCTCAGACCACCAATCAAGATTTTCATACATGAGAAAAATAGTTAACAAGTAAAAAGACTATTGTAAAACTCATCCCATAATGATAATAAATAACTCTGAGAATCCTCACAACCTAGGTAAGATGGGGACAAATAGTTGAAGCACCCTTTCCTTTATTCCTATTTTAATAAGGGGAAACCTAAACAAAACTATTATGGGAATAGTTATACCTTGTTAAAATGACTACGCATATCCCAGGCTTTTGGTTATGCCATCATTCATCTCATAGCATTCTACTTAGGCCTCTAACAATCCTACTTGTTAAAATCGCCATTACTTCATGCACTCCCCAAGTCAAGGCCCTTAACTTAGGGAATGGGGGATTAGTTATATGGGAAAAATCTGACCTTAACTATGCATATACGTCCTTTGGGTGGCCTGTGAATTCTAAGGGTTTTCCTTTAAGCCTAGTTGAATCATCCCACACAGTGTCATTATAGGTGAATAGCAAACCCCCAATGCCTAGCATGATCGATTCAAAAATTAGTTGTTAACCACTTCATTTAAACGAGACCCAACTTCTCCTATTTTTCCAACACTATGCACCTCCAATGACAACCTTATCCCTCATCATACGGGGGTCGTTGCAAACCACAACCTCCATATATAAAAGAGAAATCTACCTATTGAAAATGAAGCAATCTAATAATAAAAGGAATCAATTAGTTAATCGAAGTAGTCTACCAAGAAATCACAATTTACCATTCACACAAAGCAATCTTTTATAAAATTCTTCAGCTCTAAGCTATTTCCAACCACTATAACTGAATGATATCCCTTAAAATATCTTTCACTAGGGACCTTAATCCCTTCATCATCAATAGTCACACCTCCATGACCCCATTGGCTAAGTCAATCTAACCCCTTTATCATATTCCTTTTACATTATTTACATTTATGTTGTTAACTTGAGCATTGGAGTGTCCTTAAGTCAACACCACACTATTGTATTTTTTTATGCTCAAAAAGTTCTTCTTTATCTTTGTTGTAGTAGAATTAGTAGTCCCCACAAGTCTTTGGTTTATATATCCATTGTTAATTGTGGGGGTTTACAATAGGTTGTATTGGTAAAGAAAATCAAAATGAATCTTCCTATTTAGGGGCTTATTTATTTCATTTATTATCATATGGGGATTAGGAAATAATCATTGCTTGGGAAGGTTTAATGTGACATAAGTAGTTTAGTAATTTCAAGATTTAAATCCATGGAGGATTCTCACATCTAATAGGGACTTGTGGGTATTGTATACTTTTTGTGCTTGAGTATGGAGGGAAGGATGTAGGGATGACAAAAATTCCTACGGGCTCGGGGGACCATCGAGGATTCCTTGTTTGCGGTCGAGTTTGGGGAAATTTTTTGAGGATGGGTTCAGGTTTGAGAATGTTTTCAAGGACGGGGATCGAGTCCCATCCCCAAGCCTACTCTAATAGATAAATATACATACACATACATACATAAATGCATACATATATACATAAATTCATTATAATATTATATATATTTTTAAAAAAAATAAAAAAAATAATAATAATAAAGAAAATAATTTATTAAAAAATTTTGGGTATATGGGTAGGATGGGGATATATTCCTCATGGGGATCAGAACGAGAACCTCATTTAATGAAAATAGTGGAATGGAGATTTATTTTGGGTTCGGGGAGGGGAATAGCATCCCCATCCCCACATGATCTCGTTGCCATCCCTAAAAGGATAGGTATATGAGTGTTTGTTAAAACATGGGCAATTTTGTTATTTTAGGATAATTTTTTTTATCTAAACTTTAGCACTTTGTAATGTGTGTAAAGACCTAATATGCATTAGTATTATGAAATGAAGGGAGTGTATTTTAATTAATTAACATAGGATATACATTGTCCTAGTAAATGATTATATTACAACCTAGTATTTAATTATTACATCAAGTGGCCTATATTTGTTATTATTATCAACTGTTGGAAATATAGGTGCATAGGAATTTTGAGAGAAAAATTATGCTGAAGATTATAGAAATAAATTTGTACATATATATAGAGATAGATAAATAGATAGATAAAAGACAGAAAACCAGAATTGAAATTTTAGGTGTATGATCGATTAACACTAATGCTATATGGAAAATATATTTTTACTACACAACAAATGTTGGACATAAACTATCATATTTATCCTTCATTTAGTTTTAGACAACACTACACAAGCACACTAGCTTTCATGCCTCAGGTTGCGAAGCCCTAGTAATGGCCACACTTTACACACCTTGAGCTCCACAACATAAAATTTTTATGCTACCTAATTTGAACAACGTGCATGCCTTATATTGATTTATGGTGAAGGAATTTGCATTTCCTCTTCATTTTTCATGTCTTCATAGCTTTCAAAGCCTTTATTCTCTTTTACTCTCACCTTTGTACTTCCAAAAATTAGGTTGCAGTAGTGAGCATTTGTAAGGCATCCGAGGGATGTGAGTTAACAAGAAATACCAATGATAGATCAAATACTCATACCTGAATATTTTTTGTAGAGTAAATAGGTGTTTTCGTGACAAATTATATAGCGTAACCGATTACACCATAAGTATGGTGCAAACTGTTTATCACATCAAATTTGCGTGCTCTGTATTTTTTGTTCCCTTCTTTTTGCTCTTTTCTTCTTCACTAAGGGACAAAGATATCAAAGACATTGTCGATATTTTCATCTTATATGTCCTCATCCCTTTCTCTATGCATCTATGTCTTGTATTCCCTTAATTTCTTGTATTTTTCAATGGGTTGTGAATCTATATATGTAGTACTTATGTTAAAACTTTATGTTTTTTCTCAAAGAAGAGTGTGAAAAAGACAAATAGAGAAGGTTTATATGATTGGTGTTGACATGAAAATTAGAATACTAAGATACTGTCTCTACGACTAAAACTTCACAATTTAGGGTGTCAATTGATTACTTTTTGGCCAAATTTTTTTTTAATGTTGGGGGTGTATTTGTTTTCATTCTAGTTTTTGAGTCTCTGATGATATGCAATTTGAGAATAATTTATGATGTATTAACTCATGGAGACACAATTAGTTTTTTAGGTTTTGTGGTATACAATTTATATATGTCAAATGCCTCTTTATTTTTATTACTTAGGTTGGCTAGTTTTTCCAAACTGCATGCCTTTTATTGCCTTTAATTTGATCGTATATAATTGCTTGTGTATTGCTACTTTCATTTTGATGGCGATACGTGTAATTGTCCAAATATGAGGATCCAACTTTGAAAGTACGCAAAAATATATCATGGATTAAGTGTACTCTACAAGATAAACCCAACTAACTCAGCATATCTATTCTTTTTTTTTTTGGTATATGTTAAAAGTTTATATCAAGAGTGTAGAAGATTCATTAGAATAGTGTTGAAACTTTTACAAAGAACATTGTCCAACGATTGCTGAAAATTCATTATAGTAGTGTTGAACACTCATATAAAGAGAAAAAATCATTAGAATAATGCTGATTTTTTTTAATTTATTAAAAGTGTTGTCTAAATAATGTTTAAAATTTATAAGAACAATGTTAAAAATTTATATAAAGAGTATTGAAAATTTATTTGAATAATGTTGAAAACTTATATAAAAAAAGTTGAAAATTTATTATAATAATATTGATTTTTTTATAAAGAGTGTTGTCCAAAGAGTGCTCAAGATTTCCTATAATAATTTTGATAACTGATATAAAGAATGTTGAAAACTTATTTGAACAATATTGAAACTCATACAGAAAGTGTTGAAATTTTTTGTATATGAATAGTAAAAATTTTCAATAATAATCTTTATATTGAAATTTTAGTAAAATTCTCTTGAACAATTTACTTGAAGATAACAATATTTTACAAAATAATTTTTTTAAAGAAATATAATAATGAAACTTAATTGTTGTTTGGAATTATTTTTTAATAATTATGTGATAATTTCTAAGCACATATGTGTTAATTTTTCAAAAATTGTGTGAGAATTTTTCAACAATTAAATGAGAATTTTTTGTCTTTTAATGTTAAAATCTTACGGCGATGTTATTTTTTATTGAAATTTTAGAATAATTCTATTGAAAATTTTATTTTATTTGTCGAGAAAATTTTATTAAAATTTTAGTTTAATTTTGTTAAAAATTTTACATATATTTTTTACATTAAATGTGTATCAATAAGAATATTTATTTTTAGAAATAAATGTTAGGATCATTTTACTATAATTATCTTATATTTTTAATAATTCAAACAAATGACATATCAATTTAAAAAATAAATGAGAGAAACACGAGCATGATAAACCTATGACACTGTATAGGCATTGCTCTTTCATCTATTGTCTGCCAAGTTTTTTTTAATGAAAATATATTAAGACTATTTTAATATAATTTTTTTATTTTTAATAATTTAAACTAGTAATATTTTATTTTATTTATAAAAAAAAAAGACGGACCGGATGCACAGTCTCACCATGTGGGTATCGCTGTTTCTTCTTTTGCGGCCTTGTTTCGGGCTGCAAACTGTGAAGGGTGAGATCTTTTGCGTCCTCATTCCGCGCGAGCGTAGAAGTAAATAAAATAAAAACAAACAAAAATCAGAAGGGTGAAATCTACAACAAAAGGACTAGGGTCCTACAATTTGTGTTCTGTAAATCAAGAGGGGCGGAAGAAGAAGATGTCTCAATATGGGGGGAAATTGATGCCCAATCTCGATCAGAACAGCACGAAGCTGCTTAATCTCACCGTTCTTCAGAGAATTGATCCTTTCATCGAGGAAATTCTCATCACTGCCGCTCATGTCACCTTCTATGAATTCAATATCGAGCTTAGCCAATGGGTTCGTTACTCATTTTCATCAGTCTCATTCTGTTCCCTCTTCGATTTCTCTGTGAATTTTATTTCGTATATCATTTTTTCCTTCTCTGAAAATTTTCTTCTTCTTCTTCTTCTTCTTCTTCTTCTGCTGTTGCAGAGCCGAAAAGACGTCGAAGGATCTCTATTCGTTGTCAAAAGGTGATACTTATCATTTTCTTTATGTTTATAATTATGTTTCGTAATTGAGGTTTTCGATCTGTCGATTGGCTTGTTTGGTGGCTGTTATATGCGTATTTAAGTAAAATTTGACGACTTAAATATATTGTTTGGTGGATGATTTTAGGAATACGCAACCAAGGTTTCAGTTTATTGTAATGAATCGCCGCAATACAGGTTAGAGATTCTGTAGCTTGGAATTTTCCCTCTAACCTTTATACCTCAATTGAATTTGGCATGGTCTCGTGACGCATCTGTTTTAAGTTCTTTTGGTTTTTGAAGCTACCAAGCGGCATACAAATATACAGCCTAATTGTTTGCTTGATTTGCAAATCGTTGTCCATGGTTGAAAATGATTGGACTCATTTGCAAGACAACTCTACGGAATCTTGAATACCTCTGGTGATGCCTAAGATGTGAATGGATTCAACATTCTTAAACTTTTATATTGACATATATATCAAGTTGGGTTTTCAATCCAAAGCTATGACGTAGGGGTATCTCATTTTCTTATGGCAATTCTCTCACATAAGACCAAAGGGGTCATGATAGATCTCCAAGGAAAAGAGAAAGTATGTGCTGGAATTTACCTTTTGAGATTTTGTGTTAATATCAAACTGTCTACCGGGATTCTTTGATCTGTTCTCAAGTTCATGCCTTTGTGCAATTTTACCAAGTGAACATCATCTAGAAGCTTACGTGCCCATCTTTATGCCTGTAATAGGTTAAAACAAGCTTAAATTCTTGGGACTCTATGATTGCAAAGTGAACCCATTTATTGAGTAAGAATTAGCTACAAAATTAAGATCCTCTTCTCCTCATCTAGTATTACTGACATCCCAACAAGCTATGTGCTCATATATATCTGCTGAATTTGTTCTTTATTGGATGCATGAAATGCTGATCAGCTGGTCAAAATAGACAGGATAAGGAAGACATACAAGTCCCAAGTCCCAACATGGGAAGTGAATGGTTGAAGTTGAACTTTCTTTTGGTGGGAATTTTCTTTATCTGATTTACATGAAGGATGAGGTTGAGAGAAGTACTAAAGTGATTGAGCAAGCTGGTAGCATTGAATTTGAAAAATTTGCATATAATCAACTTTAAAAACAATTGAAGAGGTGTATATTATGTATTCTATGGTTGTTATAGGTAAACTATGGGCACTTATTACAAATTATGGGCAGGAATCAGTAATGTATAATGATGTTGTTGGGGAAATTTGTGATGAATCTTAGTTTTGGACCTATCCCGGAGGAACTATTCCATATTTGATAGACTAGGTCTTGTATATACGTCCTACACTTTATTATTGTCAATCAACCAAAGCAAAAATTACTATGCAAAAGTATTTAACAATCAAGGAACAAAAATAATTGCAAATCTTAAATATTTATTACTATCCTTTCAAGCAATACGAGAATTCAAGAACGCTCAATCATGCGTTTTTCCCTCTCCAAGATTAATAAAAAACATTATGGTTAATCTACTTAATTAAGAACCAATGTTTCCAACTAAAATTTTCCTAGATCAACCTTTAGATCTAGAACTCTAGAAAAATTTCCCCAGTTCTTGTTCCTCAGACACACAACCCCAAGTTGTGTCAGATGTCAACTGCTATATGATAGAAGCCTTTATATCGGTTAAGAGAAATCTGAGAACCAACTAAAGAGATGGAACTGACATAAGGTAAAAGTCCACGGAGAAAACAAGCTGAAAAATCGCTCTACACGAAAACTTGGCCTCAAACACGAGAGAGTTGTGTTGAGTTAACCTATTTTTGCTCCGTCTTCGCTCCTCTTCGACATGAGCATGTTTCTCGACACTACCCCATGTAGATCTCCGAACAACCATTTCCTCATCATTGTTATCCATTCTAGGTTCTCCTTAGCCTATGTGCATGACCTCTCTTTTGATGCAAATGCAACTTACATTTAAATAGGCAAGTATTTGAAGCAACATAACTGCAAAGTGCCATTTTTTTTTTCCTGAGTAGTGGTTTTAGAGCTATCTCTCTAACGTGGTTGAAAATTTGTATTTATCCACTATGTCTTTGTGTACTTTTTTTTTTTTTGCTTGTTATTTAGGGGAAGAAAGTGGGGAACCCATAATATAAAATAATATAAATTGTATTCCAGGAGAACAGAAATATATTCGAACTATCAATGCCAAATAAGAAGATAGGAAAAAATGGGAGCTGTATAAAATTAACTTTGGATTGAGGAGCAGTTAGGGAAGATATTTGATTGCCGTCTGGAAAGTCTGTTTTCAGATATTTAAGGGAAATGGTATGGATGGATAAATAAATCAATTATTAAGTCCACAGAGATTTGCTTCCAGCCTTTCTGAGGGAGTTAACTCTCCAGTGACTGATATCAGTGGGATTATTATGATATAATTAGCATTATGATTCTTATATTAATGGCAGCAGGCCGTTTGCAATCCGATATCTTTTATCAACTAGTTTTGAGGTGCATACGGATAACCTGGGACTTTGTGTATTGAATTAATGCTTAGCTTTATAAGCAAAAGATTTTCCTTTCAGCTTACTCTGAACCTATTCCTGTGTGGACTAGTAAGGAGATTATTACGAAATGTGCATTCCTTCTTTCATGTTTAATGTCAAATGGATGGTCCTAGAATTGCTTCAATATTGTTGCCTGTTTGAGTATTTCCAAACAAAGTAGAAACTTGTATCCCACGTTGAAAACTTGAGAGGCTAAAGTTCTCTTTAGTGATGAAGGCTGAATATTGGGTTTTCAAAAAGTAAATCGACAAATCAATTGGGCTCGTGGTACAAATGTTTATATTTTATAATAAAAACACTTAAGCTCTGTTTGGGAAAAACTGAAGATCAAAATGAAAGTGTTAATCACATTTTTGGACATTTATTTTAATCTTTTGAAAAGACTTTATAGTACATTGTGGAAGATAAGGGTATTTTTACATTTTTCAAAAAATTAATGGTTCAAGAAGAATAATTTTGTTTCCAAATGGTGTCTTTGTACTTGGCCACAAGGCCTGTCCATGGTCTTAAAAAGGACCCTATAGTTTCTTTTTGTATAGATTTTCAGATTCCGTTACCAAAGCAGACATATTTTCCACCACAGGCTTTGAATAATTTCATAAACCACCAACTTGTCTGTAAAAATGTTGTTGTTGCAATGGAGGAAAATACTTCTACTATTTACAAATCTCTTTTGAAAATAGAAATATATCTTTTAGCTTCCTAGTATTTCTGCCTGTCCCAAGCAGACTCAGTGGCCTCACTTCAATAGTGCAGCAGTCATCATCAGGGTTGGTTGTATTTCAAGGCCTATTCACAAAATCCTTTCTCACAGTGAGTGGAGGGAATTAAGATGTTGTATTTGAGACTCCTTTGCATAGTCTTTATGCAAGAATACTTTTCTCTTCAACAATCCAATGACTTGTCTTTATTTCATCATTGATGATGCTATTTCAACCATGAGGGAGATGTCCTTCCAACTTAAGTAATTTGGAGCATTGCCAACCACCTTCAATACTACTCTTAACTCCATAAAAATCACAGCCCATCATTGCAGAAAATGCTGAAAAACCTTGTAGCACCCTCCCCCCTCTCTTACTCACCCAGTCACCCTTCCGGTACACATGCATGCATGGGTTCCGGAAAAGAAGGAAATTCTGATTTGCTAATGTGTTCCATTTAGGTCTTTTCTTACATTACGTACGCCAAAAATGAGTTAAATAGTTGCTATGTTTTTATGTGCAGAAAACTTAGTTGAGAATCTGTTGGGAGATTTTGAGTATGAAATCCAGGTGCCTTATTTATTGTACCGCAATGCTGCGCAAGAGGTAAATGGCATTTGGTTCTATAATGCACGTGAATGTGAAGAGGTTGCGAATCTCTTTAGCAGGTATTTTACCTCACTATTATTTGGTAGTTGATAACTTGATTGCTGCTATTCTTAGATAGAGCTCATACATGAATTAATATATGAACTCTTTGTTTTTAGCAGGATACTTAATGCTTACTCTAAGGTGCCTACTAAGTCAAAATTATCTTCGTCGAAAAGGTAAGTGACGGTTTCAATTTATGGAACCTGAACTATTTGTTTGAGTATCAAGATAACAGTGTAGCGTTATATTCTGGTTCATATCACAACTGTCATGAAATTCTAATAGGGGACAGCAATATAGAAGTTCTTCTTTTAGCCTTGTTTTGTTTTGTATAGTAGTGAACAATGCAAGCATTGGTCAAGAAGTTTTTACATGATCATTCACACACAAAAGACGGTTTGTTACAAGTAGGGAACATATAAATCATTGCCAACAAAATTTATCTTAGGAGGTAGGGTCCTAACTCCTAAGAGACATAAATGGGAATATATTATGTATTTAGATATCTCTTGATTAGTAGTAGGGTCCAAGGCTAGAGACTTAAATGGGCTTATATTATGGTATTTTAGTATCTCCTCAAAATGTTCAAGAGCAAAGGTGATGTCAAGAGTTGTGCATTATGCTATGAAATTATAGGAAAGGGTGATCGAGATAAGGTTGCGAATGATTACATTCATTTCAAATAACCATGGTAGGTAGATAATATAAGAAGCCATTTATTTTCTAATGAGCATACACATGTCCGATGAGATTGCATTCATAGCAAAGGACATACACATGGTCTTTATAGAATCGAAAAAGGAGTATTTCTTGATGTCTATATGAAGGTGATTTAGGATATGAATGAACAAATTTTGACTAGCTTGTGGATGAAAAAATAGAGATACTATTAGCTTCACTATTGACATAGGGTAGTATTTGCTTTGAGTCCTTTCCTCATTAAAGTAGTTTTTGATTAGCTAACTGAAATGTTCCAAGAGATGGCATTGTGTAGATAACATTGTTTGAATGGATGATACCAAAGAAGGTGTCTATGTTGGAGTTTGAGGGTTTCAAGTTGAGTAGGAATAAGATTGAATATATTAGTTGTTACTTTAGAGGAGTCATTTGTAACAACTTACTTTTTGTAATTGAAAATTTTTAGATGAATAGTGCTGAAGTAAAATTAAAAAATGAGGATGTTACTACCACATCTTTCGAAGAGAGGTGCACATCTTTACCTAACCCATGCCAGTTGTGAGGCTGGGTGTGAAACTTAAACAACAAAAGAGAGAACAACTATCCATGGTAAAACTCTTCATGTATTGCAATTATCAAAACAGAGGCTACAGAAACTTAAACAAATAGATAAACCAAAACAACAATCCTAACATTAGACAAAGCACTGAAAACCATACTCTCAAACTTCAACCCAAAGCTACAAAAATAACCTAAACACCTACTTAAAGCAACAATCTCAACATGGAGGATTTATGGTGGTGATAGTGTTCAAACATGAAGAAGGGTGAAGAGAGAGTTGTGTTTAGTTCTTAGAGAGGAAGAAGAAGTGAATTGTGGTAGATGGAGGGTATGTACGCTTAAGGGGAGGCATAAGAAGATATGGAAGGAATACAAATTATTCCATGATAGTGATGGATGGGGAGGTGCATATGGGGGAGGTATCACATGCAACAATGAGGGTGAGGGGTCGCATGTTGTGGGGTGGGTGGAGAAGAATGAAGAACTTTAGTTGAATGTGAGGATTTTGTAAGATATGGTACACATGAACCAAATGGGGAGGGGAATCATTGATGGTGATGGGGCTAAATCAAGGGCCTTGGTTGGTCCTTATCAAATTTGGATGACTTAGATTGAATTTCAAAAAGTTTAGATATGATTCAAGTTTTGGTAATTAATTATGCTTGAAAATTAGCAAATAAATTCTAAAATTAATAGAAACTACAATAAATTATTTTTAGGTGACTAATCATCCAAAAATATCCAAATATAGGGATCTCTAAAGTTTTAAAAAGCTTATACAGGATAATGAGCTAGTTTGGAGACCAAAACTTAGAAAAGGTAATCTACATAAAATGATGAGCAAGATGTTGAAAATATCATCTTCAAGTCTCACACATAATTTTGTGATTTTTTGTTATGGAAAAATATATTAAACAAGTTTCTAAAGGTAAAAAGCAGGTCTAAACAAAAATATTAAAATAAATAGAAAATTCTAAATATTATAAATTTTACCAAATCAATATTTGGAATCATTTGGAACACAAAAATATAATTTGCTAGAAACATGTGGATAAAGGTGTGTCTAAGCATGAAACATTAAGTGTTTTCATGAAACTTGTCTAAAACATCTTACATAACAAGTTAGGATCCAAAGAAGTGAAAATAACTAAGATTTACAATTTACAGGAAATCATCGGAAGTTTTGCAAGTTTAAAATGGCTTAAATAGTGCTACAGAGTCTAAAATCATAACTAGGGTTTTGGATTTTTTACGGAATGTAAGAAAACAGTCAAATGAGTAAATTGTATCTCTTTAAAGATGCAAATCCTTAATATGTCAGGTTTCCGAAAGAGGGGGGTATTACAACACTAATGTCTTAGGCTTTGAAGTCAGAATGGATGTTTGTCGAGGTCTTAGAATATATCAAGTTATCGTGTGTTTGGAGGAAAATAATAGATTATGTGAGTGCTTAGAATTAGGTTTCTTTACTCTTTCCTATTAGAAAAGGGAAGAACATGAGAGAAGAAGACAGAGGAGGAGGAAGAGGCCGGTGTTCTTTTAGGATGGAGGAAGATCAGGGGCTAGCCGGCTAGGTTTTAAATGGGAGGCGATCAATGTAGAAAGGGAAGAGGGTGAGGAGAGAGTCAGGGAATTATTGATTTGCTAGTTCTCCCAACTTGTTATTACTGTGTATGCGGCCTCTTATTTATAAGCTATCACTAGCTAGAGTTTAGCAAGCCTAGGAATTAGTAGGCCGTATATTAATAAGATCTCCTAATTGTAATACATAAATACGTTAATTAACTAAGGTCCTCTAAGAATTAATAAAAACTAACGCCTGCTACTTATTAATAAACTAATGCCATAATATTGGCACTACATCTCATCAAGAATGGAGGATTGGAAAGAAACCTTAGATCTCAATTGAACAAGCCACAGGTGCAGAGGCTTCTTCACAAGGGTTTGTTCAAGATAATCCACCATTGATCTCTCATGTTGCTTTGAATTCAGGTGTTGTTCCTTATGAGAAAAGGTGTGATGATTTGAACTCCAATGTTATTATCACTGTAAATATTACTGATATGGACATTACAACAATCAAAAGTACTGTAAAAGGTAAAGTGCTAGTTGATGAAGCCTACTGTCACAGCCTGACTCATCCTTTAAAGTCCCGTGCGGCACTTGGCTTAGTCACAAACTTTTTGTGTGGTTAAGTCAAGTCAGCCTAACCCAAACAAGGATAAGCTAAGATATTTAATGTAACAAAGAACACAAGAGAGAGTTGGAGAGTAATGCTTTGTATTATTAAAGTAAAAAAGCACAAGGTAGAAAGAGAAGTGGGAGCTCTTGGATCAGTTGGAGTAAATGTGGTCCCTTCCTTTTATAGTTGAGGTGTCTACTTCATCTCCTCAAATGGAAAAGTCTAGACCCTTCATTAATTATATCTTTCACAACTTTTGAGTCTAGAATATTCCACCATATTCCTTTAGCTTCCCTTGTATACAAGAACAATTTAGAACACTTCCCTTTCTTTCCCTTTATTCTACAATATTCTATAATATTCCATACTTCTCCGGGACTCTCAAAAACCCACTAGGACCTACTAGAAAATCTTAGGAGTGTAGTAAACTCCTATAATACACATACTTAGTCATATTGAGCCTCCTAAAAGGCTCTCCCTCGATCTAGAACCTTCCAATATGCTTCATGATAGGAGCTTGGAATGCCAAAGGCTTGAATAAGCCTTATAGACGAAGGGAATTGAAGCATTGGTTATCTATAAATAAAGTTTCCATTTTAGGTCTTATTGAAACTAGAATAAAAGAACAAAATGTTAATAGACTACTTGCTAAGTTAAGGAGTAATTGTGAAGTTTTTTTTGTATCTAAAACCATCATCATGGGAGAATTTGGTGCGTATGGGACATTGGCAAGTGTGATCTTTACCTCTTAGCTAATAGTACTCAAGCCATGTTGGTCAAAATCACCAACCTATCTTCAAACTCAGTTTTCTATGCTACTTTTGTCTACGGTTTTAAAATGTTGAGAGATACTTATCCCTAAGAAGGAAGATACTTCAAAAGTCATTGACTTATTGATTGTTGTTCAGTGCTTTTACAAGGTCATCACAGCTAGCAATCTTACCTTTTGTAATTCATCCTTCACAAACTAGATTTATTAAGGGAAGATCTGTAGGGATATCATCCTATCATCCTCCTTGCTAATGAGTTGATTCATCTTTATAAAAGAAAGAATGTCTCTCTGTTGCATGATGAAAGTGGACCTTAAGAAGGCCAATGATTCTCCTAGTTGGTCATTCTTGGAGACAGTTCTCCTAGGCTCTCATTTTCTTCCTCATTTGATTTGGTTGATTATGTCTTATGTGACTCAAATCAAGTACTCTCTCTTCCTAAATAATTGCTTCTTGGAGCCTTTTGTAGGTAAGAGAGGACTTAGGCAAGGAGATCCTCTCTCTCCTTATCAATTTTTGCTTGCTTTGGAGTATTTCAACAGGATACTTCATTCTTTGTGACTCATTTTGATTTTTGTGGCCATCCCAAGTGTAAGAGGTTGAAGATTATAAATCTTGCTTTTACATATCATGTACTTGTGTTTTGTAGGGGTGACATTAACTCAATTCAACTTGTCAAACGATAGTTTGATGCTTTTGGTGCAATCTCAAGAATGGAAATAAGTCATGAGAAGAGCCAAGTTTTCCTTTGAGGAGTAAGGTAGCATTTTAGAGACTAGATTCCCTCAATTCTCCAATTTATTGAAGGCACTATGCTTTTTAAATATTTGGGTGTTCTTGCTGATTCAAGTAAGCTTAGCACTGCACATCTCTTTTCATTGGTTGACAAAATTACTGGTAAGATAGATCACTAGTCTACTAGGTTACTTTCTTATGCTGAGAGGGTTAAACTTCTCAAGACTGTAATCTTTGGTAAAGCAATGCACTGGATCCAGGTTTATGCATTGTCTAAGAAGCTGATCTTGAAGATTATTCCTATTTGTCATAGCTTCTTGTGGACTAACAAATTCACTCCTAGTAGAAGGTCTTTAGTTGTATGGAAGACAATTTGTCTTCTAAAGAAAGAGGGAGGGTTAGGGTTGATTGATCCTCAGGTATGGAATAAGGCAGCCTTGTTTAGGAATATTAGTTAGAAGCAAGATTCCTCATGGATTTGATAGGTTTACAGCTACTACATCAAGCATCATTCCTTTCAGCATGTTCAATTGCCTGACACTACTTCAGTTTTAGCTAAGAATGTGTTTTCCGTAAGGTCTTATGATCTTCCATGGATCTATGCACAACTACCTAGTTATTGCTTTATGATCAGTGACCTTTATGATTTCCTAAGATACAATGCTCTTATAGTCCCTTGGTGGAAAACCGGCTCAACGGTTAACCCTGCTACCCCTAAACTCAAGACAATATTTTGGTTGGCAACGGATAACAAGTTGCCTACTAATGAGATTCTTGTATATTTTATCCCAAGTATTGATCGTCGCTGCAGCTTTTGTCCTCAAAATGAAAGCATTCAGCACTTGGTTCTTGCTTGTCCCATTACCCACGGCATTTGGAAGCTTGCAAAATAGGTATTAGGAGCTCATAGACCTAGTACCAATTGGAATAGAGAGTTGAAGGCTACTGCTTGATCTTCTAGTATTTGTACAACAAAAACTCAGCTACTTAGAGCCTTCTTTGTCGTTAGTCTGTATGAGATATAGAAAGCTAGGAATGATTGTTTATTTTCCAATGTTGCTTTCAATAGGCAAAGCATTATCAAGAGAATATCTCATGCCATGTCCCCTAGATGTACTCACCTGAAAGGGTGACTAGATTTGGTAGTCATGTTGGGTGCATAGATGACTTCTATTGCATTGGTTGTAATGTTGCTTCCAATTAATGATTATTTGAGTTTTTCCTTAAAAGGAAAAAAAACCCTCAAATGTAACACACTAAAATGAAATGAGCCATTACTCCTCTAAAAAATGAGCTTGGCCTAAAGCTCAAAGAAGCAGCCAAAGTCAACAATGGGCTTTGTTGTAGTTTGATCTAGAGGTAATCCACCACTTGATCAACAATTTCAAGCGGGCCAAGCATGTCAAGAGCTAATATAGCTAAATTGCTTGAACTATGATTGAACATAAGCTCTGTATGTAAAATCTAGTCCAGGCAATTCCAATATGCTTGCTTAACCCATCATCCCTGTCATGATCTAAAATTGTGCCCAACAAGGCTTAGACCTAGGGTTTGGATTTAAGAGTTTTGTAATTGTACAATATGTAGCTGTGTTCGGTGGTATGGTCATAGCACAAGAATCTTGGGCTATGGGCCAAGAAGTGTTGAGTTGTAGACCAAGACTAGGCAGTAGAATTGGTAGGGACGTCAGCAGTCAAGGAGGCCAAACAGATGGACCAATCGGTGGTGGGGAGTGTTTGTGGGCCATAGGTCTTCCATGATAGGTTCCAAGAGCATCTCCGAAGCTCATCCAATAGAAGTTAGGCTTTTTCTAGCTTTTTCCTTGATAATTCGAATTTATAATTGTATTGGCCCCAATAGGATTTAAAGCTTCTTACTTGGATGGTGTAGTAATAACTCGTAGTAGTTGATCTTGAGACTTAGATGAGGGATGTCTGGATGCGGTAAGGGCCTGATTATAACTCTATTGGTGTTGATAGTAGTTGCTGGTAGGCAAGCAATAAAATTGCAGTTGCAATCGCTATTACGGTGTTATGGTATAAGAGTGTTGTGAATGATATTTTGTATGTTGTGTTTATGACAACATGATTATTTATTTTCTTCCCACAACAAATATTGGTCCATATCATTAAATATTGACAAATATGAATAAAATATTGAAATATATTGGCCAAAATGTATTGTAGTGGTTAATATGTTTGTGATTTTATTTCTACATCGTGTATATATTTTGGTGTAATATACGATATTTTGTTCTATGGTTGTAGATAGTTTGGTCACTAGAAGGCTTCCTCACACTAGGCGAGGGTGGTAGGGTAGCGGTAGAGGGATGCCGTGGAGTTTTGGGCTATAATAGGGGTTTGGTATAGGCTATGAGCGTTGCAAGGGTATGTGTGGGCTGTGGGGGTTAGGGATAGTGCAATAGAGGCCTTTTAGGGATCAAGAGGGTTTGACTAGGTTGTTGGTGCATGTCAGATTGTGAGGATAGTTATTAAAATTCCAATTCAATCTTACAATTTTACCATCATAAAACAATCCACGATCCTAGGTAGAATCTTAAAGTAGTTAAATAGTTGTAATATATCCTACCGTAGAATCAATTTATATCCAAATCTATTTTCCATCTTATTCCAATAATATAGGGTCAAATCTGTTTGACCCTATATTTTGTATCATATCTTGAAAATGAGCTGACGTAAAGAAAGTATGACTGATATACTACTAAAATTGTGTAATTGATTGATTATTGATGAAACATGTTGACAAAAGGCTCTAATCTCTACCTAAATAGTAAAATAAATATATTAAAATTTACAATATTATTAATTGTTAAATTCTATTCAAGTTAAAATTAATATTTTTTCCTATATTCAATTAATACGTTAGCTTCATAATGCAAACAGGCTTTAGTTTATAGTGTACACATGGCTTATATAGTAACTTAATGTGTGTGCCTATAGCTTAACCCCCCTTGCCCCTTGCTTTTTTATCCCGATTCATCAAAATTGTAAAAGCCAACATAAATTTTTGGGTTTTATCCTCTTCAAAGATGGGCAATAATGACCTCTTATTGTTGCCTTTATTATCTTTTTTTCCCTTCATTCTGTGTGTATTTCTTCAAGATAACAATATTGTATATTGTAAATACAATGAGTAATATTTCTGATGTTTTACTTAATATAGTTCTTAATATGTAAAATAATTTCAACAATTTATGTTACTTGGAAGTAGTTAAAAATCAATCAGTGACTATATGAGAGCTTAAGAGTGTATGTTATTTTATAGCATATAACTTGGTTGTGAGTTGGGGCTATAGGTGCAATTAATGGTGATTTGAATGGTGGGGGAGGTGGAAGGGGTTAGCAAATGATGGCGGGGTTGTCAACGGTGATATCAATGTAGGCAAAGGGTGTGTAGGTTTGCTTAGGTCCAAAGGTGGAAGCAATGGTAAGGCAAAAGGGTGTGAAGGGTTTTTGGGTTCAATCAGTGGGGCTAGGTGGTTGGCAAGTGGTGGTAGAGCTATGGCAGTGATGGTGAGGGATTTTGGAGGCTTGGAGGTGGTGGTGTGATGGTTGGTGAATGGTTGTGAGGGTGTATCGGGGGTGAGCAAAGTGGCGATGATGGGTTTTTGGGTGAGTGTAGGGTTAGGAGCAACTAGGGTTTTTTATATAGTGGTGTGTGCATGCTAGGGGGTTGTGATGATGGCAAAGGCAATTGATGGTGCAGGTGGGGCAGTGATGTTGGCATAGGTTGGAGAAAGTAGTGTGACGGTTGGCTTGCGTGCTAGGCTGACAAAGGTGTTGGTGCATGCTTGGTTAAACTCGATGGACCGAGTGATCATTTTGAGTGTTTCCTCTAAGAGTTCCTTTTCCCTTGATGGATTCTTACATGTCCTGTGATAACCATAACCTTTTTGCTTTGATACCAATTTGTTAAGGTTTCATGATGTATCAAATAAGGGGGCAATTTGAGGGAAGTAATTGAGTATGAGTGCTTCGAGTTAGGTTTGTAATCTTCACTATTCAACTAAAGGAAAAACCAAAAGAGGAGGAAGATTGGTGGCTAGGATTTAGAGGGAGAGGATTAGTGTAAAGAGAGAGAGATTAGGAGAAAGGAGGGGATCAACAATTTGCTAATTCTCCTAAGTGGTCTATTACTTAGGACTCAACCTCTTATTTATTGGCTATTACATGCTAGGGTTTAGCAGGTCTTTTATCAGTAATACCTCCTAACCCTAATACAGAAAAAAGCTAATCAACTAAGGCCCTCTAAGAGTTGATAAAAATTATTGTTTGCTGCTCAATAAACTGATGCATATAGAAAATAAATTGGGTCAGATGCTGGATTAGGAAATCACTACTGTAAATGGAAAAGGGAAATGGAGGTTGAAGAAAAGGAAAATATGAAATTAAGTACCCCTTTAATTCATATACGTACAATCACCATCTAAGGTATTCAGCTCTTGGAATAAAGAAGGTAAGATTCTGATGATAAATTTCATTCAAACTTTTCACTCAAGTTCTCACCAAAAGGGAGGAAGCTATGGGCAGCCGAATCTGATTTTTCATTCATGAATGATCCCAACACTTAAAGGAGTGTGTTCGGTTTCATTTAGTTACAATCTAATTAAATTAAAAGTTAAAATGACTGATTTTGTTAAGATCAAACTAGTAGTTGTCCAAGGAGACTAACTTAGCTAGTTTAATTACAACCAAAAATAAATCAGCTATTGACTTTTGTGGGCTGTCAAATTTGTCCAAATCAGCCCCCATAGGCCCATACCCCTTACATCTTGAGATTCCTTACGAGTTAAAGGGCTAAAAAGCTAGCGTGGACATTATTTGACTTTGCAAAATTAATCCTAGGCCTAAGTAGTTGTTGTAAGGGTATGTTTAAGTACATTATTGACTGAATAAAACTTGATTGTTGAATTAGGTCTGATGGTTTTCTTTGGCTTGATTTTGACCCATGCTGCGTCTGCATACTCTACATCTGACTTTTGGGTGTTATACAAGAAAAGAACTAAGCTAAAAGGCTAAATCATCATTAAAAAGAAAAAAAAAGTAGTATGTTCCTCTGCAGGCTAATGATTATAGTTTGCTTTCCTTCCATAATCTGCTATTGCTTGTACCTTCTGTATTCTTGCCCTTAATTTTTATTTTTGTGCCCATAAAGTACTGAAAAGCTAGCCTGAACCTGCTGCCAGTACTGCTGCTGTTGTGGGGTCTGAATGCTGATTGTTTCTGGCTGGGCAGTGAGCCATATAAGCTAAAAGATGAGCCACTTAGTGTGTTCAAAAAGTGGTGGTTGGATTGGGATTTAGCTGGCTTTCATGGATTGTGTTTTAGTTAATTTAATTAGTCCAAGGTTTTTATGTCCTCCAAACTGAAAGAAGTTAATAATATTATTGGATGCTCCTGCATCATAAACTCTTAAATTGCTAGGACCAAAATTGGGTCACTAGACTTGGGTGGGCTAGAGGTTGGCCTGGCCCACGATGGAAAACCCTAACAATGTTGTATTGAGGAAGAGTAATTTTAAGCACCGTGGATTTATTATGCAAAGCAATGAAGAGATAAATGAAGATGTTCACAGAATAAGGGCTGGATGGATGAAATAAAGGAGTGCAGCAAGGTCTTGTGTTGCAAGAAAATGCCTCCCAAAATCCTATATGAGGCTTGCTCTGTTGTACAAGACGAAATGTTAGCCAATTAAGCAAGCATAAGTAAGCAAGATGATGCTCTGTTAGATCTGCTATCTGACTAGAAGGGAGAATTAAGAATGTGGTCTTAAGGGACAAAGATGCTTAGTGTCAAGACTGATGTGATTCGGTCATGAGAAGAGACTATTGTGCAGATGCCTGGTAAGGAGTAGCTAGAAGCTTCATTTGAGGGACTCTAGGAGATGAAGAGGTAGATCTAGGAAGAGTTGGGGCGAAGTAATTAGGCATGTTTTAACTTGTTTGGGACCCACTAAGGATATCTTTTAATAAGTTGTGGCACTAGAGGATTAAGGTAGTTGATCTTACACTTAATCTTCTTAGACAGAGTTCATGTTGGGACATCTCCCCACCACTCTTTTTTAATTAGCATTCTTATTTTTGTTGATAGGCATAGATGGGGGGGGGGTGCTTTGTACTTGGTTGTTAATGTTTTATTTGACTGTTGTTGTTATTCTTTTGCATACTTAGTTATTTCATAGTTCATCGTCCTCTTTTGAGTGTCTACTTAGTAGTTTTACTACTGACCTTATTATTCCCTTTGCTTGTCCTTTCAGATGTTTTATACACACTAGTATACTAATAGTTTATATTGCATATATATTGGTTGCTACCTTCTTATTTATACTTAACTATACACTTTATAATCAGTCTCCCACAATCTTTTATCTACCCGCATTGATTTTCAATGAAAATTTTAAATCTGGTCATTTGGAAAGTCACTCATTAGCTGCATTCTATTAAGAGTGAGACTTGCATATAAAAGACCTGGACCCCACAGTTGATGGGATTTATACTGAGTTAATGTTGTTGCCGGCTCTTTGAATAATTTTGGATTGATACTTTTTGCATCTGAAATCGTTCACGCTGTTGGTACATATTTGATGCAACAGCTAAAAGTATTTCCATAATCATTGTTCTATTTTGAAATGTAACTGATCAGTTTTTGGATGTTAAAGATTTGAATAACTTTAATAAAGTTGTTCAGTACCTTGTTGAGGTGTCTATTAGTGAAGTAATGATAAGAGTTTTAGAAGTTATGTGACGGGACATGTTTTGAGGCATCTTAAAATGGAAGGGCTTATAATTTCAGATACATGGAATACTAGGCAAGCTTCTTCATTCACTCTCTGTTAAACAACCCCCCCTTCTAAAATGCACTGAATCACAAATCGGTATAAGGAAGAAGGATTGCCGAATGCATGCCTACTTGCACGTGGGATCGGTTCCAAGTTACCATAGACAACAAAGTAGAGAGGAGCGAGGATTAGAGAGCAGGGAGAAAGATTGAAGAGAGGGTTATCAGATTTGGTAGCTGTTAGTCTCAATTCTCCATGGTAGTGGTTTATTTATTTTGTTTCTTTTCTCCCTGTTATATTTCCTTCTCGTCATTTTCACTGATGACAAGAATTATAATGTTTTTCAGAAGATAGGTAATATTCTATTATTATTTTCCATAAAATTTTGATTGAACCAACTAAGGCAATGAAAAGATGGTCAATGAACCAGTGTTTCATTAAATCTTGTTCCAAAAGGATGAATTATTAACCCTCCTGTGCATGAACCATATACTGTGGCGAGTGGCATACCATGTCCAGCACATATATGTATGAAAGAAATGTTATAATGTTCATGTTCAATTGAGTCTGCAGAACTACATGGGTTAGAATTTTCTAGGCTGCTTCTGGAGTAAATATCTGCTGTTTTTGGTGAATATCATTAGGCTTACCTCTGTTGTTTTAAGCACCTGATCCCTTTGACTGTTGCTAAGTAAATAGTAGGCTGCTGTGTTTTGCGTTAAATTCATCTTGTGAAGGGAGATGAACACAATTAGCTATGTCTCTGTGGGCTGCCTTTTAGTGCAGTTTGTGCAGCTTTTGTATGCATAGTCACTATAGAACGTGTTCATTTCAATTTAGATGACATCTAGTGTAGAGCTACCAAATGTGTAAGGGTCATTAGCACGTTTATCACAGGCTTTGCTATGAGACAGAATAATTGAGGAGTTTGTGTGTGAAATAACATGGAAAACGCACAGAGTTTATGTGGGAATTTAATCTGGGTGAACTCCATGGGAGAGTGAGTTGCAGTTTATAATTTATACCATCCAACTTCTAACCTGGGGCTCAACTCCTTCAAAAACACCATTCCCATACTAATCCCTGCACCCCGTTATTTGAAACCCACAAATGGGTATGTCAATGTCAGGCACAACTCCTATGACCTTGCTCCTTTGACTCAAAGGATTTAATCTTAAGTTTTGATCCACGTTCAACACAGATCCCATAAAGTAAGGTTCATTAACAAGGGGATAGGCTTGGTGAGACAAAAGTTGGGAAATATGTTTGGGAAACCAGATTGACTGGAACAATGGAAGAAGAGAAAACTGTGCACATTTCATTTATTCTTTTATTTATTTGTTTATTTGTTTATTTATTTATTTTTATTTTTTTTGTGTTTGGGGTGGAGTGGAGGTGGGATACAAGTAGTGCAGTTGAATCGAGAGGGGAAGAAACTGCAGGGATTTGGAGTTGATAACTTTTTGCATAGTAGGAAAAAGGAGATACTAATTATGTGAAAATAGAGCGAAGTCCATTTAATCACCCAGAAAAGTCTCTCTTAACCATTCATCGAACGAAAATTCTATTGAACCACCCGTTTAGTGATACTATTGCAATTTTTTTTGGTCCAAAGGTATATATATATATATATATATATCATGTGATAATTGCGTCCCAGTCACACTATTTCAACTTAACCTCCATGTACCTACATAAAAATGTCTGGGTGGTTAAATGATAACAGATTACTCTAGTAGCAGAGGGGTGGTAATATTTTTTTAGCGGTTGTTTAGTGATAATATTTCTTTTAGCCAGTGGTTAAGCTGTATTACCTATTCCATTGAGTGGGAAGGAGTTTATTAAAGTAAAAATTTAGATAACAAACTTATTGAATAATGACAAAAAAAGATAACTGGTTGGTGAAGCAGCAATAAATGGTTCTGCAGGTTACCAAATGGATATCTGGTCTAATTGGTGGTTACTTGGAGTTAGCTCCAGTAGAAAAAGAGAGAGTTTGAGTACAGAAGAGTTGACTGGGTGTCAAAAAGCAAGGGAAAGAAACAGAAAGTGATGCAGAGGGAGTAAGAGGGGTTTTCCTGACAGTGTATGGGGAGCTGATCTGAACAGTAACAGGAGAAGATGACTCAAACATGAGATGTCATGAGGTATCTTTGCTACTCAGACCAAATTAAGCTTTATCCTGCCATGCCTCGGGAGGTGTGGGGTGTTTTGTGGTACAGAATAGAGAGGATGGATTAGTAGGAGGGGAAAAAAGTGTAGAGCTAGCTGATGGCTTGTCTCAATGGAAAAGAAAGGGACTAGTTACGAGGAGAATATAAAAGAGTTGAATGGCAAAGACAAAAGGAAGGAAAAGTTATAGTTAGCCTTGTTCAAGGGTTATGACAGATTGGTTTGCTAACCTTTACAAGGAGCAGACAAATATTAACAATAGGGAGCTGAAATGTGAGATCTCATGTGTTGATGGAAGTAAAGGGATCCTTGTTCTTGGGATTCAGTCTGCATATTGTTTACCGTAACCCTTCATGAAAAAACTATCCTTGTTCTTGGGATTCAGTCTGCATATATGTTCCTAGACCAGGGCTAGAAGCTTACGGAAAAGATGAGAAGACAATGACCTAGAAGGTGCTAGAGGAACTCATACAACATAGAATTCCAAGCCTAGTAGAATAGTAGATGGAAGAACTCTTAAAGAGGTGCTTGATTCATCAAGGGAAGTGTTGAGAGGGAAGGAAAAGAACCAAGCAGGTCAAACTTGGGCTAAAGCCACATCAATGGGAGATATGGGGAATGATAGTGTGGAGTTTGGCACTGTAAGTGTTCAAAATAATGAGAAGCTTAGTTAGAGTGTTCTAGGATTTGCAAAGTCACTAGCGAACCCAAGTATTATTGAAGCACGACTCAGCTCACAAGGGGTTACTGGAATAACAATTTGCCCCATAGGAGGCCCCCAACACTTGTTGACTTTTTCAAAGAAGGGGGGCATAGAGGCTATGTAAAAAGCTGAATTCACTTGGCTCCATTAGTGGTATTCTGAGGTAAAGGAATGGTCACCTTTGGCTAGAAGCGAATGGCGAGAGACATGGATCTCAATTGTGGATGTTCTACTGCTTGCATGGAATTACAACACGTTCTACAACATTGGTAGTAGGTGGGGCATGGTAGTATCCATTGAAAATGAATACATTCATGCCGCCTTACTAGAAAACTGTAAAATACGTATCTTCACCACAAGGATGCACCAAATCGAAGAATATGTAAAATTTAGTATAAGTGGAGTGGTGAGGAGCTAATGATTAATGTAATAGAGGAGAGTCGGCCATGGATAATAAAAATAAATTCAGGCACTACTGGTGTCAATGATACATCTTCTGATGAGGAGCCATCCGTTGAAGGAAATGAAAAGTTGGAAGATTACACTTGTGAGTTGGGTAGTTCGATGGATAGGATTAATGAAGTGGATGGCGATTTGGGTGAAGCGAGGAATTATTCCCTTTTCTAATTTGGAATCAAATTTGGAAAAGGAGTTAAGAGAAGTAAAGAATGTGGAGCCCATGCATATCAGAAATCCTGAGGCAGAGAGAGATGGTGTGACTGGGGTCCCATCCGTAATTGAAACTGGTGATGTGCCACAATTAACTTCGGTAGTAAAGGAAGATAGTGGAGAAGGGGAACACCAGATCCATATGCGTGAACTCCATATAACAAGTGTTCCAGAAGTGAGTGGGGTGTCGGCACAAAATGTAGAAGATGGCAGCCCCACGCCCATTTCAGGACCAACTTGCTCCCTAGTTTTGATGAATACGTGCCACTTACACTAATAGTATCATGTGAGGTAAGGAAGAGAAATAAAACAAAACAAAAACTGAAAAAAGGAAAGAGAAACACAAGTCCACAAAGGGATGAAGGCTCAAACGAAGGGCAAAGAAAGAGGGTTAATTTTGCAAGTTGGGTGGCTGAAATAGCTGATCAATTGGGAATAGAATCAAAGATGACCAAGGATTAGTTGGGAAGGTGGATTGACGAGATTATAGCAGAAGAAACGAAAGAATGGGAGGGGGTCGGGAATACTTTGTTCCCAATTATTGCAAGGTGTTGGGTCAACTATTTGTTATGCAATTATTTTCATGGAATGTAAGAGGGTTGTGTGTGAGGCGTGAGCAAGAAATAGTTGTACGAAAAATCAAAAGACGTAATCCCAATAATGTTTGTCTCCAAGAAAAAAAATTGAGAAATCTGACTAAGGCAATAATAAAGCAGATTTGGAAGGATAACAATATAAAGTGGTTATGGAGTAATGTAGATGGAAGTGCAGAGAGCTACTACTTGCATGGGAGGAATTTTTTTTCAAAGTTAAATCATTCAAAGGTGACCGAGTACTGGATTGTGGCATCTGGTACAATTTGATCTAGTAACTTTGGGTGTATGCTTATTAATGTCTATGGACCATGCTGAATAAGAGACAGAGCAGAGGCATGGAAAGAGGTTTGTGATGAGTAAGCAGCAACAAAGGCTTCTTTATTGATAGTAGGAGATTTTAATGAAGTCTTGTAAGTGGGGGATCAAGGAAGTGGATGGGGTGATAGTAGAGGAATGGAAGATTTCAGAGCAAAGATAAGCAACCTTAAAGTGATTGAAGTTAAATCACTAAATGATAGATACACTTGGTTTAGGGGAAACTTAAAAAGCTGCTTGGATAGATTGTTCGTGAGTCCGTCATGGATTTAGGAGATACCAGACATCAATGTCTATATACTACAAAGAGGCATCTCATATCATTGTTTGTTATGGGTCACCTCCGCAAGAAATGATTTAGGGTCGAAACCATTTAGATTCATCAATTGTTGGATGAGTCATCCTACATATGCAACAACAGTAAAGAAGGCATGGGAGGATGGAAATTGGGGGGATCCGATTCAATACAAGCTAAGGCGGGTGAATGGTGCTTTGAAAACCTAGAACAAAGAGGAGTTTGGTGAACCACAAGCGCATATTAACAGGATTGAAAGTCAAATCCAAGTGCTGAACAGTAAGGCCCAAGATGGAGATCTTATTGATATTAACTTACAAGAACAGAGAAGGCTACAAAGTGAGCTATGGGTATGGAGTAGTTGGTTAGATTCTTTTAGGCCCAAAGATCTCGACGTAGGTGGTTAAGAGATGGTGATCACAATATGAAATTTTTTCATTGGTATGTTGCTGCAAGGAAGAAGAGAAATTTCACTGAGAAGATTGAAATTGATGGGGTAATTTATTAGCAACCTCAATGGATAAAGGAGAGTGTTTTCAAGTTCTTTGAGAAAGCATATAGGGAGGAAGTGTATAACCGGCTGTATTTTAAGGAACTAAACTTCAGAAACATTACATAAGCACATGGAGATGGGCTTATTGAGCAGTTTATAGATATGGAAGTGAAGAATGTAGTATGGGCTTGTGATGGATCAAAGGCACCAAGACTAGATGATTTCAACTTTGCTTTTCTGAAGAATTTTTGGGAATTGATTAAAGGAGATGTTAGCAAGTTAATGATTTTTGGCTGTCAGAGGCTATCTCGCCACACTTCAATGCAACCTTCATAACATTCATATCTAAGCCGTAAACACCCTGCAATATTAAGGACTTTCGGCCAATTAGTATAATTGGATGCTTATATAAAGTGACAGCAAGGCTGTTGACAGAAAGAATGAAGCCGGTTCTACCAGACATAATTAGTCCGGTATAGTTTGCATTTATTCAGAATAGGAACATTATGGATGGTATTATGATAGCATCTGAATTAGTGGACTCTTGTAGAAGATCCACAGCCAGCTCGGTATTGTTCAAATTAGACATCCATAAAGCTTACGACAGTGTCAACTGGGGCTTTCTTGATTGGTATATGAAGGAGATGTCGTTTCTAGGAAAGTAGAGACAGTGAATGAAAGCATGTTATGGAACAACCTCAACAGCTGTGCTAGTAAATGAATCACCGACTCAATTGTTCAAATTACTTCTCTTGGTGATGCAGAATGGGGCTCGACTAGGGTTGTGGAGGGGCATACAAATTAAGAGAAATGGTTTGGAAATTACACACCTTCAGTACGCAGATGATACCATCATTTTTTGTCCTACAGAGGAGGCGGCCTTGGTAAATATCAAGTGTATGCAGATTGTTTTCCATATGATGTCAGGTTTGAAGGTCAATTTCTTTAAAAGTTTGCTAATTGGGATCAATGTGGAGGAGGGTTGGATTCAGGTGGTTGCGGAAAAGCTCAAATGTCACATTGGGACAATCCCTTTTACGTATCATGGTGTCCCAATAGGTGGAACACCGTCTAGATTATCCTTTTGGAAGCCTGTTGTTGAAAAAATAGAGCAGAGATTAGCAAGTTGGAAGGGGCAAACTCTGTCAACTAGGGGAAGAGTGCCCTAATAAAGTCGGTGTTGAACAATTTACTAGTATACTATTTATATCTATTCAAAATGCCAGGGATGGCGGAGAATATAGAGAACATAATGAGGAGGTTTCTATGGAACAATCATGACAATCAAAGGAAAATTCACCTGGTTAATTAGGCCTTAATCAAGGCACCAAAAGTGGCAGGGAGTCTAGGCGCTGGTAGCTTAAAATATAAGAACTGGGCACTTATGTTCAAGTGGGCATGGATATTTTTAGGATGCAAAGGAAATCTATGGCACAAAATCATTACGGAGAAGTATTCTCAGCTGGTGGTAGCAAGCCTTGGCTCGTGGAAGGTGCCTAAGTTAGGCAATTATTGGAGAATGTTGTGCAATATGATATTGATCGAAACAAAGTGGAACAACGAACTGCTGAGAGGATTTCAAATGAAAATAGGCAATGACAAAAATATGTTGGTTTGGTTAGATGTGTGGATAGGGGATAACCTCTTGAAGGTTACATTCCATACAATCAAATATCGATACCGCAATTGCGTATCGGCCGCAATTTCGCGGTTTTCAGGTCAGCCGCGACGCGAAATTCCAAAATTGCGACCGATACAGAAAATCACACATTTATCGCCGCGATATCGGCGAAATTTCGGATATCGGCCGATATTTTACCGATATTGGCCGATATTTACCGATATTCACCGATATTTGCCGATATTTGTTGTGTAAAATAATTAAAAATTCACGCCGCGACAACCACGATATAGAAAATATCATTCGCGACACTCCGATACCGCGACACCGCGACCGCAACCGCAATCGCGACCGTTACCGCGGTTTTATTGTATGTATACATTCCCTCAGCTATTCGGCCTTACAACTGATAAGCGGCGCATGATTAACACTATGGGTGAGTGGCAGTAAGGTGAATAGAGGTGGAAGTTTGTTTAGCATAGACAGTTGTAATCAAGGGAGGAAGAACTGGTAATGCAGATGCTGGGGTTACTTAAGAATGTAAGCATTAATCCTAATTTGGATATATTAGAGCTATGATTCAAGAGGGGAGTTTACTTGGAAATCAATAACTGCAATCTGTCCCAAGCAACAGAGATTGCCAACAAATGTATGGCTGAATATTGTCCCACAATGGATTGAGATATTTGTGTGGCTGAAAATTCGTGAGAGGATTCCAACTAAGGTGTTCTTGCAGAACCAAGGTATACTACAAGAGTTTGAGACAGAATGTAGCTTTTGTAGGTTGCAAATAGAGGATGCACTACATCTGTTTTTGTGGAGCTCTAGGATCAGTGAACGAGACCCAGGAATGATAGATTTTAGAAAAAGCTTCGGAAGGTTGCCTTCTAGGTTATCATCTGGTCAATATGGAGAGCAATATTTATGCATTTTTCAGAATTAGGCAAGTAAACCAGTTGTTGTACATGACCTGATTTTACTTCGTATTGGATGGTGGATGAGATCTTGATTCCCAGTCTTCCCATACAGTAGAGGAAGTGGTGATAACACCATAATGTTTGCTTGATTATCACAGCACACAACAGGTGCAAAATTAGGGACGGTCTAGTAGGATTGCAGTGGACAAAGCCGGGACATGTTCGGTTAAAATGGAACAGTGATGCTTCGGTGCTTATGGAGGATAAGAAGGCCGCAATCGGAGGGGTTTTATGTGATTGGCATGGCAGAAATAGCGATGATCGTTTTCTATTCCCATTGAATTCACTGGGAGAAATAGGGTAGAAGTAATTGCTATTTATATGGCCTGCATGTTGAGCCTTAATAAAGGATGGATTCGATCCTTAGGACTGGTCATTGACTCAGATTCGATGAATGCTTTGGGGTGGATTAATGAGCCATTAGAGGGCCCATGGAAGTTGGCATTTGAACTGAATTTTATCAGTAGCATGAAACTGGTGTTGGGGGGATTTTTAGGTGCAGTTCGAGGGTCGGGAGGCAAATTCGGCAGCCGACTCCTTAGCAAGGTTGAGGCATTCAAGGACAGAAGCATTCATAGCATGGTTGTGATGGACTTCAAGGATTAGTTGTGATAGAAGGGAGTAGCTTGAAGCAGATTTGCAGGAATCTTTTTTTTTTTGTGGGGGAGGGGGGTTGTACGTTTGGTATTATATTTGATCTCTGGAAGTGGTGTAGGACGGGTAGCTGCAGCTGGCTTGTGCTCTTCTCATGGGGAGGTGGGCGATGAAAAGGTAGCATTTGTAATGGGGGTGAAGGGTGGCAGGTTTTCTAGTTTTTACTGAGTTTTAGGGGGTATGTTTCTGCAACTGGATATTATCTTGTGGGGGATGCTGCTTTGAAGATTTTAGCATATTACACGTATGATCTTGTATCTGGTTACTGGAATTAGCTGAGGAAGTGTATCTGCAGCTAGTGTGCTGTCTTGGTTCATATTGGCGTGGTGCTTTGAATAGCCCTTGTTGTGGGGATTGAGGATGGGGTATGGTTATGCCTTCTGTTTTTTATTTTGGGGTTATGTATATGAAACTAGGCTGTATTTTGTAATGGTGTTTGAGGTGTGGTTAGTAAATGATGGCATGATCTGTCCTTACCCTTCATAGGAGGTGGGGGAATGACCATGAGGGATGATTGTACCTATCCTCCTTTATTAATAAAATTCTATTACTTGTCAAAAAAAGTTGTCAAAAAAAGTAACCCAAAGGTCTTTGTTGCAATTGCAAATCAGCCAAGGGATTGATTAATAGTTTGTATGACCGAAGTGCACCCTCCACCCAAGCAAACTTCTGGATCCGAGGGTCATAACAGTGTTACAACCATAACTCCCAATGCAATCATGTAGCATGGATAAATACAACCCAAGAGTTGGAAAGCCTAGTACAAAGCTAGCCTGCACGGTGCAAGGCTCTGAAAACATGGTGATATATACAATCTTTTGTTGTGATTGGTTAATTGTGTATATGGCCCAAGGGCACCCTACCCTCAAAAACTAGCTTTTGGGGTAAGTTGTGCCCAAGAATCATAACAGTTTTCTCATCAAGCTGCCGCTAAATGGATTCATCTGTGCCTTGTACTTTGATGGAAATAATGTCGCGTTAATTTGATGTTGATTGGATCTTTTCTCAAGGATTACATCCATGACCTGGGCAAAAAATCCTCTCTTGACAAAAGGGCCCTCCAATAACCTACATATCTTTATGGGTACATTTGTTACCCTCTATATAAGACTTGTTTCTCCCTAATCACATCTTATGCTGTGTTTGATCCTTCTATTTGTTCCCTACATTCTTGTCTCTGCCACAGTCACCGTACATAAATGTCAGTTTCTGTTATCAAGCAATTTGCTCAAGTTATCCTATGCTTGCATAACATTTGTTGATTCCATTTTGTCACAACTTTGTCAATTTAATCACCTGATGCATTATTTAGCCTAGATATCCAGTTGGTTTCTTTTGGTTCATGATGTTGGTAAACTAGTACCACCACTTGGTTTTCTCTACTCAAGCAGAGTTGTGCACCAGCCACTCAAATTGAACCTACTCAATATAATAATATAAAAATGAGATCTTTTGGTTGCAAAGTGTTCCTGATTTCTGTTTAGCATTGGCCCTTGTCCAAACATGTCCATTGATTATATAGTCTCATGCAAGAGGCAGCACTATGATGTGCCCTTCTCAGTAGTTGTAGTCACAATCCCTTCAATGTAGCTTGTAGGGTCCATTGTGGAACTAGATATTGGTCAAATTTTGTTGGGATATCCCATCACTCCCTCCATAATGTCCCTGGTTTGCAGTAGAGGTGGAAATCATATGGGTCGAGTTTATTTTGGGTTGGGTTAGGTTTGTTTTGGTCTTGGATCCATTTTGGGTAGTGATGATTTGGCCTAGTCAATGTCAGGTTGGGTGGATATTGAGTCAGGTCAAACCTTTGATTCATCATTTGTGTTGAGTGAATTTGGTTTAGAATTCATATTGATATTGATTATTAATTTATTATAACACAAGCTGAGTTATACAATATCGTTATCATTATCCTTATTATAATAATAATTATTTTCATAATATATATATATATGTAATAATAACGACAAATTATAATTATTATAGTTATTATTGTGCTTGTAATAATTATAGTTATGATTATAATAATAATGATAATAGTTATAATTATAGTTGATAATGATTTATTATAACAAACATGTTGAGCTTATGATGATTATATTTATTTATTATTATATCATTATAATTATATATATAATAATTATAATTATGTTTGTAATAATATTTGTTATTATTGTCATAATTACTATGACGTAATATTATATGAGCTGATTGGTGCTTGGTGCTCCGTGTTGATCTAATTGAAATGAAAGTGAAGAAAATAGTGTTTTATTATTTTAGATTTATTTGTTGTTTTATGGATTAAATATTATATTGTTTTCCACAATATTGTTAATAAGATAGCTTGTTGATGTTTAGGTTGCGATTTGATGCAAAGTAGTAAAATGTTGTCTTTGTGGATCAAATTTGGTTTTTGGGTCAAGTTCGGGTTTATATTTAGGTATGGGTCAAATTCTGGCCACATTTTGTTCAAATTAGGTCATTTATGTGTGGGTTGGTTTGGATACGGGTCAGTTCGGGTTGCTTTGGATTTCAGGGCAAGATTGGACATTGGACTTAAATTTTTAGTCCAAAATTGAGTTCAGGTTATTCAAGTCAATCATTCAAGGTGGGTCGGCTCTTTGCCAGGCTTAGTTTGCACAAAAGAAGTTGGCTATACTCATGCCTTGAGTAGTTATTCTTTCTTTCTAAAAGCCCTTCAAATAAATCTCTTGGAAGTCTGTCCATCCACTTTGAGGCACTCAGCAATTATTTGAGCGGCTTGTTTACAAGCTAGCAAACGTCTTGGGTCATATATGCAAGAGATGTATTGGATATACAAGATCATGTATATGTAAATGGCAACTATAAACAGATATTTGCTCTCTGCATGCAAATCTGAGCTAGAGATTCAATCATATATACATGATCATTGAATGCATAAATATATACAAGATCTCATATTCAGTCCAGGATTTAATCATATGCAAGATCGTATAAACAAGATTAGTGGCTTGCGTACAAAATCTCTTTTGGCCATTTGCTATCTCAGCAAATCAAAGTTCTGAAAAATGCTCTTGTAAGTCTGCCACAAACTTCGGATATATGCATACAAGATTAATATGTCAGTGGCTTGGGTCATTTACTATTTTCTTGCAAAAACCTTGTCTTGATTGCAACCTTGAGGTCTAGAGCAAACCTGATACTAAGAGTAGTTCATATTGCAGTGTTGGCAGCACTTTTTGCTTAAATTTGGCATCATTGTATAAATTATTTTTCCATAAAATATTATCATACTATTCTAGGAAAGCTAAGAAATTCCCTAAAACAGAAGTCGAAGAGTCATTAATGAAATGTCATGCAATTAACACCTATACTCCTGAGCTGTTATTGTTGCAGGGCAATATAAGGCAGAAAGCAGTTATGGAGAACAAAATTCTTTCTTTCTAACAAATTTTATGAATAGCTGATTGATCGATGTAAGTTTGACAAGAGTGCTGCTCACTAATCACAAGCTGTCTTTTAACATTTTGCTTGAATATCTTGACATCTAACTGATAGCTTGTGTAATGGTGGGTAATTGTTCCCAAAACGACCTGTAAATTATTCAGAGAAACATGTAGTAGGGAGGTACAAATACTTGTGTGAAATATATGCAATAGTAGTAATTAGTAGTCTCTTACTGATACCTTATAATGGATTATGTACTTGGATACATAAATAAAAATAAAACTAGAAATATATCTACATGCAAATTTTAACAAAGACGATAATACCAAATAGACGGTAATAATAATAAAAATAATAAACAACTGGTTAGTTGACATAAATAAATGAACAAGTGCATATAAACTGAATAGATATATGAGTAATTAATTAGATAAAGTTAGGAAAACTAAGTAAACCAGCAAACTTAAGATATGGAATGCATCACACTCAAACTACTAGGTTAGAAAGATGTAAGGTTTTCTACTTAAGGTCTGCTACATAAATCCTCGGGCACCACAGCTTCTCATACAGGTAAATGTGCTTGGTAAGCCTTAGAACAGCTGATCACCTTGCTCCAACTCCTCTCACATCTACCTCTCTCTCTTACTATCTCTCAAAAAGATATCACAACTTTTATCCAGGGCACTCGGATGTTGTATCTTGACGTTGCAAACCATCCAAGTCTCACCTTCTGTATCTTGCCTTCAATAGTAGCCACAACCACCTTCTCCGTTACCATTACATTCTTAGTTTTATCCTTTCTGGTATTCTTGCACATCAAATCAAACATTCTCATCTCCTCAACATTCAAATCCCAAAATTTATAGTTGGCTTCATTGGCACTTGATAGAATTTTCCGTTGGATGGTTTCTTCTTATTGCATAGGATTCTGGATCCACTTCGACTCTTCAACCAGTGTTCACTTGACAAATAATGTCTCTGTTTCCTTTAATGATAAGGCTGAAAATATCTTTTTCTGGTATAATATCCACCCCTATCATAATGTGAGAGACCAAGGCACCATCTTCTCTCTTCCCATATACTTTATCCTAGTCCTACTCAACTTGAAACCTTCTCCAAATTATCCTTCCAAATTTCTAGCTTGTCATTTATGCCCTTGTCTCATCTGCAAATAACATACAACAAATCGCTCTTTTTGGAAAATCATGACATTATTTTTGTCAAATCAAATTTTACCTGCATGCACTCTTGTGCAGATATGAGGTCTCTTATGGCTTCTTAAATCCTTAATGACAGTCTATTGCAGTTTTTATCTGAGATTTTGCAATTCGGTCCTGCTCATTTCTGTCTTTGGGCTGGATGGCAGACAGCATTCTATGTCTGCCTGCTGTAATTTTGTGATTGAAATAATGCTAGTTTCCTTGTTTACCACACCAACTGTACCGAAAATCAGCTTGTCAAGGTGTTACCCCGTGTTAATAAAGCCCTCATCCCTGATCATTATTACTCTTGACTCAGGCTGAGTCACGGATAATGGTGATTATGCATGTTACGGAACTTCCACCAATAGCCATGATGTTCCATCATGTTCGATTGGTTGTCCTTGCCGGTTGCTTTACCAATTTACCCATTTTGTCCAAATTGCTCTATTGCCTTATTCAATATCCCTGTGACAAAAAAAATACAGACAGAGGAAGTATGGAATTGTTTAAAGAAGAGACCTCTTTTGTACTTATTTATTTTTGGATAAATTTCATTTAAATATAATGACATTTGACTCAGTATTTTACAAGTATCCTTTGTTTTTAATGATCTTACTTATATGCCTCCACATTTTAAATTATTATTGCTTAGATACATTTTACATTAACTAAGTTAGATGTTAGGTTAGTACTATTAAGGCGGTGTTTTATTATAAATACTTTAAATTAAAAAAAATCTAAAAATTTAAAAAATCCTGAAAATATTGAAAAAATATATCAGATTTTGATTTTTTGAATTTTAAAAAAATATAATTTCTTTAAATATATATATAAATATATTTTTAAAAAAAGCTGAATTTTTCTAAAATATCTGAAATTTTTTTAAATCTGTTAATATTTTTAAAAAAGTCTGAATAAAAAAAATATAAAAATATAAAAATCTGAAAAAATGCTTATAATTTTTTAAGTTTATTCAAAATTTATTATTTAAAAAAATATAACTCAGATTTTTTCAATATTTTTAGGAATTTATATAATTTTAAGTAGTTAATATCAAAAAAATAATTCCTTAATTGCATTAAATTTAACCTAATCTAACTTTGTTAATGTTAAATGTAATGATTAAAAGTAGGATGGTATCTAAATGAGATTATTCAAAATGACTTCTGGAAAATATTGTGCCTAATGTCGGTATCTAAATGGATTTTTTTTTTTTCCGGAAATTATTAAATCTCTGTAAAAAACTGATCCATCCTACTTCTACAATATTTAGCAAGTATTAGCTGTTATCTGCAATGAGAATTGTTGCGATTGTGACCTGGACTGTTATTGGGTTCATCTTATGTATTTTCTGGCTGCCTTCCTTCTTCTTTCCACTTTCCTCAAAGCCACCCAGCTCTCAAGTAGCAAAAGGATATTGCAGAATTAGCAATGTAGGTGCCCTGAATACCATGCTGAACTATGTTATAACGTATTTAAAATTTTAAGCCTGGTAAAGATGCACAAAATCAGTGTTTGGTTGAGTTGGAAGATATCATCACTATGTGCAATGGTAAAATTGTATGCTGATGGAATTCCATAATATCTGCAGCGAATTTGAAGCGGTTGCAAATTTGTCTGTAATGGATGGTCTACTGGAGCCAACATCATCAACCGCTCCAAATGTTAATGATGTTCCTGGTGATCTTGCATTTGTTAATTTCTTCAGTGTATGTTTCTTATCTATTTGACATCAAACAACATGGGTTAGTCTGCTCAGTTGCTTGTTAAGATCTGCAAACTAGTTTAGGATTCAGGTTTCTTGTTGGCATTTGTTTGGTTTGCCAGTTTTGCATGTCTCTGCTCAGCATGCTGGTGAGATTCGTGTCTCTGCCCGTCACATGTGATTAGAAGACTTGAATTTATTATCCCTTTTCTATACTGACCTCCAGTTTTCTGTCCATGTTGCCGCCCCATCATTGCCTCTACAGATTATCCCCAGCTCCTAACAAAAAAGGCAACTCTTCCCCTCTTTTTATTCTTTTATCATTTCGTTTGTATATGGGATTGTTCATGTGATACAATATCCGAAGATTTGTTCCATTATCTAAATCAATTTAAATAACCAAATTTCTGATGATATTTTCTTCCAGATTAAATGATGGATCTGGTCAAGAAAAAGTAACAAATTAGATATTTGGACAGATAAATTGTATATATATACATACATATAAATTTAAAAAATTATTTATTTTTCCTAATATATATATATATATCACAATTTTCTATTGTAGTTCCTCTAATGATGTATTCTGAAGAGTGAGAATTAATAGGGGAAGAATTCAATCAAGATGGATAATTTGTAAAAAAAATATTGTCTCCATGAATTGTATCTTTTTTTTGTTTTTTTTATTGTTAGAAAATTTTAAATGTTGTAATATTTATTTTGTGAAAGATTTAACTATTATTAGAGATTTGAGATTATTGGATATAACATAATATAAGACTTAGATCAAATCAGTATTACTTGGTATTATCATTTTAATTTACTACTTGGATCAAATCAATCGGATAATTTTTTGTCAAATATCTGATATAATTGAAATTTGGAGATTATTTTTTACTTTTGATGTAATTGAAAGTTTGGATATGTGATGGATTTTTTATGAACTGATCTGAAGTTTTGGGTATCCAAAACCTTTTGTAGGATATTTGATCTTGATATCCGAAACTTTTTATCAGATATTTAATCACCAAATATTCGATCCGTAAAACAACCCTGCGTGTGTGTGTATTTGTTGTAACCCTCTACCTGATGATATGCCACTCTACGAAATTTCATGCAGCATGAGTTCTTCCATATATGATGGTTTGTGATGTTATGAATCTTCTTTTTAATCCAAAATTCCTTTTTCCACATTAATTAAAGCTATTGTTTATGGACAGCTAAGTGATTTGTTCAATTCTGGACTATGAAATAGAGCATTATATTGGTCACTCCCTTCTGATTTGTGACTGCAATTATTTTGATGTACGTGTGGTAGTACTACATGACTTCCTTGACTTGAGACATGTAATCGATTATCTGATAGCATTTGCTTTTCGTGGGGGCCCTTTCTAAATAATTTTCATCTTGTAGGCCCTAAACTATGGCTGATATCAAAATATATTTTGCAGTCTGGTTTGTCTCTGGGGAGTTCTTCAAATCCATTAATGGTGGGACAACCCTTTCAGTCCACTGCAACACCAGCTTTCCTGAGCCACCCAGCTAATGCTCCTCCCATGGTTCCATCACCACAGGCGTCACCTGCACCTGCCTCGTCTACTCCTTTGACGTCTTTCCTTGATAATAGGTCTGAGCCAAGTATCGATATCAACCGAACAGTTAACATGGTAAAACCGCCTACGTTTTTCAATGCACCTCCCACATCGTCTCCTTTGTTAATGGTGCCACCAGTCTCTTCCTCTATGCCTACAGCTCCTCCATTGCAGCCTCCATTAAATCTGCAGCGCCCTTATGGTGCCCCAGTACTTCAACCATATCCCCCTCCAACCCCACCACCATCACTAACCCCTGTTTCTGCTCCTAATACAAATTATGGAGCAGTAATTAGCAGAGACAAAGTCCGGGAGGCACTTTTGGTGCTTGTTCAGGTATGTCTGGTCGCATGGAATCTAGCCATTGAGTGCTTGAATGTGTGCTATTAATTGCAGTCAAACTGGTTTTATCTGGGTTTTGCAATATTACTCTATATAATGTACCTGACTTGATTCTTGTTCTTATTTCAGGATTACCAGTTTATTGACATGTTTTATCGAGCAATACTAAATTCACACAATTCCTGAATTCTGGGAGGTGGAAGCCTTAATGTTTTGTCGGTGAATTCTCTATATATTTTGAACCACAGGGACGATGCTGAAAACCAGATTGTATAGCCATCTGGCCTTCTCTTTCCCTTGTGGAATGGCACTCGGTAATTGTTGGTATTTAGCTGGACAGACCGTATTAATTGCTAATTTGACAACCGACTGTCATGACATCTGTATTTGTATCAGTGTTTTGTTGTTTCGCTATCAGTTTTGATTGGTTATTCAAGTGCCCTTATTCTTTTCCGACCTTACGCAGGAGTCTGGGTCTTAGACTAATGATGCATAAAACTTGAAAGAATCTAAACTGGAAGTAAGGGCGCCCTTCAGAAAAATTAATGCTTCCTGATAATTATCGGAGGACTAGAGAGCTAGGGTGTTTTCTGGGGTATGAAGGTCCTGGCAACTAAGTAGTGTTCGCCGCTGAAGTGTGAAAGGGTATGATGATTGACGACCAGGCTTGCGGTATTAGGAGCCCATATCAGTGCTTAAAACCGGACGGTCGGTCTGACTGGTTCAATCGGGGGCCGCCGGTATGTCCAGTACGAAACATCCCGAGAATCGCAATTTGCGCACCACCTAGTTTAAATGGCCGGTAAAACCGAATCCGGTTCAATCATCACTGCCGGTTAATTTTTAAAATGCAGATGCTGCTGCTGCTTTTTTTCTGTCGCTGGTTCCTCACCAACTTTTAAAAAGCTTAGGTTGAGTTGGATTATATTTAAGTAATTTTATGTTTAAATTAATTCGATGAATTAGGTTTGATTTGGGGCGAGATTATATTGAATTGGATCACTTAAGATTTCTATTAAATTAAACATTAATTGTTAAAATTAATTTAATATAAAAATTTCGTAAGCAAGTATTAAGTTTGACTTCATATAAATATGTGATGAAAAATATAATATTAATTGTTATATGTTTATTATTGTAATTTTTTTATTTTTTATTTTTATATAAAAAAAGTAGTAAAATTAAAATATTATTGGTGAATAAGTATATTTATAGTAAAAATAAAAATATATAATTTATAAAATAATATATTTTTAAATTTTTTAAATAAATATTAAGATATGTATAATTTTTTATTATTATAATTGATTAATATTAAGTATGGTCTTGTTGAATTGGATTGGATTTGGGTTTAATTTAAATTATGTTGGATTATTTTTAGATTATATCATTTTGAATTTTGCATTGATCAAATTGAATTGGACAGATGGGGTCAACTAATACCATCTCTAATTACATCTAAAATTTGAACAACTAAAATGCTTACCGCTAAAAAGTAGGGTTTTACTTGTATGTTAGAGGAAGTTGTTCCAAAGTAAAACAATGGTGCAACTCTTTGACATATGCATGATTAGAGGTGGCAAACGGGTCATTTGGGTCGGGTTGATATGGATCGGGTCAACTTCGGTTTACTATATAATCGAGTCAGGTTCGGATTTGGGTTCAAGTCAAATTCGGTTAGTGTGTGTTTCGGGTTGTGTTGCTTTGGGTAGGGTTCGATTTCGATTCGGGTTAAGTAATGAGTCGGGTGTAATTTGGGTCGAGTCGATGCTGGGTTCTTCGGGTATCTCGGGTTTGGGTTTGACTCAGGTCTATAGAATTCGGGTTAGGTTTGGGTTCGGGTCACTATATGGGTTGGGTGTAAATCGGATCAACTAAGTGTTAGATCTATTGGGTTTTTTGAATTCGGATCAAATCAAAAGGCTCAAATTTGATATTATATATAACAATATGAATCATGATTGAGAACGAGTTAGAACATAAAAAATGGAACTTGTATGAAATAAATTAGATCAAATTATTTTTAATTTTTACAAAATTAACTTTAAGCATTTTTAGAACATTAATAAAATCTTTGAATGCACCGCCATCACAATTTAAAATAGGACGATTTTTTCGTAGCCATAATAGTGCGATCTTATCCTATTATTATTAGTTTGGTTTTAGCTTATTATGCTATGGTTTTTTAATTTCTCAATGTCACATTGTCACTATATTTCATTTTTAATAATAATTTTTAATACTCAATAATCAATGAATTTGTGAAAAATAAAATATCAAAGTTGTCTTATGATTATAAATCCTACACCACTTTCAATGAATTTGTCACAATGCCTAACTTAGTAAAACAATACTCCGTCATAGCACACTAAATTTTATATTGTATGTCTAATATCTTAAGACAATTATCTATATTGTAAATATATCGCTAGATATTTATTATGGTCACAATATAGCTAATAACTAATAAGTGACAATACATTGGCTTTTACACCTCAAATCGCAACTATAATTTTCATGATTTCATACATTGCTTTTCCTGCATTGTTCATGTTCAATTTCCATCAACATGCATATCATCTATTTCCTTCATTCTTATAGTTGCTTACATAGTGGATCATGCCCTTCCTTTGTTAATTATTTCATTTCTTGATATTACGGCATAATATTCTAGTACCAAGTGCATGGTATCCTCAATAATATTATTTGGTCACTAAATCAGTGTAAAGTCCTTTGATTAGGGATGTAAACGGGGAAGATTTTACCCGAAACCCAACGGATATTTAAACGGATATGGATGATAGAAAAAAATATCCGTCGGGTTCGGGTATGGATACGAGTAGGGGCCATATCTATACCCGTACCCGTAACCATATCCGTATCCATATCTATATCCGTTTACCCGATATATAATTACCCTTTTACCCTTAATTTTAAAATAAATATATTATAAATTAAGGTTAAAATTGTCATTTGGCTTAACTCTAAATAGGTTTATCCGTCGGGTAATGGATTTATCCGCTGGATAATATCCATTAACGGGTAAACGGATAATCCGTCGGGTAATGGATATCCAACGGATACGGATATGGATGTGTTAACAGATATGGATTCGGGTATGGGTACGGATTCAGGTACGGATTTTCTTAACAGGTATGGATACGGGAATGGGTATACCCGCCCCGAATCCACCTCGTTTACATCCCTACTTTGATCTCTTCTTATTTCCATTCATTCAAATAACTCATATTAGTGTACACATCATTTCTAACGTCTCGTCATCTAAGTGTTAGATTATGAAATAGACCCAATTAAATTCATTGCCTTTTCATAGTGTACAACTTCAGTATGGATTATCATCATCCAAATAAAACACTTCAGCAATGGAGAAATCATTAATCTCATGCACCAAAGTCTAAGTTGCTTGTTCGCACATCTCACACATTGGTTTATTTGTACCTTTCTCAACCAACCTATTTTTAGTTAATAGCTACTTCTTAAAAGCCTTTGATTCTTAGTAATATTCTTAGTGAGGACTGTGAGGTGATAGATTTATTGTCATTGCAAACTTGATGATGATGACTCATCCTTGGCTCCCTTTAGATCTTTTAGCGCAATATCATGCCTATCTAATATTATCCCTAGTTGGTTGTAAATTTAATAAATCTTTAAAATATCCAATAGTTTCATAGGTTGTAAAATATGTCATAATAAATTTATATTCTTTTGCAAAGAGCCATGATCTAACAATTTTATGATATAACTCACATGTGTTGCATTTCAATAATTATGAACTCGTTTTCTAATCTAAACCATTTGGATGAAGTCAAAATTACCCTTTATTATGGCTTAGTCATGCATCCTCCCGTACCCATATATCTGACTCATCTCCGACTCATCATACACAATCTTCTTCCAATAGGTGTTTCCTCAAACATATTCTTTATCCTTGATTTTTTAGGAGAGATGAGTTGAATTGATTAAGGCCTAAAAAGCCCACATATTCTTTAACTTTTTAATTTTTACTTATACTGACCATAGTTGTTAATATTTAATGCAAGTTCTATATATCTTTAAATTCATTTATTCCTTGTTAAATTACAACTAAATTTATCAAATTTGATCAATTAGTTTATAATCACTGATAGATTTGCTCTTTATATTTATAACTTATAAGTTTGGCGACTGAGATGTTTGATGTAATTTTAAATGGAATGGATTGAAATTTCTAGTAATGTATTGTCATATATTCTATGATATGCTAAGATACTATTATAATTATATAAGGAAAATTCAATCTACAATATGAAAATATTAAATATTCATATATAATATAAATCAACATCAAAACAAATACTAGAAATATAATTTATTTAACGAGTTAACTCAATTTTAGTTGGTTGCAATTATTATAAATATCTCACTTGTCATTAATTTAATTACAAAATAAAACCTACCATCGAAGATGCACATTTTAAAGTAAATTTATAAAATTATAACTTAGTTACCCTTTTATATTAGTAATTAACCTATTATACTATAATTCCATAAACAAATTGACATATTATCTTTCAAGTTTCAACCAATCGTTATTTTTAAGTTCCAACATCATTAATCATCCAATAAAAAAAATTTAAGAGCTCTGAATAAATTACATATATAATTGATTCTTTGTTTCTACATCATAGAAAATTTCTAATGTGTTATTGTTTCTCTAGCAACTGAGGAAGATGAATATGTTGGTTACAATATGGGATGGGATGGAGCTAACTCCCCTACTAGACACCCTTAATAACGTCCATAGGTACTATTTTAATTCTTTATATAATTGATAGTTAAGTATGTAGCTTTTATCCAAATGGAGTGTATTTAACTACATGTTCTTTCACTACAGGGAGGAATACACTGATATTTTTGAAGAGGTTACAAGAGTTTTTTATGTTGTAAGTTTCATAAGTTGCTTTTAGTAGTGATATTAACTTTAATAGGTGAAAGTTTAATTTTTTGTATGTTGTAGTGAGAAGGTTTTTAGTGTTGCAAGTTTTATAAAAACAATTCTCTGAATTAATGATGTGGCTTCTTTGATCTTCTAGAGGTTGTATTGGTAGCTATTGTCTTGTTATTATCTCAATCAGATCTTCCCTTAACAAATAAAGGGATTTGGGTTTGGAGTTAAAAATGGGGTGATATTATCTTTTTTTTTTCTCATTATTATATAAGCCTCATATTAATGTGTGTGACTTGTTGGTGTGATGTTTGTGTAACAACATATATGGTGATGGTTAGGTGATGTCTTTCTCTTAGTATTATAACTATCCTATAGGACATATTTTGCCTTTTGGATTGTAAATTTCTTCCTTTCTAGTTAGTATTTTTTGGTTACTTGCCTCAAGGTCAGGGCTTGAATCAAATAGAGGTATTCACCTTCATCCATTAAAGAGAAGATCAAGTATTCATTGTAGGTGTATTATCAATGCTCTAGTTTTCTTATTTACACTTGTTTGGACTTTTATTGTATTTATTTGTTAGTAATTATCAACATATTTGATACTATTGTGTATTTTGTATCATACAATGAGTGTATGATGAAATGCTGAATTTGATTGTCAGGTCCTCATGAATCATTAATACAATACCATATCGCTCTTCTTCTTCTTCTTTTGGTATCACTATTTACTTGAGTTTTTTTCTTATTCATCATCATTTGCATTTATAATGTTTAGAAAATTATTTGTAAAGAACTAGATTTGAGGATCAGCTCACCTATATTAATTGTTTTATTTTATTTTATAGGAATGCGAGTTGGCATATCACCTCACATGATACAGCTACACAAGCTATTCCATCATGTTTGAAGTATTCTATGAGTTCAATCATTGAAATCATTTAAGATCGATACTTTGTGGCCTTTCACATGTATGGTTGTTTTTATAATATATTTTGTGCTAATTTTGTTCTGAGGGACAAGAATGGAATGTTACTGATGTATGTAGGTAATGAAATAGATTATGAAGGTTACATTGGAGTATCTGGCCACCTTCTATCATAGATATTCATTACTTGGATTGTAGATCCCATCCGATTAGACTTTTTCTAATATAGATTATATATATATACTACTATAATATATAATGGTTCTAAAATTGAATTGAAATATTATGCTCACAAGTTTAAGATTTTATAAGTTTAATGATCCATCATTAGGTTTTTATTATTATGGTCTAGAGTGTCGAGTTTAAGTTACAGGAAATTATCAAACAAAGTGAAGCAAAAATATAAATTTATGCTTATAAATGTTTGCATTTATTTATATTGTTTCAAAAATTGATAAGTATATGGAGTTAAATATATCATATATGAATAAGAATAATCAATTATCGATTCAAGTTTGGTTCGGGTCAGTTCGGGTTCGGGCTAGAGTTCGGGTTAGTTTGAGTTAAAGTTAGAGTTCGGGTCGATTCGGGTTCGGGTTAGAGTTCGGGTCGGTTCAGGTTTCGGGTGTGCTCGGTTCGGGTTATTATTGATTTTGGTCACTTCGGTTCGGGTCAATTTAGGTTCGGGTCATTATCGGGTTAGCTAAATTCGGGTTGGGTTCCAATTAAATCGGGTTGTTTCGGGCTTTCGGGTTATGAATGGGTTTTATTTTCGGGTTTCAAGTCGGGTTATACGGGTTGGGTCAACTTTGCCAGGTCTACGCGTGATTCAATCAAAAGGCATGGGTCCCAGCAGCCAAAGTTCATCAATCTTTTTTTTCTCTTTCAGCACAACAGTTTTAGTTTTTCTCCTTTTGCATTATCCCTATATTTTTCCCCTTCATCAACTGCTACAAATTAAACAGTCATTTTTTTTACTGATGTGCTTAGCAACGGTTATAAATTTTTTCCTATAAAATATTACTTATAATATTTTCAATTTTCATATTCACTTTCTTTATTTCTTCATAACTCAATATAGTCAAATATAATACATTATTTATATTTATTCATTTCATCTACCATTTTACAACATATCCAAATACATTTAATTTTTTTAATTTATTTTGAAATTCACCTCGTGTAAATCCAAATAAGCCACAAAATTTAAATTATTAAAATTTTTAAAATCTAAATTACTCCAACATTCAGAATACAAATATATAAATTTTTTAAAAAATCAAGTTATTCAAACTCATTTATTTTGAATATTAATTTTTTCCAACAATTAAATTATATTCTTCAATTCAATCCAAAATTTTAAAATATTAATAATCTGCATTCTGAGGTGTCAAGACAATACGTCTATACTCATCCACCTTCCATTAATCATTCAACACCTCCAAATGTCATCTTCCACAATGGACTTTCAATATTCATAATTTTTCACTCAGAATTATGGAGAAAACATCAATATAAATAAAGAAATAAATATTGTTCCAACTCGATCATATGGTTGATGGTTTGAAGAAAAAAATGTGCTTATAAGTGAGTTTTTAAAAACTTCAAAAGACTTGATAGTAGAAAACAACTAAATATATTTTTTTAATGAAAATGTGTGAATGAGTTTTTTAGCAAGTGACAACTAGTGGGATCCAATAGAACTCTATAAAAATTACAAATAAAATATTAATAAAGATGTGAATCGGTGGATTGGGTGTTACAGTCAAATTGTTTAACGCTATGAAAATGACACTGGTGAGTTAAAGATACTCAATGATACACAAAAATTATACAAGAAAAAGTATAATGCAACATTTATCAACTATCATGCTTGGCACTTAATGAAAGGTCATCCAAAATGGAGGCCTACAATTGATGATGCTCACACCAATTTTGCATCAAAGCAAACAAAGGTGAATGCCTTGGGGACATGCACCTCCTCGTCTAATGCTAAAAATTTAAAGACCAAAGTAGGGGAGATCAAACCTATAGGGAAAAAGGCTTCAAAGAGGAAATTGAGGGGGGGGGATGCAAACAAAGTATTAAGATCAATCCAATCATTGAAGTAGTAATGCAAAAAAAAAATGGAGTTACAAGAAATAGAAGATAAGAGAATTCAAATGTTGGAAAATATAAAGTTAGAATTATTTGAAAACGATGGATGATGTAGAAAGAGTTAAATATTACCATCATATATATAGACACGTTGAAGATGACCGAGCAAGAACTAGATGGTCATCCTTTCTTATATACAAAAACTATGAAGAGGATGTGTGCTAATCCATAATGAGATGTTGTAGTGCTATGATTTTAATTTTAATGAAGGCATTTTAGTGTTGTAGTATTTTCTTTATGTTGTAACATTGTATCTAAATATTATAATTTTAATCCTTATTTATTAAAGCTTACTTAAAGACAAATCGGTAGATTATGTTGTCTAAAACTATAGTAATTTTCTTATACGGCTTTTATCTACAACATTAATCATTATTTTACAACTTCATTGAATAGTTATGTTTGATTCAATTGAATTAAAGACAAAGCTACAATAACTTTTCTACAAGACTAGTCACGTCAGATTCAATGTAATTAAAGCAAAGTTGCAATAACTTATTAACAATAATAGACAATATCTTAGAACCACATTGATAAATCATGTCAAATATAATGTAATTAAATCAAGGCATTAATAACTTATTTACAAGACTATACATTATCTTAGAACCACATTAAAAAATTACATCTATTTGAAACCATTCACAACATTAAATGATAAAGGTTTACAAATATAGGCTCTATTATGTATTGATGCACAACATTCCACACCCTTCGAAACACTCCACAATATCATCTTATCTTCTTTCAATCTCTTTCTGCAATCCATGACTAACTATGTCAAACAATTTCAATCCATTTGAAGGTAAGTGTTGTGAAGAGATAATATCAAATGAAGCTATGGATACTACGTTTCAAGAAGCTACTAAAATTTATACAAACATGATAAACTTTGTTATTGAGAACAATGATTGTAGTAGAAGAAGGTAGTTAGCTCACATAGAGAGAAATCATGAAGAAGGACATGAACGAATCTACAATAATTACTTCTTTGAGAGTCTGACATACGATAATAATCAATTTCATTGAAAATTTCATAAGAAAAGGCACTTATTCATTCAATTTAGGGAAGTTGTATTTACTCAATCTTCGTATTTTTAGATGAGGCATAATTCAAGAGGTAGAAATGCACTATCTATATTGTAAAAATGCATGGTTGCAATACGTATGTTGGCTTGTGGAATGGTTACTAATTGTGTGGATGAATATGTGTGCATTGTAGAAACAACAAGCATTTTGTTATAGCAATGAATGAGATATTTTATTCACAATAATTAATAAAGCCAAATGAAAATGATTTCAAACACCTCCTTCAATTAAAATAAAGGTGTGGCTTTCCTGGTATAATGGAAAGTATTAATTGTATGCAATGGGAATGGAAAAATTATCTCGTTGCATGGAAAGGTCAATATTATTATGGTGATCATGGTACCCCAACTATCATGTTAGAAGTTGCCGCATCATAAGATTTATGGATTTGGCATTTTTTGTTGTTGTTGTGGATCAAATAGTAATCTCAATATTACTAGTCGTTCACCAATGTTTAAAGACATTTATGAAGGTTAAGCTCTTGAAGTTCACTACACAATGAACAACTCGGAATAGCATATGGGTTATTATCTAGCAGATGATATCTACCCAAAGTAGAAAACTTTTGTCAACACCATCCACTTCCTCAAGGAAGCTACTAGAAAGGACATTAAACATGTTATTGGAGTGTTACAAGGACATTTCACGATTGTTTGTGGTTTGAGACATTTTTAGGTTATGACTGCCCTAAAAGACATAATATATGTGTGCATCATATTGCATAATATAATTGTCGAAGATGAATGTGATACTTACTCAGGTAATATGATGTGGGTACATTTGATAATGTAAACAATAATATTACCCATCCTATGGTTAATTATGGTTCAATAGTCGACATCAATTTTTATCTCCAGAAAGTAACTAAAGTATAGGATTGTTCGGCCCATCATCAATTTAAATTGGGTGTGGTGGAACAAATTTGGAAAATTTTTGGATCATATACCTAGATTTGGTACTTGAATTATTATTTTATTTTTAGTTCAGCTTAATAGTATTTATCTAGTGCTACAATATTGTTTGAATGTTTTACTATTTATGTAATTGTCGCATCCACTTGGTATTTTATGTCATAATATTTATGTAATGACTTTTCTAAGAAAAAACATTTATGTAATGACACAAGTTGTTTGAATCTTGTAATATTACGTAGTTTATTTGAATGTAAGAACTGATTATGTACAAAAACAATTAACTCTAATTATTTTTATTTCGAAAATAGGTGTTAAGAATAAATTTACATCGATTGTAATTATTAATAGCAATTAATCTCAAAATATCAACACTACATATGTAATTTTAAATGTGCTTTTAGAAAAATATTTCAGTTTTTATTAATGTAATTAATGAAATAATAATTTATGTGCATTTTAGTAAAAAATTAAAATATAAGAATAACTAAATTAAAAGAATAACTTAAATTAAAAATTAATAATAAAACAAAATCTCATACAACCAAAATCCTCCCATTGGATTGTAAGGGGCTGCTATTTGGCAAAAGCATACATTAGCAACAATATATTAGCAATCTGCATTTAAGTGAAAACAAATGATGTTTAAATAATTATATTTCTGTAGATCATCATGAAAAACAGAAGATTATGTCTCTTCGATTGAGCGTTGTAAGAAAAATGTATAATTGTGAGTTTTCTAAATGAGTTTTCCGCTAATTTTTAGTTTGATGAAAAGGTAAAATAGTTTAAGAAACTTAATATAAAAAAAAAATTATACCACTTGGTCTCTTACGATGGTACATAAATTTTTGTGAATACTTATTTCGGCGGATCCCGGTTAACAATATAGCTTTTGCATGTTTTTATTTTTTTGGGGCCTCTACATTTCTGCCAAACCGTTATTTTTAGTCTTGCTACGGACTTTTTATTATTTTAGAAACCTATTCAAACCCTACAATTTTGTCAGAAATTCATCAAAAAGTTACTTTAAACCCCATTATCCTTGGTTACAATAAAGTAATAATTTATAAATAATTTGATTACCAAAGATACCCCTCAAAATCTATTGTGATTAAATATAAAAATTATTCATTAATCTTCCCATTCAGAAAGACCAAAATGATGATTAAATCTATGTACTCAATTACCCAGCCTAAATATAAAAATCCCGAAGCTGAGAGACCACTTTAACAAACAGATAATCTACGGTGACAATATGGTATTTAACTCTTATTTAAAATAACCCTCAAATCCCAGAAAGTAACCACCGGTATTATCTCCAATGAAAGGTCAGGTCACTCTCACTTAGAATCCAACCCGTGGAGGTACCTAGAAGTCGTGTCTGCACCATTTTATATCATCGCAGGTCAAGCCTCATGAGCTGATCAAAGACAAAAGAGGCAGTTCTGCAATATTTATAGATCATAAAGCAGAGTTACAATGATTAAAATTCAGCAAATTGCTTCAATTAGCAAAGGTGAAAAGCTATCAATAAGACGAAATACGTTATGTTGAAAAACAAAATTTTTCGCATTGTTGGTCGATAAATTAAAATGTCAAAAGAATGTATATAACTCTCAGAAGGCAGAACAAACAACAACAAAAATGATGCCAGCTAGTACATAACTATTCTAAAAAAATGCTGTAGCAGTGACACCATCGCTGCAGCAATAACGTCTTTATAAGCTCCTCTAACATTGGAAGACTGAAGAAATTTTTCGTGCATCCTCAAGCCATTCAGATTCAGTGAGGGTGATAACCAAATTACACACGAGATTGTTGGCATCTTATCTAAAGATGCATATTAAGCTGTTTTCATCTTACGAGAAGGTGGTCGCCGGAATAGGCTGATGAGATCATCAAGACCCTAGTAGATAATCATTTGTTAGCCACAGAACTTGACATGAAACAAGCCAATTGGATAATAAAGTTAGAAAAAAAAGTTGAAATCATCGCAACAAGAGAATTCACCTTGGTTGTGATGACTAGAAAACTGAATAGCACAATTAAATAAGATCCCAGCACCAATAGTAAAAGTAGGTCAAATGTCACACTGGCAACCTACAATCAAAACTCTTAGAACGGTTATTGGTCACTCGAGTTGCATATCTAACAATTAGTGCAGCATTGGAAACATAAACGAGTCACGTTTATCAAATCCTCAAATTCTGAAAAAATGGTTACACAAATTTTAGAAAACAATTGCAGGTTGATATGGGGTTTGAATTGAAACCTATCGACAGTTGCAATTTGCAAGCCAACTTTTAACATTTCACTAATAAAAAGCTAGAGTGAAGCTGCAACAACAAACCAGGTTTTAGCATATTCATCAACATAAAGGGTTAGCTCCAGCTCAACTAAAGGCGCATCTTCAAGAAGAAAAGAAGATGCATCATTCTGAGCGAAGTAAGAAATTAAAGAGGAGATTCTTCCGATCTCAAACAAAAATTGGCATAATTGACCACAGATTTTAGATTGCCACAACAAGATTGTCTCTGCAGTTGGTACCTGGTATATATGCAGTGTGGCCTTTGTTGCATCATAGAAAGTGAACATTCCATCAATTACTTCATGCTGCAGCTTCACCTCATGCGTATACTCTGACAATTCCTGCCAAACACCAGAAAGCACAAGTCAGCAAGAATTAACACAAATATGTGATCAAGAAACAAAGCCAATTACTCACTAATCATTACATTGGTTACATGCAGTGTCATTGTCTCATAATCAAACAATGTTTTTATATGATTCAACCACTTAATTGGAAGTCACACTCCAAACAATCTAGCTAAGGAGACAGATGCCGTTTTCTGAAGCTCAATCACATATCTGTCCTCAGAGTCGGACTGTCAGAGGGCCCAATAACAAGCTAAGAATCCTTCTCTGTCCTTGTCCTAGTTCCACTAAGAAAAAAACACGTCCACCAAATCACTCATCCATGGCACACTGATTTAAAAGACTAGATCCCTCAAACTTCAAAAACACCCAGTTGGTGTCCCAAGTACAACAGGTAGCTGAGTACTGAAAAGCAGTCAACTGCTCCAGATCACAAGAAGGAATTCTTCATAATAATGGAAGGAAGCTATCCACAAGATGTAAAATAACGAACAATTACAGATTCACCACATAAAATTTTCATCACACTTTCCCATTGATGTACTTTCTTTTGGAGGGAGAGGCACTCTATGAACCATTTCCACCAACAGTGAGAACGGCAATTTGATAGCAACATATCTGTGAGAGATACCCTCACAACTTTGCACACGTAAATTACATTTAATGAAGATTAAAGACGGCTAGTAAGCAATGAAGCCTTAAGCTATACAATACATTAGTCATACTTAGTCTACAATTTGAACCTTATAAGAAAACCTTGATTGAAACCACTAGGTATGTTGATGCAAGTCAAATAAGTACACAATTCTTAAACTAAAATGCTGGATGCAAATGTCTGGATGTATGACATTTTAAACAAGTTCACTTCTAGATGGCATAAATAGCACAGATATGCCAACATTGTCTTGATTTAGAAGCAAATATGAACACAAACTAAAATTCTAGATGGATGTGTCAGGATGTATGACATTACACACACAATTCATTTCTAGAAGCATAAATATCATAGAGGTGCTGTATTTGTCCAGATTTACAAGCGAATATGAACACAAACACTGGCAGCAGTTTCACAAGTCAGAGATGTAATATTGCCTACAAGCACTACAGACAACAGTCATCAAGTATAAAAGCCTCTATAGAGAAAACAAATAAAAAAGGAGACAAACCAAATCATTTGTGACTACAATTTTTATAGGCATAATGCTCCATCTGTTGCGTACAGTGCAACTTCTCTGATCTTAAAATATTCCACACATCAGATCAATTCTTCTTTATCTTCCCCGTCCTTGGTTATGGTTTTCTTCTACCTGTTGGAACTTGCATGTCCAAACTGATTTACACTGTTCCAGTATCTTAATTCTATCAAGAACTAAATCTTATAATCTCACAGCCAAGAAAAATAATATGTGGCAATAATAAGAATATGAATAGTAGTATTAACTTTCATGTCTTAGTAAGACAATACGACCTAACCCTAGTTTAAACTATAAATAGATCTATCACATAAGTTAAATTCACCTAAATTCTCTAGACATCTAAAGCAAGAAGGTAAGAGAGCTATATTTGCCTGTCTTGTTGACAGGTAGGTGACTTTCAATCTTATTCAATTTGTTTCCATCTTCCTTTCTTTAAAGTCCCATAGATCCAATCTGATTTCATTTCTTGCCCATCCTTACGCTTATTCGGTATGTTTTTCCTTTTATTCTTAGTAGCATTTTGGTGGTTGTTTTGGAGCTTTGAAGTTTCAATTTGACTTTCAGCCAACTGTTCCCCGACTCGTCCAAGGTTGGGTCTAATGTACATACATAGTAGTTTATTACTCTTCAATTAGTCACAACATTTGTTATGGCCTTGGATTTTGGATAGTTAAATAAGCCATTAATATGACCAGCCTTCCAACTACAGGTCATAAATTTACCTTGAGGTTAAAATTAGCTTCTTAGTAATACTCAATGTGTGATGATGGTCGATTCCAATGTTTGGTTTGGAAGGTGTTTTGGTCCCAACCGCAGCATTGCAACAATAGTTGTTCAAAACTCATTACAACTATGGTAAGACCACTACTTATTGATAGGGGTGTTCAAATGGGTTGCCATGGTTTAATCCAACCCATAATATCTTAACCCATATAATCCATGCTCTAACTCATGCGGATGGGAGTAAATTATTAATAATTTTCAATCCAACCAGTCTAACCCGTGGGTTATCATGGGTTAATGAAAAAAACAAACTTAGTACCACCTCTACGTAGAGTGGCAATTGGGTCAGGTGGTTCAGGTTGTGTTATATCAAATCAAAATATTTACATATCATTTTTCCTTTACAAGGTTGGTTTTGGGTTGAGTTGGACTGTGTCATTTCAAGTTCAAGTCATTTTGAATTATTTTATTGGTCGGATCAATTTTGGATTGTTATAGATTTAGATCATATTGGGTTAATTTGTTGAGTTGGGTCGAGTTCGGGTTAGGGCCGAGCTAGCTCATGTTCAAGTGATTTCAGGATTGGTAGGAATCAAGTTGAGCCATAATGGGCATAGGCCATGTTGGATTTTAGGGAGGTAGGCCCGGGTAGAGTTGGATCAAAGTGATCCGAGCAAAGTCACTTTAGTGTAGGATAGGGTCGGGCGAGGTTGGGCGAAGTCAGTTGGGTAAGAGAGGGCCTAAACAAGAAGGTTCCATCCAAGGTCCAATTAAAATGAAGTTATGGTGGTGGTAATTTTGGTATAATAGAGATAATATTCACAAACACGTGGCAACCCACGTCAACTCATGGATTAACCTAAACTAACCTATCTTAATTTGTAACCCACCATGGGTTAACCATGTGAACTTTTGTAAAATACTAACACAACCCATCTATAAACTATTTTCATGGGTTGGATTATATAAGTCATTGCTAACCTAACCCTGGCCAACCCAACCCTATGAACATCCCTACTTATTGCACTTCGGCTCTAGTTGTAAGCTATGCACACTTGAATCCTTTCTTATGAGTAAATAAATATCAATGTCAGTCTGATCGATGAGTAAGGATCAATATTATTTAAATTATTTGATGTAATTTTTATTTGAAGGATTATATCAGATTTTATTTTATTGTATGTGATTTTGTAAGAACTATATTGTAATTACACAAGCATTTCATTTTGGAACTATGGTTGTAGCTAATTTATATGTGCTCACCTCAAATTAACATTCAATTCACCCATGTAGGCCTCTTTTGATGCATTGTGAACCCTATCACATCCTGGTTCCTGTGAGGCAAGCTTGGCACTCTATAGCCATAGATCATGTTACCACAGGCCAAACTATAGCCATGGTTTCTTGCCCACTTTAACATTTTAACAATTAATTCTGTATGTTTTTATCAACATTGAAATGTGCTTATTTGAAGATAGTAGGCATAATATATGGAAATATTACAAGATAAAGTTCACTCCTGAAATGACAGCAGGCATGGACAAACTTCCATGATTTACATCAAAAACCTTCAAGAAATTGAACAGTAACTCACCTTTTTTAATGCATCAATGAATGGGTCCGTCTTTGGGAGAAAAGGTGCAACTCGAGGTGTTTGCGACAAAAGATTCAACCATGACTTCACATATGAAGGATTGACAGCTAGACTGCTATCTTCTGCAAAAATTTGGACATTCTTCCCCTGGTGCCCATATATATGCCTCTGTTAAGCAAACAACGCGCATATTAGATAGTCAAGAAATATAACTTACGCAAATCTAAACACGTTTTACCAACAAACCCGCAATTGCCTATTTAAAGATAATGAACTGTACATTATACATGATATGAAAAAACAGGCAGTCTATGAACTCGGATGCAAAATTTATCCACAAACTTCAAATGCAAACCAGTAGGACAACTCAACATAAAAGTATGTGTAGCATATGAAGTAGCCGTCTCTTCACATCCCACCCCCTTTTCCTCTATTCTACACAGATCATGATAACCTCCATATTCCAAAGACGTTAGTGTGATAAAAATAAAAAAATAAAAAAATAACTTTTACATAACTATCAGTGAAAAGAACAATTAAAGATAAATCTTTGACTTGTGTTAATAATGTGAACTCAGGTAAACATAAACTAAGTAAATCTGTTAAGATATGCATTCTTCAACTAAGCAAATTACTTGGTCATCTAGTAAGCAATGATAGACTAGGAAAATCAGTTTCCTTTGCTCATTGACCTTTATGCTGTTTGAGCAACCGATCAGCAGTAGCCTCAAACCAGAGAATTAAGCAAATCCCTCATATTATCATTCTATTGCATTTAGGTGAAGTGAGCGGAGGAGTAGAGTCAAAAGCAAGAATAGTAGATTCAGCAAGCATTGAAAGGTAAACGATGACACTATACAAGTCATTGAACTTTGATTCTCTTAGTTCATTGGAGGATTACAAGACCATAAGATGAATTTTTCTGATAATTTCAATTGTGTTTTGCTTACGGAAATCCTAGTCAGCCCATGGGTTTGTTAATGAAGTTAATATTATAGATGATTAATGGATGAACAACTACTAACCTGTTGAAGATTTAATCCCTTGCGTTTCCCCACCCAATCAATCAGCAATGAATAAGTGTCTGCTGACCTCTTTGCCCTTTTCATCTTGTTGCTGCCCCTTTTAATTTACTTCGTCTATTCTGCTTGATTTAGTATAATATGTTGAGTTGGATTTTGTTAGGGATCTATTACACTTACGTGGGGTACTGCTGGCTACCATGTATGTATCCAACAATCAAGTATAGTGGGTTGGTTTGACCGAAAGAAGGCATAGGGACAATTGAAAGAAATAAAAATTAGTTAATTAGGTACAAAGCAAGTGATGATAGCACAATAGCCCCGTGATGAAATTTTATTAGCCTGCCACTGTTGATTAGCCGGCATTGGCAATGTTAAAGGTTGTGTTTTGTTTGCATAGATTAGGTATATTGACTTACTTGTCTCAGGCCTAATTAGTTTTAAACCTTTGTTTCCATATAAGTATATATTTAAGCAATTATATTTAATTACCACTTCTAATTTGATTACGTAAGCTAATATATATTATAAGGCCGCTCAACTAGCTAGTTGATACCAGTTTGGATAATGTCTCAAGGTAAGTAACTTGTCCATTAACCCTACTATACTTAAATATATATTTATTGCAATTGTTTCTCATTCTCACTTTCTTTATAAAATAGTATTTCATACCTATCTTAAGTCATCAAATATCTGAATTTTGCACTCTATATTTTAAATGAAAATGAGATATATTTGATTGCTTTAATGTGGCCATTTATTATTTGATAAATTATTATATCATTTGTAGTGGGCCATCTTTTGAAATGTTTTGTGACTATGCTCCTAAGGGTGGGAAAAACCTTTTCAGATCTGTCAATTAGTTTGTCATTTTTTGACCGATTTGTCTTATGAGGAACCTTTGGTATGGCATTGTTAAAGCCATACATAACAGTCACTCCGAAACTTTAACTTGTGTGCTATCGTTCTTATTAAATTGATTGCCGGATCCTCCAAATAAGTTGATTAATTATTATACTTGAGTTTTAAATCATTTGTTATGAACACTTTGAATTCGTTATCGATAGAGCATCCTCAGATTTTACTTACAATTATTTTTTAAAATGTTTTATCATTTATTTTGCTCAATGCTTCATTTTGTATGTGTTATTGTTTAATGGCTTGATCCCTATTTTGGACCCACCGGCCTGATTACTGACATATTTTATAATAAGCATGAGGTTTAGACAAGCAAATCAAGTGATAGCATAGTCATTGAGTTGGTCATTTAATCCATAATTTAGTTGATATGCCTTATAGTCTTTTGGTCTATTAGAAATTTGCCAGGCTAGTCACTTTAGTTAAGTAGAGCTGCAACCTTTTAACTATTTATTGTCATTAATCATCATTGCTTGAATTTTAAATGATTTTTCAAGCTCATAATAAAGTTTGATTATTATTTGTTTGGTAAGTAATGCAAATTTTATGTACTTCCAAAGTGAAATATGAAGTACAAACTCAATGGTCACACATAGAATGTAAGCTAAACTAGCAAATTAACATAAGAAACACGCTTAGAATATGGCTCACAGGAACCTCTCACAATCTCCCTAATGATCATCTTTTCGTTACATTCCTTACTCTAAAAAATCCTTATATTTCTCTCTTGCCAAATATAATACACACATGCGGCATAGATAGCCCTCAAAACATCTTTTTGTAACCTGGGGCCTCTCCCTCCTTTATATAACCAATGCATATTTTGCTGCCATGTCACAGGCATTTGCCGTACCCCAAAGCCTATCATCAATGATGTTCAAATATGTCTCATAAACTCACAAAAGAGGAAAATGTGATGATGATGTTCATCTTCATGGTTGCATAGAACACATTGAGGATTCAAATCAAATCCAAACCTACATAGTTTCTCTTGGGTAGCCAAGCGTTCATGTATTATAAGCCATAGCATCAACTGGTGCCTAAGAATTGATAACTTAATCCACACAGCACTATACAGTATTTACCGTGTTTAACATACCTATATTCTGCATGTGGATCATTAAGTATGCACTAAAGATAGGTGTGAATATGCAACAGACTCCGCAACAATCAAGAATCCGAAGACAAGACCGGTACCTTCCATATACTTCTTCTCATTAGATAATAAGTATGCATCCATCTAACCCATGAGATATCCTTTTTGGTAGTGAGCCACCAAAGTAATCTACCCTGTGCATCAACGCTTCATGGATGTATTTGGACCAAACCTAGTCCTCCTTCCTCTTTGGGCAAACAGACTGTATTTCATGCCACAGGTGCCTTTCGAGATTTCTCATCACCTAATTTGCACAGAGATATAATCTCATGAATGATAACCTGCGGCACTAACATCATCAAGCTCCAGTAACCCTGGATTCCATATAGCACTAAACAAACGAGCTGCAACCATCCCACATGACCGAGTATATGTGAATTCCATGCCCGTATCATAGCAAAAAAATACTCTCTATCAACTACCAATAATTAAGAGCCTCATATGTGAGAGTGGAACCCCAAGGTATCGAACGGGTAAATCACCCATAGGAAAATGATATTTTCTTTCAATCTCCTTCCTAACACTACCTAGTACTGAGACACTATATTATATCATACTTTTCAATGCGTTCAAAGTTAAACCAAATACATCATACAAGTCCTAGAACACTTTGCCCAGCACCTATGGAAGCACTGTTTCTTGAACTGAAGAAAAGTCATCGCCTGTTCAATTTTACTCTCTTACACTTAGGGTGAGGTTTAAAAGTGGGTTCTTCGCAAATCAAGAAGTGATCAATGCAAGTATTCCATCACCAACACGAAAATACAAGGAAACAAGGGATTGTGTTATCTTAGCCCCCTTTTGGCATCAAAAGGATTTCAGAGCACCCTATTAAAGCAAAGTGTGTATTGAGCAATATTAATATAACTCATAGCTAGTTTTACAAAGTGGATAGGAAAATTCAAATGAAGACAGACAAATTACAAAAAATACTAACTTACTATATCATAAGCTTTCCACATATCCAACTTAAGCATGCATCAAGGAGATAAATTCTATATACCATAGCCTCTAACCAACTCAGAAGCCAAAAGTATATTGTTACCAATAGTACGACATTTCACAAAAGTTGCTCGACTTTCTCCCACCACCAAAGGCATAATATGTTGGAGCAGTAATTAGCTTAGAAACAATCTTGTATAGGTAATCGGCCGATAATCCCCAACTTTACAAGCATTCGGAATCTTAGGAATAAGATTTAGAGCATCAACATTCAAAGCTTTGGGAATACAACATATGATAAATACCTCAACCGTGGCTTTGTATACATCATCACCAATGACTATTGACTTCCCATGCAGCCTTATAGAACATAGCATTGAACCCATCATGCCCAAGGGTTTTGTCACTGCTCATTGAGAAAAGGACTTGCTTCACTTCATCCTTCTGTATCGTAGCTAATAATATCCTGTGATGATGATATTCTAACAAAAGTCCTCTCAACATGATTTCAAGCACAAAATCACCCCTTGATTCAGAAGTAGTCCATGATACATAGGACTAGGTAAATTGGGTAGCAATAGCTTCCTATGTAGTGCGGACTAGACCATCTTCGTCCATTAACATGCAATTTCGATTAGGGTGCCTCCTACATTTCACAAGTGAGCAGAAATATTTGGTATAGCCATCCCCCAACTTAATCCACTCTATTCTAGTTTTTTGGTGATAAAAGCTCTCTTCACAAGAGCTATAATGTTTTAGCTTAGCCACAACCTCTTTTTCCTTCAAGTAATTGATCATAGCATCAAACGAAAGATCATCAAGTTGGTTTTGCACTTGCACTTCAAGTAATTGATTTCTAGCTTGAATAAGCCTCTCCAAAATGCTACCAAAATGCCTCTGATTTAACTCATGCAAAGACTTCTTCAAAGCTTTCAGCATTGTCATCACTTTGTGCATTGCGTGTTGTGTACTATTAGTATCCCAAACATGGGCAGAAAATCTTGGTGATTAGTCCACATGCTGTATAACCAGAAAGGTATTGCACCTAATTCAATACGCTGCTCCAAATCCAATAACATTGTCACATGATCTAAAATAAGGGAGCTACAAAATGAGCATGTGAGGAAGGAAAGCTATCAAACCAGCTTTTGTTTCCCATTACCCGGTCAAATTTACACCTAATTCTATCTGCACATCTCTTCTATTACACCATGTGAGGTAAACACACCACCTAGATTTGCGTTAAACATTGCAAGAAATCATTGACATTCCCCATATTGCATCCCCCCATGGGTTGCTTCTCCCCTAAATTGGCTATGACATTAAAATCCCCTAGTAACACGTGAGAAGAACACAAGAAATAAAATCGCGGTCGCGGTCGTGGTTGTAGTTGCGGTATCAAAATGTCGCAAATGATATTTTATATGTAGTGGTTGTCATAGTAATTTTTTTTTTTTCACAATAAATATTAGCAAATATTGGTAAACCTTAACATATATCGGCCGATAACTGATATGTCGCTGACAAATACGTGAAATTCTAAATATGTCGCGTATTGCCAATTTCGTGTATTGGTTAACCTAAAATCCGATAAATATCGGTTGATATTTAATTGTATGGAATAACATTGCAACGTTAGCCAATCCCACAAACTCTTCCTAGTCTCCCCATCATTAGTTGCATAGATGACTAATATATAGAAAGAAATGGAGCCTATGACTTGCCAAACATGAAAATGCAAACCTTGAGCACACTCGACAACTTTACTTATACACCATTTAGCCAAATCAAACCCTATCCAAACTCTACCATTATAATGACCACTATTGTAATACCCCATTTTTTAAAACCCTAATTATAAACCGATAATTATGTGTATTAGCCATAATAATTATTTTAGGGTGTTTTGTATTAAATATAATATTGATATATGTATTATTATTATCATTATGACATATTAGATATAAAATTTCATTAGGTTAAAAGTTGGTTAGAGCACATCATTAAATTTTAATTCTAAGCTAGATCTTAACCGGTATCTGATACATTGAGTAAATCATATTCCAGTAACCGGATATTTCTACCTAGTCCTTCACCGAAATTATTACCCTAACCTATGGTCCTAACATATGCTAGATTTCGTTGGTCTTTTCCCCCATCCCTTCCCCTACGTAAATCCTCCTACACCATACCCTACACCACACCTCCCTCTCTCCCATGTTTCCCTCTCCTTGTTTCGCTCCACAATTTCCCTCAAGCCACTGTCCATATAACCCCTCCATCCTATATGTTTTTGCATCGTGTATCAATCCCCAAACATCCTACATTCTCTCCTCCTCCCGAGCTCCCTCAAGCAAGAAAGAAGTCGTCGTTCGCCATTATCGTCTTGTATTTCCACCGTTTCTTTCTCCATAACACACTATACCCCCAGCCAAATTTCCTTATCTTCAGCAACTCCCACCGATCTCCCACCCTTACCTTCAACAACTCTTGCCGAAACCATCCCAACACCAACGCACAGCCTCACAAAAACACTCTCCCCTTCGTCCAACCACACTAAACACCAACCACCAACTTCAGCCAAACTCACCGAAGCTCCCCCTTCTCCTTCGGCTAAAACTACCGCACCTCCCCTCCTTGCTACATCGTCCACCACCAAAGCCCTACAACTTCAACCAAAATCACCCCCAACCTTTGGACAAAAGCACCGAACACCACCCTCCTTGGCTTTAGCCTTTTCTGCTGATCCCCTCCTCTTGCTGCACCTATCCCTGTCGTAGCTCCTCTTGTTGCATCTTTCCTTGCTATTTCTCCCCTCCTTGCACCGACCATTCCTATCGTTCCTACCCCCTAGCAACGCACAACTCCACCAGTGCTCCTTCCTCTCTTCTCGACATACTTCCATTGGTTCCTCCTCCCTTTTGTTCGTGAGTCCTTGATTTCTTCGCTGCTTTGTCTCGACCGGTAAGTTATCCATGAGGTGTTTTAGTAATTTTGGGTTTTGTTGTATTATATTAAATGTTAATACATGTGTTCTTGGTTGTTAAATTCCTAGGTAATTATTGAGGACCCTGGAGAAGACTTTATGTAAGCTTGGATTAGATAAATCAAATCACTTATAAGATAGTAGAATTTATGTGCGAGCATGCTAGGATTGTTTAGATCTAGAATCATGCTAGGGTTTTATATTTTTTAAGTATTATGACATACATGATAAATTGATAATATGTTAAATAAATGGTACGTACGATTGTTGTACGTTAAGTTATATGCATAAGTAATATATTATATGATTTACATATGCATGTCTAGGGTTTTCATTCTTGTCGGGTTATAATTTAAATGCCATGATAAATATCTCATGATTGCTAATGTACGATAGTTAGGGTTATTATGATTCGCATGGAAGCATATACCTATGATTAGGGTTAGCTTATGATAATTTCTATTCGCATGACCTAGGGTTAGAAACATTTCCCTACAATTACCGTGATGATAATTTTCCTGTTTAAATGTCGTAATATGCTTTGAATATGTGTGTACATGCTGCATGGAATATGTGATATATGAGATTTGCATGATTAGGATTTTGTGAGCGCAACCCATTAAAAGCTAAAAAAGTGTGAAATACAATTAATTGCTAGACTACAAAGATAACCTACATGCTAAGATAATATGAATAATTGTCTTTTAGCCTTTCCATGACAAATTCTTGTAATAATAGTGTTTGGTACAAAAAGGAAATAAAATGGCAAAACTAGGGTTTTCAAGGGTATTGTGGTAATTTTGACCCAATGTAAATTTTGAGAATAATTGAATATTAAGATAGCCTTAGACTCTTGATAGGTTAACCTTAGGGTTGACTTGGTTTGACATAGACCGATGATCTTAGGGTTTACCGTAATAATTGAAAATAAAAGGAAAAAATGGTTAAGTATGGAATGAAAATTGTTGTGCAATATGTGATATCTGTAATCACCTTATAAAATATTAAAAGACCTCAGGTTGGAAATGGTTGTTCTCTAGGATTAGCTACCCTAGAGACGAGGTGTTAGCCCTCATTTGTATTGGTTCGCTAGTGTGTCGTTGTGTCCCAGTAAGTTTTTAGTATACTCTATAGGTGACTTACAAGCCCTATAAGGAGTATTAATACGTAAGGATTAGGTGATTGAGGTTGGTGGATACGGTCTTGGCTTTGTACACCGGTATAACCAAGCATACCGTTGTGTCCCTAGGTTCAAGAATAAGAGTATTGTGTCGCCTTCGGGTGCCAATATGACCAGGTGTACCTCAGTCTCCCTAGATTGATTGTATCCCCCCTCGAATAATTTAAAATGGAAGTACCTATTGTGTAAGAAAATGAAAAGAATTGATTTTGGATTTGTTGGTTCGGTAATGGCCTTCATGCATGACCTTGGTTTTTTGGAATTTATTTGATTATTTGGATATGCCTATTAGACCTTGAGATGATGTGAAGTGAACAAATATGTTTTACTGTTAAGCTTGAGATTTAATGTTTTATATGTTATCCCATAATTATTGCATGTGGTTAATTATGGTTTGTGCTTTGTGCTCCAATATGATTTCGGATTTTTTTGCAACTATGTACAATGTGGATATACTACCTCTTGTGAGGTATTGTGATTTACTCAAAACGAGGAAGTCGTACTAATACTACTTTTGCAGATGACTACATGAAGGGTATGGAGTGGCTATAAGCGTGAAAAGGAAGAGAGTTTTGGGAAAAGATCCCATTTTTGGAGTGAGATTTTTGGTCTAAGAGTCAAGGCAAACCGGTGTCGTATCTAAGGGTACCTATTTTTGATGTAATCGATTTACTTCAGACTTTTATGTCCCTTGGTGTTTTTGATTTTCTATTATTGTACGAAGTATATTACCCACAACTTTTGTTTATGTAATGTCTCGTAGGTTTGCTGTTTTACTTTAATTATGATTTGTTATAAACTTGACATTTGACATAAGAAAGGTGAGGGTACCAGATTTACGCTAAGTGTAGTAGTAACACCCAGTAATTTAATAATTAACGCTTTCGTAAAATAAAATTTTTAAGTAGTAAAAATAGAGGTATTACAACTATTCTTATGTTCTTTACATTATTTTATTTACCTCTGGATTCCACCAAACCCATATATTAGTTTATTATTCCTTATCCAACTAAACACCGCCCGATGTTTAAGAGGTTCATTAAGTCCTTTCACATTCCAACATCCTAGCTTCGTTTTAAATGAACCTTTAAGGCCATATCGAAGCCATAGCTCTTCACCTTCTTTCCTCTAGTCAGTAGTACTTCTATTAGGCTTTTGAACCAACACTTGATCCATACAAAGAGTGATGGGTGTCAACTTCTTTTAGTACTCAAGCATAGGATATGTGATATCCTATTTACTATGACCTGATCCATCCCCAAAGGTTTCCCCACACAGCTAGCTATCCTACTAATTGAATCTGGTGGCCAAAAAGAGAGGCAACCCAAGAAAGTTCTACACACGAATGAACTGAAATTCACAATGGCTAAATTCTGGATCTGCCATAACTTTAACAATGGTTTATCTCAGTAGGTCCAGTAAGGCATAGCAAGGATCTTCATACAATCTTCATGGTTTTTAAATTGGAAGATAATAAAGCCCCCCTCATGCAGGTGTATTGTTGGGGTCATAAAGAGTGATCAAGAATCACATTTATACTTTAGGTGTCCGAAGGTAGCATCTACTAACTAGAAGGTGGTTTGGGGGTGTTACAATTAGGCATGGCTAGATGTGTCCGAATATCTCCCTTACATTCCCCACAATAATACATCGGTGATACAATGCAAAGGAAGTAGGAAACATAAATTTGAAAACTCGAAAATTGTGAAAGGAAACATTAGAAAATAATTATGTACATATGTACCCAACACAATCTTTTCTATATTATTTTAAAATATTAATACTACTAAAAGTCTAATACTTATTATAAAATGACTAGATTTTACTTAGATACACTATTAAGTAATCATTTTTATATGAGTAGTAATTCAAGAGTTGGCAACTTGATATTAGGTTTAATACTTGAGAGAAGAGTAATCTAGTGGGCTGGGCTAATGGGCTTTAAATGAGATGACAACTAAATGAACTAGGCTAGAAAACAGCTCAACTTCTTCATCTGCTGACTGAGCAGCGCCTCATCCTCCCTCTCCCCCAAGCAATAAAATCGCGGTCGCGGTCGCGGTCGCGATTGCGGTCGCGGTATCGCGGTATCGGAGCATTGCGAACGATATTTTATATGTCGCGGTGTGATTTTTTTTTTTTTCACAATAAATATTAGCAAATACTAGTAAATATCGGCAAATATCGGTAAATATCGGTAAAATATCGGCAAATATCGGTCGATAACTGATATATCGCCGATAAATATGTGAAATTCTAAATCCATCGCGTATCGCCAATTTCGCGTATCGGCCGACCCAAAATCCGATAAATATCGGCCGATATTGCGTATCGGAACCGATATTTAATTGTATGCTCTCCCCTGCTCCTCCTCTTCCTCTTTCTCTCTCTCTCTCTCACTGCTCCTTCCTGTGGTATGCTTCTCCCTGGTTCATGGAAGCTGTTCAATAATAAGGCCCTGGTTTGCAGCACCTTAGCACTGTACTGGACTGACAGAGGAGAAAGCCCCAGTTCGCGGTAGTTCTCTTCGAGTGTGTGATCATTCGACTAATTTGGAAAATGTTTTTCCTGAAACAGTTTGGAAAACTGTGATGGGGATTTTAGCCTGGGTTTCCATTATAGAAATGGGAGGTGCTCTTGTTCTAATGCTTCCAAGCAACCATGATAATCACTAAAGACTGAAATGAGTGAGCACAATGGAAATTGGCTCATTTCTTCACCAGTTACATCTATAAAATCTAAGTAATCTGGTTACTTATCTATTAACTAACTTGTCATAACCTTGGATATAACTTGCCCCCAAAAGTGAGCTTACGAGGGGAGGTGTACCTGGCATACAATTAAATATCGGTCCCGATACGCAATCTCGGCCGATATTTATCGGATTTTGAGTCAACCGATATTTATCGACCGATATTTGCCGATATTCTACCGATATTTATCGATATTTACCGATATTTACTGGTATTTGCTAATATTTATTGTGAAAAAAGAATAAAAAATCACGCCGCGACAGCCGCGGCATATAAAATATCATTCGTGACGCTCCGATACCGCGACAACGCAACCGCAACCGCGATTTTATTGCTTGGTACCTGGGCCATATATACTATTAGCCAATCCCTTACTTGCCATGTGGGATCTTAACATATCACCACAACGCCCACGCCAACTCGCTTTGCACTAGACCTTTCCAAGTCATGGGTGACCACTGCCATTCAGGCATCAATATCCATGTTGCATGATTGCACCAAGAGTTTTGGTGGCAAGATCTAATACCATTGTTACAACCCTTAGGTATGACCCCCAAAAGCTAGCTTAGAAGGGGAGAATGCCCTTTGGGCTATATATAATATTTAAAAATAAAAATAAAAATAAAAATAAATAAAAACATATTTGCCACTATGGCAATGTGGCTACTATTAGGATTGCATTCTCCTATGCATGGGTATGTCTAACTATTTTTTAAACATTAGATTCGAAGACCCCATTCTTTAGTTTGATTGACAATTTACAGAATTATTCTTCACAGAATAGAATGAAACGCCACATGTCTAAGGCTTACAGAGAGTCACTGAAGGTTGATCCACCAATAACAAAACCGAAGTGTTCAAAATAGTTCATGTAACCACTGTGTTAAACAATTCCAGTGCCTCACAATCAAAGAAACTTAAAACACAATATGATACAAAATTCAGCTACAAACAAACTATGAAACAAAAAATCCACTTAACCCTATTCACAATTATAGAATTATTGAAAATTTAATTAAATTGTTCAGCCAACTGAACATCAAATTAAAATCCTTACCGCAAGGGTCTCAGCAACTAACTTGACACTCCTGGCAACTGCAGTTTCACTAACAGAATTCCTGAAAAAAGATTACAAATCCATTGGCGGGATTTTAAAACACAAAACTGAACTTAGAATGTACAAGTGGGAAGATTTTTAAGTAATAAGTCATAACCAATACCTGTTATCAAATAAGCCTCCATAATTTTCCAAAAATTCAGGTGCAGAAGAGAGCTCAGATAGTGTGGCAGCAGTAATTCTAAGCCTTGAAAACTGCTCATGCTCCCAGGCTACCTGCAGCAGACTAACAGCTTAAGCACAATGTCTAAAGGGGAGATTTTAAAGATGTACAGAAAACTTACTCATGCTTCAAGAGTTTCAAGTTTCAACATGTTGCTAAGGCACGTGAAACTTATGCATTTACAGCAGCAATGACATTTATTAATGACAGGAATATTACGAGCAGTTTTCTGGACCAAAATATCTTGCAATTAAATATTTGAGTGACATCTTAAAATGAACATTGCTTCCTGGTACGTGTTTCTTAAACCTTGTCTGGAAAAATCTACAACGAAGGAATTAGAAATGGATCCCTTTTCATGAAAAATGGGTAATCTAGGTAAATTAAGTTCAATCCAACTTCAGATGTATGCCGCCATATACAGCATTCCATGATTGCTGCAAAAGTAACCGGAAAAATGGGAAACCTTAATGCATTCTACTCAAGACATAAACTCACATGTGCTATGCTATAATTCTAAAGTTCCTATGACATGCAACAACATCAAGAACTTTAAAACTTTAGGATTTCTGTTTGTTAAGCACATACTCGAGGGTTTGAAATATTTATTTTCTTGTGCTTCAAGCCAACTTTAAGCCCCAGTTCTTCAGATACAACTGAGAAACCCTGCAAAACAATGCAACTATGAATTACAAGATATTGTAGCATAAGCACCCATACTCGGTACACATTTGTGATCATTATTTCTTATTGATTACATCAAAAATTTGCTTTATGTAAGCATTTTCTGGAGGCTTAGACACATGAATCCACAGATCATTGTCCCACGAACCAAGGCTATTCAAACAAATAGCATAGTCAATACTTTCACGAAGACGTTGGTCCAAACTCCGGAGCCACTGCATGGGTAGGATTAAATATGTAAGCAATTGGAAAAACTCATTAGCAATTACAATGAAAACATAAAAAGATATGATTATATAGCAACAGAATTTTAAATAAATAAATAACAGACAAGAAACTACAAAATTAAGGGGTAAGGAAAAAAAACAGGGGAACAGGAGAAATTACAGCGATATGAATCAAAGGGTAATAAAAATGGAGGAAAATCGTTGTACCTTATGGGTTCCATTGTAATTATAAGGTCCACCAGATGTTAGCGCAAAAAGCAAATTGTACTTTCCTCTTGTCCTAGGATTTGAATAAAGAAGTGAGAACAGCCTTGCAATTTCAAGCAGTGCAACAACACCACTTCCATTGCTGTCACTGCCCACTGATAAAGCCTGCACATATGAGGATACTCAGGCCTTTTCCTAACGATAATTAATGTCAAAAGCATGATCTTGACAAATGTCAGAAGTTGCATACTGGTGCGGCACCAAATGTGTCATATGATGCCACTATAGCTATTGTAGGAAGTTGGCTTGAATCTCCATCCATCTTCAATCCTGGTAACCATCCCTGTAGGAGTCAAAAGTAGAATGCAAAACCATCATTATAATACTACTGCAACAGATCATGTCATGGGACAAAATCCTTTATCCCCCCCCCCCAAGAAAAAAAGCCAGCAGATTAGATAATGGAACTTTACAGCCTCAAAAGATCACCTGCTCCTTAATTTCTTTATGAGCTAGAGAAGGCCAACATTACAGAGAAGCATCTAAAATGTTGGAATTCTCTTCATTTTAGCAACCAACCAATACAAACAAAAACTGATCTTGAATAATCCTATTCAATGTTCTGACCATACAATAAAACCACGGTTACGGTCGCGATTGCGGTTGTGGTCGCGGTGTCGTGGTATCAGAGTGTCACGAATGATATTTTATATGTTGTGGTTGTCGCAGCGTAATTTTTTAATTCTTTTACACAACAAATATCGGTAAATATCAGCTAATATCCGCCAATATCGGCCGATATTCGAAATTTTACCAATATCGCGGCGATAAATATGTGATTTTCTAAAACGGCTGCATTTTCAGAATTTCGCGTCGCGACTGACCCAAAAACTGCAAAATTGCAGCCAATACGCAATTGCGGTACCGATATTTCATTGTATGGTTCTGACTGCACTCTTAGTAGCACAAGTGGACTCCAAGTGCTGGTAAGAGGGCAAAAAGTGTTTAATACTAATAAATCATATTTGCATAGAAAACATTGCTTAGCCAAAATCTAGCACGTTCTTGCTAGTTTTTATCACTTGAAATGTGCCAAAACAATGAATGTGGTTTAGATAATGGTTTAATGGAAAATTCCATCCTTGAAAGTGATATCCTCTTCAAAAGAACAACGTGGAGAACTACACTGAGATGGTACCGCAGATGACAAATAAGGTTGCATGGAATTGCCTTGTAGCTAATTCAATTTGAAAATTACAAGGTATGATCCAGTGTCATTAGGCACAGAAGCATGCAGGACATGCCACATTTCTGAAACTTCACCCTATTGTCTAGTACAACCTAAAGATACAATCATAATGTCAAAATAACTATTTCAAGGAATCAATCAACGAGAGAGGTATATAACCATAGGCAACTGTGCTTCTGCTGCCTATGTCATCACCTCGGTAGTTGTTAGCAAGCAAATTGGGAAAGGTCCATAAACACCCACTTGGGAAGAGAACGGACTAATAACTGAATATGAGGCACCAATTGCTAAAGCAAGAGAATAATGAACTTTATCTTATATATATATTCCTGTCAAAAAGATAGGAATTCTAGAATGGTGGTAAACATAGAACTTCTGCATCACTTGAAGAACATTGATCACACACTGAAGAGATGTCATGCACATATCAAAATGACTATCACAACAGATGAACATATGAAAAGCAGACACAAGTTACAATTTCATCAAGCAATCATTGAATCCAACATTTTATACTCCAATCATCCAAAGAAAATTATCTTTTCAAGCACACATAGTAACCAGAATGAGTACTCTAACAGAGAAATTAGCGGGTAATATAAGATACCTGAATATTTGTGATGGAGGGAGATGCAACTTTTTTAGCTTCTGATGTTGAAACAACTAGTTTGTACCTATAATGTTCACCAAATAAAATATACAAGCAAAGGAAGAGATTTACGATACTGGGGTGGGGAAAGCATTCATCGTGAATTGACAACGAGATCAAACTTTGGAAATACTGAATGCTAACAGCACAAGATCAGCATCAACAATTATTTTTTTTTTAAATAAACTTTGGGAAACTATGTGTTGATCTCAAAAGTTTCACAGCTCAAATTGCTGGAAGATTTGCAATACAAAATCAATAAAGATAAAAATTAATAACTAACCCGCCAGTTGTTGCGGTAGCAGGCTGACCAGTAGCATCATTCCTCTTAATATCAGCCAAAACAGACCCAATATTCTCATCCTCAAAAGCGAAATAGACAGGATACTGAAACAATAATGTGATAGGTTAAGGTTAGATAGTATAGCAATATGCGAGTATGCCATTGGAATATTTTTTTACACTATAATTACTAATTGAGAAACATTGCATATCTAGCACCACCTCAAACCCCTTTCATAGAACTCTTTACTTCTTGTTTCTTTGTCATGTTTAGACTTACCATTTTCCCAGGCATGGAGGTCCATAAGGAAACACATACACAAATATGCCACCAAGACTTGGTAAAGAACGACATTAATATAGGAAGAAATACACCACAAGCTACCACATCACTCCAAAAAACCAAATAAAACAGGCCTATAACTCGCCCTTTCGCCACCAATGATAATGAACTCAACTCAATAGTAGAATAGTTTTCAAACTACAACCTAAATACAGCACAAAACAATCATAGAATACTTTCATCCTTCCTGGTCCAAGTTTTAGTAAATGCAAATAAATAAACCAATACACAAAAAGTGTTACAAACCTTTGTTGTGTGTAGGCCCACTTCCAGGCCCATCAGGGTCAGGCCCAATTACTCCTATTGTGTTAGACTCAAGTCCATTAATAAATAGCAAGCATTATCTTTTATTAATTCTTAGCAGGCTTTAGTTAACTAGCTTATTAATAATAGGCCTGCTAAACCCAAGCTTACCCCTGAAGTTGTAATCAACTACAAATAAAAAGCTCTAACCTCAAGAACTAGACAAGTCGAAGAGTAAACAGAATTGTTCATTCTCCGGCCTCCATTTGCTCTCTAATATCTCTTCCCTCTAGTTCTTAAAAACCCTACCCCTAATTCCCTCACGTGCAAAATCAATCAATTCAAACTACTCAAGAATCTTCTCATGAGTCTGTTGCAGCCAGATCCCCAGATCAGGTTATGACTTGTGAGCATATGAGGTAGTACAGTATATCAGTACATTTTATGAGAAAATCGAGCAAGTGAAGCAGAAAAAAGCACGGGCAGACCTTATGAGGAAGTATGATGTCAATTTCAAGGCATAAGACAATTATGTGGTTAGCTTGTCACAAAACATTGAATACCAGATTAAAATTAGCAAGATAAAGTGTGATTTACGATGATAGATGTGTTGATGATAGGTTGCATACTGAAAATTTTGATCACCTATTTGTATCTTGACACTGATCTGGATCAGTGTATGCAAAGGGTGAGACTTAGAGATATGGAAAGATGCAGTCACTAGAATGATCTCTGGGACCGGAAGGAGATAAAGAAGAGGGAAGCAGGGAGCTGCAGTTTCAGCCCTGAAGTTTAATGTTTGGAGAAACTGAAATTTGGTTACTTTAACAGGTCAAGCAAGTGCATCCCAGTTTATAGATTCAAAAAAATATGGTAGGTATCCATGGACGCAAAATGCTCAAAGCAAGCCAGAATCACGGGAGTTTTGAAGGGTTTGACAGATTTCATAGATAGAGATAGGGTTTTTCAGTTCTGGCTCATAGAGGATGTGTTTCAAATGCTTGTTTTTGGTAATAATATAATTAATTAATTACCAAGTACTTCACCAGTCGTGCTAGCATGATACATCATAGATTCATCAAAGTCAGTGGCAAGCATCTATAGTCAAGAAAAGTGCATCTATGAATAGGAAAAACATAATTCAGACATTCTTTCACTCACAGGAATGTTGGCATGCACGAGAAGTTGTTCTAACTCAACTAATTTGTGTTTAATATCATTTTCACCATCAACCTCTTTGCTGTAACTATTCTCATAGCTTAATACTCGAGGTAGCAAAAACAATAGACCACCCAATGGCTCCCTCCTGGAAATGTAATCTGCAATATTTCAAAAACGTCATCGTCATCATCAAGCTTTAGAAAAAAAAAATTGCAACATATTGACCCAGAGCCAACTAGTAGCTTATAGCTAAGGAAAATTTTGAACAAAAATACATCAAGACACAAACAGTTAGCCTAATGTATCTTCCGAGACATCTATCGTACAGAATAATTGAAAGCAGGGATGAAAGGTCCCTTAAGAAGACAACGGACGTCATTTAGTCAAGCATCTATGAAATACATCATGCATACAAGAGGCGATACTTCCATAATAGGAAAAAGAGTAAGCATATACCGCAACAAATCTAAACATGCTAAGTTCCTGCTCAAAGTCAATAAATAAAGAAAAATAATAAGGAAACAAAGAAAAAGTAAATTGATCATGTCGAAACCATCAGTTTCAATCAAGAATTGGGGAACAGCTATCTGCGGCACCATAGTGAGCGCCTGAGCGGTAGCCGGTACTATCATACATAAGTAACATTATGGCAGGATAATGCAACCGAAGTCCTCAATAACAGCTCAATTATGAAACTCCCAAGCTCAACAATTAAATCAAAACCAAATAATGAAAAATCATAACCTTTAATGACAGATACGTCAAGCTCACGAATGGGGATAATGATAACAGTACGTGAGAGATCTGAATTAACAGGATTAAGCGAAGAACCAGCGTGGTGATTTAAGGTAGCAAATCGAGATCCAAATGGAACTCCGGCAAGGTCATATTGGATGAGACGGTAGACATCGACGACAGTGGCGGCGCCACAAAGCTCTACACAGGCAAAAAGTAGGAAGAAAAGTCCGATTACTGAGCACAATGAACTTAGCAATTCGGAATTCATATATCTCTTCGTCGCCATTGTTAAGCGTGAGAGGCAGAAAGAGAGAGTGTGGAAGGTCGGTAATAACGGATGATGAACTAGGGTTTAGAAGTGGAAGTCGTTGAAGTCGATCCAGAATAGTACTATATAAATTAGAGTTGCAGGGCTCTCAAAAAAAATAGAATTGCAGGATGACAGAGGAAGATCGCAGTGAATAATAATTTCATCAGAGGAATTGGAGCATTTAGCTCTGGACCTCCGGCGGTGGACGGTGAAGCTCCATCTTTTTAATTTTATTTCTCTGTTTGTTATTCTAAAGCTGTTTGTTTGGGTATTATCATTGATATTACGTGGCTTCATAACTTTATTATTTAATATGTATTATTATTTGACGAATAGATATTATTGTTTTTTATTAAATATTTAAGTTATTTTATAATTTTATTCTCATATTCTTATAAATTATACTCATCAATGGTATTCCTACAATTATTAATATTATTATAAAAATTATTATTTATTAATATTAATTATTGCTTAATAATAATTATTCATTATAAATATGAGGTGTTAATAATTATTAATTATTAATTAGATAATGAATATCAATTGTTCATTAGCATTAACTATTTATTAGTTAATTATAATTCATATTCATTATCTAATTAATAATAACTAATATTAATAAGTAATATTCATTGTATAATTATTACTTATTAATAATTAATATTCATAATTATGAATAATTAATAGCTATTTACTATTAATATTCATGAACATTAATTATTAAAATTATTTAGTTATGAATAATTAATGTAAATAACATATAATTATTATTATTTATTAATATTAACTATAATACTTATTAATCATGAATATGAATTAATAATAATTGTTACTTATTAATATTATTTATTATGATTATATCTTATCAAAATTAAATCTATAAACTAATAAAATAATATTATAAAAACATATCTTATTAGAATAAAGAATTCCAAAATTAACAATATACATAAATTTATTTCAAATCAGATAAATTGTCAAGAAACATTATTACCTTAATAATTTTCATATATAAATAACATGCATCTACCAAAAATTATTATTATTACTTCAGACACATTATTTTCTCAAATAATATCAAATAAAAATAAGATTGCCAAACAAACATTAAATCATTTCTTTGGAATTGATATTTAGACCTTTGTGATGGTTTCCTCATCTTATAAGCAATCTTGAATTCTTCATTACCTTATATTATCCAAATAAATTTCGCTAGTCCATTTTTAATTTTAACCGCTAAGTTAGTAGTATCTTTTTAATTATTTCATATTTTGATTTAAACCAACATTTCTATATCTATTTTTGTTTAGGGTGGATTAAGGTTCGAAGGAGACAGCATTTTAGATCTAATTTTGACCTTAATAAAATCAAATCATAGTTAATCTGGAATATGTTACTTGTTAAAAATAAATAAATAAATAATTGGTGGTATGTGAAGGAAAAAGTTGACCACTTTGAGCTCAAAAACTTTGTACTGATTCTAACAAGGTTTGATGCACGATTGAATGAAATGATATTATAAACACAAGGTACAGGTGGTAAACTTTTAATAACTCAAATTATTGTAGGTTGTTGGAGCAAACGGAAAAATAGTCAGCTTTGCTTTTGTTACTTTCCAAAATCTCACATTGATGGGTAACTTTTATTTGTTCATCTTTTATTAGCCTCTAATCTTTGTCTTGTTTGAAAAAATTTCTTAGGTTGTTTTACATAGCTTATGGGTTGGACTGCGTAACCACATCCATGCGCTTGTCGCCGTCCACCCGATCGGTTTGGTCCGTTCAGTCTGGGCTAGGTCATAGATTCAATAAGCCTAATTTTCTTTTTGCTAAAAAACTTTTAAGTCATATTTCACCTTATCTGCCATTTTTTAACGTTGCATAACATTTAGTCCCTCTATGCGAAGTGGAGACTGGGTTTGGGGGATTTTTTGCTTAGTATGGTTTCTCTTTCTCTATTTAATTCAATTTCAGCTTTGGTTCTAGATATACTGAAATCTACGAGCTCTCCCTTCTTCCATTCCTTTTTTTGGGCATCGTTCTATTTATTCCACCTCTTCTTCTCATGAGGGCACATGAAAGGAAGTTTGATATATTAACCTTAAAGGATGACCACCACATATGATTCACACCGAGGTCAAGGCGATTATCGCTTTAGAGCAGTGAGGAATCTCATGACCCATCACCACTATGCAGTTTTTTTTTAGTAAATCTTCTGATGCGCTTTATTTCTTGGCCTTACACTTTGAATGTTTGTTACGATATTAATGCGTGTGTGTAGCAAAGTCAATTTACATACTTATTGATGGGTTGTTCTGGAACCAGGCTCCTATTTGCTTTCACACTCAATTTTATCATTATTATTTTTTGCTACATTATAGTTCGATATAGTGTCTTCGACTTGTGGCTGCCAGTTCCTTGTTAAATTGTTTCACTAATATATTTCATCTGCATTGGATTATTAGTAATTATGTCGACGTTGTTTATTGGGGTTACAGTTTATAGCTGCAGCAATTTTTGAAGCATTTGGTTGATTCCTCAAATAGTTTGTCGGTGCCACACTTAACTTTCTGCATTATCATTCGAGATACTACTATGGCTTTCTTAGAAGTTTAATTTTACTTTTTCGGTCCCTCTGAGTATCAATTGTAATTTTAGCATTGTTCCTTATTACACACGGTATTTTTTTGGGCTCCGTTCATTTTTAGGTCAAGTATTGTTTGTTGCAAATTTTGCCGAATGGCCACGATTCATTTTTCTAGTTTTAATTTTTTTTTTGTTGCTTAACAATAGTAAACTTCCCTACTATCTTTGGGTCTTCTCTGAAGTTTGTTAATTTGTTGATTGTGATATGACTTCTATTGTTCTAAGAATTATTCCGGATATGTCTAAGGTTGAGCCACTGGATGACACTAATTATTGTAGGTGGTCAAAAAGGATGAGAATACTAATTGAAGCGTTGGAGGTAGACTATATATTAAACCAAGATCCACTAGTAGAGAATAGTGATGGTGCATCTCTTGTGACTCCATCCACTACTCCAGTTCTTGCTACTACTAAGAAATTTGAGACAAATGCTAAAGAAAAATATGACAGACACAATAAGACTGTTGGAGGACATCTATTGTTACATATGAAAAACAAGTTATTTGATATGTTTTTTTATGTTGAATTTTGAAAAAAAAATATGGGATAATCTAAAATACAACTATGGTTTTGATGAATTTGGGGAAAAAACAATATATTGTTGGGAATCTACTAAAGTTTTAGATGATTAACGACAAGCCGATGATGGCTCAAATCCATGATTATGAGAGTTTGATTGTTGTGGTCTTGGGTGAAGGCATGAAAATATGTGAGACATTTCGAGGCAACATGTTGATATAGAAATTTCCAAAATCTTGAAGTAAATTTAGAAACCATCTAAAGCTCAAAAAAAAGGGACATGACCCTGCCTAAGCTGATTAGTCATATGAAGACAAAAGATATAAATTGATTGAAGGAAAACTGTAACACGCCCAAAGTTCACTTCTGAAAATTTTCGTTTAAAAGAATAATGTTAAAATGGAATTTGAGGAATGTTATCGCCACACCTAACATAAGATAAATGCCCACCATCTAACTCATGCTAGATGCAAGACTAAAACTTGTCTAACAAAAACTCAAACAACATCTATGCCGTGAGGATAAATTCCCACAAGAATATATCCACAGGCAAATGGCAAGTGAACAATTTCACCGAATAAAATCATCGCTGAATAAATCAACAAAAACCTGTGACATAATCCTAGATTTTAAAAGCTTATCAAAGTAATGGAAATTAAAATTCAATTACAACACCCTTGAAAATTTAAATACAACACTTGAACTTCCAAAAATAAATACAATTAAATAAAGGTAAATCCCGATGGATCAAACTCCGGATTTCCTACTCTTTCAAGTCAAGCCTTCAAACCAAAAACAATATCTAATCTCAAACCTGCATAAGAGGTCTGCTCCCCACCATCAGTGGATTGTCACAGGATCTATTCAACCAAGGTAGAATTAGTACGGGTCCTGTAGTGAGTAAATCACAACTACCTAACTCATGGAAGGAAACATGATACATATAAGATATGGCAATCTTTAGCTTACAATACTCATGCTTAATTATACATGTGATACCTATACTATTCCACTCATACAATAACTCATGCTCAATTACACATGCAATACGCACACTATTCTACTCATATAATAACTCATGTTCGATTATACTTGTGATACATACAATAAAACATGGGGTCACAGATTCAGGCTTATGAATACATGATTAGACATGACAATACATGGGGTACAAGCGTACAAGAAATCACGATCGCATACTAAGTAACACACACTACCCTAGAAGGTGTCATTCTGCACACAAGGCCCACATGTGATTTTAATAATAGATCATGTGATAATTGGATACAAACATACGTCATATGGTATCACTATTATAAGGGAGACAGAGAAGAGACATGCATAGAGAGAATAATTCATTATCATATTTCATTATCGTGATCACAACCATTTAAGTTTATTGTCTTAAGGACGAAGACTCAAAGAGATCTTAACAACTAATCTAGTACTCGAACAGTACTAGCCCTAGCTGGCCTGCCAGAAACGTAACCAGACCACTAATAAATAGGACACCTAATTACTTAAGTATGCATACCCCCTATAGGGATGAAATATATTGAGACACCTATAGAGTAAAAGAGGACCTCTCTAAACCTCGTAAGCACCCAGGATCACAGAATAGAAAACACCGGAATTGTACCAAGTGAATACCAAACCTAACACAGATAGCTACCCCCGAGTGGTACAAGTCCCAACTCAAGATCTTTCACTTTAAGTGATTAATATTTTATTTAAGGATTTAACCAATCATAAATCAAGCCCACATAACAACACTTATCTCACTTTCATCAACACAATGAATTTCCTGTATTGTATAAAGTTCGAGTGAGAATAAAGCCAAGCAACATTAAAACCGAACCAATTCAAGTGGCATTAAAGCCAATCGATTCCAAGGGCATTAAAGGTGAACCAATTCAAGTGGCATTAAATCTGATCGATCCCAGGGGCATTAAAGTCAAACCAATTACAGGGGGATTAAAGCCACACCAATTCTAGAGGCATTAAAGCCGAACAAATTCAAGTGGCATTAAAGCCGATCGATTCCAGGGGCATTAAATCTTATCTAATTCATGTGGCACTAAGGCCGAATAATTTCAAGTGGCGTTAGAGCCGAATAATTCCATGACATAAAAATACAGCATAAGGTATCATATAATTTCAATCCATACTCAACTATGGATATAGTTTTCTAAATCAATTACAATTTAGATACATTAGAACATACTCTAAAATCACCAAATATTTCATAATTAGGTGGACATGTTAACCACAAAATCATACTCAACCCTTCACATACTCAAACACATACAATATTCAAGAGGCATACTAGTATGTGCTCACATTGAAACTATAAACTCATACATACATACATACATACAATTACCACAAAAGAATACAATATATGCTTGGCATAATTAAATAATCAATAAGCATACTCATTGCCTTCTACTTCAAGCAGATATACATCCAAATTCCGCCATGAGTAAAAGTAAGTAATGACTTATCTAAATTCGAATCTAGCTAACCAAATTGAGAAAGATAGAGATCTATTGAGAGCTCGACAATCTACGAGAAAGTTTTCCTAGATCGCTGATACAATTCCGAAAACTAAGTTAGAAACTATCTTATTGATCAATAATTCAATTATCATAATTAAATCAACACAAAGGGACACGAACGATCTTTCTTGGAAAACGTGCTCGCAAGTGTAACTCTATTAAGATTTAAGTATAATATTAACCAAATCGGATTTAACACATATCACTTGGGGCATATCAAATAGATTTGGAAAGCCAGGCAAAGGATAATAGATTATAAGTTAATTTTGTCAAAAATGACTTACTCATTAGGTTTTACAACTAAAGAGGCAAACCAACTATTTTTAGAAAACCAATCCAACCCGATACCATAAAAATACAATTCAAAGGATTTTAAATCAAAACTAGTAATCTACTAGGTCAGAGAAACATAAGCAAACCATTTTTAATAAAACCATCCTCGAAAATTAGGGTTTTTACGCTTGAACTGCTATCCAACTAATTAATTTTGATTATCTCAAATTGATAGCTTAAGAGTAAAATTAAACTAATTTTAAATAAATCTAGATAATCAATTTTAATAAAATAATCTTCCGAGTAGCTAATTCAAGACAATTGGTTTCCGAAATTAGGGTTTTAAAATCCAAGACACAAATTTAGACAATTAAAATCAATTAATTCCAATTTAAGGTGTTAAAATGTAATTAAGATCATTTCAACTATTTCTATAAATTCAATTTCAGAAAAAAAAAATAACAATACAAATAAACAATTTCATAATTTCACTTGAAATCTAGAGTTTTTGGCCCAACATGCAATTAGATATATTTTATAACATATTATATAATCAATTGATCAAAACCAATAAAAAAATACCCAATTTAGCATAATTAGGACTTTTGAGCTCGGAATGCAAATCTGGTCAATTCTTGCTAAAATATATAAATTGACTATTCGGAAATGCAATTAAATGTATTCTAATATAAATTATATAGTCAATTGAATAAAATAACTCGATTACAATATTCAATTTAGATCAGCAAGAGTTTTGACCTAAAAATCCAATTCCGATCAATTTTACACAATTTTCCCAAATCAACACTTCCAATAAAAAATTAAATATATTTCAAAGGATATTATAAAATCAATTGAGTGAAACAACTCAATCATGTAATCCAATTTCATCACACATGGATTTTGACTTAGAAATTCAATTCCAATTAATTCCGCATAAATTTCTCAAATTGACGGTTATGACACGAAATTAGATACATTTTACAATATATTGTATAATAAATTTATTAAAAACTGCTTAATCAGACGAATCCATAAAATCCGGACATAATCGGGTCAAAATTATGATTTTCACAAATCAACCAAAAACGCTACAATTAACCACTCTATATCAATCATATAATATACACACATACACACACACACACACACACACATTTAAACAATCAATTTAGATTGTGATAAGCTAATTCATACCAAATTAATAAAAACAAGGGTTATGGTTTTCAAAAATCTATACTAAACAAGGAGTTACAAATCGAGGAGAATGAAGACTGAAAAAGCTTTGTCAAAGGTCGACCGTTGCTCGCTGGCAGCCAAATAAGCTCACTGTGGTCGGACATGGCGGCACAACCTGTGGTGCCCATTGTTGTTGCTGCTACACTCGTCGGCTGATGCGCTACTACGGTGGGTGGGGCCGTCATGCGAAGAGTAGTGTCGATGGTGGTGGCCGACGGCCGTGGCTGGTTGACAAAAGAGGATCAAGGAGAAGGCGGTGAGGACTAAGGTTTTAGTGCAGAGAAAACACGAATGGGAAAAAGGAAAAGAAAATTGGGAGAAGAAGAGAGAAAAGGAAAAAGGAAGAGGGGGAGGGGGACCAGTCAGTGTTTTTTTTTCTTCAAATACAAGTGTACAATGAAATATTAAATATATAAATATATTATTGGAAGATTTTATCTAAAACTCATTTAACGAAAATTATTTCGTAAGGATCCGAAAGTATAAAATCAATATAAGAGCTATATAAAGAATTTCGGAAACGTTTTCAGAAGAAATTACCAATGAACATAGAGATCTATATTATTTACGAAAATACATTATAAGTGTAATCCCTTGAAATTTTCAAAAGCTTATAATTTAATAAATAAATTTTATTTGGGATAAATTAACCTTTAAATCTATTTAATTTAATTATTTTATAGATTTTTGAATATATAAGATTGGATATAAATATTTAATAAATTAAAAGAAATATTTTGTGATTTTATCATACCCTTTTTATTTAAATAATTTTCAAACCATTATTTTACTAAAATTATCTTTTTTTTAAATCCAGATATTTTAATTATATTAAAATAAATTATTAAATAAATTTATTACCCCATAAATATTGCATTTTATTATTTTATAAATTAAATTATTTTTAATTGCCCCATTTTCCCATTTCTTTTTCCTTTTTCCTTCTCCTTTTTCTCCTTTATTTCTCCTTTCCTTTTTCTTTGGGTCGTTAGTGCCCTGGCCTGCCCCTTCCATATCCTCGCGCCTAGGCTGCTGGCCCGTTTCCCTTCCTCCTGCATGTGTCGCAGGCTCGCCTCCCTTCCTTCCTTCCTTTCGTCCTCGACCGAGCCGACCAGTTGCTTTTTCCTTCTGTCGCCCATCGCACCTAGTCCCCCTTCCCTTTCTTCTTCTTCTTTCTTTCTTCTTCCTCTTTCCCCGGCGAGAATCCCGACCCCCACTATCTCTACCATCCCACCTGCAACTCCCTCTCCCCCATTGCTTCCCCTATATCTCTCTCTCCCTCTCATTGTTTTCTCTGCCCCATCCCGGTCCCACCATCCCTGTCTCCCTTCCCCCATGCCCGACCATACCTCCCTTCTCCCTCTCCCTGCCACCGCCATTCCCCTACCACCCTACTGCCACCCCTCGAGCACCCTATCCCCTTCTCTCTCTACTTATTCTTTTTCTTCTTCCCTTCCTGCTCCATTCGGCCATTTTCGAGCCCCATATGCCTTGCCCGAGCCTCTTTTCTCTCCCTTTCTCCTCCTTCCCTCACCCTCCTTGTTTTGCTTCACCTTGCCACTTCCGCCGCCTAAACCGCCACCTACACCACCCCCTGCCACCCTCTACCTCATCCCCGATCGATCACAACACCCGTTGAGCCACCCCGTAGCCTCCTCCTTCCTCCTCTCTTATTTCCCTCCCTTCTCGGTAGCCACCTTGTGAAGCCCCGATACGCCGCTGTTCCGCCGCCTATGTCGCCACCTGAGCCACCACATTAATCCCTACAACCCCCTCTACCACCCCAATCCTCCTTTGCCCGAAACCACCACCCAAAAGCCTTCATTTTTCCTCTCCCTTTTCCTTCCTCATCAGCCCCCATTTCGACTCCCTCCTCAGTCGCCACCTTCGCAGCCTCGCTGCCACCACCTCCACTGCCCTTAGTCGCCGTCAACCCATCCCTGACCACCACCTACACCCCCTCTCCACCTCTGCATCCTTCCCTTGCCTTAAATCTTCCCCCACATGCCTTTTTTCTTAGCCCCAAAATCCCAACCCGAAAACACCACTCCCTCCTCCCATTCTTGCCACCTTCGAGCCTTCCTCCTCATTTCCTTGTATGCAGCTCGTGCTGCATGAGCAGTATAAGCTGCTGCCTTTCTTGATTAATTTAGGTAATAATTTTTAAGATATAATAGTATTTTAATTTAAGTATTTGATTAATAAAGTGTTATAAACCCTTATAATTTAATTTTTATTATTTCTAATGTAATAAGTCTTGATATTATTTTTAGGTATTGGTTTTGATAATCAAAGCTTGAACCTTAAACCGGAATATCGGTAAGGTTTGTTTTTGTGGGAATCAAGGTAACTGTAACACCCCCAAAATTCACTCTTGAAAAAAAAATTTGAAAGGATAAAGCGGAAGCTAGGAGAGAATTTGGGAAATGTTACCGCCACATCTAACACAAGATAAATGTCCACCATCTATCTTATGCTAGATGCAAGGCTAAAACCTGTCAAATAAAACTTTAAACATCAATGCCGTAAGGATAAACTCCCACAAGGAGATATCCACAAGCAGATGGCAAGTGAATCAATTCACTAAATAAAATCATCGCTGAATCAATCAGCGGAACCTGTGAAATAAATCCGAATTTTAAAAGCTTATCAGAGTACGATAAATTGAAAGTTAAATTACAATACCCTTGAATTTTAAATACAATACTTGAGAATTCCAAATACAAATACAGTTAAATAAGACAAAACCCGATAGATCAAATTTCGGATTTGCCTACTCTCTCAAGTCAAGTCTTCCACCCAAAAATAATATTCGAACTGAAACCTGCACAAGAGATCTGCTCCCCATCATCAGTGGATCATCACAGGACCCATTCAATCAAGGTAGCATCAGTACGGGTCCAGTACTGAGTAAATCAATACTACCAAACTCATGGAAGGAAGCATAAAACACATAAGATATAAGCGTACAAGAAATCACGATAGCATGCTAAGTAACACCAATCTAACAATCCAATGATAATCATTATTACATCCGATTTTATTTATTTACGATGAGTTCAGGGACCCCACTATTCTTAAACCGGTGGAACGGTCTGAAGCACCTCTCGGGGACAACACACCCGAGCCACTATTATCATCCGGTGGAACGGATCCTACACCTCTCAGGGCAAAACGCTCCTGAGCCACTATTCTGAACCGGTGGAACGGCTTGAAGCACCTCTCGGGGACAACACACCCGAGCCACTATTATCATCCGGTGGAACGGATCCTACACCTGGTCCTGACTCACGTAATCTTCCACTTTAAATAATCAGTGTCTTATTCATTACTTAATTCATATCATATTCTTATTCACGTTGAGTATAGGGCCCCACTATTCTTAATCCAGTGGAACGGACTGAAGCACCTCTCAGGGACAAGTCACCTGAGCCACTATTATCGTCCGGTGGAACGGACTCTACACCTCTCAGGGCAAAACGCTCCTAAGCCACTATTCTGAACCGGTGGAACGACTTGAAGCACCTCTCGGGGACAACACACCCGAGCCACTATTATCGTCCGGTGGAACGGACCCTACACCTCGGCCCAACTCACGTGATCTTCCACTTTAAATAATTAGTATCTTATTCAATGATTTTAGCCGACCAATAACCAGGCCCACATAAATAATTCCATGACATAAAGATACAGCATAGAGTATCATATAATATCCATCCATACTTAACCCTTCACATACTCAAATACATACCATATTCAACATTATACTAACATACATTGGCATTGGGACTATGAATTCATACATACATAAAATTACCACACAGAAAACAGCATACACTGGACAGGATTAAATGATCAATAGGCATACTTATCACCTTTCACTTCAAGTAGACATACATCCAAATTCCATCATAAGTAAAGGTAAGTATTGACTTACCTCAATCCGAAGCTAGCTAAGCAAATTGAGAAAGAGGGAGAGCTATCGAAGGCTCAACAATCCACGAGAAAGTTTTCCTAGATCGCCGATAGAAATCGGAACTAGGTTAGAAACTATCTTATCAATTAATAATTCATATATTCTAATTAAATAAACACAAACGATCTTTATTGGAAAGCGTGTCCAAAACTCAGGACTCAAGAACATAGCTCTATTAAGATTTGAGATTAAAATATAAATCAAATGATTTAAAATCGAAAGACAGAAATCGATTTGATAAAAGACACACAGCACAATCAATTTTATAAAACCATCCCCGAAGATTAGGGTTTTAAATGCCTAAACTACGAATCGACCAAATCACATTTATTATCTCAAATTGGTAGTTTTAAAACACAATCAAACTAATTTTAGATAAATCTAGAAAATCAATTTCAACAAAACAATCTTCCGAGTAGCCAATTTAAGATGACCCGTTTTCAAAATTAGGGTTTTAAAGCCAACGACAAAACTCAGGTAATTCAAATCAATTAATTCCAATTAAAGGTATTAGAATACAATTAGGATCATTTCCACTACTTCTATAAATTCAATTTTAGAAAAACAACTATACAAATAACCAATTTCATAATCTCACTTGAAATCTAGGGTTTTAGCCCCGAAATTACAATTCGGTTGAATTCTATTAATTTATTTAAATTGAATGTTTACAACTGAAATTAAACACATTTTATAACATATCAAATAATCAATTGATCAAAACCAATAAAAGAAATACCCAATTTAGCACAATTAGGGTTTTTGAGCCCGGAACGCAAATCCGATCAATTCTTGCTAAAATGTATAAATTGACGGTACGGAAATGAAATTAAATATATTCTAATATAAATTATATAATCAATTGAATAAACCGACCCGATTACACAATCCAATTTAGCCCCGCAAGAGTTTTGACCTAAAAATCCAATTCCGATTAATTACACACAATTTTCCCAAATCAACACTTCCGATATGAAATTAAATACATTTCAAACGATATTGTAAAATCAATTGAGCGAAACAACTCAATTACGCAACCCAATTTCAATACACACGAATTTTGACCTAGAAATCAAATTCCGATTCATTCTGCATAAATTTCTCAAATTGACGGTTCCGACATGAAATTAGATACATTTAAAAATATATTGTATAATCAATTTATCCAAAATCACCAAATTGGACGGATCCGAAAAATTTGGGCATAACCTGGCCTAAAATTCAATTTTCCAAATTTTCAACACAAACCATACAATTAACATATTCAAATCAATCTTACAGCACATATATACATAATACAACAATTAATTTAGCTTATCACAAGCTAAATCACACTCAATTAATCAAATTAATATTAGGGTTTTCGGATATTTATACCAAACGAAAATCAACGAAATCGGAGCAAAGGAAGGCTGAAGAAGCTTTGTCGGGGACCGGGGGTGGCTCGCCGATGGTCGGGAGATGTCGACGGTGGCCGGGCGGTGGGGGAGCAGCCTACGTTTGCTGCTCGTCGCTGCTGCGGCACGTGGTTGCTGCCGCCCTCTTCGGCTGCTGTGCGTGGCTGCTGGGCGCGGCTGCTGGCTGCTGGTGCCTGTTGCGGTGGTCGGGAGACGTCGACGACCGGCGAAGGAGGAGCAGGGAGGAGGAGGTCAGGGCAGGGGAGAAGGTGGAGAGCAGAGCACAGGGTCGGGAGAGGGGAGACGGGAAAAGGGAAAGAGAAGAGAAAAGGAAAGGAAGAGGGGGGGTTGGGCACCGGTCGGGGTTCGTTTTTTTTTTAAATACACATATAAAATAAATACTAAAAGTATAAAATTATTAATGGAATATTTTATCTAAAATTCATTAAACAAAAATTATTTCATAAGATTCCGAAAGCTTAAAATTAATAAAAAGCTATATAAAGAATTTCGGAAACATTTTCGGAAAAACTTACCAACGAACATAAAAATTTGTATTATTTACGGAAATATATTATAAGACCTCGAAATAATATTTAAAAGCATAAAAGTAAATATTTAAATTAAATTCTAATAAACCGAGACTAATTTAAATAATTTCTTAAATCGATTTTCCGTAAACCAAAAATCGTAAAACGGAAGAAAATTAATTTCGGAAAGAAATTCACAAATAAACTCCGAAAATCTTTTTAATTTAAAACTTCCCGAAGATATTAACGATTTTTAAAAACGAATAAATTTAAAGTCGGAAATATTTTCTACGGATAAAATTATTAAAATAACTTTAACTATTTAAACCGAAATATTATAATTTAAATAATATATTTCGTTAACAAAATATAACTCCAAAATAAAGTCGTAATCACACGATGAAGTTATAATTGAAAACAAATCTAAAATATTAAAAATCAAAACACGAGAAAGAATGGAAATACATATTTTTAACCGAAAATCGAAATCATAAGAATATAATAAAATCATGGTCGTGAACGAATTTGTCCAGAATGGTTCGCAACGGCAACGATTAATTAAATTCAAATATGAATTCGAAATCGTCGATAAATCCATAAAACAAATCGAAATTAAAATAATTAAATATTTACATCAAATTACGCTAATAAAATCATTGGGCTTAATAAAATTAGGTTTTAAAAATACGGGGTATTACAGTAACTGTTAAATCCCACTTAAATGTATAGATGAACGTATGTCAGTACATTAGGATTTGTATTATGTTATTATACTTAATATATGTTGTTTAATATCATATGCATAGTTTCTTGTGATGTTGGATGAAAAGAAGCATGTTAGGCTATATGTTATGCAAGGAAATATTGTTTAAGGTAAGAGTTTGGTTGTTAATAAAAATATTAAGTATTATCCATGTTGTATTATGCTATTGTGATCTTTAATGCATGATTAATATTTTGTGAGTCTTAGGGGTATTTTAGTAATGTATCTTGTACAAGAATATGGACTAATATATATATAGGTGCTAATAAGTAATCATAAGAGTTGTGGATGAGGTGTTAATATTAATATTTTATGTAGTAATAATAATAATTTAATATAAATGGTGTACTAAGGGGCAAAATGATAACCTTCAATTAAAAAGGGTATTATGGTAATTTTGGAGGCAAGGGTAAAGTGGTAATTTTGTAATTAAAGCATAAAAGGGTAATTTTGGAATTAATGGATAAAATGGTAATTTTGGAAGTAGAAAGGGTAAAGTGGTAAATTGTAAATGAAAAGGGCAAATTGGTAATTTTGGAAGTAAGGGGGTAAAATGGTAATTTTGTGAATAAATGGTAAAATAGTAACAAAAGGGCAAACAGTAATTTTATGAATAAAGGGTAAAATAGTAATTAAAGGGCAAATAGTAATTTTGTGATTAAAGGGCCAAATGGTAATTTTGTAATTAAAGGGTAAACTGGTAATTTTGAGATTAAAAGGCAAAATGGTAATTTGGAAATTAAAAGAGGTAAAATGGTAATTTCGTAATTAAGGATAAAATGGTAATTTTATAAGTGAAAGGGTGTTATGGTAATTTTTGGAAGTTAAGGGGTAAAATGGTAAATTTGAAAGTAAAAGGGTAAAATGGTAATTTTGTAAATAAAAGGGGTAAAGTGGAAATTGGAAATGAGTAACTTGGTAATTACAATAATTGAGAAGGGTAAAATGATAATTTAATAATGGAGAAGGGTAAAATGGTAAATATGATAAATACAAAGGGCAATTTAGTAATTTAACCAACTAAAGGGGTAATTTGGTAATTAGGATAATGCATGGGGGTAATTTGGTAATTTGACCAACTAAAGGGAAATTTGTTAATTATAATAAAGGAAATGGGTAAATTGGTAATCTAACCAACCAAATAGGAAATATATGAACTGTAACGATTACGAAAGGTGATTAGTGGCCTAATAAGTGTGGGAGATAGCTCAATAACCTAAATCGAGAAAAGGTGTAGCTAAGGCCGAATATGTGCTAGGTGTCCTACATGCCTTGGATGCCCTATATAATTTATATGATGTGTTCTATATGCTATTATCTTAATTGTTTTATGTGTGGCGTGGCTTGGATCCGAGATATGTTCATGTGTCATCTTTCGGTATGTAATAATACGGATATGTTGTATGTTATGATGTGATATGATGTGGCCCTTTAGGACATGCGTGCTAGGATAATTAATGTGGTAATGTGGGATGGAGGCATGAAAAAGAGAAATGGGGGAGAAAGATAACCAATGGGAAGTAAGTTGGCTAATGTAGGTATGGGAGGAACTAGGGCTTGCATGGGATGGTTAGAGTCCGCATGGGGGGAAACTTTATGTATGGAAAATTGCCTTGGGACGTGAGGAAGGTAATAGAAGTGTCGTTTGGGTGTCTGGGGGCTTCGGGTGAAAAATAGTACGTGAGACAGTATAAGTGTGCGTAGGAGATCAAGCTAGGGTTTAGGAGGAAACCCTAAATTGAGAAGGTAGAAAAAGGAAAAAGAAAATAATAAAAATAAACGAGAACGAGTGGGGTAGAAAGTGAGGGTTGGATATAAGGGTTGACGCGTGGAGTGTTGAAATAGTCTATATTATGTAAGGTAGAGAAGGATGGGCCACACAGGCCCAAATTAATCCTAGGGTAAGGCGGTGAGTGGGCTTGACCCACACACTTAGGAGTCGGGTTCCCGGTGTAAGTAAGTGGATTAAGGGAAGGACGTCGGGGCTAGTTAGGAGGTGCTGAGTATCAAGATATGGGACGGGCTGATGAGTTCATATTTTGACACATTTTATACCCTTATAATCTTAGTTTTTGGTAGTTTATTTAACTAATATAGGGGAATAATTATTGTTTTATGCTTAAGTGGTAAAAATTGCATAAATTTTATTATTTGAGCTAAAATGATATAAATTAAGTAAATTTAGAATAAAATATTATTTATTAATATTTATTGAATTTTATTTTGCAGGTATTGTTTTTAAATAAAAGAAAATTAAAAAAAGAGAGAGATTGGACCTTTGGACCAACGGCCAAAGGCCGAAGGCCCAAAGGCCAGGAAACGAAACAAAACAACGCCCAGCGATGATCAACAAACCAAACAAGCCGCACAAAAGGGCGCACGAAACAAAAAGGCCAAGAAAGTCAGCTGGGCAGGGCTGACGTGGGAAGTGCATGGACGACGCATGCACAAAAATTTATAAAAGGGCGAGCGGCAGGCCAAAAGGAGAGCAGAGAGAGGGGCGCAGCAGAGCCGGAGCCATCAGAGGCTCGCACTCTGAGTCGGGCGAGTAGGGCGATAGAGCCTTCAGAGGCTAGTGCGGCAGAGCCGCAGGAACCAAGCCGCAGAAAAGGAAGGCTAGGCTAGGCGGTAGAGCTGCAACACGGAGAAAGAGGGAGCAGTCGCACGGCACCAGGCAAGGCGCGTCACAGAGAGGACGGGAGACAGACGCACGGAAAGTGAGAGGCACGGAGTTCGAGGCGTGCAACACAGCAGCGCCTTCGACAGCCGTCAGCCGAGAAAGAAAAAGAAAAAGAAATTTGTTGCACAGAAATTAAAGCGCCGAGAAGAGAAAATAAGAAAGAGGAATAGTTTAATACCGGTAGAATTTATTTCAGATAAAATTAATTTTTATCTGAATAAATTCTTGATCTTTAATTCAAAATTAATTCCGGTTATTTCTTTCTCTTATTTTTAATTTATATTTTAGATATATATTTCTGTGTAATTAATTCTATAATTATGGCTGGCTGATTGTTTATTGTTAGGGAATGAATTGAAACCCTATATTATGATTTGAATTATAATTTTATTTTCTTTGTTTCGTGAGATTGTTTCTTGACTCTATATTAATTGCTATCGTTTATATGTATAATTCTGTCAAGTATAGTTTATTTGGTGCATGCCTTGTTCTGGTACCTCATAAGTGACAGTATGTAGGATTAATTGCCTGCTAGGTGGCCATCTAAATATACTATAATTTATATGTATAAATTGCAGCTAGGTTAGATAACAATTCACCTAATCGTTTTGTGATTCTAACCGAAGTGGTAAAACGTTTCGATACGTGTGGGTCAAGAAAAGGAAATACAGCTAGACATGCTTTTTGTACTAGTTTGGGTACTTAGATTGACAACCTTCCACTTACACTTAATGTATTAAATCTAGTTAAATATAGGAGCCGCTTGTTGATGCTATACTGCTAGTATTTAATAGGGTTAATATTGGCGCTTTGTCGTATTAATTTAATTAAGGGAAGTAATATAAGGTGTATAGACCTGCTTTTGGTGTGCAACTTGGTCGATCTCTTTCTCACGATTAAAAGATGACTTAGAAATAAATATTATATTACAACCTAGTCTAGTGGTGGATTTTTATTTCCCTAACATATTTTTCATATCTGCGGTTTCCCATTATTTTCCATTATTTTCATTATTAGTTTACTTTATTCTATTTAATCCTTTTATTATTTTGATAAACCCCCATTAGTATTTTTCTTATTCATTTATTTTGTATTATTTAGGATTTTTATTTTTAGTTTTGAGTTTTATTTTCAAGCTAGTTAGATAGAGGTGAGCCCTCTCAATCTCCGGTTTAGAACGATACCCTTATTTACCAGTGCTACAATTGACAACAAGAGGGTTTAAATTGTGTGCCGGCTACGGTCGCACCACGGGCCCTCTTAGAAGGATAAGTATAGCTGGAGTTAGCCATACATATCTAGGGCAGAATCTGTTGAATAAGATACGGTAAAATACTAATCATGTAAAGTGGAAGATTATTGAGTTGGGTCCAGCCGATCCACCGGTTAGGAATAGTGGTTAGGGTTTTTATCCTATAAGTGACCGAGCCACCGACGAATAATAGTGGTGTGGACATCGTCCCGCAAGTGACCAACCCACCGACAATAATAGTGGGAGATCTCGAGCTCAATAAACCAAACCCTAATTAGTTAAGACACGTAAAAGACACTAAGTACTTACAATGGAACACCATGAGAGTCAGTGCCAGACCGATCCACTGGCATAATAGTGGCTAGGAGTGTTTTGCCCTGGAGACCAATCCACCAGCATATAATAATGGTTAGGTGTGTTCTGCCCTATAAGTGACCGATCCACCGGCTATAATAGTAGGGTTCCCGCACTCGTATGGATATTTATAATCCAAGATGATTGATGGACTAATGGCCTTAAGGCCCTAAAAGTATCGATTATTCATTATGGCCTATTAATGTTTGGTTGACTTGTTAAGTATGTGAATGGATGGAAGTGAATGTTACGTATACATCATTAATATCATATTGACTTGTTAACCATGTGAATGTATGGATTTGAATATTATGTTTACACCTGTCGTTATGTATGGATATAGTAGTATATCATGTGTTACATTACGTGCCTACTTTTAAGTGCGTTTTAAAGGGTTACTCAGTACCGTAGTACTGAAGGGTTCCATTCGTGGGGCCTCTACCTATTCAATGGGCAGTATCCCTTGCATGTCGTATTCAGTGTTACTCAAGTGGGCCATCGGGAAAGAGCGTAAGGAACTATCTAGAACTGTTAGGGTTTTACTCCATCTCCTTTAAATTCACAGTTTCTCTATATTTATTATCTTGAACCACCATTGGTGGATTATATTCTTCTAAAATGTTTACTTGCGCTACTCTGATTTAAATATGTTTGAATTTCTCCTAAATTGTGTTTTACTCTTTTAGTCTTAACACTTGGTACTAGAACAGTAGGAGTTAACCGGTTTGGTACTAAGTGTGGCGGTAATATCTCCAAAGTTTACGGTTTATTAATTTTCTTTCGCTAATTTTCTTTTAATAAAATGAAATTTTTTAGTAGTGAATTTTGGGGGTGTTACAATAAGACCTCAAAAAATATTTAAAAGTATATAAGAAAATATTTAAATTAAATTCTAATAGACCGAGACTAATTTAAATAATTTCCAAAACTGGTGTTCTGCAAACCAACAAGGGTAAAACGGAAGAAAATTAATTTCGGAAAGAAATCTATGAATACGCTTCGAAAATCTTTTTAATTTAAAATTTTCCAAAAATCTTAATGACCTCGGGAGCAAATAAATTCAAAGTTGAAAATATTTTCTATGAATAAAATCATTAAAATAAATTTGACTATTTTAAATGAAATTTTATAATTTAAATAATATATTTCGTTAATGAAATATAATCCCAAAAGAAATTCGTAATCACACGATAAAATTATAATAAAAAATAAATCTAAAATATTAAAAATAAAATACAAGAAAGAACGGAAATATATATATTTTTAACCAAAAATCAAAATCATAAGAATAAAATAAAATTATGGCCGTGAACGAATTTATCTAGAATGGTCTGCAATGACAAAAATTAATTAAATTCAAATATGAACTCAAAATCGTCGATAAATCTATAAAATGAATCAAAATTAAAATAATTAAATGTTTATATCAAATTATGCTAATTGAATAATTAAGCTTAATAATATTAAATTTTAAAGATATAGAGTATTACAAAAACTATGCCTCTTATGTCTTTGGATGCATTGCTACAAATGTAGTGGAGGTTGGTATTATCAAGGATAAGTATAAAGGAAAACTCAAGATTCCCCAAAGGAATGTTCAGTAGAATGATTAGTTCAACTTCAAGAAGGGCAACGATATTCAAAAGAAGAAGCTGACATATTATTTCTATGGGAAGATGGGCAACAAGGCCTACTAGTGTTACAAGAGGTAGGGACAACATAGCCAGACTTAGAAGGGTGGTGTAGCTCAAGCTAATTGAAATGCCCCAAAAATATTTATTTTAAGAAGTATAATTAAATAAAATTTTATGAGGAAATTAATTTAATTAATTATTTTTATCAGAATAGAAATAAATTATTTAGGGCAAATTAAGAGGAAATTTATAAATATTTTTACAAGGAAAAATTTGGGTATTTTGCTAATTAAAAAGGAATTTAGGAAAAATCTTTGAAAAATCATAAATTAGCCTAAAAAGAAAATTTAATATTATTTTATTTAAAATATTTTTATTTTAAATACCCAAAATATTCTAATTAATTTAATTAACCCCAACCTACCTATTTTTCTTTTTCCTTTTTTCCTCTTTCTTTTTCTTTCTTCCTTTTTCTTTTCTTTTTCTTTCTTTTCGTTCTTTTCTTCTTTTTTTCTCTCCTTTCTTCTTCTGGTTGGGCCTGTTGCGGCCCATTTCCATCACCTCGTCCCTTCAACGCGGCCTAGGAGCGAAATGACACTCCTTCTTCCCTCTTTCCTTGGAACATCGCGTTCCATTTAAAAAAAATTTAACTGACGTTGATCGACCCGGTTCTCCCTTCTCTTTTCTTTCCTTTCTTTTTCCCTCAACCGGCCGGTCCACCTCCTTCTCCTTCCTTCCTCCTCCATCGTCGACCTGTAACTTCGTTGCCTCCGAAAATGGTGCCGCCAGCTACACTCGACTTGACCGGCCGTTTCACCTCTCTCTCTCTCTTCCCCTGAATCGTCGTTCAACAAGACCTAACCCACCTTCATTTTCTTCCGTGCAAAACCCTCCTTTTCCTGCACGAATAGCCTACCACAATTTGAATTTTGTGCCAGCCAATTAGCACCGCCGGCTACCTAAACCCTACCTGCATTATCTTCCTACCAACCCTCAGAACCATACCTTCTCCTTCAAACTCTATAAATACCCCATATTGATTGATCTTGAAACTTTTTCCTAAAACCCTAAGAATTTACCTTGCGCACCACCGCAACTTTAGACACCCTTTCCTCCACCGTCAGCTAACTACGCCACCTGCTCTATCTACCTAAGTCTTCCCTGCACTGCCCTCTAACTAACTAAACCACCCATTTCCCTCGATTCATCTTGCATAAGCCACCACAGCCGTGCAAAGTTACCTGCCCAACCAGCCAAATTTTTATACCTGTCGCCCTTTACACCACCGTCCACCACCACATCCGCCACTATCATTGCCTCCTACACCACCCAAAAACTGCTATCAATCTTCCTCCACCTCGCCCTACCCTTCTTTTCTCCTTTCTCCTTTCTCCTTCTCTCTTTTTCTTCTTCTCTTCATTTCAGCCGCCACCACTACTGTCATGCGCCGTCGCCAATTGCTGCTCCACCACCCTCACTTTACTCCACTCAGTCTAGACTACCACCAACACCTCAACCTCCACTTTTATTCTCCATCTCTTCTCCTCAAATCTCAACTTTTTCCATTTCTTTCCTCTTTTTCGGCCGTCGCCCCCGCCGCCGCGTACCACCGCTAGTGCCACCAACCTCTACTGACCCAAGGTGAAACCCTAAACCCTCTCAATCCTTTCCCCCTATTTATTTAGGCTTGTTTTATTTTATTACAATTTCTAACTAACATTCAATTATTATTAATATTAATATTATTATTATTATTATTATTATTATTATTATTATTAATAGGTTCAATATTAATGTTATCATTTCTTATTAGGGTCCAGAGTATATATAAATTATTTAGGTTGTTAGTTTTGAATTATTAATATTATTAGCATTATTATAAGTTTTATCATCATCATCATTATTATTAGTAGTAGTATTATTTTTATTATTACTATTATTTATTAAGAGGGCCAAAGCCCTACTTTATTATCTAATGCAAGTATTACTACCTTATTATTATCATTATTATCATTATTATCATTATTATCATTATCATTATTATTATTATTACTATTATTATTGTCAGCAATATGTACTACTACTACTACTACTACTACTACTACTAATGGTACTTTTACTATTTTAGGGTAGGGTTGAAAACCTTACCTTATATTACTTTTGGTTTAAGTCATTTCAATATCATTATTATTATTATTATTATTTTGTGAATTCGATTATAATTTTATTACTATTATTAGTACTATTTTTATTAATAATGTCTTAATGATATAATTAGCATTATTTTGGGTGAAGGGTAGAAGCCTTAATATCACCATCTATTTTAAATCATATTAATATTATTATTAGTATTTTTAGTATTATTTTGTATATTTATTATTAGTATAGTGTTATTTTATTAAAAGTCTAGTCTTAGAATAAGTTAGTAAATAATAGTATTTTTAGTAGGAGGGAACCTAATTCTAGTTTTCCCCTATATAGGTGAGACTAGTCAAAGCCCTAAAGAGGCGTAGGAGCGTGCTTCAAGACCAGTGATATTCTAGGTAAGGGGCAACTAATGTCGTTGTGTATTATGTGTTTTATATGTCATGCATACCATGTGATATGAAATATAATGTATTTTATGTGAATATGTGTGACTGTCCTATATTCAGCATGATGTGGAATTGAGGTAAGTTCGTGTAATAAATTATGGCATGTGTATTATGTGTATGAGTTGTGTTGTTATTGTGGTATGGTGTGACCCATAAAACATACATGATAGGTTTTGTAATATGATGATAGGGAGTGTAGTGTTGTGGGGTCGGTTTGTGTGTTATATGACCATGTATGGTGGCATCGAAAGATGAATGGTGGAGTTTAGGGTTTGCATGGGAGTTTAGGGTTTGTATGGGAGTTAGGGTTTGCATGGGAGTTTAGGGTTTGTATGGGAATTTAGGGTTTCACTTGTGAGCGTAATATTTTGCATGAAAAAGTTTGCACGTTTGCATGGGGGATATAAAGTGTGCAAGAGAGAAAGATTTACGTATGGGAAGTTGGTATGGGGTGTAAGGAAGGTATTAGAAGTGTCGTATGGGGTTTTAAAAATATTGGGTGAAAAATAGTACGTGGGATATTATAAGGGTATGGAGGAGACTGAGCTAGGGTCGGTATGGTTAACTATGGTTTGTGGTGGTTAACTAGGGTTTGGAGTCTCATAATATGGGATGAGAATTTTAGAGGATAAGAATAGTAGAAGTCAGTCATGCATGTTTGGGTGAAAGCTTATGAATAAGATACTTAAGACATTAATCATTTAAAGTGAAAGATTATTGAGACGGGTCCAGCCGATCCACCGGTTAGGAATAGTGGTTAGGGTTTTTACCCTATGCGTGACCAATCCACTGGTTATAATAGTGGTTATGGCAGGATGCCCTATGCGTGACTAATCCACCGGTTATAATAGCGGGGGATCCCGAGCTCAATAAACACAAACCAGAGTTTTTGCTAAGGCACCTAAAAGATACTAATTATTTACAGTGGAACACTATGCGAGCAAAAACTAAACCGATCCACTGTTAAGAAATAGTGGTTAAGGTTTTTACCCTATGCGTAACCGCTCCACGGGTTATAATAGTGGTTAGGATTTTTACCCTATGCTTGACCAATCTACCGGTTATAATAGTGGTTAGGACATGATGCCCTATATGTGACCGAGCCACCGGTTAAAACAGTGGGAGGTTCCTGTACTTGCATAGTATAATAAAGAGCATGGTGTGAAATGAATATCGAAAAGATATTATAATTTACTAATCCGGACTAATTGGGCCTTTATGCGTGGGCTTGAATGTTCGTAAGCTGTATATTATCCTACATGGCTTTATGTATTATATGTGTTGGCTTGAATGCTCGTAAGCCGTATATTATCATGCATGATTTTATGTACTTGTGTGTTGATCTTAGTGTTCGGTTACCTTACTCAGTACGTAGCGTACTAATCACCCTTTTTATGGGTGTTTCTCATTCCCACGAGTAGAAGGCCAGTCTGACATGTTGCAGGTAGGAGACATGTTTTTTTTTATGCTATTGATGTCCATGGGACGTCAGGTAGGGGGCGAGTGTTGATTTGGGATGGATCAAGTATTTGCAGTGGTGCGGCCGATTTTTCCTTAATGAGATTATTATCGCTTTTTCTCTTTTAGCTATGTTATGAATTCCATAAACAATTTTAATGCCATGGACATCTTTCTACTTTAAGAAAATTTCTCTCGTATTTCGATTATGTAATAATTCATGCATACTCTGATTATTTTATTGCAAACCTTGATTTATGTATGGATATGAGTTGATGGAAATATTTTCTTATCCTTAGCACTTGGTACTGGAACGGTAGGAGTGAACCAGTCTGGTACTAAGTGTGGCGGCGGCATCCCCATAATTTATAGATTTTAAACTTAGAGGTTTTGTTTTTTTTAAAGTAAATTTTGGGGTGTTATACTAATGCTCCACATGTCAATGTTGATGAATCTGGAGATGTGATTGTTGTAGTGGTGGTTGAAGTAAACCTAGTTGACAATAAGATCGATTGAATTCTGGATATTAGGGGCATCAAAACACATATGCACCAACAAATATCTTTTCCACCAGTTCGAGATGATATTGATGGAGAATGTGTCTACATTGGTAATTCAGCAACTACAGGAGTATTGGGCAAAGGAAAGGTCCTTCTAAAATTTACTTATGGTAAAACTCTATATTTAAGTGTAATTTTTATGTTCCCTCTTTGCTTAAAAAATTAGTTTTAGGTAGCTTACTTAATAGGGGTAGATTGAAACTGGTTTTTGAGACTAATAAGGTCGTGTTGACTAAGAATGGGAACTTTGTAGGAAATGGATACTTGGTTGATGGACTGTTTGTCTTGGATGTTGTCTCTGCTCCTATTAATGAAATAGGTTCTAATTTTTTCTTATATTGTTGAATCTATTAATTGGTGGCATGGTAGGCTAGGGCATATAAATATGGCTTCCTTTAATAAATTAAAAGGCATAAACCTAATAAATGTGATGGACATTAATAATTGTGGAAAATGTTCGGTGTGTGAGGAAGCTAAATTTTTTAAGAAGCCTTTTAAACCAATCACAACAGGATTAATAGAATTGCTTGAATTAATACACACAGACTTAGCATATTTTTATTTTAATAACATTGAGAATAGAGGAGGTAATTGGTATCATGTGATGTTTATTGATGATTTTTTGAGATATGTTAAGGTTTACCTTCTTAGGTATAAAAATGAGATTGAAAGTGTGCTCTTGAGTTATAAGGCAGAAGTAGAAAACCAATTGGACCGAAAAATTAAGAGGCTTAGTCTCGATAGAGGTGGTAAATATGGGACTAATTTCCTTAAGGATTTATATGATAAGAATAGCATCATATATGAAACTTGTGCCCCTTATACTCCTAAAAAAATGAGATAACTGAAAAAAAATAGAATATTGAAATAAATAGTGAGTGATATGCTTTTGAGTTAGGTTCATCGGAACAAATGTGGGAAGAAGCTATTCTATCTACGTGTTATATTTTGAATCGTGCTCCTCATAATAAGCTAAATAAAATACCCTATAAACTATAGAAAGTTTTTGCACCTAACTTGAAAATTTTAAAAATGTGAGGGTGTCTAACTAAGGTTGGTTTACCTGATTTTAGAAGAACCAATGTGAGAACAAAAATATTTTACTATATATTTATTGGTTATGCTCAAAATAGTGTTACATCTAGATTATTGTATTTAAGTGATAACTCAATTTGTGAATCTAGAAATATAGAATGCTTTGAGAATGTGTTCTCCATGAGAAAAAATGCATGTTATATTCCTTGTTCTTATGATATTTCTTCTTTGGTGCCTTTTTCTATGTCTTCTTCATCCGATGTCATAAATGATAATGTGTATGAACCTAGGAGAAGTAAAAGATGAAGGATAGAAACTAGCTTTGGGCTTGATTTTATTACTGTTTTTCTAGTTGAAAATGATGATCTTGATAAGATTGATTTGGACTTTGTGTTTACTTATTTGATTGAAGATGATTCTAAAACCCATAGAGAAGTTGTAAAATCGATAGATATTAGTTTTTAGAAAGAGGCAATTGAAAATGAATTGAATTCAATCATGACTAATCACACATGGCATTTAGTTGACTTACATAGAGGATGTAAACTAATTAGATGAAAATGGGTTTTGAAAAAGAAATTAAGAACTGATGGTACCATTGATAAGTTTAAGGTATGATTGGTAGCCATGGGTCGTAAACAAAAGAAAGATGTTGACTTTTTTTTTATAATTGTTCTCCTATGACAAAGATTGCCACTATTTGTTATTTGGTTGTCTTGGTTGCTACCATAGACTTGTAGTCCATCAAATGGATATTAAAACTACATTTTTAAATTATGACCTTAAAGAAGAAATTTATATGAAGCAACCCGAGGATTATGAGGTTGAGGGTTAGGATAACAAAGTGTGAAGATTGAGAAAAGTATTATATAGCCTTAAACAAGATCCTAAACAATAGTATGACAAGTTTAACCAAACTTTAATCAATGATGGTTATAATACGAATGCATATGATTCTTGTATTTACTCCAAGATGGTTGATTGTGATTGTCTAATTATCTGTCTGTATGTTGATTCTTGACACTAATGTAACTGTAGTCAATGAGACCAAATCATTATTGTCTTGTCATTTTGATGTGAAATATTTAGGAGAAGATGGTGTAATTCTTGGTATTAAATTGAGAAAAACTGAGAATGGATTTTTCTTAAGTCAGTCATACTATGTTGATAAGATATTGGGAAATTTTGATTGTCGTGATGAATTGGTTATGAAATCTCCCTGTGATCCTAGCATTCATTTGAAAAAGAACTAGGGTTCTAGTGTTTCACAAGAAGAATATGCTAAAATCATAGGCAGTGTGATGTTCCTCATGAATTGTGCTAGACCTAATATAGCCTATATTATGAGTCAACAAAGTAGGTATACTCACAACCTAGATAGAGAACATTGGACTACACTTTGTCATTTACTTAGATATCTTAAAAGTGCTAAGGGTTGGTGTTTACATTTTTATAAATTTTCTATTATATTAGAAGGATTTATTGATGCTAATTAGATTTCAAAAAACGATGAGGGCAGTTTCATCAGTGCATATATTTTTACACTAGGAGGAGGGGTTATGTTATGGAAGTTTGCTAAACAGACTTGTATTTCTTGATCTACAATGGAGTTCGAGTTTATTGCCCTTGGTTTAGCTGGTAAAGAAGCAAAATGGTTGAAGAACTTATTGGTAGATGTGGCACTGTGGAGGAAACTAAATATACCAACTTCATTACATTGTGATTCACAAGCAGTTATTTATATTGCCAAGAATAGTGTATATAATGTTAAAAGGAGACACATTCTTGTAAGACATAATTTTGTAAGAGAAATGTTGAGGAACGGTGTGATCACCTTAGAGTTTTTCATATCAGAGAGAAATATGGCATATCCTCTTATAAAGGGTATAATGAGGATAGTCATCCTTGAATCATTGAGAGGGATGGGGCATAAGCCTTGATTTGAGGAAAGTATAGTGGATACCACTTGTGATCAAATGAAGCCATAAAATTACTCTTTTGCATTACTATTCCATCCCTATGACATGTGATAGTACTTTGATTATAGGTCGAGTTTGATGTCTTAATGATTTAATAACCCTATTATTGGATGGTCTTAATGAGACAAACTTGATTAACTCACCGCTTGATATATCGGAGGCTGAGCTTTTTAATGCTCTTAATGAACCCATAGCCTAGTACGGTAGTGCTAATGAGATGCACTTGATAGATTCACCTAGGTGAGTGTGAAGGTAGTCACGACTTCTATGAAAGACTAAAGCTATCTTTCTAGAGCACTCATGAGTACCCGAGGTGCGTGCATGGACATTAATTGTGTTTGTTTTTATCATTGAATTTATAGAATTTAAGGTAAAATATGTGTTGTGGGAGTCACCATTGAGGTCAAGGTAGTTCAAGATTTGTTTACTCCGAATACACTTTTGTTACCTCACTTCACTACGTATCAATTCAATCCTTGTGATACTGATACTTAAGTGTTATTTCTTCTTTACTCATATTGTCTTTTGTGTCTTATTTCCCTTTATGTTTTGTCTTTGGTGAGAGATTATTAAAGCAATGGCAAAACAACCAGCCTTGCATTTGCTACTTTCCAAAGCCCCAAATCAGTGGGTAACTTTGTATTTGTTTAGATTTTATTAGCCCCAACTCTTTACCTTGTTTGAAAAAATTGTTGGGATTGTTCTACATAGCTTTTGGGTTGGACTATGTAACCACGCGCATGTGCTTGCCGCCGCCTCCTGAGCGTTCAGTCCGAGCTGGATCGTAGATTCAATAGGCCTAATTTTTCTTTTTGCTAAAACTTTTCAGACTTTTATAGACTACTTTTACTTGTTAAGTCTTGATCCGCATCATCCGTCATTTTAAATGTTGCATAACATTTAGTCCCTCTACACAAATAGACTGAGTTCGGGGGCTTTTTTGCTTAGTACAATTTCTCTTTTTCTCTATTTAATTCGACTTCGGCTCTAATTTTATATATATTAAAGTTTAAAATTCACAAACTCTCCCTTCTTCCATTCTTTTTTTTAAAACATTGTTCTGTTTATTCCACCGCTTCTTTTCACGAGTACACATGAAAGAAAGTTTGATGCATTAATCTTAAAAGGTGACTGCCACATTTGATTCGCACCGAGGTCAGAACAATTATCACTTCAAGACAGAGAGCATCTCACAGCACATCATCATTGATAAGTATTATTTACTTTGTGGTTTTTGTTCAGTAAATCTTATGCTACATTTTATTTCTTGTGGTCTCACATAAGCTTAATGTCAAGGTCGTACACTTGTAAGTCACAAAATAACAAAATCAAATGATTTGGTGCCTACAAAACGGGCGCTCTAGTCATCTAAGAAAAACAATAATATAAACTTGATGTAATGCAACTATTTTGCTCATAGCAGAAAGTTTGTAATCAGCCAATTCCACTTAGTTCTAATAAACTACGTAGTGGTGAAAAATACATGCAAAAGAATACATTAACGGAAAGAAACTAAAAGCGGATCAAGTGCAGCAGCAAAGGTCGGCGATCGCCAAGGTAGATATACACAGAGGGTAGAAAGGGTAGAAGAGATACACTCAAATAGAATATGCTGCCAGGGCTATTGAACTTCTGGAGGAAAGAAACTTTGGTTTGCATTCTCGACCATTGGTCCTTATGAAATGAGAAAACTCCAGCTGCTTAGCAAGTTTAACTCCCTCAAATGGACAGCATGCTGATCAGTTTCCAGAGTTCCGCTCGTTTTCTGGGAAGACAAACTGAAGATCTTCATTATCTCTGTAAACTTGAACAAGAGCAGCAGCTTTGTACGCAAACAATCCAAGCATTGCCGGAACAATCTGTCAGGAATAGTGCAACTGTAAGTAGCTTGCAAAGGCACCTTATAGCGTAAAAGTTACAGGAAATGTACCTTCATATCAAGGAATTGAGAAAAGGAAAATCAAGGAAGGTAAAAGAGATTTACTTTTTGACGTACCTGAAATTCGAAGAAATCGTTAGCTGAGTTCTGATGTAACAAGACCCATACTCCAAATATTGCTGCTGGAATCACAAGCCTTGGTGATGAAAGAGCAATGCCACTGCCTCGGACTGATTTCTCCAACACATCTTTCAAATCCTCACTTCTAATTCCAATTCTGATGATGAGAAGGAATTAAGTTTCCCCACATTGAACCAGGATAATTCAAGCACCAACTTGGCCACATGTAGAATCTCATTACTACAGAAAAGATTCAAAACATACTTTTTTGACCTCTTTCGTGTGAAAGTTTGTGGAACCGAATCCTTTGATATGTTGTCTACATGCTGATATAAGAGTTGGAGATACAAGAAACTGCACAAGGAATTGAAGCCTTAGTCTTGTACTCCCGCAGAACAGATTGCAGGACAGACACAATCGATGTTTTGCTTTATAAAATGATACTTCTTTGACTCATCAAGTTCACAAAACACCTAGAAGAATATGTTTAAACATGAAAAAGAAAATGGCACACCGACACATTTGGAAGGTACCAACTTCCAAAACACCGAGAAACTGCAGTCTATGCCTATCAGGGAGAAATGTGATATTTCACATCACTGTGACGTTATTGCTGAAATTGAAAACTAAATAATCTTGCCACTAGGCAAAGCTTGAAATATAACTTTCCTAACAGAGGAAGAAAAACAAACCTGAACACGACACCAACAGCATAACTCACTGCAGCCTGTACAATATGCACAGATATATGTCAACTGCTTATTGGCACAATGATAAAGAAACACTCATTTCTGTTTAACATTAAAACAAAACAATCTCAGAAAGCAATGAACAAAAGAAACTGATCAATTAAAGTGGCTTGGACAGAAGCATCAACTTTTCAGACATGAGTGCACATTGCTGGCTTTATATGCAACAAAGCAGGTAAATAAAAAAATCTAAGTATACATAAAACTATCTTTGATTTTCTTCTGAAATCATGTCTTTGCTATGGTAAAGCAGATATTTTCCTGGTGATCCCACACGGGTAGCTTGTGAATGCTCACTCTCCACGATGACCCAAATCATACACATAAATGAAAATATTGTATGAAATGGATAAAAATGCTCCGGGATATAGTAGCAAAGATATTACATTGAAACTTTGTTCAAGAGCTGGTCTATGCAGCATGGTCCTAGAACAACTAGATTACTCTCCTATAAAGGTTTTGGCATGTGATGATGTTTGGAGTTTGGACTGAGGCAGTTGTACATATTTCCATTTTCGTAATAATCAATTACAATTAATTACCAAGAAAAGGAAAAGAAGGCCACCAAGATTTTAAAAGATACCTCCACTGATAAGACAACCAAACAATATCCAGAGCATGCAGCTCCTACACCAGCTGTCACAAGCATTAGTTCTCTCTTAAGCTGAAAAAAATGGAGAACTGCTTATTAGTGCAAATAAATGTGGGAAATTGAATAATCTGTTCTACACTTCAGACAATGTCATCTGATAACCCAACATTCAGCTTTCATCGGTATGGTGCCTATAATGATGGTCATAAGCATAAGCCCAGAAATCAGTACACATCCTTGATGAAGCATAAATGATAGCACATTTGAGTTTAACTGTTTTGCTAAATATATAACCAAAAGAAATCTCATCCCAAAAAAAAAAAAAATTGAGTTGTGCGATTTTGAGTGAATTGCAAGACCATAAAACTGAATAACACAACAAAGGTGTTAGGTATGAATCTTTTTTCTGAGGTGGTTCCATAGAAGCTTGCATCTTGTAAAAGTAAATATCTAAGAAGCAACTGATAGGTATGAAACATATTTATAGGAGTCAAGGACCATACAGCTTCATAATTCAAAAGGTCTAGTGCCTTCCTTCTTTCACAGTTATCTTGGAAATCCTAATATGGCAAAAGAAATGGGTATCACATCAGTGCATGATCAATCAGTTCACCTCAAAGACAAATGATGAGATGTTAAGCAAGCATGTGATATCCGACCTATGCATACCTTATTTAGGGGTTTCTTATTGACTGGTGCGGCAGTGTCTTCACCCAACAGCCATTCCTGAGTTTTTGCTAATTTTAGAAATCCATCCTCAGGTTCATCATTTAAGGCCTGCAAGGTTCAAAGCAGCATTGAAAATGAAAAGTCAAGTTGATCGTAAGTCATGATCAGTAAATGTTGGAAGGCACATGAAGATTCATATAGTTAAAAGAAAAGGAATAAAAAGAAGTACTACAAAAGAACTTGATATAAAATGATTAATAGATTGAAAGGAGCTACCAGAAGCATTCTATACCTCCTCTGCTGGTTGGCTTGTCTCTTCAAAAGCACCAGAGCACCCATCATCAAATACATCTATTTTTCTTTTGAAAATAATATCAGAATATCTAGTAATAAAATCTCCATTCAACTCCCTATCCCTGAAGAATTCTCGTAAAATGTCCTCTTCTGCATCGACTGACAATTGAAGTGTACAGAAGCAAATTAGCATCCAAGTTCAAAAATGCATCTGCATGGAGCTCATCACAAATAGCAAAGACTAGTTATCATTCTTTTAGAGATTGCGTGCAGATATGTTGAATTGATAAATAGGCATCAGACGACTGAAGTTAAGTCTTCAACTTAGACCTCTATCAACAACAAATAGTATCAAAGTTGAAGCAGCTAAATTAAAGCACACTTTAAGTTATCTGGGTAACATTAATTTTCTCTTTTTTGAAACCCAGAAAGACAGAGGTCACAATACTAAGGGATACTAAGGGCCTGTTCTCTTCAACTTAATAGATCGGATGAATAAAATTTTGATAATAATAAATATATATATATATATAATTAATAATAATAATCATAAAAGTGATGGTAATGATAATAGAAATGATAATGAAAACAATACTAGTAATACTAATAGGAAAAATAATAATTATAACATTAATAATATTAAAATAGAAATCATAACTCATTGAAAATTTTCAATCAGCTCAACTCAGCAAAAATAAACTCTATGTGATAATCTCCTTTTCTTCCACTAGCTATCTAAATAAAATATATAAATTACACAAATGCATACCAAACAAGCTAGAGCAGTAAATAAATACAAAGAGAGAGAGAGAGAGAAAAAAAGTAAACATAATTTACAAACTTTGTATGCAATGTGTGGAAGTAGACTTGTGCAAATGTAGCCCACCCAACTCTCCCAATTTAACCCACTCATGACCCTATGGTAGCCTGCCTTATAAGGTCCATGGGTTTCAGCCAACCGTTTTTATATTATAACCAATAAAATATGGATCAACCCTAAAAAATTCATGGGTACCCATGGCTTTTATTAACTAAATTAATCTTTAATTTACTATTAATCTATCAATTAATAAAAATAAATAACCCTCATTCATTACTACCTTTTTTTTTCATATGATGGCTTATATTTAAAATATATATATATAATTTTTTAAACTAATTAGTTTTTAAACAATATTAATAATGACCAAGTTTTTGTATATAATAGTATGAAATAATAATAAAAAATTGAGTCATTTTATTTTTCCTTGAAGTACAATTAAAGTGTTAAAAAAATATAAAAACATAAATTTATTAAAAAGTATTTTTATATGAAAGATAATGTTAAATGTAAATAGTGACTTGATAAATATTATCAACTATATAAAAATTGCTTTATTTTAATATGCTATTCAGAAGTAAGAATTTGGTAAGGTAAAACATTATACGAATTTGTTTAATGAAAGTAGCCTCTCTTTTTTGTCATCTAAGGCAAAAAAAATGTATATATATATTTCCATACATTTACACCTAGGCATACCCAAGGTATACCTTTACAGACTACCATTGACTCACATAGAACAATTACCTCAACACCAAAAACAAAAAAGAGATATTGTCCATAAACCTAGTAATGTATAGCCACAACAAAAGATGGGTCTAGTATACCGCCTCTATAGGTAAGAAAATAGATCCTAGTCAAAGTCAATAGGTACCTTGTCCACTTTGTTGTACAGGTGCTTGTAGACTTCAAGTTTGATATGCTCAACTATTGAGCCTTCATTAAAGGGTTGCTACTCATGGATAGTTTTGTTCGTAGCCCTCCATATCTAATAAATAGTTGTTGCCAACCCTACAACTCTAGATGTGTGCATTTCATTCCTTTTTCACTTGCAATTTCTGATGGCACTTGCAAGTGAGGTGAAGCTTATGCCGGTTCTTTCTTTGTTGCCATACCTTGTTGGTCCGCTTATAGATATTTGTGTGTTCATATTCTATGCTACAAAGTGGGCACAACAGTGTTTGGAAAGGCCTAAGGCGCACCTAGGCGATAGGGGTCCTGGAGCTTAGGCGCTAGAGACAAGGCGAAAGCGTGCACCTAAGCGATGTGAGGTACCAAAATTACTAAAAGCTAAAAAATGATTAAATGACAAAGTTTTCAGAAGGAAAAAAAAGTATACCATAATAAGAAAATACTTAGAAAAATAACAGCCTATGAGTTTAATAATACCAATACTAGTAGATAGTGTGGACTGTGGACCACTTCCTCTTGTTGTCCCTGGTTCTCAGCACTCTACGGTCTGTCTCTTTGTCTTTGACTCTGTTTCTTTTTTTATTAATACTACCTATGTGTTTAAAAAATGAATTTTACTCTCTTTTTTATATTTCCTTGATGACCCTGACTTTGCTTGTAAGCTTGCAGCCTGTGTTGATTGCAGAATGTACATCTTTTCCAAAACAACTATTGTTCTCCCCAATCAAAACTATAATAAGATTCCCCTTTTCCAAAAAATACCTCCCCCTCTCCCCTAAGTCCTTGGCTTCATGCATGATTTTTTTTCAATTGAAAAGCATGTGCATGCTTATTACTCTCTCCTAAGTCCCTAGCTTTCTGCATGATTTTTTTTTTTGTGCTAAAAGAAATGTGCATGTCTACTCCTCTCCCTTAAGTCCCTGTTTGATATTTCCAGAACAACTGTTGTTCTCCCCAATCAAAACTATAAATAGGCTTCCCTTTTTCCCAAAAGTGTCTACTCCACTCCTCTAAGTCCTTGGCTCTTTGTGTGATTTTTTCTACTAAAAGGATATTTTGCTTAAAGGCGTGCACCTCTACGCCTGTGCGCTTCTGCACCTTAGGTGCGCCTCAGCCGCCTTACATGCGCCTAACTCACATCATCTCACCTAGCACCAGAAAAGCCCCCCACCCTCCATCGCCTTGCGCCTTAGCCGCTCTTTTTCAAACACTAGGGAACAATGGGTTGATATCTAGGAACGATAGTTTGTCTTTGGTATATAACCTCTACTTGATGGCAAACCAAAGACAAAGCAATACATTTGGACGTTAGTGTAATTCCAGCAGCTTCCTTAAAAATTTCGCTTTTTTTCTAAAAAATTCATAGGTCAGAGCTATGTAGTATTAACCTAATCTTGTCTCGCTCTCCATGAGTTTTGTGGGCTTCCGATATGAACCAGTTTTTTGCTTCAAATTATCCCCAACCCTACACATTTCCTTCATTAAAGGGGATGTGTTATGTCATAGTTTGAATAGCTCAAGGCTTTGTTAGGTTAGGTAGACTTGATTAATCCATTTTCCCCAACGGGTATCTTGTTTTGATTGGACCTTCCATACATATTTGTAGATGAGTGCTGAATTCAAAGCATATATGTCTATAATTCCAACCCCCTTCCTCATTAGACAGGCATAATTGAGACCATGAAATTGAGGGGACTCTTCCCCCTCCCCCCACCCCCACAATGAATGTCCTATAGTGGCTAATGATCCTCTTTAGCACCACTTTTGGTATGAGGAGCACCCTGAGTTGAAACCCTACAATGCCTTGAATCATTGACCTAATCAATTCAATCTTCCCCACATAGAAGAGGCTTTGAGGCGCCCATTTGATGATTGCATTTGTTAATGCACTAATAAATCCTAAGCACTATTGTATCTTCAATTTTCCTAGATTAAGTGGTACCCCTAGGTACCTAAATGGTAGCTTACCTACCGCCATACCACAAATTTGTGCGATCTTGGTTTTTCTTTGGTCCTTTACTCCCACAAAGTATATTTTGGAGTTTTTAAAGTTGGTGTGAAGACCTAATACTTTGCTAAAATGTGTCCAAACCTCCATCAGGACCTTAGCTAACCCCTCATTACCCTTGCAATAGACCACAAGATCATCTCCAAAAGCTACGTGGGTGATCATAAGTTCCTTGCATTTGGGATGGGATTTAAAGTCTCTATTGTAAGCATGTTTATCCAGTGTTCTACTAAGATATTCCAGGAAAACAACAAAGAGGCGGGGTGATAGGAGATTACCTTTCCTCAAGCCTTTCTTCCATGAAGTTTCCTACCACTGAATTGTTGATAACTAGAGAGTACAAAGTGGTTGTTACACTTTACATAACCCATGTGATGAACTATTCTGGAAAACCAAGTCCAGTAAGCACATCTTTCAAAAACCCCCCAATTTACACTCTCATGCCTTTCTATGGACAATTTTCATCATGCATTTGGGGTTAGTCCTATTCTTGTTGTACTTACTGTTTATATCTTGTGTAAGAAAGATATTTTTCCCTACACAAACACTCCTTGTGATCTATTAGTGACAAAACTCAAGCACTTTCTGAGCCTATTTGCAAGAACCTTGGTGATGAATTTTAGGACCACATTTCAGTCACTTTGGTAGCATGAGCAATTTGGTATTAGGGTGATCACAGTATAATTGACTTGTTTGAGGAGCTGGCCTCTTCCAAAGAACTCCTCCACGGCTGCAAACAGATCCCCTCCTGCAAGGTTCCAGGAAGCTTTGAAAAACTTTGAAGTACACCCATTAGGGCTTGGTGCCCTTTCATTCCCAATAGACCATAGGGTTTCCTTAACCTCTTCATATGTGACTTGCTTGATCAGATTCCGGAATTTTTCTTCACTGAGTTTCCTCCCTTGCCAAAAATCATTGTGGTATGTAGTCTGAGCTTCAACTACAGTTCCAAGCAAGCCTATATAATAATTTGAGAAGGCTTGTTCCAGCTGTTTTGATGTGGCAGTCTTCTGTCCATTTGATTTCAACTGCTGCTATGAAGTTTCTGTTGTGTTGTGCCTTGATCATGTTCCGTAAAAACCTAGTTCCTTTGTCCATGAGAATGAGTAACTTAATTTTGGTTTTTTTGACAAGAAACTAGCAGCGACTTCGTTCGGAACAAATATTTCTTACCCTGGTTCTGCCCCCTCCCCCCAAAAAAAAGCATGTTCTTGTGCTTCTTTCAGCGTTGCTTCAGTTGCCTCAGCCCTTCCAATGATAGGAGCAAAATGTTCCTTTGTAGCCATTCTAATTTTATTTTATTTTTATTTGTAAAAGGTCAACTAAAAAGCAAAAGAAAGTATATATATAAATTTTCAGGACTCCTGGCCCAACCCAACCCGATCTAACCTAATGTTGGCACAAGTCTACTCAAGGCCCACTAACAAATGATTGGAACAGACCATGACCTGACCTGCTCCTGAACTAGCCCCAACCCATCCAATGACCAGGTCTATGTGTGAAAAATGATTTCAAGAAGCTAAACAAGATTGAATTGATTGGCATCATTGCTTCATATAGATGCTGAACACAGGAATATCATTTAAAACAAATGAGATAATGTGAAAATTGATCAGCATCCTCCAAACTCGTATGTGAGTTGAATCAAGTACTCATTGGAAATTGGAAGCATATAAGAATTTTAACTATACACCCAAATCTAGTTATTTCCACTGCTCAATGAGATATTTCACGTTCAGAAATCAGAGATTTGACCTCCATATCCACTGCTACTTTATAGACCACATTTTCATCTGTTTGAACTAGATTAATAGGAATCATGGAACAGAATGCAACAACACATGACTACACTACATAAGAGCCCCAAGAGAGCAAGATATCCGGGAACACTTTTGTCAATGATAAGTAGGTTTTCATAAATATAATCTCTGACTGTCAGCTCTAAACGTACAAGTAGCCAGGGTACATGGTTATATATCATTTGGCTAAAGAATCCGGGCTCAGCCGAGCACAATTTCAGTGTCAACAAAAGCGTCATCACTAAGTTGGAAAGAAATTGAAGAGCTTTCCTCCTTCAACGAATTAGGTACTCAGAACTGAACTAACAGCAACAGAGTTTGGACAACAGCCAATAAACACTGGGAGATAAACGAAAGTAAGAGGATGGAAAAATGTTATTCGGCTCAATAACCAGCTCATCAGTTTTCCATGGAAGTGGCTCCCACTAATATGTAGGCCCTGATCGGTAACTAATCTACTAAAATGAAGATAAAAACGAGATGATATGTATGGACATTACTTTGATGTGTACATTAATGATTGTTATTGGTTTCAGAATACTATAAGAAAAATATAATGAGAGTTTTCAACTGTTACAAAAGATGATAGGTTACATCAGTTGAAACAAAGTGATGATTAGGAATCTAATTGTCAGAGGGGGGAGTAAAAGTAATCATATGTCACCGCCCCCCAATCCACCAAATAAAGAAAGTACAGCCTTTCCGATTTCCAGCATATTCAACCAAACATAAGCTAAAATTGGTGAATCTAACGCTTGGGCAGCCAAAGTAGTCATTCATTATTCAATGTATCCTGTCATGCAACTCCAAGCAAACTCTACATCGCCAACTTCGTTTGGAAGCAATCAGGGTAAATCAACTATACGTATAATCAACACAACCTGAACAAACCCATGTTCTGCATTGTTTGCAGGGAAAAAAAAGATGCATAGCAAATATAACGATATTTGCTTCCTAAGTCCGTCAAATACACTCGGCGCCTATCTTCGAACATGAATTACAGGCCTTAGTTTCCAATTGGCACGTCAATTGCCATTCTTCTTTTTCTAAATAGAATTAGAATCTATTTTCCAACAATGGTGTGCAAAGTCTGAACAGAAATTTATGTCAAAAAGACACTAGAAAGTAACAGGAGCAGAAATGTTACCAGGACGAGGGCTCCTAAGGACGGAGACGGTGACTATTTTTGATGAAAAAGCTCGGGCATGATAATTTGGTAAGAGACTCGGAAATGAGGAGCACTGTTTTGGTGTCATCAATGAAGGGTTGGTCAAAACCACCCTCGTCGCCCTCGAAAGAGCATCCATTATCTATCATGTACTCTGCTGACTTACAGCTACAGCGCTAGTACCGCAATGTCTAGTAGCGTGTATAATACGACTGCCACTCTTATCTTCGCTGCGCGCAGCATTCAGTTGGATAGAGTTTTATCCGACAGACTAGCCCATTAGTACATACCAACAATTGGAGAAACCTATTAGGTACAACGGCATCCGCACGTTTATGGCTAACTTAAATAAATGATATTAATGTGTTATGAATTAATAATATAGTAAAGTGTTTACTTGATATATGTTTAAAGTAATAATAGCATTTGATAATTTATATAAAATAAAATAAATAATATATAATAATAATAATTTTAGACATATAATATTTTATTAACTAGTATTTATATTTTTAAAATTTGATCGATGTAATTTTATTATTTTATTCTTAATCTTAAATATTGTTAAAGCCAAAATCATAAATCAAAAATATTACAATAAATATTGATTAATGATTACCATTAAGTAATTATTTTAATAATAATGAATATAATAAAATATTCCTATTAATAATAACTAATAATAAAATATTAATAATAATAATATTTTATTATATAATCATTAACGATTAATAATAATAATATATTAATTATTATGGATAATGATATAATTGACAAAAAAATACTATATTATTATTATTCATAATAAATAATTAATAAATAATTAAAAATAATTAATATTTTCTTCATAATAAATAACGAATACTACTAATACTAATTATTATTATTTTTTTATTAATAATAAAACTTCTTAGTAAGAATTATTTATTCATAAAAATTATTGACATTAATAAAATTGACAAATTTTATTTAAAATCATAAGTTTTTTTTTGTTCATATAAAGACATAAATATTTTTTAATTTATACAAACATTTAAACTTGATTTCTATTAAAGCATGAATGCTTTAAAATTATTATTGGTAATAATATATCAAATAATAATTGGTAAGCTATTATTCATATCTTATTAATAATAATTTCATAATAATTAATCATTTAAACTATATTAGTAAATAGTCATAATGTTAATCATAATGATTACTAATAATAATATAATAATCAATAATAATATATAATATTAATAATTATTAATAATTGATAATTGATATTATTGATAATATTGATTATTAAATATTATTAATATATTAAGCATTAATAATTAATATAAAGTATAATAATGATATTATTTATGATTGTTATTAATAACTAATAATTATTATGAATAATAATTACCTTTTTAATAATATTTTTAATAATTTTCATATGATATCCAGTAAATGATAATAAAAAAATATTAATTATTAATTATTCTTTTTATTAGAATAATTAATAATAATAATTAACATCAATAACTAAAAATAAGCATAATTAATATTAATAATTAAGAGTAATTATTATTATTAACTCATATAAATATTAACTAATATTAATATTATTAATAATAATACATTACTAATTAACAACTAATATTAATTCATAAAAATTACTATAAAGTTAATATTTTTAATATATTATAATTAATTATTTTATAATCTCAAATAATTGATAACCACAAATATATTATTAAATACTAGTTAGTATTAATATAATAATATTTATTATTCATAACTATTAATATGAATAATTAATATCCAAAATGAATCATATTTAATTATTATTATTATTAAAAGATATTAATATCATTAAAAAAACAATATTATTTTATTAATTTATTGATATTATAAATAATAATTTATTAATAATTATTATATATGTAACGTCTAAAAATTTACTGTTGAAAAATTTTATTTTCGTATAAGAGTAATATCAAAATAGTTTGGTGTTATCGACGTACTTAACAAAAATATGGCTTACCATATCATCTTTATATATACTACAAGGCATCATAGTTAATACTTAAAACATAATAAATAGATAATAAGATTGCTTTCATAAACTTAGATAAAAGTTTAGATGTTAACTTCAAGTACGATATCAAAATACATAAAAAGTGATACGTTGAAACTAAGAATTCCAAAATGTATCCAAACCAAAAGTGAAAACCGGATACCAAGACTCTACATCCAACCCTGATACATAAAAATTTACTGATAACTGCCTAAAAATTATTAGGCTTCACTAATAAAACTTTTATACCTACAAATAATATCACAAATACCATATTAATATTTTATCAATGAAATAATAATTTTTATTAAATAAAAATTTACTAAACTACCCTAATATATTAAATATTACCAAAATAATTCAAAAATGAAAACATAACTCACGTTACGTGTGCAACTCAAGCCATGCACGTATGGATGGGGATATGGCTCGGTTGGTAAATGGTTGGAGGTGTTGGTTCGGTTGTTTGGTGTAGGAGTTGGGGATGGTGTCTTTAGCGGTTAGGTGATGGTTGTGGCTAGAGGTAGACAGGGTGGAAGGAGTTGTGTGGGTGGGGGAAATGGAGTTGGGGTGAGGCTATCGAGAGAAGGTGGTGGAGGCAATGGTGGTGTTTTGAGTGGGGGAGATGGATGCAAAGGGTTGCAAGAAGGTGGTTGGTGGCAATGAGGTGGAGTTTTGGGTTGTGTGAGGATTTTGTAGAGTGGAAGGAGTGGTGGCTTCGAGTGGAGGTAGTGGCAATGGCAAAAACAACCATTACCTAGGGTATGGCTACAGAGGGTGCATTCGGTGCCAAGTGTAGGGATTGGTAGGAGGGGTTGTAGGGGAGGGGAGAAAGGAAAATTAGAGTGGTAGGGGAGGAGGAAGAAGGAGGGAAGAAGAGAAGATGGAGGTAGCTGACAATGGAGGTTGGGATGGTGGTGGAGGTGATGGGTGTTGTTGGTGATGGTGAGGAAATACAAGGGCGGGCAATAAGAAGGAAAGAAAGAAAGGAGGTTTGGGGAGAAAAGGTAGGGTGCGAGGGAGAACAGAATAAGGGAAGAAGAAGAAGAAGAAGAAGAAGAAGAAGAAGAAGAAGAAGAAGAAGAAGAAGAAGAAGAAGAAGAAGAAGAAGAAGAAGAAGAAGAAGAAGAAGAAGAGGGCAGGTAGGGCTTGGCATGCAATGGAGGTGGAAGTCTGCAAAGGGAAAGGGTGTACATAGAACAAGGGGTTTTGCAGGGTGCAGGGTCATCTGCTGGTGCGGGCGTTGTAGGGCATGCCAGTGTAGGCAAGGGGAAGGCATTGTAGGGGTAGGAAAGGGACGCAAGGAGGCAGGAGTTGCATGCTTGGTTTGGTTAGAAGAGGAAAGGGGAAGGCTAGCGTGCATGGGTAGAGGTGATGCAACATGCATGGGGTGGAAGGGTAAAGGGGGTGTTTGGGAGCAGGGGTGTAAACGAGAAAGGAGGGGAAATGAAAGAAAATAGGAAGGGTGGGCTGAGGCTAAGCAAGTCTAGAAGGGAAGAAGGAAAGAAAAAAAAAGGTGGGTTGGCTGGACTGATCGAGGAGAGAATGAGAGAAAAGAGGGGAAGGAAAAGTGTATTGGGATTCAGGAAAGAGAAGGATAAGAGAAAAAAGGAGGAGCTGGGCCTATGCAAGAAGAAAGAAAAGGGGGGGGGGAGAATGGGTTGGCCCAAAAAGAGAGAAAAAAAGGAGAAGAAAAAGAAAAGGAAAAAAAAAAGAAAAAGGAAAAAGGTAAAGAAGAAAAGAAAAAGAAAATATATTTAAGGTTAGAATTAAAAATTAGATTAAATTTAGGTTTCTAAGATAATATTATATTAATTTATCCAATAATTAGGGTATCAAATTAAGAAAATAAATTTGGTAAAATTATGGGTTTAGGATTTATTTAAATAAAAAGAGTAAGATAAAATAATTATATTAATTTATTAACTAATTTATCGAGATTTGCGGGTTGACAAAAATAATTAAATTAATATTTAAAGATTATTTTTTGGATAAAAGGCTAAACGTTCTAATTTAGGGTTGTAAAAATTCAAGGTATTACATAAGAAGAGGAAGAGGAGGAGGAGCAAAAAGAAGAAGAGGAGGAGGAGGAAGAAGAAGAAGAATAGGAGGAGGAGGAGGAGGAAGAGGAAGAAGAATATGAAGAAGAAGAGGAAGAGGAGGAGGAAGAAGAAGAAGAAGAAAATAGGTTTAGGATTGGAATTATAATTAGGTTAACATTTGGATTAGGGAATTAGGGAAAATTTTATTTATCAACCATTCAGGGTTAGCTTTAGATGAAAAAATATTTACGATCTGAAATGAAGAATAGGATTAGGTTTAGATTTGTGATTAATGAATTAGGGTAAGGCACTACTACGAAAACGGGAAATAATAACGGGACATTAATAACGGTAGTTCGAAAACCGTTGTCAAATGCGTGAAAATTTATGGGCGGGATAGTTTTGATAACGGTTATAGTAAAAACCGTTATTAAAAGGGCAATGTTAAAATTTACACGGATGTTTTAATAACGGTTCTTTCAAGAACCGTTATTAAAAGAGGTTTTAATAACGGTTCTTTCAGGAACCGTTATTAAAAGTCTGAAAGTTTTAATAACGGTTCCTGAGAGAACCGTTATTAAAAGATGTTTTAATAACGGTTCTTTCAGGAACCGTTATTAAAACCCCAAAATCAAACTTATATTTCATTCAATTCAGTTCTGTTTCGTGCCAAAATTTTCAGATTCTCTGCACCTTCGTTCACTTTCTCTCCTTCTCCTTGCAAACCCTCGCACCGCCAACTCTCCACCACGCCTCTGCCATTGCAAACCCTTGCACCGTCGTGTTTGAATCCCTTGCCTCTCTCAACATTCTCACCATCATGTTTGTAGCTAGCTCACTTTATGTATGTGTTTATTATTCCTCTCGTAACTTTTTATCTACTTATATAAATTCATGTCGCCAGGGTTTCGTTCGAAAATGTGTTGTTGAATGTGTTGGTTGAAAATTTTTCTGTTTGTTGTTGAATTTGTTGCGTTGTTGTTATATATTAACAAATACATGTGTTGGCCGAGACCTTTACATATTATTGTTGTATTTGTTTGTATGGAGAATATAGATTCAACATTATTTAGAGCTACAACCATAATAAGCAAAAGAGAAGACATTATTGAGGCTATTTAGAGCTAGATTCACCTCTCGTAACTTTGGAGGGTCATAACTTTTTCATGGGACCTCGGATTTAGGTGATCTAGGAGGCTATTTTGGGTATTTTTTTGAGATCTACAACGTGGCAAAGCGGCATAGCCGGTTTGGGCAATATCGGAGCCTAAAAAAAGGCTATTTTGGCCTCTAAATTGAGGTTTTTTTGTTATGTTTCTTATTTTTAGGGCCTTTTCTTACTGTAATTATGCCAATTCCGTGTAATTAGGTACCTCCAAAGAGCTACTGGAACCAGATTTTCAAGACAAAGGAACTTAGATGATGATGATGAAATTCCAGTTTTTAAGGGTTCGAGTGAAGAAGACGAGCTACATGTTTGTATTTTGTCTATGTCTTTAAGTCTTCTTTGAAAACCTTAAAACATTTTGCTTTGGGGTGTAGAGCTACCAAGTTGTGGTATGCCTACTAATTTTGATTCTTGAGTATATATGTCCGGTGTATTAACAAGGGATTGATTGAAATTATGGTGTGATTGCAGATTTGTTATCAATTGATGTTGTTTTACAATGCAGATTTGTTATCAATTGATGTTGTTTTACAATGCAGATTTGTTATCAATTGATGTTGTTTTACAATGCAGATTTGTTATCAATTGATGTTGTTTTACAATGCAGATTTGGTAATTATTTGAACATACAAATGTGTATGTGGGCAGGAACAAAATTGCAAAAACTGCGAAAAAATAGGAGTTTTAATAACGGTTCTTATGAAAACCGTTATTAAAACCTTGTTTTAATAACGGTTATGATGAAAACCGTTATTAAAACGTAGGTTTTAATAACAGTTTTCATAAGAACCGTTATTAAAAATCCTGTTTTTAATAACGGTTTTAATAAGAACCGTTATTAAAACCTACGTTTTAATAACGGTTTTCATCATAACCGTTATTAAAACTCCAGTTTTCGCACATATTCGCGGGTTTTTGTGTATTTTTCATAACGGTTATGAACCGTTATTAAAGATTTAATAACGGGCGATTCAATAACGGTTGAAAACCGTTATTAAAACTATTAAATAACCGTTATTAAAACCCCTTTCCGTGGTAGTGAGGTAAAAATATTGATTTTTCAATATTAGGATTTGGTGAAGGTAGTAAAATTTGGGATTAGGATTAGCTTAAATTTAGGGTATTAAAATATAATTCAAGTAATTGATAATTAAGAGTGTGTTTTTAATTACTAACTATTAATAATCTTAATAAAAATTATTATTATTAATTAATTTGTAATAATATAATAATGATTATAATAAATTTTTATTATTAAAATAATAATAATAATAATAAAATCTATAATATGAATATTATTATTATTAGTAATGATATACTTAATAATAATTGTTATATTATTATCAATATCTTATTAAAAGTTATTATATAATAATTAATAATTTAAATATTATTAGTGATTATTAATAATATTTGTAATAACAATTATTAATATTAATTTCTAATAAATAATAATAATATCTAATATTAATTTTAATTACAAATTAATAAGGAATAATGAATATTATTAATAGCAATCATTTATATTATTGATAATAATATAATAAATATTAGTAATATTGGTATTAATAATAATTATTTTATTTGTGGTGGGTGGGGATGGTGAGGTTAATATTTAGGGTATATTAATAATTAAAGTGGGAAATACTTATTAAATCAAAATAATCTGTAGACAATGAGATTAGAAAAATCTAAAAATAATAAGATAAAACAAATGACTTGAATTATAACTTATTAGATAATTCAAAAATAATGAGGAACCCAAACGGTACCTTAGTATGTTTATGTTGAACCTTTAGTATTTTTTTCAGTTATGTTTTTATAATTATAAGTATAACACAATTAAATATGGGTATACTATAGCTACACCTATATTTTTTTATGTACTTAAAAAAGTATAAATATAATACAATTAATTAAGGGTAAACCGTATATGTATTAAAGGTATAACAAATATATACTAAAGGTGTAGCCAGTGCACCTAATAATTTTCCCAACAATTGGCCACATTTTCCAAGTCTAGACCAATTTTTGTCAATTAAAGGCTTGTTTGGTGTAAAGGAAAAAAGTTAGGGGAATGGACCAAATATTTAGTGACAGAGTTCAATATCTAGATAAAATGTCATTTAATGCTATTTTGGTAAGGGTTAATAGAATGAGAACAAATATCCTTTAATTTTTGGTCTATTATATAAAATATTTAAAGATATAAAAAAAATGAAGAAATGTATATTTCAGCTCAATCAAAGAACTAAAATAGGTATTTCTAAATGAAAAAAAATCCTTATTTGAAATAAAGTATTATAGAGGATTGAAACATTATAATAGTTCTCCCTTTTATTATCCCCAGATCAAATAAGATCTATGGATGACATGGTTTGTCCTCATTCACCTTAAATAGATCAAAACACTTATAATTTATTTTAGTTAAATAAATCTTATTACGTTTAATGTTTACCATCAAATATTTTTGTAATCTAAATTGAGATTAATTTATTAATTTAAAAAAAATTTAATTTCTTTGAATTTTTTTAATGATTTATATGTTTATTTTTAAAAATAATTCTTGAAGTTCCCAAATTTTTTAAACTACTAAAACAATTAATATACTCCCAATTTAATTTGGAAAATGTGCGATGGTAAACAGCTTATTATTTTAGTAACCTAAGATTAAAAAACTATATTCTATATTATATATTATAGCAATTGTGTAACAAACTTTTTCCGCGTTCCGTATATACATACTACTCGCACTTTTGTCTAATGTGTTATTAATGTGCATTTATTAGCGTTATTTTTTTAACAAAAGCTTAGTTTGCATCAATTTCCAATTTCAAAAGAAAAAAAATCAAAAGTCCCTTCACACTTAATACAATTAAATGGTGGAAGAATTTGGAATGATGGACGTGTAATAATCCTAGGCTTCTTTCTTGTGAATAGAAAACACATACAATTAAATAAGTGTACTATAATATTTGTATACAGTATAATTAAATAGATAAGTTTCATTTATATATTTTTATTTTTTTAGGCTTTTCTTGTATAAGTAGTAAATGCATGCAAATAAATTAATGAGATACATTCATTTCATACGATACAATTAAATAAATGGGTTATATTCATATCTTTTACCCATTCATACTTATAACATAATTTTACTTTCAAATATGGTATTTTTTTATAAATAAGATATGTATTCAATAAAATAAAATAAAAACTATAAAAAAATTCATTAGAACTCAAAAAACACATCTCACAAACTATAAAACAAAGATTACTAGGTTAGGTTAGTAAAAAACTTAACAAGATTATTAAAGGAGGCACTAGAAGATAAAGATGTCATTTTTGTAGCTAACTCTATAGCGAAAAAGCAAACTATTTGTTGGGGAGATCTTGCCTTATCCTTGAAGGAGTGAGCATCTCTCCATCTATATGTGATAGTTAGGTGTTATGAACAAAACCCTCAGAGATTGTTTTCTAATTTTTGAACCTCTATCTCCTTTTTCCATCCAAAGCATGTTCCCATGCCACTACAAAGTATAGTGTGTTTTACCCACGTAGGTGGAAATATGATGTTATATCTATGCTAAAAATAAGCAACAAAAGAAGAGATGACAGTGATATTCATTCTGAACTTCACACAAGCTATAAGTCGGTTGTGGGTTAAGGCCAATCAAATTTGATATGGGTTTTTCCACAACTAATATTATTCAACCTTAAAAGGCTAGAATGAGATTTAACCTATGTCTAGAACTACTTATCAAAAGTAGTTATCCATAATAATATACTGGTGTATTAATATTTAAAGGAAAGATATTAATAATAATAATACAAATAACAACAACGATGACGACGACAACAACAACAACAACAATAATAATAGTGGTAATAATGATGGGATATTTCCATAAGTGCATGGATTCGTTATAGTATTTCAAGGTCATATCCCATAGGGACTTCACAATTAAGTACACTTATTTAGTATCTTAACTATCTAAATCAATATGGATCAGGAATATGCAAACGGATAATGAGAATAATTATGAAAAACTTTCTAATTGTAAATGCTAAAACAATAGGAGTGACACCTATGATTAAATTTCTGTCTCCAAATTAGTGATTAATCATGAACAACGAATATGTCGTAGTTTAATTCATTAACGGTGAACGATTGGTCTAATTATATCCATTAGCCTCTTTCAAGGCCTAAGAATGTATTTAATCTAATTTGCCGACTACTTTCATGACTCACAAATTAAACTAAATCCATTAAGTGTCACCAATTTTATAGTCCCTGAGAATTAAGCATCTACTTTTGTGATTACTTAAATTCCCATACACATACTACTTTCCAATGATAATTTCAACTTTTCAGTTGCAGATATTATCTAAAGAGATCAGATTTCATCAAATCTACTTTACACTAATTAATCCTAGCATATGCAATAGTATAGATGAATCAAACATATGGCATAATACTTCAGTTCATCATATTAACACTAAAACGAACCAAGTTGAATCCTAGCAAAGAAGATTACTCACTCATATCTTTAAGAAAAATCAACGAAATAAATTACATAATAAGCATAATAACAATACAGAGATACAAAGAAGAAGAGTTAGATGGAATTAACTATAAATAGGAGGAGAACAAATTCAATTTCGAGTTTAGCACACATGAATATGCACTTGAATCTTCAAAAAAATCAAACTAATGGAAACAAACAAAATACATGATGATATTGCTCGGTTATGAGAAGGAAAAGTGCTGTGGAATCCCTCCTCCAACTCATGTAAGAATTCCCCAAAGTGTGCCTTAAATAATCCCCATCACGCTAGGCATGCCGCACATGATGATTGTGGGAGTAACCATCGCTGCACGGCCGTGCAGCATCTCAGCTCTTGAATAGATAAAAATTCAAACCTTGCACAGCAGTGCAAGTTGCACACTACCTAGCCATATAAGGTCTAGAGCCTCGACTTCGTCAGTATAAAATTTCACACGGCCATGTAGTTCTTTTTTTCTTCAAAAATCTCAGGCAAGTGTTGTATGGTTGTGCAACCGGTTATGCAGCTCTCTATTTTTGTTTATTCTGGACTTCTTGGCATATCTCTAGCTCTCTTAGCTTCTAGACTCTTCCATAAACATTTTGGGTTGACTTAATCTCCTCCGAAGCCTTCCATGTTAGGTCCTTTGTTCTAAAAATATGTATTTCTTTCCCGGATTTGGCATTCTTGTGGAAATTCTTTAAACACAAAACTCAAGGAAGTAGTAGTGCAAACAATAGACTAGAACCATAGCAAAATATGTGAAAGAGATTAAATGAAGTCCCAAAATGAAGGTAAAGAAAGGCAAAAATATAGAAAATATTCACTTTATCAAGTAATAATAATAATAAAGATGATAATGATAATGGTAATAATAAAATATTAATTGGGTAGCATTTTTCCTTTTGGTTTTTAATAATCTCTTAAAACAAATTGATATTATTTATTTAATTGTTGATTAATTATTTATTTAATTAGTTCTTTTAACCTAAATCATTTTCATTCTTTTATCACAAACCTAACCTAATCTAAACTAAATTAATCCCAGCCCTCCTTAATCAAAACCCAACCATCTCAAACTAAAAAAATTCCATGTACCTACCTCATTTCCCCATAAAGCTATGCATGCTCTGCCAAACATCCTATTTCTTCTACCTCTTGCCTCCTATCAAATATGACCCACCCCTTCATTCCATCATCAACTTTGTTTCCTGGTTCCTTCTCCCCTACACCAGCCTTACTACATGCAACCGAACTTACCAACATGTTTTTTTGGTTACTCTCCCTACCTAGCATTTCGTCCCATCCCCTACCCCTCAACTTGGCTTGTCAACTTGCACGCGACCCCCTAACTGCTCAAATTTATCCTCCTTATTTTCTTTCTTTCTTCTTCCTTCTACTCCTTTCTCCTCCCCATGCATCATGCCCAGCGCGACAGTACCATCCTTGACTAACTTGCCTTGTTTTCCCTTCTTTCTTATCTTTTAGTCTCATTCTAGCCCCCTTTATTCTTTTCTCTCCTTCTCTTCTAGCCATTCTCCCAGCTTCATCCTCCTCTATTTTCTTTCTTTTTTTGATAGCACCTCGATCTTATTTCATTCCCACCACTACACCACTAGCCTTTAAGCCCCTCAGCGAGCCATCACTAGATCACCACTGCCTATCCTAGCCTCACTCGTCACCCTTGCTTCATTCTTTCATGCTCCATTATCGAGAAACCCCCACCATCCATTACCTCTCTTTTAGATACCTTTTCCTCTATTTTCTTTTGGTGTAGCACCTCAACCTTGCCTCATTTCCCTATTCCCTTCCTCACTCGTCACCTTGCTTTGTTCGTACCACACCACTAACCTCCCTATCAAGCTCCATCGCTACTCCCAACCACCATCACCATCATTACCTTATTATTTTTTCCCTCAATCATTTCCCTTTTTTTCTTGCCAAACACTTTGTCCTAACCGCCTTCTCGTGGAGGAGCCTCATTGTTCGAGAAACAACAACCAACCTATGTGTTTTTTTTTCTATCTTCTTCATGCATGTGTGGTGCATAGTTGTGCCATGTACCCACAATCGTGGCTTTACATTTTAAGGTTTATTTTAACATTATTTCCAATTAATTTTTACCTAATTATTTTATATTGGCATAGATAATAATTTATAAATTTTGTATAGGTTGTATTGCTTATTTTAGGTAATCCCAATCTTGCTTAAGGTGTCCTTGGAAGAGGCATTTTTGGAGTACAATTTATGTATCTTGGTGGTAAATCCAACTACTTCGTAGATTGTAGGAATTTGGGTGTAAATATGATAGATTTATTTTTTAGAATAAAAACCATGTTTAGTTTATGACATCAAAATTTCCTTTTTTTTGGCTAGAAAATGAAAGCATGCAATATTACATTTTTTTGTAAATTTTGTGATGTATGAAATAATATATGGTGCCGTGTTAATAATTAATAATTCATGCATGCCTTAGTAGTATTTTAGAAATGAGGATATATGCTTATATCGATATATAAACTAGAGTTAGAAATAATATGCATGTCTATGGTTAGAATTTAATTGGATGTTTATCTTGCCTATATTGGGCATACAAATTAGTTTAAAACATTTCTTGTACATTTTAGATAGATTTGGACATATGATATGTTGGTTTTAGAGCATAAATAGAATTAAATTATGATTATTTTGTATCGTATGTTCTAGGGGTAGAAATGTAATTTTTTACATACCATTATTTGTATATAAAATTATCACGTGAAATTATTATGAATATTATGATATGTTATGATTACATACTTGAGTTCTATATGTGTGTCATGTTATGGCCATTCCTAAGGTTAATACTGTCTTTTGTCATAAAGCTGAATTTCTTTATATGATAACTCATTTTTAGTTATTATATTTTATCTTTTTCATGACAAACATACTGTAAAAATAAATTAGATAAAAAGTGGGAACTAGGGTTTTGGAGGGTATTTTGGTCACATTGAAAACATGCTCCTGAGGGCGAATAATTGGACTAGGTTGTCTTTAAAAGATTTAGAGGTTTAACCTTGGTGTTGACTTTGACTTGGATTGATCTGTTGACCTCAAATTTAACTTGAATAATTGAAAATAAAGATATATGGTTAAATATGGAAATAAAAATTTTATGCACTATGTGACATTTGTGATCGCCTCATAAAATATTAATAGTTAAAGTGGAAGACCTCAAGTTTGGAATTTATAGCTTCTTAGGGGTAGCTACCCTAAGGACAAGTTTAGCCCTTGATTTGATTTGTTTTCACCGGTGTATCTCTATACTCTAACAATGCCTTATATCTACTCTAATTAGTTCTCTAGACTTTTTAAGAGGTATCAATACTTAAGGATTAAGAGGTATAAGGGTATTATGTTACCTTATTGCACCAGTATGACCAATTGTACGTTAGTGTTCTTAGGTTCTAAGACATAAGGGTAATGTGCGGTGCCTTGTTGCACTAGTATGACCATGTGTACGTTATTGTTCCTGGGTTCTAAAGTATAAGGGTATTATGTTGCCTATGTGCACCAGTATGACCAGGTGTACGTCAGTGTCCCTAGGTTGATATTATCTCTCCTTGAGTAAATTAAATAACCAAAAAGTAAATTTATATGATGACCTTGGTATGTATTAGATTGTTGGTACGATAGTTGCCTATGTGCCCTACCTTTAATTTGGAATTGATTTGGTTGGTTGGTGGGTAGTGTACTACCTTTTTGGATATGGGTTATGATATGGTTATGATGTGTTTTGAGATGGATTTAAAGATGTTTAAGTACATTGGTTGTTGAGAAGGGATCTCTGGCGTCGTATATGTTATTGCATGTGGCTTTATGCTTTAAGCACGTCTTTTGATTATTATGTGTATATCACGTGCAATGTGGGCATGCTGCCTCTTTATAGGCATTATGATTTACTCAGTATGGAAAAGTCATATTAATATTATCACTTTCAGGTTATTGTAGGTTTTAGTGGCAGCTTAGGTTCGGGTCAAAGAGTTAGGGTTACATTCGTTGTCCCTTGATAGGTTTTATGTTTGGTTATTGATGCCTCTTTTGAGACTTCAATTGTTGTAAAACCTTTGCATTGTATTTAAATCTCTCTCTATTTTGCTTTGTTGGTTTTTGTAGGTTTTAGTCTCAACCTTGTATTAGGTGTTGACCACACCTAATCTTTGTGTCTGAGTTGTTTGGCCTCACAACTTGCACAAGTTAGGTATTGGTCATACCTCTCTCTATATTAGTTGTGGTGTAACACCTAATATTTTGTATGATTGCTTCTACTAAACTATAAATTTTAAGTACTAAATTTAGGTGTAACACACCCTCTCACAAAAAGGTCATCCAACATGCAAGCCCTATCACAAAGATGCCATTTTATCTTTAAGCCCCCACTAAGGCTATTAAGCATTAAATATTGGTACACCAGGTGAGATAAAGTACCAAAAATCTTTCATTTATTAAGTTTAAGGCTAAACACATAGGTCCTCACCGAGGCCATCGAGCATAGAAGGCAAACGCACTTAGTGATATACACTAAGCCCAAGGCTCTAAACATAAATCCCAAAGAGGCTAGAGTTGAAGATGGGCACACTAGGTGAGATGAAATATCAATGTGCTTTCACTAACTAAGACCAAGGAGCACACTTGATGAGATGAAAGAACGATGCGCTTTCACTCATTAAGCATAGGCTCTTAAATTGTGTCCTTAGTTGATGTATTGATGCCACCGAGTGATTAAATTACACCTGGTGGCTTTTTAACTTATCTAAGCCTAATCTCCCATGGTGAGTTCCCCAACTAATGTGTTAAGGTTATTGAGCCCAATGTTGAGGGGTTTGGTTGGTCCATTTGACCGGATCAACCAATGACAACTAGATCAAACCCTACTTTGGTTCGCCACCACTAAGTATAATAAATATTCAAAGTGTGTGCCACATGATTCTTTATTATTCTTATAACAACAATATTTCACCCTCAACACCGATGGAAAGACAAATAAAATTATACATAAAAGATGGATAAGTGATTACTCATTTTATAAATCCAAGGTATGTACACGTTACGATAAAAAAAATTAGAAATCATATTCTTCCTTATTATTAGCTTTAGCCTCGGCCTCCCCATAATCTTTAGGAATAGGGATGTTTTATAGATCTTCATCACAATGCAATTTTATATCGAATTTTCAAAATTGGTCAAGACTGGCTAAAGTCTTGACATAATCATATACTATAGAGGCACCATAAGCTTACCACTGTGACTGAAGTTGTTCTTTATAGTGAACAAACTCTTTGCTTGCTAGATAGGTGTTTATGGCTTCATGAGATTATCTTAGTTAGGAGTCATCAATGGATTTCTCTATAGGCTCATTTATTTCCTTTTACAATGGCTCAACCACTTTCTCGACTCCAACTAGTTGTTTATGAAGCCTCTAGATTTATGTATCACTAATAATCTCCTTATCAACAACTTCGTTGCTCAACAACTCGGCCTAGGTATGTTTTTCCTCCAAGGTTTTTGCCATTTATGTATATTACACCTTATATTCAATAACTATGTTAGTGAGGATTTTAGTCTCCAGCTGGAGAACTCTAAGCACATCAGATTACTTTTGGTCCTTTTTGGCATCCGCAAGCGATCTTTTATTTAGAAAAGATATGTGATCGGTTAAACTCTTCTATTCATAGATAGATAGTGTTAACTCTTAGCAGTTCAATCTCTACTTTAGATTCTCACCTTTCTCATTCCACGCATTCCTCTATGCACTAAACAAGCTATATTGTTCTACTGGTTGTATGAATTGTTTGATATCTTTCTAACTCTTTCATTTTCAATTTTAACTAGGTTATGTGATCAGGCTTCTAATCAACCAAATAAGTTATTATGTGCAATTTAGATGGATTAGTTAGTGTTGTTTTGTTTGATTTTAAGGTTTTCAGTGTTTAACCCGAATATGCCCATAAAGCTTAGGTTCATCCAACTTAAGCTATATTCACTAAATGATTAGATAAAATAATTTAAAATGTATTTAATTGTATTTTTATGGATTCAATTTGAGTATTTTCTATGGAATCAATCAAGGTGATTTTTTTTAGTTTAAAACCCTAACTTTAGAAACTGATTTTTTAATTGGTTGATGGTATGGTAAGTTTCATTTCAATTAGTTATCTATATTGGTTAAAATGATACTAATTGCATAATTAAACCATCAATTATAATTATTCCACTTGAATTAAAGGAATTATATTTTAGTCTTAAGAAATGTAATTGAAGATACCCTTGGGTTGAAATTATTTTGATAAAGATAATATTCATTTTTTTATTCTTATGATTCATTTGGTGATCTCGGAGAGCATCTTAGCTAGTCCTCTCTCTCTCTCTCTCTCTCTTTTATGCTAGGCAAGCTTTGAATACAGGTTTATCATTACTTACATTTCTTGTAAGGGAAGCATGATTGTGATGATATGATGTGTTTTCTTAAGTTAGAATTTTGGTTGATTCATTTGTTCTTTATAAGATTTGAAATATCGTATGTATCATGTTTGATATAGTGTTCTCAATGTCTAATTGAGGTTATACAATATTTATGCTGAGTATCTGTGTGAGAAATATGACACAAGTTGAGTGGTGGGTGTTAGGTCCTTTTTGACCATTTTGAAAAAAATGAATGACATTGATATATGTTTTATGTGAATTGTGTCCTTATTTAAGATTCATGAGTTATGTACATGAGTTGATGTTGTGCCATGGCATATGTTCTAAGCATGTCTTGGAATACTTAAAGATTTTGGAGCATGAGTTAGATGTGTCCTAGTTAGGGTTGGATATATGATGGAATCATGTGAAGTGTTTTGAGTTTCCTAGCTATAATGGCCATATATTTGAGTTTTCACCATTTGTGAAGGTTATGCTTTAGTTTTCTAGATATGATGGCCATATATTGAGTTTTCTAATCGTGATGGTTATATGTTTGAGGTTACTAGCTATGATGGCCATACTTTGAGTTTCCTAATTGTGATGGTCATATGTTGATTTCCTAGTTGTGATTGTGATGGCCATATATTTGAGTTTACTAGCCGTGATGGTTGTGTTTGAGTTTTCTAACTACGATGGTTATGTTTGAGTTTCCTATCCTTGATGGCCTTGCATGAAGTGTTCTAGCCATAATGGCCATACTTTGAGTTTTCTAGCCATGATGGATATGCTTTTAGTTTTCTAACCATGATGGTGATGCTTTGGGTCTCCTAAATGTAATGGTTATGTGTTAATTTTCTCAATCATGATGGCCCTATTTATTTGAATCATTTACTGAAACAACTATGGGTTGTTTCTTACTGAGATGCTCTTTTATGGTGGTCAAGATGTCTAATTACTTGGTATTTGAGATTTCATGGCTTTCACTTATGTATGGTGGGTTTGGTATCCTCTTTTGTTTTAATGTACCCTTGGCAAGATTATTATATATGGTGGGCAATGTATGTATGAGTGTATTATTAGTTGATTATTAGAGAAAAATTATGTAGCCTTGCACATGTATTTAAATGTGATGATTGATATTGTATGCTTAGGCCTTGGATATTATCATTTATGTATATTGTGGTGTCTTGCCTACGTATTCCTAAGTATGGGTGTCATATGTTAATGGTTATTATAATTATCTATGCATCATGTACTTTCTATGAGTTAGTTAGTTTTAACTTATTTAGTATTTGACTCATACCGATACTACTATGGTTGATCGGGTCCTAAGACGATCTATTGATGGTGGGGAGCATACCTCTTGTGTAGGTTTGATATTAAATATCTATTGTCGGTTTGAAGACTTGGGCTTTGAGAGAGTTAGGCTACCCAAAGTTCTTATCCCTTAAGGACTTTTTAATTATCTTTAATTATGTAAAGGCCCAAGCATTGTATTGAAACTTTTAATGGTGTTGTAACTAAATTTTATCTTCCCCTTTTTGTTGAGATTTTAAAATCTAAGGTTGTACATCAACAATAGTCTCTACACTAGATAAAGCATAGCCAGCCAATTCTTCATAGCCACACCTCATCGGAGGCTTGGTAGTCCTTCATCCTCTGCCTAGAGCAACTACTATTTGCTCCACCTATTGCCTGGATCCACCCATTTCAAGAACATTAGATCTATCAAAAGGGTATCTATCATCCAACTTAACCTCAACCTCTACCAATCCCAAAGCACTATCTTGCTCCACCTCCTTAGTGACACCATCACAAGGCTTAGTCTTCTGGAGGAACACAAACTCATTGAAGGTAACATCCCTACTGGTCAATAACTTAGATGCAGCTAGATCTAATAACCTATTCCCCTTCACTTCAAGTGTAAAGCTAAGAAAGATACACTTTTTATCTCTAGGATCAAGTTGACCATTATTCACATAAGCATATGCAGAGCAACCAAAGGCATGAAAATTCGAGTAATCAATTGGCTTACTAGATCATAAATCCTTAGGTTTCTTCTAATCAATGGATCGATTTGGCAAACAGTTCGCCAGATATGCTATGATATTAACCACTTTAGCAAAAAATTCTCTGTGTAACCCTCCCTATAATAACATATATCAAGCCTTCTCCAATAGGGTTATGTCCATCCACTTAGAAACCTCGTTCTATTATTTTCTTATAACACAGGTGTGGTGTCTCTATATCCTATGATCTTAGCAGAAATTGGTAAAACTCTACTCAACAAACTCAAGATCATTATCTATCTTAAAACACTTAATCTACTTCTTGGTTTACTTATTTATCAAGGTTGTAACACCCCCAAATTCACTACTGAAAAATTTCGTTTAAAATCAAAAGGTTTAGCGGAAGCAAGGGATAAAACTGTAAACTCGGGGGTATTACCGCCACACTTAGTACCAGACCGATTCACTCCTACCGTTCCAGTACTAAGTGCTAAGGCTATATCGGTCAACCTTTAGTACAAAGTATCAAAAACACAAGACAACATTTAAAATAAATCCTTAACAAGAGGTAAGTCAAACAGAAGTTAGAATACGATTTAGGATTACAACCCCGGAATATGTTTCTCAAAATAGGAATGTAATACAAAATACAGCTAAACAAAAACAAATTCCGAAGGATCAATATCCGGATTGCCTACTCACTCAGGTCAAGCCTTCCACCCCAACACAGTATCAACCTGCACAAGGGGTCTGCTCCCCACCATCGGTGGATCATCACAGGACCCATTCAACTAAGGTAGTATCAGTACGGGTCCAATACTGAGTAAGTCCCACTACCCTATCTTAGGAGAGATATCGTCAAGTGCATATTAAATCCGGGTACAACACGTTGATACAATATCATTCATATTTACGACCCACAACATAAATCTTACCATACACCTAGAGTAACATATAAAACATACGTAACATCCTATTTAACATATAAGCGTGGTATAACGGAGATGTAAAGTGGCTCATACGCCTCAGGTAGGAATAATCCATATTATTAAAACTCAATACGTGGCATACTCACGTAATCAGCATGTAGCAATACAGATAAATAAAGCCGGACATGGTCCAATTAGACTTATTCTTTATTCTCATTAATAATATGTTCATTCCACACATATTCTTTAATAATCCATGTAAGTGCGGGAGCCCCACTATTATAGCCGGTGGACCGGAAATCAACACTCAGGGCAGAACGCCTCTGACCACTATTATAGCCGGTGGACCGGAAATAAACACACAGGGCAGAACGCCTTTGACCACTATTCTTACCGGTGGACCGGACTGGCCCCGACTTACATGGTGTTTCACTGTAAGTACTTAGTATTTTTCCCATGGATTAACTTATTTATTTGGGTATGTCGAGCCGAGATCCCCCACTATTATAACTGGTGGACCAGATGTAAACACACAGGGCAGAACGCCTCTGACCACTATTATAGCCGGTGGACCGGAACGAAACGCACAGGGCAGAACGCCTCTGACCACTATTATAGCCGGTGGACCGGAACGAAACGCACAGGGCAGAACGCCTCTGACCACTATTCTAACCGGTGGACCGAACTGGGCTTGGCTCAACAGTCTTTCGCTTTACGTTATTAGTGTCTTATCCGTGTCTTATTGAATCACACAACGCCCTTGACATGCATGCGGTTAATACTCTACTACTTTCCCCTCCAGAGGGACCGTCCCATATTTTGAGACTCATACCTCTTCTCACACCCGACATCCATTCCCCGTAGACTCAAGCATAGTGGCATATAGTAAGGCACAATCTCCAAGAATATAGGTCATCCCAACACATATGACATCGACTCCGCATGTCCTCATCCCTCTAGGGTTCCTCCTCGGAGACCCTAATCGGACCTATGTGGCCCAACTCTTTCTTACTCCCCAAACGTTACTTTGTTCTCCATCTCGCACCTCGTTCTTATTAGAAAATTCCCCAAATGTAATACTTTATCTCCCTAGTTCACATGTGACCGACAGGCCCCAGTTGACTATCCAAAACCTTAGTTGACCAGGCCAAACCCTAGCACTTTACTTCCTCAACAAGTAACCTCCCTCTTTCACCCCAAAACCTCTTCTCTCATTTAGAAGTCCATACTCATCCTTTATATAAGTGAATTCTCACTCTCAACCCCATACTCCATCCTTCCTTGATTATTTTTACCCTTGTACCCTTCAAATTCCTCATTTTCTCTCAAAACCCTAATTGGGTCCCTTAGACACCCTTACATCGACCCACGTAGAATTTTGCACCCAAGTCTCCAATGGACCCATAACTTTGACATTATCTTATTTACTTCTTAAATCAACTTTCCTCACGTAAGATTCATCCCCATGCAGACTTTAAATACTCCATGCAGACTCCCCAACACACACTTACTCGCAAAACCCTAATCAGGTCTCGTATGCACCAACTCACGTACTATTTTCATACCAAGTCTCCAATCACTCTAAGACTCTCCAAAACTCTTACTTACAACCCAAATCAACTTTTCCCACGTAAGGATTACGCTCATGCAAGATCTAGTCCCCCCATACAAACTTCCCAAACGTCCACTCTTAGGGATGGCAATTTTCACCGCGGGTTCGGGGCCCCGTCGGGGATTCCCCGTTCGGGTTCGGGTTTGGGGAGAGAATTCGGGGATCGGGTTCGAGTTCGGGGATTCTTAACGGGGATTTTTTTGGGGACGGGGCGGGGACAGGTTTGGGGTCCCCATCCCCGAACCCGCCCCGAAATTTTTATATATATATATTTTTATATAATTATATATATATATATATAATATATATAATTTTTTTTATAGAATATAAATTAAAAATATAATATAAAAAATAGTTTGAGGATCGGGGATGAGATCGGAGATCGGGTATAAAGTCAGGTTTCGGGGATCGGGGTTGGGTTTTATGAACGGGGAATAAATCGGGGATTAAAAATATATCGGGGATCGGGTCGGGTATGGGGACTTGATCCCCGCGGGGATCGGGTCGGGGAATCCCCGATAAAAAAATATCGGGGATCGGGTCGGGTTTGGGGATTATTTTCCTTATCGGGTTCGGGGATGGGGATGGGGTCCCCGTCCCCGACCCGCCCCGTTGCCATCCCTATCCACTCTCCCGTGTTCTTTTATTATCATTTCATGCTACCAAAACCCTAGCATGCATGTCCTAGAGGGTCATATCATGTCACATCATCAAACATCAAACATGGAACACGTCATGCTCATATAATATAAGGCACACACATCATACCTCATTATCCACGATGCGCTACACAAAACAAGTTATTCATAACACATGCATAATACACATTAACATGGCATACTCATCATTCATCCACACATTACATCACACATAGCACAAGGCAATAGCTTCGTCCTTACTAAACACCCATAAGTAGAGGTAAGTAGAGACTTACTTGGATCCGAAGCTAGCTAAGCGAGATAAGAGGAAGAGAGATCACTAGCTCGTGGATCCACAAGAAAGCTTTCCTAGATCCAATAGAAATCGAAAACTAAATTAGAAACTATTCTATCAATCAATAATTCACATATTCTAATTAAATAAATACAAATAACACAAATGATCTTTCTTAGAAAACGTGTCCAAAACTTAGAACTTAAAAGCATAACTTTATTAAGATTTAAGGTTAAAACTAAATCAAAACGGATTAATACAAATATCACTTGGGACATTTCAACTTAATTTGGAAAGCCCGAGAGAGAATAATCGATCATAAGTTAATTTATCGAAAATAACTTATTTATTAGGTTTTACAACTAAATAGGTAACCTAACCATTTACATAGAACCAAATCCAAACCGATTAGGTTAAAACAGAATTTAAATGATTTAAAACCCAAAGATAGAATTCGATTAGATAAAATACACATAGCAAAATCAATTTTATAAAATCATCCCCGAAAATTAGGGTTTTTAATACCCACGACACAAACTCAAGTAATTCAATTTAATCAATTCAAATTAAAGGTATTTAGAAGCAATTAATACCATTTCAACTATTTCTATAAATTCAATTTTAGAAAAACAACAATACAAGTAATCGATTTCATAATTTCACTTGAAATTTAGGGTTTTAGGCCCGAAAATACAGTTCGTTAAAATTCTATAAATTTAATCAAATTGAATGTTTAAAAATGTAATTAGACACATTTTATAATATATCAAATAATCAATTGCTCAAAACCAATAAAAGAAATACGCAATTTAGCACAATTAGGGTTTTTGAGCCCGAAATGCAAATCTGATCAATCCTTGCCAAAACATATCAATTGACGGTTCGAAAATGTAATTAAACATATTATAGTGTAATTTATATAGTCAATAAAATAACCCGATTACCTAAACCAATTTAAACCCGCGGGAGTTTTGACTTAAAAATCCAATTCCAATCAATTACGTACAATTTTCCCAAATCACTTCCAATATAAAATTAAATACATTTTAAACAATATTATAAAATCAATTGAGCGAAATGGCTCAATTATATGACCCAATTTCATTACACCCAAAATTTGACCTAGGAATCAAATTCTGATAAAACCTGCATAAATTTCTCAAATTGACGGTTCCAAAATGAAATTGGATACATTTTAAAACATATTGTATAATCAATTTGTCCAAAATCGCAAAAACGGACGGATCCGAAAAATTCGGGCATAACCCGGCCAAAAATCCAATTTTTTCAAAATCTCAACATAACCATACAATTAACCTATCCAAATCATTCTTACAGCACATTTATACATAATCAAAAAATCAATTTAGCTTTTTATAAGCTAATCCATACCCAATTAATCAAAACAAGGGTTAGGGTTTTCAGAAATTTATACCAATTAAAAACCGACAAATCGGGGCAAAGGAAGGCTGGGGAGATTTCGTTGAGGGACGGGGGTGGCTCGACGATGGTCGCGCGAGCTCTCCGGTGACCGGGCGATGGCGGTGTAGCCTGGGTTGCCGCTCATCGCTGCTGCTGCTGCTCCCGCGGCTGCTGTGCGCGGCTGTTTCGGTCGCTGCTACAACGGCTGTTGCTGCAGCTAGTGGCTGCTATGGCGCTGGTCGACGGGTGTTGGCGAGTTTGGCCGGAGCGGGGAGGAGCTGGGGAGATGGAGAGGGGCAAGGGAGGTCGGCTAGGGTTAGGGATAGGGTTGCGGGACAGGGGGTCGGGGAAAGGGAAGAGAGAAAGAAAAAGAAGAGAGGGGGCGCCGGTCAAGACTAGGGTGCGGGGGGTTTTTTTTTTTTTTTTACAAATACACATAAAATAAAATACTAAAAATATAAAAATATTATTAGAAGATTTTATATAAAATTTATTTAACAAAAATTTATTTCGAACGGATCCGAAGGCTTAAAATTAAAAAAAAGCTATATAAAGAATTTCGGAAACATTTTCGGAAGAATTTACCAACGAACGTAAAACCTTATATTATTTACGGAAATACATTATAAGACCCTAAAATAATATTAAAAACCTATAATAAAATATTTAAGTCAAATTCTTATAAATCGAGACTAATTTTAATAATTTCCAAAATTGGTTTTCCACAAACTAAAAAGCGTAGAACGGAAGAAAATTAATTTCAAAAAGAAATTCTTAAATAAGTTCCGAAAATATTTTTAATTTAAACTTCCAAAAAATATTACATTCAATTAATTAAAACATTGATAAAATATTAGTTCCCGAAAATGATTAATTACATTCAATTATGAGTTCAAAATCGTCGATAAATCCATAAAACGAATCAAAATTAAAATAATTAATTGTTTACATCAAAGTATGCTAATAAAATCATTAAACTTAATAAATCTGGATTTTAAAAATATGGGGTATTACAAAGGTCTTCCAGCATTTAAAAATGCCAAACACGTCATTCTTATGTTTTAAGAAATGAACCTATACCTTTCTAGAGAAGTTATCAATGAATGTGAGCATGTACTGTAAACCACCTTTGGAAACCACTCTCGCTGGCCCCCAAAAATTTGAATGGATATACTTAAGAGGCTCTCTTATACCATGCTTAGTTATTGAAAAGCTAACCCTCTTCTACTTACCAAATACATAATGTTCATAGAATTCCATAGTACTTGTACTCTGTCCATCCAATAACCATCTTTTAGAGAGCTTAGTTACACCCTTGACACTCATGTGTCCTAGTCTCATGTGCCAAAGTCTCATAACATCTGAGTCTAACAACCTCAACGATGTCACAACACTTATCCCCACGATAGTGGAACCCACCAACTCATGCAGTGTCCTAACCCACTTATCCTTCATCACCACTAGAGCCCCTTTTGTAACTCTTAGGGTGTCATCATCAATAACACGCAAGTGCCTATTATAATCTAATGAGCTCAAAGGGATGAGTTTCTTGGTCATCTCTGGGACATGTCTTATATTAAACAGTGTCCTGAATATACCGTCATAAATCCTCACCTTCATTGTCCCAATCCCAACAAGTTTACAAGTAGCATCATTACCCATCAAAATAACTTCATCCTGAGTCACCTCGAATGTCTGAAACCAACTTTGGTTGGGACATATATGGTAAGAGCACCCAGAATCCAAGATCCATCTATCATTAATCTTATTTTGTCTATCAATAGGCAACAACACATCTCCATCACTATCACCATGGGCAACTACAACATCATCCTTTATACCGGATAACTCACCAGACATAGGACCGACCTTCCTATTAGGATAAAGCTTCTTAACATGCCCCTTCTTGTGACACCCATAGCATGTCACATTCTTCTACCAACTCTTCAACTTAGATCTAGACTTCTTATGGTCACCAGACCCCTACTCCTATGACCTCCTTTGGCTACCAACCCCTTACTATGTTAGTCCCTACAAGTACTACTGCTAGTCAACTAACTATTAATCAAATCCCATAGTAGTAGGGAGGATTTTACATCCTCAAGAACTAACTCATCCTCCTTATACAAAACAGTCTTATGAAAATGTTTAAAACTTGCAGGCAAAGAACATAACAACATAATAGCCAAATTTTCATCATCTAATTTGACATCTATATTATGCAAATCCATAACTGTATAGTCATATTCATCCAAATGACCTTTTAAAGATTGATCTTCACCTAGTTTTAGGTCATGAAGCCGACTCTTCAACAATAGCCCATTTTTTATTACTTTTGTCATATAGAATGACTCTAGCTTTAACCATAAAGCAGTTGTTATTGATTCCTTTGCCACTCCTCGAAATACCTCATTTAAAAAATACAATTATATAGTATAGAGGACCTTCATGTATAAGTATTCAAATCTCTCATATGTCATCGATTCTGGCTTCTTCAAATGCCCGGATAAAGCCTTTTCCAATCCTTCCTAAATTAGAATTGCCCACATATTCAATTTCTATAATCTAAAATTGAAGGATCAAGTAAACTTCTCAATATTAATTCTTGTACCCATCCCAATAATCGGATCTCTTCAACAATGTAACTTTGATACTAAATTGTTTTAGAATTAGCATAGATTTAAAAGGATCTAAACCAAATCAAAATTAAAAATATTATGCACAATTGATAATTCACTCATAAAATATAACAATTGAGGAAAAATTAGAGATCTTTATTCGTACTATTTTGTAATTACAAGATGATTAAACTAATCTATCAAACAATTACACAAATCTATAATTCTCTTTGAATGAAGAATTCTATGGAGAAGAATAAGAAGTTGGGATGCATGACTCTTGGTGTCTAGAGTTTCAACATGTATCATTTGATAGAAGAAAAAACCCTATGGAGTATAATAGAGTATTTTAGAAATAAGGAAAAAATGTGGTTCGTGTTTAGGAAATATGGAACCCCCATTCTTATTTTCTTACTTTCAAATTTTACCTAAAACACATCAAAAGTTTCTCTCAGAAATAGGAATTGTGTTTATTAACAAGGAACCCCCCCAAATTTCTCACATAAAACTCTATACTATACTAAACTTCCAACACCTACACGAACCAACAAAATGTTATATTGTGCTCAAATACCCAGTCAAAACTCATAGGAATACATGTGAATTTTGCTAAAACCAAGTTAATATTCTCTATTTTTGTATTATGTTGTCTTTAATGTGAAATATTACATGAGTAGATGACAAACATGTTTGCTTACAAGTCTTAGCTAAACTTGGCCTATGAAAATTGAACATTGTTCATTCTTTAAATGTCATTGTTTAATGCATAAAAGTTATATTAAAATCATGTTTGGATAGAATAATTATATGTATGCTCAGTTTTGGTTATTAATAAAAGCTTATTAATTACCAAAAAAAAGTTTACAACGTATGTTTAAATTCAAGAATTGATTATCTTTCATTCTCATAATAAGTGTTTATGACCTAAAGAGACCAATCGAATAGTGGCAAAACTAGTTGATGTATTAAAGAGAATAGCTGATGTGTCCCCATTGAAACAGTCAATGGGTGTTGAGCTTTATTTTTCAAAATAGGGCAAGAATGGTTGATGTGTTTATCAAACTAATCAACTAATTTGTTTAGGATATATAAGGTTTTTTTTCTAAACAAAATATTTGACCTTATTTTACTTTCCTTTAATCAAATGCTTGAACCCAAACTACTTTTCTCTACTCCTCTCCTCAATTCCTATTCATTTTGTCCACTAAATATTACAAACTTCACCTCACCAAGGAATATACCCTTAACCACCATTTCTTTCCATATATTGCTCAGCAACAAAATGGCTAATTGGCTTTAAGGAAAGAAAACTTGTACTTTGATGTTGCATCAACATTGATGTTTAAATCAATTAATTCCATGTATCCTTTCTACAACACCTACATGACTCTCACATGTTCCCACTACTCATCCTCAAAATTTCTCACTATCATAATTTAGTCAAACTCTTCTAGACAAACTTACTATTTAATAAAAGCACCCTAGTGATAACTTGTTATGGTAGAAGGGTTGAGGTGCACTTGAATAAGAATAGGGTAGTTGAGGTTCTTGGGATTCCATGGGAATAAAATAATTAAGGAAAAAATGAGTTAATTATGACATCGGTTCCAACATTATCAAGATACCCTTTATGTAGAATATCTTTGATCTTCATATTCTTCCACTCTTTGAGCTCTTTAATCCTATCTACTTCAATCTTATTCAAATTTTCTATGAGAATTTGATTGTTCCTACAAATGGTTCCATTATCACCACTATATTCCTAAGTGTTCCCATTTGGGTTAATGAGGCTAGATGTGTTAGGAGTCTAGGCACTTAAGTGGTCACCACCTCTTATAGGTATTACATATAAAAATTGGATAAGCATAAGGACATGTGACATGGTTATGTAAGATGTGACTAGGCATCATACTGTTATTTGAGGCACCATTAGCTCTTATTGTCTACAACCCTACTATAGAGAGTATTACATTATTCTATTTGCACGATGTTGTTCCCTTGTGTAACATCTGGGGATAATATGATTCCTAAAAATTGGTATGAGGTTAATGACATCTTATCAATGTTTTCCATGTGCTTCAGGATTGACACATCTCAAAACATGGCTCATGTGGCAAGTCACGCACATTCTTCTTTAGGGTATGGTTCTCTCATCATAAGGATCTTGGAGGATTTATAGGTCTCATTTGGAGATTTCAATTCCATTCCTCTCCGTTTTGAGAATGGATTATATAGATTTGATATGATGATCTTATGACTGATAGGATATGAGTTGAGCAAAGATGGTTAGAGTCTTATACTTACTACTAAGGCTATAACTTCATTAACATGCACTAGGAGGATACCAGCTACTCAGGCTCCTCATGCTCATGATACAGATGATTAGGACATTCCTCCTACTCCTTATGATCCAATCACTACGTATCCCACAATTTGCTTGCTATATCATAATCTTTGTCCATATCCATTGCTCTCCTCCATCAAATCTTTATGGTAAAGCTAAAATTTAAGGTCTATAATACTTTCTTATCAAAGGCTTTCAGATGGTTAAGTAGAGATTTGCGTGTGTAGATTATACACAAGCTAGATCATGGTATCAGGCTTTCTAGTCTTGAGATACTTGTTCATTACATGCACCCTACTACCCATGTTGAGGGTTTTTTTGGGTCTACAGACTCATTTGTATGCTCCTATAGTTTCTATAACATAAAATTAGGCATAAGATACATCTACAACTCCACAATATGCTATATTTGAGGATGACATGGTTACTTCCATTGTCGCTACTAGTGATTAGGGTGGTATCAAGGTTAATGACACTAATTATAGTGCACCACCACTCAATGCTAAGGATCTAGAGTGTGCACTGAGCACTCGAGATGGTGTTGATATAAAGAACTTAGTACCAAAGGTGTTAATTAGAGCTCTACATAGTCCATGGTCATATCAATGTGTGGGCCATGTTTATTCTTTTGATGGTATTTTTTTTAGTTGTACTCATGATCTTATTGTTATCCTTGCATAATCTTTGTTGTCATATCTTCATAAAGCACATTTTTCCAAGTTAATTGATTCATATATCAGGAATAATTGCTCTTAAATGTTTTTAGCCCATATATGGTTAATTGAATGAACTTTATTTAATTTCTTCATGCCCTAATGGATTGATGAATAATGACAATAAGCTATGATGCACACTTAATGTGCTTATGCATCTTCCACACTTTCATGTTTCTTGATGATTTATTTGACACATGAATAAGTTAACTCATCTAATGATATCTCTCATGCATTCATGCTTTCAATGTTACATTTTGAGAAACCGCTTGAAATATTATATCATTGAGATAATGCTTCACTTAATTATGTTGTTAAAATATGCTCTCAACATTTTTGAGAAATTGATACATTTAGTAAAAAGTTTCATCATCATGATACTTATACTTTCCTATGATCACATTGTCTTGATAGGTACTAACTCCATTAGAAAAGGAAAGTTTCTCCATTGCACTTGAGTATAGGTTACACGTTGAATGGAATCTCCCAATTGCACATGGGATATACTATTGAGATTCCACCATAACCATTTAATATGAGAGATATTTGAAAGACTATAAGAGAAGAATTCTACCTTACTCACATTAGTTATCTCTATCAGGTAAAATCTAACCAAACAACTTGACACGCGTTAAACTATTTTATCTGATTCAGGTTGTTCACCCTGATGACTAAAAAAGTATAGATTATCTGTTTAAGGGGATATTTTATATCTTTCTCATTTGAGTCCATCTGATTTTTCACAAGGTATACTCACTTGTGCGCACAATATAATTCTTAGATTCAATATTTGTTTATGATTAATTAGAACATTTCATAATATTATCTTTGTCAGCATCATGCCTTACTTTGCTTAATCTTTCTAAGAATTCTTGTGTTTGATCACTATTCAAAATTGTGTATATCTGTGATAACTTGATATATATGAAACCTCGATGTTGTTATAGGTTACAATCAAATATACATGACTAGAATTGTTTCTTCTCATAAGTGATATGCCTTGAATTGTTATATTTTCTCTACTCACTCTCTCTCATGATTATATGAAATATCTAACATGATGAGAGTTTTCATGATATACCCTCCTATAAGTACCATATGTTTTATCCTATTAACCACTTTGGATAATATAGCATATTAATGCAAGGGATTTGGATATGGTGAACTTGAACTTATAGGCTCCTCTCACATGATTCTATAAATTGCATGATGAGATATCTTATATGATTTATACACTCTCCACATTAATTTTGAAATTCCATTACAACCTTGGTTGTTACGTGTGCCTTTGAATTATTTCATAAACACATTTCACATCGCCGCACTGATAAAAATAAATTGAGCTTAATTCTATTTTCTTACATGTTTTTGTACTCTTTATTTTGGACTTATGTGATACATGAACCACTTGTTATATCTAATTGATCCTTTCATGAATATGTATGATTTTAGAATCATCATGCTATTCTATGATTTCAATTTCATATCTTCGACTAAGACATAGTTTGACATATGCTCATAAATCATTTATATCATATAAGCGTACATGACACTTTTAATAAAATTGTTTTAATTTGATCTTGATTATCAATCTCTATTCTTTTCCTAAAAATTTCAAGTCTTTCAAGTCATATGTGTTGGGAAAAATAGTTTCTTGATGTAAACATCTCCTCCCTCCTTCTCCTTCTCGAGTATACATTGAGATGCAATTCATGTATGGCTTTGTAATTAACTCTTATAAATTAATTGTCATTCAAGTGTGAATGTCAATGCTCATGTGTCATAATTTTATATTGCATTTCACTCATATATATTCCATGGAATGGGAAGTGATTAGGACATTTTTTCCTTGCTAGCTTTGCATCCATACATCTAAAATGTGTCTCATTTTGATAACCAAATGCTCATACTTGACACAAATGGATGGCCTTTTATGTTTTGAAATTGATACAATTGTCAAACTCACCAATTCACCATGTTTTTTTGACATTTTGGTTCTTATGCGCATGCTTCTTCCTATTTCTCTTCCCTGATACTTCTCATCCATTCATTACTTTCAAATGGAAACAATTGATACAATATGAGCATAATAGGGAGTTGAGACGCTTCCTTTCTTGAGTATACTAGTGCATAAATAATATGTGACCTAAATATTCTTGTTTCATTCTTGCTTTTGCATAACCATTTGCAACACTAAATTGATCATCTGTTGCTTGGGCTTATACTTGCAACTATGATATTCTTTTTCATCATTTATGGTTCTTGATTTTATACAACTCTGATGAAATTTACTTCTATGAGTTATGCCTTAGTCTTTTCTCATGTTATTCACTCTTGAGTGATGTTATGGCCCTATATGATTTAATCATAAACATTTGCTCTTGATACCATTATAATGTTAACTCTTCCTTGCATGCTTCTGTACACATCTTAGCCACACATAAACTTGTCTATTTATTGGCTAGATTGATCGATGCAACTCTAAAATTAATTGATCACATGATTTCATTGCTAGATTCACTTATGATATCTCATGTACAAGATCATTTCCATCTCTCATCATCATGTTAAAATGTATCCTTACTATTCTTAAATGTATTACTTAGTGCAAATGAGTGATACTCTTGCATTTCATTAATGTGATTGTCTTGATCTAAAATTCATCATCTTATTGACAAGTTACTCATTGAACGGATCATTAATTACATTCCTTATTTTCCTTGTGTTTTATGTCCACCATATAAAATGGAAACATTTGATAAAGTATTATGTTATAAATTTCAATATGAAATTATCATTGTAGTCTCATAATGATATTTTTTCATGCTGAGGGATACTCTCACATAATTCTTGTCGCACTCACTCTCATGTTTATTGATTTAGTTGGATTTATGTAACTCTAAAATTTATTTTCATACCATTTCTGTTACTTGATTATATTTATTAATCATTAAATACTCCATGTCTTATTACTATAAATATCATAATTAGAAATCTCATGAGCATTAGTGATATCATATCTGTGTTATTCCCATGAATATTTATATTCATGTTTCTGCTTCTGCTACTTATAATGTTTAAGATAATAATATCTTAAGTGATCATATTGTGATCTTGATCTTATTACTGATATATGCATACTTAGGGGGAGCATACTTTTTTTTTACTTGATCACATGTGTTATTACCCAAAGCATATCCTAAGGGGGAGATATATCATATTTTTTCACTCATGCTATTCATTGATAATATTAAGCATGACTGATTTTGTTGTGCTTAAATTGAGAATGTGCATATCTTGTGGGGGAGTTTTAATCTGTATTTAATTTATTATGTTCTTACCTTTTGAGTAGAGATATTATTTGCTGAAGCTCGTTCCTTTTGTTGGTGACAAAAAGGGAGAAAGGGTGAAAAGATATTATATGGTGACTTGTCTTATCATTATATTACCATTTTATAATACTTGTGTGATTTTATTGTAAAATATATGATTTGAAAAAATGTATTGATTTTCACTTTCACATTTCTATACTTCATCTCTTATGATATTGCCATATTTTTGTTTGTCATCATCAACAAGGGGGAGACTATTGGTCTCATAGGTTAATCAACTTTATATTAATGATAAGAAACTTAATTATGAATTTTACTTATCCTGTTTAGTGTGTATGTGTATCATAGTAAAAAGTGAAGTATTCAACACTTAATTAAGTTAAGAAATGCTAAGAAGATGAAGTTTATAAATCATATCCTAAGCACAAGCCAAAGATCAACCAGGAGGACAAAATAAGACTCTAGCTACAAGTACTTCAATTTTATATGTGTAATACCCAAACCATAAATGGATAAGGAAGTGTGCTCAAGATATCAGGATTCAAGTTTCAATGAGTATGTTACACTATTAGATTTTATGTACATGTATTTTACATATTGACCACTTAGATATTTCAATGATTTGATATTTATAATTTTATAAAAAAATCATTTTGAAAGATCTTAAAGTTATTTCATGTATAAAAAATGTTTCAAATTATTTATGTAAAAGGTTTTCTTAAATTAATTTCATTTTAAGTATTTTTCCATATGATCTGAATTACAAAAATCACCATAAATTCCATAGACATTATTTTTGGATGAATAATATTTTTTTTGGAAATATTGAGATGTTTACTTTACAACAAAAGAAAACATACAGTTCCAAGCTCTATAACTCAAGTTATGATCTTTTTATTAAAGGTGAGTAGTGCTAAAAATTGACTCCATCGATCAGCTGGTTTCATAAAATCAGTCAACTAGTATGTCAAAACTAGTTGAAATTTGATTCGTTTGGGTATTTTTGAGATTTTCTGCCTATTGGAATTCGATTGTTGGAGTATTTTTTACACCAAATGGTTAGTGCCGAATTTTATAATCTTTTAGCACTATAAATAAGTTGTTAAACTTCAATAAACATCAATCAAGCTAGAGCTACTCTTCTAAAATTATCATTTTTACATCTTACAAAGAATCAAACAGAGTTTTGATTCTACACTTTCAAATCCAAATCAAACTTCTCTAGTACTCAATTTGTTATTCATATTTAGCTAGAGTACTCATACACTTGTAAGTATTATTTCTATAGCTAGATAAAAATATTCACTAGTGGTTACTCACTTTCATATGCTATCTAGTAAAGTTTTTATTGTATTTGTTCAAACTCATCATCTCAAACACAAGTGGAGAGTGACGTGTTGTCTAGAATTCCTAAGAGAGGTCATTGAGATTGTAGTACATAAACCTAGAGAGGATAACCATACAAAATGTAAATCATTTCTTTTAGGATCATTGAGATTGTAGGCTCATAAACCAAGAGATGAGTGATCATCATAAAAATTCCACTATAAATAAAGAGAGATTCAAATCCAAAAGGCAAAGCCTGTTGCAAGTGGATGTATAGAAAATTTACAGAATTTCTTAAACCATTATAAATTGCATGTTTATTGTTTGTCATCCTTCTATTTATTTCTCACAAAATTTTAATTTGGCATTATTGTTACAAAATACTCTATTCACCCCTCTAGAGTATCCATACAGACTTTCAAAGGTAAAGGATATTCCCTTATATTTAAAATATATGTCACTATGTTTTTCAATAACAAACTTTGACCATTAGTTTTTATCGAAATTTCATATATTATAACATAAAAGTATAATTGTTATATTCATATTGAGAAATAAATTCACAATGCTCTTTCTTTTATATAAATTTTATCAATATGTATAAAAGATATTAATAAAGTACAAGGTGGTATATATTTCAACCTTGGGGGCGTATAACCTTTGCCCATCCTAGTCAAAACAAAATTAAAATAGCTTTCACATAAATTAGATTAATATTATCCAAATAATATTTTAAATATTTACCCCAATTTATCTTAATTTTTCTAGCCATGACCCTAATATAAACCATTTCATAAGCTTGGAATTAACTAACAAGCTATTACCCCCGCTCATAAATTTAATGGTGTAATTGGTTACGTATAATGTAAACCGATCGTTGCGTCATATTTCTTGATTTTATTTTTTAAAAATCAGTTTAGTAGTTAGGTATTTTTCTATTGTGCTCATCTTCTTATGCCAGTTACTCGTCATATTCTACTATTTTTATTGCTTCTTCTCCATCATTCTCTTCTTGGAGATTTTATTTGTATATTGCTTCTTATTTAGTTTTCTTCTTCTACATGACAGGTGATTTAGTTTTTTTTTTTAATTTCATTTTTCAGGTTTATTCTTCTTGTTCTAGTTATAGTCAGTGCATGGGTTGGTGATTACAATTATACGGTATGTGGTTTTTGTTATTTTGGTTGTTAACCAAAGCTTATATTTTTTTAATCAATAGTTTTAATTCGATTTTGATTTTATGAAGCAATTTTTGGTTTGATTTTGTAAAGGATGGTGATTGAAGCTACGATGGAAGGTTTGTTATGGGTTGAAAATGGAGATGAAGCAATAGCTATTGATAATGCCAAAGGTGGATTATATATTGAGCATGGAGAAGAAACAAAGGCTTTTGATCAGTTGGAGAACAATTGTATGATATTGAAATATTTCAATTGTGGTGTTAAAATTTCTAATAACTTGTTGTAGTTTGCAATGGTAACTTCTTGTTGAAAAGGTAGTGTTTTAATGTTGAAATTTTATCATATATATAAAGATTGTGTTGATAAATGCTCGATAAGGTGTTGAAAATTTATTATAATTGTATTGAAATATTGTTATAACGGTGTTGAAAATTAATAATTTGTTTAATGAAGTTTCACTATGAAATGTTGAAAAATTCGTGTAATTGTAACACCCTTAAATTTACAAACCAAAATTTTTTGTTTAAAATATAAATTGCATAAGCTAAAATAGTAAATTAACTTCCCTACAATTGGTACAAGTTTGGTTTCCTGTACCGTTTTGATATCAAGTGCTTAGGCTAAAAATGTTACTCCACTTAAATTAATAATACAATTATAAAATAATAGTAGAGAGAAAGTTAAAGAAAATTAACATCGTTCCAAATAAAACCAATGGTCAGTAGTTATAAAATTTTAGTGAAAGGAAATATATAAAAGTATAAGAGTATAAAATCTTTCAGATCAAAAGATACCGGATAAAACACCAAATAGCCCTAAAGTCTTAACCCAAATAATAGCCTTCAACCGATCTTGCAAGCAAACCTATAATGGTCATTGCCCATTGAATACACATGGTTCCATGAAAAGGAACCCTTCGATACAACAGTACTGCGTAATCAATTATACAAAACTAATATGAAAAGCGCACATGGAACACATAAAAGGAATCACAACAATATATGATATCAAACATTGAAAACATACATGCAATGATCAAAATATAATAATCATATAAGATAAACAATAATTACCAAAACAACATACTACTCATACTCGTTCATTTAGAACATAATAAAACTTACCAACCAAGCATACAAGAGATGCTATCCAAAATAATGATTAGAATCAATATCAATACTACAACTATAACCTTCACAATATATCCCATCTCTCAATATCAAAACCAGTAATATCCAATACACCATAGGTAAGTCTCAAAGGTACACTACCAATAAAATCCATAATATTACCGGTAAGGCTCAAGGCATAATACTAAATACACGTAAGCACGAAGGCTACTACCAAACCATAGGTAGGCACGAAGGCTACTATCCACCATATGTAGGCACAAAAGCTACTACGAAACCATAGACAGGCACAAAGGCTACTATCGACTAATCTAATCATCATTTCGAGTCAATAATAATCATTTCCATTTTTATTTACTCAAGGGGAGATCATATCAATCCGGAGACACTAAGGTACTCCAGTTATACCGACACATCAAGTGAACATAGTATCCTATTGACTATCAACCCAAGAACACTAAGGTACTCTGGTTTTACTAGAATACAAAGGTATCATAGTACCCTACCAACAAAGACACTTAATCTATGAGTATACATACCCTCTATAATTCCACAGAACTAAATCGAGTCAAATTTAGGATGTGGCTGGGGCACTAAGGTACACCAGCAAAATTCATAATCAACCGTGGGCTAAACCACATCTTTAGGGAAGAAACGCCTAAAAATCCACCATTCCAAACTTGTGGTCTTTCACTTTAAGCATTTGTATTTTATAACGGTGACCATGAGACCACAAATAAATCATATATATATATATATATATATATATATATATATATATATATATATATATATATATATCCAATTTTCATACTTAACCATTTTTACTCATTTCCAACATCTAAGGTAACCATAATCAAGTTTAATACTTAGGTCAATGTTAGAAATCTACTAAGGTCATCCTAGGCTCAATTATTCGCACTTGGGTACTTTAGAAAAAAAAAGACCAAAATACCCTTGAGGCTAAAATTACCTCATTATCATCCATTTGCATTACAAATTTCATTTTATTTATCAACTTCTCATGAAAAGGATAATGTACCATAATTAAATTATCTATCATGAAATTAATTTAATAGGTACGCCAAATGACCATTTTGCCAATTTTGCACATAAAACCCTAATACGCTTTTCAAAAACATCAAAAATGCATATTCTTATGTTTAACAATAAATAATACATATCATGCATGTTTATTAGAATAATCACCTAGATATACTTACAAAATACCCCTAGGCCATATAATAATAATAATAATAATAATGCCGAAACACGTGTTTCTAAAATATCAAATCATGTACCACCATACTTAATAATAATTAAAACACATTAGGCATTCTAATTTAGATTAAATATCATAATATGTTTAAATGATCAAATTACCCCAAGGGCACATGATAATAGTAATTATGCTATAAGTATATCTAAACATGCTAAACCTATTATTTTCACATGTACATATCATACAAAATCTCTTCTTGACATTAGAACCATTTTAATCATAATTTCATACACATAATATTCTACATAAGATAACATGCTTCTTTTTTATAGTTTTTCATTATAACAATAATAAACACATAATTATAATGTAACGAATCATTCTTAATACAATTTACATAGCAAGAACCTAATGTTCTATCGTACAATATCTAAACATTTTAGTGGAGTATAAAGATTACCTGATTTTTGACAAAAACTTAATTGTATCGGTTAGTACCCCTAAGTTATTTTAGTAATTTTAGATTATTGTTGTGTAATATTATATGCTAATATATGTATATGTTTGGATGTTAAATTCCTAGATAATCCTTGAGAAATTTGGAGAAGACTTCTTTTGTGTAAGCTTGGATTAAGTAAATCCAATCACTCATATGACGATAGAATTTATGTGCGAGAATTTTAGGAACTTTAAGACCTAGAATCATGCTAGGGTTTTATGCTTTTCGAGCATTATAGCATGCCTGATAAGATGAAAATATGCTGAAGGAATGATATGCATGATTATTAATAATTGAGTTGCATGCATAGTAATATGTCAAATATTTTACATCCGCATGTCTAACATTTTGTTAGGGTTTCCATCCTTATCAAGTTATGATTCAAAATTCCAGGATATATGACTCATGACTACCCATGCATGGAAGTAAAGATTACAATAATCCTCATGGATACATATGTGCATGATTAGGGTTAGCTTATGATGAGTTCTACTTGCATGGCTTGGGGTTAGAGGTAATTCTCTACATGTATTGTTAGGATAATATTCCTATTTAAATGTTTTTTTATGCTTTAAATGTATATTTACATGCTTCATGGAATATGTGGTACATAAGAATTGCATGATTAGGGTATTTGTGGGCGCACCCCACTAAATGCATAAAAAGTGGAAAATATAGTCAATTGCTAAAATACCAAGATTTACTACGTGCTAATATGATGTGGAGTATTGCCTTTTTTTTCTACTCATGATAAGTCTCTCATAATGATACTATTTGGTACGAGAAACGAATAAAAGGGTGAAAATAGGGTTTTGAAGGGTATTTTGGTAATTTTAAACTAATGTATTTTTTTTTACAGATAATTGAATGCTAAGATGGCCTTAGATATTGATAGGTTGACCTTAGATTTAACTTGGCTTGACATAGAACTGTGACCTTAGGGTCATCTAAATAATTGGAAATAAAAGGAAAAATAGTTAAGTATGGAATATGGAAATTTATGTGTCATATATGACTTGTGTGAATACCTCATAAAATATTAATACTTAAAGTGAAAGACCTCGAGTTGGGAATGGTTGCTCTCTAGGGGTTGCTAACTTAGAGGTGAGGTGTTAGCCTTCGTTATTTTAGTTCATTGGTGTGCCACTTTGCCTAGTTTAAGGCCTTACTCTACTCTATAGGTGACCTATGAGACCTATAGGGGTATCGATACATAAGGACTAGGTGACCAAGGTTAAGAGGATATTGTGTTTTCTTAATGCGATGGTATGACCGAGTGTACCGTTGTACCCCTGGGTTTGAGGTAAGGTTATTATGTTGCTTTTGGGCGCTAATATGATCAGGTGTACCATTATGTCCCTAGGTTGATTGGTATCCCCCTTGAGTAAGAAAATAAATGAAAATGTTTGTTGTGTAATAAAATGAAAGAAATAAATTTGTTGGTTTAGTAGTTACCTCAGTACCCTACCTTAATTTGTGCTAGATTTGTTGGTTCGGTAGTCACCTCAGTGCCCTACCTTGGTTTGTACCAGATTTGTTAGTTTGGTAGCTGCTTTAGTATCCTACCCTAGTATTATTTTAGATTGTTGTTTTGGTAGATGCCTATATGCCCTACCATTGTGATTGGAACGTACTTAACTAATAGAATATGACCCTGTACCTTGAAATGGATGGAATGTTTTTCTATTGAGTTGAGACTTGGATTTTTATACATGTTAACTCATGAATATTGTTTGTGGTTATGATTCATGCATTGTGCTCAAGTATGCTTTTCAGATTTTGTGTGAATATTTGAAATGTGAGTATGCTACCTGTTGTGAGGTATTGTGATTTACTCAATATAAGAAATTTATACTAATACTACTTTTGTAGATGACTATGTGAGGGTTATAGAGTCGCATGAAGCTTATAAGAATGGATAGGACAAGTGGAGTCCTTAGGAAGAGGTTTTATTTTTAGAATGGGCATTTGGGTCTAAGAGTAAGGGCAAACTAGAGTCATACCTTTGGGTATTGGTTTTTGTTACTATCGGTTTTCCTTTGGAATCTTATGTCCCTTGCTATATTTTAGTTATACTATTATACTACAACATTTATTCATAACTTTATTATGTATTATTTCTATTTCTACTGATTTACTTTAGTTATGTTTTATTTTAGCCTTAGCACTTGGTATAAGAAAGGCGAGGGAGTCAGACTTATGCTAAGTGTCGCAGTAACACCCAGTAATTTCATAATTAACAATTATGGAAAAATTAAAATTTTTAGCTAGTAAAATGGGGGTGTTATAGTTGTGGTTCTATGTTTGAGTGCTGGTAGGGAAAGAAAATAGGGCAGGGAGGTAAAGGCAAGGTGACGGGTGGCTGGTGGTGTAGTGATATGGGGCTTAAAGGGCTGCAAGATGTAAAAAGGATGGCAATGGTTAGGAGGATGAAGAAGAAAGAAATAGGAGAAAGGTTCGGGGTTATTGGGATAAAAAAAAGGAGGAGATTATGGTTTTGTGTGTATATACTGGAGGTTGGGGCAGAAAAGTTCAATCGGTGAAGGAAGTGTGGTTAGTTGATAGTTGGTGTGTGTTGGGTGTAGAAGGGGGAAGGGAGAAGCATGCGAGGGGGTATGTAGGGATAGAGAAGGAAAGGGGGAATGTATGGTTGGACGGTGTAGGTAGGGTAAAAAGATAGTGCAGGAGCCAAGAATGGTTGGAAAGGCATGCAAGGAGGCAGTGTGAAGGTTTGGTTTGGCTAGAAAGGGAAGGAAGGGGCTGACAGGCATGCATGGGGTGCTAGTTTAGTGTAGGGAAGGATGTGCAAAAGGGGACAATGTAGGGGATTTTGAGTGTTTTGGGCCCAAAGGTGTAGACGGGGAAGGAGAAGAAAAAGAAAGAAGGAGAGCAGGTTAGGCTAAGCAAGCTGAGGAATATGAAAAGAAAGTAAGTGGAATGGGTTGTGCTAGTTGGGGAAATAAGAAAGGAAGGAAGGGGAGGTGGGATGGGGCACAAAAAAGTAGGATGGGGGAAGAAGAAAAAGGAAATAATATGAGGAAGGTTGGGGCGTGGCAGATCATGCTGGGGGAAGAAGAAAAAGGAAAGAATATTGGGCTAGGGCGTATGGGAGAAAGAAAAGGAAAGGAAGAGAAAAATAAAAGAGAAAATAAAGGAAAGGGAAAGGGGAAAAGGGTGAAAGAAGAAAAGGGAAAAATAAGAAATTAAATTTATGGTTAGAATTATAATTGGATTAAATTTAGATTTAGGATAATATTAATTTATTCAAATTTAGGGTATCCGATTAAGAAAAATAAATTGGCTTAAATTATCTATCGAGGGTGGATTTAAAAAAAGGATAAGATAAAATAATTATAATAGTTTATTTGGATTTGTAGGTCAAAGGTTAATAAATCTATTTAAATTAATATCTAAGCGCTAGATTTTTGGATTATAAGTCAAACATTCTAAATTAAGGTTACGAAAATCCAAGGTGTTACAGTCATGCTATTAAAAATATGGCTTGTTGTGTTTAAGTAAAGTATGTGGGTTATATATTCATCACGGCAAATGAGGTGAGGCTTTTGATCAGTTGGAGAAAAATTGTATAAAGTTGAAATATTTTAGTGGTGGTGTTGAAATTTTTAATAATTTGTTGTAGTTTGTAACATTAACTTGTTGTGAAAAAGTATTCTTACAATGTTAAAATTTTATAATATATATGCAAAGTGTGGTTATAAAATTACTTATATGGTGTTGAAATTTTACTGTAATAGTGTTGAAATGATGTTATATCAGTGATGAATATTAATAAATTGTTAAAAAGTCACTATAGGATGTTGAAAATATAGTGTTATATTTTTGAAAATATGAATTAGTGTGTTGAAGTAATGGTTTGCTTTTTTTGACATATATAATCAATTGTTGAAAATTATGATATGATTTGTATCATTATAGTTTTGGTGTAATATTAGTGTTATCATTATGAGATTTTTGAAATTTATTATATTATTTTGTTTATTTATTATTATGATTGTGATTCTATTATAACTGTGTAGCATGATGATGTTCAAATTTTAGTATCAGTATTTTGAAAGATTAAGATTGTATAGTTGTAATGTTATAATCATTATGCTGAAGCACTTTCTTTTTTGTCTTTAGTGGAAGAGGATGAACTTGTGTTGGAAGTTGATAAAGGAGAAGAATATAAGTTGTTCGGGAAGACAATGAGTAATGAATAATGATCTTATGACTTATGCTATTGGTATGCCTATAAAACTAGCTTTAGCATTAGAAGGTTTCATCAAAAATTTAGATCCAATGGGAAATAAATTTATATGAAGTCGTATTATTGTTGGAAAGATGGTTTGAAACATGAGAAAGAGGTTGAAGGTAGGGTGTATACCAAGTTTGATTATAAAACTATTTGTATAGTGAAAGTGCAATTTGATCTTAATAAAGATAGAGTGTGATTTGTATTTAAGCATGAGATGTTGTATAACCATCAGTTGGTTCATAATCACCAAAACATTTACATAGGTCGTAGAGGGAGATTAATATAAATTAGTTGTCATTCATTGATCATCTTACAAAAAGTAGTGTTTATGTTGATATTAGCGTTAAGACAATGTGTTATAATATGGGTGCTTCTCTTGTTTTGGATTTTATGCTTAGAGATGCTTATAATTCTCTGTAAAGAGAAAAGGTAAAGAGAATTGATGGTTCAAATATTGGGTCCCTTGTTGGTATTTTAAGTAATATATTTGTTAATGAGAGAAACATTTATTTTGACTTTCAAATGGAAGATATAGGTATGTTATATATATTTTTTCCTTATGATGGGAGGATAAGAGATGATTATAAGATTTTTAGTAACTTGGTTGTTCATGATACTACTCATAGAACTAATAAGTATGACATGATTTATGACCCATTTGTTGGAATGATCCATCACAACTGTAATGTGATGTTTGTTGTAGATTTCATATTAAATGAGCAACATCATATTTTATTTGTTTATTTGAAACTTTTTTGAAATCTATGCATGTTTTGCATCCAAAGACTATCATGGCAGATTAGTTAGTTGCGATGTCAGTAATCATTTCTAAGATATTCCCATATTCAAAACATAAATTATACACATGACACATTGTAGAGAATTTAAATAATCTTATTAAAGGATTGGGAAAGTATAAATATTTCTTAGAGTACTTCAATTATGTATTGAATTATGTTGAAACTAAAATGGTGTTCTATTTTTATTGGTCCAAGTAAGTGTTCTGACTTTTGGTTTATATTGAATTGTGTTGAAATTTATATATGGCTTCATTAGCCATTTTGAACTTTATTCATAATTTTTTTTAATGAAGTAGTTTTTTCATCGGCCATTACCACATACTAATTAGCTAGTTTTGTTGAGGGCTAGAAAGATGTAATAGTTAGCTAATTTTGTCAAGCAAGTGTATATAATACTCTCAATAGTGATTCAAATTTTTTTTATCTATCATGATATTTTTGAAATTATGAAAATTATTATAGATATATGAGAATTTTATATTTGTTTTTATTATTATATTATGTTATATAGTTACATGGTGAAGGATAGTGATAACAATGCCGAAATATTAGTACATTTGTGTTGAAAAATGGGTATACCACACTTGAAATATTTCCACAATGGTGTTTAAAAATCATTAAAAAGAATATTGAAATATTATGAGCAAGTGTAGTATTATTAAAAAGATTTATGTTGAGGAAATAAAGCAATAAAAATATTGGTGTTATCAAATATATGTGTATAAAATATTTCTTAAACACTAATTGAGTTTTTGAAACATAATATCTAAAGACATTGAAACATAGTATTTGAATATCCCTATATTTATAGAAACAAAAATAACAAAAGTTAATATTTTATGTCATCTTCATCCTTCTTCTAAGATTGTTCTTATTTCTTTTTCAGAGTCTCATCTTCATCTTTCTTTGCGTGTTCTTAATTTTTAGTTTGAGACTTTTCTTTTTCTTTCCTCTTTTGAGTCCTCCATTAATTTTGCTCATCAACTCATCTCAATTTTGGTTGGATTGGCTTGTAATCAATGCACAACAGTAATTTATCCTAAAAGTCTTTATTTATTTTTAGCTATTTAAAAATAGAGAAAATGATATGTTTATTAAAATATTTATTCAAATATGAGTGTTTTTTTTTTGCTGAAACCAATTATAAAACTATTAAAACATCAAGAGAAGTGTTGAAAAATAATTATAAATCTTGAAATGTGCTTAAGTTTATATTGTGATTATTTTTATTTTTATTTTTAAATATTAAATAATATATTTATCTTACTTACATCAATTTCCATCAAGCCATAATCTCAATCATTGCGCTCTGCCATATATGTTTCCATGTGTCTCATTAGAAAGACACAACAATTTTTGTCATTTACCCATATTTCTAGAGCATTTCTAGTAAATTATATTTGAAATTCTTGACATTCGGGTCTTAGATCTCCCATTTCTTGCATAACTATGATGAATTGTTTGATATTAATATCCATAACATTGTAGTTAATTTAAAGGGAAAAAATATGAGAACAATAATGCATTTGTAGTTTTAGACGATGGATCATACCATTTTATCATGGCATCTTCATAATTTGCTTCAAATTCAACTTTAAAGGTTTTGTTGTCAATGATATCAATTCGGTTATGTTTGAAGTTGATGCATGGTACATAGATGTGACCATATCACAACATTGGGAGGAAGACATATAACAAAAGTATGCAAAATTATGTTGATAATTTAGTTTTTATATTGTGAAAGTATAGTATAACTCTATTGAAAGTTTGTCAAATTAAAATATATTATATAAATTAATTTAATAGTTCAACTTCCATAGCTTGGTGTGTATACCAATATTTATATCTATCTTGATTATGTCCTTGCACATTTTATCCTTTCCTATTTTGTAAATTTTTTATTACACAAATAAAATAAAAATGTAATTATGATTTTTATTTATATTCATAATATTGTTGAAAAAGATTCAGAGTTGTTGTAAAAAATTATTAAAGTAATATGGACAGGAAACTTACATTTGTGGATAGAGAGATGGAAAGTCTTTTTATTGATACAACTGACCTCATTTATTCTTTCAAATTTAGCTTAAGTGTCTATAGCCTTATTTTCAACATGTGTGCACTCTGTTTGTGATGACTTAATTTGATCTATTGTCAAATTAGTTGATCCATCAAAGTACAAGTGCTATATCCTTTTAAGAAATATATGAAATTATATATATTTAGTCAAAGAATAATCGTATAAAAGTTAAGCCACAATTTAGAATTCTATAGTTTTTTGAATAACATTACTTGTTATCGTGTTTTTAGGCATGGTTTTTTCATATAATTATCTCATTATATTGATGAAAATCTATCACACCATAAGTGAAAAATAAAGAGAATGATGTTGAAAAAATTATTTATTACATTGTATAGGTATCATCCTTGAGTATGTTTTTGGTGATTTTCTACTTCATTGGCTTCAATCTCTTTGTTATGTTGATTTTACTTTTGTAGAATGGTGATATTAAGTCAAAACTTAGCCTCTATTTTTCCTCCTTGGTTGCTCTTTCCTTTCTTCTCTTTATCGGAATCTTTTTTTTCTTCTTGTATTTGTTGTTCCTATCCTTTTGCCTCTAGGAAAACTATGATTTCAAGTATACTCTTGTGTGTTTGTATAAATAGTTGTAGATGGTTGATTTAAGGGAGTTTTCTCAACTTTAGTTACTTCAATAGGTGAAGTTGGTTGCTTTGATGGGGTTTTGTCATCCTCAATAGCTTCCTTTCCAACTTTTTCACTCATATATTAAGATTTTAATTTGTTAGAAAATTAACAACACCATGTGTGTTAGCTTTGTCCTATCCTTCTTTTCTACATCTTGATGTTGTCTCTTCCATATATGAGAAATCAATACCTAAATTGAATGTAGGTTGTGATTTTTTTGAATTCCTCGTGTCTGGTGTGCCTTGTTGATTTTTTTCTTCTAATTCTTGTTGGTGTTGTTTATCTTATGATTCTTTTTTGTAATATTTGGTTATGCTTGCTAGTTTAGCTTCCTCCTACTTTGTTATTACATCCAGGACATATTGATCGTTAAAAAGATGTCATTCTAACTCAGTGTTATTTTTGTTTCATTAATTGCCTTCTCTACATAATATTTTTCTTGTGGACAATTTGACAAAGTTTAAAACATTTCCACAATATACTTGCATATGTTTTTCATAACTTTGGTGTGGAAAGACTTTTTTTTGTCACAAGATATTAATAAGGATTGATAAACATATACTTGTACACATTTTATACCCCTTTACTCTAAAATTTTGGTAATTTATTTAGGTCATATGTGTGATTATTTATATTACTTTTAATTATGTACTTAAAGTATGATAATCTCAAATTTTTAATTAAATTCATGCATAATGGTTATTCTTGCATAAATTTTGACAAGCTATGGTATTTTGACCATAACTTTTAAGGTTGAACTCAAACTTAGATAACTTAAATTTTAGTGTAAAGATAAAAATGATATTTATACATATTATTTCTAGTGATGTTTCCTAAATATGATTATATTATGGTCATAAATTAGCTTAAAGTTATTGCTAATAATATTTCCTAAGATAATGATTTGCTAGAAATTACTTTTTACGAAGTTCTTTCCTATTCTCTTTATTTGCATAATATGCATGCCATCTACTAAATAGAAAATTCAACAATGACAACACAAAGTAATGGACCAAATATACTTAAGACAAGGAAAAGAATAAAAAGGAAAAAATATAAAAGATAAAATAGGAAAAACATGATATGACCTACTAGTATATGTGTACACACATACACAATTACGTGAGAGAACAGAGAATGTAAAAAGACGGATGAATAATGTCGCACAAAAATAATTGGTCACACATCAAATCTACTACACAAGCAACATAGGATGGAGTTGTACGATGCATTATTTTTTAGTCTAGTTTCAGATTCGCAGGCCTGTAATATTATATTCTAATTTTCTTATGTCCAATATTTTATGTGTATTTCATATTCTTCTTTTAATTTAATTATGTTTATTTTAACTATTGTTATTTTCTAATGTTATTTTACCGAGGATATTGGGAAACATTATTCTTTATAATAATCAATTAACTAATTGCTTGATTATTAAATTATCCTATGTATTTTATGTTATTATTCTTGATTATATCTAATTAATAAATCAACCATCTTTGATTAGCATATAACAGGTCGAGTTGAAAGCGATAACTAATTCTCCACTTTAGGTTGAATAGTATAAATAGAAATTGAGTGGGTTGTGAAAACACTTATATAATTTCTATAACAATAGGGGATGTTAAATAATAAATTGACTAGAGATAGTGGGACCGATAATTGGCGATAGATTTATGTAGCTTGATAGAGTGCATTAGTTATGTTCCTATTGACACATAGTGGATAATTGAAAATTCAAGTAATTAGTTTATTGAATTGTATAATTAGATAAAGATGGATCTAGATTCCCTAGTAATTTTTATTAATTAGTTTGATATTCTTTAGATTTTATTCATTACCTCTCAAATTGAAAGATCTGGGAAGTTCTACCGTTCCTTATATGATTGGAAATTTGAATTTTGATAAGCTGCTATATGACTTAGGTGCTAGCATAAATTTGATGCCTTTTTTTTTGTTTTCAAATGCTTGGGTTTAGAAGAGATAAAACCTACTAACATGTCTCTACAGTTAGGAGATAGATCTATAAAATATCCTGAGGGCATAATAGAGGATGTTTTGGTAAAAATGGATAAATTTACATTTTTTGTTGAAGTATTATGTTTGATATTGAAGAGGATCATAAAGTTCCTTTTATTCATGGTAGACTATTTTTGGCTGCAAGAAAGACTTTGATTGATGTTCATGAGGGTAAGTTGATTCCTTGGCTTCAAGGTGAGGAAGTTACACTTAATGTCTTCAAAAGCATGAAATACCCTTACGAGGATGACATTTGCTATAACATTGATGTTTTAGAAAAAATGATAAATGTTTTTTCAAGCGAGTGTAGTGCAAGACTCCCTAGAAAGATTATAGGTGTAATCCCATGAGAATGGATACAAAGGAGTCGAAAAGGTTGTTCAATGCCTAAGCACTCATCCTCATAATAAGAAAACCAAAGTGGTCCCTTTATGAGGACTAGAGAGGGAGCAAGTCCCAAAGTTAAAACCGTCGATTGACGAGCCTCCAACTTTGGAGTTCAAGCCACTTTCTAAACACTTGAAGTAAGTTTTTCTTGGTTAAAATAATATTTTTCTTGTTATTATTTCTTTACAAGAGAAACTAATAAGAGTGCTTAGGGAGAAAAATAAGGCTTTTGGTTGGACTATTACATATATCAAAGGGATTAATCCTTCCATGTGTATACACAAAATCCTCATGGAAGATAACTATAAGAGGATGATCTAACCTCAAAGGCAACTAAATCCAACAATGCAAGAGATAGTCAAGAAGGAGGTAATTAAGTTGTTAGATGAATGTGCAATCAATTCCATCTCTTATAACTCTTTGGTTAATCCTATATAAGTGGTTCCTAAGAAAGGTGGGATCATCGCGATTAAGAATGAAAATAATGAATTAATACTAACTAGAACTCTTATTGGATGGCATGTTTGCATTATTTTTATAAAATTAAGTCAAGCCACCAGAAAAGATCATTTCCCCCTTCCTTTTTATTGATATAGCATTTACTAGGCATTAATTTTATTACTTTCTATATGATTATTTAGGTCATGTGCAAATCCCTATTTCCTCTTATGATCAAGAAAATACTACTTTTGCTTGTCCTTATGGAACTATTGCATTTAGGTGGATGTCTTTTGGTCTTTGTAATATCCTCGCTTATTTCTAAAGATACATGATGGCTATTTTTATGACATGGTTGACAAGTTTATAGAAAAATTTATGGATGAAGTTTTAGTGTTTGAAGCATCTTTTGATGCATGTTGGGATAACATTGAGTTTGTTTTGAAACATTATAAGGACACTAATATTGTATTAAATTGAGGAAAAATGTCACCTAATCATACAAGAGGTAATTTTTTTGGGACATTATATTTCTCGCAAGGAGATAGAGGTGGTCAAAGAAAAAATTGAATAAATTGAAAAATTACCTCCACTTACATGTGTTAAGGGAATTCACATTTTTTCTAGGCCATGTTGGTTTCTATAGAAGGTTCGTTAAGGACTTTTAAAAAATTTCAAAACGTCTATGCAGTTTATTGGCTACGGATGTGACTTTTTAGTTTTCTAATGCATGCATAAAAGCATTTAACACTCTGAAAAAAACTTGCGAATGCTCTTATTATTGTTTCTTTAGATTGGGATCATCGTTTTGAGATCATTTATGATACAAGTGATGTGGATTTAGGAGCCATTTTGGGACACTATAGGGATAAACTTTATCATACTATTTACTATGCTAGAAAAACTTTAAATCTTATGCAACAAAATTATACTACGACTAAAAACGAATTTTTAGTTGTGGTTTATGCTTTTAATAAGTTTCATCCCTATTTGTTGCTTAAAAAAGTCATTGTTTATACTGACCATGTTGTTTGAGGTAATTATTTGTTAAGCAAGATGTTGAGACTAGAATCATATAGTGGATCTTGTTATTACAAGAGTTTAACCTGGAAAAAGGGGATAAGAAGCAAAGTGAAAATATTGTATAAAATCGTATATCATCATATGAGGTAAATAAGAAGGGTGAGCCTATTCATGATACATTTCCCAATGAAGCACTTTACTCAATTACAAATCATCCTTAGTATGGTGATATTACACATTATCTTATAAGTGGAATCCCACCTAATGACATTTCTTATCATTGAAAGAAGCTATTCATGCATGACTTGATATTTTATTTTTTGGATGGCCCTTATCATTATAAAATTTGTTCTAATCAAATGATTAGAAGATGCATCCTTGAGTATAGGTCATTCTATTTCATCTCATTTTTTTTAGTAGAGAATGTGGTGACCATTTTGGGCCCACTAGAACTATAACTAAAGTTCTACAAAGTGGATTTTATTGGCCTACATTATTTAATAATACTTATGCTTCTGCTAAGGCTTCTAATATATGTTAAAAGGGTTGGTAATATTTCTCGAAAACAAGAAATGCTACTTACAAATATTTTCGTTGTTAAATTGTTTGATGTGTAGGGTGTTGACTTTATAAGACATTTTCCTAAGTCTATGAATAATGAGTATATCCTTGTTTTAGTTGATTATGTTTCTAAGTGGTGCAGGTTATTGTAACTCCCACAAGCGATACAAAAGGCATCACCAAATTCTTGAAAAATAAGATCTTTACAAGATTTGGAATACCAATGACTATCATAAGTGATGAGGGTTCTTTTTTATGAAATAGAGCATTCAATGCTCTTTTGGACGAACATGGAGTCACACATTGTGTTGCAACTTCGTATCATTCCCAAACTATAGTCAAATAAAGTTTGAAAATGCAAAACTAAAAGAATAGTAGAGAAAATGGTAATTCTAGAAAATATTGATCTTTAAAGTTAGATGATACACTTTAGACATATAGGATTGCCTTAAAACTCCTATAGGAATATCCCCCAATAAACTCTCTTTTTTTTTTGTGTAGAACTTGAATATAGAGCTTGTTGGGGCACTCGGTTTCTTAACATAGATATTCAGGCTATAAGTGAAAGAAAATCCTACAATTAAATGAGTTTAACAAGTTTTGTCCAATTGCATATGAAAATGCTTATATCTATAAGGAGTGCACAAAAAGGATGCATAATCAAAGAATAATGAAATGAGAGTTTGAAGAGGGTCATGAAATACTTCCTTTTAATTCTCATTTGTTTCCTAGTAAGTTGTGTTTATGTTAGTTTGGATCATTCAAAATGACACAAGTTTCCCTCTTAGGAGTGGTTGAAATTAGAACTCCAAACAAGGGGATGTTTAAGGTAAATGGGCATCAATTAAAAGTCTCTAAAGCTAGAGAGATTGAGAGCCTCAAAGTTTACATACATTGAATAAATTCCTAGTGAATTAGGCTAGATTCAAGTTAATGATTATAAATAAATGCTTATTGGGAGGCAATCCAAGTGTACGTGTGTTTTTAATTTATTTTATATTTAAATTCTTCTCGGTTTTATTTTGATTTACTAGACTTTTTTTTGTTTACAAATGCATAATAGTATGACATGTTTAAGAAGGAATTGTATGGCATATGGACTTATAAATTTGAACAATCATAGCTGTGAGGCATTAAATAAGGGAGGAGCAACATCTTGAAATAAATTTCAACTTAGACAGAACATTTGTGAGGTAAAATGGAGAGGGGGCATGTTTCTCACCATGGGTCATGTCGACCAAGAGATATGAACTCCTTCCATAAAATATTTTATAACGTTTTCTTCACCTCTCAAGTACCTTTTGTATGCCATCCCCTATATTGAATTACCCATTTTATTTTGCTCCTTTACATGCTACTCATTTTATTCCTTATCACTTTTTATTGTGTGGATTTCTTTGTCCATTGACAAAAATATCCATAATAAGTGTGGGGGGTTCTCATTTAATTGTTTTGTTGTGTTTATCTAATATGTGTTTATTTCATTTATATATTTTATTTTTCTTGTTTACTTATTTTGCATGCTATGTGTGATTGGTGTTTAGTTGAGTTTTTATTTTTTATTTTTCTTGAGTCTTAGGAGCTTTTAACTAGTAAATGATGACTATATCTTTGAAATATAACTTAAAGAGGATCACAAAACTAAGATAAGGAGGAATGGATATTTTTTGTGTTAATTTTAATGTAGGGAGCACATATTTATATGATTGGATGTGAATGGAGTGAAAATGCATATGATTTTCTAGCCATTAACATGCATGTTGAGATCCATCATGACCTGTAGTGAGTTTTTGAACCATATATGCCTTCTTTCTTGAGTGGTTTCACATAACATAATCTATATTTTTCTTAGATTCATTTTTCTTTATAAGCCTCATATGCTCTAATTTGTCTTAACCAAATTACTTGCTATAGCTCTTGTAATGGACTATAGAGATTATGAGAACTTGTTCATATGCTAGTCAAAGCCTTTAAGCTATAATTTCCCTAATTGAGAAAGCGATAAAGGTGCTTGAGAGTTTACCACCACATAGTCAGATATAACCTTCTATCTCATTTTTTTATGTACATGAGATGTACACCCATTAGTTATCCCCTTTTAGCCTTAACCCTTATTTCTTTTATCACCCACATTGTTCCTAACCTAAATGTTGTTTTTATTTATTTATTTTTATTTTGGTTAAGTATAAATGGTTGCTTAATACTGTTGTACTAAATGGTTCCTTTCATGGGTCTTTACCTATTCAATGGACAATAGTCTTTGAAGATCAACTTCTAAGTTCAGTCGAAAGTTGGTAGTTCGATTTAAGAGCCTAGGGCTATCCTATCCTGTGTCTTTTGGTATACTTGATTCGATTGTATTTGGACACTCGTGTCCTCTTATATTATATGTCTTTGTGTTTTGTAAATATTTGATATTGCTTTTATATAGTACCATACTTATTTTTTTGTTTCCTCTATTATGTTTCTTGTAATCATGTATTAAATCTGAGTGGAGTAATGATTTTAGTATTATCACTTGATATGAGAATAGTAAAGGTAACCAGATCTGTACCAAGTGTGGCGGTAACACTCTTCGTTTTTATTATTTTAACTTCCGTGTTTAACTCTGTAAACAAAAAAAAATTCCTTAGTACAAATTTAAGGTGTTACAATAAACTTCTTTTGGGACATCCTATTTTTCGAATATTCAAATTTTTTTACCGGATATTCGATTCGTAAACACTCTAGTCCGAAGTGTGCAAGACCAAATAAAGAAATAGAAGTGGGATGTCAATTTGTTTTTACAAAAATGCTCAGATAAGTATGAATTATTCTCTTCGTATTAAAATAAAATGATTCTATCATTAAATTTTTATATAAAGAAAAGTTATTTTAGAAAAAATAAACTCAACTTTTTATTTTTATTCTTATCTTTTTTAATTATATATACATTAAATACTTCGTTATTTATTAATAAAAAATAAATATAAATATACATTTATTTTTATTATATTGTTAATATGTATAATGACTCTTTTTGTTTGATACAAGGCAATATTAAAATTAAGATATTTACAGATTTGACACTAATTGCACCAAACGGCGGTGCCCCATATACGAATCGCCCACCGCCTCCCCTCAATCAAAAAACGGCTTACACTAGTCAATCGTCAGGCGTCGGTGCAGCCGCCGGAACTTACACGAGGTAAAGAAGGAAATTCCGTGCACGGAAGAAGCAGGGGCGGGCGAGGAAAACGGAGGGGTAGCAAAAGATGAAGATAGAAGAAGTCCAATCTACAACAAAGAAGCAGAGAATCGCCACTCACACACACATCAAAGGCCTCGGCCTCGATGTATGTATGCCTTGTTTCTCTCTGTTCATTGCTCTCTTCGTCCCTAGAATCTTAGAATTTGAGAAACTGTATGCCAATTTATCTTTTAATCGATCGCATACTAGCTACAATTGGCCCATAAAGGAAAAACTTTTATTCGGGGTTTAGGGTTTTAGGTTTTGTTTTTTTGTATTTCTTTAGGAGGTTAGTCCATCCAGCGAAGTTCAATATTAATGTAACATTTGGTCTTGCGTAGAGTGTTTGATTCTGAATGGATATTATTATCTCTTAAAACTACGAAAGGTGTCATTTTTACGTTATACAGTAGGCTTTGAAAATAGAAATTTGTTTGCTGTAGTGAGACGCTGTTATTGAATTGTTGCTTGCATAATTAGACCCTATTAACTTTGATCTGCAGAACTGCACCGGGGCTCTTTGATCAACTTCTGTTAGTTAGATCCATCAATCATTAATTGTGATATCTGGTGTATATTGACAGAGGCGGCAGCGACAATGATGAAACGAAACATTTTATTTTTGTCTGATCTGGAACATATGAAAAGTTGTTATCGAACTATTGGGTTTGCCAATCAACTAAGCATCAATATCATTCATTCCACCCCTATCTTGGATGTTACCTTAAACAATTTCCATCGGTTTATTTTTGCTTGTGTAATAATCTGGTTATAATATCTGGTGTTGTAGCCCCATGGATATGCGGTGCCCCTGGCTGCAGGCTTTGTGGGTCAGGCACAAGCACGAGAAGGTGCAGGTCTTGTAGTTGATATGATACGGCAAAAGAAGATGGCAGGACGAGCACTGCTGCTTGCAGGTCCTCCTGGTACTGGGAAGACAGCACTGGCCCTTGGAATATCACAGGAACTGGGAAGCAAGGTAAGTATTGTTTCTATGCTTCTAACTTACTTTTGGATTTTGATATACCATATAGATTAAGTCCACTCTAGAAATGGAATATTTTAGCTAGAATATGTATTCAAATTCCAAGTTTTTTCCTGGTTAACATTTTTTCATGTTTGTATATTGTAGCCTTTACATATCTAAGTGATCTAATTGTCCTACAGGTTCCTTTCTGCCCGATGGTTGGTTCGGAAGTTTACTCATCAGAAGTAAAGAAAACAGAAGTTCTGATGGAAAATTTCCGCAGGGCTATTGGTTTACGTATCAAGGAAAATAAGGAGGTTTATGAAGGAGAGGCAGGTCCTTCCAAAATTTACTTTAGATTTTTTTTTTGGTTGTATGTCATAATCATCTGAGTGATATCTGTGTGGCTTAAAAGCCACAGCAGTCGCTCATTAGTGCCTCAGTTGGTTAGATGCTGGATGTTTATTGTTGTCCGTGTCCATTGTATCTAGTGGCATAATGCGGTTTTCACGTACTGCACACATCATCCACTGCAGGATCATGTGTAAATTCTTTTTGCAAGGAGATGGCGGTATCATTTTAGTTGTCTTTCTGATTTCTGTTGCAGTTTCTGATGCATCTTTATTCGTATCAGGTGACCGAACTCTCACCTGAGGAAACAGAGAGTGTGACAGGAGGCTATGGTAAAAGCATTAGTCATGTAATTATTGGTTTGAAAACAGTGAAAGGAACCAAGCAATTGAAACTAGACCCTACTATTTATGATGCTCTGATAAAGGAGAAGGTGATTCTTTGTTTCAATTTCTTATCCTAGTCACTAAATTATGGTGAAGCAATTTTCTTATTTTATTTCAATTATGTCATTTCTTTATCATGTGAGCCTTTTGGGACACTTTCAGAGTATTGAGATTCTTTTTTGCTAGATTTATGACTATGCATGGACTTTATTGGTCCTCTATTGAATGTTGCAGGTAGCTGTTGGGGATGTCATATTCATTGAAGCTAATAGTGGTGCTGTGAAAAGAGTGGGTAGAAGTGATGCTTTTGCTACTGAATTTGACCTCGAGGCTGAGGAGTATGTTCCTCTTCCTAAAGGAGAGGTTCACAAGAAGAAGGAGATAGTGCAGGTTTGGTTTTCTGAAACTTGATGACTTTTGTGTGTGTCTTCATAGTTATTTCTGCTTCTGATTTTACTTGAAAGATTTCAACAATCGCTTTCGGTGGTCGAATAACCTTATTTTTCACAACAGTCTGTAGGTTGTGCGCTATCTTGTTGGTGTGGATCTACTAAAATTAATCTTTCTGGAAGTTGGTTTCAGTTTGCTTTAGAGATCTTTCAGAACTGAAGTTAAAGAGAAAACAGAGGAGAATTTTCCATTTTTCTTCTTTCTTATTAATTAAAAATCAACCAGAGATTACATGGTTATATATAAGCATACTACTAGACTGCAGCTCCTGAACTGATTCCTATAAAATAGGAGATACTCATAACAGAAAATAAAGAGATATTTTCTAGATAATAATCGACTAACTAGCTCCTAGATATCGGCATAGATATGGGTGATAACCGACTAGTTTGATTTCCTACACTCCCCGTCAAACTAGGCAATATATATGTTAGCTAGAACAAGCTTAGAGCTTAGCTCATTCAACATAGGTCGAAACAAAGCCTTTGTTAAGATATATGCTACTTGCTGCTTAGAAGATACATGACGGATAGATATCACCTTGTCTTCTACTTTCTCACTGATGAAGTGCCTATCAATCTCAACGTGCTTTGTCTTGTCATGGTAAACTGTATCTTTGACAATAGCAATTGCTGATTAGTTGTCACACGTTATCCTAATAGTATCAGAAATATCAATCTTGAGTTCACCTAGCAAACAATTCAGCCAAATCCCTTCACAGATGCCATGAGCTAATGCTCGAAATTCTGCCTCTGCATTGCTGCGGGCTACTACTTGCTGCTTCTTACTTTGCCATGTTGCTAGGTTTCCCCAAACAAACGAACAATAGCTAGATGTAGACTTTTGGTCCATAGGGGATCTAGCCTAGTCTGCATCTGCATAAACATATGTTGACCTGTCAGATGTTTTTCTGAACATTAATCCCTTCCCGGGATCCTTTTTAATGTACTTGAGAATCCTGGTGGCTGCCTCCATGTGAACCTCAAATGGATTGCTTATAAACTGGCTAATAATACTAACAACAAAACTTATAGCTGGGCGTGTGTGAGTTGAGTATATCAACTTTCCTACCAAGTGTTGATAGTCTTTTATCAGCAGCTAACTCTTCAGTCCGAGGCATTAATTTTGTATTAGGGTCCATAGGAGTCTCAACTGGCTTAAACCCACTCATGCATGTTTCTTTTAGGTGATCCAAAACATACTTACGTTGTGTGACTGAAATTCCTTCACGAAATCTGGCCACCTCCATTCCTAGGAAATATCTCAATTGTCCCAGATCTTTGATTTCATACTCTCTAGATAATAAGATTTTGTGTCTTGCTATTTCTTCTATGTGATTCCCATTGAGAATTATATCATCAACATAAACAAACAACGCTGTGATTTTTCCATCAGTGAAATGTTTAATGAATAATGTATGGTCTGCTTGAGACTGTGAATAACCATCCTGCTTAAGCACCATATTGAATCTGGCAAACCATGCATGGGTTGATTGTTTTAGTCCATACAATGCCTTTCTTAGCTTGTACGCTTTTACTCTGGTCTGTTCAGTTTCAAAGTCTACTGGGATATCCATACAGATTTCCTCGACTAGGTTATAGAAATGCGTTCTTCACATCAAACTGGAATAGAGGCCAGTCTTGATTTACTGCAAGAGATATTAACAGGTGGATGGTATTGAGTTTGGCTACAGGGGCAAATGTCTCTTGATAATCAATTCCATACGTCTAAGTGAAGCCTCTATTTACTAATTGTGCTTTGTATCTATCAATGCTGCCATTTGCTTTATGCTTTACTAAAAAAAGCCATTTACGTCCCACAGACCTTTTACCAGGTGGTAAGTTTGCTAAGACCCACGTCCCATTCTTCTTAAGTGTATTATATTTTTCTTGAATAGCTGCTCGCCATTCTGGAATCTGCAGTGCTTCATAAACTATGCTGGGAATCATAATACTGTCCAAGGGCATTACAAATGCTTGGTCTTTCTGTGATAGGTTTGAGTAGGAGATGTAGCTGTGAAATGGGTGCTTGGTACATGATCAAACTCCTTTTTTGTGAACAATGGGCAGATCTAATTCTTGGTTATGTTCTGCCACTTTTCCTGCGCCTGACAGTGGACTATCATCAGCCATCTTGTGTCCTTTCAAGATCAATTGAGTTGGGAAGAGTCTATTAGTTTTGTTGGCTTGGTTCAGGATGCATGTGAATCTTTCTTCTTGTGTACTTTTATGGCTTCATTAAGAATATGGAGGTGTTTAGGATAGATGGTTGATGATGGTACATGATTAGTTTGATGAGAGGAAAGGTGTTCATTTGGTGAGTGAGGGCTTGATGGGTTGGAGTGAGTAGGGTGATAATTTTTATAGATAGGAAGACCAATCCTAATTTTGCAGTTCTTGAGTATTACTCTCCCCCTGAACTGCAGAATCGGAGAAATATGGTTGGTCTTCAAAGAACTTCACATCCATGGTGTGATAGAATTTACAAGTAGTAGGAGAGTAGCATTTGTATCCTTTTTTATTTGATGAATATCCTAGGAAAATGCATTTAAGAGCATAGGCATCGATTTTGCCATGATTTTGAGGATAAACATGGATAAATGTAGTGCAGCCAAAGAGTTTGGGAGGAATTTGGGATACTAGCTTAGAGTTTGGATAAAGGTGATGGAGAATTTGCATTGGTGATTTATATTTGAGTATCCGTGAGGGCATTCTATTTATGAGGCATGTATTTGTGAGGACTTCTTCACCCCAAAATCTCTTTGGGACATTAGATTGAAAAAGTAAGAAACGAGTATGTAGTGGTTCTTGCGTTCAGCCACACCATTCTGTTGAGGTGTATCAACACATGAACTTTGGTGAGCAATTCCATGGGACTTAAGGTATGAGTTTAATTTTGAATTAAAAAAATCTCTAGCATTATCTATCTTGAGGATTTAGATATTATTATTGAATTGATTTTGGATCATGGCATGAAAGTGTTGAAAAATATAATTGGTTTTAGAGTTATCTTTCATAAGGAAAGTCCAGCTTATATGAGTATGGTCATCAACTAACAGTAGAAACCATCGGGCACCTGTAATATTTGGGATTCTAGTTGGTCTCCAAATATCACCATAATTAAGGGAAAAAGGATGACTCGGTTTGTATGGTTGAAGAGGATAAGTGCTTCGTGTGTGCTTAGCAAATTAACAAACTTCACAATGAAGTAGAGGGAATTTTTTATGATAAATAAAGAAGATAACAAGTGCTTCATGTACGAAAAATTAGGATGACATAAATGAAAATGCCACATCATGATAGCACTATCATTATTTGATTGGTAAACAGACTTAAGACTATGAGCAGATCTGCATTGAGGACTGACATGATTTTTAGTAGGAGGGATGGATGATGAAGAGCTCACATCAAGAAGATAGAGGCTTGAATGAAGCTTAGTATTGCCAATCGTCCTCCCTGAGCTCAAGTCTTGAAATACTCAGTATTTGGCAAAAAATTTAGTTCCACATTTCGGGTCCGTGTTCACTTTGCTAACTGATATAAGATTGCAATCAAGATCAGGCACAAATAAGGCAGAATATAGGGTAATAGTATTTGAGAGATAGATAGCCCTTGTTCATTCTACCCTGGCACATGTAGCATTAGCTATGCGCACAATGTGATGATCATGATAGGGAGAGTAGGCTGTAAATAATGATCTATCACCTGTCATGTGGTTTGAAGCACCTGAGTCCACTATCCATGAGGAGGAGGGTCCTAGTTGGTCAACATGGTGTGCAAGATTACCCGAACTCTTTGTGGAATCATTCTCAGTTGTGTTAGCCTTTGAATCTGTGAACATATGGACTTTACTAACTAGCCGTTGAAGCAACTCTATTTGGTCTTTGGTGAATGGCCCTTGATTGTTACTATGAGTTGTCTCGGTAATGGTTGTGTTTCCTCTGGATTCACTGTCACAATTTGGCTTCCCATTGAGAGGTTTTCCATGCAGTTTCTAGCATGTCTGTTTTTAGTGTCCTGGTTTCTTACAATGATCACTCCAGGGACAACCTGTTATTGGACGATTGTTTCCATTTTGTGATATACCTTGAGAAGCCAGTGCTGCAGAAACTGGGGTAGGCATGTGATTCTTGGCTAAACCAATGCTGAACCATTAAGGGCTGAGGAGTGGTTAGATTGTCTAATCATAATTCTCCTGCTACTCTCCTCTCTGCGTACTTTAGATAATATTTCTCGCTGGCTTGGCAAAGGTTTAGTCCCAAGTATTCTGCCTTACTCGTCGAACGACCTATCCAGACCCATTAGAAACTTGAAGGTGCGGTCGGTCTCAATGATATTCTTGTATTTGGCACGATCATTTGAACACTTCCATTCATAAGTCTCAAAAAGATCTATTTGCTGCTAGTACCAAGTGAGGGTAGTAAAATATGTAGTGACAGAATTTTCTCCTTGTCGTCGTTCTTGGAGAATACTTTCCACCTCGAAAAGTTCAATTGTGTTGTCGCTGGTTGAAAATGCATCTTGTGCAGCATCCCAGATCTCCCTTTCCGTTTTGTAGAGCAAGAAATTCTCTCCTATCTCAGTTGTCATTGAGCTAATCAACCAAGTCATGACAAGATTTTTTTCAGCCCTCCACAGTTTGAATTTAGGGTCCCTTGAATCAGGTTGTGAGGCTACACCAGTCAGGTAATCATCCTTTGCTTCATCCAATGATGAACATCATGATTGACTGGGACCATTGGAGATAGTTATGGCCATTGAGCTTGTCATATGTGGTGGGGACGAGACTATTTTCTGATGTGGTCCTGGTTAATTGAGGAATAGATACATGAGGAGATGATGGATGTGAGATGAATTTGGTTTGGAAACTTACAGCTCTGATACCATGAAGTTAAAGAGAAAACAGAGGAGAATCTCCCATTTTTCTTCTCTCTTTTAATTAAAAATCTACCAGAGATTACATGGATATATATAAGCATACTACTAGGCTGCAGCTCCTGAACTTTCTCCTATAAAATAAAAGATACTCATAACAGAAAATAAAGAGATATTTTCTAGATAATAATCAACCAGCTAGCTCCTAGATATTGGCATAGATATGGGTGACACCCGACTATTTTGATTTCCTACAGAAACTATAATTAATTTTTTTCTCTACCAATTGTCTTACACCTTTTATCAGGATGTGACACTGCATGATCTGGATGCTGCTAATGCACGTCCTCAAGGTGGACAAGATATACTCTCTCTTATGGGTCAGATGATGAAGCCCAGGAAAACAGAAATTACAGACAAGTTGCGGCAAGAAATAAATAAGGTACTTGTCTCTGGCAACTGAACTTATGGCCTCTTTCTTGTCGTGGTTGAAGATTCTACTATTCAATGGGAATTAAATAAGTCATGTAATGGTATTGGTCATATTATTTCAATCTGCCCCACTTGAATTGGTTTTAAAATGCTTATACTGTATATTTTTATATTTTTAAATAATTCAGGAATCTGTTAGATGATAATGGTATACGTGTTCCCTATAGAGCATTATGTTCTTATGAGGCTTATCAGCTTTCTTTCGACAGGTCATTAAAAACAGAATATTAACTCGTTTATACTTAAGATCATAAGCAATGGTGAATAATGCTGAAATCAGTGAGATGATAATGGTGTAATTTCTTGGTGGGTGTATGCGATCCTTTTACAGAATTACCAGTTGTTGTGGAAGATTGGTAGAGCAATCAGAATAATTGCTTAATTGAGTTAAAACAAGAAAAAGAAAAAGTAGAGGATAAGATTTGGCGTGGAGAAAATCAGGAGATAGAGAGCAGCCAAATATCTACTATGAGATAATCATAATTACGGTTTACAATTTTATATGCCCTACCCTCTAACCCTAGAGCCGATGGTCCAAACCCAAATCCCCTAAAGACCTTTCCCTCTGGATCCACCCCTTTGACCCAGGAGGTTTGATTTAATATTCGAGGCCATAATCAACACTTATCTACAGGATTAAAGTCGAGCTTTCTTTCTGTTTGCCACCATTAACAAAAAAATTACTGATTTGTGCTTGGAGGGTTTCAGCGATGAAGAATATTTCCATGTGCATTTCTTTTTTAAATTCTTTTAATTTGTTACATGCCCATCATTCTGCTACAATTTCCAAGCATACTCTTTAGTGGAGATCTGTCTGTTATGCTTTTTGTTCCTTTTTTTATTGCAGGTTGTGAACCGTTATATTGACGAAGGTGTGGCGGAACTTGTGCCTGGGGTCTTATTCATTGATGAGGTGCTTTACTTGGTCATCTCTTTTCTACCTAATCTTGATACTGGTTTATTATCTATATTGAAGGAAATGTATATGTTCAGGTGCATATGCTGGATATAGAGTGCTTCTCCTACTTAAATCGTGCTCTGGAGAGCTCTTTATCACCTATTGTAATATTTGCTACAAACAGAGGAATATGTGAAGTGAGGTACATGCCTCTCTCTGTTATAAATATATTTGATATTTTGAACGCTTAACCTTGTTGATTTTTCATGATCACAAGTCCGATCACTCACAATATATGAATGTTGATCTTGGGACATGATGGAATAAGAGAAAACTCATGCATTGTTTGTAGTGTTAAGCTAAGCGGCAAGTGTAGCTTGTGACAATGCTTCTAGGACTTCATGCTCTCCCCCCACATAACGGACCTCAAGATGCAGAATTGACATTTTGATTGCCATTTAGGTGGGGGATGACCCATGAGTCACAGTTCAAATGTAAGGTCATTGGTATGCCAATTATTTTATCAAACAAGGATCGGTGCTTTCTGGTATCATGCCTTTCATCTTATTGTTAAATTCACCCAATTTGTTGGGTGACAAGTCTCAATTCAACTAGGCCTGTCCCTGCTCATTCAGCCAAAAAGCTGTGGATTTGTTATTTCAGTGCTTTGGCTGCTGGCTTTGTGCATCTGACCTCTTTATCTAGAAACTTTTTGCCTTTGCGTTATTTTGCAGATACTGCAAGTAGGTTGGAGGCCAAAGAGCATATTGACAGAGCATAAACAATTAATTCCATTATACATATTATGTCTTAGATTTTTGTGTAATTTTGCAGGGGAACTACGATGAAGAGTCCCCATGGTGTACCCGTAGATTTGTTGGATCGGTTGGTGATAATCCGAACAGAAATTTACGGTCCTGCAGAGATGATACAGGTCTGGTGGTCCTTTTCGGTGCATTTCATATGCCATTTTATGCATTCAATCAATACATTTCCCTTTGTTTTGGCCAGATTTTATCCATTCGAGCACAGGTGGAGGAGTTGGTTCTGGATGAAGAGGGTCTTGCTTTACTTGGAGAGATTGGACAGCAAGCTTCGTTGAGGTGTTCCATCAAGACCTTAAAATCTATTCCTAAGAAGCTCTAAATTTGCCTCTGAAGTGAAACTAATATATTGGAACTATTTCCACAGACATGCCGTGCAGCTATTATCACCTGCCAGCATTATTGGAAGAATGAATGGCCGAGATAACATCTGCAAGGTATGCCGAAGAGTTTCAGTTTGCCATGATTCTCAAATTCGTCGTCGTAATTATTTTTGGGATCTCATTATTTCTGTTCATATGAATATTTTTTGGTATAACGACGCAGGATGATATTGAGGAAGCCAATTCATTGTACTTGGATGCCAAGTCTTCCGCTAGGCTTCTTCAGGAGCAGCAAGACAGATATATTTCATGATTTGCATCTTTGATAGCCCAGTCCATGACAGCTAGCTACTTTTGTTTTCGTTTGTTCAATTTAATCCTTAATCAGCCTCTGCAGAAAGAAAGATGATGGCAAAGCCAGAGTGTGTGACAGCATCTCTGGAGTGTTGTCTTGTTTCAAAGATTTATCGAGAGAGAGAGAGAGAGAGAGAGAGATGCTGCAGGTCAGGTGGACTTTTGGCTTTTCATTTTCCTGCTGGCTTACCTAGGGGTTTAAGGTTCGGATGATTTGGCCTTGAGAGATTTCACAACTTACTGAATCACCGAATCTAAGATGAGATACGATACCCCGATTAGTTTCTCTCTTGCAAGTGTAAAACATTTTTAGATTTGTCTAAGTTTTGATTTCTCTGCTCTTGTATTCTATAATGAGCTGTTTAATTTTTCAGCACTTATAATTTCTGTTTCACTATTATTTTTAACTATGCTTCTGGAGTGGAATGTAGCACTTCTAAATTATGTTGAACCCTGCAAGGCTATAACCCTACTAAAAGTCAGCCGAAGGTGTTGTATTGTCTTCAATCTTGCCCTTTCCGTTGATCTTGTTTGCGAAGAATGACTTGTTTTTTCTTCAATTGGAAAAGATTGTTGTCGCCGTAGATCAATGCCAGCGACATTGCTTCTGCACTAGTTGGCGGAAAAATTACATTCCCTTGCCTAAAATAAATAAAAGTTCTTTAGTTGCCTGATTGTATGGACGAAATGGGTGCCAGTTTTATGATGTGTTGTCAAGCTTGGATGTACACATTGCCATTTGGTAATAAGAAGTTTAATTAAATATACACACACAAAAAAAAAAAGGTTCTCGATTGTCACAATAATTCTGTTGACTTGTTGCTAAAGATAAACAATATCATTGTTGCAGGAGAAATTATTGCATGAGATTGGAGCACCATGTTATTTTATTGATGTTGGGGTCTAGTTTTATATAGTAAAATTAGTAGTTTTATATAATAAAATAAATAAAGTTGTAAAGTAAAAAAATAGTGTTGTATAAATTTAAGAGCAGTTTATTATGATAAAATGAATATTTTTGTATAATTATGCCAAAAAAAATTTGTATAAATTTTAGAATATTTGACTTGTAATTTCTTAGACATACATCCTTTATAATTTTATATAAATTTAAGAGTATTTTTGTATGATGAAGCCAATATTTTCATATAAAAAAGAGAATAGTTATATAATAAAATGAGTAGTTTTATATAAATTTTCAAGTTTTTGAATTGATAATTTTTTAGATAATTTACTCTTTTTATTATGTAAAACTACTTATTTTATTATACAAAATTACTCATTTCATTACATAAATTTGGGTATATCTCATCAATTAAGTAATATGGTACTCTAGCAATAATATCTCATGTTATAGGGGAACATTTTTTGGCAGAAGAAAATCTAGCTACTTATTTTGTCATTGTCTAAGGAAAGTCTATAGCGGCAATATATATTTTTTAAATTGTCATTTTATTTAATGATTTTCAAAAGCAATATTTATGGGCTTCAATGATGGCATATGCTGCTATATATCTCCTATCTTGTGCCTGAATCATGCTTTCTAGTTTATTCCTCTCCTCTGACACCCTTAAGTTATATTAATTATATCAATATTCTCTTTCTTTTCTCACCTTCTTTTTAGCAAATGTCTATAATTGATTGCTTATCTTTGATTTTTGAGATTTTATTGTTCTATTTTAGTAATTTAATTCTTTTGTAGGCTTTCTCCACTATGGTTGTTACCAACCATCACTGATGCGTCCTTTCCCTCTACCTATCCATTCATTTACTTATACAATATTTTTTATTACTATGAAATTTTGTGTGAATTTCTATATTATTGTATTATTAGGATGGATTTATATGCTATTGTGTTATTAACATGAAATCATAATGTTATTGTATTATTAGTATTTTTTTTGTTATCATTGAATTATTATATCATTTTTATGTGTTGGTATGCTTTTAGATTAATTCTTTTGATGTGTGTGGGAGGATGAGATTCTCAAATTGATGAGAATATAGCTCGATTGTGTTGATAATAATTAGAAGATGATTTGGTGATGGTGTATTAGGGTTTAAAGTATTCGAATAGAAATCTGGTGGTGATGATTTGAACAAAATAGATGTGATTCAATGGTGATGGTTTGAATGATTTGTGGTAATTAGTATATGCATTCGACATTGATGATGTTAAGCTTCGAAGGTTAGGGTTTAGATAAAGGATGACATCATGGTTTAGGGGTTAGGGTTAGGGTTAGGGTTTGCTTTGAATAGGGGTTTAGAATATGTAAAAGTGTTGTTTGGTTCGGATGAAAAATGGTACGATTTCGAATGGTAGTTTAGGGTTTCTAATGTGTAAATCGAATTAGGGCTTTGCTTAACTTCGAATTAGAGTGGGATTTGGATGATGGTTATGGCTGTAAAAATATGGATTAAGGAGAGTAGAAAATATATGAATTAATCTCTAATTCACACAAATGAAGAGATTAAAACTTTTAAGCTAAATCGTTTACATAAATTCGATTAGCTTGAATTGAACTCACACATTGTATTCAACTTCAATATTGATCTTCAAATTTAATGTCCATAATCATGTCTTCTATGGCTATTTATAGCCATTCTACTACTTAGCTAAAAGCATAGTTTAAAATATTCCAAGTTAACAGATATAATGTTATCTTTATGTTAACTCTATACTACTTTATGTTTTACCTATAATCCAATTCTACTACTTAATTAATTAATAGCTAATATTAATATTAATACTCAACCAAGCCGCCAATAAACTCCCTATGCACGTGGTTATCATTTCCATGCATGTCATGCACATGTACGTAGTCACTTAGTTGTTTGTTTGGTACGTTTCTAGCAACGTAATCATCCATTGATCCTTAAATTTATGGAAGATACTTTCCAAATAAAGAATAATTGGTTAAATAATTTTGAAAGTTAATTCATAAGTGTGTTCTGACATCATCTTTATGTCTATGGTATAATTTTAATGCTAGTAGATTTTTTTTTGTCAAATTTTTTATTATTAACATAAACATAAACTTTGTGGTTGAAAATTTGGAATATTAATAATTAGTATGAATTTTTAGTTAATGTATAGTATTTTTTTTGTTAGAACATTTTATATGTATTTTTATGTTTTTAACATAATTTTTATATTACTATATGATATTTGATAATTTTTTTTTATCACTGTAATTTTAGTGAAGAGTAATTTGATGGTATAAATTTGTTTTTCAAGATGATAATTATTATATTCTATGGTTGATCGGAATAATTAAGGACATAAATATTAGAATGATAATTAACAAGTTAAAAAAACCTTAAGATATATATTATAACTAGAAATAAAAAGACTAATTTAAAAGTAAGGTTGTTGAATTAAATTAATTAATTTTTAGAATAAAAGTAAAAAGTAATAAAATATTAAAAATAAAATATTAACTTCAAATATATTTGAATAGTTAAATACTAATAAATTGTTCATTTAAGGAAAAAAGTGAATAATAAACAATGAAATATTAACTTTCATAATAAAATAAAGTAAAAAAATATGAGATACGCCTATATTTAAATATAAATTTACCATATACTCTTTGTGAATTTAATTTTGTACCAGGCATCTTGTGATTTTAATACTGTGCCAAACATCTAGTAATTAGTATTTAATGCATTATTTTCCCTTCCATCATAGTTTTTGTTCAAAAAAAAAAAAGAGTACATGACAATTGACTCACAAAATTCATATGAAATTTTATCTAGACTTGATGAAAATGGTCCTTCAACCACAATTAATCTACTTCCTCTTCTTCCTCAAACTTTATCATCTTCCCCTATAACCTTTTAATCCCTACGACAATATAGTTTCATCAACATATTTTTTTAAAGAAAAAAATAATAAGAAGACACAAACTAATTACAAAATAAATCTTATCTATTTCATCTAATTTTTTTTCTCCACGCCCACCATAACCACACAATTCCTTTCTCACTAAAATTCTTATTAACCCTCACCCAAATAATTTCTATCTTTGCTTTATAACCACCTAGTTTGATTTCAATAGATATGTTTGACATAGGAATAAGAAAAAATAAATGTTAACAAATAGTATTACTCCCTCTGTTTCATAAAGAAAATTCTTTCATGTAGATTTTTTTTTAAAAAAGAAAGCCTTTTAGAATAGTTAATGTTTATTTTTTATTTTATCCTTATCTTTTTTTTATCTTTCTTCTTCTATGTATTAATTGTTATATTATTTTTCAATCAATGGCGTAATTGTAATATTAAGGGTTTATATATTACCTCCTAAAATATTATCTAAATTGCTAAAAAAACGTTCTTTATGAAACAAAATGAATACTAAACAAGAGAAGGAGGAGCAACAATAACATAAAGAGCTTTGTTGCCTCCTAAAATAGTGTTGCTTCTCTTTGTTCCCTCACCCTCTTATATCAACTCTCTTTCTTTTATTCCTTGTTTTCCTATTATCCTTCTTATCGCCTCTTATTAGCTCTTCTACCCTATCACATCAACTCCACCTCCATATATTTTTGCTACACAAAACTTCACTCGGACTTCAACGGTCAACATGGATGAGAATGACCAACCTATTATGCTTTGTTCTCCACCGAGAGCAAATCAATAATTAGATTGTTTAAATGGTACAATTGGTTGCAAAAATTGAAAATGGGGTTGTGATTCGTGGTTGTTGTGGAGAGATGAGGAGACGACATTGTTGTTGGAAGGTTGCGACGATTAAAGGCTTCAACAACTAGGTTTAGTGGGGTAGTGATGTTGATGGCGAGAGTTAGGGTTTGAGTTGTGGCTAGTATTTTTGAATGAGGATTTTAGATATGAGATCTTTTTTGAAGAATAGATCAGATTATGGTGTGGAAGGCATGAAAGTGTTTTGGGTTTGGATGTGTTTAAAGTAGTAATGGGAGGAGAAAATAAATAATAAATTAATAAAATTAGATGTATGGAACTATTTACAAGTTTTGTTTTCCTTAATTTCTTATTTTTGGTTTTTATTTGCATGGTAACAATGAAAATATATAGAGAGGAGGAAGAAAATGGATAATTAAATATGGTAAAGAAGAACAATAAGAAGAAGAAAAATATAAGCTCAAGGCTATAATGGGATTTTACTAAAATATTTTACATCGTTTGTGTTAAAATAAACAGAATGGTACCATGTGCATGGAAAATAAAACATAGTTATCTAGTATAGTGATAAAATCATAAAAGGTATGTGGTGATTTTTTGTAAATACAAGAATTTTTTTCCAATTTCCCTAAGAGAAAATATAAAAAGAATAAGTTTTCTTCCAATTCCCTTATATTTGAAGTTGTATATTTAACTTTTGGGTCAAGCATCTTTCGATATCAAAGTGAAGAAGTGAATCTAGTGAAAATTAATTGGACAAAGTGCATAAAATACTTTTCATTAATTGATTCATGTAGCCTTTTCGGTACCAGATAATATTTGTGGATAAAAATAAAACTCAATTATTGGGTCGTTATTTCCATTGATTATATTATTTAATATACACTAATAATTACCAATTCTTGTGCCATGCAACATGCTGCATAGGTGGTGCATTGTGCGAATGGTGAAAATTAGCTTGTTAAGGGGAAAATGTAATTTGGGTGCTCTACTCAAGTATTTTTTTTATTCGCAGTAAACTAATCTATCATCGTAACAACACAACAACAATGAAATAATGAAAATTGAAAAAATTATATTTCACTATTAAACATCATATCTTTTATCAATATATATATATATATATATCAATACAAAAAATATATAATTTACCAACATAGAGTAAGCTTTTGGTAGTCAAGATAATGCAAATTAGAGAAAATATCTCTTATAAATGAACGGTATATCTTTTACCAATGCAAAAAAAAAAAAAATACGAACACATATCAAACCTTTTAGTAGTGTAAACAATATCTTTAAACACATAATAACAAAATTTTCACCAATGAGAACAACATATTTCACTAACATAAGATATCATTAAAACCGGTCAAACATTCTTTTATAAAAATTGTCTTTTACCATTACTTGCCATGCTTTTCAACATCATATATATAAACTCTCCCCAATGTCAACATATCTTTTACATAAATGTACCAAAACAAAAATCAACATTTATCTAAACATATATCACCACTCATATCCATATCTTTCACCATAACTAAACTGATCTTTCGCCACAATTAAACTGGGTTTTCAACATCTTTGAGTTGATCTTTCACCAAGATAAACAAAGGGATGATGATGATCATAATAATAATAATAATAATAAATTAATTCTCGTGTATTATGAAACTCTTACCTTTTTTTTATCTCTTTCCTTTATTCTTAAACCCTGAAAATTGGAGAAGGAAAAAAGGAAGGAAAATACCTACATCTACACAAAATACAAGAATGAAATTCTCAAAATCAGCGCAATGTGATAATATTAGACTAAGAGAATAAACAAGAAAGATAGCATAAGATATATATTATAGCTGGGAATCAAAAATGATAATGGAGATTTCAACATAAAATGACTAAATAAGCATAAATAAGGGGGTTACAAATAATACTAATAGGGTATAATGAGATAGATTATGGGTATACTAATAGGGAGAAGATGCAACATCCACATCTTTAATAAGGTAGTTGCAACACTCCTCTTTGGATGTTCATCTTCAAATTACAACACTTTCATTGTATGTGCATTTCAAAGTATTTGCAACACTCCCTATAACTACTAGATACTTTACAATTATACACGAGGATGTAGAAGAATTGAGAACATACACATGCAAAGGTATATCATTTTCCAATAGGTATTTACGACAACCCCCTTTGAATCTTCATCTTCATATTACAACACTTCCATTTTATGTACATTTCAAAGTATTTGTAACAATCCCCATGACTAATAGGTACTTTACAATTATACATGAAGATGAAGGAGAATTGAGAAAATACTTATATGCAAAGGTGTCTTATATATCAATATTTGACACTACCCCTTAAGAATACACCTTCGAAATACAACCACATTAAAAACACTGCTAGAAAAATATAGTGAGATAAAATAATGGCTAAGGAAAATAGTACAAAATTCTCTCACTCAAATTGATATATATCATTTACATGCTAAATACGTATGAATTTTTTCATATGTATAGTTGCACACCACCAATGCTCTCATTCAAAACACTACAAGTATAACCTACCAATAGGGCATGGAAATCTGACTCTTGTACAATAACTTGTGTAACCATATTGAATTTTATATCATTTCTTACTAATCACCCAATAATAACCAATTGGCCTTTTGAATGTTGGATCCATATAAATAAATCACACTCGTTAAACGGAATTTTTATGTCTATTCTAACTTATTTGATCTTTTATCTAACAATATTCCATAATAAATTGGGAATGATTATCACTTTTTCCATTATCAATTGTAAATATTTAGGAAAAGACATCACTAATTTTGACCTCATACCATCTTACACCGGTTTAAGAATAATTTATGGATATTTTACTTTCCAACATAATCTATTATTAAATTCCATTTATAGGGACATGTCAACTCATTTTGGTAAGTTTTCTATCCTTTTCAAAGATTACAATGCATCTTTTGAGGATGTATCTCTTTAGACCCTCATCATACATTTCAAGTGTATTTGTATTATAATTGCCATTAACTTATTTTAACTCATCATGACCTAAGGCTGTAAAGGAGTTGAGCTAGCTTGTAAGCTTATTTGTACCATATTTGTCATTTTCTTATTAGAATTAACCACAATGAATTCTATTTGAGTTGGAACTTTAGTAAGCACACCCGACTCTCATAAAATCTTAGTAACAATAAAAGCAAGTGGTAGCTAAGCTACATTTAGCAAGTATAAGGATCAAGTGTACTTTTACTTCCTATTAGGTCCATATCTCATGGAATACGTATTTTATATACTTTCTTTCCTTAAAATCAATCTTTTTCCCCTACCTCTAAGGCCAGTAATACCATAATTTTTAGCTTTATTTGTGGCCTAACTTCATATATATGGAGGATTATAGACACATATATGACACATCCAAAGTATCAGGCTCATACTAAGAGACCTAATCTTAGGGGATAACATGAAATATGATTGCTACATACCAAAATAGAAACTTTACATTCATATTAGCGTATCACTTTTGGGCTTATTTAAAAAGGTCTATTAATCTAATTCATATTTAATGGCTTTACTATGTAATTCTACTTCCAACTTGAAGCAATAATAATGCTTTAGTTATCTACCATGGTATATTCAAATGGTTCGCATATTTCCACCTGAATTCTATTAAGGACACAGAAGATTTTGTGTTTTCTTGCATTACAATGACTTAATCATAAATTTTTTAAAATGACAAGATGTTCATATGAGATCATTGATCTAAAGAATCTTTAATATTCTTAGTAGGTTCTTGTGCAAGTTTTAATGATATTAATATCTTTCTTGCACTGATGTTCTCTCATATATCAAGTCACATTTTTTTTTTATGGTTTACTAACTTATGGTTAGTGACACCTTTTAAGCTTTTCACATATACCAAATGTACACTTTGTGCATTTCTCTTGAGACATTACTTTAGCTAGTCATTTATGATAACCTTGTTATTAATTACCTTTAGACTTTGGTAAGTTCTTTAGAAACTTACAAATAGTAAAATGTACATTTTAATATTTGACTAGTCCTTTAAGGGAAATTTTAATGTATCAACTATACCACATATAATGTGAACATTGGTTCTTGCTAATGTAGATTCATAAAACATGTCTATTCCTTATGATAGTCTATATAGTGGCACATTAATCAAATAAATTTATTGTTTGGATTGTGTTAAGGTGTATGAGATGAGAACCTAAGTGCAACACCCCAAAATTTACTATTGAAATATTTTATTTTACAGTGGAAGCATAATTAAAATAACTAGGTGTTACCGTCGTAATTGACATAAGTAGGGCTTATCATCCTAACCTTTTGTCAATCACAAGGCTAAATAATTTAAAATGCTCAATAGGATAAAACAAAAAATGAGAGAAGTTTTAGAATACTAAATATGAGTTTGGAGATTAACTCTAGATTACAATAACAAAATACTATAAAAGGGATACCATGGATCAAAGAGTCCATAAAGGGTATCCGAGTAAAAACATCATCCCGATAACATGACTCTTTGCCCAAACACCCAACACAGATAAAATTCACTCTTCCCCACACAATGCATCAAAGGCAGCAAAATCATGAACTAGGTCCTCAAAGACCTACACAAAATTATCATGGTCATATACTCATGGGAATGAGTAGCAAGGATGATCGGTACACTATGTACTGAGTAAGGTAACCATATAGCTAAAACTGGGAAAACATATCATTACATACATTCACAACGTAAATTAGTATACATGGGAGATACAAGAATCAACACAAGGTAATTACTGGTCCAGTTTCATAATATTTGAATATGGTATAACCCATTCTTTTATTTACGTTGAGTTCAGGGACCCCACTATTCTTAATCCGGTGGAATGACCTAAAACACCTCCTAGGACAAAATGCTCCTGGCTATTGCTCTTAAACCGATGGAATGGTTTGAAGCACCTCCTAGGGCAAAACGCCCATGATCGCTATTATTAACCTAATGGAACGAACTCTTACACCTTGATCCTCACTCACATAATCTTTCACTATAAGTGATTAGTGTCTTAATCATTGGTTACTTATCTCAGATTCACATTATCTTTTGTGTTGGGATTAGGCCTGAAATGCTCCAAAAACTCTAAATTTTAAGAATTAGAGTAAATAAGGTTTTATTAGAAAAATTAATTACATAAATTATTTTTATTAAAATAAAAAGGATTTAATTAAGGCAGATCAAGAAGAAATTTATAAATATATTAATTAGGGAGAAATTTGGGTATTTTAACTAATTAAGGATTTTATTTTAAAATTAATTAAATAAATTATTTTATTTAAAATAAGAAGGAATAAATAGTTCCAAATTAATAGGAATATTCTAAATAATTTAATTGGAGAAAATTAGAGTGATTTGCTAATTAATATGGAATTTATGAAAAATCTTTCAAAAATCCTAATTTAACCTAAAAACAAAATTTAAATATTATTTTATTTAAATATTATTATTTTTAAATATCCTAAATATCCTAATTAATTTAATTAACCCAACCCACTATTTTTCTTTTTCTCCTTTTCCTTTTCTTTCCTTTTTTCTTTCTTCTTCTTTTCTTTTTTCTTACCCTGTTTCCCCGACCTGGGCCAGCCCAACAACCCAGACCCCTCTCCCCTCTCCCCTTTCATCCTTCACCTGCAATCCAACTACTCTTTTCCTCCTTTTCTTTTTCTTCTTCGATGACCTAGGCTTGCCTTCCCGCGACCCAAACCTTCCTCAGTTTCTCCTTCAACACAACCCATTCCCCTAAACGCCGCGTTTCAATTAATCTCCCCCCTCACCGCTCCAACCGGCCCGATTCCTTTATTTTTCTTTCTTTTCTTTTCTTTCTGGATCGTCGGTCTAGACCCCCTTTCTTCCTTCTTTCTTCTTCCTCTTCCTTCACCGTCGACCTGTACCACTGCCCACCTCCAAGATTAACGCCGCCGGGTATGCCCATTTTGACCGACTGTTTTTCTCCCTTTCTCTTCCACCTGATTCAGTAACAACTTATACCCAACCTATCTCCCTTCCTTTTCGCGCTCGACCTCCTCTTTTCTACGCAACCACCCCTGCCCTGATTTTGAATTCCACTGATCAACCGTCGCTTCCGGTGACCCTAACCTTACTTGCCCTATTCCCACGTTGACCCACAAAACCCTACCCACTCCTCCGAACTCTATAAATACCCCTCATTAGCTCAATCTTGAGACTTTTTCCCGTAACCCAGCAAAATTCCTCCTGTGCACCGCCACTAATTTAGACGGCCATTCTGCCTCCTTTGGCTAACTATGCCAGCTTATCTTCCTACCTAAGCCTTTCCTTCACCACCCTCTAACTAACTAAACCACCCACATCCCTCGATTTTCCCTGCACAAGCCACCCCGATTTTGCAAAGTTTGCTTCCCAATCAACCCTCTCTTCTACCTCCGCTGCCCTTTAAACCACCATTAGACAACTCTCTTGCCATAGCCACCGCCCCCTACACCTTCCAATTTGTTCTATAGACCCTCCTCTACCTTTCCCTACCCTTCTTTTCCCCTTCCTCCCTCTCCTCCTCTCTTTCTCTTCTTCTTCCTCATTTGGCTACCTCCGCTGCCGCCGTGTGCCACCACCTTTGGCTGCGCCGACCCGTCCATTCTTCTCCTCTCCACCTAAGAAACTTTAAAGACCCCAATTCCCACCTCTATTCTACCTCTCCTTTTCCCAGCATCTAATTTTCCCCCTTTTATTCCCTTTTTCCGGCCACCGCCGCCACTGCCGTGCACCACCGCCGGCGCCGCTTGTCACCACCAGCCTAAGGTTGAACCCTAAACCCTCTCAACCATTTCCCCCTATTTAATTAAGTTTATTTTATTTTATTTCAATTTTAGAATATTATTTGAATATTATTATTATTATAATTATTATGTATTGATATTATTATTATTATTATTATTATTAAGTTCAATATTATTAGTATTATTATTTCCTATTAGGGATGACCCTATTATTAGAAGTAGGGTCGAAAACCGTAATTTATGTTACTCTCGGTTTAGGTTATTTTATCATTATTATTATTATTTTATAATTTTGATTATTATTTCATTACTATTTTTATTAATAATATTCTAATGATATTATTAGCATTATTTTGGTGAAGGGTTGAAGCCCTTATCTGACCATCCGTTTTGAATAATATTAATATTATTATTAGTATTTTTAGTATTATTATTTCCATTATGCTTATTATTATTTTTCAATATTATTATGGTTTTTATCATTAATTTTATTTCTATTTTTTGTATTATTATTATTATTTTGGTAAAGGGGCCGAAGCCTTTATTTTAATTTGTTTTTGAGTAATGCCCTTATTATTATTATTATTATTATTATTATTATTAGTGTTATTATTATTATTATTATTATCAATATTGTTATTATTTATATTATTTCCATTTTCATTATTGTTATTATTATTAGAATTAAGTCTTCAAACCCTTATATTATTAACTTTTGCAATATTACTATTATTTTTTATATCTTTAGCAAAGTTAGTAATTAGTTAATATTATTTTTATCAATATGTTATTATTTTATCAAAAGCCTAGTCTTAGAATAAATTAATAAGTAATATTATTTTTGGTAGGAGGGAATCTAAGTTTTAGCTTTTCCCTCATATAGGTGAGACCAGTCAAAGCCCTAAAGAGGCGTAGGAGCGTGCTCCAAGACCGGTGTTGTTTTAGGTAAGGGTGTAACTAAGGCCTTATGTGTTTTGATGTGCATTATATGTTATGTATGCTATGTATTTTATGTTTATCATTATAATTATTTCATATGTAGTTTGGCATGGAATTAAGGTATGCTTGTTGCCTTCTTGTTTTATATGTTAATATGAATATGTGGCGAAATGTTGTGGAATGTGATGTTATGGTTTGTGACCCTTTAGACATGCATGTGAGGACGTATAGAAGTGGTATTGTGTGGGGAAAATGTTGAAAAAGAAAACTGGAAAGAAGTTGACCAAGGGAAGTAAGTTGACCAAAAGGGAAAGAAGCTGACAAAGGGGGAATAAGTTGACGAAGGGATGTGAGTTGACTTAAGTATTTTTATAATCCATAAGTGGAAGAATAAAATGGGAAATTTAGGGTTTTGTATAGGAAAATCTAATCTATGGCTTTGTATGGATGGACTTAGGGTTATGCATGGCAGATTCTATGGTGTTGCATGAGAGGATCTAATCTAGGGTTTTGTATGGATTGAATCTAGAGTTGGTATAGATGAATCTTGAATTTTGTATGGAGGAATATAGGGTTTTATATGAAGGAATCTTGGTTTTTTATGGAGGAATCTAGGGTTTTATATGGATGGATTTAGGGTTTTGCATGGAGGACTCTAAGGTTTTGTATGGATGGATTTAGGGTTTTGCATGAGAAAGTTTAAAGGTTTGCATGGGAAGGTTAGTGTATGCATGGGAGTAAAGTTTACGTATGAAAAGTTGACTCGGAAGGTAAGGAAGGTAATAGAAGAGTTAATTAGGTGTTTTGAAGTTTTGGGTGAAAAATAGTATGTAGGACATTACAATGGTACATAGGAGGCTAAGCTAGGGTTTGGGGTAAAAACCCTAACTTGAGGAGGTGTTAAAAAGAAGAAATAAATGATGGTGAGTGAATTACGAGATAATGATGAAAATGATCAAGTAAGATGAGCATGATTGACATGGAAAAATAATAAGTGGAATGCGATAAATGGAAGGGTGACATGTGAACACGAGGAAGCTAGGGTTTGTTATGGCCAGTTAGGGTTTGGTGTGGTTACCTAGGGTTTTGTGACCACATTTGTGCTTGAGGAGTAGGGCGTAATGATAAGAGTTGAATCTAAAGGTTGTGACGTCTGGAGTGTTAAAAATGAATTGGGTCATGTGAAGTGGAGTGGGATGGACCACATAGGTTAAAATTAGGGTTTCGGGATAAAACCCTAGAGTGTGATGTGGCGTGGACTTGGAAGTGTAAAATAGTGGGCCTTGACCCATATACTTAAGAGTTGGACTTCTAATGTGGGACAAAATAAGGAGGGAGGATGTAAGGTCAAGTTAAGGAGTGTTTTAGTCTCATAATGTGGAACAAGACTTTTGGAGGATAAGAATAGTAGAGAGTGAGTCATGCATGTCTAGGGTGAAAATTTCTGGATAAGACACTTAAAACATTAATCATGTAAAGTGGAACACCATGCGAGAAGGGGCCAGACTAATCCACCGGCATAAAACAGTGGTAGGGTGTATTACCCTAAGTGATCGATCCACCGACTAAAATAGTAGTTAGGTGTCGAAGTGCCTTGGAGACTGATCCACCGGCTAAAATAGTGGGGTTCCTATACTCGTGTGGGCTCGATAAAAAAGCATGGTGCGAAATGAATTCCGATAAGAGATTAATTAAGTAATTAATCCGGACTATAATCGGATATTTGTATATTCACCTGAATGTTTATATGCCTTTATGTTATTACGTGGGACCTTATGATCTTTTTATTTTTCTACATGGTTTATGTGATTTTATGTGTTGGCCTTAGTGCATCGGTTACCTTGCTCAGTACGTAGCGTATTGATCACCCTTTTCATGGGTGCTGCTCATTTCCATGAGTAGCAGGCCCATCTGACGTATTGCAGGTAGGAGATGCCTTCTTTGATGCTATTGCTGTCCTTAGGGCATCAGACGGAGCTGAGTGTTGAGCATGTATTTGGCTGGATGATCGAGAGTGACGTGGCCGGATTTTCTCTCCATGATATTTTAATTCCTTATGATATTTCTTCCCTGTATTGGATTTTCCTTAATTAAATATTAATGTTTGTAGATATTATTCCCTACGAGGGATTTTGATTTCACACTCTAATTTCTATCTCATGATTTTTTGTACTCCTTTGAATCGTAACCTTTTTACGCATACTCTGATTTCTGTGTTATGATCCCTTTTTGTTCTTTTTATTAACTCTTGGTTTAAATATTGATTAAAGTTTAACAAAATCTCTTTTAGCCTTAGCACTTAGTACTGGAACGGTCAGAGTGAACTGGTCTGGTACTAAGTGTGGCGGTAATATCCCCAGACTTCACGGGTTTTAATTTAAGTGCTTCCATTTAAAAAAAATAGTGAATTTTTGGGTGTTACAGTATTATAGTACTTATGAGCCTCATGTAGGATGACATGGTTGATAATGACCTTTAGGTGGTGAAAATTTTATTAATAGAGATGATAACGGGACTTTAGGTAGTGATTTGGGGAATGATAAAGATCAATATTATGAAGAATTATTTGAGGATATGGAGACAGGATTATATTTTTTTTAAGTAAAGTTGATGCATTATAAGGTGTTGAACAAGTGAAGTGATAAGTCATTTGTTAGACTATTAAAGTTGTTGAAAGAGGCTCTTATGGAGGGAAATAAGTTACCCAGATTGCATTACAATGCTAATATGATGACGAGTAAGTTAGGTTTAAGGTATTAATTGATTCACGCGTGCAGGTTTGATTTTGCACTTTTTTGGAAGAAAAATGCTGAAAGAAATATTTTTCCAGTATGTGGTACCTCTTGATGGATTGATGAAAGTATGAAGGGAATAAATAATTCATAAACTATTGTAGTACTTTCCTTTGAAACTGAGATTAAAGAGGTTATATGCTTGCAGACACTCTACTAAAGACATGAGATGATGTTTGATCGGACATTCTAAAGAGCTAGAGGTGCTACGACATCCTGTTGATGGACAAGCATGGAAATATTATGATTTAAAGAATTTAGATTTTTTTTATCCTCAGAATGTTCATTTGGGGTAAGCATCTAATGGGTTTAATCCATTGGCATGGGTAGAAATTATAACATGTGGCTGGTGATTATGACTACCTATAACTTGCCTCTATGGTGATGCATGAAAGACCCATCTTTATGTTGACTTCGTTAATCTTTGGTCGTTATGGGCCTTTGATGGATATTGATGTGTTTCTTAGACTGTTGGTTGATTAATCAAAATATTTGTAGGCAGCAAGAGTTGAGACACAAGATGTTTTTGAGAATAAAGTGTTCAAAATGTGTGCATTGTTTCTATGGAATATTAATAATTTTCCTTCTCAATTATATCTCTCAAGATGGAATAGGCACGTATATTTTGCGTACCTTAGTTGCAGTAAAGATACTTCATCTTTTAGACTGAGAGGTAAGTTAGGATATATCGGACATATACTATTTCTTCTAAGCAATCATCCAATCATGAAAAGCAAATTATTTAATGGTAGGTTGAGAAAAGAAGTCCTTTGTAAAAGTTGTCGCCTATTGATATCTTGATGTAGTTGAGTCATGTACAAGATCACCCATTTGGAAAATATCTTGGCAAGAGAAAGAGAGGTGTTGATGAATTAAATTTGAAAAATAAAAGCATCTTCTATGAGTTTACATATTGGTCTATGCTAATGCTAAAACATAATTTAGATATCATGCGTATTGAAAAGAATGTTTCTTCTAATTTGATTGAGACGTTACTTGGTAGTACCAATTCAAAGGACACTAATATTATGAGACATACCTTAGTAGATATGAACATTAGATATGAGCTGCATCTTTATTATGATGAGAATAAGCTAATTAATCCTACTGCTAAATATACATTTTCATTGCATGATAAAAAAAACATTCCTTAAATTCTTGAGGGACGTGAAGTTTCCTGATGGTTTTGCTGGTAATTTGAGGAAGAATGTTCTTGATAATAGACTGAGCAGGTTGACGTCTCATGGCCATCATGTGATAATGCAACATCTGTTATCAGTGGGTGTGTGTTATTTTTGAAACAAGTAAATAAGCAACACCATTATCAAGCTGATTTATTTATTCACTTAGATATGTGTAAGGAATATTCACAAGGCATATTTGGAGAAAGAAGAAGAGCATATCGTTCTTATCTTACGTAATATGGAACACATTTTTCCTCCATATTTTTTTAGTGCCATGGTTCACTTAATAATCCACTTATATGAAGAAGCAAGACTCGGTGGACAGGTTCATGGGAGATGGATGTATCCAATTGAGAGGAAGTTAAAGGACTTGAAGGAGTATATACGGAATCATGCTCAACCAAAAGGTTCTATTTTTGAATGATTCGTAGCTAATGAAGCATTGATTTTTTGTTCTATGTACCTGGAAGGTATTGAGACTAAGTTTAGCAAGCCAGATAGCAATGCAGATGCGGTTGTAGATAAGTGTCAACTGTCAGTTTTCCAATCTCAGAATCTCTTTCTTGGTAAGAAGACATATGTGAGTATAACATATAAAGTTAAGAAAGACACTTTGTAGTATGTTTTGAACAATTGTCCAGAAATATAAAAATATCTGAAGTAAGCGTATTATAATATTCTCTATATTTATCATACTATTATATATAAGTAGTGAAAATGCATTGTCTTTATAGTGGACACATTGATGATATTCAATGACGTGGTGGCGATGGAAGTTTGAATGAGGTACAAAGTAAATAATTTTCATCTTGGTTCTATATCAAGGTAATTATTTTTAGCAATAACAATTGAGAGCTATAATAATTCTTTGTTGGGGTTTATCATATCATTACTTATTTAAAACACACAATAATTACATATGCATGAGTTGCGTGAAATATGATCACCTAAATGCACTGATGAATTGTTCTCCTTGGCTTTTAGAGCATTTGATATGGTGCTTTCTTATTCAAGTTTCATAATTAATTGAGTTAAATAACGCTTGATACCGATCTAAAGAGAAAAACATAGAATAGTGGCATATGTGTATTAGGCGAGGGCGGTAAGAAGTTTTATGGACAATTAATTGTGATCATAGTATTATCTTACTTGTCCAAGTATTACGTAGGTTTATTTAAATGAAATTGGTTTGATATTGATCCGAGAAAGAATAGAATTGTGCGAACGAACCATATTACAAGTGTATATACTATGGTTGAGTAGTATAATGATGACTAATATATTCTTGGAACTCAGGCAAAGCAAGTATGGTATGTGGATGTATAACAACCCAAATTGGAAAGTTACATGGGAAGTTAGTCACCGCAACATTTGGGATTTAGATGACGGAACTCTTAGCAACATACATGTGGTATATGATTTTGAATCAAGTGGTGTTGACTTCAACATTGATATTAGATACCTTGATAATTGTACGTGTTGGTGCTATTAGTGTTGTGGTCTAAAGTGGTGGTCAAGATGACATAAGAGACTCCATTGTTAAAGATGACAACATGAAAAAATAATTTTTGGATGTAGATAGTGAAGGAGAATTTATTAACAGCGATAAAATTTACAATTCTAATTATTTTTTGTTTAATAATTTGAATTTTTGTACTAAATGTAAACCTAAACTACAATATTATAGTCGTAGATCATCCTGTCTTATTTCCTATGAAATTGATATGTTCTGCACTTTCTTCAATTATGTGTATCATCATAATTTGAAGTTTATATACATCAAAATATTTTATAGTTTCTATATGGCTAACATTGTCACTTTAGGTCATGGTGGTGATGGTGATGGACGTGATCCATCACGTCCTCACAGACTACGCTTTGGATGTTGGAACTTAGAAGGTATACACGTTGGTCTATTATGTTTATTTCATCAATATTAATTTTATAACTTTATTATTTTAATGATAAAATTTGTATATGCATGTTTCAGGTCCTAGGAGTAGGGCCAAAGAAAGAAATAGAGATAGGATGATGTTGGAAAAGTTTGAAAGAAGAGGTAGAAAAAAGTTTGAGATAGACTTTAATTTTTAGGATATTAGCATCTGCACTCATCTCTTGTATATCTTGTACACTTTGATCTATATCATACGAGATAACTCTCTTTTGTTATATGGTGTTCACTTGTGCTTCCATGCTTTGATTCATGTTAAAGGTACATATTAATCACATATCCTACTCTTTTTGTGTTAGTATGCATTATTGACAAGGGGAATATTATCCTTTTCTCTTTTCACCATCATCTTTCATTAATATACCTGTAAAGCACAAGCTTTGTAACACCCTTTATTTTGTAACAAAAAAGTTTGTTAAGAGATTAGTGTGGAAGCAAAAATGAAAATCAAGAAAGAAACCACCGCATCAAACATTGAAAATGTTCAATCATCACCTAGCTAATGTCGGGTGTTAGGCTAAGGTTGGAACAATAAAATAATTTCATTTCAACTACTTAACTAGATTAAAGTATATCGATACATACTGGCAATGATAATATTACATAAAACACCATAAAGCATAAATGATGCTTTATAGTAATAAAAATGTTTGAACAACAGACAAAACCATAAATATCCCAAACATGAGAAAAAAATCTTGCCAATTGGCTTATATATAGGCATCATCACTCCTTATCAAGCACTCAATGACCATCACTAGAGAGCTAACTATCATAACCATCATCAACTAGGGCTTCAATAGCCTTCACAAACATATCACCTATTCATCGAATGGATAGGGACCATAAGTGGTAGTATCAATACGTGAGTATTGAGTAAGAACTAAATATCACATATAAACATAACATGTTAGCACCCTATGCATAACCTAGAAGAATGATGTTTTAACAATCACGAACTCATAACATTAATATAAGCTAAAATCCTATCATGCTAGGAACATGGTAATATCGCATGAAATCCATATTCCAAGGGAAAACCCCTAAAGCATCTCTAGTATGCAATTCTAACATAGAATATTATACATGGTTTCACAAATGTTTAAATATTATAATAATAAGAAAAATATCATTATATCACATGAAACCATATTAACATAAAGTAAGGAAAATCATCATATGAATACAAACTCCGAGGCATAAGCCTAAACATTTGGTTCTACTACCAATGAACAAAATTCATGGCATAAACATATCAATAAGGTATAAAAAATGATATATATATGGAAACTTGTCATACCATAATGACAAAGTTAGAGGTACAAATGATAAGGGCATACAAGCCAAATTCATATATGGTCTCCAGCGCCCTACCCCAATTGGATAACAACCAATGGTATAATTAGAAACATATAACAATGTTTACATCTTAACATCCTGTCCTACCACATATGGATAAAATCCAAAGGTCATAATAACCAAATTAGCATCCTGCTCTACCTCAAATGGAAAAAATCCACTTGGCATAATAAACCATAAGAACACCTCGCCTCATTGCAAATGGATATCTAGGTCAAGAGGCCTGCACAAAGACTCCAACATCCACCTATATTGAAACCCTAGTATGCCACCATAGGTCAGACATCCTATCCAGTACCAATTGACTTTAGAGAAGGTAGTCTCTTGAAAGGCAACCTAATCTTTATGTATGAAAACCCTCTATAAAGATCAAAGGAAGCTTATATAGTAGAAAAGACACCAACATAGTCTACAACTAGCAACTTTTTCTATTTAACAAAACAAGAAATAAAAGGTCTATAGGAATTTGTTTTAGACAATAACACAAAATGTATTCCATAAAAGGAAAACATAGAAAGTACACATATCACATAATACACATAAGTGTTTGAGGATAGCACCAAACCCCCAATAATGATCAAAGTTCGCACATCACAAAGAAAATCAACGATCCCATCACCGATCAAAGATCCCTCAAAACTTTAGGAACATCTAAAACTCAAAGGCTAGAGGCCACAAGACAAAGTCCGAAAATTAGAGGCTAGAAGCTATGAGAAATACTTTTCTGAAAGTAAATATGGTGTACCTCTTACTAAGTAAGATTCTAAAAACTAATTAAAAGTCAAACTTAGGTCAACAAGGCTCTAAAGTCCAACCTTACTAATTATTCATTTATTTAGTCATTAAATGACCAAAATATACTTTAAAGATATGAAACTCTATCCATAGGTTCAAATAACCCAAAATGAGAGGAAAAAATGCTAAAAATCACTTTTTGTTGTTCAAACCAAAACTAGCAAAAACTATAGATGAAAATTATCTTAACTAAGTTAAAATAAGGTCCCATATTTTTTTTTATAAAAAAAATCACTATTTATAAAAAAACACCATTCATGAATAGGAAAAATACCATTTTATATTGAGAAATTAGAAAAAAAAACCAAAAAAATATTTTATTACTGAAAATTACTATTTATTAAAATTTACTATTTACCAAAATTTAATATTCATAACTCTTCATGAGGGTAACATCGTTAAATGTCAAAGGTTAATGTCAACCTTTGACTCTAAACACTTACTAAAGTCTTTTAAGGTTTTTTAGTCATATTTTGATGAACTATATCCAACAATATAATTATTGAAAAATTAAACCCTACTTAGGGTTATTAAGTCGTCACTGGCTAAGAACAGTTTGAATGTCATGAAGAACGATTTAAATCTTTCAAAACTTTAACCAAGCTTATAACCATTAAACCTTGATTATTACTAAACATAATATATACCAAAATTGGTTTAAAAATTACAAGGATCATCATGGTATAATCAGATCTCATATCTAACCCCAAAATCATCAAAATACCTAAAGCTTCTAAATCTTATTTTTGTTAAAAATCATATCAAACAAACTCATATTTAAACAAGATAAGAATCAAAGTTTATTTAAATCAGCTGATCTACAACATGGTATGATCAATTTGACAAAACACACATGGATTGAAAAACCCTTAAATCAACTTCATCTTTACCCAAAAATAAAGCATACTTTGAATCATCAAACAACAATAAGTTACATATCAAATATACTCTATAGTTTACAAGGAATTACATGCTATCATCAATTTAACAAAACGTCTAGATGATTAAAAATACCCAAATGGACCAAAACCCACATATTCCCCACACCACAAATCAAGTAACCAAAACTACTAATTTATGCTTAGATGTAGTAAATCTAACTTCAAAGAGAATAAGAGATGAAGATTCAAGCCAAAATTAAGTCCTCCAAAAACCTAAAAAATAACCATAAGAACTTAGAAGAAGTTTAATAAAAAAATATTAGAAATGAAGGAGAAGAAGAAAGAACCAACGAGGGAGAATTATGAAACCATGAAAGTTAACAATGGAGGAATATAAAAATGGTGATGGAGCACAAAAAATTGGTGAAGAAGATGAGGGAATTTTGGTAATTAGATGAGGGAAAAAGAAGGAAGAAGAAAAAATGACAAGTGCTGAGGTCATGGGGGGTATTTAAAGGGGAACTTTGATTAAGACTTAACTATTAAGTTATTTAAGACATTTTGGTGCAAAATATCAAGGGTAAAGGAAGTAGGTGGTATAGCTAAAGGTGGAGAGGAACTGAGTTGAGGATATTCATTATAATATCAAATGAGTGGTGGAGATTGAATGGATAAAGGTTAGGGTAAAGTGGAAGAAGTAAAACCGAATTTGATGACGTATACACATCCAAAGATATCTACTTTGGTCTAAATTATAAAACAAGCTATACAAAATTTTTAAGTTTTGAAAGATTAAAAACACTAAAATATAATAATTAACAATTTTTAGTAAAATTTAGATATCTGAAATGGTTGTTGTGGGGTTTAAAAACCCGTCTAAGGCACGTTGGTGTGGTAAATAGTACCTTTTTACTAGTGGATTAGTTTGACATTTTGAAATATTCTTAAAGACTAAAAAAATCATAAGGATTTGAAAAATTCAAATGAGAGAATAGTATAAAAGAATAATGAAGGTGAAAAGTGGTTAGAAAGTCTTGTGGGAGTTAAAATCACAAGAAAAGGTAATAAAGTGAAAATGAAAACTTTCAAAAATACCATTAGGGTTTTAAATTTTTTAAAAGATGTAATAAAATGTATAAAATAGAATAATTTTATTTTCAAACCAAGAATATCCTAAACAAATTAGGATTTGAGGAGGAGGGGTATTACAAGTTTCCCCTAGATTGTTATATCCTTTATATATAGGTTGCTAATATAATTTTATCCCTCCCACCTTTTGTTGATGACAAAATGGGGAGAAAAATATGATCTAATAATAGGAATGATCATATTCAAATTTAAAATTGCAAATGATAAGGGGATAAGGTATATCTTTTGCATATTGCTTCATTTATATCCTTATCTACTCACATTTGCATCTTGCTTCATTTACATTTATTTTTTTGACTTCCCGTTTTTTCAAAATGAAAATTTAATGTTGAGAAAAGTGGGGGTGTTATAAGGATCCCCTAAGGTATGTGTCGAATCTTCTCGATATTATCATAAACATTATCCTTAACCTAAACCTATCCACAATTACTATTAAATTCCTTCCATCTTTCTATTTATCATTGTCTCCTTTTGAAGAGTGTCTCCCCTTGATAAGGACAAAGATGTTATGAGTTTAAAATAACACACCTTATTGTTTATGATAAACTAAATTGATAAGAGAGAAAGGTTAAAAAGGGTCATCCAAGGTATGTGCCAATCTTCTCAGCAGTATCATAAACATTATTATAATATTAGTTATGGATAATGGAGGCTTATAATAACTGATAAGACTACCTATATCAACAAGATATATATATATATATATATATATATATATATATATATATATATATATATATATATATATATATATTTGGAAAACTTATCTTTACAAAACTTTATAATTAAATGTGATTGACTTAGAGTAAATTAAAGATATGTGACATTCCACAAATTTTTCCGAGGATGTATGTAAGTTGATAAAAAAAAATACTCGAAAAGATTTGTGTTGATATGTGGGGTCAATCAATGATATTAAAAGTATTCCAAATTAACTACCTATGATCCTAGTGATGATGGGGTCTTACAATTATCCTTAACCAAAACCAAACCCCAACAACTAATAGGTTCCCTCTCTTATTTATAAAAAAATAGCACCGTCTCCTTTTTTGAACACCATTTTTCTTCGTTATTCATTTTTTATGGAGTCTTAATCAACAATGGAAGCTGCATAATGGCAAACAATAGTATGACAATTCAAACACTTTGTTTTTGATAATGCATAAAATATATATGAATGAAAAGCGTTAATAAGACTTGTGATCTATTAAAGTCTTCTTCAAGCAAATTTGAAATAAAAGCAACACATACATAAAAAGTATAAATAAAATTAAAAATTCAAATGGCATATGTTGTCCCAAACTTGCAAGCTTATACACTAAGAGTGAGACTTCATAGGCAACACATAAGTAACTGTTAGTAAAGTTTTACATTCAACATGAATATTTCGAATCATTAGAGTATAAGTAAGATTCAATCCATCTTGTAGAGCCTATATAGCTATTAACAAACAATTTGTTGCTCTTGGATTTCTAATAAAACCTTTGATGTAGCTTCTTAATTGATCTCTAACCACTCCTCTTAATTATTACTTTTATATGTTAGAAGTGGGCAATTTATTCCTATTTAATTTAATCTAAGTTTGATGCTGATGCAACCAATCAATTATGGCTTTTTTGACAAATGTATAAATCTTATTCTTTGGATGAAAACACTGTCAAACCTCTATCAAAGAAGAAAGTCAAAGTTATTATGAATTTCTTCATAATTTTATTTCTATAGTGCCAGAATTACATATTTTACCCTTTTGACTAATTGCACGAATAAATAAAAAATATCCCAATTGGGCCTTCTCCTTGAGTCGAGACTAGAGAATGAGGCTTGAGAGATGTCCGTTTCGGAGCTGGTTGGGCTGTGAGACAACTTGCTCCAACCTTCGCATTTCCTCTTTTCGTATGGGTCCAGCACTTCACTGACGAATGTGAATGTCTGCAAAATCATCTGTTAGTGTTAGACCTGGCAAAGTTGACCCAACCCGACCAACCCAACCCAAATAACCCGACTTGAAACCCGATAGTAACCCGAAAAATAAAACCCGTTCATAACCCGAAAGCCCGAAACAACCCGATTCAATTTGGACCCGACCCGAATTTAGCTAACCCGATTAAGACCCGAACCTAAATTGACCCAAACCGAAGTGACCAAAATCAATAATAACCCGAACCGAGCACACCTCAGACCCGACCCGACCCGACCCAAACTCCAACCCGAGCCCAAACCGACCCGAACTCTAACCCGAACCCGAACCGACCCGAACTTTAACTTTAACCCGAACTAACCCGAACCCGAACCTACCCGAACCAGACTTGAACAGATAATTGATTATTCTTATTCATATATAATATTTTTAACTCCATATTCTTATTAATTTTTGAAACCATGTAAATAAATGCAAACATTTATAAGCATAAATTTATATTTTTGCTTCACTTTGTTTGATAACTTCCTACAACTTAAACTCTACACTTTGGACCATAATAATAATACACTCATTGTATTAATGATTCATGAGGACCTGACAATCAAATTCAGCATTTCATCATACACTCATTGTATGATACACAATACACAATAATATTAAATATACTGATAATCAGTATTTGTATACCTTAGACCAGGATATTGGGGCCTTGATGAGGGGCTTCCTTGCAGCATACTTGGGTGGCAATGACTCGACGATCTCAACATCATCTTTCAGAGTCCCTATGAAGTGCCTCCAATAAAAAATGTCCTTAAAATCACTGTAAAATATTTAGCCCCCCAAAAGAAAACATTAGAGATGGTGTCGGTTGAATTTAAGTGCGATCCAAGATGGATCAAAAGAGGGGGAAAATTGCGTGTGCATACCTAGGATCAGTCCAGAAGGAGTCATGATCAAGGGAAGGAAGAACGAGAGTAGCGTTCATGATCTTTGCAATGGCTACCATGTCGCAAATCTGGGGATCAATACAGATGTTGTGAGGGCGAAGAAAGAAGGAAAGGGGGGCAATGCGCAGATATAATGATATGATTGCGTGTGGTGGATAAAAAAAATGTGTGGGAAGGGGAGCGAGCTTGCTTACTCCTGTTCTCATTTGATTCAGGCCACCATTGGCATGAATAGTAAGATACCCATTTGTTGCCGAACCGGTCCCTGTAGTTAGTAATAACAAAAGAGATAGTCAGCAACTGGGGAGTTGGGTTTACTTACAGTGGGTATTTAGTATTTACTAGTAGTTTCGCTGAGAAAGAGGGTCTTACTTATCCTGTTTTTGGGTCTGACGATGCATTTGTAGAAGTTATCACTATCTGGTTTCCTCCACTTCTCCGGACTACACTTTGATCGTTTCTGCCCGTTTGGTTCGAATCACACGATTCAGACTAAAACCAAACGCGGCACTGTGGTGGTGATGATGAGTGACCAGTGACGATAGAGTATCAAGTCGACGAAGCAGTGAGTGTGAGCCAGCCAGCCAGTGCCGTGTCTATGTGTCTTCATGTCTTGTGTCGTGCGAATGAGAGTGACTGAGTGTAAGCTACAGTGTGAGGTGAGGCTGCATGCGTCTGTGTGAGTAGTGTAGGATAGCAGTAAGTAGTTGTAGTAGCGTAGCTGTAGCTAGAGATACATGCGAGATATTTTGATCGATGATATCTGATTCTAATATGTTAAATTTGGAGGGAAAATAAAATATAGATATTGGGGGGAAAATAAGATTTAGGTGAAATATTAAAAAAATATAAAGTTATTAGAAAATTAAAAATATTTTAACTAATATCTTATTATAGTTTATATAAAATTAAGGGGGTTAGAAAAATAAGAACTAAGTGAAATATTTAATAGGGGACAAAGTATTAAAAAAATATTTAGTATTTAATGTATAAAAAATTTTACATTAATTGTAGCTTTAACATTTGTAATATGCTTTTTTACTCCTTAATTCATAATATCAAATTATCAATAGACTAATAGTCCACCTCATATGTAAATTATATCATTTTTTAATTTATTTTAACTAAAGCAATATTTATTCATTTTGTTTTAAAAATATACTCTCATTTTAGTGAAATTTCAATTCATAAATATTGAACTCATTATTTTGTACTAAATTAATTAAATATATTATTTTTGCTAAAACTTGTTTATTTGTAAAATTGGTAGATCATTAAGAATAATTCATTGGATTTTCACCTTATCATATTTAATAAATAGGTTTCAGTTGATACTATAAATTTCAAAATTATAACTTAAATTATCATTATAATAATAAAAATGATATGGAAATTTTGATGTAAAGTTATGGAAATTAATAAAAATATATTATTTTTCAAAATGGGTAATATTTATTTTATAGTTATTCATTTGTTAAAATTAAAATAAAATAAAACACTGATATCAATATAAAGGTTAATTAAAGATACATATCATTATCTTTTACCACTGGATTTTTTAATATAATCATATTATATCATAGGTTTATTTGTAAGTGGGTATTAGTTGGTACTGCAAAGTTACAAGCTATTAATAACATAAATTATTAGTATAAGAATAAAAATGACAATAAAAAGATTTTGCTAATGATGAGATATTTAATAAATAGGTTTCTTTTATATATGAATATTCAATATTTTCATATTATATATTGAATTTCCCTAATATAATAGTATCTTAGCATATCATAGAATCTATGACAACACATTACTATAAATTGTGTGTAATGTGTTGGAGATGAGTTAGATATACAGGTATAGGAGGATGCAATGCATGAGTAAGCCATAATAGAAGGTATTTTTTACTTCATCCAAATAGTTTAGATTAGAAAATGAGTTTATAACTATTGAAATGCAACGCACATGAGATATATCATGAAATTGTTGGATCACGGCTCATAGCAAAAGAATACAATTTTATTATGACCTATTTTACAACCTATAAAGTTATTGGATATTTTAAAGCTTTATTAACTTTACAACCAACTAGGGATAATATTAGCTAGGCATGATATTGAGATAAAAGATCTAAAGGGAGTCAAGGATGAGTAGTCATCATCAAGTTTGCAATGACAAAAAATATAGCACCTGACAATCCTCACTGAGAATATCAGATTAAGATTAATACTTCAAATAATTAAAGGCTTGTAAGGAGTAGCTATTAACTAAAAATAGGTTGGTTAAGAACGGTACGAATGGACCAACGTGTGAGATATGTGAACAAGTAACTTAGACTTTAGTGCATGAGATTAATGATTACCCAATTACCCAAGTGTTTTATTTGGATGATGATAATCCATAGTGAAGTTGTATACTATAAAAAATTAAAAAGACATTGAATTTGATTGAGTCTATTTCATAATCTAACACTTAGATGACGAGACGTTAGAAATGACGTGTACACTAATATAGTTATTTGAAGGAATTGAAATAGGAGGAGATCAAATGACTCTGCACCGATTCAATGACCAAAGAATATTATTGAGGATGCCATGCACTTGATTCTAGAATATTATGCCATAATATTAAGAAATGAAATAATTAACAAAGGAAGTGCATGGTCCACCATGTTAGCAATTATAAGAACGAAGGAGATGGATGATATGCATGTTGATGCAAATTAAACATGAACAATGCAGGAAAAGTAATGTAAGAAATCATGAAAATTATAATTGTAATTTAAGGTGTAAAAGGCGATATATTGTCACTTATTAGCTATGTTGTGACCATTATAAATATCTATCGACATATTTATAATATAGATAATTGTCTTAAGACATCAGACATACAATATAGAATTTAGTGTGCTATGACGGAGTATTGTTTTACTAAGTTAGGCATTGAGACAAATTCATTGGAAGTGGGGTAGGGTTTATAATCATAAGACAACTTTGATATTTCATTTTTCACAAAGTTATTGATGATTGTGATTTTCATTTATCACATATTTATTTATTGTATATTAAAAATTATTATTGAAAATGAAAAATAGTGACAATGTCACACTGAGAAATTAAAAAACCACAGCAAAAGAAGCTAAAACCAAACTAATAGTAATAGGATAATGTCATACTATTATGGCTAGGAAAAAAACTCTCTTATTTTAAATTGTGATGGTGGTATGTTCAAAGATTTTATTAGTATTCTAAAAATACTTAAAGTTAATTTTGTAAAAATTAAAAATAATTTTATTTTATTTCATACAAGTTCCAATTTTTATGTTCAAACTCGTTCTCGATCATGATTCATACTGTTATAAATAATATCTAATTTGAGTTTTTTGATTTGACCTAAAATCTATAGACCCGAATTCGAAAAACTCAATAGATCTGACACTTAGTTGATCTGATTTACATCCGACTCATATAGTGACCCGAACCCGAACCCAAACCTAACCCGAATTCTATAGACCCGAGTCAAACCCGAAATAGACCCGAACCCGATAAATCCGAAGAACCTAGCATCGACCCGACCCAAATCACACCCAACTCGTCAATTAATCCGAATCGAACCCGAACCCGACCCAAAGCAACATAACCCGAAACATACCCAAACCGAATTACACCCGACCCGAACCCAGACCCGACTCGATTGTATAGTAAATAAAAGTTGACCCGACCCATATCAGCCCGACCCTAATCCGACCCAAATGACCCGTTTGCCACCTCTAGTTAGTGTAGCCATTGCAATTACAAAGTGCAAAGCACAAACGATGAATTAGAGTGAGCGAGGGTTTTGTCTGTTCGCAAACCACGACTTTGTTATGGTAGAAGAAGACGAGAAAATATGAGTAGTCGATTGAGTTCAGAGCAGATATTGAAGGAGAAGCAGACTCGCGATAAAGACTCCATCACTTCCCTTTCTCTCACGCATAAAGCTCTCTCTGATGTATTGTCACTTCCGCCATCTCTGTTTCTTAAATTTCTTTGACCACTTCTTTATCTCCTTTTTGCTGATACTTCTCTAATTCTTTTGTGGTAGGTATCGTGCTTGAGTGACTTGAGGAACTTGGAGAAGCTCAACCTAGATTTCAACAATTTGACTTCACTGGAGGTTTGTCATTGTCATCTACTTCTTTCATCATTTTTACAGATGTTTCCCTGGTTTAGCATTCTTTATTTACCTGCGTTGGTTTTGATCATTCCTTGATTTCTTTTTGGATTAGGGATTAAGGTCATGCATGAATCTGAAGTGGCTATCAATTAAACAGAACAAGCTTGTCAGCTTGAAAGGAATTGATGGGCTCACTAAACTTACGGTAGGTTGCATTATGCAATTTCATGTGCATTTGATCTGGAAAATGTTTTCGACCCATTTGATAGCTGAGCTCCATATGTTGATCATTAAGTTGAACTTATTAGTCATTTTCAGCATTTGGAAGTTGTGTTATTGTATATGGTGATTAAATTTAAGCTTGCTTCGATGTATTGAACACCAACTGTCTATTAGTTATTACACTTTAATTTGGGTTATTTAGGTATTGAATGCCGGAAAGAATAAGCTCAAATCAATGGATGAAGTCAAGTTCCTTGTAAACTTGTGTGCTTTGATACTGAATGGTGAGCCTTTTTATGATGTACACAGCTTCATCTTGTAGGCACTTTGATTCCAGTGGTTGAATCAAGGATGCAGTTTAGTTCATGCTATGTCTAGGTTACCTTTTCTGCCTTTTTATGCTACTGAAATTTATTGTAATATATTTTGCAGATAACGAGATTGTATCCATCACTGGGTTGAGTCAGATGAAAGATCTGAACACAATTGGTATTTTTTTTTTGGTTTTTTATCTTTGTCGTGTGTATTTAGTGAACTGGGGGGTTTTGGAGAAGATAAAGAAGAGGTCAAACAATTAAGGAGTGTCGAAAGGAAATGTTAGAGAAGTGAGGAAAAAACAAAAGTGAGAATGTGTATTAATGATTTCGGATCTCCGAAGTGAGTACAAGACCTCATATATATAGAAGTGGGACAAAGGAGAAGGAAAGAGAAAAAATACAGTGCGGTAGGATTTAGCCGGCTGTTCTGCATTGCACGCTTGATCAACCTAGCGTGGAACTGGGAGGGAACTAATCCATTGCACTTTAGGGTTGATCTTCACTCTTTGGGCCAACGATCTTTAGATTCAATAGTATTAGTTTGGAAAGACCTATATCATCACTTTATTTAAAACTTCATCTATCACATCATTCCCTCTCTTGGGGTAGATAGTCTAAACTTCATTAATTTGCCTATGGCTATGCACACCGGCTAATTGCTCCCTCGAAGTAGGTAAACTAAACTCGTCGACGATCCATGTTGTGAGTTTATAAAATAAGTATCCATCGGTCTTTTACAAACATAATAACAAAAAGACTATCTGTGACTGACAAGTGATAGGATTTTCATATAACGCAAAGTTATAAAATAACCGTTGGCGGACTATAAAAGACCATTGGCTATTTACAAATGTAGTTACATAAAATGCTAACACCTATTTAATAAAATACAATAGCATAATGATAGTTGGACATCACTCATACACATTAGCAGATGTTGGGGAATCAAATCCCATTAGCAAAGTTCGCTGGCAAGTCCTAGTTAGAGAAAAATAAAACTGCACCAATTTCATTACTTATTGTAAAATTTAAAATTTGAATTTTGATAAAATGAAAAATGACAGTCAAAATAAAACTTGTCGAATGAGCTTCATTTTCCTTCCCACCACACATTTAGGATAAATGAAAACTCTTTGAATGATGACCACATGATTTATTCATTAATTATTATAAAAGGGAACAACTTTCTAGGAAGACTATTCATTTATATGCCATTATTTTGCATAAGAAGAAGCAAGGAGCAAGCAAAAATTGAGGTTCGATTTGATGTTTCGTCTTCTCCAAAATGAGATTATCAAAGAGATCATGTCAATAATCAGGGCAAATTCTTCATCATCCCAATCAAAAATGGGGTAAATTCAGTTAGCCTCCATTGCTATATATATATATATACACGCATTTACTTTCTCATTTGTTTATTTCTTTTTTACTCTTTGAGATTACTGTTCTCCAGTTTCCTTAAATTTTTGCTCTTTACATTCAAATCTTATTCCATCCCCATTATTTGTAAGGATATTGTATACACCGATATCATCTCCATCCATAGACATCATCAAAACTCCTCTTATTGTTGCAACATTACAAGCTTTCAAAAGGAAATTGCACTTGTGGAGTTCGCGTAGTTGCTGCTCCAACCATCAATCTTTGTGACTATCCTAGTAAATTCCCTACTCTATTGCGGAATCTTTTCCCACAAGAAGCTTTCCTAAATCTCCCTTTATTCTAAATCTTCTCCTACATCTACAACCTTGTCCATTTCTCTTTTACATTCCGCATCTTCGACAATCCTATTGGGTATGAACCTCTCAACCTTTTCTACTCTTTCTCGTTCTTCCTCACTTTAAATATAGATGAATCTTCCTCGCTTGACTCTAACATTCTCCTTTATAGCAATATTACCAGCACTCAACTCGAGCATATTTGTAGGAGATACTACATTCCCTCTTCTCTTACTTTAATTGCATTGAATCCGTTAGACAGGGTTAATAGTCCGCCAGACAGGTGCATATCCTTGTATGCTAAGGCTTTTTACACGAGCATATGTTTTTCCTTACATCCTTTTGTGAGGGAATACCTCAAGCCTATTGGCTTAGCCTAACACAATTTGTTTCCAATGCTTGGAAAATGATAATAGGCTTCTTGTGCGGGTGCCGTTTGTTGGAGGTCGTTCCAACAATGGATCTCTTCAGGCACTTTTTTAAATTCTCTGGTCATTCCGCGGCTCCAAACTTCTACTCCATTCAGACAGGAGGGAAAACAAATTTATTAAGGGGCATTGACCTTTTGTAAAGAAGTGGAAGTCACAGTAGTTCTTTATCCTGGGCGATTCTAAGTGAAATTTACCCAAGTGGGGTCAACTTAACCCCGAGGTCTGAGAGTGCTCGCCCGTCACGCCAGAGTTAAAAGCTTGTGTGGAAAAATTTGACAATTTCATACAAGAAGGGCACATTGCTAATAATAATGAAGTCATCAATGATCCTATCATCCTTAGGAAGATAGGTTTGATCTTCGACATCAATAAACAAAATATCTTCTTTTCAGCAACATAACTCATTTGATGTTTTATCTTGTATGTTGTCTCATGAGATTATGTCATTTAATGTTTCTATAGAGTGTAATGTTTGGAATGCTCAAGGTACCGAGGTGCGTCTTTGGTCGAGGTATCTAGGCTACTGAATCATTAGGCACACCTGACGGCTTTTCAGCTTAGATAAGCCAAGGTTCCTATGGTGCGTTCCTCGACCGAGGTGTTGAGGCCACTAAGCCTATGTTGAGGGGTTCGGTTGATCTATTCGGTTTGATTAACTAATGGCTACTGGATCCGACTTTACTTTGGTTCGCCACTACCAAAGTATAATACAAATTCAAAGTGTGTGCCATCAGGAATATTTGTTATCACAAATATTACATCAAATTGGTTTTCTTGTCAATTATTTTGGCCTTAGTATTTTGGTTTTTTAAATTTTAGTCTTCTTATTATGATATATTATTTTCTGCCTCGGTAGCAACGAAGGATCATGAATGAAGAAAGATATGCAAAAAGGGGATAAAATCATCCTATATCTTAAGGAGATATGTACAAATTACACAAATAAAAAAAGGGGGGTGGACTTCCTAAGAATCATCGTGCTCTTCATTGTTGCCCCCAACCTCTTTTGACCTTTTAGGAACAACAATGCCATCCAAATCTTCACGGGTATACGAATGCCCGTTGGGTTTTCACAGTTGATCATGCTCGGCCATGATTTTAAATTGGGCATATGTAGTAGAGGCACCATATTCATACCATTAAGATTGAATCTGCTTCTCATAATGAGTAAATTCTTCACTCGCTAGAGATTTATCTATAACTCCACTGACATGCCTCAGTTTGGTGTCAACTATTGCTTCATCTATGCGTTTGTCCATGTGCTTTTGCCACACCTCGACGGTTTGTTTGGACTTGGACAGTTGCTATTAGAGATTGTTTATTTCCTTAGTATTTACTAAATCCTTCTCAACAACATCAGTGCTTAGTCGTTTGGCCCCAGCTCGATACTCTTAACATTTTCTTCATACCTAAGAACTTAGCCTTGTATTCATTTACCTTGGTATTGATGACTTTGTTCTGAGAAGCCCTAAGTCTGTTGGAGTATTGCTGGACCTTTTGGCATTGGCAATCCACTTTTTCTTCTAAGCATTTAATTTATTGGTTATGCTTCTCTTTTTGCGGAATCATCTTCCAAACAAGCATTCTTTTTATTTAGTAGCTCCATCTTAGCCTTTGATACTTGTTTTTTCCTTTCTTCATGATCTTTCAAGCTAGCAACTTGAGCTTGGAAAATTTTTGCATCAAAGGCGGATGACTTCAGTTGGTTCTTCTCGGTTTCTAATTCAGAAGACTCTGGCTTGAAGGGATTCCTTCTCAACTATTAGGGTTGAATGATCACTTTGAAGATCTTTATATTCACGTTCTATCTGTGGGAAACGTTTGGCGCTTCGAGAGAAACGATAAAAAAATTGCTTTGTCATAAGCAATTATTGTAGATAACATATAGAAGTTCAATAAAGGCGAACAATTAATGTGGTTGCATATATGTGAAATAAGAATATGGTATGTATTTGAAAAGTTAAATTCATGTTAGCCCTTAGAAGGGTGGCTGTCCTCAGAAATTGGACAATCTTTCTATCCTCGCGTAACATTAGAGCTTCTGTCAACTCAAGACTTGTAGTATCATTTGGATGACAGCTGAAGAAAGAGTAGTCTTCCGGCATGGACAAAGCATATTTGTTGTCCTCTAATGAGACTTTAGCGTCACTTTCAAGAAATCTTTCCTTAGAGGAAAAATATCTAAATTAGGAACCTTGGCGTCATTGACGGGGATGAACAACGCTAGCCCCTATAGGAATCCTAACTTTTCTTGTTGCCTCTTCTTCATCACTGTCCCCTTCATGAAGCACAATCGTCTTCTTAATAGGAGATGGAACAGAGGGCAGTAGAGGTTCTCTCAAGAAAGGATTCAACAACCCTTTGTCTTTTTCTTGGGGTAATTTCTGAGGAGGTTGGAAGGTTCGTTTATTGAATTTGGAGCTGATGGCTTTGAGCCAATGATGAGAGGGGTCGATGAAATTTTAACTTGACCGGGAGCGGATGAGGGAACCTTCTTGGTCGTCAAAACTTCATGGATAGCCTCTAGTGGGCTTGCCTTCTACGAAATATAAATAAATCATGGAGAGAAGATAATCAAATTGGCTGATATAATGGGCATGGAGCAAATTATTAGAAGACAGTCGACGGACCAATAATTAACACTGTGACAAATTTAATAATACCCCTAACTTTAGCTAGCTTTGCTTTCTTCTTTGGCTTTTCTAGAATAGACTTGGTAGCCCTTTACTCTCTTGAACACGCAATAAAGGCGAAAGAATTTCAGAAGATGATTATGAACAAACATGATTTATAACGTAGCATATAAGACTTTTTTTTTGGTCCCTTCAATGATGGATAATCCGGTAGGTGGGCATGCTTGAATGGTGTAGAAGTCCGGAGCTGAGAAATGACTCAAGAAATTAAAAAAGTGTTTGAAGATGTCCATTGTTGGTACAACCTCAAACAAATGACACCAGTACAAGAAGCCCGTTTTCATTTTCCAAGCATCAGGAACAAACTGTGCTAGGGTAAAGCAATAGGCTTGGAGGTATTCCCTCACGAAAGTAAGGGAAAACATATGCTAGTGTGAAGAGCCTCGACATACAAGGATATGCACTTGTCCTCCAACAGAGTCAGTGCAATTAGATTAAGAGAAGGGGGAATATAGTATTTCCTGTGAAAATGCTTGAGTTGAGTGTTGGTAATATTGCTGTGAAGGAGAGTTTTGAGTCGAGTGAGAAAGATTTATGTATATTGACGAGTGAGGTAGAACGAGAAAGAGTTGAAGAGGACGAGAGGTTCATAGTTGATATGATTGTGGAAGATGCAAAATGTAAAAGAGAAATGGACGATGTTGTAGATGAAAGCTAAGATTCATAAATAGAGGGAGATTTAGATTTACTAAGATGTTTTAAGAAAAGATTTCTCAATAGAGTAGGGGATTTACCAGGATGATAAAAAAATTGGTGGTTGGAGCGGCAACAATGTAAATTCCATAATTGCGATTTCTATCTAAAAGCTTGTATTCACACCTCTGCTTATAATTGTGATGATGTCTATGGATAGAGATGATACTGGTGTGGATAATATCCTAATAAATGATGGAGATTGAAGTGTAAGGGTTGAAGATTTGAAACTAAAGAATAAAAACTAACGGAAACTGGAGAATAGTAATCGTAAAGAGTAAAAAAGAACAAATGGGAGAGGGGATGTATATATATAGTGATGTAGGGTGATTGAATTTACCTCATTTTTGATTGGGTGGATGAAGAATTTGCACTCATTACCAATACGATTTCCTTGATAATCTTGTCTTGGAGAAGAGAATGCCAAATTGAACCTCAATTTTTGCTCCCTTCTTGCGTCTTCTAATGTAAAATAACAATGTATAAATGAATGGTCTTCAATGACCTAAAAATTTATGCTCTTTTATAATAATTGATGAATGAATCATGTTGCTGTCGTTTAAAGAGTTTTCATACAATTTGAACATGTGGGGGAGGGGGAAGAAAAATAAAGCTTATTCAACAAGTTTTAATTTGGGTACCATTTTACATTTTATCAAAATTCAAGATTTGAATTTATAATAACTGATGAAATTGGTGTAGTTTTGTGTTTCTCTTACTAGGACTTGCCGATGGACTTTGCTAATGGGATTTGAACATGTGGGGGAGGGGGGAAGAAAAATAAAGCTTATTCAACAAGTTTTAATTTGGGTACCATTTTACATTTTATCAAAATTCAAGATTTGAATTTTATAATAACTAATGAAATTGGTGTAGTTTTGTATTTCTCTGACTAGGACTTGCCGATGGACTTTGCTAATGGGATTTGATTCTCCAATATCCGCTAATGTATATGAGTGACATCTAACAATATTTTTGCTGTTGTACTCTTTTAGGTGGTCGGTGGTATTCTTATGTAACCACATTTGTAAATAGCCAACGGTCTTTTGTAGTTAGTCAGCAGTTATTTTATAATTTTGTGTTGTATGGTAGTCCTATCACTTGTAATTTGCCAACGGTCTTTTTGTTATTATGTTTGTAAGTGACCAATGGATATTTTATTTTTGAAAACTCACTACATGGACCATTGGAAAATCATTAAAGTTCAACTTACCTACTTCTAGGGAACAACCAGTTGGTGCTCATGGCTGTTGGCAAATCAATGAAGTTTAGCCTATCTACCCCAAAAGAGGGATCAATGTGATAGATGAAGTTTTGAAGGAAGTAATGATATAAGTCTTTCTCAAACCAATACTATTGGGTATGAGGATAGTCAACATAGAGAGTGGAGATTGGCCCTAAAGATTGGCCAGTTGAGCGTGCAGTGCAGAAACAGCCGGTTGACTCCTACCACATTGTATTTTTTCCTTTTCTTTTCCCTTTGTCCCACCTCTATAAATATGGGCCCTTGTACTTGTACTTATTTTGGGGATCCGAAATTATTATATATATTCTCACTTCTGTTCTTTCCTCTCTCTTCTAAAATTTCACTCCTTAATTGTTTGATTTCCTCTTTATTTTCTCAAGAACCTCTCGTTTAGCTAGCTGGATTTCCTCTCTCCTCGGTTCACTAAGTACTGTAACTTTGTTGATCCTGCAATCTCTGGGTTTCCGTAATTTGTTATGTTGAGTTTTTTTATTTCAATTTGAGGTGTTCATGCATATTTGTGGTTATGTTCTTTTTCTAAGTAATTTAAATAGTAATGTTATAGTGTGCTTATTTTTATCACAAATTTTTTTATATGAGCTTATGTGCTGAAACTGCAGTTTTATCTAGAAATCCAGTTCGTAAGTTTGGCGACTCATTGGCTAAGCTGAAATCCATTACAAAGGTGGTTGTGTGTGTGTGTGTGTGTGTTTTGGTCTGATATGAAGCAACCTTGTCCATATTAACAAATGTTGCATATCTTCGCTTTGTAATTACAGATTTCTCTCGCTAATTGTCAACTGGAAGCTATTGACCCTTCGATAAAGGGCTGTGTTGAGTTGAAGGAACTTCGATTAGCACACAATGATATCAAGGTATCTGCTTTTTTCATAGAAAATGTTCTTGCTAGAAAATTCAAGAAAATCACAGTTCTTTAGCCTCGTTTGCTTCCCCCCCCCCCTAAAAGAAATGTGATAAGTTATTGAGATTGTTAATTCCTATTTTGTTGTCTTCCTTTTTTGCTCCTGCTGTTCCACTTTTTTTTATTTTTTATTTTATGGATTTATTTCCGGAAAGATTTATGTCGCACCTGCCCACGTAATAGGCTCTTCCAGATGAGCTTGTGCATAACAAGAAGCTTCAAAATCTTGATGTGGGAAACAATATGATCACGAGGTGGTCTGACCTGAAGGTTCACACCAACATCTCCATTTCTTATGTCTGTGGCTTTGGTTATCTGGTGGAAAATTTTCGTTTCACCTTCTTTTTTCAACATATAAATACAGGTAGTTTCTTCATTACATAACCTGAAAAACCTAAATATACACGGAAATCCTGCAGCTGAGAAAGATAAGGTGGTGAAGAAGGTATTAACTCTACCTTTGTTTTAGTTCTTAGAATTTTCGTCACAGTACTTGATATTATTATCTTCATCACTCTAATAGTAAGTCTAACTTTTAGAGCACTGCTTGAATTCAGATCATAAATCTGGTGTCAGGCTTGCAGATATTTAATGCCAAACCAATCAATAAATTTGCCAAGAATGAAAATGGTGGTAAGTTAATAGATTCTTCAGGAAGTCCTGCCTGTGACCATCATGGCATTCAGAAGGAAAAAAAGAAGGGAAGTGGTTACAGCGAAGAAACAAAGGCAATTAAAGACAAAAAATCTGTTCGAGCAGAGGTTTTGAAGCTGGGGAAGCATTCGAGTCAAGAAAAGGTGGAAAAGCACTTGAAAGATGGAGGGAATCAGGAAGATGATCATGATGGTAAAAAGAAATCAAAGAAAAAATTCAACGACAATGAACTACATGATCCTGATATGCACGTTGAAAGAGGATATCGAATGAAGGATAAACAACAGTCAGCAATGGGTAATGGCAGGAGCGACGGTTCTGGAAGTGCCGGTGTCAATGAAAAGAAGAAAACAAAAGAAAACATGGAGAAAGAAGCTTCTGTACGAGAAGCTAGGGAGGGCTTGATTGATAGAAAGATAAAAAGAGTGCTAGCTGATATAGATGTGATTGATGATGGAGAAACTCCATTTACAGAACTATTTGCTGCTGCTGACAAGGATAATGTAAAGAAGGATGGCGAAGAAAGAAGAGATGGCACTGGCACAGCTGCTAGGGAGCTTGATGCGTTTAGTGGTCTAGTTACCCACCCAACTAAGAAGAAAACAAAGAGTCGGCGTATTAATTCTTCTGCATTTGAATCTTTGTCCGCAGAAGCTCCTGTTGGACTGGGCGGACCATCAGCCTGGGGGGATGACTGACTTGAGTTGTACGGTATGGTGGGTATTCTGGCCCACTAAAGTTGCCGCGGTTCGGTTAATTTCTGGTCATATTTTTTTTCCGGATTACTTTTGCTTTGGACATTTGCTGCCTGCATAGCTAAGTCTTTGGTTTTTGTAGCCAATATAGCGAAAATGCACGCGTTGGGTTATCAATGAGCCGTAGGGATTTCTTTATTGCGTATCTGTTAAAGATACTGATACCACAATGATTAAAAGGTTTTATGGTCATTTTATGTTTGTTAAACATGTATTTTCAACGCGGAGGCATCTGCTCAACCATGAAGGTGTACGGCAATGATATCTTTCCTTTTAGATATGCTTACTACGTTCTCCTCTGTATTCAAAATTTTGCCGTGTTATCGGATATTATTTGGCGCAAAGTAATCGGACAAAGTTGCAGGTGTACTTTTTTATCCGTGATTATCGTTCCAATATTAAATTTTGATTTGATGAGTGAGATAGTTGGCCCTAGGTGTGGGTACTGGGCATGAAGTTTCTGCCTTCAGTTTTAGGTAGATGGTCAAGCGTGTTAGAATTTGCATAGATGTTGTTTTGGGTTTTAGATAGACTACTGTAGCTTCTGGTGAGGCTGACGGCAGCACCAATGCCTTTTGTGTGTACCATCATGATTATCTTGGGCCAGGACGTGTCCGCTTCAATTTTGGTCGTGTCTGTCTTTCCTTATATATTATTTCATTAGGTAAAGAGCATGCATCGTTACTTTGTTAAATCTATTACAAATGTCAATGTTGAATTTTGTTTGCGTATTGATCGCCCAGCTTATGAAGGCAGAGGATTGTTTACTTTTTCTTAGGCTAATGGGAAGGCTTTCTTGGATTATATGAAAGTTCCAAGAGAGTGACTGAATCTAAAGACATTCATATGTAATCTCTGACAATTCTATTGGATGCCTATTTTTGACGGATATATATGTATATATTGGTGGATTTAGCTTCGTAAGGAGGATACAGTATTATTTCGTCACCATTTTCTTATGATTTGAGCATCCAGACGATCCCGGTCTTGATTTGATATGGTCCTGATTTAGAAAATATTTATTAGGTTCGAGTCGCAGATCATGGATTGCCCTTTGGGTTTTCCCTCCTAGTTGAGAATGAGTGGTTTAAGATTTCTTGAGACGCAGGACGAAGTCCCAATCCTCACCATTATTATTTAAATTTCATCCCCAGCTGATTTGATGACCCGATTATTTTATTCACCAAATCGACGACCCAAATTAGGGAGTTTATATACAATATTCACATATTCTTTCACGATTTACACGGAAGCTTCAAAGAATTAATATTTCATGCCCTGTGGCTGTAGACTGTTGACCCTTTGTCATTGATATACCTTGCAATCACCTCTATAAAACCCTCCATTCTGTCAAAAAAGCGTACATGCTAGACAGCTCTCTCCAATGGCTGCTTCCTCGGCCACAACCAGCGATCAGGGTGAGGCTTCTTCGATCTCCACCATTCATCCCGACATCCTCCAAACTCATGTTCTCACCCGCCTGGACGGCTTAACACTCACTTTCTTAAGGTGCACTTCGTTGCAGTTCCGTTCATTCTCCTACAAGGAAAAGCTGTGGGGTGATATTTGTAAGTCAACATACCCTTCTACTAGTCACCCACTTGTCCAAGGGCTTATTTCCAGCTTCCCGGGAGGCTATCATGGTTTTTTCTCGGATTCCTTCCCTCTTCTAACTGCTTGTTCCTCCAAGAATCAGCGTAGAATTCATGTAAGCCGCCCCTTCCCCACAGCCGAACTCGTCTCCGCGATTGATATTCACTTCGGGAACAAGCTCATCATGTCTAAAGTCCAGGAAGTTGAGACATCGTCCGGCTGGTTTCAGTTCTCACCTTTCCGAATCGACCTACTTGACCCAAAAGAATCCCTCCATACGCCCATCAGGATCGACGAATGGGACGAAACATGGCAGAGGGGCTTGGAAGAGGGTCTGACGTTGAGTTGGATCATAATTGATCCAACCCGAGAGAGAGCTGCTAACTTTTCAAGCTTGACTCCTGTCTCAGTGCAAAGGCACTGGCTGACGGGGGACGTGAGGATCGAGTACACGACGATCTTGGGGTACGACAGATGTGGGTTGTTGGAGTTTGTAGAGTGTAAGGTGGTGGTAGCTTGCGGAGTAGGTAAAAGGGGAGAGTTAAACGTGAAAGAGGTGTTCATGCAGGTTGAGGACATGGATGGGAAGCAGCTGAACGGGAAGGATAGTTACTGTGTTTTGACAAATGCTATTGAGCATGGGAAGAGGAAGAAAGGAGAGAGGCATGAGGGAAAAGGAAGGTATCAGGATTACTTGGTGAAGAAGAGAGAGAGAATAGATAAAAGAGCACGGATGGAGAGGATATTGGACATGGTTGGTGTCGGTATCGGAGCTCTTATGTTTCCTGCTTTTTGCTTCTGCTTTGTTTGCTTCAGATGGATAAAAGGTAGTTCTGAAAGCTTGTCTTAGATACAACAAATATCCCGATCACAATGATAGGGTTGCTCTAAGGCGCACTCCTTCGCTCTGGCCAAGTTCCGTAGTAATACTGGCTATCTTGTAATTATACAAGATCTCATTATTTTTTTTTCCCTTTTTTTTTGTTCAACTATAAGGAGATGATGAGATACATAAATAAATACTTATACATATGACTCGGAGGTTTAACATACATGTCCTCGTGGTCCAGAAGTTCGATGGGCTCGGCTCATGTATTGATGAAGCCTGAAAATGTAAAGCTGCTAATTGCATTAATAAAGAGTCGAAAGGGCGGCTGCGTTACTGCCTACTCCGTCCGTGGTAGGTGGCTGAAGAAGCCCGACCATTTACCAGGAATCGACCTTAATTGTAGTATTAAGCAACCAAGTTTATTAAATATGGGGGCGCTGCAAATGGATGAGTAATATATGTGTCGATGTAACATTGGTCCACAAGTGGCTGGTTGTCGGTTCAAGCTCAGTCCGGCGCATGGTTCTTTCCTTCTTTTAGTTCTTAGGTTTCCTCATGCATCCCAACATATATTTAATTTTTCTTTTGTTAATTTGAAAAAAAAAAAAAATAATATATAACAATTGATCGAGCAACCCCATATAAGTCTCTGAAGGTTGGTTTATGGGTAGATCTGCCTAACTCGATCTTGAGCCTACCCAAGTTGTTCGGAACAATTAATCCTTTCCCTGTTGTGTGATTCCCAGCGATTGATTGCGTAAATATCGCCATAGTTCTTGATCGAGTGGAGTACTCGGTGTTATTTTAGTTCTATCATTTCATTGCTTGAAATATTACACGTCCTTGTTCTCCTAAGAGCGAATTCGGACCATTTCCAAACAAAGAGTCCCCCGAAAACAGATTTGAAAACGCGTGAGCTTCGGTCACGTTGGCTGAAACTCAAATCTTGAGAATGAAAATGTCAAACTAATTAATATATTAATCATATTATAGTATTTTTTTTTTGTTTCATATTAGTATTTGCCTGAAATTTTAAGGGTAGGCCGCAGGCCCTGCCTGCCCAACCCAGTCAAGATTCATAATCCAAATTAGATCTGACCCATGCCCCATCTCGGATCGCCGGACGACCCGGTCTAGTTTTTCCTGCGGAAGCTGACCTTGGAAGTTGCGCAAAGACGGCTTCACTGCTTCAGTTCCCCAATAATTTACGTGGCTTAAATCGACTCACTTGGATCAGAACAGAAGAAGACTCACAGCTTCCTACTGAAAATACAATAACGTATAGCAGGAGGAATCCGATCTAAAATGACGTCCTTATTAAAATCAAAAGTAGCATAGCTTAAATATAATCGAACGCCTCGAACATTTATATTTTGAAAATTTTAGTATCTATTGTAAATATTATATTTAAATATTATGGATGTATAATTTATGTATATATATTGTATTAAATTATAAGTTTAATACTTTCAATGGTACCGTAAGTTGCGGTAACTTCTTCATTATGATTATATTTCCAACTCTACGTATCTTCAGTATCATTTTATATTCTCTAACCTTTTCTCATGATGGATATAATAAATGTGGGTAATATATATGAGATATTGTAAATTGTAAATGAAAGAAAAAATTTGTACATATGAATAAAAATAAGAAGTCATATTTTTCTCTTCCTATCTATATTGTTATATTACATCTTTTTAAGTTTATTAATATTACAACATGATCTTTACTTATTTTTTTTTATTTCTTTTTTGTAATTTAAGTACTTGAAGTCTTACGTTTGAAACTTTTGGGACTTAAAATTTTAATTTGGTGCTTTAAGAGCATAACGACTATTATGGTCAGCATTTCAATGAATTACAGTTTTTATATTCAATATATTATTCACAAATATATTGAATCATTTTAAAACATAGAAAAATCAATAGTTTTTGAGTTTTCTCACTTCCATCGCATCGAAAAATATATATATCACGATAGCAAATATATAGTATCCCATTAATTTATACTATTTTAATTAATATAGTATTAATAATTATTATAATAAATTAGTAAATGGTATATAAAATGATTGTCCAATTGATTTTATTATTCATCTCATCAATTTTTACGGTACATCATAACTTATTCCGGAGTAATCAATAAATATTATTTTAGCACTACTATAAAATATTGCTTTCATTTTAAATTTTAGATACTAGCTATAATTGTTTTAGTTTATTTTTTATACAAATTTACGATAAAGTGTCATATTTCAATTTTTGTTTTTTTGATAAATCAATTAAACAAAAAATATCTATAATTACATATACTAAGACTTTGTTAGGTTTGCAATATTACTATTGGTAGTTGAATTTTTTTATTCTTATTTATTTCCACGTGCTTTTAGATTTATATCATTTGTAGTTTATATATGAATTTCTCTTTTTTATTGTTAAATGATTAAGTGTGTTTCATTAAATACCAACAAAATTTTTTGAAAATCTAGTGTATACATGCCTGATGGATAGACATGTTTTGTGAGCCCTAAATTCATGTTAGTTTTCTTCATGCTGATGCTTTGACTTCATTTTTTCTCTCTCTCTCTCTCACACTCTTTACCCTCCAAACTCAACAATTTTATCTTCAATGATCTCTCAAGCTCTATCTTCAACTCTCTCTCAAATTCCCTCTTCAACTCTTTGTCTCACGAGATCTGTACACTACATTTCACTCTTACATGTTCATCCACTAATTTTAGGTATGCCTTTAAGGTTAAAATGGTTTATCTATTTTTTTTAGCTAACATTTTATAAGTTTGTCTAGTTTTTTTTTTTTCAAAATTTTATAATTTATGAATATATTGCTACATTTGGTATAATTTAGTTAAAGTATAGGTTGTGCTTGTTATTATGATGTTTAGTTTATATAACTATCATTTAATATATATATATATATGGAAAGAGGATCATGTAAAAACCATGTCTTAAAATACAAATGTAGGAACACATTCTAATTGTAGGATTAGGCATATGAAAAGTTGACATTAAATTTTGAGACTAAATATATGGAGAAAAATGGTGGCATAACCATAAATATAGAAGAAAAAAACATGAAAGATCAATGCTCACTTTCATTTCCTCTACCAAATCCTGACCCCCCAACACCCTGGGTTTTCTCTCTCTCCCTCACCCTATTCTCATCCTTCCACGATATACGCCACAGCTGCCTATGAGTGCTGCCTCCTTATTTCTTCTACTTCCATTCCCTCTTGCTTCATTTCTTGTTGTAAGGGACTACCAGTGAGAGTGATTTACTATTTTTTCAAGCCACACTGCATCAGCTAAAATTAGTTGCATATCCTCAAAGGAGAGAGCCAACCAAAACCAGCACTGCCAATCACTTCCAACATCATCCTCATTATTATCCATCGCCAGACCATCATCTTCGATCAAGCTACATCAATCCTTGATGCTTCTCTCTCCATTTACTTTGATTTATACTCTTTCTCTTATTTCAATTGTTGAGTTGTTGTATTAAGGTCTTATTCTTCCTCTTACGATTTACTTTAGGTAATTTCTTGGATAATTTTTTTCCTATAGCACTAATTTGTATTGGAACACTCATATTTGGTATTTAGGTTTTCATTGGCTCTACACCTTCTTTACAGTTGTGGTAGCTGTCATGTCTTTACCCATTTCACTCTTCTTCTTTGCCCTTACTTTCTCTTTATATGCATCTTCTTTGTAGAAATAAATTATTATAGCAAAATCCTTATTGTAATTGTTGGGAGCTGAAAATGGCTATTAGAGAGATAAAAATAAAATATTCTCTTCTAGTTTACCTCAAGCTAAATGCATATTATCTCTCATTTTCCATTTTAGCCTTTTATTTTAGCTCAAATTCACTTAAATATGCATTAGATCTTAGTAATTTTGGTTATGAGTTTCTGTTGGCATTATAGATGTTTAATAAAAGAGGATCAAATTATTGTTGATTTGCTTGCGTAGTTTTAAGTTTAGCAGTTAGGGTTAGGGTGTGTGGTTTAGGGGTTTATAGTTAGGTTTAGGGTTTAGGATTTGGGTTTAGGGTAGATTTTAGCGTTTGGACTTAGGGTAGGTTGGAGTTTAGGGTTTAGAGGTTGGGGATATGGTTTAAGGTTTAGGGTTTAGGGTTTAGGTTTTTAGTTTAGGGCTTAGGGTTTAGGATTTATGGTCTTTCCATGCCATACATCACAAATACTATATCAAGGTTTATGTTATGGGATTTGGTGCACAACATAATAGGGTTTTAGTTCGTGCAGGTTGTTAGAGAAGTATATAGCTTAGCATGTGCATTCTATGACAGACACGAGGGCTCGTGTTTACTATCATAGACTGTGTTTTTCCACAAAATGTTTTGGGTTATTTTTTAGGTAAATTTCAAGATTAAAGAAATTAACACAAGACCCTAGTGTTTTCTAAACAAGAAACTATGTTTTTTTTGGGTATTTTATAAAAAATATTATTTTACCTTGTAGGGTTTTATCTTATATAAAAGAGTTATCATAAAACCTTAGTTACCAAGTTGAACAAGTGAATCTTTTTCTCCTCTATTGTGTTCTCTTTGTTTTACAGAATTAGTGATCATGTGATTTGTTCAATAACCTTGGAATTACACAATTGCATGAATAACGATATGATTTTTCCTTGATTATTCTATCTTATGATTGAATTCTCAATAGGTTCAATTATCTTGTTAGTTCCAATAATTGTTTAGATATAGTCTTATTATACTACAATCAGCCTTATTTCGTAATAATTTGGTATCATAGCTTGGTTATTGAGGAGATAGAGTGTTCAACATGGCTTTAGGATTTGATATTGAGAAGTTCATTCGGCCTGTCAATTTCGGGTTGTGGAAATTAAAGATGCGGGCAATTTTGATTTAGAACGGGCTAGAGAAAACTTTATTTAAATAAGCTATAATCAATGATGAATGAGAGTTTTGAGGAGGTAGATCTAAAGGTCCTCTCTGCCACACATCTATGTTTGTCTAACGAAGTATTGAGAGAAGTTATAGAGGAATCAATGGTAGGTGACTTATGATAGAAGCTTGAATATTTGTATATAACAAAGTCAATAGCAAATTGTCTAATATTAAAGAGTTGGCTTCACAGCTTAGAATTGTGTGAGGGTTAATCTTTAAAAGTTCATTTTAATGAGTTTGATTCTATTGTGATGGATTTGAAAAACATAGAATTCACGCTTGATAATGAAGGTTTGGCAATAATACTTTTTTATTCTTTACCTACAAGCTTTTAGCATTTTTGTGAGACTATGTTATATGTGAAGGACACGTTGGTCCTTAAGGATATGAAATTTTCCCTACTACAATGGGATTTGATTGATAGTTAGTTGATTGGTTCCGATGATTCACATAGTGAGGGACTTGTAGTTAGAGGGAGGACTTAAGATCAGGGATCTGGTGACCGTAAGAAATCTAGATCTAAGTCAAAGAGTTGGTACAAGAATGTGGTGTGCCATGGATGTCACAAGAAGGGGCGCATTATGAAGTTTACTTCTAATAGAAAGCTCAACACTAAGTTTGGGGAGTCATTTGTTATGAAGGATGGTGCTACTATTACCTAGGACGACAGTGATGGAGATGCATTGACAACCACTAATAGATATACCAAAATCACTGATAGATGAATCTTGGATTCTGGGTGTTTTTACCATATTTTTCCCAACTGAAGTTGGTTTTACACTTTTAAGGTGACTCAAGGTGGAGTTGTCTTGATGGACAACAATGCTCCTTACGAAGTTGTTGGGATTGGGACGATGAAGGTGAGGATGCATTATGGTGTGGTCAAGATACAGTCTAACATGAGACATGTCCTTGAGATGACCAATAATCTTATCACATCGAGTTCCTTAAACTATAGTGGGTAATGGTGTGTGATTAAGAATGTGGTACCCTAATAGTTACAAAAGTGACTCTTGTGGTGATGAAGGGAAAACAGATTAGGACACTATATAAATTGGTGAGTTCCACTGTTATGGGGACAAGTATTATGACATCAATAAGGTTGGCGGTCTAAGATGTTATGAGACTTTGACACATGAGATCGGGGCACATGAATGTTAGGGGATTGACTAAGCTTTCTAAGAGGGAGATACTAGATGGATAAATTTTATGTCGCATGGACTTATGTGAGCACTATTGTTTGGAAAGTAGAAGCGGGTTGACTTTTTTATATCTAAGCATAGTACGAGAGTACCTCTTGATTATATCAATTTAGATTTATAGGGTCAAATGAGAGTTTTTTCCAAAGGAGATTCACAATACTTGCTCGCATTTATTGATAACCTCTCTAGAAAGGTATAGGTTTATTTCTTAGAGTATGAGAATGACGTCTTTGTGATTTTTAATACTAGAAGACCTTACTAAAGAAGTAGAATGGGAATCAATTTAAGTGTCTTTAGACATATAATGGTCTTGAGTTTGTGGAGAAGATTTTCACCGATTTTTCTTAGGACCATGGGATAGTAAGGCAACACACATGTGTTGGGATACCACAATAGAATGAAGTTTCCTTATTGGAGACTGTTGGAACCTATTGGAGAAGGCTCATTGTTGTATGCTATCATAAGGAGGGCTAGCTAGAGAGTGTTGGGGTGAGGCGATTCACATGGTAGCATACCTAGTGAACCATTCACCCAACCGATCCATTGATTTGAAGACACATGAGGAATTGTGGTATGCTAAGCTAGTTGATTACTCTAATTTTCATGTCTTTGGTTACCTTGCTTATAATTATGTGAATGATGGTAGATGTGAGCATAGATCCAATAAGTGTATCTTTCTTGGCTTTATAGTCAGAGCGAAGGGGTACATATTATGGGGTCCAATTACATCTAATTTTTTTAACTAGCATGGATGTTACCTTTAATGAGCTCGTGTTCCTCTAGAAGTCCGAGTCTTGTGATGGTGTGTCTAAGGAGGTGGAACAAGATATCACTTCAAGCTAGATGGAAGTTGAGGTTGACTTGAATGACAGAGACCTTTATGATAAACCTATTGTTCCTAAAGTGGGTGGATCCAAGCATCAGGTGGAACAAAGGGATGCTGCTTCAGGAACAACATGGAGGATTGTTAAGCTTCTGGTCAGATACGGGTTTGAAGAATTGGCTGACTATACCTTATCTAGTGTAGAGATAATTGTTGATGTACATGAGCCATCATCATTCTCAGAGACTATTGTGAGTTCTGATTCTATTGAGAGGTGCAATGATATTGAGGAGGCAATGCAATCTTTATTGAAGAGTCAAACATGGGAACCTATGAAGGCACCCATTAAGAAGAAGATAGTTGACTGCAAGTGGGTGTATAAGTTCAAACATGGATCCCTAGGGGTTGAGCGACCAAGGCACAAGGCTCGTTTAGTTGCATGTTGTAATACTCCCATTTTTCTTAACTAAACAATTTTATTTTAAAAAATGGCGGAAGTAGAAAATATACTAAACACACATAGGAAAAATGGGATACTACCGTTACACCTAACACAGGAGAGGCGGCATTCGCTTGTCCCATGTTAGATACAAGGCTACGGAAGAAACCGACAATGAACCACGATAAATAGAGTGTGCAAGAAAACATGGTATATTGATACTTAAAGAATTTTTTTATAAGAAAAGAACCTCGATAGTCCCTGAATATTCGAATACATGAAAGGGGATTAAACTGAAGTATAGAATTACAATGATAGAAAAAAAAGTGGGGCATAACCTAAAACTTGGTTCATTAAGGACCTCTCAAAAGTCTCTTGATGTCCACAGTCTTAAGTCCCAAGCCCAAAATGAGGTAAGCCTACTACCTTCCATCTTAAAAAACCTTCATACAATCCTTTGCTCAACATACTATGTACTGAGTACATACTATGTATTGAGTAAGCCAAGTTACCTCCCCAATGGAAGTCGCAAGCATACGAAGTCCTAACATAATGAGGGAATAATACTAACATATATCATGCTTATTCCATATAAGTAGATGTACATGTTCTATCATGGTCATTCATGCATCAGAACTTCATACTATAAACGCCTCAGATAATTCAGGTCTCATCACGCTTACCAACATAACACAACCATCATAGATAGAAAAATATAATTTACTAAATAGGTTAATCAAATTACTATTAGGATTTATACCATCCATTCATATGATTTCCCACTAGTTCTATCTTTCAATGTACATAAATCATAAGGTTATCTATTTAAAGGTCATTATTCCTCTTTGTAGTCTTTTTGTTTTATTTTTCTCTTTATCCACATTTTAGTATGAATTATTATCGAGTGATGGATTGCACACCACCCTATAGTCTCATATACCATGGAATTCTATCCAAACCAAAGGATATAAAGTCCTGTCGAAGCTAAAAAAAACACTTTCTTGACTAGGCTCTTTAGCAATGATATCCTCTAGTACATCATCAATGTCTAGAGTAGGTATGGCATCCAAATCTACTAGGATCACACCAGAAGGCAAAGCCAAAAGCACCAATAAAACATCTGAAGACAGACTAAGCCCCAATAGATAATCAAGGATCGAGTAAGCCAGACCCATATACAACTTGACCATCTTCCACTTTAAGTGATTAGTATGTTATTTTCTAAGGTTACTTGATCATATAAGGCCCATATAACATCCAAGTAACACATCCACATACTTTTTCCAACTTAAAAATTTTTATCCCCCAACCATGTGGTGTGAATTCCATTAGTCTTTAACCAATATTAATCAATCCATCAGGATAATCCATTTTAGTCCAGTAATCATTACCCTGAAGTCATAACATACATATTTGGGGTTTTCCACTAAGGCCTTCATAAACTTCTATTGGGAATGCCATGAATTATGTTCCATTTAATCCATCCATTAGGCTATCCAATCCATGCCAAAAAAAAATCATATTTCCATCATTAAATAATAGTATAGAAGAATTAGGCATGGTTTCAAGCATATCAAGGCCAAAAGATTGGTTTGGCCTAATCGGTTGATCGGTTTGACTAACTAATCGATTGATTTGTGTAAACTAGTCGACTAATTTGGCTCAACCAAACCTAGGGTTCCCTTGAACTAGTTGATCGATTTAGCCAAACCGCTCGACTGTTCTAAGACTAATTGATCAATTATTCTAAACTGTTTGGTGGGTTTAATTAGAGAGTAACCAAGGTCATCATAGACCAATCGACCAATTGGGTCAATCAGTTGGCTGTTCTAAGGACCAGTTGATCAGTTTGATTTAACTAGTCAATTGGTATATCCATAAATAACATAGAATAAAAATTTTTCATGCAAAATCACACCCTAAAATCCTACCAAATCCAAACCAAAACATATTATAGGAACATGTCAATATTTTACCAACTCATAAACTAAATCATGCTTTACATTAAAAAATCAGCCATATTTTCTCTCAAATTATGCATTTTTTAAGTATTCAAAAAAAAAAATAAAATTCAACATGCGTTAATATGAAGCCAAACTATCATGAAGAATTATAAAATTAACATTCTATAGAATACATCACATCACATCACATATTTATTCATGCCACATTTCAGAGGTAAGAATGACTTACTTGATGCTAGTAAAATGTCCACTAATGGAAACAACTCAACTTGGAAGATCCTAAACTTCCAAAAATTTAAAAGCAACAAGTTAAAACTTTAGAAATCATTGAATAATTCTCGCAAACTAGAACTCAAATTAGAAAGAAAATCAAACCTACCAAACCCAAGAGAAAAATAGATAAAGATTCAACTAAGAGAAACTCAACTTTATCTTAAATCTAACTTGTTCTTTCTTTATGGTAAAACAAGAAAGAGCTAGAAGAAGGATCAAAAGAGCTAAAAGAAATCAAAAGAAAAATCAAAGTGGAGAGGAGAAAACACAAGTGCTAGAGAGCTAAGATATTTCGGAGGCTGAAAGAAAAGTGATAAGAAGGGGTGATTAAGGTTATTTATAACTAATGAATGAATTCGGGAACGAGTGGGGTTATGCAAAAAATTGAAATTCCTAATCTTACTGTTCAAATCTAAGCTAAAAAGGCGGATTTATCAAATATAGGTTGACTATAGAGATGTAAAATTAATTTATTAATGCACAAGTATGAATTATTTACTATGCAGTAAGACGAGCCAATAAAAAAAGATGTTTACTCAATTTGCTCCATTCACACATAAGCTGAAATCACTTGCAAAAGCATTCACCACCAAAGATCCTATGAAAAAAATAATTGAAAATATCAATAAAAAATGGCTACACAAGGTAACAATAATTCAAGAAGTAAAGTTTTTTTTTTCAATTTTACCTTGGAATAGCTCATTAAATAACTCATGAATCACAAGGTGGTACTAAAATCAAAGGTCCCTCTATATTCAAACAAAGAAAATGAACAACACTAAAGGGAAAAAATTATGAGGATGATGAAGTAATTAAAGGTCAAAATGATCTTGCTATGTTAGCAAGAAATTTGATCAAGTACTTCAATAAGCATATAGTCATGATCAAAAAGGGAAACTTGGTTATCAATGCTAAGCCTTTTTCTAGTTCTACCAAGAAAACCCCTAAAAACTATAATCATTGTAAATGTGATAAAATGCCACATAAAATACAATAATATCCTTTTTGGGAAGAATAAATATCAAAAGACAAAATAGAGATCATTAGGAAGACTATAAGCATGCCACGATTACCTTAATATAGGGAAACTCAATATCAATATCCATATGCTAATTTTTGCCATGCAAGATACCTCAATAATTTTCCTCAATAACTAATCATAGATCATATCTAGAGGTGGCAATCGAGTCGGGCGGGTCAAGTTCGGGTCGGGTCATTATCGGATCGGGTCATTTTGGGTCATTTGACTTTTGTGGGTCGGGTCGGGTCATTTTGGGTTCGGGTCATTTCGGGTCATTTTTTTGTTTGGGTCGGGTAAGTTCCGGGTCGGGCCATTTCGGTTCTGGGTTATTTTGGGTTAATTTGTCGGGTTGGGTCAGATTTAGGTTAAACAAACTCAGGTTCGGGTTAACTTGACCGGTGGGGTCAGGTTAGTTTTGGTTTATTTTCTGGTTCACATGACTAGGTGGCTTCGGCCCGTTCGGGTCATTTCGTGCAATATGATGGGTTGGTCTCGTTGGGTCTGAGTTGTTTTGGGTTAACTTAATGGGTCAGGTCATTTCATGTAATTTGATGGGTTGGATTTGAGTAGTTACGGGTTAACTTGATAGGTGGGGTTAGGTCGAGTTTTGACGGGTTGAGTCAAATTCGGGTCCAGGTAATTATCATTTATTATATTGTAAGTATTAGAGACAATCATAAAATTACTATTATAGATAAATGAATTAAGAATATTAGATACACTTTATTTTCACAAGTAAATAGTAAAGATATTTATAAATTTTAATAATAAAAAACATTGCATGATTGAATCTAACAAAGATATTTATCATTTATTCTAATTTATTTGATTACTTAAAATATTTAATTACTTAAAAAAGATAATTTTACAAAATAAAGGTGATCATAACATGACTATACAATGCATAATTATTATTTATTACATTGTAAATATTAGAGACAATTATAAGATTACTAGTACAGATAAATGACATAAGAATATTATATATGCTTTATTTTTACAAGTAAATAATACAGATATTTATAAGTTTTAACAATATTATACTTGATTACTTAAAATATTTATAAATTTTACAAGTAAAAATATTAGATATTTATCATATATTATATTTATTTGATTACTTAAAAAAAATATAATTTTATAAAATATAGGTGAGCATAAGTATGACTATATAATGTATAATTATAATTTATTACATTGTAAATATTAGAGATAATCATAAGATTACCAGTATAGATAAATGAAAAAAGAATATTATACGTGCTTTATTTTTACAAGTAAATAATAAAGATTTTTTATCCGGTTATGTTCGGATTTATCGGATTCATCCGATTAAACTATTTTGGATAAATTGATTATGCAATATACTTTGAAATGTACTTAATTTCATATTGGTATTGTTAAATTGGGAAAATAGTATTGAAATATATCGGAATTGGATTGTTAGGTTAAAAGTCTTGCGGATTTAAATTGGATAGTATAATTGAGTTATTTTTATTAAATTGATTATACAATGTGTTTTAGAATATGTCTAATTTCAATTTTAAACCGTCAATTTAAATATTTGAATAAGATTTGACCGGATATGTAGTTTGGGCTCAAAAACTCTAATTATGTTAAATTGGGTAATTCCTTAATAGTTTTTAATCAATTGAGTATACAATATGTTTTAGAATATATCTAATTTCAATTTTGAACCATCAATTTAAATATTTGAATAAGATTTGATTAGATTTGTTGTTCGGGCTCAAAAACCTTAATTATGTTAAATTAGGTAATTCATTAATAGTTTTTAATCAATTGAGTATACAATATGTTTTAGAATATGTCTATATTGAATTTTGAAACGTCAATTTAAATATTTGAATAAGATTTAACCGGATATGCAGTTCGGGCTCAAAAACCTTAATTATGTGCAATTGGGTAATTTCTTAATGGTTTTTAATCAATTGAGTATACAATATATTTTAGAATATGTTTAATTTCAATTTTAAACCATCAATTTAAATATTTGAATAATATTTGACTGGATTTGTAGTTCATGCTCAAACCCTAATTATGTTAAATTAGGTAATTCCTTAATATTTTTTAATCAATTGAGTATACAATATATTTTAGAATATGTCTAATTTGAATTTTGAAACGTCAATTTAAATATTTGAATAAGATTTGGCCGGATATGCAGTTCGGGCTCAAAAACCTTAATTATGTTAAATTGGGTAATTTCTTAACAGTTTTTAATCAATTGAATATACAATATGTTTTAGAATATGTCTAATTTCAATTTTGAACCATCAATTTAAATAGTTTTATAAGATTTGATCGGATTTGCTATTCGGGCTCAAAAACCCTAATTATTTTAAATTGGACAATTCCTTAATAGTTTTTAATCAATTGAGTATACAATATATTTTAGAATATGTCTAATTTCAATTTCGAACCATCAATTTAAATATTTGAATAATATTTGATCGAATTTGTTTTTCGGGCTCAAAAACCCTAATTATGTTAAATTAGGTAATTCCTTAATAGTTTTTAATCAATTGAGTACACAATATGTTATAAAATAGACCGAATGTATAACACGAGGGTTTTAAGAGTTAGTAATTTTTAGTTGGTAACAATTGTAATTACAATTTCATTAGGTAACCAGTAACCACTATAATTACATTTTCAGAGTCTGAGTTTGATTTTCTATTTGTTATAAACTTATAATTTGTGTACTCTGTGTAAATTAATATAATTTTTGTTGTTTTAAAAATATGCATCAAAAGTTGGAGCTCTGATAGTTTTTATTATTCTAAATGATATTGTATAGAATGTCTAGGGTAAAAGTATGAAAAATAAGTACAATTTATAAAATACTATATTTTTAAAGGCTTTAAATGAATAATAAAATATGTGTAATTTATTATTATTATTATAATAGATTTTAATGTTTGGTTGGGTCAATGTTGGGTCGAATCGGGTGAATGTCAGGTCGGGTCAACGTCGGGTTGGGTCGAAGCGGGTCGGGTCTCTATCGGGTCATGGGTTAGCATCGAGTCGGGTCGGGTCGGGTTGATTTTTATCGGGTTAGTGTCGGGTCGGATTGATAAAATTTTCGGGTCTTATCGGGTCGGGTCTGGTTGGGCGGGTCGGGTCAACTTTTGCCGGCTCTATCTTATCTTCTACCAGAGCCACAACCTGATCTCGAAGACCACTAATTTTTTCTTAATGGAAAATGGTTATAAATTTGACAATGAGGAATCTTACATATGTTTTACTAAACTTATAGATAAAATTCCTAAGATCTTTAATTCTAAAATGATATTCTTACTTGATTATGATATTAATGAACACATAGATTTGGGGTGATGAGTTCCCATACCTTAAAAGATCGATTTTAAATTCATCTTCAAATATAAACTTGCATGTAAATCTATTGCATTAATCAAAATCTTCACTAGACTTTGAAGGTATCAATCTCAAGAAATGAGAGAAAATGGGGCAGCCAAATAGGTTCTGTTTATTCAGATAAAACTCTGGTCCTAAAGGCAATCTAAAGAGAGCTAACCTTATCTTTCGGGCCCTCTCCTCTCTCCTAGGGTTTGAGTGAGCCTTCTTGTGGGATGGCGAATAAGAATAAAACTTCACCAATTTCAGTTGCTTCGTTGAGGACAATGGCAAAGGATGGTGTTGGGAAGGCATCGAAGGATGATGTAGTGCTCGAGAAGTATAGTAGTCTTGAACTGATGGTTCCAGCGCAAGGGGATGGACCAATTTTTGTGTCTGAGATGGATTTGATCGACATTATTATTAATGATGCGGGCGCTCAAAAGAATCCAAAACCTTTTATTATTGATTCTCATGTCCCTGCAAAGGACCATGCAGAAGGATCAACCATGCCTGATCGTTTAACTTCTGATAGGATGGTTAAGACATCTGTATGGGATCGTATTCAGCCTGCTTCACCCCCTAACTCCACGTATTGGAGGGATGTTCTCATGGGAAACTGTATCCCTAGCCATGGGCAGCCGTTATCTTTTCAGACTCCCTCTTATGAGAACGGGAAGTTAATGGTTAAATTAGAAAAACAGGACGTCGAGACTGAGGTAGACCAGTGGATTAATACATTGATTGGTTTTGTATTTGGGGATTCCCCATCCTACAATCAAATTTGTGGTTTCATTCGTAAGCATCGGACTGGTATTAAATTGCCATAAGTCATTCTGCATGCTTCTGGTTATTATCTCTTCAGATTTCATTCTAAAGATGATGCAAACTGGATTCTCGGCCAGCATTGAACTTTCTTCAATAGGCCATTTGTTTTGAAAATATGGCATAAGAGATTGAAATTTAATCCTGATGAGATGCAAGTTTTACCTTTGTGGATCAAGTTTCCTAACCTACCCCTAGAATATTGGGCGTCAAACTCTCTAAGTAGAATTGCAAGTGCTGTCGATGTTCCTGTATGCACTGATGCTATTACAGCTTCTAGAGAACGAGCATCTTACCCCAGAGTTCTAGTAGAGGTTGATGTTAAAAAGCCTATTTTAGACTCTTTCATTATATTGGATCCATAGGGGGTGGAAGTTGAACAAAAGGTGGAGTATGATTGGAAGCCTACTTACTGTCCTTTATGTGATTATTTTGGCCATGGAACCAGGGGTTGTAGGAAATATCAACCTAATGCAAAAGACTCCCAGGAGAAAGGTGGGGAATGGAGAATGGTGCGTGATCTCAGGAAAGGGAAAGCTATTGATAATGAGGAGAGCCACCAGCCAGAGAAGTTACTTGATCCACCAGTAAATGAGATTATAAAGGCTCAACAAAATGTTGGTGCTACTGATAATGTTATGCTGCATGCTCCTGTTGATCCACCTATTCAGGTATCTAGTACCTTTCCAGGGGGGAGAACTCCATGACAAGAAAGGAAACAAAGAGAACCCATTTTCCTCCTTTTGAACCAAGGATGACAAGGCAAAGAGTTGTATTTTTTGCTAAACAGGATGGTTCTTGTGGAGAACTTGCGGGTGCAAATGATAGAGGGGTGCGGTTTGATGGTGGTGGATAGGGTTTTTCTTTTCTTGACCCTAGCAGAAATGTTAAGTGCTTGGAATGTTAGAGGCTTGAATAAGGCTTCCAAACATAAGGACGTCAAGTGTTTTTGTGAGTCGAATAAACTTTCATTAGTCAGTCTTCTAGAAACTAGAGTTAAAGAACACAATTTTATAACTGTTTTAAATAAGGTCAGAAGGGGATGGAGTGCTATTAATAACTATGCCCATCATCCAAATGGCAGGATTTGGGTACTATGGGACCCTTATATTTGGATGATATCGTCCTCCATCATGTGTGATCAAGCTATTTTATATAGTGTTACTAATCTATAGTCTTCTACAAGTTTTTCTGTGGCTTTTGTCTATGCTCATAATGGTGGGGCGGATTGAAGAGGTTTATGGCAGTGGTTGAGGAATCATACTCCAGGTGTTGTACCATGGATTGCATTAGGTGATTTTAATGTGGTTCTGGATGCTAATGAAAAGTTTCAAGGTGGTATTCCCTTTGCCTCTGATGTCCAAGATTTTAGAGAATGTTGTCTGGATCTTGGTCTCTTAGATCTATAGGGCCAAGGTTGTCACTTTACTTGGTCAAGTTGAAAGGTTGGAGAAGAAAAGGTATTCTGCAAGTTGGATAGGGCTCTTGTCAATATGCCCTGAGTGGATTCTTTTCCACATTCTTTGGCTGAGTTTTTGAGTCTGTTAGTATCTGATCATAGTCCAGTGGTCATACAATTGTATGTAGCTCTTAATATTGGACATAAGCCTTTTCAATTCTTCTAGTTCTGGACTGAAAATGAAGAGTTCTTGCCTCTTGTTAAAAGAGCATGGAGTCTTAATCTGGGAGGCAATCTATTACTAAGGGTTTCCAAGAGATTATCACTTTTGAAGCATGATTTGAAGAAACTTAATAAGGAAAAGTATGGTTCTATTTCTTATAAAGTTAATGGTTCTAGAGAGGAGGTGGACACTAATCAAAAATTAATTTATTCAAACCTTGCTGATTCTGCTCAAAGGGATCATCTTCGTCTGAAGGAGAAGTATTACCACCACCTATTACATTGTGAGGAGATGTTTTTAAGGCAGAAAGCATGTGTGCAATGGCTCCATTGTGGTGACTCTAATCACAAGTTTTTCTTTGCTAAAGTAAAGGAAAGATAGCAAAGGAAGTCAGTGGTGGTTCTTTTTGATGCTAATAATAGGGAAATTAGGGGGGCCAAAAATATTCAGGATGCTTTTATTTCTTATTATGAGCAGCTTTTGGGAAATGAGTCCAATATGTTGGGTGATTTGGACCATTCTGCCATTGAGACTCAATCGTTATTGGCTCAGCAAGCAGATCTTATTGCACCTGTATCTAAGGATGAAGTTAAAGAGGTTGTATTCTCTATTGGAGACACTAAAGCTCCTGGGGTTGATGGGTACTCTACTAGTTTCTTAAAAAAGAGTTGACATATTGTTGTTGATGAGCTGCTTTGGGATATTAGAGAATTTTTTGCATCTGGTTTCTTACCTAGGAAAGTGAATGTTACTTCCTTAACTCTTGTCCCAAAGAAGCCTAATGCACATAGGTTGTCTGAATTTCGATCCATTGCTTGCTGTAATGTGCTTTATAAAATCATAGCCAAGATTATTATGCAGAGAATGTAGAGTATTATGCCTTCTATCATTGACATCTCTCAGAATGCTTTCATCAAGGGTAGAAGTATTGGGAAAAATATTCTTTTGGCTCATGAGCTGGTCAGGAAGTATACTACTAGGGGTATATCTCCTAGATGCATGCTAAAGATTGATCTTCAAAAAGCTTATGACATGATGAATTGGCATTTTTTTGCAGAATGTGTTAATTTTATATGGTTTTCCACATCACTTTTTTAAGTTGATTATGGCATGTGTGACAACTGTGTCCTACTCTTTGAGCTTCAATGGGGTTCTATCTCCTCCTTTTCCTGGTAAGAGGGGCTTGAGACAAGGAGATCCACTTTCTCCTTATCTGTTTGTGCTGGTGATGGACTACTTAAGTAGATGTTTGAGGAAGTTATGGTCTGATCCAAGATTTCATGGCCACCCTAGATGTAAATCTCTAAGGCTTATCAATATTAATTTTGCTAATGATTTGATTCTGTTCTGCAAATGGGATCTCCAGAGTGTTCTATGTTTAAAAGAAGTCTTATCTCAACTTTTTGCCTTGTCTGGGCTTACTGTCAATCCAATGAAGTGTAGTATTTTCTTTGGAGGTGTTTCTAAGCAGGTTCGATCTTCCATTCTTTCTCTCTTAGATTTCCCTGCAGGCTCATTCCCTATTACCTATTTGGGGCTCCCTTTGTCTTTAGCAAGGGTATCTGCAGGTCATTTGCAGCCTCTTCTGGATAAGATTTCTACTTATCTTAGGCATTGGAATACAATCTACCTCTCCTATGCTGGTCGACTGCAGCTCATCAAATCAGTTTTGTTTAGCATTTAGTTACATTTCAATCAATTAATTTAGTGCCCAAGAAAGTTATGCATTGCTTCATTAGCCCGTGCAGGGGATTTCTTTGGTCTGGGAAGGTTAGTGTCAGAAAATGTGCACTTGTATCTTGGGATCATCTTTGTTGTACAACTAATGAAGGGGGTCTTGGCCTCCTGGATTTGGAACTATGGAACACCTGTGCACTAGGGAAGTTACTTTGGAACATTACTACCAAGAAGGATACTCTTTGGATCAAATGGGTGCACACCATTTACCTTAAGCATCATTCTTTGTGGGACTTTGTTCCCACTTCTTATACTTCTTAGATTTTTCAGAGAATCCTGCATACTCGATCTCTTTTATAGGAGTATGTGCAGAATTATGAGGATATGAATTTTGAAGCTTTTAGCATAAAATCTGCTTATAATCTTACTCGTACTAAACATGAGAGGCAGAGATGGACAAAAATGGTTTGGAGCCCACTGACTGTGCCAAGGTTAAGATTTCCAGCCTGGCTTGCTCTCAAAAATAGATTATTAACCAAAGATAGATTGGGGGAGTTTGGCATGGATGTGGATGTAATGTGTGTTTTCTGTCAGCAGCATTTGGAGACTCGAGACCATTTGTTTCTCTTCTGCCCTTTCACTTCCATTTTTTAGCAAAAGATCAGGGCTGCTGCAGGGAGAAGTGATGGTATCTATGGATGGGATCAAGAAGTTAAGGCTTTGGTCACTAGATCTAGACAGATTTCTAGCAAAAAGTATATATTAGGGGCTTTGTTTATTTCTACATTGATACTATTTGGCATGATAGGAATCTTAGATTGTTTGAGAATCAATCTAGACAAAACTCCCCTATTTTAAGAGTTATTATTATGAATGTATCTAGGAGAATGGTACACCAGATCATATATGCTAAATATGCTAGGTGGTTATCACTAATTGATAGTATTGTCTATTAAGGTTTGGTTGTAATTCTTCCATTTCGATAGTAATAAAACTTCTTACTTATCGAAAAAAACTTGCGTGTGAAAAAGAGATGTTTTGAATTTCTTAATACCTGCTCTACCACAAAAAAAGGATAAAAGGAGCATTAATTTTTGTGGTACATGAGCTTAATCTTGAAATTGAAGTGTTGAGAAAAAAAAGTGAAAGTCATTTGATCTTAGACTAGATCCTCTAGTATTTAGTATTACTTTACATAATGACTATGAAAAGAATATTGAAGCATTAATGGAAAATCTAAAAAAATTAGAGTGCATCAAACGAACAACAAGCTCATACCTAAAATTGCTTTCGTATAACTAGATTTGAAAGAAAAATAGGAAAAGATAAAAATAACCTTGGAGGTTATTTATATAGAGATTAATGGTAGTGACCAAAGTTAAAATTTTCTAGTCTACCCCATTTGGTAAATTTATTTTGAGGTTAATGTGGGTTAATATAGAATATACATTAACTTACTTTAACATACTTTCACCTAAAAATACTAACCACCAAATCAGTTACTAAAGTAGATTAAGGCTATTTTTTCCCAATAAAACTTGTCTATTCACTTCCATTTAGCTAAAAAAAAAGTTTATGATGTATTCACTTAGGTTAACCTAGTAAATATCCAAATAATATTTTAAAATTTTCACCATAATAGATTCATCTACCTATTTTATCCTAATGTAGGTTCACCTCAATCCAAATAGACTCTTAAATGAACTTTCATGTTAAACTAAAGAATTGACGAAGGAAAGTTGCTTAGGATGGTGTTTTGGTCACATATAAACAAAATGAGAAATGGATCTTTGGATAGAAAGCACTAAACCTACTTAACAAGTAATTTGAAAATAAGGGAAATAAATGTTTAGGGTTAGACGTCCAAGGAACCAATTCTAGGACCAAGGTTGAGTTGCAATTTGAGATCGGATCAGGGAATAGAAAAAAGAATTAAATGAGGCACTTCAAGAGGTAAACATGTCAAAGCTAGTTGTGAGGAAAAATGTGCTTATAGTAGAAGTTGTGGCATGTGCATAATTGTGCATGTTATATGTGATTTTAAAAATATTTTGAGTTTTGTGTTTTGCATGATTTACTTGCCTTTGATGCTATGTAATCACGTTGGTGATTAGGAGTAGATATTAGGTACAAATAAACATGCATGAATTTGGAGAATGCATGGTTGCAATATAGTGGCTGAGTATGTGTGAGTGTGTTTTGTGAAATTTCCTCATGTGTTTTATTGCTTTAGTGTTTGAATATTGAAGGCCTTGTTTTTCAGAGATAGTGTAGATTGATAAATTCCTTATCCTGCATGATCTTATGCTGAATAGGCTCGAACACTAGCATGACATTTTTGAGAAAGTTTCGAACTAAGGTTTTGAAATTTACTAAATTCTACATCAAGAATTTAGTGAGATAAATGTTTTGTGAATTTTTTTTTTGCTATTTGATTTCTAGTTTTCTTGCTTATTGTGTATTGGATTAATTGAACTCAAAATTTTGTGTACAATAATCAAACAAGACTTACATTGTAGGAGCGAGTGTCTCGAGTATAAACCATTCAAACAAAATCTAGTGGAAATCTATGTCTAGAATTTTAATAGTCAAATCATGGAGGGGGAACAAAATTTCTATGCCATGTTTGAAGCTACTCAAAAACTTTCAAACAATTTAGATGCCACTAATGCTCAACTTATACAAATTCCTGCAATATAAACTCAACTACAAAAGTTAGAGTCTAGGTTTGTCGAATAATATTTGGTTCAAACTGTCCAGGAACATAGATAATTCTATGGAGATCAATTAGGAAGTGCTATAAGGTCAAATAATCTAGCTAACGGAAGGTACTTTAATTCAATAATAGACCATGATTAATAGTCTATAGGGAGTGGAAGTACTAGGAAGCTCCATGACCATAAACCAAAGTATCATAAAAAAGAAGATAAAGGCATTAAGCTTGATCTTTCTGATTTTGATGGTAGACTTGATGTAGACTTATTTCTTAAGTGGTTACATGAAGTGGATGCTATCTTTGAATTTAAAGATTATCAAGATGATCAAAAATTTAAACTAGCTACTCTTAAGTTTAAGAAGTTTTCTAGGATATGGTATGATAATCTAAAGAGGACTAGGGAACGAGAGGGTAAATCAAAGATAAAATCTTGGGAGACACTTAAAAAACATATAAGGAAGAAATTTATTCCTAAAGAGTATGAAAAAGATAACTATATTAAATTGATTACTCTTAGGTAGGGGTTACTAAGTGTCAAAGAATATATTAGTGAGTTTGAAAGGTTGACACTTGTATTTGATATCCATTAAAGGAAAGAAAAAACTTGTGTTAGATTTTTAGGCAGCTTTACCATGATAATTCTAGACAAGGTAGAAACTTATCTATATTATTCTTTAGATGACATAATTAAACGATCCCTAAGACTTGAAAAAAAAATTAAATCCACTAAGCCTCATGCTAAATAAAGTACTCCATCTAAAAAATACTACTTAAGTACTCAAGCTACAAAATTTGGAGCAAGTACTTCAGCTTCTACAAATCTTGATAAAAGACGGAATTACTAGAGAGGAGAAAGACAAAAATAAAGTGAATGAAGTCTCTACTAGGTAATGTATTAAATGCCGAGGGTATGGAAACTTTACTTGTGAATGCCCTAATCAAAGGGCATTATCCATACAAGAGATTGAAGCCATGGAGACATGTGAGGAAGATCCTGAATTTGATCCTTTTGAGGAAGTTTCTAGTGAATGGAAGGAAGAAGAGAGTGCTTACTATGTATTGGAGAGAGTACTTTAAGTACAAGCTACTGACTAACCTACTCAAAAGGAGAAGATATTTAAGACAAAAGGAAGAGTAGGAGATACGGTTTGTTGTATTATCATTGATAGTGGATCTTGTACGAATGTAGCTAATGAGAGGATAGTTAAGGATTTGGGGTTGAAAAATACACCACATCTAAAGCCGTATTCTCTTTAATTGTTAAATAAGGACAAACCCTAGTATCATTCAAAATTTGTAACTATCATGATGATGTGCTACGTGATGTTTTACCAATGGATGCACATGGAATCTTATTAGGTAGACCATGGCAGTATGATAGAAATTCTATTCATAATGGTATTACTAATGAATATTTAGTTGTGAAGGATAAGAAAAAGCATAAACTTAAACCTTCTAAATGTGATAATGAGAGTATAGTCGAGAATAAAAAGAGTTTATTCTTGCATGAAAAGGTTAAGGTCAAATGTATTCAAGAGGAAGGAAGTTGTTATGCTATGGTTATGAAAATATCTCTACAAGGGGAGATAAATAATGATAATCCTAAATTATATAAACTCCTTGGTGAGTATCATGATGTTTTTCTTAATGAGTTACCACTTGGATTTCCACCTAAGAGGGGAATAGAACATGCTATAGATTTAATTCTTGGTGTGTCTTTACCTAATAGGCCTTCATATTGATGTATTCCAGAGGAGGCTAAGGAGTTAGAAAAACAAATACAAGAGCTCGTAGGAAAAGGGTATGTGAGGGAAATCATGAGTCCATGTTGTGTGCCTGCATTACTTGTACCTAAAAAGGATGGTACCTGGCACATGTGTATTAACTCAAGAGTTGTTAATAATATAACTATCAAATATTGATTTCTGATGCCAAGATTGGATGGCATGTTAGATGATTTATGTGGAGCACGAGTATTCTCTAAGATTGATCTACGAAGCAGATATCATCGGGTGAGAATAAGAGAAGGGGATGAATGGAAAACTGCATTAAAAAAATGGTCTTTATGAGTGGAAGGTGATGCCTTTCGGTTTATGTAATGCACCAAGTTCATTTATGAGACTAATGAATGAAGTTCTCAACCTTTTCTTGGAATTTTCATTGTGATGTACTTAGACGATATACTTGTGTATCATATAAATGAACATGACCATCTCATTCATTTAAGGATATTATTTGATAAGATGAGGGAATCTAAACTCTATGGAAAAATGGAGAAATGTGATTTTATGCTTTCGTGTATAGTTTTCCTTGTATATATTGTGAGTAGTGAAGGTATTAAAGTTGAACCCACAAAGATTGAGGCTATTAAAGATTGGCTGATACCTATGGATATTCATAAGGTGAGGAGTTTTCATGATTTGGCAAGTTTCTATAGGATATTCATTAAGGATTTCTTTACTATTTCCGCACCAATAACAAAACTCATGAAAAATGGTGAATTTAATTGGATTGAGAATGCGAATAAGGCCTTCCTAACTTTGAAAACTAAGATATGAAATGCACCAGTACTAGCTTTACCCGACTTTGAAAAATTATTTGAGGTTACATGTGATGCAAGTGAGGTAGGGATAAGATGTGTACACTTACAGGAAAAATGAGCTATTGCATTTTTTAGTGAGAAATTAAATGAAGCGAGATTGAACTATTAAACATATGACAAAGAGTGTTTTATGCCATCATATGAATTTTAGAAACATGGAGTCATTACTTAATGCCTATGCCATTTGTTTTGCATTCAGATCATGAGAGTTTGAAATATTTGCATGGGCAAAAGAAGATTAGTTTGAGGCATGCAAAATAGGTTAGTTTCTGACAATCCTTCATGTTTTCTATCAAACATTTTGATGGTAAATAAAATGTTGTGGCAGAGGATTTGTTTAGAAGATCCATGATATTGGTTATGTTGGATGTTATATTATTAGATTTTGAGGTGTTAAAGGAACTATATGATAAAGATGAAGATTTTGTTGACATCTATAATGTGTGAAAAAAATAGTAGCTTTGGAAATTATTTACTACAAGATTTGGTTGACATCTAGTGTATGTGATTTACTTGTTAAAGAAGTACATGAGGGGGTATAGATGGTCATTTTGGAGTTCATAAGACCATGAAAATACTATGAGAAAACTTCTACTAGCTATAGATGATAAAATTAGTACAAACTATTATTGGAAGATGCGTGACTTGTCAAAAAAGTAAAAATTTCTTCCATAAGGGTTTGTATACTCCTTTACCAGTGCCTAATCAATTTGGTAAAAACTGTTAGCATGGATTTCATTATTGGGTTTACCAAGGACCCAAAGGGGTAAAGATTCTATTTTTATGGTAGTAGATCAAATTTTGAAAATGGAACATTCCATACCTTGTAACAAGACTGATAATGCAACACATGTAGCAGACTTATATTTCTAAGAAATAGTAAGTTTACATGGAGTTCCCAAATGTACAGTATCAGATATAGATGTTTAATTCTTGAGCTACTTTTGGAATACACTTTGGCATATGTTAGGTATTAAGTTGTTGTTTAATACTTCTTATCATTCCCAAATGGATGGTAAAACCAATATGACTAATAGAACTCTAAGAACTTTGTTATGAGGGTTAGTGAATAAGAGAACCAAAGATTGGGATATAAAGCTTGCACATGTTGAATTTGCATATAATAGAATTCCTTCCAGTACAACTCATTCGAGTCATTTTGAGGTTGTCTATAGGGTTAATCTTTATCTACCCATTGATATATTGCCATTTAAAAGAGAAGATGTAAAGAATTATAATGTAAGGGAAATAATCAAATTCATTAAAAACTTCATCAAAAAATTTAAACAAAATTGAAAAATTAAATGCTAAATACTAAGCTCAAGAAAATAAAAATAGAATTCAACAAGTGTTTAAACCAAGATATTTGGTATGGTTGCATTTGAGAAAAGAAAGATTTACAACCTTAATAAAGAATAAACTAATGCCAAAAGCTAATGGGCCATTCAAAATCTTATGAAAATTTGGAAATATTGCATATGAGCTTGAATTGCCTAAACATTATGGAGGAGTATATAGGACTTTCAACATTAGTGACTTATCTCCTTACTATAGATATGATAATTTGAGGGTAAATTATTCTTTACAAGGGGAGAATGATGTAGGAGCATCTCTAGATCACTCCCAATCTTATTTTTCAAAGGGCGAAGAACAAGAAGAATTAGCATACTTAGAAATGGAACACATTGTGCTTAAAAATTCTTATGCTTCTAATGTTTTGCCAAGTAATTCTTATAGGTATTATATATGTTTGCAATAATTTCATGCTATTGAAGATCTTTGATATGCAAGACAATGGCAATGACATTACAAGGATTACAAAGTGCATGGAAGAACAAGGCTACAATACACAAAGTTGGATTACATATGTTAATTCTATGTATTATAAGATTAGAGTTTGTGTAACTTTGTTATTTTGTTGTATACTTTGTAATACATGTAAATTGTCATTGTAACTCTTTAATATATGCTTGTACTGTGAATTAGGAGGTTAATTTCATTAATAAGGGCCAAATGATGGGCTTGTTAATGAAAGGGGCTTGCATGGGTGCATATATATATATAAGGACTTGTACACTTGATCTCAACATCATTTGATCATAATGAAATGCATTTGACAATTTGAAAAAGAGAGCAACACAAGTCATTTGTTTTCCTTCTTCTTATTTTCTCCTTCTTCAATTGTGAGCTTTGGAGAGTAGTAGAAAGTATTCTATTGAGAAATAGAATATTTCTATTTAGAAGGCTAAATATCTTAGGATTAGATCTTTTCCACCTCCAAGTGTTATTCGACATCAACTTTATCAACTTCTATATCAATCGAGACTTTGATGAGTCTGCAATACTTGAAGCCCATAGAAAACGTTCTTGGAAATATTGAAGATTGTTTGGTAATGATCTTCCACATCAGAATGAGTATGCTAATGTGTTACTTGAATGTTGCATGGGCCTTGTATGATAACATAATCTTGGAAAATAACATAAAAATCACTTAAAGTGGAATATAATCAAGTTGTGCATGGGTCTGGGTACCTAATCCTCGATTAGCTACTAGGAGGTTAGTTTACCCTCGGGCATTTATTAGTGCCTTCAGGATTTTCCTTTAGGTGTGATCCTATTAGATTTTGGTGCTTTATATACTCTAAACACTAATGATGTATTTGGGATTATTGATACTAAAGAATCTAGTTACCTTGGTGGTTATTTAGCTTTGGTCGGACTTTATGATCTCTGATTTGGATAGATTTTAGTGGCATATGAGACTATGGGGTGGTACACAATCCATAGTTCAATAAGAATAATTATAAGAATGAGGATAGGAATAAGAATAATAATAAAGATAAAGAAAAAGAAAAAAAAAGAGAAAAGGGAAAGAGAAATAATTGCTAATATATTAACGAGTTAATGTATTACTCAAACTTGGGAAAATAGACCCAATGGGAAATTATGTGAATGGATGATAGAATCGCTAATAAGTTGTTTGAATAACATGTTTATTAAATTGTATGTTGCTATCCAAGATGTTCATGTTATGTTGATAAGGATGATGAGTCATGGTTTTTCTGAGTCGTGTATATCATGAAGTTTTGATGCAATATATGACCATGATAGAGCATGTATATCTAATCGTATGGCATAAGCATGATATATTTTTTATTTTGATCTCCATATGTTTCTAGGACCTTGTATGCTTGTGACTTCCGTTGAGGAGATAACTTAGATTACTTAATACGAAGCGTACTGATGTGCTCATTTTTTCAATCACTTGCTCAATCCCATGAGAGTAGAGGGTCATGTGTAGGTTTTTAGGGAAGACATGTAGTGGGCCTATATTGCTTTGGGCTTAGGGCTTGAGATCGTAGATATCCAGCGTCTATTGTTCGATCCATAATGGATAAGGGTTTGGGGCTATGCCTTATCATTGTTTTCTGTCATTGTAGTCTTGTAATTTAGTTTAACCTTTTTTCATGTATTTGAATATTTTGGGGACCGTCGAGGTCCCGTTTTGTAAACGTTTTCTTTAGTATCTATATATTATGTTTCTTGGACACTCTACTTTTTTTAGGTGGTTTAGTTTCTCAACTTTGTACCTAACATGGGACGGACGGTTGACGCCTATCTTATGTTAGGTGTAGCGGTAGAATCCTGTTTTTCCTAGGTATGTTTAATATTTTTTTTTGCTTCTGCAATGTTTTAAAATGAAAATTTTCAGTAGTGAAAAATGACAGTGTTTCTAAACTTCTTAACTCCTAACAACAATCTTTTAACCATACTAGGTTTATACAAAATTTGGTAAGATTTCGTCTAAATGAAGGACTTTACACATGATGAAAATTTAAAAATAATGAAATTACAAAAGTAATTCACTTTTAAAGTTTCATAGTTAAACATACATTTTTTGATAAATAATTAAAATATAGAATTTAAATAGTGTCCTTCAGATATTTTTATAAATAAAATTTAGATAAAATATTTATGATATATTCTTATTTTTACCAATGAGAGTATGCAAACACACTTTAACTCATTCAGTAAACTTTTAACATGGATTTTACAAATTTTGATAAGCATCTAAATTTAATTTTAGAATACCCGGGCAAAGTATTTAAATTAGAAAAATGTATAAATTCTATTTCTAATTGAAATTCTTCCTAGAAGCCTTTCATCCAAATAAAGCTCACACTTATTTACTAAATAAGTTAAGAAAAAAAAAAACATATAACCACAACAACCAACACTTATAACCTTCTTTGACAGTCAATCCTAAAATGTGGAGTCACATAAGTACTTTACTCCTCCTCTATTCAAAAATATTGTCTTATTTTCTTTTAGATATGCACTGTCCCTCCATCCCACTTTGTTTGCATGTCATTTGTTCATAAGTTGCCCTAGATTATTTGTAAGAAATCTATTTAGAAGACAAATATTTTGTATATGCTTTCATTAATTAGAATTTCATTTACGCATTTTCATTGAAAAAATCATTAATAACAATGTAAATGACAAATATAACTAGTGTACAATTAATTGCGTTTCATTGTAGCTATTATTATTTTGACTATTTTCTTAAACTTGATGATTTTCTGATTGTATTATTTATCCAACATTAAACTTATACACGACCTTATGAATTGAAGATGTCATGTTGGCTGAATCCATTTAAAATTGATAGACTAAGATTATGTAATTTATAGTTAATGTGTCTATTATTTTTATTCGTTGATGGAACGGATTAGAATAATTCAATAGATATTAAATTTGTTATTATATATAAGTCATGGTCCCCTGGTTGGATGCATTTCAGCTCTCACTTCTCCCATCAACTATGTGTTCATAATTTTGATTTGTGGACATTTGCCTCTTTATTAGATCCAGGTGCTCCATATTTAGTATGGACATACTTTAAAGAAATCGTTAACGATACAGAGTATAACTCCATATTTAGCATGGCCTCTTGGGGAGTTCCCATGCCTTGCTTTTTGGACAGAACGGATTCAAAGGCAGGACTGAGGACTACTTTTAATTTATGAAGCTTTTTAATCAAGATAATGCATAATGGAGCTTGAATTTACTAATACATCATTATATCCCTGTACTACACAGCCTCTTTTCTAATGTTTAACGGTACTCCGTTTCCAGAACACTTTCCTTATCACCATTCAACAAACACTTTTTGTCTCTATCACTTGCTTTTGTTTTTCCTTTCTTTTTTTTTTTCTTTAAAACACCTGCATGACTTCATCTTCGTCCCCACTCCCCCCACCACCACCTGTCACCACAACGTTCTTGTAAAGTAGAAAGATCGCATTAATATCTGCTCCTGCAGTCCCCCCCTCCCCCAGGCAGCCAGCCGCGAGCCAGTTTATCCCTGAACCAGGCTTAAAAAGACTAGCCAGTTGGGCCCATGGGCTTTGGTTTCGGTTTTTGATTTATTTCCTTTAAGGAAAACAAAGGGGCCCATGTAGAAATAGATTATTATTAAGGTACTTTTGGACCTCGGTGCTGCTATCTACCATACGACGTACGTTAGGGATGTAAACGGGGCAGTTCGGGACGGGTATATCCATACTCGTATTCGTATTTGATAATAAAATTTATATCCGAATCCGTATCCGTATCCGAATCCGTATCCGTTAACACATCTATATTTTTATTTGTTGGATATCCGTTAACCGATAAATTATCTATTTATCCATTAATAGATATTATCTAACGGATATATGCATTATCCAACAGATAAACCCATTTAGAGTTAAACCAAATGATAATTTTAACCTTAATTTATATTATATTTAATTTTAAATTAAGAGTAAAAAGGTAATTATATATCGGATAAACGGGTACAGATATGGATACGAGTATGGTTACGGGTACGGATATGAATATCCAATACCCGTATTCGTACCCGAATCTGACGGATATTTTCCGTTTATCCATATCTTTTTAAATATCCGTCAGATAAATCTGTTATATATTGGATAAAATCCGTTCCATTTACATCCTTAGGGTACGCCACCCGGAGTCAGAGTTGGTTACAAACTTTTTAACACACATAACATACTACACTCCGAACAAAAAAAGAAAAAAAAAGGAAGTGTCAGTTACGACTTACAAACACTGGACATTTTTACAGGCAAAAGATATATTCCCTCTCCTTTTGATAAAGTTTGAGTTTGGAAGAGGGAACAAAAATTAATGCGAGTTAATGAGTAGACGATACGTGAGGAGGCATCGCACTGATGACGAGTTCGACTCTTTGGGTACGGGCACGCTTTTTGTAGAGAGTACAAGTAATTGAGATTAGTAGCGAATTAATTGATTGGCAATCCCATTTAACAGGTAAAGGTAAAGCGACGCGAGACGGATTCGGAGACAGTTTTTAAAATAATGACTCCAGGAGATGGAGGGGCCGATGAGTGTTGACAAAAAAAGAACATTTTCTGAAAACTTGGAAAATCACGAGCTGACATACTTTATTTCATTGACGGGATTTCCAGCTCCGATCCAGCAAACATCTATTATTTTCATTATTATTTATAATAACTATATACAATAGTATTGTTACTGATTTAAGTAAGATTATATTATTTTTTACATAAATATTATTACTTTTATCATAATATAATAATTTAAATGATATTATTATGATAAAAATCTAATATTAGAGAAATCCACAACTTTAGCCTAAATATTTTAGGTCCAGCAAAAGTAACAATAGCCGAGCTATAAAGTTTTGAATTTGAAATTTCTTTTCGAATCTCTCCCTCACCGGAAATCTATTCTTCGTTGGAGTTCTTAATTGGTTTGTACCCTGTGGTATACGCTAGTTTCCACGGCTAGGAAAAAATGGTGAGAGGTAAGCAATTGAAATTAAAGGATGTAGAGAACTCTAATAAATCTGTAGATGAATATGCAACTCATTCGTCAATTTCAATTTCGAAGTTTAGGGATTCGAAGAAGATGGATAAGACGAAAGAAATCTTGAATATACCTATTCCCCTGACATATCAAGAAAAGGATATGGCCTGTGATTTCGAAGAATTTGTGACGAATGATGTATATTCACCTGTGATTTCAGCCTCAGTAACTAAAGGAATTAAGGAAGACCAAAGTTACCAATTTGTGGTGAACGAATCCAGAATTGTTCCATCGCTAATTACTTGTAAACCAAATATTGAGAATGAATATGCAATTTCATGGAGAGATCGGATTGCTTTGAATAGATGCTCTGAACAATGCTTAAATCTCTCCTATGCTCCACCATGTATTGAGAAGGGCCAGGTTGTTATTGAACTTGAACATAATGAAATAGATAAAGAGGCCGATGAATGGAAGTGTTCACTGATTGGATATGTATATGGGGATTCCCCTTCATACAATCAGATGTAGGGATTTGTTAGATTCCATTGTCGCAATGTCATTATGCCCAAGATTATATGTCATGGTGATGGGTATTATGTCTTCAAATTTGCAAGTGAAGAGGATTGCAATAGCATACTCTCCCATCAATGGACTTATTACAACAAACCACTCATACTTAAGAGATGACAGAGGAAGATGAAGTTCTCACAAGAGGAACTTCAATTTGTTCCTTTATAGATCACACTTTCCAATATCCCTCTTGAATATTGGTCTCCACAATCTCTAACTATAATAGCTAGTTCTGTGGGAAAACCAATTTGTGCTGATGCAATCACTCTCAGGAAATATCGTATACCCTTTCCTAGAATGTTAGTGGAAGTAGACATCAAAATACCTATATGTGAAAGTGTTACCAATTCAAATCCTGATGGCTTGGTTTTCTAGTAAAAAGTCGAATTTGAATGGAGGCCAAAGTTTTGTCCAATCTGTTCAAATTCTACTCATGATGGAGCCTTTTTTTCCCCAAAAATAGGAAAGCTACTAGTTCTGAGCAAAAGAAATAGGAATGGATAATATTAATGATAGAAGACACACCACACATTCTAAAATCCTTACCAGACAACAAACATAAGAGCTAGACATTCCAAGCCCTAGCACATCCAACCCTAGAGTGGTTCAGAGTCAAGATAGGTAAAATCCTTTATCTACATCTAAAGGCGACAAAAACAAATGATAATACTTCTGCAAGGAGGAAAAATGACTTAGTGATGATCTAGAACTTAAGGCTTCCCAGTGGAAATTATGCTCTAAGATATGGAATGAGAAATGGCCAAGCATTAACTATTGCTAACACTTTTCAAATGTTGTAATAGGAAGACAAGGACATGAAGGAGAACGAGGAGGAGGATAGGAAAATTTCCTTTGATCCTTCTAAAACATGTCAATCACCTAGAATGTCATAGGAATGAATGATCAGTCCAAGTAATACTCAATAAAGGATTGGATCATTATAGGTAGACATAAATTTATAGGATTATTGGAAACTAGAGTAAAGCAAGGTAAAGCTGATCAAATAAGACATGATATCACTCCACATTGGCATAGCCTGAATAACTACACTTACCATCACCATGGTCGAATATGGATTATGTGGGATCCTCTCTACTAGAAGATTCAACTTTTAAAAGCTTGTGATCAATGTATTCTCTGTAATGTGCAATGCTTAACAACTGATAAGAACTTCATAGTGGGTTTAATCTATGTTTTTAACACTGTAGAATCTAAGAAATACTTATGGCCTTGGCTGATAAGAGAACTTATGTAGGTCACTATCCTATTTGTTCTCGTGGGAGATTACAATGTAGTTATGAAGTTTACTAAGAAGATTGGAGGCAACACCCCTACCCAAAAAGAAATGGATGAATGTTCTCAGATGATGAACTCCCTAGGCCTTGTAGATCTCAAAGGATATGGCTCATTACTAACATGGTGCAATAAAAGAACTGATGCAGAGACTGTGGCATGTAAACTAAATTGAGCTATGGTTAATGTAGGTTGGCTCAATACATTCATTCGTTCCTTTGCTGAGATTTTGACACCTTCCATTTCTAATCATTGCCTTGTAAGTGTTCATCTAGGTGACCAAAGTCCAGTCAGAAAACCATTTAGATTCAATAATTTCCTTGTGAATGATGAGAATTTCTTAAAGACCGTCAAGGCAAATTGGAAAATGTAGACTTATGGTAATTACCTTCTATCCATTATACAGATTCTAAATTAGCTCAAGTCTGCATTTAAAAATCTCAATTAGGCCAAATATGGTTCTATGGGTAGTAAGGTGGAACAAGAAAGGGATGAGATGCACAAAAATCAACTTATATGCCTACAAGATTTGTCAAGCACAACTTAACCACTGTAAAGTCTTATTCCTCAATCAGAAATCAAAAATTCATTGGATGAATGTTTGGGATGCTAACAACAAGTAATTCTTTTCCCATGTAAAGAGCCATCAAACAATAATTACATATCCAAACTAGAGTTGGATAATGGGCACACAGTGGCTAATAAGGAAGATATTGGGTAGGATTTCCTCGTCTTTTTACAAGGACCTTATTGGCAATAAAAGGGAAGAAATTGGATGTGTTGAAGAACAAGTGATGGCCCAGGGTCCTCTTCTGTTAGAAAACCATCAACTTGCTCTTTTGGCCTCATTTAATTATCAAGAAGTGAAGAAAGTTGTTTTCTCAATTGGAGACAACAAGGCTCCCAAGGTAGATGTATTTTCAACTTTCTTCTTTAAGAAAGCTTGGAACATTATAGGTAATGATGTTGCTGCTGCTGCTGTTATCCAATTATTTTCCACAGGTAACCTTCCTAAGAAGGTTAACATTACATCTCTCACTCTTATCCCAAAGAAGGTGAATGCTACCAAAGTAGCATACTACATGCCAATAGCTTGTTGTAGTGTCCTTTATAAGATCATCTCAAAAATTCTAACTAATAGGCTCAAGCCTATAATGCCATATCTGATTGATCAGTCCTAAGCTGGTTGTGTTAGTGGAAGGAATATTGGTGACAATGTCCTCTCAACAACTGAGTTAGTGAAGAAGTATACTCAGAAACACATCTATCCCAAGTGTATGCTCAAACTGGATATTAAGAAAACTTATGATACATTTAATTGGGAATTACTACAACAAACATTACATGCTCTTGGTTTTCCTCTATAGTTTTTTCGGCTGATCCTTACTTATGTGGAATCAATTTCTTTCTCTTTACTACTTAATGGAGAGATTAACTTGCCATTCAAAGGAAGGAGAGGCCTAAGAGAAGGTGATCCACTATCTCCCTATCTTTTTGTCCTAGTTATAGAATACTTAACTAGGCAACTTAGATGCCTTTGGACAAATCATACTTTCAAAGGTCATCCTAGATGCAAAAAGTTGAAGATCATCACCTTGGCTTTTGCTGATGATATGCTCCTATTCTATCGGGGTGATTTAAGATCTATCCAACAAATTCTGATAGTCATCCAGAATTTTTCTAATATGTTTGGTCTAAACATAAACCCCCCAAAATGTTCTATATATTTTGGAGGTGTTGAAAGACAACTTAAGTCCCATATACTTTAGGTGCTTAATTTTTAGGAAGGGATCTTCCATTTTACTTACCTGGGGGTTCCCCTTTCTACTGCCCCTTTGACCTATGCTCAAATGTAAGATTTAGTAGCATAAATAACCAAGAGAATCCAATCCTAGCATACTCAAATCCTATCATATGTTGGACGTGCACAGTTAATCAAATCAATAATCTATAGCGTGCAACTACATTTGAGTCAAATGTTTATTCTTCTCTAGAAATTAGTTCACCAAATTGACATTCTATATAGGAGGTTCCTGTAGACGGGGAAGGCAGATAAATCAAGGAAAACAATGGTAGCTTGGAAGATTTTGTGTCTTCCAAAAGAAGAAAATGGACTGGGCTTGCTAGATATGCATACCTAGAACAAAGCTACAATGAGGAAGCTTCTTTGGGATATATGGAAAAAGAAGGAAACCTTGTGGATAAAATAGGTGCATACCATCTACTTACAAGGGACTAATTTGTGGGCATACAATAGACTGAAGAGATGTTTTTGGCACTTGAACCAAATTATCCAACTTAGGCCTTTATTTGTCAATATTTTCTAGAACTTCTTAACTTAGCACCTTGACATCTTAGAAAATCAATACAGTATTCACAAGATTTATGAGGAATTAAGGCACAAAGCAAAAAAAATTTGGTAGTTCTCCCTGGTGTGGTGCAACATTACTGCACCTTCTTTATGTGGCTTTCTATCCAAGGTAGATGATCCACAAAAGATAAAATGCAATGTATGGGGATCAACATGGATATGTGATGTATACTTTTCTCTAATGGAGATAAAAACCATGCACACATATTTTTGAATGCCCTTACATTAGGGAAATCTGGAGCAAGATCAGGAGAGCATTTGATAGAAGGGATCCGGTTACAACCTGAACTAGAGAAATGAAGATACTTGCAAAGAAGACTAGAAAGGCTAAGGAGAAGAAGAATTTACTGAATTCTTGCTATATTACTTATATTGCATCTGTTTGGTGTGAACGAAATGCTAGGCTATTCAAGAACTACTCGAGATCCACCTTTTCATTACTGAAGGAAATTATTTTTACCATTGTTAGTAGGTTCTTCTCACTTAGTAATGAGTATAAGTTTGCCTCATGAAAAATTTGTATTGATAACCTAAAGGTATGAGGCTAGTTTTCTTACTATTTGTATTTTTTTTGTAGATCTTTGGTGGTTGTAACTTTTCTTTTGGTAGTAAGTAATACTTCATTACTTACCAAAAAATATATATTATTATTTACATAAATGTTATATTAAATAAAATAATTACTATTAATATAAATATATTCATAATGCTATACATATTACCATAAATTAAAGTAATAAGTATAATATTATTAATTAGAATCATTATTATCATTATAACTAATAATTATAATAATAAGTTATATTAATTTGTATAATCACTAATCATATTAGATAAGAAAATTCAATTGAGAAAAATAGACCCTAATGCTACTATTGATAATAATAATAATAATAATAATAATAATAATAATGATAATGATAATGATAATGATAATTATAATGAAAGCAGTAGCAAAAACAATAATCATAATTCATAGTAGCAATGATAACCATAATAGTAGTAGCGATAATGATAGAGGGAGTGATAGCGACAATGAGTGTAGGAGCTAAATAGCAACAGTAGCATGTCAAAGTAGTAGTGTCAACAACAACAACAACAATAATTGTAAAAGTAGCAACATAGTAGGAGTAGGAGCAAAAGTTTTAGTAGGAGCCATAGTAGAAATATCAGTAGTAGTAGTAGCAACACCAAGAGCATCAATAACAATTACTAGTATTGATGAATAAGATATATAATGTGTTCGATATCAATTTATTGAATAATAGGTTAGAAATTTCAAATATGCCACCAATGTATATCTGGTCAAATCTTTTGAATATTTAAAATTTCATGTCAAATCACAAATAAACAAACAATATCCAATGAATTTTTCTAAATGTGAATAAACATCACCGAATAGCATATTCTATGATTAATTGATAATAACATGACCCATTTTAAATTGATATGATTTAAGTAACAAATTAAAGTGATAATACTATGTGACAGTGATATGATATAAGTATTAAATTACATTGCTTCCAAATAATACTTATAAATCTCCAACAATAGTTAACTTTTAGGAAATCAAAATTTTCAAAAAATAAAATAAAATATCAACAAAAAAAATAAAATAAACACACACACACATATAATGAAAAAGTGAATAATTTTAAAATATGTGTGTGTATAATTTTTTGGACTCGGATGATTTAATTTTTTATTAATTAGATCATTTATTATGGTCTATTTTTTTAGCGGGATAGGGTCAGATGTCAAATTAATTTATATATAGGATTTTATGACCCGTCCTAGCTGTGGAAATAGTGGTAACAATAACATGAATAGGAATTAGAGTAGAAGCAGTAGTACTAGCAATTAGTGACCATATAGATACTTATGCACATGCACATGTGTGAGTGTTTAGTGAAATTAAAAGATCCAACAAAATCACTGAGAAGACTCTAGCATTGAGGGGCACATAAATATAATTTCATATCTATCTAAACCTTCAAAACTCATAAAACATATTGTAGTACTTCAATATTTATTATTAAAAAAAATATTGTGTCAAAAAATACTAATAAAATAATGGGTATTACTATCGCTGTAATGTCTTAATATTTTCAACAAAAAATTTCATTTTTAGCTGAAGCGTAATAAAAAAATAGCTAGGTACTATTATTATAATTGACATAAGTGTATCTTACTACGCCATCCTACCATCAATTACAAAACAAAACAATTAGAACATAAAAACATAATAAATATAAAATAAGAAAAACTTCATAAACTTAAATACGAGTTGAAGATTAAATCCAAGTATAATATCCAAAAATGCATAAAAGGAATCTCTTGGGACTAAGAGTCCAAAACGATATCAGGGTAAAAGCCAACCACCAGATAACATGACATTATGCCCAACCCCAATATATATGATCACTCCTCCACACATAGGGCATCATATGTAGAAAAATCATCCAAAGGATCCTCATTGTCCTGCTTAAAAGTGTTCAGGTTGTTTCCTCTTGAGAATAAGCAACACCCATGAAAATGATGATCAATACGCTACATATTGAGTAAGGTAGTAATATAGTCGAAAAAGGGTACAAAGAATGACATAATTTCACATCAAAGAATAATCATGCAAGCATGTTGACAAAATGATGCAAGGTAAATACTAATTCCATATCTCATTAAAACACCATCTAGGGTAAAACACACATAACCACTATTATTAAACTAGTGGAATGAACTCTACACCTCCTAGTGCAAAAAGCTCTTGGATATTATTTTTAAATCAGTGGAATAGTCTAAAGCACCTTCTAGGAAAAAACGCTCCTGAAGACTATTATTAAGCCTGTAGAAGGGACTCCTACAACTCAGCCCTGACTCACATAATATTTCACTTTAAGTGATTAATGTCTTAGTCATTAATTACTTATCTCAGTATCATATTCTCATTCATGTAGAGGTTATGGGGGTATTATTCTTAATCTGGTGGAACAAAATGAAACACCTCCTAGGACCAAATACACCTGACAACTATTATTAAGCCAATGAAATAGACCTATAAACCACCTCAACACTACTTAGGCGATATTTTACTTTAAATGATTAATATATTATTCACAATTAATTATAACATCATGTGGGAGTCACGTAGATCTGCATAATACATAATTGAAACATATAAAATGCAACCACATTTTTATCAAGGTCGTCCTCAAGGAATTGGTCCATAATCTCCCTAAGAAGTTGTAATTCCACATTATGAGCATAAATTTCTTCATATTGATCTATAATCTCCCTAAGAAGTTGTTGTTGTTGTTTTTTTTGTCAAAGGGAAGTGTTTGAATAGGTACAAGTTGATGCATCAAATTTTAGAAAATTTACATATTTTCCATGCTCCCACCTCCTAGCTCTCACCTCTTACTACTTTTAATATCATTTTGTATCTTAAGCCATACATTTTTAAGAATTTTCAACCTCTTTCATAATCATACAAAACAACTAATGCTCAAACCAAAAAATTGATGAAAAAAATTAAAGAAGATAACTTCGTTATAAATAATGGAGGTAGCTGTAATACCCCAAATTTGAGCGGAGTGTTATAAGGATTGATTTGGCTACTTATATCAACATGATATACCATCCTTTTGGTGATTCCGTCCTAAGAACTCCACAGTTAAGCGTGCTGGCCGTGGAGCAATTTTAGGATGGGTGACCTTCTGGGAAGTTCTAAAAATTTCTCGGAAAGTGCGTGAGTGAGGACAAAGCGCACTGAAAGGACTCGTGTTGATCTGTGAGGCCAGCCGATCAATCCGAAAGCACTTCAAGGCAACCCCCGCATGGTCGTGTCGACTCGGGGTGTTACAGTAGCTTTTCAAGGTATGCCATTATAACAAAAAATTCTGGCAATAAATAAATAAATAAAACCATATAAAAATGTATCAAATGGACACTCAATCAAAACAATCAAGCAAAAAATAAACCAAACCAACACTTGAATCAAACAAATTGATCAAAAAAGGCCAAAAAGTGAACAACTAATTGTAACACCCCTCTTTTCGTATCTTTATTCAAGTGAAATTAAAAAGAAAAAAAATATTAATTTTGTGATAGTAAATTCTTTGAGAATCCTAAAGAACAAGTATTGTTCCAGTGAAGCACTTTCAAAACTTTCTAAAACCCCAGTTGTGATTTTAGGCTCTCCAATACTATTTAAATTCTTTTAAACTTGTGGAGCTCTGATGATTTTCTCTAAATTGTAAATATTAGTTTTTCCCTTTCTTTAGATTTTAATTTATTATTTAAGACATTTGAGATATTTTTTTTGAAGACACATTTGCATTTGCATTTAGACACATGTTTTTTCGTATCTTCCCAAAAATCATTATTCTTGTTTAAAACCCTCATGTCAAAATTTTAAACTCTTACCAAATAGTCACAAAAAAATCTTATGTTTATTCGTCCCAAATTATTCCAAATATTGATTTGGTAATTTTTTATTTTTAAAAATAATTTTCTATTTATTTTTAATTTTATTATTTATACTTGATCTTTACCTTTGAGAACTTAACAATTTTTCTCAACAAAAAAATATAAAAATTTACATGATACCTCAAAATAAAATTTATAACATCTCCTCAATTTTTTATGAATTCTATAACTCTTTTTCTCATTATTTTATGTGCTTTACATTTCTTACGTTTAGGATATTGAATTGGCCCTATAATCTATCCAAACTTTACAAAACTTCAAAGATCACTATATTTTGATATTTTTGAGTAATTGATAAAAAGGATTTATTTCATTTTGTATCACTTGTAGAATTTTTTTTAATAATTTCAAGTGTAATTACTTATTGAAACACATTCTTCCTACTCGAATCTTATCTAAACATTTTGAGATTTGATCAAAGCCCTACAATATTAATGAGATTAAATATGGGCTGCTGATTTTTGGTTTGTTTCACCGGTGCCACTCATTCCTTTAGGTGTGTGGATTTTTTTATTTTTTATTTTGGAATTATTGTATGTAGTCATCAAGATATATTCTATGCATCTTATATAACCATGAACATATATTCTCAAGATCTTGTCATGATTTCCTATAATATTCTTCCTTCTATCTTAACTGATTCTAATACAAGCCCTTTGTCATGAAAACCCCCACGATAATATTTCCCTTGATCACTATGCAATATTCTCATAATCTTTATTAATTACTAACTTATGTTAACACCACCCCTATATGCTAACTCCCCTCTTCGTCTTCTTTCCTCTTCACCTCATGATAAACCCCTCATGCATTTAATACATACCTTATCTTTAAGCCACATAAAGACAAGCAAATTTACTAATCAGGATTACACAATCTTTTTTATTAAATTACTTTATGGTCTTCCATCCACCATATATTGGGTATAGGTGTAATACCCCAAAATTTTAAAACCTAGAATTTAATAATTAATCTTCATTTGGGATAATTTAATTTTTAAATTATTAATTTAGTTATTTTGTGGACTTTTGGGTGTATAAAAATGGATATGATTATTTACTAAATTAAAATAAATATTTTGTTATTTTATCATATTCATTTTATTTAAATAATTTTCCAAACCCAAATTTTATTAAAATTACCCTATTAAATTAATATCTTAAAATTTAAATAAATTAATTCATTAAACTAATTTATCCATCTAAATAATTAAATACCCTTATTCCAAAAATTATTTTATTATTTTATTATTTTCTGATTTTTCATTTTCCTTTTTCCATTTTCTTTCTCATTTTTCATTCCTTTTTCTTTCCCTCATTTTCCTTTTCTTCTTTTCTTCTCTCTTCAGGCCGCCCGACCTGTTTTTTTTTTCTTTTCCCCTCCCCGTTGGGCTGCTGACCCTCTTTCTTTCCTCCCCTCACGTCCATCCCAACGCCTCCCTTCTCCTTTCTTTTTTGTTCCTTTCTTCTTGGTTGGGTCAGGCCAACCCCTCCGTTTTTACCTCCCTCTCCTTTGCATGCACATGCCGACCCTTCTTTTCCTTTCCCTGCCTGGCTTGCCTGCTAGCCCCTTCTCCTTCCTTCTTCCTTCTTTCTCCCCCTGCATGGATGAAGCCATGCCTACACTCGCACGCCTACCAGCCTTCCCCTCTGCACCTACCATGGCATCCCTGCCTCTCCCTCTCTTCCCCATCCCTTTCCTTTCTATTTTGAGCCAAACCCTCCCCTCCTCTCCCTCTTCTTTTTCCTTATCTTCTTTGCCTTATATTCTTTCCCGAGCTGCCTCATTTCCCCTACAGAACCCCCTCTTTTCTCCCCCGTTCCCTTCTTCTTCTCCTCCCTTGTTTTTGCTCTACCACCCTCAACTGCCGCATCTGCCACCTAATCGACCACCACACCAACCCCTGGCCTCCCCTACTACCTCCTTGCACCACTCAATAACCACCACTCGCCCCTTACAACCAACTTCCCTTTCCTTTCTCTTTTCTTACCCTTCTCAACCTCCACCCTGCACCACCTCCGTGTGTCGCCGTATCCCTTATTCCGCTGCCACCATAGCCAGCCCTCGACTGTCTGACATCTCCCCTACCACCGCCCTACCTCACATTGGCCAAAAATCCCCTACAACCCCCTTGTTTCTTCTCTCCTTTTTCCTTCCTTCTCCTTCTTCTTCCTTCCTTGCACCCATTTTTCTAGCCCTACAGCCGCCGTCTCTGCCGCCCTAAGCCGTTGATTATTAACCCTAACCCCCAACCCCCAACCACCACCTACACCCTTCCTACACCTAGTTACCCTCACTCCCCTTTACAAGCCCTCAACCAAACCTCCAAAACCCTTACTAAACCAACCCTCTCCCCCTTTCTCCCATCCCCTTTTTGACCCTTATTCCCTTCCCTTCTATGCATTCAGCTCACGCTACCATGCAACGTGAGTCTTGCTACTTATATTGAGTAAATATTGTTAATTTTTGAGGTATAAAAATAGTTAGCATTAATATGTATTAATTAAGCATTTTGATAAAAAAATTAGTCTTTTAATTTTCTACTACTAATATGCTAGTTTTGATATTATTTTTTGGTACAAAGTTTTCTAATTAAAGCTTAAACTCTTAACCGGGATACCAGTAAGATTTAATTATTGCGGGAAGTAAGGTAACCATTATACCCTACTAAAATGTATGGATATACGTATGTTAGCTCATTAGGGTTTTCGAATATGTTTATATGCATATTATGTGATGTTAAGTATATTATGATTTGTGGCATATGTTGGAAGTTGAAACGAAAATCATGTTATATTATGTGTCACGTGTAGAAATGATAGTTAAATAAGGAGCCTTATTGTTAATAATAATGTTAAATGCATGTATATGACATGATAAGCTAATGTGGCCATTTGTAGTATAGATAATGTTAATATGAGCCCTAGGGGTATTTTAGTAATTTTTCTTCTACAAAAGGTGTGGTCTAAATAAGTATGTATAGTAGGTGATAATGGGTATTAATAAAAAATAATAATAGTTTGTGGTGTTAGATGATGTATATGGATCATGGGTATTAATGTTTTATGCGGTATGGGTTTATTTTAGTATATTTGGCATAAGAAGGGGAAATTGGTAATTTATATGAATAAAAGGGGTAATATGATAATTTAATAAGGAGGGCATTTTAGAAATTTTGCATGGAAAAAGGGGATAACTTGGTAATTTTGTGCATAAAAAAGGTATTTTGCTAAATTAATAAGTGAGAAGGGTATTTTGGAAATTTTGGCATAAAAAAGGATGACTTCGTAATTTTATAAACATAAGGGGTAAAATGGTAAATTAATAAGTAAGAAGGTTATTTTGGTAATTTGGCATAAAAGAAGGGTAACTTGGTAATTTTGTGAGTAAAAGGGGTAAACTGATAATTTAGTAGGTAAGAGTGGGTATTTTGGTAATTTGGCACAAAATGGCAATTTGGTAATTTTAATAAGTATGAAGGATAATTTGGTAATTTAACTAACCAAAAGGGCAAATTGGTAATTTAATAAGTACGGAGGGTAATTTGGTAAATTAACCAACTAAAAGGATAATTTAGTAATTTTAACACGTAAGAAGGATAATTTGGTAATTTAATAAACCTAAAGGGCAATTTGGTAATTTTAACAACTATAAGGGGCAATTTGGTAATTTGACAAACCAGAAGGGTAATTTGGTAATTTAACAAGTTTAAAGGGTAAAGTTAGTAATTTAATAAGTATGGAGGGTAATTTGATAGTTTAACAAATACAAAGGGGTATTTTGGGAATTATACAAGTATGAAGGGTAATCTGGTAATTTGACAAGTAAAAAGGGGTAACTTGGTAACTTTATAAACAAGAGGGGTATTTTAGTAATGTTGTTAGTATGAAGGGGTAAATCGGTAAATTGCATATAAGATGACAATGGATTATATAAGCCTCCATAATAATACATAAAGGATATTAAATAATAGAATAAGGGTTTATGGCCTTAGTATCACTTGTTTAAGTATAACCACATATATTATAAGGATAAGGGTATTTTGGTAAATTGGTGAATATCATAAGGGTAATGCATGGTATAGGGTTGAATGGGTAATTAAGGGTATGATATGATGTTTATCTCGTCTTCTCACAAGAGGTGTTTTAATTATTAATTATGCATGGAAATATTTGTTGGATGTGTTAGAAGCACATGTAAGGGTTTAAGTATTTCATGATCCTTCGATGTAAGCTACTTGATTCTATGACCAGTATTATGATTATGACATGATAACCTATTATGGCATGTGAATAAGTGGAAATGAACTCTGAAATGGAAATGGATGATAAAAGGATGGCCTTAGTGGTTTATTTAAGTTAACATGGATAACAATATGAATAAGGATTACTTAATATTAACAGAAACACATAAAAATGATTAAGTATGTGATTGATGTGTTTCTTGTTGTCACCTTAATTAAGACACTAATAATTCAAGTGGAAGACCTTGAGATTGGGAATGGTGGCTCTTAAGGGGTCGCTACCCTAAAGATGTGGTTTAGCCCACGATTGTTCTAGATTTTGCTAGTGTGCCTTAGTGCCCCAGCCAAGCCCTACACCTTACTCTATCTAGCTCTACGGACCTATTTAGGGGGTATGCATACTTATGGATTACGTGTTATTATCGGTAGGGTACTATGTGTCCTCATGCACTAGTGCGACTAGGGTGCCTTTGCGCCCCTTGGTTGATGGTTGGAGGGTACTATGCTGCTTGTTTGCGCCAGTATGGCCGGTGTACCTTTGAGTCTTTGGGTTTGTGATCTCCCCCTCGAGTTAAATAAATGGAATTGTTGTGTTAAGTAAATGGAAAACACTAATCATGCAAAGTGATCAATTATTGAGCTGGGCCCAGATGGATTATATTATTTGTATCGGTCCACCGGTTATAATAGTGGGCAGGAGCATTTTACCTTGGAGGATGTATATGTGTACCGGTCCATCGGTTATAATAGTGGTCAAGCGCGTGTTTTCCTGGGTGTTTTCGGTCCACCGACTATAATAGTGGGGGATCCTAAGCTCAATAAACCAAACTTTGGATGTTAATAAATCATGGAAAAGATACTAATCACTTATAGTGGATCACTATATGAGTTGGGACCAAACCGATCTACCAAGGAGAATAGTGACTAGGAGCACTTTTCCCTAGAGACCGATCCACCGACGAATAAAAGTAGCCAGGAGTGTCCTGTCCTGGAGTGTAATCCGTTCCATGGGCTATAATAGTGGGGTTCCTACACTCACATGGATATAAATATGATGTTGAATATTTGATTAATGGATTAAGACCAAAAATGTTACTTTAATCCTTATAATCTATTGATATAGTATAAGTATAGGATTGGTGCTTGTCACTCTTGTTAAGTGCTAGAGATGTTAACTAAATGGGCTTCGTGTTGTACAATTCTTATTGGTGTCTATGTGTAATCGCTCTTATGTGGCTATGATTATTTATATGATCGCGTATGATATTGTCTTTACATTTAGTTAAGTATGATGTGTTACATGCGAGCCCTACCTTTCAGTTTGTTATAAAGGGTTACTCAGTACCATAGTACTAAAGGGTTCCATTTGTGGACCCTTACCTATTCAATGGGCAGTGCCCATTGCAGTTTAGTTGCAGGTGTTATTGAAACTGTTGTTGGATAATAGCGTAGGATTGTCTGAGAAGCTTTTCAATGTTTCTCTTTTAACTTTACTATTTATGATTTCTCTCTTGTAACCACTAATAGTGGGTTTTATATTTTATAAAGTCATTAATGTGCTACTCTGATTTAAATGAAAGTTTGAATTTGTGGAATCATGTTATGTTTCTTTTAAGCCTTAGCACTTGGTACTGGAACGGTAGGGGGAAACCGGTCCGGTACTAAGTGTGGCGGTAATATCCCCGAAATTTACTGTTTTTGCTTCATCTAATTTTTAAATGAAACAAAATTTTTCCTTAGTGAATTATGGTGGTTTTAAAATAGGGATTACATTTTCTATATTGGATGTGGCTTAACACCCCATGTTTTTTTATTTATTACTTTGGTAAAACATGTTTCATAGAGAAAAAGTTTAGTTCATGGAAATGGGGTGTTACAAATTATATCAAAGCTTTTAGTTGTTAGGAATTGTGTTTCGGTTAAGGACTCAATTTTTACGATCCTTAATGTTTTAAATTTCTCCAATCTATTTTGAAATCTAGATTAACCTTGTGAGGATCAGGATATGGGTAGTTTAAGTGACCTTTGTATATGTGTTGATGTGGTCTTATATGCTTAGTAAGTTAGGATTTTCCCTAACCTTGTTTTGATATTGTAGCTCACGAAGACATAAAAACTTGTACTAGTAATCTGAAGAATTGTTATGGATCAGTACCCATACCAACATAGGTTTATCTTAGGATTCAAAGTCCCCTCAAACCTCTAAGAGAAGTTGCATGAATCTATGGGCATAAAGATAAGGATGAGTGTTTTCATCCATATAACACCCCTATTTTTCACTACTAAAAAATTTCATTTTAAAACCTTATGGAAGTAGAAAAATACTGAGCACCTAGGAAAAATGGGGTGTTATTGCCGTACTTAACATAAGATAGACGCCTGCCACCTGTCTCATGTTAGATACAAGGCTAAGAACCAAACCAACCAAAAACAAGAGTAGAGTGCACAATAACATGAAATGTAGATCCTAAAGAAAGCATTTACAAAACTAGACCTCGATTATTCCTTAAAATATTCAAATACATGAGAGAAAAGTTAAACTAAAAGTACAGAGCCACAATAGGCTCAAAACGATAATAAGGCAAAGCTCAAACCTATTCCACTAAGGATCAAACCACAGTCTCCATATGGCCACACTCATAAGTGTCCAAGCCTAAAATGATGTAGACCCACTACTGGTCATCCTAAAAACTCTACACATGGTCTTTTGCTCGTGGGATTGAGTAGGTGACCGGATGAATTGGCACATTAGTATGCTACATAATGAGTAAGCCAATTTACCTCCTCAATAGAAATCACAACCATATCAGACCAAGAGAAAAAGGAAATTCATACTAGCCACCTATCATGCTCGCCATAAAATTACATTTACGTATTCAACTAGATCATATAAATTAGTAGGATTTCATGTCACACAGACTTATACGCCTCATAACTCATCATACTCACCAAGACAAGATAGGTACCATGGACAACAATGAATGAATATTAACAATTTATTCCATTAAATCCATATTTCATATTTACATAACCCATTAGCTTAATCATTTACAAGCCATTCTATTTTTTTCCCTTTTTTTCTTTTCCTTTATCCATATCCATATCCTTATTCTTTATTTTTTTTCTTTATTCTTATTCTTTGTCCTTATCCTTTATCTTTATTCGTTGTTGAGCGATGGGCTGACTACCACCCCATGCTCTCACACACCATAGAAGCCTATCCAAACCAGAGGACATAAAGTCAAGCCGAATCGATGTAACCACTAATGGACATAAAGTTTCACCAAAGCTAAAAACTACCTAGGTAACCAGACCCCTTAGTATTGATATACCCTTGTACATCATCCGTTTCTAAAGTAGCTAAGGCACTAGGATCTACTAGGATCACTCTCAAAAACAAATTTCGAAGGCAGACTAATCCTCGGTAGGGAATCTAGGATTGGGTAATCCATACCCATGCACAACTTGATTATCTTTAACTCTAAATGATTAGTGTGTTATTTCCAAATATTAATGTTATCATATCCTTCAAGTAATTACATCTTTGACTATCTGCATGCAATTCACACTCTAAAATCTTACCATATCTAAACCATAACAAGATATAGCATAATATCAGGATTTAACATACTCCTAACTTAATCATGCTTAATTTTCAAAAAATCGACTCTATTCCTCCTAATTCAAGACTTTTTTATTGGGAGTCTTAATTACTTCAACATGCCTAACTAAAATGCCAACTTCTCATGTAGGCGCATACATATAAACATTTGATAGAGTATAAAAATTCTCATGCTTATGCATGCCACATTTTAAAGATAAGAAAGACTTACTTGAAGCTTAACAAAGTTTCCCACTAAAGAGGAAAAACTCAAACCGGAAGATTTCAATTTCTAAAACCTTTGAAAAAATTTTTTGAAACTCATAAATAATTACATAACTTTTGGAAATCAAGAACTCAAATTAGGGAAGAAAATAGACTTACCGCCCCGAAGAGAAAACAAGGAAATAGTCAGTTGAAAGCAAACTCAACTTCGTTCTAAATCTAACTCTTTCTTGATTAAGGATAAGACAAGAAGGAACTAGAGAAAGGATCAAAAGAGTGAATTGAATTAGAATGAAAGCTCAATGTGGAGAAGAATTAGCATAAGTTTTTGAGAACTCAGGTATTTTGGTGGTTGAAATAAAAGTAAAAGAAAGAGATGATTAGGGTTATTTATAAGAAACAAATCGGTTAAGGAATGAGTGAGCTTATGCAACATATCAAAATCCCTAAATTTACTGTTCAAATATGAGATGAACGAGCAAATTTATCAATAATAGGCTAACTTCCATTTCAAAGCTCAAATGGTGATTTTATAGAGAATACATGTTGAGCTCATTTAAAAAACGGCATGGGAAGTAAATCTTCTAGCTATGTAGTGATAATTTGAAAATTGAAGCATACTTCTAGATGTGTGTAGAGGAGAGAGGAAGAAGAAGACAAGTGTGAGGCCACCCTCCCCTTCATCTGTCAAAATCAAGCCCTCAAATTTGTTCAAGTAAAAAGTTAAAGTTAAATAAATGATAAAAAAGGTTAATGATCACTTAAGAATGGCTTGGAATTGGATTATCAAAGTTCCATTTTGATGTATGAAATTTTCCAAAAAATTGAGATTCAAAAAGCACTTAGCTTGACAAACTAGTTGATTGGTTCAGTCGAGGAAAACCCTTAGCTGAAACGATATACAAGTCAATCAAATTTCTAGAAAACTTTTTTTTTTCAATTTTCCAAAATTTTCTCAAATTCATTATTACGTCAAATTAAATTATAGATTTAAATAAATATCAAACATTATCTAACTTTATTAAATAAAATAAATTTTTATTTTATAAATTTTACAAAAATATGGGATATTATAACACTATCTCCTAAAAGAGGTTGTGTCCCAAGCGTTTACTAACCAAAATCCAGACACATTATATACTACATAATAATTCACACATTACATGCAACAAAGTAAAAGGGGTTACTACCCTGTTAAAGAAATATTACACCCTATATAGATATTAGGGAACATTAAAGGTTATTTCCCTTGGGTCTCTTCTTTGGCCTCCCATGTGCCCTCCTCAATACCATGTTGTGACCAAAGGACCTTCATTAGCGGGACGTTTTTCATGTGCATTACTCAGGTCTTTGTGTCTAGAATGCTTAATGGTCCTTCTTCGTAAGCTAGAGACTCATCAATCTTATGATTCAGACTGAATAACATGCAAAGGATCCTTTACATACTTCCTCAACTGAGAAATGTGCAACACGTTGTGGACATGCAACAACTCTACTAGTAAGTCTAATTGATATGTGATCTCACCTACTCTATCTATGTTCTCATATGGTATAATTTACCTTGGAATAAAGTTACCCATTCCACAAAACCTTAGTACTCCCTTGGTGGTAGAAATCCTCAAAAGGACTCTATTGCACACCTCGTAACCATCGGTTCATCTTCTCAAATCTGTGTAGCTCTTGTGCTTGTCTTGGGCTGCCCTCATATGGTCCTAAATTAATTTGAATTGCCTCATTGCCTCCTTAATTATTTTTGGTACCAACACAATCATCTTGTTGATATCTCTCTAACACAAGGGACTATGACACTTCCTCTCGTATAAGGCCTCAAAAGTTGCCATCGTGATACTTTTGTGGTAACCATTGTTGTAGGAGAATTGGATCAAGTCTAGGAAATCCTCCCAACTGCCCCCAAATCCAACACATATGCCCAAAGAAAGTTCTTTATGGTTTAAATGGTCCTCTTTGTTTGACCATATGTAGTTGTGCGAAAACCAATACTCATCTTCATTTGAGTCCCTAAAGTGTCCTGCCACTTTTGTAATATCTCAAAATTTAGGTAAACCTTATTCTGAGTGATTTATATTGTAACCTAATTTTAATCTTGGAAAATTAATATTTCCACCTTACCCTAATTCTCTAACCCCAAAATTTTTGCGTAATCCTAATTTATTAATAATTAAAATATCCTAATACCCTAACCTAAATTATATTAACCTAATTCTAATCCAAAAACCAAACCTATTATCTTCTCGTTTTCTTTTCCCTCTTATTTTCTTTTTTTTTATTCATTCGACCGACCCCTTTATCCTTCCCCCTTCTTCCTACGTGAAACATTATCCTTAGACAATACCTCCCACGCCCCCATCACCTACCAAGATACTTCCTACCCTATCAACTTATCAACTCTCAACTCCTACGATCATGGGTTAGGGTTGAAAATCTCAACCAATCACACCATCCTTTATTATACCCCAAAATTTTGGTTAATCTAATCCCGCATCATTAGCACCTTAATCTAATGCTAATCTCAATAAATCCTATATTATCCTTAACATATCCTTAATCCTGAAATTTTAACCGATTCCAAAAACCTTAACTTTGATAAACTGTAATTCGTATATCGAAATCAAATCCTCTAAAATTTCCACTAATCCTAATTACCCTTAACTAATCTAAAATAATCCTAAATTAATCCTAAATTAATCCCATCAACCTCCACTTGCACACCCACTTGCACCCCCACTTGCACCCCCACTTGCACCATCCACTTGCACCACCACCCATCACCTTTCTTCTTCTTCTTTTCGTTCTCCCATCTCTACAGACCTGTACCTTTCCCCCCGTCGCACACCCCATCTCCCTACAACCTTCTTTTCCTTTCCACCCTTATGTAACACCTCCATAAACCATCTCCACCCTCACCTTGCAGCTTCTACCCTACCCTAGTCATCCTTTGCAACCATCAGCTCCATCATCAACTTGCAGCTGCAACCATCACCATCCTCCCTATCGCACGCCACCCCTATTCTTTTTCTTCCTTCTCGATTCACCACACAACACATATGCACACACACACACACACACACACACATACCCCACACTCTCCCTACTTCTCTTTGGTTTTGCCTCACTCTGCTGATATTTTGTGCCAAAGAGCCATTACCAAAGCTCCCTCACCCTTCTCCTTCCCTTCCTCTCCCTTTCTTCTTATTCTTCCCCTTCATTTCCCTATTTTAGCTTCCGCACCACCATCTCCTAGCACTGTGCACCACCTTGGTCACCACTCGCCGCTCTTTGGCCCGTGGACTGACCACCATGGTCGCCCCAACCTTCCCCCTCACCGTCACCGGCTATCGCCACCGACCGTCGCCTCTTTTCCCTCTTTCTCCCTCTCATTTTTTATAGCATCGTAGTGTGCACGGTAGGTGCACGGTCGTGCAACGCTTAAAATACTTGTTTCACAGCCGTGCAATCCCTACACCGTCTGACTGTGCAAAAGTTTTCTCTCGGCCTAATCCTGCATGATCGTGCAACTTTGCACCGCCTGGCCGTGCATTTTGTTTTCTGTCAACAAGAAGCTACACCGCCTACCGTACAACAGTGCAACCCTATTCCTTTGGCCATGCATCCTTATTTTCATCCCCAAACCTCAACCAAACACCACCAAAATTCTACCATAGCTCTACTACACATTCCTCTACACATCCGCATGTCTCAAGCTCTCATTGGACTACGGTTATACCTACTTTTACCCTCTTTACCTTAATTTTTCCTTCGGTTTAACTCTTTGAGCCTAATTGTAATTTTATTATCTTTCATAGGTGGTTTTCTAGTAGCTTCGGAGAAGGAAGTCTAGGATTTTACATGCTTAGAGCTCGGTATCGTAGTTGGTAAGGATACTATTCGATGCTTAGGAATTTAGATGATAAGTGCTTGTATGACTAAATGTGTTTTTTATGATATTGCTGCTATAATATGTAACATATGTTGACATTAATAATTTATGATGTCATGAATGTTATGTTAAAAGAAAATAAGAGTAGTAAGAGACACCATTATGTTATGATTGTGACAATAACATATTATTTGTGAGAATTCATCTTATAGCATGAAATATGGGTTGAGTGATATTAATATCATACTTGTGGAAATATATCTATGGTTGAATGATGATGATATCATACTTGTGAAAATATATTTATGGTATGACATCTAGGTTAAATGATGAGAATATCATATTTGGAAAAATTATAATTTAAGGTATGAAATGTGGGTTGAAGGACGATAATATCAAAATTGTAAAATTATACCTATAGTATGAAATATGGGTTGAATGATGAGAATATCATAACTGTGAAATTATGTCTTATGATATAAAATATGGGTTGAATGAGTTGTGGTAAATGGGCTTAAGGTTTCTTATGAGGTATGATAATTAATGGGGACTTGGAAAAATAATTTGTATGGAGGGTGTAAGATTTTATAAAATAAGGTTGTTGATTGTGCTTAAAGGGTAACTCGATCATTATGGGATATTGAGGAAGTTTTGGTAATTTATGTGTTGAGAGACTTAAATTATGGAAATACTAACTTGAGTGATTCTTGGGAATATTATCGTTATTTTGGGGTTCATACATGTTTAATAGTAAATTTGGGACAAGTCATCTTGAGATGTAATATTATTATTCCACCTTCATGGATTAGTGAATAACTATTGGAAATTAGAAATGATGAATATTTCATATGAAGTGTTTTGATAATTTTATGGGATTTAGACTTGGATACTTTAGTGTTTAATACATATACCTTGGGAGGAGATTACTAAACCAAACTCATGGGAATTAAGTTGTGAATTTTTGGGTGTGATAATAATGATGGAATTTGGGAGATGTCATAATACAATGTGAGTGGAACAACCAACATGGGAGAATGAACACTAAAGGAAGTGTAGTTGGATTTTGACAAGACTTAAGGGTTTGGATCTATATTACATGCATATACGTTTGACTGTGTTCTATGCCTGAGAATCAGTCTTAAATAAGATGCTAATCACTTAAAGTGAAAGAGCACATGAGTAAGGCCATGGGATTATTTTTCTTAAATCTATATATATGTATTTCCATTCCACTAGGTAGAATAGTGGCTCGGGAGCATTCTGCCCCGAGATGATGTTTTTAATCTCCGTTCCACCATAAAGAATAGTGGCTTGGGTGTGTTGTCCCTAAGAAGTTTCAAACCGTTCCACTGGTTGAGAATAGTGGGGTGCCTACTCATCGTGAAATAAAACATATCTTGACAACCTATGGAAAGATACTAATGATTTAAAGTGGAAGAATGCACGAGTTAGGACCATGGTGATTAATTCTCATTCCACTAGGTAGAATAGTGGCTCGGGGGCGTTCTGCCCTGAGGAGTTGATTTATTCCCGTTCCACCGGGTAGAATAGTGGCTCGAGAGCGTTCTACCCCGAGAAGATGTTATCACCTCCATTCCACTGGAAAGAATAGTGGCTCAAGTGTGTTATCCCTAAGAAGTTTCAGACCATTCCACTTACTTAAGAATAGTGGGGTTCCTACACTCATCGTATATAAAAGAATGAAAATGGACTATACTTAATAAAATGATCTGGATTGTATTATGCCGTATGAGATGATCATTTACTTGGTTGTATTCCTTTATCATTTAATGTGAAAGCATGTGCTACTTGTATTTCTATTTCGATATTATTGTACCCTTAATCAGTATGTAGTGTATTGACCACCCGTTTTATGGGTTCTTCTCATTCTCACGAGTAGACCTGCCCTATTTTACAGGTGATTGATGATTGTAGATTGATGTGCTTGCCTTGGGTGAGCGCTAAATATTTTGGTAAAGGGTATGGTTATCTGAATATCTCTATATCTCTCTTTGGACTCCCAGTCCTCTATTTTCATTATTTATTCCCTTCTCTCTTTTTCTTATCCTGTATCATGGTGGAATCAAGTGCTTCCTACACCTGATTCCTAGGTATGAGGTTACTTTTGCCTTACACCTAACATGGATTGGACATAGGGAGTGCATTTTCTATATTGGATGCAGCGTGGCATCCCCACATTTTGTGTTTTGATATTTTCTTTTAACTTTTTAAAACGAAAAATTTTAAGTTCCAAATTTGAGGGTGTTACATCCTCTTTTCCCCATATTTTTCTGCATGTGTATGCATATATATACCCGATAATAAATGCTCCCAACTATCTCTTTCCTCCCTTCATTTTTTCTACAAAAATCCCATCACTAAGAGTAGCTTGCTTTCCTTCCTTTCCCCCATCATTGTTTCGAAAAAAACCCCAAAAACTACCATCGACAACCCCCACTAAAGCACCCCGACCACCTCTTACGACCTACATCAAAACACCACCGACACCACCGATGACTTTCATTAAACCTCTCCCATAACCAATGAACAAAACAACCAGTCTTTGCCTCTCCTTTCAACCATTATCACCACAAATCCCCCTTTTTATTTACTTCCCTTCGACAACCTCCACCATATACCTACACTTCCTCTCTTTCTTTCCCAATTGAAGCTAGTCCCAACCTATAGCAAACCTAACTGAACACCACCCACACCATTCGACTAAACCAACCACACCACACCCTCCACCTCCAAATATTTCCACTAGTTCCACCTCATTGCTTTACCCTCCCCTACTGGTTCACCCCTAGCAATGACACAACCAATCAATGCTCCACCTTTCCACTTAGCATAACCAATCGTTGCTCCTCACTTGGCTGCACAAAGTTTCCCAAACACTCACCTTAGCTGGTTTGATTTTCCTTGGTTCTTCCACCCTTCCACTTCCTTAATTACGTGTTTTAATCCTAATGGGTTTTTATTTTTGTTTATTAGGTGACATTCCAAAGGTTCCAGAAGAGGTGGGATAGGATAAGCATGTTTAGGGACCGGAGTCTTTTTTGTAAGGATAATTTTCATAGTCTAGGATTTTTGTTGCTAAATGTTATTCATGATTTTGTGTGATACCATGATTTGATTTATTATGTGCTTAAATGAATGTTTTTAATGATATCATATGAGATATGATATTGTATGATGAAAAATAAGTAAGTTAAGGATTTTGTGATATCATACGATAATATTCTATGTGGAAATCTTCACCGTGATATATGGTTGTAATATGAGTTTATTAAGGTATTAGGAGTGTGAAATGAGTATAATAAGTTATATGGAGATGAATGTAGGATATGAAAATAATGTTAACAATATATGTAAATCTCAATGAAATAAGGGCTTATGTTATCAGTAAGGGCATGTTGGTCAATATGGGTTTAAAATGAAAATCATGGTATTTTAATTTGTTAAATTATCAAAAATATGATAAGGAATTTATATGAAGTTTTTTGAGTATTCATAGGTGGCCTAAGTTTAATAAAGTATGGAAAAGATTTGATTTGGGAATAATAACCCTGAAACGGGAAGGTTATAAACACTTGTGTGAAAATGGTAGAGTTAAACTACAGAATTTGGATATGTTGTTAATCTTGGCGTTTTGGGAGTGTATATTGAATATGTTAATTGTATGAGCCCTAAAAAAGTTTATGCTTTATTTGAGAAAGTAGCGTTTATAAGCTCCAATATTGAGGGAAATTAGGGAAGCTCAGGTATACTGATAATAATAATATTTGAGGAAGAGTTACTAAGTTTGGTGGTTAAAAGAATAAAAAAAAAGAAGAGTTATGAAAAAAATGTGGAGTTAGAGTTTTGGGGATTATAAAAGGTCTTAACCCTAGAAAATGACCATTGAATCTTTGTGATGCACTTTAACTATTTTAAATATGTATTTTATGTTTTAAATTAATCATGAATAAGATATTAATCATTTCAAGTGAAAGATCATATGAGTTAGTTCGAGGTGTTTAATAGGTCCATTCCACTGGACAATAATAGTGGGTGAGGAGTATTTTTTCTTGAGAAGTGGATCAATTTGTTCCACCAACTTAAGAATAGTGGGGACCTAAACTCAACATGAATGATAATATGATTTGAGATAATTAAACTAATGGATAAGATATTAATTACATAAAGTGGAAGAGTACATGAGTCAGGACCGAGGTGTTGGGTCCATTCCATTAGACAGTGATAGCTATTCAAGTGTGTTATTCTTGAGAGGTGATTTATACCGTTCCACTGATTTAAGAATACTAGATCTAAAGAATATTATGTAGAGAGGTTGGATACATTCCACTGAATGATAATAGTGGCTCGAGTGTTGATGTAGGAGCATCCCCCTTATGTGATGACAATACTCTATTCATACATTTTTCTAAGTTAGGAGAATCAAAAACTCTCCTTACTTGGACTAAAATATGAGCTAGATTATTTATAGCCATGCAAAGACAATTATAAGCCATCAAATCACCACCTTTTTTGGCTTGAATATGGCTCACAAATATGGCTTGAAAATCCATGCAAGTTTCAGCCATCATCCAGGTAAAATCAGCTTATGGAGCACACATTTAGAAAATCACAAGCATGCAACCACTTCACTTTTGCAGCATATTTTTGAGTTAAATTATGGTTTTTTACAAGACCTTAATTAGAATTAATAAAGGGTATTTAATGGCCTAAAAAGAAGCCATAGCAACCAGCCAAAAGGGGTCTCGGGGAAGGTTTATTTTTCCATCTAGTTAATGCATGAGTAATGTACTTGTTTTCCTTTTTGTTGTAATTTATGTTCCCTAAGTCCTAATTATTAGCTTGTAAACCCAATGAAACAGCTAGTGCATGGAATATGGATTTTGGGAGGCTTGAAACATGAACTCCCATGCTGATTATTTGAGTCCTACCGTTGTTAGCATGCATTAGAGTAGAGTTTGATTAACTTGAACCCTTATGGTTACGTAAGGGTTGGTTGTAATTTCTCTCAACTTATTACACTCATATATGGGTGTAAAATTAATGAAAAAGGTAGCCATTTATTGAGTATTCTACAGAGAAGGTTATGTGCCTTTTGTTCCTCAACAAACATAGTGCATGGTTTGTTGCATCTCAAAAATCTCACAATCTTTAGCTTAAGAGTTGATACTTTAAGTGGTGATTGTAAGTATTTGATTTCAAGAGTTACTTGAATATCAAATACTTTTTCCCATCTCATCCCCTCTTCTATTTTCTCTTTTTTTGGAGCTATCCATGGTTCCACCATCAACTCTTAGCAAGACCTAAGTTGTTTAGCATTTTTATGCATTAGGTGTGTTGTCTGGGGAGGTGCTTTAAACCATTCCACCAGTTTAAGAATATTGGGGCCTCTAAAATCAATATATATAAAAGAATATAATTTTTTATATTTAATAAAGAGACTTGGATCACTATGTACTTTATGATATTGTATGTGTTTTCCATATGTACTTATTCTATGTTGCGTATGTTTGTATTTAACTATATCCCTATCTCAACAATATTATATCCTTGCTCAGTACGTAGCATATTGACCATCTTTTTGGTGGGTACTTTTCATTCCCATGAGTAGATGATCTGGATGCTTTTACGTAGGTCATTTAGGACTAGCTAGATGATTTTGCTGCTTACGGTGCTCTGTAGGGGGTAGAGTGATTTTATGTACTAGGGTTTTAGGCAAAGAGTCATGTAATTCGGATGATTGTTTTACCTGAATACCTTTTTGGACTCTTAATTCTATACTGTCCCCTTTGCTCGTATTTTGAAATTGTAACCGAAGTTAATCTCCAAACTCATATTTATGTTGATAAAGCTACCATTATTTTATATTTATCTTGGTTCGTATTTTAATGGTCTTAGCCTTGTGATTGATGTTAGGATTGTATGGTAAGTCAGACTTACATCGACTATAGTGGTAACACCCGGTATTTTGGTTCTAAGAATCCATTGTAAAACAAAAACTTTTAGTAGTAAAATTTAGGGTGTTACAACTTTTTCCAAAAATGTGACAAGAATTTAGAGTCTCGATCTGACACGATATCTCGATTTGACGTGATGTAGTCTCACAATGTGTTTCTTGTAAGCGTTAGCTAATTCTAGATTTTCTTCATCGATATGAACACTACTGAATTATTCATATGATCCACAATAACCCATAGGGAATCAAAATCACTATGGGTCTTTAGAAGACTAATCACAAAGTTTAAAAATATGCTAACCCATTTCCACTTTGGAACTTCTAAAGATCTACTAACCTTACTAGTCTTTTATGCTCCATCTTGACCTTCTGACAGCTCAAACATTGAGTAACAAACTCTACAATCTCCAACTTTATATGGGGCCACCAACATTCCTTCTTAAAATACTTATACAACATATCCCCTCTCAGATGGATAGAACATGGAGTACAATGAACTTCCTCTAAGATTTTCCTCTTTATCTCAACCCATTGCTGTGGTACACATCACATACCATTGTATCTCACACTACTATCCTTGTGGAGCTGAAATCCCTTAGCTCTACCTTCTTCCATACCCTACTTAATCCTCTCATGCTTAAAGTCACCAAGTTGACTAGCTTGGATCTCCACAAAGATAGAAGGTGTGATGGTGAGTGTATTCATCCTGAGCTCTATACTACTAATGATGATTAAATCTATCTCCATCTGCCTGAGCTCTTAACACAACTAATCAGACAACACAATCATACCCAAGGAATATGATGTTGTCCAACTAAGATCATCTACCACTACATTAGCCTTATCCTCATGGTAGGTTAATTCTAGGTCATAATCCTTGACCAATTACAACCATCAGTGTTTTCTAAAATTCAATTCCCGCTGCTTAAAAATGCACTTGATGCTCTTGTGGTTGGTGTAGAACTAGCACTAAACACCATAGAGATAATGTCTCTAAATATTCAAAGCAAACACCCCTAATTCAAGATCTAAATTATGTGTTGGGTAGTTCTACTCATGCTACTTTAGTTATCAAAGGGCATAAGCCACCACTCTCCTATGCTGCATCAATACACAACCTAAAACATTCTTAAAAGCATTTCTATAGCCTTCATATTTATCTAATCCACTCAATAACGTGATCATGGGGATGAAGTCAAAAGCCTCTTCAACTCTTTGAAGGCTTTGATACACAGCTCATCCGGCCCACAATGTTTAGCCTTATTCAACAAGTTAGTTAATAAAAGAGCTATCTTAGAGAAATCTATGAGAAATTTGTAGCAGTAACCTTCTAATTGTATAAAACTATGCACCTCCTTAACAAAAGCTGGTGCTGACAATTCAAAAATGGCTCAAACCTTGAAATGATCCACTAAAACACCATCTTTAGAAATAACATGTCCAAGAAAAGGACTAGATCCAACCAAAACTCACACTTTAAAAACTTGGCATACAACTGGTGTGTTCTTAACAATGCCAAGGTCTATCTTAGATGCTACTCATTTTCCTCTTGATTACTAGAGTAGATGAGATGTCATTGATGAATACTATGATGAATTTATCCAAAAATTGTTGAAAAATATGGTTCATGTGGGACATGAATGTTGTCGGCACATTTTTGAGTCCGAAAGACATTTCTATGAAATCATAATGGCCATATCTTGTTAAAAAGGTTGTCTCCAGAATATCCTACTCTATAATCCTCAACTGATGGTAACTTGATCGAAGGATAAGAATGGTGAACATTATGGCTCCTCTAAGCTAGTCAAATACATCATTAGTCTGTGACAACAAATAATAGTTCTTTATCGTAACATGATTCAACCCTCAGTAGTTGATACACAATCTCAAGCTCCCATCATTATTATTAACAAATAATATTGGTACTCTCCATGGCAGTACACTTAGTCAGATATATCCCTTCTCCAATAGTTCTTTTAGCTAAGTTTGAAGCTCCTTCATCCTTGTGAGTGCCATGCAATATGATGCTTTGAATACTAGCTCCGTTCTTAGTAACAAGTCCACAGTAAACTCAACATCTCAAACTGATGGCAAGCCCTGGATCTCATTAGGAAACACATCAAGATACTCTTGGATCACAAAAATTTTCTCTCGTGGAACTTCTTTAACCTCGGTATCTCGAACACTACATAGGAAGAGTGGATACTCCTTATGAACAAGGGCACTCAACCTAATTCTCGATACAACTTTCACTTAGGGGTTAGGCTCCCACATATGACAAGCAACCCTAACACCCTTTTTTCATCGAAGAACCACATGGTCCTACGCACAATCTATCAATGCTCGATACTTCCCTAGCATATCCATGCCAATGATCATGTAAGTCTAATTTTCTGAGATCTAATGAAAACCCTACTCCCTTAACTATCAAGGCCACCCCTTTATAAAGTCTAGAACATGCAATCCTATCACCCAAAGGAAAGACAATAAAAGTTTAAATACTACAAGCAGGAGATAAAGTAGCTCTAGCTACAAATGTGGACGACATAAAATAATGTGATACACTAGAGTCAAATAATACACATGTTGAAAAGGTTGAAACGGTAAGCATAGCGGTTACCACACTAGCCTGACGCTTTGCCTCGTTTGGCTTATCATGTTTAGGCATCCTTCTAAAGGAAGCCCACAGTGTTGTCTGACCCCTGACCCTACTAAAATATATGGGGCTTTTAACTCCTAGGTTGACTGATATGGCCAATAACACTATCTAGGAACTAAAAAACTCTCTAAATCTATGGTTTTGGCTATTGGATATATACGGTGCTCTAAGCTTGAGTCTAACTTCTCTATTACCACCTCTGGCACAATAATTATAATCCTAATCTCTCATCACTCCACAACCATGACTGTCACCTTATTGCCTTCACAAACCACTCCCTACTTTAAAATGCTTGAAATAGTAATGCCTCTCCTCAAATTGTCCTCCAGTCTAACCTTTTGAATAGAGTACTAACCCCATACTCTGTCTATACCTAAGTGGTAAAATACCCCTATAGTAGGCCTTCTTTCTATTGTCAGGATGTTGGCGACCCTCAAACTTCCTCTTGCCCCCAATTGGAAACTCTTGGCTTGGATGACTTGGGAAGCCTCTAATGCCAACTTGTACATCCCAATCATATCTAGTGGGGTAAAACCTACCAACAATTCCTAATAATTGATCCTTAGGCTAATCTTTAATTAATGAAAATGCTTCACCTCGGTAACCTCTACCTCAAGAATGAACTTGACCAAGTCCATGTACCTCATGTAATACTTATCTATAGACATGTTTCCCTACCAAAGGGCCATGAACGCATCATAATTTCTTATACGGAGATGATTGGGGTAGAATTAGGCTCAAATCACCTCAAGGAAGGGTCCCTAAATAGTAATCTCTTTACCTCTCTGCTACATGCTCCTCCACCATGAGTCTTCTCATTCCCTCGGATAGTACATTGTCATGTTGACTCTCCTACTCAAAAGACATCCATAAGCAGTAAAGTTCATCTCCATATCCTTAACCCATATCTCCATGATTTCTAGATCTTCTTAACCCTCAAAGATTGGTAGATGATGATGCCTGACCCTCTCAATCTAATCTCCTGAATTAAGATGGGTATTAGCTCTAGCGATGGCTGTGGTGCTTGAATTTGGCCTTCCATATAGAAACAGGCGGTCTCAATAAATAGCTTGATGAACTTGTAATGGCGATTAGCAATCATTGACTCCTAAAGATTAGGAATAATTATCAACAAATCATGTATCGATCTTTAAGGCCCTCACAATACAATTAACACAAAACTATATACAATACATTCCCAACCAACCTTCCATCTCGAACATTTTGAATTTGAAACACTTGATCTCTCTGTGAAATACCAGAGGTAATCAACAAATTGTTAAAATAATGGATGGTTCCAACTTAAAAACTTTTAAAGGTTAATATATTTAGAATAATTTAATATTATTAACCTGTGGTATTAATTAAAAGTACTTAAAAAATGAAGTAATATTAAATTAGAGCTCTAATACAAACTTATAATACCCCATCTTTCATTACTAAAACTTTTTATTTTAAAACATTGCAAAAGTGGAAAAAGTACTAAGCACCTAAGGAAAATGGGGTTTTACTGCTGCACCTAACATATGATAGACATTTGTCACCCATCCTATGTTAGACACAAGGCTAATACACCAAACCAACCAAAACCAAGAGTAGAGTGTTGAAGAACATGAAATGTAAATACTAAAGAAAATGTTTACAGAACTAGACATTGACGGGTCCCCAAAATATTGAAATACATGAGAAAAAGGTTGAACCAAAAGTATAGAGCTACAATAGGGTAAAGCTCAAACCTGGTCCACTAAGGACCAAACCATGGTCTCTAAATATCCACTTTGACAAGCCCCCAATCCCAAAACAAAGTTGGTACACTACTGGTCATCCTCAAAACCCTACACATAGTCTTTTGCTTGTGGTATTGAGTAGGTGACCAAAAAAATTGGCATATTAGAATGCTACATAATGAGTAAGTTTAAGTTACCTCTGCAACAAGAGTCGCAACCATATCATACTAAGACAAAAAGGCAAAATCATATTAGGCACCTATCAGGCTCACCATATAATTACATGTATGTATTCTACCATGATCATATAATGCACCACGATTTTATGTCATGCACATATTTAGACGACTCATAACTTGTCATACTCACCAAGATAACATAGGTACCACAGATAGTAATGAATGAATATTAAAAATGTTATTCCATCATATCCATATTTTATATTCGCATGACCCATTAGATAAATCATTTATAAGCCATTCTTTTTTTTTTCTACTTTCCTTTTCCTTTATCCATATTTTTATTCTCATTCTTTATTCTTATTATCTTTTCTTATTCTTTGTCCTTATTCTTTGTTGAGTGTTGGACTACTTACCACCCCATAGTCTCCCATGTCATGGAATCCTATCCAAACCAGAGGATATAAAGTCTGGATGAAGTCAAGTGACCACCAATGGACATAAGTTCTAGCCAAAGCCAAGTAACCACCATTAGACATAAAATATGATCGAAGCTAAAAACCACCTAGGAAACCAAGCCCATTAGTATTGATACCACCTAGTACATCATTGATGTCTAAAGTTGGTAAGGCATCGAGATCTACTAGGATCCCACTTGAAAGTCCAAGTAAACACCCAAAGCCATACTAACCCCTGGTAGCTAATCAATGATCGGGTAATTCATACCCATTCACAACTCAATCAACTTTCACTTGAAGTGATTAATGCGGTATTTTTATAAGGTTATATTATCACACAAGGCCCATATAAATTCAAAGTAGCACTTTCACAAAATAATTCCATCTTAAGTATAATTTTCCTCCATCCATGTTGTGGGATTTTCATTAGTTCTTAACCATGATTAAGAAAACCCATCAAGATACTCCATTTAGGCAAAGAATGTAGACTAAATGTTCCTCTTAAAGTTATGACATACTCATGACCTAACCACACTTAGTGAAAATACCATAAATTATTAACCATTTAATCTACCCAATAGTTAGTTAATTAATGCTAAGATGTGTATTTCCATCATAAAAGAATCATATAGTAGCATTTTGCATAGTTTCAAAACATATCAAGTCCAAAGGATCAAAAATAACACACTCTAGCTGAACTAATCAGTCAATTTCGGCTAACTGGTTGATCGATTTGGCTAAGCCAAACCCTAGAGTTCTCTCAAACTTGTCAATCAATAGGGTTATACCAGTGATGATTCTACGACCATTCTATCTGTTCATACAAATTGGTCGATGGGTTTAAAAAGATAGCAACTAAAGTCCCATAAATGATCCAATCAATTGATTTGAGCAACTTAGTCAACTATTATAATGACCAAGTGATTGGTTTGGTTTACCCAATAAATTGGTTTTCTTTGACTATTTACATTCAATTCCCACTCTAAAATATTAACATATCCAAACCATAACATGACATAGCATAATATCTAGATTTCACAGACTCCTAACTAAATCATGCTTCATTTTCAAGTAATTGATCCTATTCCTCCTAATTTAAGCCCTTTTTCTTTGAAATCTTAATTAATTCAACATGCCTAACTAAAATTCCAAATTATCATGTAGAAACACATAGGTTAACATTTGATAGAGTACATAAGCTTACATGCTTATTCATGACACATTTAAAAGGTAAGAAGACTTTCTTGAAGCTAGCTTAACAAAGTTTCCCACTAAAGAGGAAAATCTCAATCTTGAATATTTCAACTTCTAAAGCCTTTAAGAAAATAACTATTTGAAATTCATAAATCATTAAATGAATGTGGCAAATATATAACTAAAATTAGGAAAGAAAAAAAAAATTTCCACCTCTAAGAAAAAATAGTGAAAGAGTTAGCCAAATGCAAACCCAACTCCTTCCTAAATCTTAATTTTTCTTTCTTATGGATAAAATAAGAGGGAGATATAGAAAGGATGTGGCAAGTGAATCGAATTAGAATGAAAGCTCAAAGTGGAGAATAATTAGCACAAGTGTTTGAGCATATCGGTATTTTAGAGGTTGAAAGAAAATTAAGAAAAAGAGATGATTAGGGTTATTTATAGCCACGGAATCAGTTAAGGAATGAGTGAGGTTATGCAAAATATCAAAAATTCTAAATTTTCCATTCAAATATGAGCTAAACTAGTGGATTTATTAATAATAAATGGACTTTATTTTTAGAGTTCAAATGGTAATTTTATAGAGAGTGTAGGTCGAGCTCATCTAGAAAATATCGATCAAAATAAGGGAAATGAAAGATTGGTGTGGGAATAAAATCTCCAGCTGTGCAATGATAATATGAAAATGAAAGCATACTTCTAGAGGTGCACATAGGAGAGAAGAAGATGGAGGTAAAGTGAGGTCATCTTCCCTTTCATATGTCAAAATCAAACCCTCAAATCAATTCACGACTTAAATTGAAGGTGAATAAATGATCAAAATGGTTAAGGATTGCTTAAAATTATATTGGAGTTGGATTATCAAAATTCAATTTTGATATGAGAAATTTTCTCGAAAATCATGCTTTGAAAAACACTAATCCCAAAAAACTAGTAAATCGGTTTAGCCATACTAGTGGACTATTCTACAGACTAGTGGATCGGTTTTCCCGGACGAGTCAGTTAGTTCAGTCAAGCAAAATCCTTAGCTAAAATAATGAACCAGTCAATTGGTCCACTAGAAAACTTATTTTATTATGTTTTACAAACTTTTCCCAAATTCATTATTACCTAAAACCCAACTATAGAGTCAAATAAATACCAAACATTATCCAATTTTATTGAATAAAATAAATTTCCCTTTTATAAATCTTAACAAATATAAGGTATTACAATCCACCAAGATACAAATGAGAAAAATAGAAGACAATTCAAATCCTCAAAGATGGTGGCTAAAAATTGTTAGAAGTGTCCTTATACACTTTACGAGTGTTGTTGATGTATCAAGAGGAATTCAAGTATACCTTTCAAAATCAATTTCATATAAAAAAAATATGTTATTTAGTGAGAAGAAGATGATGAATGCCATAATTTCTTTTATGCGCTTATGTAATATTGTCTAGTTGACCAAGAGTTAGGGTAGAATTTGTAGAATGCAACCTTGCACATTGTCGTCTCAACAAGGATAAGATATCCAAGTAGATTAAAGTGGTTCCATAGATAATCATTTGACCATGACATATTGAGTTGAGGTTACTTTAACCATTCCATTCATCCTTTTATTTATGCATCTCTCATTGATGTTGCTCTTACCCTCATTTTTGGAGTCTCTTTTTATAGGGGAACTGATGTAACACCCTAAAACTTTCTAACCTTAATATTCAAGTGTTTAACTCTTAATCCTTGCCTAACCCTTAACCCTAGATTAATCACTTTACTTTAACCCCTAAACCATTGCCTCACTCCTTTTTCATGATAACTAGATTTTTTCCCAAGTTTAGTTACCAAAATGAAAACCTATCAATACCTATTCACATCATTAACCCCCAACCTCTGACCTTAACCCCACTCTTAATTCAAGTGATAAAAACTCAACCTCAAACCTATATGCATTAAGATTTCATGTCAAGCCTCTACAAACCACTTCCTATCTTATCTTCCTTCTTCAAGCTTCTACCATTTTTCATGCAACACAACAACCCTTTATCTCTCTTTTCTCGACCTTACCAATTGGACTATGCTCCCTCATTCAATTTTTTTTTTGCTCTTAAAATCTTGTGCAGCCAACCCCTTAACTCTTCATCTTCCTCCTCCATTATTTTTTCATTGATTTTTTGCTACCACCATTATTCCATCTACCACCAACATCCATCCTTCACATTATCTTCCTCCTCCTTGCACTATAATCTCACACCCTAATTACCACCCTATGCCACCACCTCACATAACCCACCTAACCTTGTGTCAACTAACAATAAAAACATAGCACTACCAGCATCAAAACCATATGCAAAACACCCCCTAGCTTTATACATCCCTCATATAAAATCCCTTATACCTACACAAACTATCAATGTAACTACCTTTTTATCTTTTCCAAGATTCCATGCACCTCCATCATTGCATAACAACAAAAACACCTTTGTTGTCCTTTTTATCTTTCCTTTTCTCCGTTATTTATCCTTTTTTGATCTTTAATTATTTTCCTAACTTTCTTACTTATCTTTTTTAACTGTTCCTAAGGTGTTGGCATATGGACTTTAGGTGTATTATTTGTTAAGAGACTAGTGCAGCTAGGTAAGAATACACAACTTTAGATTAGGGCTTCAATGATTATGTGTTGATTTGTTAAATACCATGCTAACATATTATATTATTGTAATCCATGATATTGGGTTATAACTAGGGATGATAATTTTTCTCATGTTTTTAGAGCCCCATCAGAGATTCTCCATTCAAGTTTGGGTTCATGGGGAGAATTAGGGGATTAGGTTTAGGTTCAGAGATTCTTATCGAATATTTTTTTAGGACCGGGTGGGGATGGGTTTGAGGTCCCCATCCCCGAACCCACCCCAGATTATATATATATATAATACATGATATGGTTTTGATGGTTTGTGGAGGTTAGGGTCTAAAAATATAAAAAATAATGATGGGGCTAATATTTGCAGTAGTAAGACCTTCCATCAATCACATCAAAGTACTACACAATTCATCCAATCTATTGTTCATGATATGGTTTCTAGTGTTGAATCTTTCGCACATTTTAACTAATTTTTTTTTCAATAAGTCACATTTTAACTATTAAGTGTATAGGTCCTCTAATTACATTGTCACACATGATTTATTTAGCCATGGTTCATGATACATACTCATCATAATACATTTTGATGAGAAATTCCTGGTTTTTTTTTATGAAAAAATAAATTATATGCTTTATTGAAATATTTTCAATTTACATAGTTAGTTTTGATAGTTTTTAGGGTGAACCTAAGTAGAAAATATGACATTAACTACATGATAAAAATAATTATTATTCTTATCAAACTATTAGTTACAAATTTTATTGTAACTTAGACTCATAAGCTAATATTTGAACCAAGGTTGTTAAAGTTCAAATTATATATATCCTATAATCGTAAGATCCTAAAAAAACTATAAAAATATGACCTTGTTAGACTTTTGTGGCATAAAATATAATACTTAGAGAAAACTAATGATGCATTTTTAAGTTTTATGTATTCGCTAGTTAAGATGTGACAACTTACAAAAAATATAAATTGTCAAATTAGTTTTATAAATTAGTAACTACATTAAGTCAATAATATCAATAACAAAATTGTGAATGAAAATTGGGGGAAGAAATAGAAATAAAAAAGAATATGAATAAGCCACAATAAGGCAAGTACCTAGTAAATTTCTTCATTTAAGAAAACCATGACACAAAGTATAAGGTTAGCTTTCACTATTCTAATGAATAAAAAAAGAGAGCCTAATTTACATACATATATAATAAGTTAATATATGAATAATACTTATACAATAAACTGTAGTTGTTAAAATCCCAATTCGATCATAGAACAATCTACAATCCTTGGTAAAATCTTAAAGTAATTAAATAGGTATAGAACCTTACGATTCTAATATAGAATCTTACGATCCTATAGTAGATTCTTACAATCCTATATTATATTCTTGTGTTACGATCCTACAAAATAACTATAACTTTTATTAATTTATTTCCCCTCTTATTCCGTATATATATTTCTTTCTTAAGCTTCTAATTCTCAACCCTATATTATTTTGAAACATTGATGTGTAAGATATTAGATCAATATCTTCACAATTGTAGGGCCCTTGAATTTTTATTTAAATTCAATGAATTAAACTTAAGTAAAGAAGAACTAGAAGTAGGCAATTGCAAAATAGGTTTGAATGGTTGTGTTTTGATCTACTCCAAAATGAAAATCACTTCTAGAGAGAAATATCTAATTTATCTAGAGTATTATCCCTAAGATTCACTCATCAATCCAGTATATCAAATTAGTTTTATTTAACTTCAATGAATTAAACTTAAGTAAAGAAGAGCTAGAAGTAGGCAATTGCAAAATAGGTTTGAATGGTTGTGTTTTGATCAACTCCAAAATGAAAATCACTTCTAGAGAGAAATATCTAATTTTTCTAGAGTATTATCCCTAAGATTCACTCAAAATAGGTTTCCCTTAGATTATAAAATAATCTCCTCAAATAACTAAGATGAGCATGCACGTTTTTACTATACACAAGTATATCATCTAAGTATACCACAATAAGTTTTCCAAGAAAAGGTTAAAGAACTTCATTCATTAATCTCATAAACGAATTAGGTGAATTACACTATCCAAATGGAATAAATTTCCATTCATAAAGACCATATTTCCTTTTAAAAGTAGACTTCTAGTCATCCCCTTCTCTTATTCTCATTTGATGATATCCACTCCTTAGATCAATTTTAGAGAATACTTGTGCTCAAATAATTCATATAACATGTCATCTAATCTAGCTATAGGAAATCTATATTTGATAGTTATATTGTTCACAACTCTAGAATCAGTATACATGTACCATATACTACCTTTTTTAAGGAATAAGTAATGCAGGTACACAACATCAACTCATATTTTCTCTCATATATCCTTTTCTAGTGAGCACTTATATTTGTCTCCGTAATTCCTTATCTTCTCTCAGATTACATCTATAAGAAGGTCGATTAGGCATAGACATACCAAGCATTAAATCTATATCATGTTCTATCCCTCTTTTAGGTGGTAATCTTGGTGATAATTCATTAGGAAACACATCCTTATATTCATCAATAATCTCATCTAATTCAGGATTATTCTCATTGTTCTCCCCTTGTAGGGATTCCTTGCTAATTATAGCATAATAACCACCTTCTTCCTTAATACAATCTATCATAGGCATTTCATGCAAAAAATAAACTCTTTTAAATTTTGACTATGTTATCATTATCACATTTAGAAGGTTTAAGTTTATGCTTCTTCTTATCATTATCAACAAGATATTCATTAGTAATGTCATTATGAATAGCACATCTATCATATTGCCATGGTCTATCTAATAAGATTCCACATGCCTCCCTAAGCCAAACATCACATAACACATCATCATCATAATTACCAATTATAAATGAGATTAGGGTTTATTTTGTTACCTTGACTCATTTGTCCTTGTTACCTTAACTCCCTAAACCATTGAAGAGAATATGGCTTCGGATGTGGTGTTTTCTCTAATATCAATTCCTTCGCCAACCTCTCATTAGTCATATTTGTACGTGATCCACTATCAATGACAACTTGACAAACTATATCTCCCAGTCTTCCTTTTATCTTAAATATATTATCTATTTAACTAGGTTGATCAGTAGCTTGCACTTTAAGTAATATTTTTTTAGCATATAACAATCATTTCCTTCACTCTCTAATTCACTTAAATTTTCTTCATTTTACTCGAACTCAAGATCTTCATCATAAGGCTCCATACCTTCAATCTCTTATATAGATAATACTCTTTGGTTGGGACGTTCTCTAGCAAAGTTTCCAAATCCTCAACACTTAAAACATTCTTTCGTACAAGCTTCATTGACCTTGGTATTTCTATTTTTCTCTCGGTTAATCCCTTTTTTTTGCTCAACATTTGTAGATCTTCATGTACCCATCCTATACTTAGTAGATTGAGTACTTGGGTAGTACTTTGTAGAAGAATTACCTTTCTTAGAATGCGGCTTATTAGATTTGTTTTCCTTTTCAAATCTCAAAGATAGCTTAATCATATCATCAAGAGAATCACATAGACAAGCTTTAACTTTATCTCAAATCATCATGTTAAGGCCACATAGAAATTTAGCACATGTTTGTTCCTTCCTCTCATGGATACCACATATAAGAGCTAACCTCTCAAGTTACCTAACATATTCTTCAACACATAAAAGTTCTTGTCTAAGAGTATTTAATATAATTTAATTATCTTTCTCATACTCTTTAGGTATCAATTTTCTTCTCAATTGTTTCTTAAGCTTATCCCAAGATTTAATTATAGACTTACCTTTATTTCCCTAGTTCTCTTCAAGTTATCATACTATATCCTGGAAAACTTCTTAAACCTAAGAGTAACCAACTTACATTTTTTCTCATCATGATAATCCTTGAATTAAAATAATAGCCTCTACCTCATGTAAACATTCAAGAAATAATTCAACATCAATTTTACCATCAAAATTAGGAAGATCAAGTTTAATACCTTTATCTTCGTTATGATGATGCCTTGTTTGATGATCATTGTTCCTTCTACCACTTCCACTACCTCATGATTCCTCTTCATACTCTGATCGTGAGTTCAAATGTATTCTCTCGCTGGATTGATAGGCTTTTCAGCACTTCCCATTTAATCTACAAAGAACTCCTTTTGTTCTTGTAACTTTTGCACTAAATATTGCTCGGTAAAGCGAGACTCCATCGTATGCAATTGAGTTTGCATTATAGGAAGCTGTTAAAGTTGTGCATTAGTTGCTTTAAAATTTATTGAGATCTTTTGAATTACCTCAAAAATGGATTTAATATTCTATTCTCCCTCCATATTAATCAACTTTACTAGCACACTTAACAAAAGGTTAGTAATTATCTGGGGTTTGACTGTAACCCGTATATCTAAAGACCTTCCCTTTGGTTTCCAAGTTGATTCTTCCAGAAAATTTTGATTCCAATGAATCGCACACACAATCAAATCAAATATCTCACACGTTTCTTATCAAATTCATGATATAGAATTCAACAAAACTCAACTTGCAATAATCGACAACTCATAATGATGTTTATGTATGTTTCCTATGTTCTAATATAAAATATGCTTAATGCTTATTCGAAAAACTTCACTACATTTATGGGGCACAAATATTCCACAAATAAATGATCCAAATGATGGACTAAAATTCACTTATTTTAGCATGTACACTAACACACATTCGACTAACTAAAGATATCATGCATACTAGTTAGGGTTTTTGTCTTTCATTCAATTCTCATGCATCTAAACACTCATGTAAAAGTTAAATGACACATGAAATTCATATTAGACACGTACATAATATGCAGGAACAAATAAATTCTACAAAAGTAGCATATATACACATTTTTTCCTCTAATATATTCCACACACACGCTACACATCATCATCTTTAACTTGATTCTTTAAATGCCAACTTTCAAGATTCACTTCAAGATCAATATACTTCCTATTCAATTCATGCATTTCAGCATTAAAGAATAATACCATGCATGTAAGAATAGAAGAAAGATAATCAAGATTCAAAGAATCAAATCAAGAAGTAATAAGAACCTCTTTTTCTTGTCGAAGGAAGTGTGTTTCCTTGATTCTTCTCCAAGCCATATCCTTCTTCACTTGTGTCAATCCAACCTTGTGCTTTGATACCAAAATTTTATGTGTAAGATGTTAGATGAATATCTTCACAATTGAAGGACCTTTGAATTTGGATTTAACTTTACTAAAATTGATTTAAGTAAGGAATACTCAAAGTAGGCAATTACAAAATAGGTTCGAATGGTTATGCTTTGATCTACACCAATATCAAAATTGCTTCTAAAGCTAAATCTCTAATTTCTCTAGAGAATTATTCATAATATTCACTCATCCCTTCTCAGAAAGATTGAAAGAAGAAATCAAAGTTTCGACTCTTGCCCCTTTCTTTAGCTAATGCTTGATTTCATTCTTCATTTTTCCTTAATCAAGCATACAAGGTGTATATATATAGACACACACACACATATGGTAATCAGGCTAAGCTTAACTCTCCTTAATTAAGAACAAATCAATCGGCATAATTATATAAGAGTTAAACTAAAATATGTCCATATGGTATACATAATGAGTTACAATTACAATGATAAGATATTACATAGTTTACATAAAATATCAAAGCTACATAAAACCTAATCGTGATAATACATGAAATAATCAATAATCAAGCTTCATGTATTGTAGCTTTTTTCTCCTATGCAACTTTTTAACTTTTGGATTGTCATTGTCTGGCACATTATATAACATTGGTGAAGTCCTCTTCTTGCAAACATATGTAATACCCACAAGAATCACTTAATTAAATATTATTAGCGTTATAATGAAGGTTTTAAAGATTTTCCAAAACAATTGGTACTACCTACAAATATGCTAAATCTTAACCTTCAACTTGAGAATAATGAAATAGAGATGCTCCTGGATCAAACATGTCTTGAAAATGAGCTAAATCTTAAAAAAAAATATATGATTGATATACCATTAAAACAATGAAATCGATTGTTAATGTACAATGTTGACAAATAATTAAATCTCCATCTAAATGGTGAAATGAATACATTAAAATTTACAATATTTTTAGTTATTAAATTATATTAAATTGAAAATTAACATATTTTATTTTTTATTTTTTATGGTCGTGTTTGCTTCATAATGCATACTGGCTTTATTTTATACTTTACCCATGATTTATATAGTAGCTTAATGTGTTTGTTTATAGCAGAAAATCATTTTCTTAACTTCTATGTATCTTAATTCATCAAAATTTCAATAGCCAACATAAAATTTTTTGGGGTCTTATTATATTAAATAATAACAAATTAATATTCTCTCATTATTACCTTCATCATCATTCATTTTTTTATTCTTTGTTTGTTTTGCTTAAGGTAAAAAATATTATATATTTTGAACACAATGAGTTGTATATTACCCCTGCCATTTATCACATTGTATTTTTTATATTTCATTTAAAAATTTATTTATGATTTTTTAAAATTAATATAGTTCCTAAAATGCACAACAAATTCAACAATTTAGGCTACTTGTAAGTTACTACAACTCAATCAGTGGCTATATGAGAGCTTTAGAGTGTAATTTTGTGTTCTTTTAACTTAAAATGTGTTATTTTATAACATATAAATATAAAAGATTTATAACTTTTATATTTTCATGGTTTTTTTAGGATCTTATGAACCTACGTTTTGCTTCTATAATCCGATTTTACGTCTCCAAATCGATCCTAGGTAGAATCTCAATTCTAACAACCTTGCTACAAACTTGAAGTTTAATCAAAAAGTGAACAACACATAGAGCTGGCAATCGGGCGGGTCGGGTCACTATCGGATCGGGTAACATAATAATCGGGTCATATCGGTTTCGAATAATTTCGGATCATTTTATCGGGTCGGGCTGGGTCGGGTTTGATTCGGATCAACTTAGTATCGGATAATCTCGGGTCATTCTAAGCTCTCGGGTCGGGTCTGGTTGAGATCGGATGGACTCGGATTCGGGTAAATTTGGGTTGTTCTAATTTCGGTTCAGGTTCGGATCGGGCTCGGTTGAGTTTCAATTATTATATTTTCGGGTCGAATTTAGATTGAATTTAGGTCATTTCATATTTAAGTCATGCTTGTGTCATTTTCTTTCTTTCTTTTTATTCCAAGATATTATTAAAAGCTAATTATTTTGAGATCATTTATTTTAATTTATCTTATTCAATTAAAAGTGAATTATTATATTAATTGTTTTGGGGCCTTAGAATTTTTTATCATTATTTTATCTTTGGAGATGTATCTGACGTTTCAAATTTAAACTTTTTCAAATCGTATCACTTTTCTTTTTATGTTAAGGTATAACTTATAATTCAACTCCATTATTAGCTTGGTTATATTGAGTTCTAGTATTATTTTAAGTTTATATTATATTTATATCTTATACGCTCCTTACATGATATTAACTTATAATAGTCATTGATAATTGATAACAAATGAAGACTTCTAAGGTTGTACTTCTCATATTATTTTTAAAAGAGATTGATCACTTCATATCAACATAATTTTAATAAATATGATAATAATAATAATAATAATAATAATACAAAAATAATGATAACAATAATAATAATAATCAATGAATATCAATTATGGCAAAAATAATAATAACACATATTAGTTTTTTATTATATATTTTGATTAGATCATATCAAGCTAAATAAGATAAAAATTAAATAAAGTAAGTAATAATGACTATTATTGACAAAAGATCAACTAATATTGACTTCTTACTATTTAACACTGTTGATGTAATAAAAAATATTAATCTTCAATTTTTATAATGAATAACTAACATTCTCACTCTAGATTTTTCCTACTTTTCTATGATGTTGTAGGTGCTATATTGCAAGGTATGGCCGTATAGATACTAATATATAGTGTTCAAGGTTGCACTGTTATTATCTTATGGTACTAGATGGAATAATGGAATTGAACTAATATTTAAATGGCATAGTAGTGTTATTCTTTTTTTTTTCTCTACTTTTATTTCTATTGGTATCAATGGATATTGTATTTGTATATACATAAGTGATATAAATTTTATGAAAGTATATTGTTTCTAGATTTTGATGTAAGTGCTAGTATGGATTAGTTGCACATCTATATTATTTCATGTTTTATGAAGTTTTAAAAATTTTGAGTTATGGGTTAATGTTAATTTTTGGGCAGTACCAAGTTGAATCTTTATAGATTTATAATTTTTCAGATAATATCAGATTTCGGATAAATAATGGATCGGGTCGGGTCATTTCGGATTTATAGTTTTTCGGGTTATATCGGGTTTCGGGTGAATAGCGGGTCGGGTCGGGTTTATTTCGGGCTTATGATTTCTCGGGTTATATCGGATATCGGATATGTATCGGATCGGGTCGGATAGGTTTCGGGCATTTAATTACTCGGATAAAATCGGATCGGATTTCGGGCGGATCGAGTCGGTATTCGTCGGATTTTTCGGGTCGGGTCAACTTTTGCCGGCTCTAACAACACAAAAGAAAATCAAAAAAGCTTTTATGATATAAGCAGATATCAAAAATGATAAAATCATAAAAATTAATAATTAACCATATCGCTGCTTGAATAGAGTTTAGACTCATTTATGCACATGTTAATAATCAACTTATTTGTCTAAATGGTATCTTACCATGCTTTCATTACATCTTCTTGTGTTCAAGTTATAGAAGTTATAAAATACAATGGGTTGAAGATTAGAGTGTTAAGGAGAAAATAGGAGGTGGGGATTTTGAGGAAAATAGAAAAACCAATATAGAAATTAATTAGAGGTGCAAGATTACTAATCCTATATAAAATCATAAAATCCTACCATGATTAAACAACTTTAAGATTATAATTTGAATTTAGGATCTAGAATCTTGTAGTGGATATTGAATCATAGTATTCATATCAGAATTTTAAGAACTATGATTTGGACACAAGTACATTTTTACATCTTAAATTCACAAACTAGTATTTGGACACAAGTACTTACTTAACGCTAACTAAAATGACTAGATATGTGATCTATTTGTGTAATATGAAACCTACAATGTGGAAAAGTAATTAGTATTAGATAACATACAGTATTGCCAGATAAGATAATAGAATGTATATTGATGAGTTTTAGGTTCATAGGTTAAATTTTAGGTTTAGATACACTCAATTCAATTAAAGTTTCCCTCTTATGATATATGGTTATATTGATTAATCTCAACCATGAGATTTATATACATATTATAATAGCCTCAAAAGTATTTTGTGAATAATTATTTTTCATAATATATCACGTTAGTCCAAATTTTTTGAAAATAAAAATACTTAGAACCCTTGATCTTAAAGTAAGCAATTGTACAATGGCAAAAAAACATGTATCACTTGAGATACAAGCTCATGGGTCAAATGCTCTCTTATGCAAGTAGAATTGCGGCATATTTTTGTGGTTTTAAGGCTTGCATAAGAGAAATATATGATAAATCTTATGTTCCATTGTACCATATATTTTTATATAATTTTATATTATAACATATATTTATATTTTATCTAAACCAAGAGATAAATAGTTGTTTCTATGCATGTTGTGTATGTTAAATTGGTAAATTTTCACTTTATATAATTAGTTTGGTAATTAGAAACTTAGTATTAGTGTGTATTATTTTTACTTGAGATTTATTACATCTTGTTCCAAGTAATATGTAGTAGCATATAATATAGATATCCCTTAAAAACTTAGGAAACACCCATAGAAATAATAAATTATTAGTTGTATAAGGTTATGTGATATGTGTGGGAATATGGAATTATTAAATATGTAAACCTAAGGATCGATTATGTTGTAATTAAGAAGATGAAGACTTGAAGGTGGTGAGTTGAATATGAATATATTCGAATATGGTGGAATAACTATGATGATGGTTCGATGGTGATGGATGAATGATGAATGTGATTCGATAATGGTGAGATGATGAGGATGGTGATTTTGACAATGATGAAGGAAAGATGATGATGATTTGGCAATTAGGGTTTGAAAATAGAAGGTTTCATGGGTTAGGGTTTGGTGTCGTAAATTAGGGTTAGGGTTTAGGGTTTGATTTGGATGAAATGGGATGGTGATTATGGATGGGAATGGCGTGGGTAATGGAGTTTAGAAATATATTACTTAATCTCTAATTCACATAGGTGAAGAGATTAAGAATTTCAAGATTAATCGTTCACACAAATTTGATTAAAATTGAGATGAACTCACGCAGAATTCAATAAGCAATACTTACAATTTTCATTCAGATTCAATTCAATCTAATGTCCTCTTCAACGTGTGTTCTATGGGTTAAATAGCCAAGGTCTCCGATTACTTTATACAAGATATTACCTTCTACTAGCTAAAAGATATTAGAAGGTATAATTCTTTAAAAGATACCTTTATGCTACTTTATTCTCTAGCTAATCTTTAACTTGACTAATTAATTAATTTATTTATTAAACCAACTAATATGCACATCCAAGCTTCCTTTTATTCCCCCCATGCACTCCATGCATGCCATGGATATGCTATATATGCCTAGTAGCTTATATGGTATGTTTTCTCTAAAACTAGCAACATAGCCATCCGCTTGTCTTCAATTTTGTGGGAGATCCTTTCTATATGAAGAAAATTTGGTTCCATAATGATGAATGCCAAGTCTTGAGTATTTGCTCCTACATCATTATGGGAACAAACATGCGTCCACTTGCGTACCTTTAAACACCATTGCATCAAAACATATAGAGTTTTTGAGATGAAAACAAAATACGGAGATGTTTAACCTAGTTTGAAACGTTACATTGGAAAAAAAATACATTTTTAGCAAATCTAGTTAGAAATATTGCTAGTGGTGGCTGCTATTTGCACACCAGACCTTGTTGCTGCTAGTTTTATCATTCTTCCCACATTATGTGCTAGAGCAAGTAATTTGTGGTGTAATAGTGGTTGTTATGCTTCTAGTATGTTGGTTAAGATCCAAAGAAGAGAATAATCTAGGAAATGGTGACCCAAATATGGTTGTCATTAAAAATAAATTTTACCAAGCTTTGTATTTCTAATAATTTGGGAAACAATAGTGTAAAGTGAACGATCATTAGGTTTTTTGATTGAGTTTATTCAGCAATTTTTTTTGCCATAGTAATTATTGAGGTCTAAGTGTTTTTTTACTAAGTGAATTTGATTACTTTGGGTTGTAGTAATTATTGAGGTCCAAATAGTTTACACACACACATATAGCACCCCAAAAACTTGTAACCTTTAATTTTGGGTGTTTTACATCTTTTTCATAACTGAACCATAACCTGTATATATCATAACCCAAAACATTTCTTAAATATTTTATCCTAATTAGTTTTCCTCCCTTTTTCTTTTCCTTTACTCATCCCTTAACCTGTTATTTTTTGAATTTAGTTTTCTAACGAGGAGCCCCAAACTAAACCTAAACAATCTAATCTTAAGCTAACACTCAAACTCCTTATCCTTTCCACTTTCCCTCAGCCAAGAAACCACCCTCCTATTCTTAGGTTTTTGGTTTCATAGCCACCAATCACACAACTCTTCCTACCCTATTTACAACCATTGCTGACACCATCCCTTCTCATTGGAGCCATTAACACCACCCTGAACTACCTTCGCAGCAAACCATTAGTGAGAAACCACCTATATGCCTTCACATCAGTCATTATAGCCCAAAAACCAACCCAACATCTACCACTCTTGCCTTTACGTAGAACCTATCATCTCCCTCTCTTGAAACAACCAAGTTGTCTACCACCTTGCTCCACTAACAGTCCATCCAACCAACTAGAAAGATGTGTTGAGACCTTGCACTCCCTCAACCTATAAAATGTAATAACCTCAAGCAACAAGCCCATAGAGTGCCCTACCTTCACATTCTTGACCTACTCGGCATGGGTCCCTTGAATTTTCCAACTCCTATAGCGTGATCCCTTGAAGAGTGAACATTTGGTTGCTATCCTAGTGTGAAAATATCACATTGAGCCTGAATCTTACCATGATTTTCTAATGTTCCAAGTCCCTGCCTACATACATTTTTCCCTCAACCCATCCTTGGTCTGGTGATGTTGTGCTTTGTTAAGTGTATTTTCAATGCCTTTGGTTATTAGTTATTTAGTTGCTAGTATTTAAATTTTTTTTATTGATTTTCTGTGAATGGCAGTATTATAAGGAGGCTCAAATTTTATGTTAGTTTACTTAAATTTTTACTAGAATTAAGGTAACCTATATACCTTACTAAAATGTAAAAATCACATGATAGTATATTAGTGTTTTGATGTATATATTGTATTAGGCATGTCTTGTTATGTTATAGTTATTTTTCTAATAATTCTTGCATAAAATTATGTTTAATGGAGAATTTTTTATTGTTTATTATATTAAGTGTAAAAAAGCATGCTAGAATAGGTTTAATACTGTAGATTAATTATGCATGATGTATATGTATAAAATGATAGATTGAGAATATTTAGGCATATTTTTGCATGATTATTATTATTTGTATGTCTTGGGGGTAAATATTTATTGTACTAAGTTTATTTTATCCAAGTATGTATTCCTAACATGTATTATATGATGTTAAGTAGGAAATCATGAGATTTATAATGAGTTAGCTACATATGTTGGGGTTTTATATGCTTAATCATATGTAGGAGCAAAATACTCATTTGTAAGGTCTGATAATTTACCTTCCTTCTAAAATGTTTCAATTATCATATTTTAGTCTTTTCATAACAAATGGTTAACTAAAATAAACTTTAGCATTTAAATGGATAATAAAGTGGTAATTATGGTCTCAATAGCATTTTGGTCATTTATGACCTAACACACATAATGGTGAATAATTGGATCTAGGATAGCTTTAGTATATTGTTAGGTTGACATTAATATTGACTTTACCTTTGGTTTGACCATTTACCTTAAGAATGACTTAAACAAATGAAAATAAATAAAAGTGGTTAAGTATGGAAATCGAAGTTGTTGTATATTATGTGATTTTGGTGTCACCTTATTAAAATAGTAATACTTAGAGCGAAAGTCCTTGAGATTGGAATTGGTGGCTCTTTAGGGGTAGATACCCTAAAGGTATAGTTTAACTCACAATTTGGTTTGGATTTTTACTAGTTTACCTTATGCTCTCTCTAGGCCCTAAATCTTAATCTACTTAGCTCTTTATATTTCTTAGAGGGTATATATAGTTATGGATATGGTGTCATTATCAATAGGGCAATATGCTTCCTTTAGATGTCTATGCGACTAGGTACCTCAGTGTCCTTAGTTTGATAGTCAGTAGGATATTGTGTTGCATTTGTGTGCTCGTATGACCCAAATACCTTAGTGTTTCAAATCTCCTCTAAAGTTCATAAAATGAAAGTAATTATTATTTAGATTGGAATAATATTAGATTAGAGAGTCAGTAGTTGCCTTCGTTACCTACTTGTGATTTGATAGTTATCTTCCTACCCTGTATGTGGTTTAGTAGTTTTCTTTGTTCCCTACCTATGGTTTGTTAATTGAATTTGTATCCTACATGTGGTTTGGTAGTTGCATTCATGCCCTACCTATGGTTTGATAGTTGCCTTTGTGCCCTACCTATGATCAATATTTGCCTTTATACCCTACCAGTGGTTTGGTAATTGCCTTTGTACCCTACCTATGGAGTTTGGAAATTTATTAGTATGATTGTTGAAATTATGAATTACAATGTGATTGATATGGAAATTGGTTAATAATGGTTTCTGGTCTTCCTTTCGGAAAACACCCTTGGTAAGCTTTGGTTATTGAGTTTCATATTATGGTTTTACTGAAATGGTATGTAGAGCATGTAACCTTGGTGATAATTTTTTATTGGGCATGGTTATCTTATCTTATTATCATATGTATGATTCCATATGTATATACAATGTTTCTCCTATGGTACCTTCTATGTGCTTCATGCAACCTTTAGAGGCTTAGTACTGTATAGTGGTTTATTAGGTATAGTTGTACTAATAGATTACATTTCATGGTTCCATGCCTATTCAATGGGTAGTTGTGACTCTATAGGAATATTTGATGGCATTTGTTGATAAAATACTTTTGTTTTGTTGCTTGTAGTGAGTGTTATGGGATTTGTTCTAGAATATTATTATTTGAAATCTCTCTTACTTTGGAATTTTATGTCCATTATTTTCATTATACTTGTTTTCTTCTCTCTATTTTGTATCATATAATCGTGGTGGTATCAAATACTTTTCACACCCGATTCATAGGTAAGAGAAAACTTTTACTTTGCATCCGACATATATTAGGTATAGGGAGTACCTTTTCTATGTTGAATGTGGTGTAACACCCCCTATGTTTTATCTTTTTAGCTTCGGCAAATTTGATTAAAAAAATTGTTAGTAAAATGTGGAGGTGTTACAATATATATATATATATATATATATATATATATATATATATATATATATATATATATATATATATAGGATAAAATGAGAATCTAAGTAAACATGTGAAGTAAAGGCCAATGATAGCCTTTAGATTGATAAAATAAATGGCTATGATTTCAAGTAGAATCAACTAAATTAAACCGTAACCACTAATGCTTAACCCTAAACCCTAAACCTTAAACATTGGACCTTAAACCCCTAAGTCCTAAATCTAAAGGCCTAATATAAATAAAACCCTAATAAGCCCTAAACCGTAAACCCTGAGCCCTGAAATAAAAAAAAAATCTAAAATCTAAAATCTCAAATAAATAGAATAAACTCTAGACCCAAAAATGAAAGAATTAAAAACATAAAATAAATAAAATAAACCTTAAACTATAATGAACCATAAACCCTAAACATATAAATAAAAAACCTAACATACATGGAATAAATCCTAAACCCTAACACCTAAACCTTGAACCCTAATAAACCATAAACCCCGAATCCTAATTCATAAGCTAAATTTAAACTACAAACCCAAAAAATTAGATAAATCTAAAAACACTAAATAAATGGAATAATCAATCAAGGGTCCCTTAACCGTAAAGCCTAAAACATAAGCACTAAACCTCTAGCCATAATAAATATAAAACCTAAACCCTACTAAATATAAATTCCCACACATTAATCTAGAAACTTAAATTTTGAAAAATAAATATGAAGAAGCTCCTAAACTCTTAAGAATAAGTCTTATGCCTAGATGAACTTAAAAATAGTAGAAAAAACACAATTTCTAAACTCAAATAAGAATAAAGACCTAAATTCTATCTATACAATATGAAAATAGCATGGAAGAAATGGCCCAAAAGGCAAAAGGATGGAATCGCCAAGAGTGGGTTGGCTTCTATATTGGATGAGGCATAGGGACAAGGGACAATATTGACCACTATACTCCATTGCTTAAATTTTCATAATATGTGATTAATTTTACAAATAATAAAATGATGCATGAACACAAACAATATGTGAGGTGTGCAATGCTGATTTAAATTGGAAAACCATTTATAATATACACATGATCGCGAATGACACTATTCTCTTGTATTTCATCCATTGATTTTAACAAATCCAATGGCTCGAATTAGTTTTTAGTTCTCAACCTAGTTTAAGTTCATAATTGAACACAGACACACGCACGCACACATAATGCAAGATTGCCTTTAAATCTTAGTAAATATGATACCATATGTGGTACATAAATATAACAGTGGACACACAATATTGTCCATAAGCTTATAATTTTTGTATAAAAGCCGGCGCATTGAGTTTGATTGGTTAGAGTATTCAACGTTTACGTTAACTTGAACGTGAACCAAATGTCTAATATTTCATTTGGTAACCGGCTCGCGGGATTAGTTGAATCTGCTGGTAAGACTCTTTAAGGAGTACACAGTACCTCCATAAAATTCTAGAAATAAACAGGGACCGTTGTAATTTGAATGGATGGTATAAAAGATATAGTACATGCAACTGACTTCGAAAATGATACTGATCTATTGTGGGCCCTATGATTTGTATGGTCGCTGAGGAGAGGACACAAGGAGTGATGGTTTCGTCTGGGGGATCCATATTGTTTTGTGGATCTAGAATACAACAAATCAATTAATTAAATCCACAACGGATCTGCTATGAAGGTGAGATGGGTCTGAGTTAATGGCGGGTTCTCCTGCCTCCAGGCCCCCATAATTTTTCCTTCCTCCCTTTTTTGGTATGTTTTATTGCTGGCAAGTGGTAAACATCCTTATGTGAGGATCCGTTTAGAAATCAAACTATTTGGAAATTAATATTTTATTTTACTTAATGCAACTAATGATTTTTGAAGATATTTTAAAAGAATTATCATATTATTAAAGCATATTTAAAAATATTTAAAAAACAAATAAGAAATATAAAAGTGTGTGTGTATGTGTATGATCTTTATTGCCACATATTATTCACCAAACAAGACCTTGGCTCTATTGTAATATTATAGAAATTATTCTCCAAATTCTTTTCTTTTTACTATGACTAAAAAAATTCTTATTAGAAATATCAATGAAAAAATTAAACCATAAACATAAATTATTGTTAACCCGAATTTAGCAAGAAAGTCACTCACAATTTTATTATCACTACTACGAAAACAAGAAATAATAACGGGACATTAATAATGGTGGTTCGAAAACCGTCGTCAAATGCGTGAAAATTAATGCGCGGGAAGTTTTAATAACGGTTGTAGGTAATAACCGTTATTAAAAGTGCAAAGTAAAAATTTGCACGACCATTTTAATAACGGTTCATATAAAACCGTTATTAAAACAAGATTTAATAACGGTTCAAACAAGAACCGTTGTCAAAATTTTTAATGTTTTAATAACGGTTCTTACAGGAACCGTTATTAAAACATCTTTTGATAATGTTTCCTATAAGAACCGTTATTAAAACTCCCTTTTATTTCGTTCTGTTCTGTTTCGTGTCAAAAATTTCAGACTCTGCCGCTTCCCTCTCGTACTCTCTTTCTCTTGCAAACCCTTGCACCACCGCTCCGGCTCCTCTGAATTAAGGGAAACCCTCGCACCGCCATCTCTCTACCACCCCTCTGCCATTGTTGGCTTTCCATGTGCGTGGTGTCATTCTTGCGAACGTAGCCAGCACTTGTACCTTCATCATCCGCCGTGTCGTTGCCGCTCTCAACTTGCACGCCGTCGCTCCCTTTACGTATGTGTTTGTTCTTCCCTCATTGCTTAATTTGTCTCTACTGATATGTATATATATATAAATGCATGCATGTTGCTATAGGGTTGTATTTGTTTGTTATTGTAAAATTGCGGTTTGTTGTTCGAAAATCTATTGTTTGAATGTGTTGGTGAAAAATTTTGCTATCCTTTTTTTTATTGTGGCTGAGACCTTTACATATATATATAAATGTGTTTATAATCTATTTTATAAAAATATGTATTATTATTTTAAGAGAATCCACATGCCTAAAATATATATTATTATCATAAGATATGTACGTTCTAAGTATAAAATTAAGGTGTATATATATTTTTTTAGCACTCACATTATTATGCAGATGTATATTTATATGTTTTTTTAATATATATTTTGTAAGACGTGTATTTATATTCCGTAAAATGTGTGTTTATATGTGTTCTATTATATGTATATATATTTATAATATATTTATATATAAGATGTGTATATATAATCTAAAATAATTGTGGTTAGGGTTAGGGTTGGGGTTAGGGGGAGGGTTGGGGTTAGGGGGAGGGTTAGGGTTAGGGTTAGGGGGAGGGTTAGCTATAGGTTTAGGATCATTATCTTATGAGGTTTAGTGTTAGTTTTTATTATAATTTATTAGGGTTAATTATTGTTAGGGTTAGGGTTAGGGTTAGGGGGAGGGGGAGGGGAGGGGGAGGGTTAGGGTTAGGGTTAGGGTTTATCGTTTATTATACTAAATATAAACTAGGGTTATAGGGAAAAATCCTAAGGATAAGGGTATTGTGGGGAAAAGTTGAGGAGGTTGGTTGGGCATCAATGTTGTGATAAAAATTAAATAGAGATGAATAATAGTGTATAATAATAATAATAATAATAATAATAATAATAATAATCATCATATAGGATTTATTAGGTTGTACTATATATGTGTGTGTATATATATATATATTATCTTATTAATATCTACTTGATTTTACTATGCGTAGCTTGAATGATTTGATGATAGTTTGATGCTTAGCCAGTTTGTTAAATATATAACTAAAGATTATGTCCTTATTTTAAATAGTTTGATGTTGTTAGGTTTACATAGTTAGTTAAGATCTGGTAGAATATATTTATGATTTGTCTAGCTAGTTGAAGATCAGTTTACATATTCTGTAATTTAGATCCTTTCGAGAACAACCTTGATGATAAGATTTAGTGGTTCTCATTTGTAGGTAGTGAGATGACATACCCTCCACCGTATTTTCATATGGCGCCACATACAGATGTACGGACTTATGTGATATGGTTATATGACGAGCTATGTCATTTGTACGCGAGTGGCTCATCCTATCACCCCTTCCATTTTAAATCTGATCACCTTCTGTTGACCCTGCCTCAGATAGAGCCATGGGTGTCGGCTACGTCTACTTTTTTGCAATGGTTTGTCTACCACACTGATGCACCACATCCGAGATTTATTGAGGGTGAGCTGTTTGCTAGAGAGTATGGTAGGATATTGAGAGAACTGATGGCCATCGATGATGAGTGGAGGTATCGTCATAGCTTGCCTCGGAGTATCCACCCCGGTTACCATAGAGTATCCGTGAGTAGACTCTCTTGCGATGATGTCAGGGATCAAATGATATATCGTGATGAGTGGACTTTCAGAGTTATAGTTTTTAGTCGGGCTCGACGAGGCTATCGGGGGATTTAGTTTTAGGGATATGATTTTTTGTTTTTTAGTTATTTGAGTTGTAGCAACATTTTGATGTATATAGTGCTGCTATTGCTTAAATCCTGTAGTATGTATATCTTTTGTAATTTGAACTGTTAATTGTACAATGTTTTGCTACGTATGTATGTATGTATATATATATATGAACTCTTTGTAAGTATGAGTAGTTTCATTGATCAGCATTAATATAATTTTGGAAACTTGTTAGCATGATTCGTATATATATATATATATATATACAGAATAGCATGATACATTTGAGATTAATTCTTTCTAAGCATGAGTGATTTGAGAATTATTAAACTTATAATTCAATTGATTTTTAATAATTACTTTCATGTGGGATATATCTACATTCAAAAATTATGGATCGGAAATGGTTGTCTGCAAATCGTCTGTCTAGAGAATATAACAAAGGAGTGGAGTTTTTCATCAAGTTTGCAGTTGAACATGCTCGGGACTCTAGTAGAATAGTCTGTCCTTGTTTGAAGTGTGCTTATATTCAGCGTGTCAACGCTAATGATTTGAGAGATTATTTTTTTGTGTATGGAATTGATACAAGTTACACTTGTTGGATATGGCATGGGGAAACAGAGTCTAAATATGAAAATGACGATGTTAGGAGGGATAGTAGTGGATCATCATTTGATAACTATGAGGGACATTCGTTAGAGGAGATGACTCAAAAGGTTAAGGAAAGTGTTCGGGATTGTCCAAAAATGTTTGAGAAGTTATTGAATGACTCGGAGAAACCTTTGTACGGTGATTGTAAGACGTTTACGCGATTATTCGCTACTTTAAGGTTGTACAACTTAAAAGCATGTAACGGATGGAGTGATAAGAGTTTCACAGAATTATTGTCACTTGTGAAGGATATACTTCCTAATGATAACGTTCTACCCGATATTACATATGAAGCGAATAATATTCTATCCTTTATGGGCATGGGTTATGAGAAGATACATGCATGCCCTAATGATTGTATTTTATATCACAATGACAATGCATCTTTGGATAGTTGTCCTAATCCTGAATGCAAAGCACCACGATACAAGAAGAACAAGGTGCCTGCTAAGGTGTTATGGTATTTTCCTATAATACCAAGATTAAGGCGGATGTTTAATGATGTTGAAGATGCCAAGAACCTAAGATGGCATGCTGATGACAAGATAGATGACGGGCTTCTTAGACATCCATCTGACTCTCCACAATGGATGACGATTGATGGGTTGTTTCCTGAATTTGGTAAAGAAGCAAGAAATGTGTGCCTTGCGCTTTCGGCGGATGGAATGAATCCGCACAATCAAAGCAGCTACAGTTTATGGCCGGTGATTTTGGTTATATACAATTTACCTCCGTGGCTCAATATGAAACGCAAGTATATGATGTTGTCTTTACTCAATTCCCGGCCAAACCAACCTGGGAATGATATTGATGTTTATTTGGCACCTTTGATTGATGATTTGAAGTTCTTATGGGACATGTGAATTGAAGTATTTGATGCATATAGTGAAGAAAATTTCACTTTGAGAGCATTGTTATTCTGTACTATAAATAATTTTCCGGCGTATGGCAACTTGTCAGGTTATAGTGTGAAAGGCCATTATGCATGTTTGATATGTGAGGAGAATACTTCATTTGTTCAGCTAACACATGGCCGAAAGACTGTGTTCCTTGGGCATCGTAGGTTTTTAACGAAGAATCATCATTATCGTAGGCAAAGAAAAGCGTTCAATGTATTCCGAGAAGAAGGGCAGGCACCAATCCGGTTGACGGGTCGACAAGTGTGGCTGAAGATGAAACATTTGAGTGTCAAGTTTGGGAAGAAGAATAAAGATAATCCTCCATCAGTTGGGTGGAAAAAGATGTCAATATTCTTCCACCTTCCTTATTAGGAATCTTTCTACGTGAGACATGCCCTTGATGTGATGCATATTGAGAAAAATATATGTGACAGTCTTGTTGGTACATTACTTAATGTTCCACGCAAGACTAAAGATGGCATAAATGCTCGAATGGATATGGAAGAAATGGGTATTATACGGGAACTGACACCGCGAGACAACGGAAGAAGAACATATTTACCACCGGCGTGTCATACTCTTTCCAGAAAAGAGAAAATTTCATTTTGTGAATTCTTTCACAGTGTCAAGGTGCGGAAGGGTATTCTTCAAATTTCAGAAGGCTCGTGTCGATGAAAGAGTTGAAATTAATTAACATGAAGCCTCATGATTGTCATATCTTGATGCCGCACTTGTTGCTGATAGCTATATGTGGAATTTTGCCAAAACGTGTTCGAATTACTATCACGAGGCTTTGTTGGTTTTTTAAAGCCGTTTGCTCTAAAGTTATACATCCTGATAGTTTGGACGCCTTGCAAAAAGGGATTGTGATTATTTTATGCCAACTTGAAATGTATTTTCCACCGTCATTCTTTGACATTATGGTACATCTAACTGTTCAATTAGTTTATGAGATAAAGATGTTAGGACCTGTTCATGGGCATTGGATGTACCCCTTTGAACGGTTTATGAAGTTGACAAAAGGTTATGTGAAGAATCGATATCAGCTAGAAGGATGTATTGTTGAGAGTTACCTGGTGGAAGAGGCAATTGAGTTTTGCACAAAGTACTTGTCAAATGCTGAAGATCTTGGTATTCCTAAGTCTCAAAATGTAGGCAAATTTGAAGGACAGGGTATTAGAGGCAAACAGTTTGGGCGTGTAGACCCTAACATGTTCCGTGCAACACATCTATATGTATTACACAATAGTGATGATGTTCAGCCGTACATTGAAGAGCATATGACTTCTTTACGGATTGAAAATCCATCAAAGACTGAGAAATGGATTATTGATAAACATAATATTTCCTTTATTGATTGGATAAGAGATCGCATCATTCCACTCATCGAACATTCCCCAACTTTAATTTCCGAAACCTACATTGGTTGTCTCAGAAACCTCGTTATGAAGTTTTTCAATATACCAGTTATGTGATCACCGGTTGTACTTTTTATACAAAAGAACAAGATGAGAAGAGTACAATGCAGAAGAGTGGGGTGAATTTAGTGGCTGAGGCAATGCATGTTGCTAGTGCGAAAGTCAAGAATCCAACTTATGCAGATATGAATTATTATGGTGTGATTGAACATATATGGGAGTTAGATTACACTATATTTAAAATCCCTGTATTTAGCTGCAGATGGGTTGATAATGGCTGTGGGGTTAGATATGAAGATGGATTCACATTAGTAGATCTTAATAGGGAAAGGCATAAACAAGACCCATTCATCTTAGCATCACAAGCGACACAAGTATTCTATGTCACTGACCCTGCTGATAACAGATGGTCTGTGGTACTATCTACGAAAAAAAGAAATGCCAATGAATGTGATGATGAAAATGATGCCAATTAGAATAAAGAGTGTGTCTCAGCTGTGCAAGAAACTCAATTAATGAACGATGATAACAATAAAATTAATGAGGAGGAAATATATTTCAGGGATGATCATCGTGAAGTAATATATGTATCAGACCCTGAATCTAATCCGAAAACAAGGGGAAAAAAGAAGGAAAAGAAGGCAATGAGGGTAATAATATTGTAACATATAATATCTTTGTTGGTTTTTTTAAATGCATTTTTCAACTCAATTATGCTCAATACATAACATTCTAACATAATTTATTTATTGATTTTTCTTAGAGATATGGCCAACAAAAATATTGATAGGGACAGTAGTGATGAAGAAGGGAAAAGAGGACCTATGATTATGAGAATCATCATAGATATGAGGAATAAAGGAGAACTGGTCGAGTTGGGATGGAATACTTACAATCTTCCCATTAGCCCTTATGCAAACATGTTCTTGACTTACATTTCATTTGTGACACGTAACCGTGTTCCTATCTCCTATAATAATTGGAAGCAGGTTCTAATGGGTCATAAGGAGCATATTTGGCAGGAAATAACGGTAAATGTACTATTTTATGTAATCATTTTTGTATGTCAAATGTTATTAATTTTAATACATTAACATCGGTATACATTTATATGTCTTATTTTGCAGAGAGTGTTTAATGTGCCAGAGAGTAGGAAGAAATGACTTCTTAGACATTGTGGGGAGCGTCTAAGAACATTTAGGTAATATTTAGCTCGTAGGAAAATGTACAGAAAGAGGGATGGTTCTCTACGGCAGAATCCACCCAAACAATACAGTTTCATCGTTCAAGAAAGTTGGAACCAATTTATTGCATATCGTCTTACGGGTGATTTTAAGGTATTTGTTAGATAACAATTAATTTTTTTATATCGATCCTAGTATTGTGCATAATATTGAAATAACCGTGTCACTATGTTTTGGCTTGTCACATAGGAAAAAAGTGCCAAAAATAAAGAGATTGCGAAGTAGAATAAATACCGGCATAATATGGCTCGCAAAGGGTATGCAGGCCTTGAAGAGGAGTTGGTATGTATTTTGTGATTTATCTATTTATAGCGTATTGACGAACTTTATAATATTGGTACATTATAAGAATATTTTTGATTTATAGCTCATAGCCCAAGACTTAGACTCATGTACCTCGTCCATTAATATTGGTACATTATGGAAGAAGGCTAGAGCAACAAGAGATGGATATATTAATGAAGATGTAGATGTTGCAGCTAAAAAAGTTGTAAGTTTGTAGATATCTAGAACCCTGCTTAGTTTTCTTTTAGAAAACTATTATATTATGCTTATTCATGTAAGCTAAATTTACATATATTATATACATTATAGGACGAACTTCAAGTGTCAGATGGTGAGGTGGGGGTAGACCAATATAACATTGTGTCCTAGGCTATAGGAATTGTAGAACACCCTGGAAGACACAGGGGTCTTGGATTAGGTGTTACGAGAGCGAGCGTACGTGGTCGATCTCGTGGTTTTCGTAACACTAATGAGCAAGTCGCCATCCTCGCACAGAAATTGAACGTGACATTTGAACGGATGGCAACAATGGAGCAAGAGTTGTCATTTATTAAATCTCAAGGGTATAAGCCATCTAATTCAGTCGACCATGATCAGCTTCACATACCTAATGTAAATAGTGTCAGAGACAGTTGTGAAGCTGATGCACGTCTTTCTTCTCTTTCCGAGGTAAGCATTACATAACTATGAATTGTTATTAAATGTATTCGGTGTCATAAATAATTAATAATGTGTAATATTTTCGTTTAGGGTTTGCATAAATGTGACTTGTTAGCGAATGACTTTTCAACTCTTTTGGCGAAAGGAAGGGTCCGCATCAGTCACAGTACCCAAACACAAACTGTCCACGGGTACAACTTAGCCCTAATTACAAGGCCGGTGAGTATTGACACTCCAATAATTGGCAGTGCACCCTTGCCTTGTTATAAAGAGGGCGATGAGGCAGCCACAGTGCTAGAAGATCATGGAAGCTTCATGCCTTGGCCTATGGATCAGATACGTCTCACTACTGAAGAGGTATTGACATTCGACATCTTCATTAGACATTGTTTAGTAGTTACACTGTTTATACCTTTTTCGTATATATATGCTCAATACATATTTTGTTAATTATTATCAATTAAGGAATCAAAGAAGAAGACTACTCCTACTAGTAAAACCAAGAGAGGTACTAGTAGAATGAGCAACACAAAAGAAGGCGCTGCTAAAGGAAAGAGAGCTAAATCTGAAAAATTAGTTACCCCACAAAAGATTCCTTCTTCGGAAATACGCCAACCTCCACCAGCATTAGCTTTATTATATTTTTATGCCCAAAAATACATCGGGAATAATTATATTTCCATTGATTGTCGTCCTGAGTATGTTAGAAGGGACGATGCTACTTACATGGTATCGACGGTTGACATAAGCGACATTTATAATCAGGAATGGATGTCAACCATGAGTGTCGCCGTTTATGTCACATAAGCATTATTTCATATTTCAGATTTTAGTACTCTTGGAGAAATAGAATTTTTATGACCTCTTATATGAGTTATTAGTTATTAACAAATATGCATTGTTATTGTCGTCCATATATAGGTTGGTAGCTAGTCGCGCTACGATGGAGGGAATGTTTTCCTCTATTGTGTTTGTGTGCCCATACAACATAGCTGACAGTAGTACAATAACAGAGGGTAGGCACATAAACTATTTAGCGGATCGCATTTTGATTGAGGGACACAACAAGCTCTATCTCATTCCACACCTCGCAACTGAACATTGGGTTTTGTACGCCGTCCGACCTGATCTTAATAAAGTTTATGTGTTTGATTCCCTTCAAACCTATGACGTGCCTTTTGAGGTCGCTCGTCGTGGTGGGAAGGAATTTATCGATATGTTAGTATACTTTTCACTTCTTACTTTATTAGCTTATTTATACATATATATATATTCTACTTTCATTATTTGAGGTATATATACTTACAATATTATGTATCCAACTCTATTTATTAGGGCACTATGGACAGCATATCAAAGGAGAGGTGGGAATGGTGTCCCAGACCCAAAGAATCTTTAATATGAGCCTATCATGGTAAGTAGGAAGACAACTATTTTGTATTTTTTTTAAATTCAAATTAATATCTAATAGTTAGATAGCTAACTGAATTCATTTGACAGTGTCCACAACATCAAAACGGCAATGATTGTGGATACTATGTATGTAGAGTAATGGATCTTATAGTCCAGAATAGATCGGTCAACATAGATCTAAGTCATGTATGTTTTCTTTTCCATATTTTTCTATTAATGAATCATGACATATATATATTTTTGACCTAATGGCTAACTGTATATTAATTGAAACATGGTCGTTGTAGTTTTTCACCGATGACTATGCACGAGGCCAGCAATACAATGTTGATGAAATTGATGAAGTTAGACACCAATGGGCCAAGCACGTGCACTCATTCATTCGGTATTAGGTAGTGATCTATATATTCTACATGCATTTTTAGGTTTGTATTTCATCTACATCTTTCAGTCTTCCAGCCTAGATCTCTGAATTCTTTACTTTGGGGTGTAGAGCTACCAAGTTGTGGTATGCCTACTAATTTTTATTCCTAAGTATAGTTGGTGTATTGAGACATGCATACCAATTATAGATTGATTGAAATTATGGTGTGATTGCAGATTTGGTATGAATTGATGTTATTTTACATTGCAGATTTGGTAATTATTTGAATATACAACTGTGTATGTGGGCAGGAACAAAACAAAAAAATATTAAAAAAAACCTATAGTTTTAATAACGGTTTACTGAAAAACAGTTATTAAAACCTATTTTTTAACAACGGTTTTTACTTTAAAACCGTTATTAAATATGAAGTTTACGCACATATTTGCGGGTTTTTGTGTATTTTTCATGATGGTTATGAACCGTTATTAAAGATTTAATAACGGGCGGTTCAATAACGGTTGAAAACCGTTATTAAAACTATAAAATAACCGTTATTAAAACCCCTTTCCGGGGTAGTGTATTGTCTCTAGTTTTATGTTAAAAAATAACTATCTAAAATTTCATAGATAGTACTCTCAATATATTCACATCTAAGGTAGTCGAAAAGGAGTGCCTATACACTACTAATGGTTGCACGTAAGAGGAAAGTGCAACATGCTAACTTTAGTAATTTTTTTAATTAAAATATCTCAGTAGGATTATCAAAAGAAGAGAATTATAATATTTTCAAAAATTTTCAATACAAATGGAAACCTATATTGGTATAATTTTAACTTTAAAAATAATTTGGATATGTCTTTCATCATTGTTGTACTAATCTTTCATCACCCCTTGTTCCACTAAATCATTCACTACAAACCACACCTATGTAATATTCCATCCTAAAATTCTTCAAAAATGTATTTAAAGTTATGTCGATATAAGATAAATTAGTTTTAATTTTAGGAAGGGCTTGAAATTATATAAATAAAATTATGAATTTCAAGCGTACTGATTGACTAGTTGACCTAACTGATCAACCGGTACGTTTGGAGATTGACAAATTTATTTTCCGATGAACTAGTCAACTAGTTTGCCCAAACTAATCGATTGGTTGTCTTGCGATTTCATATCTTCTTCAGATTTTACTTTGATTCTCTTTCCAATGTTATGAAAACTTCTAATTAGAGTCTCTTTGTACTAATTCGCATATTTTGATGGGAATATTTTCACATCAATTAGATCATTCTATGATTTTATTTAGCTAAAAATCTTTCAAAAGCATTTTTGAGGTACTTTTCCTCACCTACCACCTTTCCTCTCTCCTTTTACCTTTTGTAATACCCTACCTTTTGGTAAATATGTTGAATGAGAAATTATGTCATTTGTTGGTACTTGATTTTTAATTTGGGGATATGATTGGGTTTGAGGTAAAGTTGGATTTATAATGAGGTTGGAAAACTAAACTAAGCAAGTTTTCAGGCAGATCGAATGATTGGTTCCATGAACCAATCCAATGGTTCATTGTTTTAGCAAAATGGTTTTTACCCGACCAAACCAATCGACTTTTCTATAGAACAACAAACTGGTAGGTCAAATCAATCGACTGGTTTGTCAAGCTAAGTATATTTTTGAAACATAATTTTTTGGAAAACTTTCTTATAAAAAAATGGAACCTTGACAACCCATTCCAAATTGTTCCTAAAAGATTGTAAACCTTTCTCATGATGCATTTGGCCCAAAATGCTACTTTATATAGATCTAAGGAGTCGATTGGGACAATTGAGGGGGGGGGGAGATGACCTTAGCTTTGTATTCTTCTACCTCTCTCCTCTGCACATTTCTGGGATCATTGTTTTGATTTCATACTTGATTCTACTTAGTTGGGAAATTCATTCCATGGTGACATTCCATTTGCCCTCTTGTGTTTTACATTTCTAGACTAATCGAACTACACTCCTTTAGAATTAACATTTGAGTTCTAGAGGATAGGTCAACATATCTTGGACGAAATTTGTCCGCTCAACTTAAATTTGAATGGTAAGAATTAGATTTTTCGATCTATTCCTAACCACACTTATGTTTTGTATTGATTTGTTAGCTATAAATAGCCCTAATCGCCCATACTACTCACCATTCTTTCAGCCATCAAAATACTTGAACTCTCCAGCATTCACCTTGTCCCTCTTCACTTCAAACCTTACATTCGAATTTCTTTTGTTCTTCTGATTCTTTCTCTAACTCCCTTTTATTTTAATTGTTAAGCAAGAAAGAGTTGGATTTAGAAAAAAGTTGTGTGGTTCAGCAAAATTATCCTATTTTTCCCCTTTGGGTGTGGTATAATCACTTTTCCCTTTCTATTTCAAGTTTGGATTTGCAAAATTTATTCACTAAATTCTAGGTTAAAATTGTTGTTTTTAAGATTTTGAAAGTTGAGAATTTCATAGGTTGAGTTTTCTTGTTTGAGGAAATTTTGCTTGCATCAAGTAAGTCATTCTTAATTACAAAATGTGTTATGATTAATCTTGCATATTAGGAAATGCTTAAAGTTTGATGTTATATGTTGATACGAGTATAAAGCTTTATGGAAATGGTATTGAATAGTTAGACTATGTATCTTTTGAGGAAAGCATGAATCTTGAGGAAAGATTAGGTTGTGATAATTAATGGTGAAATATGCAACTACTGTAAGCTAAAAATGTGTTATGTGATGGTAGAACATGTTTAAATGTGGTATGATAAAGAATTATAAGCATGATCTACATGAAAATGATTGTTTGGTATTGTTGGAAGGCAAACCAATCGACAAGTTAGGTCAAATTGATCGACTAGTTCCTAGAACAATCGACTAGTTGCTAGAACAATTGACTAGTCAACCCAACCCATCGACTAGTAGGCCTGGTGGGCCTTAGTCTTACTCTCTACTTAAACCCATCAACTGGTTGGGTAGAACTGATCAACTCGTCTATGAACAATTGACTAGTTTTCCCAAATTTATTGACCGGTTTGAGGAAAGCATGGTTTGGTTGAGTCAAATTGATGAACTTTTTGACCCAAAATAATTATCTGGTTGGTGTAACCGATCAACCAGTTTGGCTAGTTTGTTTGACTTTGCTCTTCTCGGCTTGGATATGCTTTGAAATTGTGCATGAGATTGTTTTATGACTATTTAATGGATAAAGTACACCTATTAATATGGATCAATGGCCTAATGAATGGATTAAATTGACCATGATTCATGACATACTCAATAAGTGTTGTAAAGGCTTTAATAGGTAAACCAAAAATGAAGTGTGTTGGTTTTGAGAAAAGGGTGATGAGGTACAAATTGTGATTTAGATGGACTAATATAATAGATATCATTAATATTGAAAAATCATAAATGAAAATCTCACACATGGTTAGGAATAGAAAGAATTAATATGGAAGAAATATGTGAATGCCTTACTTGCTCTTTGTATGGCCTTGTGTGATCACATAAGCTCATGAATAATATACTAGTCATGTAAAGAAAAAGACAATTGAGTTATGTATGGGTCTGGATTATCCAATCCTCTATTAGCCACTAGGGGTTAGTCAATCTTTGGGAGGTGCCTTCAAGCTTTGCCTTTAGGTAGGATCCTAGTAGATCCTGATACCTTACTTGCTCTAGAAACTGATGGTGTACTAGGAGATATCGATGATAAAAGGTTTGGTTACCTAGGTGGTTGGCTTTAGCCTGTACTTATGTCCATTGTGGTTATTAGCTCTAGTATGGACTTTATGTCCCTTGGTTTGGATAGGCTTCCATGGTATATGAGACAATGGGATGGTACACAATCTATTACTCGATGATGAATAATTGGATAATGATTGGAATGAATGGTTGGATGATGATAATAATGATAAAAAGGTAGGAATGAATACTTGGACACTGATTTGATTGAATAATTGGATAATGATTGGAACGAATGACTAGATGATTACATGTATAAGTATATAGATAACAAATGGAATAAGTAATTGGAATGAGAATAAAATAAGGATGTGGTAGAATTAGAAGATGTATAAAATGATTAGAAAGAAAGAAATAATTACTGTATAGGAATAACCTATTTGACTGAGTAAGTTAGAAAATAAACCCTACTGTTCATTTGGATAACCTACTTAGTACATTTATGTAACTCTCTATGATATTGTATTATGAAGACAAGCATGATGCATCTTGAGTTTTCCTGATTTGATTATGATAGTAAAACTTGATGCATTACCTGATCATGATAGAGTAGATACACTTAATTATATAGCTTTGGCATGACGCATGTTAAGTATGATTTCCTTGATATGATAAGAACCTTGTATGCATGTGACTTCCGTTGAGAATGTAACTTGGCTTACTCAGTACGTAGCGTACTGTTGTGCCCGTTTGCTAGGTCACCTATTCATTTCCACAAGCAAAGGGCTGTGTGTAGATATTTGGGGATGGCCAGTAGTGGGCCTACCTTATCTTGGGTTCTGGGATTGAGAATGTGGACGTTCAAAGGTTCTTGTACAGTCTATAATGGACTACAGTTTTGGGGTCACGCCCTAACTTATTTTCCACTATAATAGCCCTGTATTCCTAGTTAATCATTCTCCCTATATTTGATTATGTCATGGACCATCAAGGTCCTATGTTGTAAACATTTATTTTAAAGATTTATGTAAACTAATCTTGCGCACTCTACTTTAATTTAGTTGGTTTGGTTTTCAGGCTTGTATCTAATATGGAATGGGCGGCTGACATCTGTATTGTGTTAGGTACGTCAATATTATCCCGTTTTCCCTATGTATGTTTAGTATTTTCTACTTTTGCACTACTTTAAAACAAAAAAATTTGGTAGTGAAAAGTTGGAGTGTTACAGGTTTATATCAGAGTTTTTTCTTAAAAATATATCAGTTTCAAGAATAATTAAGCTAATACCATAGGATGGTATTGGAACTTGATTTGAAACCCTTTTCACCCTTGATATTTCCGATGAATACTATAAGATAGTATACATGATTTCCCTACTATTTGAGTATTTAACTTGAAGTGTAAGTATTTCTAAACCCGAAATGTTTGTGAGTGAGAGTAGGTTGGGAATGTGCTTTAAATAATATTTATGACAACTTGTTGTGTGAGTATTGGTACTTGGTAAATTAAAATTTTCTAATTACTTCTAGTATTTATAAATCCATTTCCACTAACCATCATTAAGAGTGCATTGAGAAATTTATGGAGACTATCAGAGCCTACATTGAAGGCCAGATCCGAGCACCACCACCACCACTATTGCCAGTAACTACACCAATTCTATAGGATTGGCTTAAGAGGGTTGGGCATCATCACCCACCAATCTTTGAGGGTCAAGAGGACCCTGACATCATGGAGAGATAGGTTAAGGGTATGGAGAAAACCTTCACTGCATGTAGTTGCCTTAAGAACAAGAGGGTTGAAGTGGAGGTGTGTTATCTGAGGGGAAGGGCAAATGCTTGGTCGAGGAGTGCTAACATAGGGGTGGAGAACCTATAGGATAATGACTATTCCTTAAGGCACTTTGTGCCCTTTTTTATCCTATACACCTTTGTATGAAGAAGTACGATGAGTTCATGGATTTTTGGGAGGGAGGCAAGACCATTGAGGAGTATTATACAAGATTCATGGACTTGGTCTAGTTTTCCCCAAAAGTTAAGGCCATTGAGGTGATGCAAGTCCGCCATTTCAAGATCACCCTAGGAATCAAATACCAAGAGCTCTTAGTGGGAGTTACTCCACCATACATGGTAGGAATGTACGAGCAGGCTTTGGGGGGCTTCCCAAGTCATCCAAGCCCAAAGTGCTCAGTCGAGGGGGAAAAGGAAGTTTGAGGGTCATTAGCATTCAAACAAAAGGAAGAAGGCTTATTTGGGAGGAATCATGCTACCTAAGTATGGAAGGAGTATGAACTCAGTACCTTGAGTTGGAGGTCTATCTAGGGGTCGTGTCTAGGAGAGGCACTACCACTACAAGCACTGTAGAGCATATCACCTAGTAGTAGACTATAGAGGAAATAAGGTATCATGCCATGTATGAGGCATAGTGGGGCACAAGGCTTATGAGTGCCGAGTTGGAGGTGGCAGTATCCAAAGGAGTTAGTCTAGAGCTCAGAGTACCGGATCTATTAAGTAGCCACAACTGAAGACTCAGAGAGTTTATTTGTCACCAGCCAGTGTCGCTAGTTGAGCAAGTTAGCCTAAAGGTTAAAGGCTTTTCCCTTTTCAAAAAGGGAAGGGATCAACAAGTTCCGTTGGGAGGAATTCTAAACGTGATGAGCAGGGAAGAGGTAGAGTGTCAGGCAGTTTAGTGACCGGTATGTTTACTGTTTCTATCTTTCCAGCATGTGTAATGTTTAACTCTAGTGCATCACACTCTTTTGTGGAATCCACATTTGTAGCTAGAGTTGCCTTATCTCCTTCCAATAGTATTTCCACTTTTGTTGTGTTGCCTTTTAGGGATAGGATTGCCTGATCTAGATTCTATAAAGGAGTGGCCATAGTTGGGGGTAGAATTTATGTAAAATCTCATAGAACTTGATCTTCCTGAGTTCGATGTGATTGTTGGGATGGATATGTTGGGGAAGCATTGGGCGTTGATTGATTGTACACAAGAACATGTGGTTTTACAAGGTCTAAAGGGTGTATGGATCTCGTATCGGAAGTGTGAACTTAATCCCTATGTAAGGATCATGTTGGTAATTGCGATGAGAAAGCTTATTCGTAAAGGATATCTGTTCTTCTTGTGCAGTATTCAAGACACTGAAGTAGTTGAGATGCCATTAGAGTAGATAACAATGGTCTGTGAGTATTCTAACATTTTCCCCGAGGAAATTCTAGGAATGCCATGCATTCTAGAAGTCAAGTGCACCGTGGATGTTTTTAGGGAGAGGACTAGTATTTAAGGCCCTATACTGTATGACACCTATGGAGATGAAAGAGATCAAGGCCTAGTTAGAGGAGTTATTGGGGAAGGGTTACATCTAACCTAGTATATCACCATAGGGAGCACTAATCTTGTTTGTGAAGAAGAAAGATGGGAGATTGAGGTTGTGCATTGATTATTGAGGTTTGAATCAGATTATGGTAAAGAACCATTATCCGCTTCCAAGGATCAATGACTTATTTGATCAACTTAAGAGAGCCTAGGTATTCTCTAAGATTGGTCTTTGTTTAGGATACCATCAATTGAGAATAGCAGAGTAGGACATCCCTAAAACTACTTTTTGGATAAGATATAGCCATTATGAGTTCACAATAATGTCATTTAGACTCACCAATGTGCCAGCAGCAGTCATGTCCCTAATGAAAAAGATATTTTGACCATTCTTGGATCAATCTATCATAGTGTTCATCAATGACAACCTCATCTACTCCAGCGATCGAGAGATGCATGAGCAACATGTAAGGTAGATTTTAGCATTGTTAAGATCACACCAGGTGTACCCCAAACTTTCAAAGTGTGAGTTTTGATTAGATCATGTGTCGATAGATCAAGTGGCTTTCCTTCGACACATAATCTCTAAGGATGGAGTGATAGTGGATCCTGCCAAGGTTCAAGCAGTTTTTGAATGGTCGTCACCAACTTCTATCAAGGAGGTGTGACACTTTTTTCGAATTGGTCAGTTACCAATGTAGGTTTGTGGTAGACTTTTCTAAGATAGCACAATCATTGATTAATTTACTGAAGAAGGCTACACATTTTTTAATGGGATGAGAAGAGTGGTGAAGCATTTAGGGAGTTGAGGAAGCACTTGATTTAAGCCCCAGTGCTCACCTTACCGAGTGGGTCTGATGGTTTTGAAGTATACAGTGATACTTCCTAGCATGGTTTGGGTTGTGTGCTAATGCAAAATGGAAGATTAGTGGCATATGCTTCTCAAAAACTGAAGCAACATGAACAAAACTACATGAAACAAGACTTAGAGCTTGTCGCGGTAGTGTTCGGCCTTAAGAGTAGGAGGCATTATCTCTATGTTGTTTAGTGCAAGTTATACACTGACCATAAGAGCCTCAAGTACATCTTAAAGCAGTGGAAGTTAAATCAGAGACAACTTCGATGATTAGAGTTGGTCAAGGATTACGAACTAGAATTGGCGTACCATAAAGATAAGGCTAATGTGGTGGCATATATGCTTAGCTAAAATATGTAGCATTCTTTGGGCACGGTTGTGATGTCGGATAATTTATGCCAAGAGTTTAGAAAGATGGAGATCGAACTGATCACCACTGATAGTCTGGAGGCAAGAATGAGTGCACTCACCATTACCCCTTTGACCTTTAAGGAGATCCAAGATAATCAACTTGGCGATTTTAAGCTCGAGAATATCCGGAATAGTATTGCAAAAGGTAGAGTTGAAGGATTTCAGATCCATGAGGACGACAATGTTAGATATCAAGGTAGGTGGTGTGTATCATGGGGATGTCTTAAGAGAAGGATCCTTGAATAAGGACATTGCACTCCTTATTTTGCCCACCCTAAAGGGGACAAGTTGTACAAGGATCTAAAGAAGGTATATTCATGTCCCCATATGAAGCAGGAAATGGTAGAGTTCATTACCCGATGTTTGATATGTCAAAAGGTTAATATTGAGCATAAGAGACTAGCAGGGTTATTGAAACAACTAGAAGTTTTTGAGTGGAAGTGGGACCACATATCTATGGACTTTATGGTTTGCCTTTTGAGGACTTGTAGTGGATTTGATTCCATATGGGTTATTTTAGATCATCTAACTAAGTCAGCAGTGTTCATACTAATGAAGACAACATGGAATATGGAGCAACTAGCCAACACTTATAGGAAACATGTTGTGAGACTGCCTGGAGTCCCTAGAGATATCGTGTCATACCGAGACTCCAGGTTCCTGTTGCAAGCTGCTTTTGGGACTCAACTAAAGATGAGTACTACTTTTCACCCAACTATGGATGGTCAGATAGAGATGACCATTTAGGCTTTAGAAGACATGCTTCGAGCATGTGTGTTAGATTTTGTGGGCATTTGGGAAGATTGCCTAGACTTGATCGATTTCTTCTACAACAACAGTTACTATGCTAGAATTGAGATGGCACATTTTAAAGCCTTGTCCGGGAGGAAATATTGAAGTCCTTTGTGTTAGAATGATATTAGAGAGATTCTTGTGTTAGGATTTGAGGTGATAGAGCAAACGACGAGGCACATCCAACTAATTTAGGATCGAATGAGAGCAACTTAGGACTAGGAGAAGAGCGACATAGATATGAGAAGACAAACCAATGGTTATGAGGTGGCTGATATAGTCCTTTTGAGTCTCTCCCACCAAGGGAGTCGTGAGATTCAGTAGAAAGGGTAAGCTCATTCCAAGGTACATTATATCGTATGAGATTGTGGATCGTGTTGGCAAGGTCTCCTATCATTTAGCCCTATTGTTGGAATTGTCAAGTGTACACAATGTCTTTTGAATATCTCAATTGAGGAGGTACGTAGTATATTCTTCGCATGTTATTTGACTAAAGTCACTAGAGATTGATGAATCCTTAACTTATGAAGAGTGACCAGTGAGCATTCTAGGTATGAAGATGAGAGAGACACAAATGAAGATAGTTCCTCTAGTAAAAGTCCTTTGGACACGGCATGGTACTAAAGAGGCTACTTTGGAGGCTAAGGATGAAATTCAAGCTAAGTACCAAGAGTAATATTCTTATCATGGTACCTTAGTGTAATAATTTTTCTTTAAGGGGGTAGTAACCCTTTTTCTTGGATGTATTGATTTTATTGTATGACTAGCTATGTTTTAAAGAATGTGATGGGAATGCTTTAAGGGTTTGGGGACACAAACTCTTTACGGGGGCAGTGTTGTAATGCCCCACCTTTTTGTAAATGTGCTGAATATGAGAAATTATGCCATTTGTTGATATTTTGATATGGAGATAAGATTAGGTTTGGGGTAAAGTTAAATTTGAAATGAGGTTGGAAAACTAAATTAAGCAAGTTTTTAGGACGGCTGAAAACTTGGTTCCATGAATAGATTGACTGTTTTGTCATTTCAGTAAAATGGTTTTTACTCGACTAAACCGATCAATTAGTTGAGGAACTAATCGACTGGTCAGTAGAACAATCGAATGGTAGGTCAAACCAATCGACTTGTTTGTCGAGCTAAGTATATTTTCAAAACTCAATTTTCTAGGAAAATTTCTTATACTAAAATGGAACCTTGATAACACATTCCAAATTATTTCTAAGAGATTCTTAACCTTTCTTATAATACATTTGGCCCGAAATACTACCTCATATCAATTTAATCAAATATTTTGATGTTGATTTTGTAGGTTACAAAGTTGATAGAAAAAGTACCTCAAGTACTTGCCAATTTTTAAGAGAATCCCTAGTTAGTTGGCATAGCAAGAAACAATCTAGTGTTGCACTTTTTACGACTAAAGCAGAATATATTATTGCTGGTGCTTGTTGTGCTCAATTAATTTGGATGAAACATCAATTTAGTGACTATGGCCTTAAACTTGAAAGAATTCCAATTAAATGTGATAACACCGGTACTATATGTTTCACAAAGAATCTTGTTCAACATTCAAAATCTAAACACATAGAAATAAGACATCACTTCATAAGAGATCGTGTCGAAAAAGGAAATATATGTGTAGAATTTTTGGATACCTTGCATCAATGGGGAGACATATTCACTAAACCCTTAAATGAAGAAAAATTCACAATAATTAGGAAAGAGCTTGGGATGATAAAATTATAACTCTCTTAAAATTATGAATTTTTTTTTGTGTTAAGGGATAAATCATGGCCTTAAGTCAAAAACTTAGATTTAAATGCTAACACGTCTATTATTATTCTTGATCCATACGATTTGTGTCATGAAATGCATTTTATATCTATTTATTTATGGAATAAAATCAAATAAATTGTTAAAAACCACAAAAAATGACTAAAATTGCACCTGACTAGGCAACTAGCCGACTGGTTGACAAAACTAGTCAACTAGTTGGTATACCAATCGACTGGTGGGTTGAAACCGAGGTAGTTACACTCTTACTGATTTATGTCTAGACTCATAACCAGTCAATTGGTTACTCTGTACCAGTCAATCGGTGGAAGAATAGTCGACTGTCTTTCCCAAACTAGTCGACTAGTTTGTCGTGGGTATAAATACCACCTTTCTATTCTTTAAACCCTTCACCCCAGGTTTCCCCAAATTGTTCGACTTCTTCTTGCCCTCTCACATCCTCTCCTTTGAAATTCCTCAAATCATTATCAAACTCCATCAAATTGCTCTTCACTTACTCGAATCGACATCCAGAGCATCAAGAAATTCTCTCCACATCGTCGATTTTCCTTGAACTCGCCTGATTTTAGGTAATTTCATCCTTCAACCCTAACTTTCAATCTTTCCATAATTTTCACCCTAGCTTCATATTGAGGTTTAATTGACCTAATTAAGTCATCAATTTGTCATTTCCATACTCCTTGTGTGCCGATTTAACTCCATTGTTGCTGTCCCAATCGGTATTCCTTCCTCGCATTTTCTTTCCTATCAGAATCTCTCCTCTATCACTCTTTATCCTTTAACAATTCCAAAACAAAAATGAACCTCTTCAACCACTATTTGTCGGAGTAATAGAGCTCATTCCCCAAAATAGGCTCGTACTCAACCAAACTATCTGTCTTGAACAACGATTTGCTTTGAGGAACCGACAGTTTCTCCACCATATGCTGCCTCTTCCACATCCTCCTCAACCTCCTCCTCTTCGGACGACACCGGTCCTCCATCCCCACCTCATCCTATCAATTTTATTCACCTTTCCTCCTCCACCATGGGAGCTTCCCTCCTTTTGGCTAATCTGATCAAGCTCAATTCCAACCTAACTCTGCCCCTCCGCATTAGGATCGAGTGGACACTCCTCTCACCAATACTATAGTCCCTCTTGATCCTACTCCCTCTCCTACACCTGTTGTCACCAAAGATTCTAAAGATCCCACCATTGATGCATCTCTCACAGAGGCATCACAAATTGGACGTGTTGACATTCAGTCTGCCGATTCTAAGGCCACTACCAGCGATGATATTGGTGATCTACACGAGCCTACATTGACAGGTTTCGTGGTCACCTCATCTGAGCCTTCATGTCCTCTATGATCATGGCCGGTCTTGTTATTTGTATCTTAGCTTTGAATATTTTATTTTAACTATGTACTTGGCCACTTTCATTATACATTCTCTATGTTATGTACTCATGAATTTCAAATAGTTAATGAACACTTACCTTTTTTTTCCTATCCCTCTCTGTCATTTATAGGTTGCCTATGGAATGGTGTATGCATAGAATCTTCATTGTTCATTATGTTTCTTTTTAATCCACACACTTGTTCAAAAGGAGCTCTTCCTCCTCAAAAGGGCAATGTTTTCTTGTTTACATTCTTTTCGGGCCCTTTTTGCTCTCACCTTTTGCCGATGTCCATAAAGGGGAAAGAATCTCAAATTCTTGGATTAAAAGTGTAAAACTGGTAAATTTATGACTATAATTTTCACTCATTACTCATTCACATTTACAATTATGCACTTTTTTTGTCATCATCAAAAAGGGGGAAATTATTAACCTCAAAGGTTAAGCAATATCATTATACTTGTTTTGATAATAACAAATGAATTTTGGTATTTAATGTGTTTGCTTAAGTGTGCATATTCAAGAAATCAACACATACAAAAGGAACCAAGACATGAAGCTAAGCATTTGATATGTCTTAGGTATATTGTAAAGAGTTAAGTTGAGTAAAGGTCTTTAAATTTCTTTGTTCAAAAATACTTGACTTGATTTCATATTATAAATATTTCAAAAGTATTTTCCAAATAAATTGAGTGGTTCCATTCGAAACCAGTTGATGGGTCCTCAAATCGATCAACTTGTTTAGTTTAAATATAGCCACTGGTTGTGTTAAAACTCAGATAGATTCACTGGTGCATAAAACCGATCGATTGGTTTCCTCAAATCGATCAAATGGTGTGACAACCAGTCAATGGGTTTTAATCTCGTGGAAACTTAGTTCGTCTCTATTTAAATACATCGATTGGCTTAGACAAATCGATCAACTAGTTTAACCAACTAGTCCATGGGTTTCAATATTGCAGAAATCTGGTTCATCTTTGTTTAAACACATCGACTGGTTTAGGTAAACCAATCGACTTGTTCAGCTAAACAAATCAACCATTTTGACCAACCAGTCCACGGGTCTTAATTTTGTAAAAATCCAGTTTGTCTCTATTTAAACACATCGACTAGTTCAGGCAAACCAATTGATTGGTTCAGCCAAACTAATTGACTGGTTTGACTAATCAATCCATAGGTCTCAATATTATAGAAACTGAGTCCGTCTCTATTTAAACACATCAATAGGTTTAGGTAAACCGATCGACTAGTTGACAAACCAATCGACTGGTTTGACCAACCGATCAATGGGTTTTATTTTTACAGAAACCTAATTTTTTTCTATTTAAACATGTTGACTGGTTATTGCCAAATCGATCGTTGGGTTGACAAACCAATCCATGGGCTTTATTTTTTACAGAAACCCAATTGCTCTCTATTTAAACACATTAACTTGTTATTGCCAAATCAATCGGCCGGTTGACAAACCGATCGATTGGTTTGACAAATTGATTGACTAATACATGGAACACATCAACTGATCTCACCATACCAGGATGATGTTCATATGTATTTTAGGACCAACTGTGTATACTGCCAAACCGATCGACTATTTTACAAACGGTAACTTTCTACTTTGGTCGAAACATGAATAGTTGACTAGTTATTACAAGCTGATCGACTAGTTTCACTAGACCGATCGACTGGTTAGTATTAAATGCTGATTTTCTGCCCATTGGGCAAAACTAGTTTTTGGTAATTTGTATCTAACAACCATACTCGAGGGTAACCCTTATAAATAAGGTCTCTCTGCATTTATTAAAAATATATATTTTTAAATTATTTGATTGTGCAATTACTCTCTTACACTAAATCATTCAATTGCTCATTCAATATTCCAAACTTTCATATTTCTGAGTTTTTGCTGAAAAGTGTTCTTTGCTCATTTTTTTCAACTAGAATTGTTCTCAAATTGTAATATCATATATTACGTCTAGCTAGATTACATCTCTATCAAAGATCAACATTTTCATATATTATATTTGGTAAGAATCACTTGTAATCACAACCTCCTCTCAAAATATCAATCAAAGGGGTTAGTGAGTGTTGCATATCATTATTGAGAGATTTATTTAGTGAATCTAGAGAAGATAAATAGGTGAAGTTGTAAATCATTTCTTGAAAGGGTCATTGATATTGTAAGGCTCATAAACTGAAAGAAGTGTGATCAACAATAAAAAAACGTCACTATTTCAAAAATCCAAAAGGGAGAACCTCTTGGTAGTGGACATAAAGAGTAATTCACTCTTCAACCACTTTACATTATGTGTAAATTATTATTTAGTCATTCTCATTCTGCAAAACCCTATTCACCCCCTTCTAAGGTGTTTCAGATGGAAATATCAAATGGAAGATGGTGATATTAATCTATATCATTCTTATTCATATGATTGAACTTTTTCTACACTTCGTTCATATACCTTAAGCAAAATTCCAGGCATTCATTCATAATATAAGCTTCTACTATGGAGCCTTCTGGGTATGCCTTGTTATTCATAAAATATTTTCAAGTCTTGCCTCACTTACCAAGTGAACGCTGAGGTGAACCATGCCATCAAAGAAATATGGAGTGGAGATCCTTTCAATTTTTCAAAGAGTGATACCAATTATATTTTCCATAATTTATAAGGCATCCACACTTAGATTCTTAAAGCATAATTTCTTAAAGAATAAGCTAATCTTTGCTAAAGTTTTAAGCACTTGGTTTGGTAGATGCCACAAAATGTTGGTATAAGAAGGTCTTGCATGAAAACATGGCAATAATGACTCTTTGTGTATACAATTTTTTCACCATCTAAACTTACACACAGAGGTATATTAGAAGAATAAGCATCTGGCACTTTAACCTTGGATAAAAAATCTAATACTCATTTCCTCTCAAGTAATATTAGTTTATATGGCGCTCTAGGAATGATATATGTGTCACCAAACTCTATGGGGTGAAAATTAGTGTGCATGTTCAATTCCTGTAGGTTTAATTGGGCACAAATGTTATCTTTTTTCTCTCTAGGAATACCTAGAACCATGCTTAATATGTTATCACATACGTTCTTCTCAATTTGCATAACATCCAAGTTGCAGCTGATCAAAAGCTTACTCTAATAAGGGAGCTTGAAAAAAAAATACTCTTCTTCTTCCATTTATCAACCAAGTACCTCTCCCCCAATTTATATTGAGTGCCTCGGTCTTTCCAAACTTAACATTGGGAATTCCATAAAATGTCTCTAGTATCTCATCTCCTAAAAGAGGAATGGGAGGTGGTCGTCTATCCCTTTCTCCATTATAGTATATCTTATCATTTCTCCACTTATGACTAGCATCCAAAAATCTATGATGACCTAAAAAGCATTGATTACATCTATTCTTTATTCACACATAACAATGTCCTTATAACACAAAGGACATGCAAGCTTTCCACGAGTGATCCAACAAGAAAATCTAGCATAAGCAGGAAAATCATTGATCATCCACATTAATGTTGCCCTCATGTTGAAATTTTGATGACTATGAAAATCATAAGTCTACAACCCAACTTCCCACAAATTTTTGATTTCACAAATAAGTGGTCCTAAGAATGCATGAATGTCATTGGTATGCTTCTTTAGCCCCAAAATCAAAAGTGATAACATTACATATGGACTTTGCATAAACATCCATGAAGAGAGATTGTATGAAATTAGTAATATAGGACATATGGTATACCCCTTACGAAAAATCATACCAGGATAGAAACCATCGGCACCAAGGCCTAATCTTACATCACATGGGCTGATCCCGAAATCTAGATACATCTCATCTACTTTCTTCCATGACACTAAGTTAGTTGTATGCCTTAATATACCATCATCTTTATGTTTCTCCTTGTGCCATTGCATGTGGATTGCAATGTTTGGGGTGATATAAAACCTCTGAAGTATTAGTATTCAAGGAAAATAACAAAGAACCAATTATGGAATTATAGGTTTCATTTGTGAACCCAGGTTGCGATTGTGAAAAAGTTGCATTATCTTTAACATATTCGGTGTCTTCTTGCCACCTAAGCTCACGAAAAGATGAAAACTTATCACCATCTACATAGTCTTTCCCATAAAGGATGCAATGGTTCCCATATGTATGAATCTTGATATAATTTAACCCTAACTTTTTCTTTTGTGTATTTTTTTTCTTCCTCGAGAGTTTTAGGAAAACATGGGTTGTAGTTGAAGGTCTTATACAATGCTTGAAATATATTGACAAAAAACTTTTTTCTCCAAAGACCACAAACCTTAAGGTGAAAGAATGTTACACCAAATGATAGATTCAAGTATGACATACACCGAGAATATAAGTGCTCCTCTGCCTCTTTCCTCAATCTAACATGATCAGCTGGTATCTCCTCAGATCGCTCATCTTTATCCTATACATCATTAGGTTGAGAAATGACATTCATCACAGCATCCACTAAGGAATCCATCTCATAAGATATTAAAGGATCTTCTCCCTCATAACCATCAGCTTCTTCATCCTCATACATCTGTCCTTCCATAGAATCTGCATGTTCTTCTTCATCATGAAATATCCACAAATTATAATCGTACTTTATCCCTTTTCAAAAAGGATGGAACCACATGGTTTCATGATTTTTTATACAGTAATTTTGGTAATGCTGACAAGGACACCTCAATTTTACCCCTAAATTAGGATTGAAATCCTGAAAAAGCAAAGTTTAAAAACTCTCTAACATCTGTTTGATAAGCCTATTATTTCCTACAACTAAACCCTTGAACCTGAATTCAAATTCAATCATATTTCATACTACTACCATAAATAAATGAAATCAAATGTAATTATTGTCATAATACAATATATATATATACATATAGATTTATAGAAGTTACTTCACTAGAAAGAGAGAGAAAAAGATAACTAACATGATTTCAATCTTTGGGGATTTAACAAGATATATAGGTCTAGGGAAGGAGATAATTCTGTCATATATGAAGGACTAATATAACAAGGACATGGACCTTCTTCAACAAATCATATAAAGAAATTTCACTAATGTATGTCATAATTTATGTTTCAACTCTACTCTCACTTTCATCTTTTCAATTAGTTTATTATTTTCAACTCTACTCTTGCTAAAAAAAATTTAGAGGTTTTTGATCAAGGCTCAGAGATGGAATTAATCTTATCATTAAAAAAAATAGCTACCAAACTAAGTTTCTACTTGTTAATTGATTGTTTATATACATAGGCGAACCAAAGGTATGCTTGTGAAAGCATTAATATTTCTTGTAAGTTATTGTAATTATGTTGTTGAAGCAATCAAACAATAGGAAAATCTAGAGGTCTCAAGCAACCTAGCTGATGCCTAGCTGGATTATATTAGTAGAGTATACATAATATTATACTCCTCCACATTCCCATAGAAGTTCCATATCTTAGAATCATCACAAATGAAAACAATAATATTATCTAAAGGCCTTGAGTGATTTCTCAATTGATCTAGCCACTTAGATCATGATAAACACAAATAAAAAAATTAATTAAGAAGCAATGATTGTTGTTAACTTACATGAATATAAGGTGGAGCATTATTGAGGAGGAGGAATGAAGGCTTAGAGTACAATGGTAGTTGGAAAAGGCTATATTGGAGTCGAAATCAACGAATTAGTATAGAAAGTGCCCGGAGAGAACTCAAAAGAATGAAATCAAAGACCGAAGGAAGACCGGAAGAGGAGTGGTTGGTTGGTTGTCGTCTACATTATCGCCAACAATAGTAGAGTTGAGAGGAGTTGGTGTGGGAATTTGAAATCAACTAACGATCAGTGAAGGTAAGAATTCACAATGCATTAGTCGAGTAATGTGGACCAAATAAATGCATTAGTCGAGGAATATGGACGAGTGAAAACAATGATAAAAAATGAGTGATACTTTTCCCTTACTATTTTCTTACGTTAACAAATAGGGGGATTTTTATTTATTCCCTATTAGATAATACCAAATAGGCGGTTATATTTTTTTCTCTATTAGTTAATATTAAATAGAAGGATTTATTATATTTTCCTATTAGGTAAGGTTAAAAGGAGGATATTTTTTATTTTACTATTTGTTTGTATTTAATGGAGGAAATTCTTATTTTTATATTAAATTATATTTATTAAGACAATTTTATAAGTGTAATATTTTATATCTTAACATTGCCCTATTAGAATATATTTATTATAGTGAATATAACTCCTTTGAGGCTACTCGTTATCTCATTGGATTACACAATTACTATATATTTAATTTTTAAATATAAAATCATATCAAATTAAAAGCTTATTTGAAAATTGTTAGAGTGAATTTTGTAAACATAGCACTAGATAATGATAGATATAATGAGTTTTATTGTAAACTAGTAGAGGGAAGAGGAGGGGAAGAGGCAACAACAATGAAAACAAGAGACATAGAACATCAGTCAATGGATCATAGTAGTATCATGAGGGAGTAGTTGATCTCTATACAACCATTAACTCACTACTACCCAATGTTTGTTAGGTAACTATAAGAAACAAAGTCCCACATTGCTCAAAATTGGGTTTGAGTAATTTAATCCAATCTGGTCTCTCTTTTGTGACCTAATTTGTTTTAGTTACCTTAACCACTCTTACTCCATTCATTAATCAATATGGATAAAAATTACATCTTCTTTATTAATTTCTCATTATGGATAGTGGTTACATCTCATCCATCCATTATTCATTTTGTTAATCTAATTATTTTCCTTACTAGTTCAGCTTGGGATACCAAAAAAAAAAAACACCCTTTCATACATCGTTCTCACGAATTTGTCTCCATTCATGGGAAATTGTTTATGAAATTCTCCATATTTTTATACCTTGAGTGAATGAGTTTGAGGGATCATTATGTTAACATTAGGGAGTGAATGGAATTTTTTATTACGCCATATTTAAGCTAAATGTTTTTTTTTTCAAATTATTGGAAATTTTACAATTAAGAACTATCAACAACAAGTTAAACATTCGTATAAAACAAGTGTTGTAGACGTTCATGAGTTGATCTCAATTGAAAAAGAAATTATGTTATCATGAAGACTTGGCACTAGAAACTCCAGGCATTGTTGCTAGTTCCGAGCTACCGAGTGGTTGATGCTTAATGCTCCAACATTCTATCAAAAACCATTAGTTTACCAACATAATATTCATATAAAAAATATGAAATTCATGTCATTTCTAGGCAAATATTATGATTACTACTCTATCTAATGTTTTAACTTCTCTAATTTTTTTATTTTAATATTGACAAAATTTTGCTGCAAGTAGTGAATTCATTTAATCTGATAACTTGATTCGCTTATGTCAGACATTATTGCAATTTATCTAGGACTTTGATTATTTGATTTGTTAAATATATTTTTAAAATTATTTAATGTTTTTAGCTTTATTAAATTTTAATAGTTATATTAATTGGAATTTTTGAAAAAGTATTTTACTACTACTAAAGGAGTAACTAATGTTTTACCATGATATTGAGTTTCATATTATTAATTGCCTTGCTACTTAACTATTTGTATTGAAGGATGATCTAATGTGTTTAACTTACTAATTTAAATGGTTGAACTTATATTAACATGCATTTGATAGGTGGGATGTTTAATTACCTATGACAAATGACATGAGATACTTGAACAAATTCCCATATTTCTTTGTATTAGTGACCACTCATGGAACAATTGTCGTTAATGGATAGAGTTGCCATCATTTATTTTTTAACTGCCATTTAGTTGTATCATTAGTGTGTGATTTAAAAGTTATATGGAAATTGGTATGATGATTTTAATTTCTCAATAAAACGTTGTATATGAGAAAAGAAAAGGAAAATATGTTAATGAAACTATATATGTTATACCTCTAATTTCTGGTGTGTAGACTTGTGTGAGGGAAATAAGCTATTTTTCTTTGTTATGTACTTAATGATATTTTTGATAAAATGTTAGATAAGACTCATTATCAAAAATATAAAGTATTTCCTCCTAAATTAAAATTTTTATATAACTACAATGGGCATATAGGGACTAATGTTGGTTTGGTGGGTTTTCCCCCAAACTTCTTGTCCCACTTTGCAAGTGAGGAGAATAAAATATTGGGGGCCCTTCATTTAAATTTATTTTTTAAAATTTTGAAATTCTTAACATTTAATTTTTGCTTATTTGGTCATTTTTTATAAAATCTAATGAAGGAGCATCTCCATCTCATTCTTCTCATGTTAAAGGGAAAGAGTTAGCATATTTAGAGGTAATACCGATTGCTCTTAAAAATATTGAACACCTTCATATTAACACTAATAATGTTTTATTAAGTGATTCTTGTAGGTATTACATATGTTTGCAAGAAGATGACTTCACCAATGAGATCTAAAGTGCAAGACAATGACAACGTAAGGGTTAAAAAGTTGCATGAGGCACAAAGCTACAAGACATGAAGCTTGATTATTGATTATATAATGCATTATCATGATTATGTTTTATATAGCTTTAATATTTTATGTAAACTTTGTAATATCTTGTCATTGTAATTGTAACTCATTATGTATACCATATGGACATGTGTTGATTTAACTCTTATATAATTAGGCCGATTGATTTTGGCTTAATTAAGGAGAGTTAATCTTAGCCTCATTGTCATATATATATATATATATATGCCTTGTACATTTAGTTGAAGAAATAATATAAATAAATCGATCAATTAATGCATAAAAGGGACAAGAGTCAAAAATCTTAGCCATCTTTCTTCCTATATTTCTCTCAAATGAGGAGTAAACTTTAGGAACCATTCTCTACAGAAATTAGAGATTTTTCTTTATACTTTATTTTGATCTTGGATTAGATAAAAAAAATTGAATCTATATTGAAATCATCCAACTTCAAGTCTTCTTACTTCTTAGTTGACTTTGTTGATCATCAAGCCAAACTCAAAGATCCTGCAATTGTGAAAGATATCCATCTAATATCTTACACATCAAAATCCATGTGACTATTTGGTTAAGTGCTATTTTAAACATTTGTATGGCTATAGAAAATGTCTTTATTTTCTATTCAATTCTTAGTTTAGATCCACTTGTTCTAACATGATATCAATTAGAGTTTGTTATAATCTTTATTGCCTCCAATATTTTCCCATTAAATGCCATTATTATTTTTTAATGGTTTGTGGTATTTTGATTTCAAAACATTTTAAATGTCTAACCATTAATAGTGGCTTATATCCTCATTATTCTATAATTAATTTTGTTGGCTATTTAAATTCTCGTTATTTCTTTTACATCCTATTCATATGAGCTGATTAAGCCTTCATACTCACAATTTTAGTGGTGTATATTATAATGCCCTTCATCATTTTCTTAAGTACCTCAAGGGTATAATGAATCGTTTTTTTACATTTTGATAATTTTTCAAATGTTTGAAATGAATTTTGTGATGCAAACCGAGGTATTAAGGTTGATGTTGAAGTAAAATTTACTAGTGGTTATGTATTTACTTCAAGTGGATATGTTATATCATAAAAGTCTCCAACAATGACATGGATTTTTTCCATGGAATGTGAATTTAATACTCTTGAGTTGGTATGTCAAAAAACATTTTTATTGGGGAATATAGTGGCATAGGTGCCATTATGGGAGAAATTATTTATTTCTGATTCTCTATAATGTGATATTGTGGTAGCCATTAAAACCACCAAAATTGATGTATAAATTGGGAAGGTGAGGTATATCCTCATCAGATATCATGTGGTTAACCCAATATACACAAATGAATATTTTCATGATGTATGAGTTTATTCCACTAGAGTTAGCTGGATAATAAGGCTAGTGGTTTAAGAATGTTCTTGCTAACATTCCTCTATGGTTGATGCTTGTGGCTTTTTTGTTGTGAATCACAAGAAACTATCCATAAAACTAATATTTAGGCCTATACTAGCAAGATTAGGGTTATCCATCTAAGACATAATATTTTTCGTAGTGTACTTAGACATTATTTCATTTCTCTTGACTACGTGGGGTTAAAGAGAAATTTAGCAAATATATTGATAAAAGTGGTTAATAAGAAATTATTTTATGGAACTTATTATAAAATGGAGTTGTGTCCACATGTTTATAGGCTTATGATGGATATCCAATCTTGTTAAATTCAATGAGGTCAACCCAATTTAGAGCAATAGATTTAATAGGTCAAATGAAGTCATATGATTGTCATCTTTTATACTTATTTTTATGAATGGATTTCATATTTTAATTGATTTTACTACGTTTCTTAGTAGTTTTACAATAGCTATTAGGGCTGGAAGTGAATTTTTTAATGAGTTCTATAACTCAAATTTAGGTGGTGTGAGCAATACACACTTAATGGATTCACCTATGTGTTTATGGGGGGTAGCCAACTCTTACGAGAAGTATCCTAAACTTACTGTCTAGGGCAGTCAGAAGTTTGTTGAAAGGAGCGATGCCTTTAGATTATATGATATCAGAGAAGAACTTAGCAGATCCTCTCATGAAAGGTTTGTTATGGAAAATGATCCTTAAATATTTTATCAAGAGTGGGATGTGCTTGAAGTTTCAAGTGGAGGGAAATGTGATGGATATCCATTCAAGGTTAAAAAAAAACAATTGATTCTTCTTTTTACACTACAATCCCATTCCTAGTATTTGAGTTGTGCATTCTATAAATCCAAAATTAGTTATGGCAATACTATTGAAACACACTTGATGGATTTTCTTTTAGGGGTAATGCTAAGTTTGAGCTTTACGCACACATTGAATCCATAATTAGGTTTGATGGTGGTAGTGAGATGCACTTGATTGACTCTGCTAATTATTTGAGGTTGAGTTGATGCTCTTAATGAGTTCATATCCGTGTATGGTGGTGCTAGCAATATGCAGGTAATGATGGGATCGCTTGCTTGGCTGTGAAGGTGTATTGCTATGGGCTATCTATCTATAGGATTTGAGAGCACCTAAGGTGTGTAGGGCCATTACAAAATACATATTTTATTTCTATCATGGAGATTTTATCACAAAGATATTCTAGAATTTAAAATTGTAATACATGTTACGTAAAGCAACCCAACTATAGGTAATCTCATTTCCCCATGTATTTAATTCAATCGAAAAATATTGATGCCTACCTATAAAGTTTTTCTTTTACTCATAATATTCCTTATGTTTGCTCTTTTGTTTCTTGTTGTTAGTAAAGGATAAAGAACTATCAATAGTGCTTGGGAGTTGGCTATTAACTACTAAGTTGTGCAACTTCTCACCCACACGTACGTATGGTAATGGATTGAAGACAACATAGTAAAGAGTTGTAGGATATTTTTATGACACTTTTAAAGCTCAAGTAAACCATGTCTACGTGGAAAACAAATTTGTACTAGATAGGGTGGTAGGTTTTAGTCCAAATATCCAACAAGAATTTATGGTTGTGTTTACTTGTAAAAAATAATAATGTTATCTAAAAAATGTTTATCAAATTTCTATAAAATTAGAAAACATAATTATAACTTTTATTTCCTAATTTTCTCATTAAAAAAATATATTTTTTCAATTTTGTGAAGAAAAACTAGAAAACACCCTGGATTATATTTATTACGTTTTCCATATAGATGTATGTTTATATTTTCTCCACTTTTGCAATTGAAGAAAGTATTATTATTATTATTATTATTATTATTATTATTATTATTATTATTATTATTATTAATGCTAATAATAAAATCAACATTATAATTATTTTATTAATATTAATAAAAAATAGAAGTGATACTAATGAAAATATTATTATTATTATTACTATTTTATAATTATTGTTTTTGTTGTTACTGTTATTGTTGCTATTGTTGTTTTGGTATTGTGGCGCTTTTGTAGTGAACTAAGAAATTATTAAGGATTGACAAAAAAATTGGTGTTAGCAAAACTTTGAGGGTAAAATGAGAAAAAGAGTGGAGAGAATAAAAATAAGAAATTAGTATTATCGTTTCTCATGTTCCAAAAGATCTATAAAACTCCATATATATCTAAGTTAAATCAAGGGCAATGAGGAAAAAAAAAGATTATGCGGTGGAGATCAAGTTGTCATATGCCGACCCTAAAAGGGAGCTTTATGATATAGGAGCTTGTGGTCGGTTCAAGACCAAATAAGCTAATGAGACGTATATGGGAATGGGTTAATACTCTTTTGGGGTCAATCTTTGTCCATCAGGCTGTTATTTAAGGATTTGATAGTCTAATTAAAAAATATTCATATCAATTATGAATATTAATATTATTAGTAACAATAATGTTAATAAAAATAATATTAATATAGTTATTATTTCCATTGATAATAATAATGTTAACATTTTATTAATATTGCCTACAATAACAATATGATTAATAAAATTGGTGATATTTTTACTATTAATAAAATTATAATCATCATAACATTAACAATATTATTCTTATTAAAATTATTAATTCTATTTTAAAGAAATAAGAAGAAGAAATGACTAATATTTTATCAATATTCCAAACAATAACAATATTTATTATTATTATGAATATTAAAAAGAAATTAATGTTAATGTTATTATTACTATTTATAAAAATATTATTATCATAATATTAATAATATTCTTTTTAATTAAAGTTATTATTGCCATTTTTAAGAAATAATAATACCAATATATAAATAAATAACAAAAAACAATAATAAATATTGTGAACATTATTAATATTATTATTATTTACATCAATAATTTTTAATTACTAATATTAATAACAACAATAATAACACTTTTAGGATATTGTGATTCTTTAATGATTGATCTTATTATGATCATAATTATTTTTTAATCTCAATCCTAAAATTAATATTAATATTATTAATAGTAATATTAGCATTATTTTTTTATAATTATAAGTGATAATAAAAATAATAAAATTATTGATATTAAATATGTAAAATATCATACACTATTGCTTTTATACCTTTATTAATTATACTCACCCAATACTAATATTAATATTATCATAATTATTTAATATTATTAATATTAATATTAATATTAGTTAATAATAATTATTATTATTTACTTATATATTATTTGAAATAACAATTAATTATTATTATTATTATTATTATTATTATTACTCACCAATAATAACATAAATATTAAGTTTGATTAATTATTAGTTCGTATTGATATTAATTAATAATATTAAATATTAATATCATCAATTATGATTTATTATTAATAATAAATAATATTTGTTATTATTATTACTTTTTAATATTCATTTTTTATTATTAATATTAATATAAATTATTATATATTATTATTAATATTATTTATTATACATTATTCATATTATTATTTATATCATGAATTAATAGTTATTAAATAATAATTAATAATAATTATGAATTATGAATTATGAGTTAATAGTAATATTAATTAATTATCATAAATATTTTTCATTATTAATTTTCAATAAGCGTTTTAATATTCTTATTTAATAATATGATTAGTTATTAATTACTATTGTGAATTTTATTATTGATTATTAATTACTAATTATTGATATTATTATTAATTATAAATATTTTTAACTATTCATATTTTAATTTTTAATATTATTAACTATTAGTTGTTAATATTCTTAATTATTAATTTTTACTTATTGTTATTATTAATTAATATATCTTATTAAAATTAAATACGCGAAAACATATGTATGTATATATATAACAATATATTTTATCAAAATAAAAAATATTTAAAATTAGAAGTAAACATATTTCAAATCTAATATATTATTATTACTTAAACATAAACAATACATATAAAATTTCATATGGAAAAACGATAAAGGAATCGAGGCCATTTCAAAATGAATCATAGGAATTAAATGGTGCAAGATGGAGCGTCTTGGATGAATCTACACCATTTGTTAAAGTTATAATAAATTGGTTACGCAAGGCTGGAGACCAAGTAAGACAGAGTTACGTTATATTTATTTTTATAAATTAATTAATTTCATTTGCGTCCGACTAAATGACATGGGTGACAGAAGGGTGTGTACGATTACTAGCTATATACGAAAGCGAGTCAACAAAATAGGCTGCAGTGATCAGTGATCACTTTGCGATCAGAGTTATGCCACGAACTTCAACATTCATTATCTAGGATACATACAGTTTGAATTACGTTCTTGGTTGGTAAAGTTGAATTAGTATTTAACTACTTCATACGTTTTTATTTTAAAAAATGCCATTTTAGATTTTTTATAAAATAAAAAAAAAAACATTGTCTAAGTTTTATTTTTATCATATTTTTTTTTCTCTTCTTTCTTCTATATAGTAATTGTTATGTCATTTTCTAATTAATAATGTAATCGTAATGTAATAATATATTAATTTCCACTTAAAATAATATACCAAATACTACAAAATACGTTCTATTAGAAACGGATGAAATGTTAGATTTTGGATGTCAAAGTTATAAGATTTGAATTCATATTTATTATCTGTTGGTATTTGTATCCTTTAATGATGATCATTATTTATTTATATCATCCTTATGAGTGTATGATATTTTGCACAATTGTTCTTTGTTCCTTGTTTTGTGTGGTTCATTGTTTGTTATTATTAATTCTCCATCCATAAAACAAAAATTTTTAATGATAAACTTTAACAATTAATTTTTCTCAAATTATAACACATTATAATCTAAAGGAAAACGAAATAAGTTTTTGAAAACACACAAGATTACTCTAAACTTTAATAATTCCACATCAAATAGCCCTCCCATTAAATTTTTGTTAACTTGCCATCATAATTCAAAAGTTTGCTTATGAAATGACAATTTTACTCATATATTTAATTAACATTATTCCCTCCATTTTTATCGTCCATTTTTGCTCTTTCTTATCTAACCTAAAATACCTATAATAAGCCTAACTTTTGTTTGAAAGAACATTCATTATCCCTCAACACTTTTTCTCCTCCCCACCACACAATCTGTTTATTCTTCATATGTTAAAAAAAATGTAAATCTAAATCTAAAAGACAAGCAACAAGTTCTTCATGTATTCTTCTTCCTTCTTTGAGAAACCATATTAAGCGCAACCTAGGCCACCCTTGAGTTGTGGAACCTTAAAGATGCAACTATGAACCCCAACGATCACCACTAACCATCTTTTCTTAGTTCCACCTCCATTCCATTTTGGCGAGCTTTCTGACCAACAATGTGAAGGGAAGCAACTCAATGAACAACGCCCATCACAGTAGAATAGTGATGAATGCAACATCACTCCAGCAGATGGAGGTATAATGACCAAAGCTCCATTCACACCACCGCACTACTCTAGGATACCATCATGACTTTAGCTTTTTGGTTTTTTGATGTTGAATTTGTAGGTGCTATTATATTTGGATTTGCTTATTTTTAGGGGCAAGGGTTTCTTAGTAATGGAGTCTATTACAATATGTGTCTTTGATGATGTAACTATGACTAGCCATAATAAGTATGTTTTAAGTAATTCTTGTAGGCATGTATCATATTTTTAAGGAAAAGATTCAAGATGTCAATACATTTAAGATTGTTTCTTATGTTACAAGTTATTACAAGTCAAATGAACTATTATACATGGAAGTCAAACTTTCAAGTCAAAGAAGACCTAGTTATCATTCTTGTGTAAATTAAGGTTTTTGTTAGTTGTTTTCATATAATAATTAGCTATATTTTTTTTCAAAATAATTTGTAGTTTGATTTATGTATTATATAGGTTAGTAATATGTTGCTATTAGAGGTTAGTGCGCTAGTTAGCTATGTGTGCATTAACAAGGATATATTAGTGTGCTACTTAGCGAACTTGTCGCTACCTATATAAGGCATGACTTGACACATAAGAAGAATAGTAAAATATAATTATGTATAATAACAAGTTTGACACTTGGTTATCTTTCTCTCTTTTGAGTGAATTTCTTTCTAAGAATACTTAGAGTAATCTTAGCTAGAGCCTTTTAATATGTTCTTGGAGAAACATTTAAATTTATATTCTTGTTGAATCTTGCTTGGAGATTCATAGTTTTCTTTAAGTCTTGGTTGAATCTTTCTTGAAGATTCTCATCCTTCTCCTTAATCTTCAACCTATCGAGCCCATCCTATTATCTAACCTTCAAATTATTTCTTTCCCTGACACAAATCTTCAAAGCAGAATGAAGATTAGTGTGAAATGAATTGAATTGTAGGATCATTTTTCTTGTCTTAAAAATATGAATTAGGAAATTCAACCAAGAACTCAACACGAAATCAAAGAATTTAAAAAGAATCAAAGAAAACCAATTTGAATATCACCAATCTAAGATTATTTCAAATAGTCTTAGAATTGATATTCAATCGCAAAGAGAGAATTAACCAAGTATTTACTTGTGTTATATTTCAAATATGTTACAAGAGGTACCGATACACATGCTTATAAAGGGGTTTATGACATTGTTAACTAGCATACTAATTTAGCCATATGACACACAAATGACTAACTAACACACAACTAGTATTACAATGTATTTATATCTTATATAATATATGGCCCAACAAGACTATTACAAAAAAAAAGTAAGCTAAGATTACATGAAATTTTTTTACAAGAATCCTAATCAAAACAATGATGTTGACTTTGAAAGGTTGACTAGGTCTTCTTAACTTTGACTTTCATGCACAACAAAACTTCCTTTGTAATAGCTTGTAACTTGTGGAAATCTTAAGTATCTTGACTTCTTATATGAATTGATCATCCTCCTCCAAATATGTTACATACCTACAAGAATGACTTAAAATAATATTATTAAAGTTAGTCAAAGAATTATCATCAAAGACAAACAATATAATTGGCTCCAAAAATAAGTATGCCAAATCATCACCTTGAGGATCATCTTTGAATACTTCTGCATCATTCTCCTTAAACTGAGAAGAATTTTTCCTCAAATAGACATCATTAAAATAAGGAGACAAATCACCTACATTAAATGTCCTTGAAATACCGCCATATGATTCAGGTAGTTCAAGTTTGTAAGCATTATCCCAAAATTTTCTTAGGATTTTAAATGATCCATTCGCTCGTGACATTAGTTTATTTTTCCTTAAGTTTGTAAACCTCTCCTTACGTAAATGTAACCACACCAAATCACCAGGAGAATACACTTGTTGACTACTTTGTTTATTCGCTTCTTTTTAATATTTTTCATTGGCTCTTTCTATATTACCCTTAATTTGTTATTGAAGTTTTTGAAAAAAAATCAACTCGTTCCTTAGCATCATAATTTTTAGGTTCACCTTTTTTTAAGGGTACCATATTGACTGGCATATAAGGATTCACCCCACACACAATTAAAAATTGACTTGCATGTGTAGTACTGGAAGGACTATGATTATAAGCAAACTCGGCTTGAGCTAACTTAATATCTCAATCTATACTACTCTCACTTACTAATCCTCTAAACAATGTACGAAGAGTACAATTAGTAACTTTAGTTTTTCCATTAGTTTGTGGATGATGTGAATTACTAAATAATAACTTTGTGTCTAACATGTACCATAATGTTTTTTTTAGAAATAACTAAGAAATTTGACATCCTTATCTGAAACAATACTTTTAGATATGCCATGAATTCTTAAAATTTCCTTATAATACAAGTCAGCAACATATGTAGCATCATTAGTCTTATGGAAATGAATAAAATGAGCCATCATAGAAAATTTATCCACCACGACCATAATAGAATCCTTACCTCTTTGTGTTCTAGCCAACCCTAAGATGAAGCCCATGCTAACCCCTTCCTATGGTTAACTAGGCATAGGTAACGGTGTATATAAACCTTTTTGAAAGAAACTCTTACTTTTCTTACAAGTAACACATTAGTTTATGATATTCTACACACCTTTAATCATGCATGACCAATAGAAATTCTCTTGTAATATTTCTTAAGTTTTTTTCACACCAAAATGGCCAAAAATTTCTCCTTCATTTACCTCCTTGATAAGTAAATCTCTTATACTTGATCTTGGTACACAAAGTTGAGTAAGTTTAAAAAAAAAATCATTGTGTATAGCATAATTACTATAACTTCCATTTTCTTTACACAATTGATATTCTTCCTAAAAGTCTTCATCATTATGATACATCTCTTTTATCATTTCAAATCCTAATAATTTCACATATAACATGATAAGTAAGATAGATATCCTAGAAAGAGCAGCGTTCACTATATATTCTTTACCACCCAAGTGTTTGACAGAGAACACAAAGGATAGTGAGAAGCTTACCCACTTTGCATGTCTACGACTTAATTTCTTTTGACCATGTAAACATTTTAAACTCTCATGATTATAATGCAGCATAAAGGGTTTAGGCTTCTATTAATGACTCCATGTTTCTAAACTTTGTATAATGACAAATAATTCCTTATCATAGGTAGAATACTTTAATCTAGCACCATTTAGTTTTTTGCTAAAGTATGTTATACGATTCTTTTCTTGTGAAAGAAATCCCCCAATGCCTACCCCACTTGCATCAGAAGTTACCTAAGAAAGTAGGTCAAAATTAAGAATAAATAATACAAGAGCGTTGCATAATTTATCCTTAAGAGTATCAAAAGGTTTATTGCTTCTTTTCCCCAAACAAAGTCTCCTTTTTTCAAGAGTTGAGTAATAGGTGCGGCTATAGTAGTGAAATATTTAATAAATCTCCTATAGAAACTAGCTAACCCATGAAAACATCTTACTTGATCTATGTCCTTAGGAATAGGCCACTCTTTAATATCTTGTATTTTTACAGGATCAACCTTAATACCCTTAGCACTAATATAACCAAGGAAAACTATACTTGAAAGTATAAAATCACACTTTTTTTATTTTCCATAAAGCTTAGTTTCCCTTAGCTAATCAAATAATTTCCTCAAATGTAGAAGATGATAATGTTCACTTTTTCTACATACAAGTATATCATCCAAATAAACTATAATTAAGTCACCTAGGAAAGGATGAAGAATTACATTCATAGGTCTCATAAAAGAACTAGGTGCATTACATAACCCAAATGACATAATGACCCATTCATAGAGACCGTACTTAGTTTTAAATGTTGTTTACCATTCATCTCCTTCCCTAATCCTCATATTATGGTAACCACTCCATAAGTCTATCTTAAAGAATATTCTTATGCTACATAGCTCATCAAGCATGTTATCCAATATTGGCATAGGAAATCAATATTTGATATTTATATTATTCACTGCTCTCGAATTTGTGCACATACGCTAAGTACCATCCTTTTCAGGAACTAGTAAGGTAGGTACACAACAAGGACTCATGCTCTCTCTCACGAAACCCTTATTTACTGACTCTTGAATTTGCCTTTGTAATTCCTTAGCCTCCTCTGGATTACATCTATAGGCCAGTTTATTAGGTAAAGGCATCCCCAGGATTAAATTGATAGCATGATTTATACCCCTAATAGGTGGTAGTCCAACACGTAAATCATTTGGAAATACATCGCTATATTCATTAATAAAACTAGTAAGATTAAGATTATTAGAATTTTTCTCCCCAAACTACGACGACTTAGCTACCAAGGCATAACAAACACCCAATTCCTTAATGAAATTAATCATTTCCCTCTCATGTAAAAAGAAACTCTTTTTAACATTTGGCAATAATACATAATCACATTAGAATGATTTCAAATTATAATTCTTTTTATCCTTTAATACCACATATTCATTAGTCACACCATCATAAGTTGTATTACGATCATATTGTCATGGTCTACCAAGTAAAATACCACAAGCATCCATAGGCAAAAAATTACACAACACCTCATCATGATAATCACTAAAGCAAAAAGAAATGAGTGTTTTTTAAGTCACTTTAGCTCCTATTTCCTTATTAAGCCATTGTAAGGAATATGGTTTAGGATGAATATTAGTCACTAGTCCTAGTTGTTTGACCATTTTCTCACTAGGAACATTTTCACAAGAGTCACTATCTATGATAACCCTACAAACTTTATACCCAATTCTACACTTAGTTTTGAAAAATTTACCCCTTTATATAGATTGATCATTAGGTTGTATTTGTAATATCCTTTGTAGTACGAAACAAGTATTTTCATATTCCTCATAAATACTTAAGACATCATCATTAGATTCAGTTTCTAAGTCATCATCATCAATACACGGTTCCATGTTTTCAATTTCACTCAGGGTTAAGACTCTTTGATTAGGACATTCCCTAACAAAATGACCATACCCTTTACATTTGAAGCATTACTTAATGGACAATTCATTAACTTTAGTTTCACCTTCATCATCTCAGTTAGGATTAATTTTATTATCCTTTGTTGAATAGTTATGTGTTCCAAATTTTGATGTAGATGCATTAGTATGATTTTTGTTGGATGTAGAAGTTGAAGCACTTGTCTTTTGATAAGCTTTTGTAGACTTAGTTTGATTTTCACACTTTAAAGCTAACTTAATCAAATCCTCAAAAGAATCATAGGAAAGTATTTCAACTTTTTCCTTAATTAAGTTTTTAAGGCCACCTAAGTATCTAACACAATTTTATCCTTTTTCTCTCTTGCATATCACATAAGAGTGCTAGTATTTCAAATTCCCGAGTATATTCTTCTATACTAAGAAGCCCTTGTCTAAGAGTAGTCAATTTGGTATGCATATATTGTTTATACTCTTTAGGTACATTTTTTTTTCTTAGGTATTTCTTTAACTTTTCCTAAGACTTTATCTTACTTTTATCTTGCCTATCACGAGTCCTCTTAAGATTGCCATACCAAACCCTATTAAACTTTTTGAATTTAACAGTTGCTAATTTACACTTATGTTCATCATCATATTCCCTAGATTTAAATATTACTTCAATTTCATGTAAACATTCAAAAAATAGTTCAACATCAAATTCACCATAAAAATCAGGAAGGTCAACCTTCATACCTTTATCTTCAAATTGATTGTACCTTTGTTGATGGTTTGCATAGCCTCTTTGGTTGTAGCTTAAATCATTTGATCCATTCTCTTGTGTTCTCTCTTCATACTCCATCCTAGCATTTAGATTACCACCTATAGCTTAAACTACCCTCTTAACCATGCCTTCTACTTGATCATTTATAGCCTCCATAGTATTGTTCATATGTTGAAGAGTCTCTTGGTCAGCTACTCTTGATTCTAATATTTGTACTTGGCTTTGAATGGAATAAAGTTGCTACAATTGTGAATTTGTTGCATGGACACTTTCTTCAAGTTTTTGAAGAGTGTCATACATTGTATTCATGGAAACCTCTTCACCCATCTTTAAATATTACTTCAAAATACACTTGACACACTCCAAAATTTTTGCTGAAATTTGCTTCTTGAAGTTATACCTATGTTCTAGAAATAATCTTGCACTCAAAAAGGTGAGATAAAAAAAATAGAAATGATGGAAGGTGTTACCAATAAATCTTGATGAAATTCAAGACAATCTTGATGAAGAACAAGAAGTGTCTTGCTCGAAGAAAGAACTCAAAATATAACACAAATACAAGTGAAGATACATTCTTCTCTATTTGTGATCAAGGATAAAGAAAGAATAGAATAAGAAGAAGAAAACCAAGTTGAATTCAAAAAAATTTGTCAAAATAAAAGCTTGCAAATCATAAAGGAAGAGAGTAAAAAATGCACTGTACAACACTTTAAACCAATCAGCACTTTTAAAAAAATTTAAGATTCGAATGTAACTAAGAGAAGTTAATAATCAAGTGGTAAAAATCTAAAGGAAATGCAAAGATGTTCAAACACTTACTTTCAAGTGTCGAAGATCTAAACCTAAGATACTTGATATTTAACCGTTGAAGATTAAGAAGGGTAGATTGAAGATGTGAAGGATTGATTGAAGATCTACTACACTTGGTTGAAGATGTACTAGGCTTCTACCATGTATGTTCAATCCTTGAAGTTGAAGATTACTTTGAATATATACTAATCTAACTCGACGGTCTTCAAACTAAAGGTTGAAGATATACTATCCTAGTTAAAGATATATTAAAAAAACGTTCATGCATGGACATGCTTGGGAGAAAACAGCTAGAAGAAAAAGAATACACGTGAAAGAAGAATAGAAAAAAAGAAGGTTTTGAATGGGAGAAAAAGAAAGAAGTTGTACTTGTGTCGAAGGAACATAGCCAAACCGAGGCTTTGATACAAAATTTGACACAAATCTTCAAAGGAGAATGAAGATTGGTGTGAAATGAATTCAATTGTAGGATCGTTTGGCTTGTCTTCAAAAGATGAATTTGGAGATTCAACCAAAAACTCAACAAGAAATAAACAAGAAACCAAAGAATTCATAAAGAATCAAAGAAAACCAATTTGAATATCACCAATCTAAGATTATTCCAAATAGCATTAGAATGGGTATTCGATCACAAAGAGAGAATTAACCAAGTATTTACTTGTGTTATATTTCAATCTCAAAAATTATCCAACATGTTACAAGAGGTGTTGACACACATGCTTATACAGGGGTTTATGACATTGCTAACTAGCACACTAGTTTAGCCATATGACACACAAATGACTAACTAACACACAACTAGTATTACAATATATTTATATCTTATATAATATATGGCCCAACAAGACTATTACAAAAAAATTAAGCTAAGATTACATAAAAACAATTTACAAGAATCCTAGTCAAAACAATGGTTTTGGCTTTGAAAAATTGACTAGGTCTTCTTGACTTTGACTTTCATGCATAACATATCTTCCTTTGCAATAGCTTGTAACATATGGAAATTTGAAGTATCTTAACTTCTTATATGAATTGATCATCTTCCTCCAAATATGTTACAAACATGAAAGAATGACTTAAAGCAATATCATTAAAGTTATTCAAAGCATTATCATCAAATACAAACAATGTAATTGGCTCCAAAAATAAGTATGGCAGACCATCACATTGAGGATCATCTTTTGATGTTCTTGCATCATTCCCTTTGAAGATTCACATCGCTTTTGGTATCAAAGCCTAGTTGGCTACTTCCTCCTTTTTGAATATCCAACATAATCTTCATCTTCCCTTTGTTGCAAGCCATACATGCAAACGCATATAATGTAGCCAACCGAGCCTCAAGTGTATCTTTAAAGTTCTCTTTGTATCTTCAACCTTAAAATTTGAATCTCTTTTATCTTTCGTGTTCTCTTCTTAAATTTGCACGAATATCCTTTACATATTCAAGGCAAATTCATCATTCTTTCATCCATCTTGCATTAGAAGACTCAACCTATTTTATTCTTTATTCGTTCTCCCAAAACATATTCGAACCTTAGAGCTTGTCTTCAAGAGTCATTTGTGTACTCTTTAGTCTCTTGATTCAAGCAAGAAGAATCTTCAATTCATCCAACAATACTTGAAAATTATTTGAATTTTCTTTCTCTTTTTCCATTCTTCACTTATGTCCACTCATTAGTAGAAAACTTGAACCATTCTTAAGGTTCCATTCAACTTCTTCAAGTTCATTCCTTGATTCTTTCTTGTGCACATTTGATCATCTCCTCCATCAAGAAATCTTCTTTGTGCATCAATAAGTGGTCTTAATCCTCTCAACTAATTCCCTTCCATTCTTACTCCATCTTTTCAACCAAGAAGTCTCCAAGATTCTTGAAGCTCCATCAAGAAGCCATAAATAACCAACTTCAAGCCACAAACGCACCTCCACTGAGTTGATATCTGCAAAGTGTAGCAGCAATGGATGAAGAAGTGTCTATGAAGCATATACTCGACACTCTTTAATAGCTATAACAACTCCCTTCTATTCAAATTCAAATCCAAAGACTAGAGACGAGGGTAGCTGACTAAGAGACCCATCAATATATGCACAACACCATAAAAGCCACCAATGATCTAGTTGAGGGCATGGTGAGAAGAACCATCCAAGCACGAGGAGGCCACATCAAAAACTGAATGGAATATGACGAAAGGATGGATGAGAATGACTCTAATGATTTTAGTCACAATCTACGAGCCCATGAAAATTATCAACAAAGGTCTAACCATATTGAAAACAAAGGTATTAAGCTTCACCTCCTTGATTTTTATGGTGAATTAGATGTTTAAATTTTTTTTAATGGTTGCATGAAATAGAAGCTATATTTGAATATCAAGAGTATGATTATGAGCATGGATGTAATTTAGAAACTCTCAAGTTTAAAAATTTTGCTAGGGTTTGGTATGACAATCTCAAGAGAACACATGAAAGGAAAGAAAAGAGAAAAATCAAGTCATGGGATAAATTAGAAAAAAAACACCTAAGGAAGAAATTTATTCCTAAAGAGTATGAACAAGAAATGTATATTAAATTAACTACTCTTAGGAAACGATTACCTAATGTAGAGGAATAAACTAGGAAATTTGAAAGACTAGCACTCTTCTGTGACATACAAGAAAGAAAAGAAAAAAATTTTGCTAGATACTTAGGTGACATTAATAACTTGAATAGAGAAAAAGTTGAAATGTTTGCCTATGATTCTCATGATGATTTGACTAAGTTAGCTTTATAATGTGAAAGAAAAAATAAGGCTACCAAGAACTATGCTAAAACAAATGCTTCTAGTTCTACTTCTACTTCAACCAAAAAATATTCTAATGCATCTACTTCAAAATATGGGACAAATGTATCTTCAACTAATGATAAGAAACTCAAGCCTTACTAAGATGAAAAAGGTAAAAACAAAGTAAATGATATGTCCAATAAGAAATGTTTTAAACGTAAAGGATATGGTCATTTTGCTATAGATTATCCTAACCAAATAGTTTTAACCTTACATGAAATAACAACTACGGGACCATGTGATGATCATGATATCCTAGATACCAAATCTAATGATGATACCTTGATTATGTATGAAGAGGATGGTAATCCATGTTTTATACTTAAAAGGATATTACAATTCCAACCTAATAGTCCACCTACACAAAGGGATACAATTTGTAAAACTAAGTGTAGAATTGGTGATAAGGTTTGTAGAGTCATTATAGATAGTAGTTCATGTCCTAATGTTGCTAGTGAAATGATGGTTAAAAACTTAGTTTTCATGGATACTAATCATCCAAAACCATATTTATTACAATGGCTTAATAAAGAAAAAGGTGCTAAAGTTGATAAGCAAACCCTAATTACTTTTCGTATTAATGACTATCATGATAAAGTATTATGTGATGTATTGCCTATGGATGCTTGTGATATTTTACTAGGAAGATCATGGAAATATGATATAAATGTAATTCATAATGGTGTGACTACTGAAAAAATTGTGCTTAAAGGTAAAGGAAAAAAAATATAGTTTGAAATCATCTCAATGTGATCATATGCAACTTGTTGAGACTAAGAATATTTTATTCTTACATGAAAAAATATGATTAATTACATTGATTAAGAGGGTGTTTTCTATGCTTTAGTGGTAAAAGCATCTCAATTTGGGGAGAAAAATTCAAACCTTACAAGATTACTTGATGAATATAATAATGTATTTCCTGATGACTTACCTCCTAAACTACCGCCTATTAGAGGTATAGATTTTATTCCTAAAACCTTTACCTAACAAACCTACTTATAGATGTAATCTAAAATAAGCTAAGGAATTAAAAAGACAAATAAAAGAAATATTAGATAAAGGTTATGTGAAATAAAGTATGAGTCCTTCTCGTGTACTTGCTTTGCTAGTTCCTAAACAAATGGTACCTGGTGCATGTGCATAGATTCTAAAGCCATAAATAATATAACTACCAAGTATATATTTCCTATGCCTAGACTTGATGATATGCTTGATGAAATTTGTGGTACATGTGTGTTTTTCAAAATTGACCTAAGAAGTGGCTTTCATCAAATGAGAATTAGGAAATGGGATAAGTGGAAGACAACCTTTAAAACTAAATATAGTATTTATGAATGGATTGATATGCCTTTTGGTTTGTATAATGCACCTAGTTCTTTCCTGAGACTAATGAATAAAATTCTTCGTCCTTTCCTATGTAAATTCATTATGGTTTATTTTGATGGCATACTTGTATATAGTAAGAATTAACATGATCATCTTGTGCATCTAAGGAAACTATTTGATAAGCTAAGGGAAACTAAACTATATGGAAAATTGGAAAAATGTGAATCTATCATTCCAAGTATAGTTTCTCTTGGTTATATAATTAGTGTTGAAGGTATTAAATTTGATCTTACTAAGATACAAGATATTAAAGAGTGGCCTATTCCGAAGGATGCTCACCAAGTGAGAAGTTTTCATAGGTTAGCTAGTTTCTATAGGAGATTTATTGCAGATTTCTCTACTATAGCTGCACCTATTACTCAACTCATGAAAAAAGGGGAATTTAATTGGGGAAACGAAGCCATTAAAGCCTTTTGAAGTTCTTAAGGATAAATTGTGTAATGCTCCTATGTTAGCTATTCCTAATTTTGACCTACTTTTTGAGGTAACTTATGATGCTAGTGGGGTAGGTATAGGACACATTTTTTTGTAAGAAAAAAAACCCTATTGCATACTTTAGTTAAACGGTTCTAAATAAAATTATTCAACATATGATAAAGCATTCGTTGCCATCATAAGTAGTTTAAAGACATGGAGTCATTATTTGAGGCATACACCCTTTGTATTACATTATAATCATGAAAGTTTGAAATATTTACATGGCTGAAAGAAAATTAGTCCTAAACATGCAAATTAGATCAACTTCTTACAAACCTTTGTGTTCTCTGTCAAACACTTATATGGAAAAGAAAATGTAGTAGTTGACGCTCTTTCTCGAAGTTCCACATTACTTGTTATATTATATGCTAAATTGCTAGTTTTTGAGTTGTTAAAAGAATTGTATCCTAAAGACGAATACTTTAGTGATGAATATAGAGCTTGTAAAGAAAATAGATATCATGGAAATTATTCATTACACCATAGAAATTTTTTTAAACTTAAAAGACTTTATGTACTGAGATCAAGTATAAGAGATTTACTTATCATGGAAGTGCATGAAGGAGCTATAACATGAAATATTATAAGAGAATTTCTATTGTTCATGCATGATAAAAGGTGTACAACTTACAGTAAACCAATGTGTTACTTGTAAAAAGAGTAAAAGTTTCTTTTACAAAGGTTTATATACACCATTACTTATGCCTAGTCAACTATGGGAAGGAGTTAGTATGTAATTTATCTTAGGGTTGCCTATGACATAAAGAGGTAAATAGTCTATTATGATTATGGTATATAGATTTTCTAAAATGTCTCATTTTGTTCCATGCAATAAAATTGATGATGCTACACTTGTCGTTGATTTGCTTTTCAAAGAAATCGTGAAACTATATGGCATCCCTAAGATAGAGATGTCAAGTTTCTTAGTTACTTTTGGAAGACATTATGGCACATGTTAGGAACTAAGTCGTTATTTAGTACTTCACATCATTCACAAACTGATGGACAAACTGAATTTATGAACCGTACTCTTGGCACTTTGTTAAGAGGATTGGTAAGTAAAAGTACTAAACATTGGGATATTAATTTAGCTCATGCATAGTTTGCTTACAATCTAAGTCCTTCAAGTACTACTCGCTCAAGTCCATTTGAGATTATGTATGGGGTGAATCCATACATGCCAGGTGACATGGTAACCTTGAAAAAAGGTGAGTTTAAAAATTACGAACCTAAGGAATGGGTTGAATTCTTTCAAAATCTTCATCAACAAATCAAAGGAAACATTGAACAAGATAATTAAAGGTATCAAAAATAATCTAATAAAAATCACACTCCATAGCTATTTTCATCTAGTGATTTAGTTTGGTTACATTTGTGTAAAAAATAATTCAAATCTAAGAAAACATAAAAAAAATTCCAAGAGCAAATGGACAATTTAAAATCATTAGAAAATTTATATAAAGTGCTTATGAAGTTGAACTTCTAGAATCTTATAGCGTTGTTTCAAGGACATTTAATATTGGTGAGTTGTCTCCTTATTACAATGATGTCAATTTGAGGAAAATTTCTTCTCAAGCTGGCGAGAATGATGCAGAAGCATATATGGATTCTCATGATGCATCTAAGGATTTTTATGATGATGAGGATTTAGCATTCTTAATAATGGAGCCTATTACAATATGTGTCTTTGATGATATAACTTTGACTAACCATAATAAGTATATTTTAAGTGATTCTTGTAGGTATGTAAAATGTCAATACACTTAAGATTACTTCTTATGTTACAAGTTATAACAAGTCAAAGGAGTTATTATGCATAGAAGTCAAACTTTAAGTCAAAGAAGACCTAGTTATCATTCTTATGTAAGTTAGGGCTTTTGTTAGTTGTTTCCATATAATAATTAGCTATTTTTGTTTGTAATAACTTGTAGTTCAATTCATGTATTATATAAGTTAGTAATATGTTGCTATTAGAGTTTAGTATGCTAGTTAGCCATGTGTACATTAATGTGTCTAGATTAGTGTGCTACTTAGCAAACTTGTGACTACCTATATAAGGCATGACTTGACACATGAGAAGAATAGTCGAAACTAATTGAATCTAATAACAAGTTTAGTACTCGGTTATCTTTCTCTCTTTTGAGTGAATTTATTTCTAAGACTACTTGGAGTAATCTTAGCTATATCCTTTGAATGTGTTCTTAAAGAAACATTCAATGATATATTCTTTTTGAATTCTTGTTTAATCTTGCTTGAAGATTCTCATCCCTCTCCTTAATCTTCAACCTATCAAGTCCACCCTTCCATCTAATCTTTGAATTCTATTTTCCCTTTGAAGACTCACACCGACAAAGGGTATGTTGGTTCAAATAATTGGGCATAAGGAAAAAAAGGTGGGATAAGTAGACAACTTTAAGACCTAGAGATTCAAGTGTAATGGAAGTGGATTTGAAAGAGAACAAAAAGAATAATAGGATTTGACACTAGAAAATTGTGCTATCAATTCTTAGAATTGGCTAAAGAAGGATGTTATTGCTAGTGTTGGGAACAAAAGGCCTAGGCTAAATTACAGCCTAGAATTGTAGCTACAATTAGTGATAGTGATGATAATAACAATAATAATTATTCAAGTGGTGATAATGATTGGCAGTTGTAGACAGGTTTAGAGCCTAAGGTTTCCAATCCATTCAAAGAAACAAGGCTAAGGGAGGAGGTTTGGTTGGAGAAAGGAAAAGATTAGAAGGAAATTGATGAAATATTAGAATCCATGAAGGTGAAGGAGTTAAGCTTTGTTGGAATGAGTAAAGATGGATTTGGTCCTAAGAGGAGATGGTTTTGAGTTGGGGAGAAATGATTTTGTCAATGATCGAGTAGGGAGGATCTGGATGAAGTAGGAATTTGGTGGCGCTAGGGTGTGATAAAGAGCAACTAGAAAAATGGGAGAGGGGAGTGCACAATAGGGGAAGGAGGAGAGAGAATGTCAGGAGAAAAAGTGTTGATGGTAAGGGATGTTCTTTTAGAAAAGGGATATGTCTGGAAATTTTTGATTAGTTAAGGGTATTTTAGACATTTCATCTTTAAAGGAATAAAGGAAAGAGTAAGGGATAATGGAGGATAATAGAAGGAGTGGGGTTTGTTAGGAGGGATATTTTTGTCATTTTGCACCCTTATTGAAAATTTTCATAGTTGATTGAGATTTAATGGATTCTTTTTTTTTTTACTTCTTCTTCTTCTTCTTCTTCTTCTTCTTCTTCTTCTTCTTCTGTTTTTTACTTTGAATTATGTGATGCATAATCCTCTAAACTCAAGGTTATCTAGTACTTTTCTAGAAATTTAGAGTTATATCATATAGTTTTTCTAATTCAAAAATATTATTATTATATTTGTATTAAAAACACTTTTTTTATAATCTTTATCACAATATATTAAAAGATATTGATGGCTGAAATTTTGTCCTTAAAATCTATAATGTCATATATTCTTTTACAGAGGGAGTATAATGTTCTTGTACATGTTACTCTGTTGAATATGATTATTATTATCAGTGTTATAATTATTGATATTGTTAAAATTATTAATGGGCACTAGTATTAAATTTACTTATTTTTTAAGGGCTTTACTTTCACTAATTTATATACTACTAAACTTACTAATATTTAACTATTTGTATAAAAATATCTTTTGGTGAATATTGAAAATTTTTGCACCAGACTAATTGATATGAGGTTTACAACCAATCTAGTAGAGTACGATAGAGAGAATGGGGGAATTCATATGCTATTCACCCATTAGAAGTATTATAAAATGGAACACAAATGCCTCGATTGATAAGGTAAATCATATATGTGCTATAGGAGGTGCATTATGAGATTGGAGGGATAATGTGAGATGCTCATTTTCTTAACCTTGTGAATTTATTGCCATCAATGAGGAGGAGATTATGGATATTAGCTTTTCAATGAATCTTAGTGCCTCAAACCAATGGGTTTCCTTCTATGATATTGAGTTCAAATTAGACTCACTTAATGTTGTCAAATGGTGCAATGATGCTAATGGAGGCCCTTCAAAGTGTAAGTATAGCCTTAAATTCATCCAAAACTTCAAGAGGAGGAGGATGGTTTCTAAGTGATTTGTCAAAACCTTAGTGTGGATCACATGGTGGACGATCTTGATAAATAGGGCTTAAGTAGAAATCATGAATACATGGAGTGAATTTAGTCATTGTAGGTTTTTTTGTTTGTGTTTTGTGGTGCCTATCTTATTTGACAAGCCTTGATCATTAGTTTTTCTATGGTGATTTAATCTTTGCATGGCTAAGATTGAATATTAGGGACAGTTTTTTTTTTGTTGCCCTAGTTTGTTGAGTTACGGTTGACATGCTATGCTACTAACATGTACAAAGTTGTTACGAGGGTGGAGTTTGGTTCCCTTGTAATGTCTCTTATAACTATAGTTGAGCAAGTGATTATTAGTTTTTCCTTACCTTTTTTAGAATGTGAGGGGAATATCTGGTAATGATGTTTGATAGTGCTTGCCTCTCTTGTTAATTAATAAAATCTCAGAATTATCAATATAAATAAATAAAAATATGAGGTTACATACATATAGACCATTCAAAATCCTATAAGTGTTGGAATTCATATTGGGTTATTGTTATTGAAGTTTGGTTTGAGTTGAAATGACTAAACTATCTTCAAGCCTAGTGTCACATGTTTAGAGGGCAAGATCCTAACAATTACTGGCATGATCAACATCAAACACATACTTTCACTCTCACTTGAGAGTTTACATCAAATATGTGCAATATTCCATATAATATTGTCATTGAAATGTGTGGAAGGATATGAAATGGAGATGTTCACAGATCAAATATTTGATATTTTTGATACCCAATGATCGGATATACTGTAAATTTTTTTAGATACTCAAAAGATTGGATATCCAAAAAAAGCTTTAGATATTTGAAATTTTTGAGAATGTCACAAATAAAAAGTATCAGACAAGTTTTTTTCGATTCAAAGATAATAAACAAGTCCAATTTTAACTGATCTAATCTAATGATTTGATTTTATTCTTAACTTACATTATATTTAGTTAGTAATTCCAAATTTTGTATAATATTAAAAAAATTATAAAAAAAATTTAAAAATATATATAATTTACTTACAATAAGTATTCTCTTATCAAATTACACACACACACACATGATTATATACAATAAAATGTTACAAAAAATAAATATTTTTTATAGTATAATTGTATATAATTTATTGAATCAAATATGATTTATATTTATTGGATTGGATATCTGATTTAATTTATTTTTTATTAACCAAATTAGTTATTTGATTTGATATATATATATATATATATATATATATATATATATCAAATCACTTATTTAATTTTTTTAAAATCAAATCGATTCAAATATCAGATAGGTTCATTAGATATCGTATAACATTACATTAGTATTAATTAGTACACATTTTGATACATGAACAATTCCACATTTTCATGATTGAACAATGATATACTATGCTATTAGAAGCATACTCCGTGTATTTTTTTTTTCATTTTTTTATTGGTTGTATTTCAATTTTATAATTTTTATTTTGATGAAATAGGATATTTTTGGAAAGTCATTGTGACCCAAACAATTATTGGTCTTTAATGTTAAGTAGGAGGTCTTATGGATGACAACGAAATGCGTAAATATTGGGTACATCCTATCCATTATCCAAACAAGATAAAAAAAAAATAAAAAACCCATACCTATATCCTTTGCTATACATGAACGAATATCTATTACCTCTTTCATATTTGTATCTAGAGGATACCCGATGCCCATCAGATCCCTGACCCAATACATCCATTATCCAATGGGTTTTCCATTACCCAAAATGCCCGTTTACCTATTATACAACCATAAAAATTAGTTAGGTCATGTAAAGTTAGATTGATAGGTAGTTGGTTAATTTCCACTTTTAATCTTATAAAATATATTGGTAAGTTATTTAAATGAAGGATAAAAGACTATTTTTATATCAGGTAAACAGATATTGGTATAGATATGGATATAGAGGTGGGTACTTATATCTTTATCCAGTTTTTAACCCGACATATATTTTTTCTCCTTCTTTCATATTTGTATCTATATCTACTAATGCATTCATTAGATAAAACCTATTGAATTTTGATTCGTTTGTCATATCTACAACTCCCCATTCCCCCCTCCTATGTATTAACCACAAAAAATAAAAAAAATATAAGATATTTTTTCGTATATCTACATCTAGTGAATTTTTTAAGATATTCAAAAAACATGGATTTTGGTGGATTGGATATAAATATAAATATATCCAATTGACAATTCAATTTGGCATACTTGTATCTATCACTGGGGTGTTTATAATCAGCTATTTGTATCCACTAGATCGGATATCTATTCTGTGTTCCTTAAATTGAATATCTAAATTCTAATGTTGGGACCAACCATCAGGAGGTTGAAGTTGGGCTGGCGAATGAGAGGTAGATCCAATTCTTTATGTCTCCACAATTTGTTGTCAACTCATCAAACTTGGTATGTTTGTGATTGGAACATGTCTATAATACCTACTAATCCAAAAAAAAGGGATAACAATAGAAGATAATGAAGTAGTAACCTATGATGGTGGAGAACGACTGCCAATAAAAGAAGAGAAATAACTCGATAATATGCGACACACACCCTTCTTGGAGCTCCAACAATAGTCAAAAACATCCTTTAGTATCCTACAATTATACTTAATCTATATACATTGTCACACACACACACACATATATAATCTTATACTTAAATGAAATATTATATTTTTCATAACTCTAAATTATGTTATACTATTACTATACATCATCAATAATACATCATCTAAAGATAATAAGGTATTGTTATCTTATTATAATACTTATTTAATAATATATATTTTACATAAGGCCAACAATATTTTATTATCTTAAAGTATTATTATCTTATTAGTATATTATTAAATAGTATTTTATCTAAGGTCAATAATAATTTATTGTTTAATAATTTTATTATCTTTCTATTATAATTATTTAATAATAAATTTATATTATTAAATAGTATTTTATGTAAGGCCAATAATAATTTATTATTTAAAAATTTTATTATCTTTCTATTATAATTATTTAATAATAAATTATCTAAGGCCAATCTTATTTATTATCTTATTTCTAACATTCATATATTCAAGGGATAATGCACCTTATTATTCGGAATTATCTTATTTCTAACATTCATATATTAAGATAAAGAAAGAAGACGGTCGATTGGGCTATATCAAAACATCAAAACTAGAGGAGGGGGCTTATATGGGTGATGGTGTACAATAGATGAGCATACAAAGTTGAGGAGAACACAGGCAAGAGACTATGCATAATAAGACAGGATGATATTTAAGAAAGCTAAATCGGAGAAATAACATCTGGTTAGAAAAATTAGTATTCTTCAGTAAAATATATACTCGTTAGGGCTCCAACTACAATTAAAATTAATAATCCTAATTCTATTTAGATTTTAACCTAATTAAGCTTATATATGTAATACACTATAATAATATACATAAGAAATAATACATTTAATACAAAGCATCCTCAAATAATTATTATAACTAATTACACATAATTATCAATTTGTAATAAGAGTTTCTACAAACAAGATATTACACACACATATATACATATATATTATATATAGTAATAATAAACAAAAAATAAAAATTACATACGATGGTGGTGAAAACAGACGACGACATGCAATAATAGGTTGTGGTGGCAGTGATTTTAGGGGTGGCAAAGCTCCGACAATGTTTAAAAAGTCCAAAATATTTAATCAAACATATCAAGTATATTAATAAAATAATAATTAATATAGAATAAGTAAAAAACGGTGAAAATGAAACAAAATTGAGGAGGAGTGGGGTGTCACTAGAGGTAGTGGTGAAATGGGGGAGGAGTGATGGCTATATAGGACAAATAGAACCCCCATAAATTAGCAAATGATAAGCACGATAGATGATAAAATAATAGGAAACTAAGATTATACACTAATCTTACCTAATTTGGGAACAACCTTGCTCGGGTGAAAGAGAGAAAACAGCGAAGACGACCGAAGGAAATGGAGTAGTGAGGAAAATAGTGAGTGTTCCAAGGTCATTTATAAGGTCTTTAGTGATGGCACACGTTATCATTATTGCCCCTTTTGCCACGGCCACTTGATCACTAAAAATTAAGTGTGTTTGGCACATGGTTAATTAGCGACAACTTTTTGTGCAATGTTGATTAATTTTTTTTTTTTTTTGCTCCATTTTTCGGCCAAAATTTTCACCAAAATTATTGTAGCTATAATTTTATTTTCTATAAAACAAAAAAAGATGATCCCTAAAAATTTTGGGAAAAAATATTACTACCAACTATTTTATGATAACACCATCGTCACTAAAACTGATTAGCAATGAAATTTTCTCCTACCCTTTACATGCATTAGAAAATAATATTAGTTACAGAATATCGTTACCATTTATACTATTTTGTGACTACATTTTGTCGTCACAATTAATGTCATTGCGCCTATCCCCTTTTTTTAGTGTAATTTTACATAAATACTATATGTGTGTTGAATAATTTCATAATGGTTTCATGATATTTATAACATATTTATTTAGTACCATCTTATTACTAATTAGAAGCATTGATTACTAAAATTATAAAACTTTTACCTTCATGTATTTATATAAGCTCACTTGAGATCGTTTAATCGTTCGAATATATATATATATATATCATATTTAGGAAACATTAGAATTTTTTATTTTAAGGATATTTATGTAAAAAAAATATACTGAAGTTTCTAGGAAAAATAAAATTTATTTGAATGATTATAGAATTTATCTTAGAAAAATTGGTATGTTAAAAATTATTTTTTTAGTAATCTAAACTAAAATAACGATAGAATGATACTAAAGTAAAATTAAACTATAAGCTTTATAAAAGTATACAAAATATGTGATTCTAAATAGCATAAATCCAAATATTGTGATAGAAAAACCAAATTTAACCCAAAAAAAACCCATTATGACAATTAAAGTTGTACAAAAAGAATCAATCATGTGTAATACTACTGGTATGATAATAAAATATCATGCTATCTTTTTACCATCGTACTAAAATTTTATTATAGCTAAACTAAAATTTTACTGTAGTATTACTAAAAATTTATCATAGCTACACTAAAACTTTACTACAGTAATACTAAAATTTTAGGAGTGCAATAATGGTAAAAAATCAATATAATAGTAAAAATTTAATATAATAGTGGTAAAAGTTATGTTTACGTGGGTCTGATAAAAAAATTAGTACAATGATTATGAAGATAGTTGCAACATAATATATATTTTTATGTCAAAAGTGATAGTAATATGAGTATCAATTTATAGAGAAAATTATCACACACACACACACACACAAATAGCTAGGATTTGATCTCTAACAATAAATAAATAGGGGAGATGGTGGTATTGTTGTAATAATGGAAAAATGTTATACGCAAAAAATTATTATAAACAATGGCGCAATAGAATTCACACTATCCAATTGTTATTCTTTTATTCAACCTAGTTCAATATTTTTTCATTCAGCACAAGATGACACATTAGTAGGGCTTTAAATGAGCTAAGTTGAGATAAACACCCTTGGGCTCGAGCTCATCTCATTTAAATAAATGAATGAGTGAATATGAGTTTTTAACTAGTCGAATTCATGAGTCAAAGCAATAAAAGTAAGCTTTGAGCTAGACTCATTTAACTAGTCAAGCATCAAGTTTTTGAGCTCGAGCTTGTTTTGTTTTAATGACTGGGCTCAAAAGTAAGGTTTGAGCTCGACTCATTTAACTAAATGAATGATCCAAACTAAAATTTTAACTAGCCAAACTATGTTGAATGCCGAGTTGGCTTAACTCATTTACAACCCTATATATTGGTTTTGAGAGCTTCTACTTGACATGTTGGACGTAAGATCTAGGACGACTAATGTCGTCAACCAATACTTTTTTCCTTACTTTTATTTTAATTTTTTTCATTTTCTCTTACTATTATTTTGATTTCCATCCCTTTCCCCTACTTATTTTCACTATTAAATCTATGGGTTCTTTTATTAATACTTGAGTTTAGGTTTTACAATTAGCTCATGTTTTGATTATTCCATTTATATTTTTCATATTTTTATATTTAGGGTTTAAGATTTATTCCATTTATTTTAGGTTTAGGGTTTATTCCATTTATTTTAAGATTTTTTTTAAAGTTTATGGTTTATTCCATTTATTTTAAGATTTTAAGATTTTTATATTTTAGGCTTTAAGGTTTAATGTTTATGGTTTATTTTATTTATTTTAGGTTTTTAAGATCTTTTAAGTTAAGTTTAGAATTTATGGTTTATTCCATTTATTTTTGGTATTTAGATTTCTAGATTTAGAGTTTGGGATTTATTCCATAAATTTTAGGCTTTTTTACATTTTTAAATTTAGGGTTAAGCATTTAATGTTAAAGTTGTAGAGTTTCTTCCATTTATTTTAGGATTTTTTTAGATTTAGGGTTTAAGATTTATTCCTTTTACTTAAGGTTTTTTAATCTTTAGATTTAGGGTTAAGAGTTTTTTTTTTACTCCATTTTTTTTAATTTAGGGTTTAATGTTTATTTCATTTATTTTTGTTTTTGATCTATTTATTTTAGATTTAGGGTTTTATGTTTAGGGTGTATTTCATTTATTTTTAGGTTTAGGGTTTAAGTTTGTCTTATTTATTTTTTTTGTATTTTTTTAGTTTTAGTATTTTGGTTTAGGGTTTATTTCATTTATTTTAGGTTTTTTAGATTTATTTTATTTTGGGTTTAGTGTTTAGGGTATAACATTTAGGACTTGTGGTTTAGGGTTTCCGACATACGGGGTGGTTTAGGGATTAGTGTAACCTCCTGCCATAAAATCTTTAAAAATGTATTTAAATTATATTGATACAAGATAAATTAGTTTTAGTTTTGGAATGGGCTTAAAATTTTAATAAAAATATAAATTTTAGGCATACTATTCGACTGTTTGCCCAAACTAATCGACTAGTACGCTCAAGAACAAACACTTTTATTTCTCGATAACCAGTCAAATGGTTTATCCAAACCAAACAACTAGTTTTCCTATGATTCAAATTTCTTTCCAATATTTATAAAAAATTCTAATTGTAATCTATTAGTGATAATAATCATATTTTTATGTTGTGGGATTATTTTTACATTATTTAGACCATTACATGACTTTATTTAGCTAAAATTTCTTCTAAATGCACTTTTGTGGTATTTCATACCTTTTTTCTCTCCCTTTCACTTTTCTCTCTCCTTTGGCAGCCATGGCTATGAGTTTAAATTCCTACACCCTTTTCCCTAACTTACCAACCCTCTATCATGTCCCCCTGACTACACTCTACCTCCCTCACCTCATTATGCATTTCTTTTACATTTAGTTGCCCACACTCAACCAAGTTAATCTTTTCTCTCTCTCTCCTTGTGGATGGTGACTAGCTCTCTTCTATACACTATATTCTTGATTCGTTTCACTCCTTACCTTATACATTTGCTCTCTTCTCTCTTTTCCTTTAGCAAATTTTGTTAAGTGTTGAAATATCCTTCATTTTTCCCTTTTCTTCTCAGCTAGAAAAACAGAGGTTGCCTATTACCCTCTAATCCTTTGGTAAAATTCTTATCTCTTCCCTATTCTCCTAATATTACCTTAGTTCTTACTCATTTCTCTTAAGCAAGACAAGATTAATGTTTTGAGGAAGATTAAAGATCTTGGTTTTCTCTTTTTGATTTTAGTTTCGAGAAAAGGTTGTGCTATGCTGCTTTTCTTCTCCTTCTTCTTATGATTTTATTTTATTATGTTTTGAAAAGGAGATTTGATCATTTTGGTTCTTGATTCTCTTATGAAATCAAGATATTGGTAGAGACTATCAAGTTAGGAGTAATTGTGTGCTAGAAGATTCGCTTGGAGGTAAGGTATCCTTATCTCTAATATGAATAAGGTTTTGTATTGTTTGTTATGGTTTTGAGTGCTTGGTATGTTCGATGATGTGTATGTATTATGTTGAGTTCTTAGATTCAAGCATATCACAAATATTTTGATTTTTGAAGTTTTAGAGTGTGCTTAAGTATTTTGATATTATACATGAGTTTAGTGAAATTTAAGCATGTCCCTATTGATTATTGATTCCTACCATGATTTATATGAATTCATGTGTGGAGTATGTCTTTGTATATGTTTTATGACATAAAAGCATTCTAAGATTAATTTGAAAAAGTTTGGTGAATTTATACTAAGTTGGATCATGGGTTTAGGTGTTGTTTTTCCCACACCACTCGATCGATTTTCTATAATTGATCAAATCGTTGTGTCAACAATCGCTTGGTTTGAAATTGTTAATCGGCTGGTTGTGTGAATAGTCAATTGGTTTAATGAATCAGTAGAATGGTTACTATGAATAATCGGCCCTCAAAATCTATCGGCTGGTTATTTAGTAACCAGAATGGTCTGGCCTCTGGTTAAACCCATCATTTGGTTTGGCCAAACCCATCAAATGGTTTTTATGAACATCTAATCAGTTGGAGTAACTACTTGACTAGTTTCACGGTGTGTAGTCTTGCTGAGTTCACTGTCTTTCTTGTTTAGTGACCAGAATGGTTTGGCTTCTTTCTTTGGGGCTTCTACATTAGTGTTTTCATCATAATTTGAACCATGCTTAACCTAAATTTAATATGGATCAAAATGATAGCATTATGGTACCTTAAATGGTCAAGTTTGGTGTCATCTCTAAACACCTAATTAGTGTCTTATATGCCTTGTGTTGTGTTTGGTATTATCACGTAGAAACACTCAATTGGTTATTGATGGAATTCATTGTGATTTGTGATATTATGTGGAATTTAATAATAATGGAATAACGATTTCGTTTAAGCCTTTTTCTTAGACTCTCGAGGCAGCTATCCAGGAGTTAGTGGGTAGGTTACCCTATGCGTAACACTCCCAAAATTCACTACTGAAAATTTTCATTTTAATTAAAAATTAGCAGAAGTAAAAGCTGTAAATTTTGAGGATATTACCGCCACACTTAGTACTAGACCGAATTCATCCTACAGTTCCAATACCAAGTGCTAAGGCTAAAGAGAAACAGAACACAATTTACACAAATTCAACTTTCATTTAAATCAAAGTAGCGCGTTAAAGACATTATGAAAGATAAAACCCACTAATAGTGGTTACAAGAGTAAAATCATTAAACAAAGAAATAGAAGATTAAAAGAGAAACCCTAAAAGCTTTCTGGACAATCCTTATGCTCTTACTTGATAACAGCTTGAATAACACCTGAAACTAACCTACAAGGAACACTGCCCATTGAATAGGCAGGGGCCCACAAATAGAACATTTTATTACTGTGGTACTAAGTAACCCTTTATACCAAACTGAAAGGCAGGGCTCGCATGCAACACATCATACATATATAATGTAAAACAATAGCATACACGAGCATATAAATAATCACAACCACATAAGAGTGATTACACATACAACAACCAACAAAAATTATACAACACGAAGTCCATTTGCTTAGCATCTCCAGCACTTAACAAGAGTGACAAACACCAAGGCCATACTTATACCATATCAATAGATCATAAGGATAAAAGTATCACTTTTGGTCTTAAGCCATTAATCAAACATTATTCAACATCATCTCTCGAATTATATCCATATGAGTGCGGGAACCCCAATATTATAGCTAGTGGATTGGAAACACCCAGGGCTGAACACACCTGGCCATTATTATTCGCTGGTGGACAGATCTCTAGGGCAGAAGGCTCGTGACCACTATTCTCGCCGGTGGATCGATCTAGCCCCGACTCACATAGTGTTCTACTATAAGTGATTAGTATCTTCCCATAATTTATTAACATCTAAGGTTTGGTTTATTGAACTCGGGATCCCCCACTATTATAGTCGGTGGATCAAAAATGATACCCTAGGATAACATGCGCTTGGCCACTATTATTCGCCAGTGGATCAATCTCCAGAGCAGAAGGCTCTTGGCCACTATTCTCGTAGGTGGACCAATCTGGGCCCAACTCAATAATATTTTACTTTACATGATTAGTGTTTTCCATTTAATTAACACAACCAGTCCATTTATTTAACTCAAGGGGGAGATCACGAACCCGAAGACACAAAGGTACACCGGTCATAGAATCAAATATTCTACATTGAAGGATCATGGAATACTTAAACCCTAACATGTACTTCTAACGCGTCCAACACACATTTCCATGCATGACTAATAATTAGGGCACCTCTTGTATGATTACGAAATAACATCATATCATACCCTTAATTATCCATTCAATCCTATGTCATGCCATATCCTTGTGATATTCACCGGTTTACCGAATTACCCTTATCCTCATAACATACGATGTTATACTTAACCAACTGATACTAAAGCCATAAACCCTTATCCTGTTATCTAATATTACTTATGTCGTATTATGGAGGCTTATTCAATCTATTGACATGTTATTTACAATTTACCAATTTACCCCTTCATACTTACAAAATTACTAAAATATCCATCTTGTTTGTAAAGTTACCAAGTTACCCATTTTTACTTGCCAAATTACCAGATTACCCTTTATACTTGTATAATTACTAAAATACCCCTTTTTATTTGTTAAACCACCAAATTACCCTTCATACTTGTATAATTACCAAAATACCCTTTGTACTTGTTAAATTATCAAATTATCCATCATACTTGTATAAATGCCAAAATACTCCTCATACATGTTAAAATTACCAAATTACCATTTTGGTTGGTTAAATTACCAAATTATCCTCTATACTTATTAAATTACCAATTGCCCTTTTGGTTAGTTAAATTACCAAATTGCTCTTCATACTTATTAAAATTACCAAATTAACCTTCATGTGTGCTAAATTTTCTAATTACCCTTTATACTTGTTAATTTTTACCAATTTACCCCTTTTCGTGCCATATTACCAAAATACCTCTCTTACTTACTAAATTACCATTTTACCCCCTTTACTCATAAAACCACTGAGTTACCCTTCTTACTTATTAAATTACCATTTTACCCCTTTTACTCAAAAAATTACCAAGTTATCCTTCTTTTATGCCAAAATTACCAAAATACCCTTCTTACTTATTATTTTATCGTATTACCCCTTTTATTCTTATAAATTACCAATTTGCCCTTATTATGCCAAATTTACTAAACTACCCTTAACACATAAAACATTAACATCCATGGTCCATATACATCATCTAACACCACCAACTATTTTTATTTATTATTAAGACTCATTGGCACTTACCATATATATACTTATTTAGGCCACACCTTTTGTGTAACAAAAATTACTAAAATGCCCCTAGGGCTCATATTAACAGTATCTATGCTACAAATTGTCACATTTGCTTATTATGCCATATATATGCATTTAACACTATCATTAACAATAAGGCTCATTCCTTAACTATCCTTTCTACACATGACACATAAATTAACATGCTTTTCACTTCAACTACCAAAATATGCTACAAATCATAATATACTTAACATTATACAACATGCACATAAACATATTTAAAAACCATAATATTCTAGCATACGTATATCCACACATTTTAGTAGGGTATAATGGTTATCTTATTTCCCGCAATAAATAAACTTTATTGGTACCTCGATTAAATGTTTGCTTTGATTAGTAAAAATTAATACCTAAAAAAATATTAAAAAATTAGCATATTAGAAGAAGAAAATTAAAAGAATAAATTTTTATCAAAATATTATTAAATATATACTAAAACTAACTATATTTATACCTCCAAAAAATAGCAATACTTGCTCAATATAAGCAGCAGGACACATGCTGCATGGCAGCATGAGCAGCATGCGTAGGTTGAAGGGGATATAAGGGTCGAAGAGGGGGATGGGGAAAGGGGGAGAGTTGGTTCGAGTAAGGGTTTTCGAGTTTTGGTTTAGGGCTTGTGGAGGGGAGTGAGGGTGGTGGCTGGGTGCAAGGAGGGAGTAGGGGTGTAGGTGGTGGTTGGGGGGTTGAAGGTTGGTGGCTTAGGGCGGCAGAGACGGCGGCTGCACGGATGGGAAGATGGGGTGAAGGATGGAAGAAGAATAAGAAGGAAGAGAAAAGAAAAGGAGAAGGGAGGGGTGGCAGGGGAATTTCGACCAAGGTGAGGTAGGGTGGTGGTAAGGGAGGTGTTAGGGGGTCGAGGGGTGGTTGTGACAGTGGCAAAATAGAGGAGACAATGGCGCACGGAGGTGGTGTAGGGTGGAGGTCGAGAAGGGGAAAGGAAAGAGAAAGGAGGGGAAGGGTGGTTGTAGGGGGTCAAGGGTGGTTTTTGGGTGGTGTAGGGAGGTAGCAAGGGATACCAGGGTGTTGGTGTGGTGGTCGGTTGGGCAACAGAAGCGGCAATTGAGGGTGACAGAGAAAAATGAGGGAGGAGAAGAAGGAAGAAAAGGGGGATCGGTAGAGGAAGAAGAAGAGCTCAAGTAGGGGAGAAAATGGGCAGAGGAGAGGGAGAGGAGGCATGCCCGGTCGGATTAGGTGGAGGGTGTAGGGGCTGCAGTCGCATGGCCTGCAATGGCAAGGAGGAGAAGAAAAAAAGGGGAAAGGAAGGTATGTAGGGGAGTGGTGTAGGGGCGTGTGTGGCAAAAAATGGAAGGGAAAGGGATGGGGGAGATAGTGAGAGAGAGAGAAGGGATACAGGGGAAGGTAGGCAATTGCAGGAGGCTGATTGCAAGCTGCCATGGCCTTAACGGTTGAAGAAGGAAGAAGAAGAAGAAGAAGAAGAAGAAGAAGAAGAAGAAGAAGAAGAAGAAGAAGAAGAAGAAGAAGAAGAAGAAGAAGAAGAAGAAGAAGAAGAAGAAGAAGAAGAAGAAGAAGAAGAAGAAGAAGAAGAAGAAGAAGAAGAAGAAGAAGAAGAAGAAGAAGAAGAAGAAGAAGAAGAAGAAGAAGAAGAAGAAGAAGAAGAAGAAGAAGAAGAAGAAGAAGAAGAAGAGAAGAAAGAAGGCAGGTCAGCCGAGCCGGGGAGAAAGAAGGAAGACAGGCTGGTTCGTGCCCGTGAGGGAGAGGGAGGAAAAAGAGGAGGGGTTGGGCTAGCCCAACCGAGGGAGGAAGGAAGAAGAAAAGAAAGAAGAGATGAGGAGGTAAGGGCCAGGCCTAGCGGGTGAGGAGGCAAGCTGACGACCTAAAAGAAGAAGAAAAGAAGACAAGGAAGAAGGAGGAAAAGAAAAAGGGGAAAAAAAAGGAAAAAAGGAAAAGGAAAAAGGGGGAAATAGAATAAAAAAAATTTTGGAATAAGGGTATTTAATTATTTAGATGGATAAATTAATTTAATGAATCAATTTATTTAAAATTTAAGATATTAATTTAATAGGGTAATTTTTAGTAAAATATGAGTTTGAAAAATTATTTAAATAAAATGAGTATGATAAAATAACAAAAATATTTATTTTAATTTATTAGATAATCATATCCATTTTTATACACCCAAAAGTCCACAAAATAATTAAATTAATTAATTTAAAAATTAAATTATCCTAAATGAGGATTAATTATTAAATTCTAGGTTTTAGAATTTTGGGATATTACACTATGCTTTTGTCTTTTTAATAAGTGCTTATTTCCTTCTCTATTGAGTTGCGGTTGGTAAGGGTTATGCACATATATTTGAAGGAAGTATTATACTGTGGTAAGTCGATAACAATCCCCATGACACTTTGTATTGTCCATTACTTAGATGGATGTGGTATCCCAACTTGTCTAGCCCTTAGGCAGATGCATTCAAGGTGTGGCAGGTGAGGTATCCCAGTATGAGACCCCTCAATATACTCTAACCACGTGTGGTGGGTATGGTATCCTAATATGTGTTAACCCTCATGACTAGTGCGTTCAATGTGTGGTGTGTGTGATATCCCCGGAGAAAAGACCATTCGATGTATCCTGACCCCATGTGGTAGGTGTGGTATCTCATTGTATGTGCTTGATACCATGACTTTGGTTCATGGTGGAGAAAGAGGTGTGTTTGAATGAACTATCTTAATAATTGGAAAGAATGTGGACCCAAAAGGAAGATTTGTAATATAGCTCCCATTGTGTGCATCTAATGTATGATATGTATTATTACTTCATCCATGATTCTTGTGCAAGTATACTACCATGTGAGTATTTGTTATACCATATTACCATGTGACCTCAATGTGCAAGATGAGCCCTTATTATGTTTTAGGTAGTTTGTTTTACCATTAATTCATTATACTGATACTACATTTGTGTGGTCACTATGATAATCTATCTTCTAGTCTAATGAGTAGATGATGATTTGTAGGGTTATGATTCTCAGTTAAAGTATTTTGAAGATAATATCGTGGGCCAGTAGCTGGCTATTGCTTGGGGATCGAGAGTTACATTTCCGTTTACTTAAGAGTTAGGATAATCAGATTAGATGTGTTTTACCCATTGTATTGGGATGATGTTGGTTCTTTTCATTTATTTAAACATTTGGCTTTGGTTCCTATATTCAAATTTTGTAATCTCTCTTCCATATATATTATTATTCTCATCATTGTTATCATTACTATTGTACTATTAGGGCATGCATTCCTTTATTTGTCTCATTTTGCCTTGTATCATGTATGGGTTAGGTGATGATAACACTTATGCCATGGTTGATGTGGTGGTGAAAATCTCCAATTTTGTTTTAAAACACTTCCACATTATCTTAAAAATAAAATTATTTTGTCTAAAATTTAGGGCTGTTACATTTAGAGTTAGTGTTAGAGCTGACAAAAGTTGACCCGACCTCACCCGTACAAAACCTGACCCAACATAACCCGCTAAATTCATCAACCTAACCCAACCCGACTTGACAAAACCAAATTCGACATTAATCAATTATGATAATAATAAAAAATACACATGTCTTATTACTTATTTAAAGCTTTTAAAAATATATTATTATTTAAAATTTATTTATTTTTCTTACTTTTATTGTGAACTTACTTATTTGCCAATGATTTTCTAATTTTACTAATTTTTTGTGTAAAAACACAACATTATAAAACCATAATAAAAAATAATAATAATTAATAACACATTATCAATCACATGCTTATATGAAGTTAAACTTAATGCTTGCTTACGAGGTTGATGATTTAGATTAATTTTGGTGGTCAATATTCTATTTGACCTAAATCTAAAGTGATTTGATCCAAGATTAGCTTAGCCTGAACCCAACTCGACCCATCAAAACCTAAAAAGATCTTATTTGTTATGTTATTTCAAACCTAACTCATCAAATTAACTCGAACACGAAGTTACCCGAATGCGAACTTGCTTGGCCTAATCCTAATCCGATAGAGATGTAAACGGGGCAGGTTCAAGGCAAGTACCCCCATACCCGTATCCATATAGAAATTTGTACCTATACCCAAATAGGTATCCACTTACACATTTATATCCGCATTTGTTGGATATCTATTACTCATTAAATAGTTTGTTTCCCCATTTATGGATATTATCTACAGGATAAATTAATTATCCAATGGATAAACCCATTTAGAGTTAAGCCAAATGATAAACTTGACCTTAATTTATACTATATTTATTTTAAAATTAAGGGTAAAATGGTAATTATATATCGGGTAAACATATACGGATATGGATACAGGTATGGGTATAGGTACGGATACGGATATCTCATACCTATATCTAATGAGTATTTTTTCCATCCTTCATATCCGTTTAAGTATCCGACGAATAAAACCCATCGTATTTTGAATAAAATTCTTCCCATTTACATCCATAAACCCAACTTGACCCGATAAGCTAACCCGAAATAATATGAAACTGACCTGACTCGAACCTAAACTATCTCAACCCAAACCCAACTAGACCCGATAAATTAACTCAATACAGCCTAGATCTACAATCACACGAACCAAAACCTGATCCGACAGAACTCGAAATGACCCAACCCAACCCATAACCGACCCGCAAAGAAAAAGAATCGCAAACAACTTGACCCGATAACGATCCGACCCACTATAACTCGACCCAAACCTAACCCGCCTGACTTGATTGCCACCTATAGTTAGGGTTTAGCATTTAAGGTTTGGGGCTTGGGGTTTAAGGTGTTTAGATTAGGGTTTATGGTTTAGGATTTGTGATTTTAGATTTGGGTTTGTGATTTGTGGTTTAGGGTTTTGAGTTTATGATTAGGGTTTAGGGTTGGGGTGTTGTAGGGTTAAAGGTTTTTGGTTTAGGGTTTAGAGTTCATGGTTTATAGCTTAGAGTTTCATATTAGGTTTTAGAGTTTAGGATTTAGGGTTTGGGGCTTAAAGTTTAAATGTTAGGGTTAATTTAATTTATTAATTGATTTAATCTTAACTATATCAATCTAATGGTTAAGATTGATTCTTAGGTTTGTATAATAAAAGGGTTTTATTTTAAAAAGGATCTTTACCTAATCTCTCCCATATGTATATACATATACATACATACATATATATATATATATATATATATATATATATATATATATATGAATCCAAATTAAAGATAATGCTTCATAGTGACAACCATGATCGAATGTGTAAGATAGGTGGAAGGTGGTGACACACAACAACCAATCCTCAAAGACTTTCCAATAGCTAAGATGTATAATTGATTCCCTCCCCTTTGTAGGGTTCCAGACTATTACTAGTTTTCTTTGGAACACATTTTAGTTCAAGTGTATGTTAAACTCACATTCACATCTCTCTTTCTTCACTTTGAGTTTAGCAAGAAGTCAAAGTAATGATCCTATCTTCTTAGCTATCGATTCTTGTCCTAAGGCAAGGATTTGTTGTTGCTTTCTTTTTCTTAGCAAAGTCTTAACGTTTAGCCTCCTATACTATGCATCTTTATGAAGTATTCACTTTCACAAAATTCATGTAAGAGTTAAAATTTTTTGAATAAATAAAAAAAAACTAACATTTTTCAAAGCAATGCTATTGTATGGTTGTTGTTTATCCCATATGCAATGTATAGTTGATAATACGATACATTTTGCTCTTGGTGGGACTTTTATCCAATCATATATGCATAACTTTGAGAGCACGGGAAAAATGGTATATCTATATATGTATTAGGAGTGTGTAAGATTAGATATTCATATTAGTTCATTTTTTTTAGATATCCGCTTTGTATTTTTTAGATTGGATATCTGAACCTCATGTATCCAAAAAATACATACCAAATATGTATATGTTCAATATTCGTATGAATATATTAATTTTTATCAATTTTAATAACTTTTGCAAGAAGATTTTTAAAAATAAAGATCATATATTAATTAATATTCATATTTATATTCATATAATTAAGTATCTTAATTTATCAAAAGCTTGGATGTTATGTTATATGAGTCTTTGTTATATCATATTGCAAGATAGGCCCTTACTATATTTTAGGTAGTTTGTTTTTACCATTAATTCACCACACTAATACCACATTTATGTGGTTATTGTGATGATCCGTCTTTTGGTCTGATGAATAGAGGATGATTTGTAGGATTATGATTCTTAATTAGAGTTTGTTGAGGATGATATCATGGGCCAATAGTTGGCTATTTCTTGGGGATCGAGAGTTATATTTCCATTTAATTAAGATTTAGGCTAATAGGACTAGATGTGTTTTTCCCACTGTGTTAGAATGATTTTTGTTCTTTTCATTTATTTAAACTCTTGACTTTTGCTCCTATATTTACATTTTGTAATCTCTCTTCCATCTATATTATTATTCTCATCATTATTTTCATTACTATTGTACTATTAGGGCATGCATTCCTTTATTTATCGTCTTGTTTTACCTTACCGTTGCTAGTTTTCTTTGGAACACATTTTAGTTCAAGTGTATGTTAAACTCACATTCACCTCCCTCTTTCTTCACTTTGGGTTTAGCAAGAAGTCAAAGTAATGATCTTATCTTCTTAGCTATCAATTCTTGTCCTAAGGCAAGGCTTTTTCATTGCTTTCTTTTACTTAGCAAGGTTTTAACGTTTAGCCTCCTGTACTGTACATCTTTATGAAGTTTTCACTTTCACAAGATTCATGTTAGAGTTTAAATTTTTTGAATAAAAAGAAAAAAAGTTAACTTTGTTTAGAGAAATGCTATTGTATGGAAGCAGTTTATGCCATATGCAATGTATCATAAGATACATTTTATACTTGATCGGACTTTTGTCCAACCATGTATGTGTAACATTGAGAGCATAGGAAAAATGGTATATCTAGGGATGACAACGGGGCCTCATGGGGACGGGGATGCTATCCCCCTTCCCGAACCCAAAATAAATATCCGTTCCAGAATCCGTCCCATTTTTTAACTTTCACTAACGGGAATTCTCCACCCCGATCCACGTGGGGAATATATCCCATCCCCTCCCATATACCCGAAAATCTTTATTAATTTTTTATTTTTTATTCTTACATTACTATTTTTTTATAAAAAATATAATATTATAATGTATTTATATAATATATTTATGTATATATGTATGTCTTTATGTATGTATGTAAATGTATATTAATATATCAGGGTGAGTTTAGGGACGGAGACCCTATCCCCGTCCCCGCCTTGTCCCCGAAAAAATTCCCGAAACCGAACCTATCTCCGAAAATTTTTCCCTGAACCCGACCTTGAATGAGGAATCCCTGACAAGGCCCTGAACCCGTGGAAATTTTTTCCATCCCTAAGTATATCTATATATGTATTAAGAGTGTGTAAAATATGATATTTGTATTAGTTCAATTTTTCAGATATCTACTTTGCATTTCTTAGGTCTGATATCCGAATCTCATGTATTCAAAAAATATGGACCAAATATGTATATATTCAATATCCGGATAAAAATATTATTTTTTTTATAAATTTTAATAACTTTTGTAAGAAATTTTTTAAAATAAAGATCATATATCAGTTAATATTTATATATATATATATATATTCATATAAGTATCTTATTTTATAAAAAAAAGTATTAAAATATTATTATAAAAGTTTTAACTATAAAAATTATTATTTAAAAAAAATTAAAAATATAAAAATATAATATTATGATATATTATTAAAATAATTAACAAAATATTACATATTTTTGTGAATTAAATAATGCATTGAAACAATAGATTTATTATATATTGTATATTCTTTTAACTAAAAGTAGATCAAATATAATGAATATTAGAATTAATTTTTTAAACACCGGACGTAAATTTTTGAATGTTGAATTTGTTTTAGTAAATTGCGAAAGCACAAAGAGGGAGGGATATGATGTGTAGCGTGGCAGTAGAAAGTAGAAACAGACGGAGAACCTAGTCAATAATTCTGACCCACTGCACATTTACACATGCATGTCTCTGATTGAGCACTAGCTCGCTCACGTGTCTGTCACGTCTTCAACTCTGTTCTTTCAATCAACTTAAATAAACCCTTCTCTTCAATGATCTTCTTCAATTCACTCGCTTCTCCTTCTCCTTCTCCTTTCCCCTCTCTCTCTCTCTCAAAATCTCTCCTTTTTTCCCCTCTTCTTTTCTTTCCCTCTCGTTACTTCCAAATCAAATCTCCCATCCCTAAGCAAGATCTCTCATTTTCCTTTATCCTACCTTCAAAATCCCAATTCTTCGCTTTCTCTTATTCAAAGTGCAAATGTAGGGTCAGAAAACAGAAGTGATTCCTTTTTAGCAAATCTAGGTTTGATCCTCTCACATACTTCTTCTTCCTCCTCCTCTGCTTTGCTCTTTCTTTTCTACTCTTTTAATGTATAGATATTAATGTAATAATAATACGAAGTATATATAGTACTACTACGTACACATTACCCAACAGCTATATCATTAATCCCATCATCACCATCATAGTAATAATAATAATAATAATATATATACATACATACTTAATATGTACTCCCAAAAAGCCTATGCTCAAAACCGATCAATCCAACCTCTATTACCGCTCACACAATTACTGTTCCAATTGACACCCGTATTCTTACATACTTCTTCTTCCTCGTATTGTGCTACAATTTGAGCACAACAATGCCAAGGCATATCATCAAAAATTTAGAGAGAACAGGTCAGTGCAAGATCAGGAAAAGGGTTTCGTCTTCTAGTTCACCTGCATCTTCTTCATCTTCATTAGTCAAAAACTACAGATTTAAGCGTGCAATCCTTGTCGGAAAACGAGCTGGTTCGAGTACTCCGGTCCCTACTTGGAAGATCATGGCTTCAAGATCATCACCATTGAAGAATGGCGGGCAGCATAATCACCACCATCATCATCATCATGTGGAAGGTGGTGTCAGGTATGGAGGTTATGTGAAGGTGGCTAATTATAATTGTGGTAGTAATAATGGTGAGAAAGGGAAGGAAAGTTTGTTGTCTGCAAGGACATTGGGCGCTACACTGTGGGAGATTAATGGAATTCATTCACCTGGGAAAGTCAAGGAAAGTCCTGTTGATGACAAGAAGGATAGGGATAGGGAAAGGAAAAGTTGTGAGAAAAGTGGGAAGCAGCAGATGTTTGATTCTGCTGCTGCTGCTGCCGAACCGGTGCCTAATAACAGCCATTTGTTGGATCAGTCTCATAGCCCTGTTTATGAGGTTAAAACTTTTCAATTCAATCTTAATTAGTCATTTTGGTGTTTTCTAGTTATTAACAAAACTATCTTACAATGTGGTGTATATTACTGTTTCTTTCTTCTCCCTTCATTAATTTGGCGATTTTTCTTGGATTATCTCAGAAGACAGACGGATATAAAGGCAGCCGTGGTCACCGAAGAAGATCTTCGGCAACTTCACATAAACTTCAGCTCACTGAGTATATGGCAGGAGGAGGAGGAGGACTTGAGTCTGTTGCCAATGCTGCTGCTGCAATTGAGGTATTACTAAATTTGGATGAAAAAAAAAAGAAAAAAAAAATACACCCTTTAGTTTGTTCACTTTGTTGACCCCATAGGCCACCAGCTTTCTTTGTAAAATTTGATTGCCTCTATTTTTTGTTTGCATTAGATTCTTCTTCAATTATTTCTTCACATAATTGTTTCATGTGATCAATTCAGAAAATGGGGCCTGAAGTATGACAGAGGTGTTGAATAATAGGACATGATTTTTTCTACCTGTCGCTATTGGAAATCAAGAATAATAATATAAAAATAAAATATTATTTATTTATTTTCAAAAAGTTTTCCTTTTTGGCCACAATTTGCACCGTTTTAGGAGCTTTATGTCCGAAAAACGGAAACAGAAAAAAACCAAAAATCAAAAAAAATTTAAATTATAAAAATATTTACATGTATTTTAAGAAATATAGATGTAAAATTAAAAATTAAAAAAAATTATTTTTGGGTTGGCGAACCAACGGAAAATTTTATACTTAGGTAAATCAAAGAAAGTAACACGGAAATTACCGAGAACAAGAATGAATACTTAACAAAAATAATAATCATAGAACTCGAAAATCAATCGATATGGATAATGATCGAAGCTCATTACATAATGACTACATGGCACAGGTAACATGTCACACGGCAATGGACAACTTTGTCTGTGTGAAATCTCGTCTAAAGGACGTCAGCAACAGCCTAACTGCATCCAAAGAGCTGGTCAAAGTCCTATACCGGATATGGAGCCAAGAAGAGCAGCATTCGTCGAGATTAACCTTAGTCTCAGCTCTGAGAGTTGAACTAGACAGAGCTAGGAACCAAGTCGATCATCTAATCCAAGAACAACGCCATAACCAAACTGAGCTCACCACTCTCCTGAAGCAGTTAGCCGCCGAAAAGTCGGCTTTGAAGAACCAACAAGAAGCCAGGATCCGCGAAGCCATCTCCTCGGCCTCGAGAGAACTCGAGGTCGAGAAGAAGCTGAGGAAACAAGCAGAGAGGCTGAACAAGAAGCTGGGGCTGGAATTGGCGGATACGAGGTCGGAGCTGTCCAATGCAACGAAAGAGCTCGAAAGCGAGAGGAGGGCGAGGGAGATATTGGAGCAGACGTGTGATGAGTTAGCTAGAGGGATAGGAGAAGATCGAGCTGAATTCGAGGAATTGAAGAAGGAATCGATGAAAGTAAGGGAAGAAGTCGACAGAGAGAGACAGATGCTACAGCTGGCCGATGTGTTACGTGAAGAAAGGGTTCAGATGAAGCTTACGGACGCTAAGTATGAATACGAGGAGAAGAATGCGGCGCTGGAGAGATTAAGGAACGAACTAGAACTTTATTTTAACGTACCGGGAAGAGAGGAGGGTGGGAATGATGGAGGGATGATATCTCTTCCTAACTTTGAGGATCAGCAGCAGAACAAAGAGTTCACTGATTTCCTAAAGCAACTGCAGTCTAAATCATGCCAAAACGGAGTCGACGATGGCGGGGAAGATTCGGGGTGTGACGACGAGGAGCTGCATTCGATCGAGTTAAACACGGAAAACAATAACAACAACAACAACAAAATGTACAAGTGGAGCTTCGGTCTTGATGGCGGCATTGGCACCGGTACTGGTACTGGTAACAGCAGCGCTAATGGTGATTCGAGGAGAGCTTCAGTAGACGAAGTATTCAAAGGAAGAAGGTCATTATCGGAGAAGATTCAGTGGGAAAGCATTTGCCTTCAGAGGAAGACATCAGATGGAGCCATAGAATGGGACTTCACTACTTCTAATACCACCACCACTAATAATAATAATCATAAACAGCAGCAGCAAGGCAACGGCAATGGAATCGATAGAGGAAGGTCATCGGATGTATCTGCTAACGGTGAAAGAAATGGCAGCAACAGTGGTCACCAGTTTGAGATCAAAAGGTATAGATCATTCAAGGGACGACGAGATCAAGTACTCATGTTGAGAACTTGCCTTGGTGAAGGATCTCATTCTGATAGTCCGATAGTTCAGTCGCCGTCTGCAGCAGGAGAGACTCATAAATCTGGAAGAGGTAGCATTGATTCAGGAGATATTCAGATCGAAGTAAATGGTGTATAGCAGGGAAGAAGAGGTGATTGTCAGGGTTTCTCTCAGAAGCAGCAGCCCATGTTCTTTATTTTATATATACATTTCTGTATCATTTTTTGTTCTTCTCTGAACGTTTCTTCAAATTTCTGCCTACTGGTAATTTTTTTCCCTTTCTCGTTTGATTCTTTTTTCTGGTTTCCTTTTTAAGCTGAAGAAAGGAAGAAGGACCAAAAAAAAAAAAACCTTAGTTTACCCAAAATCTGTAATGCATGATTATGTGAATAGAATTTTGTATAATTATCTATATATACATTTTACCTTAAATTTTATTCTAATATAACTTACTCTTCCCCCCCCCCCCACCTCCCCTGAATTAAATTCTGTCTGACTATTTGGGTTGATCAGGTTGACAAAAGGAAGCACATATATAATAAAGACAAAAACTTCACATGTTTGTGTTGGATCAATTATAGAAGATCCCTTTCTCGAAAAACAAAGAAAAAAAATTACACAACAGAAGGACCCTTTTCATTAATGAATATTACTACTATTATTTTCTTCTCAGGCCAGGCTTCCAAGCTGTATAGGTAAACCAAACATGTTAGGATCCTTGTCCTTCATCAGGTATAAAATTTAGTTAAAGTTCAGATTAATAATAAAAAATAAAAATAAGAAACTGCAGATTCCTGCAGCACATGAGCTAAGGAAATGATTATTAATTGGGGAGATTAATAAGTCATATACTCCGAGCGGCCCGCCAGCCGGCTTATTGATTTGTTAGCTTTTGGAATTCGATCATAGATGAGAGACGCTCATTCTGTCATCATTTGACAGGATGGGTATGGTAGTTCCAAAAGGAAATTATGAAGATGAAGATGATGATCCTGCAGAATAGTAAAAGAGGGGGAGGAACGAATCATGAACCTAACAAACTTCCACCTAACAAAGACTTCCATGTGCCCACATGATAAAGAAGCTGATTTTAGAGTCAAAGAATTGCTCCATTGTAGTTAGCAAATAAAATAAATGGTCTAAGACTTCATTAGCACAAAAAAAACTCCCATAGCATAACTTGTAAGCTGTAGAAGACGCCTGTCTTAAACAAGCGTGTATAGGATTAGAAAGGAATATATGCAAAAACGAGGGTAAAAAGTAAAGAATTCTAGATCTCAAAAAATATAAACAAATAAATAAATAAATAATTCTGGGGCTAGATCTGCAGGCGCAGAAAGATAAGATCCATGGATTGGAGAGAGAGCAGGGGAGGCACAGCAATGGCAGGAATAAGATTTGAGCCAACAGATTACAACCAGACCTTTGGATAGCTAAGCTAGCCTAGTTGCTGTTTTTGATCAGCGATCATAATCAGATAAAACAGTTAGGTATGCCCTACGGGGTATTCAATGTTGAATAGGGAGAACAAGTACCATGTGAGATGATGGGAATGAGGCTGAAATGTACCCTAATTGTGATAGGATCCCCATGTGCCTCAGTTATATAAGCTGAGCTCATTGATGTGCAGTCGGCCACACGGCTTATTCATTTTTGTAAGATTGATTCCTCCGGTAATTCTTGACGTGTTCTCTTAATAAAGCAGATCGATATTATCATTGCTCTCCCGACTTGATATTATGTCCTATAACTTCATAATAGTTTTTTTTTTCTTAATTTTAGCTACTTGTTGCTGGGTATTTTGTATTGAACTTACATCCGGGCTATAATTGTTACTATTATTATTTTTTCATCATGGGGTAACTTAATATTTCATCCAAATTTAATCTAATATATATAATATGAAGTCAGTAGATTATTTGGTAAGCACAATATTTATGTGAGTGTGCGACTCATATTTGAAGTATTATTTGAAGTATGGATTGATATGTATAGATGTTTTAAGAAGTTGAGAAGTGTTTTGGAGTCGAGACGGTATATTGGTGTTGATCACCGTAAGTGTAAGGATGCCCGGAAAAATTATACAAGATCCAGACTTGATATCATTGACTTGTATCTACCAGTACAACCATGTTGATTAAGATGCCCATGGAAATGGAAAATTCTATGCCGCCTCTTTCTTCTTTATTTCTACTATCTATTTAAATCTGTGTTATCCTAACTAGAGAGAAATCTATAACAAGTTTCTATTGTGATTTTGAGAGAGAGAGAAAATTTTTGCTCATAAAAGATCCTGTCAAGAGGATTATATTTGCTAATTCTACACAAAGATCATATGTTTTTCCAATTATTGTTCTTCGTCGCTTTTCTTCATTAAATCTTACAAACTGTTTAGCAGATTTAGATACTATTTGTTCGCACTGCTATATCCCAACAATTTATTTATGAATGTAAATGAAATAATAATATTATCTGATAGTTTATTTGGATTGAAATGAACAAGCTGAAGCCTATACTATTATATATAATGAGATGATGGGGATCTGAAATATAAGTAAAACAGACAAGCTCAATTCTATATTATTTATTTAATAATACATGAACATTCAACTATAATTCCATTAATTTTCTTTGCTTGTCCCTGAGATGAAAGCAACTTTGAGAACAATTCAAAGCATTTTCAAGAGAGAGCTATGGGTCAAAACTAAAGTCCAGCCTATTGATGACGTCTTACATAGGGCCTTCCCTTGCTAATAATTCAACTCGGCCGAGCACCCGAGGCAGGATGTCAGGCTCAAGCATGACCATACCCTACGTGACCCCAAAAGCATTGTTATTTCCCTGTTGGTTACTTTCTCTTGATCTATTATACATCCTTGTCTCTTTCTCACACGACTTGACATCCTCAACAAGCCACTGTCACTCAAACAACTCATGACAACAACATTAATGTTCCACACAGTAGTTCACAAAACGTAATGGCTATGTGATAGGTGCCGGTATGCATGATGGCAGAGATCGAATTAAACGAATCAAGACACCAAAATTGCACTGTTGATTGATGGAACTGAGATACTTATGTAGTTCCTTTCCTACTGGCTCATATCCGTTGTCGAATTGCCGGTCGCAACGTTAGGACACCAATTATTAATTGATGTCCCAGCGGAAAGAGCCAAGTGATCCGTACAGGCCAGTTGGCCGAATGCATCAAGTTTTGTTGAATCCCAAGCACTTTTATCATTCTGAATGGTCTGCCAACGTCAATTATCACAACCATATATTTTCTGCAGAGTGCGGAAAGCTAAATAGACTAACCCAGGCCAAGTTAAGAGCATTTCTGAGTGAAATCTGCCTAGGTTGATTTCCGGGTCGTTCTCCATGCATATCATACAATAAAGTTCTGCAGAGACTGAGTTTCCATTCCCTACAAGCTTGAAGTTCTAAATTATGGCACTCACATTAAAACCATAACAACCACATACCAACAAGGCTCAGAATCCGATTTGATCAGATGGTTCTACTGACACGGACAGACGAACAAACGCATAGATCACAAATCATATGTTTTGGGCCTGACGACTAATCATTTAATGGCTAGGAAAATTATGCATGTGCAATGACGCAGCTGCAAACGACCAGATACTGACAATATCAAATTACATCCGATTGCTGATCACTGGCGTATTTGACTCCATAATATATCAATCTTAAATGCAGAAATGCAAAGTTGTGGCGGTTTTTTGGTAATGCTGAGAGCCAGATTTTCCATATTTTTTACTCACACCCAGCAGCTAGGAGGGATTTCTAACACCCTTTTGGCGCAATGATGTTGTTTCTAATTAAAGTCAGCAACAACCGTCCGACTGAAAAGCATCGAAATGAATTGATATAGATCTCTTATTCATGATAAGTCCATAAACGGCAATCACGTGAAACTAAAATATTTGGCGATAGTTATTATAACCAGTACAGAAAAGACGTTTTGTGGACCGATTATATACAAATCGCTTTTATATATAGTATTAGTATACGTAGAAGAATAAAAAAAAAATTGAATAGTATGATGTTTTAAATTATAAATACTACCAGTTTTGTGCCAAAATCAAATCTCATTTATCATTTTATTCTATGTTCATCCTTTCTAGTCTTTTGTTTGGATTCATTTTAGTATGATGGAGATAAAGATATAAATACTTTTATATTCATATATGATATATAAAGACTATGCAATATATATGACATTATTAATTGCCCAACAATTTGTTCCAAACATAACTACGACTTTACTTCTTCTTTTTTTTTATTCTTTCTTTCAACTTATACGCTTCCATTTATATAGAGCCAGTAGAAGAAGGAATGACTAGTTTCTGGCTAAGGTTGAACTTCTTAAAGACTTGAATAGTTTCCACAAGCATAATTTTTATTAATTTATTCCAAATATAAATTTAGTTTATAATCAATGAAGATATATTACAGTTATGGTTAGGCTTATACTCTAGTACAATTTTGAGTTCAAATTCATAATTTTTTATTGATTTCCATATTGTTTCCCTATTTATAAATTAATAGAGTTTGTTAAGAAAATCACATTGGTTTGTCACCGTCTTATACTAATATATTCCTAGAGTTATTCATTATCATATATTTTAAAAAAAATATTTTAAAAAGTAAATTAGAAGAATCAAGGTGGTTATACAGCATCTTATATAGTCAACAACTAGATAGTTGGAACAACATATGTCATAGCTATACATGGACTATTGACCACGATTTAAGAAAATCTCATAGAGATAGGGATAATATAAGAGTGGTTTTAAACATTTAGTATCATCATAAACTCTAACACAGTTTTTTTATAATTATTTTATGGATGGAAGTTGGAAGTTAGAATGCTAAGATAACACATTTATTTTTATTATAAATACTAGTATCACTTATAAATCTCTCATGCATTCCCATCTTAAACATTATTTTCTATATTTCATTGTATTTTGTTCAGTTTTGTTTCTGCAAGATTGAAGAGGAGGAAGATTAATCTCTTGTATATTGAATTCTACGATGAACATTTGCTTGTTAATTTGTCTCCAATATTCAAGTTTACTATCCAATTTTTCCAAATGGGTGCTATTATTTTAAAGTATGCATTTGGGCCAAATTTTGGTGTCTCTTATTATGTTCATTTGAACACACAACATGTAGGGAGGTTGAGATTACTAGTAGTTTGAACCAAAGAAACTATGATATACAACATGTAGGGAGGTTGATATTTCACTTTAAGTGATTAATATCTTATTCATTGTTATTTATCTCAAGATCATCATGTATATACACATGTAGATATACAAGGAACGTATTCCTACTTAATGTAATTATTCAAAACATATAAAATACAATCACATAAATATCAAGACGTCCCCTAAAGGAAAATACCCTAATTCCTTAATCCTAGATCTAAATCTAAGTATAAAGCTAATTTTAGATAATTAATATTTTGACCTAACCCTATCCCTAGATGATTGATAAATTAATTTTACTCTAATTCCTTAAACTTAAACTTAAATGTTATTCTAATCCTAACCTTAAATTCCTTCTTTTCCCCCCTTTTTCTTTCCCCTTTTCTTTTTTTCTTTTCGATCTTCTCTTATCTTGATCGGCATGCTACTCCTATTTCATCTTCAAGCTACGAACCTCCTCTTGCATGGTTCATTTATTTCCCTTCCCATCCACTTCCCCTTTAATCTAGCCCATATCCTAACCTAAAACAACCAGCATACCTTGTCTCTTTCTTCCCTAGTTTATTATGCATGGAGGAACAAAACCCATACCCTAATCTTTAAACCATTTGGTCATTCTTCATTTTGCATCATCACCCCATATAGCCTATAAATGCCCCTCATTTATACTCTTTACTTCACTTGGCACCTCACACAAACTCTCTCCATACTTCCTCTTTTCTCCTTCCATTACTCTATCTTTTTTTCATCATCATCACCATTTTTCTTTGAGTAGAGGTTTGCAAAACATATACAACCTCACCCAACCCTACCTTTAATTTTCATCGCAAAGCCTCACACATCTCACCCTTTACTGCATCAAAAACATATGTAGATCACCCTTGGTTGCATCAACTTCTAACACAAACCTACCCCTATTCGTGAAATCAACTTATGTAACAACCATCACTTCACCCAACCTACCTTATCTACATCAAGCTTCCATGCTTAATCCCCCTTAGTTGTATGAACTACTCACACAAACCACCCCCTAACAAACTCAATCTGCAGCCACCCAAAATACACCATAACCTCACACCACTCCACCCACCAAAGTCAACCATTCATGTTGCTTCCTTCATCAACACGAGGATATCACGTATTAGGCCCCTATATGTGTGAATATCTCACGCAAATCCCTCCTTGGTTGCACTAAATTTCCATGTAAGTAGATCCCTTTTTGTTAATTTTTGTTTACCCTAGTTTTTCTCCATTTTCCACCCTATTTTCCTTATTTTTTTTCTTGCTTAATTTCCTAAGTTAAAAAATTATGTTATCATTCATTCTTAGGTGATTTTTTTGTGGTCTAAGAGGAGGGCTCTTAGGGTTATACGTGATAAGAGACCGGATACAATTTTGGTAAGGATATATGTCATAGTTAGGCTTTTTTATGCAATTTGAAAATTTGTATGAAATCTCATTTTTGGTATCATTATATGGATTATATTATGATGATAATGTTGATGTATGATATGTTATGCGCTATTATTGAGAAATGAGTAATATTGGAGAGCATGTGTTTATGAGTATCGTTTAGCTAAGCTTGTTTTAGTTAAGCTATGATGTTTGAATCATATATATATATATAATTCTTATGTGTTTTAGGTCAGAAATCATTCATATTGGACATGATAGTTTTTTTTTTGTGAAAATATGGATGTTTTAGTTATCTTAAGGAAAATTTAGCCAATATGAGTTAGATATGAAATTTTTGGTATTTTAATGTGTTAATAATTTTAAAATATGCTAAATATATTATGTATAATATTTGGACTAATTATGAAAGACCTAAGCCTAATAAAATGAGAAAATGACTTTACTTGGGAATAAAACCCTAGAGGCGAGGTCATTATTGCATGTGTAAAATGTTGGATTTAGATCTTAATTTTTGGACATATTTTTAATATTAAAATTTTATGGATTTTTAAAAAAAATTTAGTTATATGAGTCTTGTGGAAAAAGTTATGCCTAATTTATGAAATTAGGATTTTATAAAGATTTGTGAATAACCCTAGAGGTAAGGTTGTAATTGCATGTGTAGGACATTGGATTCATTTTGATATGTCACCAGTAGTGATATTTTAGGATTGTATACTAAATTTGATCATGAAATGAGTATTATGGAAGAAGTTATGTCTACTTGTAAAATATGGGTTTCATAGGGAGTTGTAAATATAAACCCTAGAGGTAGGGCTTTTATTGCATTATAAGATATTGGTGTTAGACCTTGATTTTTGGATATATTTTCAACAATTATATTTTAGGAATGGTTATTAAATTTAGTGTTTAAATTAGTATTATGGGAGAAATTATGCTCACCTTATGAAACTAGGGTTTTATTAAGGAAAATAGGGCCATTTTCATTAGGGGATATCCCAATCTTCTTGTGGTTGTTTGTTAGGCATTTTGGATAATCAATTTAAGTTTTTATTATATTCTTGCACATTTATATATATGTTTGCATGATGATATTGAGATAAAAAAAATAGATAAGGCATTAATCACTTAAAATGAAAGAATACATGAGTTAGGATTAAGGTGGTGTGTCTGTTCCATCGGACAATAATAGTAGACTAGGAATTTTTTTCCCTAAGAGGTGATTTAGACCATTCCACTAGTTTAATAATAGCGGTCAATAGCATGTTTCCTTGATAGTTATTGTGTTTGTTCCACTGGATGATAATAGTATCTTAAGAGCATTTTGCCTTAAGAGGTACTTTAGTCCTATATGCCATATTAAGAATAATGGATTGTATGAACTCAACATAAATAAGAATATGGATTATGATTATATCAAATAAAAATAATTGATAATACATTAATTACTAGAAGTGAAATATTACGTGAGTTAGGATTAAGGTGTTATGGCCATTCCACCGGATAATAGTGGCTCATGAGCATTTTTTCTTTGAGAGGTGCTTTAGTCTATTCTACCAAATTAAAAATAGCGAGGTCCCTAAAATCAACATAGAAAAGAATATTTATTATGATTACATCTAATAATTGGTGTTTGGAATCATTTCTTATCTTGAATCCTATTATGTTATGACATTACGTAACCTTGTTATGATTGTATTGTTCCCTTACTCAGTATTTAGTATTCTAATCATTCTTGTCATGGATACTGCTCATTCTCATGAGTAGATACCACTTTATTTTGTAGGTGATTGTTGATTTCTACTTTTAATGAGCTTATCTTCAGTGGGTGCTAAATCAAATTGGTATAGGATATGGTTATTCGGATATGGACTCTTAGTCCTCTTCTTTCATTATGCACATTTCATTATCTTTATTTCGTATCTTCTATCATGGAAATTAGGGTTCTTAGGGGAATATAGCTTGTCATTAGGATAATATGTTAGGACTTTTTCCTTTTATGTGTATGTGTGTGTTTGTATTGACCTTGAAATAAATAACCAAATATAAAATATTAATCATTTATAGTGAAAGACCATATGATTCAGGACCAATTGTACCTATCTATTTTACTAGATGAGAATCGTGGCCAGAAGCCTTATGCCTTGAGCCTGTATTTATGTTACCATTACATTGTTTGAGAATAGTGGGGTCATTGAACTAAATTTAATAAATCATTTAAATGATCATAATGATTGATAAGATATAAATCACTTAAAGTGAAATACCACATGAGTTAGGACCTATTGTACATGTTCGTTCCACCAGACAAGATTAGTAGCTAGGAACTTTATGTCTTGGGGTTGTATTATTTATATTCCACTAATTGAGAATATTGAGCTTCCTAAACTCAACGTGATTAAGATTATAGACAATGATCATACCATTTTTATTTTAAGGCTTGGCAATCAATAAATGAGTTGGTACCTTTATATTGTTATATATGCATATTTCTCTCTTATGACTGTGTTTAACCTTTCTTGACTGTATTGTTATATTACTTAGTACATAGTGTAATGATCATCCTTTTATGGGTATTGCTTATTCCCACGAGTATAGTACCCAATTGAGTTTTTGCAGGTCTGTGAGGATCCATTAGATGACTATGTTGCTTTTGATGCACTTGTTGGGGAAGAGTGTTGATTCTAGCTTCAGGTTTTGGGTCGTTGTTATAGTTATCCACTTGACCACTTTGAAATTGAATACCTCTTGGGACCCTAAGTTCCTAATGTATTCCTTTATGTATTTTGCCTTGTGCTCAGAGTAACCATCTAAACATTTGTTTAAGTTTATGAAACTTATCTCCTTCTCCATTTTATTACTTTTGAGTGTTTAAATATTTTTTCTTATATTTGATGTAAGGATGGTATGGTAAGTCATAATTAGGTTTAGTATAATGGTAACACCCAATTATGTTATTTTACACTTCCACATGAACAAATTTTTTTTAGTTGTAATTTTTGGGGGTGTTGCAAATATACCACCATATCCATCCATTCTTTGTTACTATAAGATAGTGATCTTTTGTGTCATTTTATTATTATTCCTGAGAAAAAAAAGAGAGAGAGAAAGGGTTGTGCACACTTTGTTTCCATGTAATAATAAGATGATGAAGATGAAGAGAAACCATCTATCAAAGAATATGAAGATAATTTGCTTATTGATTTGTCCCACATATGTCTATTTACTTGCCATCTTGTCTCAAATGGGAGATTATCGATTTATCTTCTACCATGGCAACTAATGTTACATGAGTTCCTATTAGATGTATTCCTAAAACCCATTCCACCAAAAGAATCATCTTAACGCAGAAGGGGGGAAAATTAGTTTTTTTTAGATATTCTTCACTTTAATGAAATTAAAAGCGTTATACCCTCAACTATTTATTACATACCTTTTTTTCCGGTGATACTAGAATTTGTTTTAAAAATATGTGAGACCCTAGATTGAATATCATCGGGCCTTTTTCTTTCCATAATTATTTGACCTCCCCAATTTTTCACACTAATGCAAATTTTATCCAACAATTGTTTTTGAACAATGAAAATTGAAAATATTTTTTTAAAAATAAAAGAAATAGAGAAAAAATAGTAGTTGGTTTAGAACTAATTGCCATAATATGCTTTTGATGCTAGTAACTCGCCTCTGTTTTATGTAGTATTAAAGGATTATATATTTTAACTAGCTATTTTTGACTTATTTTACCACTAATAGTCTTCGTCGTAAAGAAATGTTAGCTCCCAAAATTTTAAGACATGATAGTGTTTTTTTAGTTGCCTTGTTGTGTTTACTATAGTAGTTTCATTAATATAATCGACATAATATCATTTGAAAGATGTAATTTATATTTCATTTATGTAATTTTTTGTCACCATTTTCACTTTTTCTTTTATCATACCATATGTCCAGAGACCCTCTCTCTACCAATAATGATATTTACTTCCCATTCATTTTTTAGCATTATTCCTTGTGAGTTATTCCTTCATCTTAATTTATTTTTATCTTCATATATTAAAGTTATGGGTTTATTTTCATGTGATATTTTTATGTGATTTGTTCCATGTTATTATTGTATGAGCTACAGTAAGCCTAGTTTTGGAAGTTGATTGCGAGTAATTAAATCTCTCATGTGTTGCTTCTCTTGGTTGTATTATAGAAGTTGAATTTTCTTTTAATCTTAGATGCATGTGCACATTTGTGGTTTATTTGAGTTTGGGTAACCTTAATTCATACAAGATATGGTTATTTTTATTTATGCTTCATATTTTAATTTGAGCTACATTACACTAGTTGTTGTTTTTGAGCTTAGTTGAAATTTTTGTGCGGATTGTAGTGTATAAAGATGGATAGAAAGTAGATACATGCAAACCATATGAGTAGAGAATATGATGATGGAGTAGAGGTTTTTATAAGTTTTATTGTTATTCATTCTAAAAATCTTAGTTGTATAAATTGTCCTACATTAAGCATTACCATTTGATGAAGATGACTTCACATGAAATTAGGGTTCATCTATTGGTTTATGGAATGGATAAAAGGGACACTTGATGGATATGATATTAGGAGACAAGTAGTGTGTCATCTAATAGGACAAATGATGAAAATAATGATAGATTTGATGTTGAACCAATTGAAAACTCGACAAATATAGTGGGAGAGGACATTATGGATCATCTTGATATGTTTGATAAGTTAGTTACCATTGTAGCGAGGTCCTTGTAGGATGGGTGTGCAAATTCCACAAAGTTATTATTTGTGAAAATAAAAATTCATCACTAGACTATTGTCATGAATACTAAGAACCATGGTGCAAGAAATCTTGTGTTCCATCAAAGGCATTGTGGTCTTTTACAATTATACTCGGGTTTTTACATTTATTTAATAACCTTGAGGAAGTAGAACTTGAAATGACAAGCAACTAAGAGGAAACATGATGGGAAATTAAAACATCCAATGAATTCTCCTTAATAGAAGATCTTTGATAATAAGTTCTCTAATTTTGGCTATGAAATAATAAAACTACGCCATACACTATATAATGACAGAATAAAATCTTTTAGTGGAAATTTGAATTATATATGTGGCTGATGATCTTGAAAATATATAATCTTCCTCCATCTTTATGCATGAAACATAAGTAATTGATTTTTACTTGATTTTTAGGCTTAATCAGTCGGGCTATGATTTAGATGTTTAGGTAATGCCTTTTGTTGATGATTTGAAGCTTATGTAGGACCATGGGGTTAGTACATTTGATATAATTTATCAATAGAATTTTAACTTGAAGGCAACGCTCTTTTGTATGATAAATGATTTTCTAGCATAAGATAATCACTAGGGATATAGTATCCATAGACATTATGTATGTCATATATGTGAGGAGAAAACAAACTTCTTTCATTTGAAATTTAACAAGAGATTTCTTATCTTGGGCATTGTAGATTCTTACCTACTAACCATTGTTATCATAGATAGAAAAAAGCCTTTAATAAGTATTCAAAAGAGTTATTACCTCCTATTCCTTTAAAAGGTGACAAAGTGTTTGAAAAGGTGAAGAAATTAAAATACTCTTGTGGTAAAATAATGCCAAAATAATTCACCAAAGTGGTTGTAAGATGAGGTAAATATTCTTCTCCATTATGTATTAGAAAACTATGCTTGCTTGAAATTGCCTTGATGTTATTCATATCGAGAAGAGCATATTTCATAGTCTTATTGGTGAAAATATAAAATTTTCTTTTAATAAAAAGGATGGGCATAATGCTAAGAAGGATTTGGTTCACATGGGTATCAAGAAGGAATAATAATTAGAGGATGTAGGAGGCTAAACATTTCTAGCTCAACATGTTATGCTTTATGCAAAAAGGAGATAGTTTCTTTTTTCAAGTGCTTATGCAGAGTTAAAGTTTTTGGATAGGTATTCATCAAACAGATCAAGCCTTTTATTCATGAAAGACTTGAAATTAGTGGGAATGAAATATCATGATGATCATATTATCCTTCACAATTTTCTACTAGTCGTTATATATGCTTTATTTTATATATATGATTGTTTTTTCTTTAAGGATGTGTGTAGTAATGTTATTGATCCCAATTCTTTATACTTAATATAACAATGACTTCTTGTTATTATATTGTGTTATCTTGAGATGTATTTTCCACCATCATTCTTCATTATGATGGTTCATTTGACTGCTCATTTGGTTAGAGAGGAAAAATTATGTGGCCAAGTTCATAGTCCTTGGATGTATCCCTCAAAGTGTATGATGAAGTTCATAAAAGAGTATGCAAGAAATCCTAATAGACTTGAAGAGTTCATTGTTGAAGCTTACCTTGTAGAGCATTCAACTAAATTCCATTGTAAATTTTTGCATGAGCCTCACACCATAGGTATTCGAAGACCCATAAATGATAGGATCTATGAAGGTAGAATGGTAAAGGATGTTGTGTGGTTATCATTCATGATTTTAGCATGCTTGCAAATGCTAATTTTTATGCCCTTTATATCACAAATAATATAGTACTATATATAAAGGAACACATTGATATGTTGAGGTCTTTACATCCATCAGAAAGAAAAAAATGGATATTAGACCAATAAAATGTTTCATCTAAGCATTGGTTCAGGGAGGTGATACTATATCATCATCTAACACATTATTTTTTTTTATTAAGAGGCCATTTACCTCAAGTTTTGCACTACGAGTCTTTTTAATCAATGGGTTTACTATCTACACAAAAGTAGTGATGATAAAAAAAAAAGTGGTATACAAAATAGTAGTGTCATTGACATTAAAAGCAACACATGTTTCTAGTTCTAGAGACAAAAATCCAATATATATATGAAAACTTGATTATTCCACTTTTGATATTCTTATTTTTAAGTGTAAGTGGGTCTAAAATCAATAGGGTGTATCATCTAAACACATAGGGTTCATATTAATTGGATAGAAAATAAATTGGTAAGACTTATTTGTTTAGTTAAATGAATCAAACTCGAACCTTATTTTTAGTCTCATACATTAATAAATTGATTTCAATTCACAGTAGGTTTGGTGACATGTTGTTTTATACACACAAAATTTATACCTTTTTCTAATTATATAGTAAGCGGTATGAAAGGGTCGAACTCACAAGGAATAGGATGTAATATGTAATTCTTCAATTAATGTTAAAAACCTTAGTGTACCGATGAACATCAATGAAGCAATCTAAAAATAAATATCAAATATTATAAAACACAACTCAAAATTATGCAAACTAGGACAGGAGAAGATCAAATTTAAAGATATAATCTCAAATGATCGCTGAAATAAGGATAATTATAAGTGTTTTGGTTTTCACCAATGAAAGTTTACCCATGTTCATTTCCTAGCTTTATTTCAAGGCAAATAAATAAATCTCTTGATTTATTATCCAGCCAATTAATAACCTAGGTTAGGATTACTATATTCAATAAATGATAACATTATGAGCACAAAACCTTCAACTAGAATCATCAACACATAATCTTGATTATGCAATTCTATAAATTAATAAATAATATCAAATAATGTCCCTTGCTATTCCATATGAACTAATCAATAGATGAAGATTAATAATTTCATCCTAGCATTTGATTAGAATATTTATTAATAAGGTAATCAATCTAATTAATTTAAATTATGAACATTTGATTAATGATTATATAACTATATTTATCAATCCTATCAAAGCATTTATAATAAAAATTAACGAAATTCACATTTTATGACCAAAAATCTAATTTATATTAGATTCCTCCAATCCTATAAAAAAAATTCTACTCTAACATACTTACAATTAAAAGGAAACACAAGAAGAATAAATGAATAATATTCATCATTCAACTATAAATTGCAAAACAACAACAATTTTATGAACATAATGAAAATAACAATTAAGAACAAAGGAAATACTTGCATTCAATTAAAATAAAAAATTCAAATACAATATTAAGTTGATAGATACTTATCATCATTGATTCTATTACCTTCAATCTTTTACTTGATTACAAAATACAGGAGAATTTATAATGGGGAAGTGCTATATAAGTTAAAGAGAGAGTTTGTGTTCTTTGAAAAATGAAAAAAAAAACGAATTCCTTGATATGAAATAGAGTAAGGTATTTAAAAGAGAAATCCCAAGTCAACAATCACAAACATTTCAAGCAAACACAGAATGTATATGCAAATATTGTACCCCTATGTTTTTTTTTATGTTTTACCATATGGAATTTCAAATGATGAACAAGCTGGGAAGAGTTTGCTAAACATGAGTCATGTTGATTAACATGGGTGAGGGACACCCATGTTTTTATTTTTTTAATCTTCTTATTTTTTTATTTTTATTTTTGTACATGTATTTCCCTTGACACGTGTTCTCCGTACCTATTTTTTTAACTTTGATTCTAGGCATTCCTCTTCATCTTTCCTTCTTTCTTCTTTTCTCTTAATTAATACATTAATTTATTAATTTTCCATTTACACCTATAAACTATAATCATAGAGAAAAATAAAGAAAAATGGTTAAATCATGTGTAAGCAATGAGGGAATTTTGAACTTTTAGCACCAAATATTGACATATGAAACTTGCACCTCCCTTGGTTCATTTGTTCTCAAGCTAGCTCGAATTTGGCTTGAGCTAGGCTCATTCATTTTCTTTTATAGGCTTAGATTTATTATATAAAATTTACTTAATAAATGAGTTAAATACTTAAATGGGCCATTAATTAAGTTGAATACTTAAATGAGTTGATTCGGTTCAACTTTCAAATCATTTGAATAGTTTAACAAATTGAATCATGATGAACAAACCAATTTAGTTCATCTATTTTAAAGGATTTGAACCAAGCCTTTTTGAGCCAAGATCATTTTAAATTTGATTCAATCTTGTTTAGATCATTTCAAAATTGAGCCATGCTTTTTTAGCTTATTTTGAATTTGAGTCAAGCTTTATCCTCCAAAAAACTAGACAAGTGGATCTCGAGCCACCTGGAGGGGGGGATTGGCTCAATTTGGCTCATCAACTGACCTATAAGTAGGACCCATTCATATTTTCAATGCAAGCAAAATAAGTGTTTAATGTTACTAGTCCGATAGATAAACAATGGTCAATTGCATTACCATCGAAGTGTTGGAATTTTGAAGATGAATACGATAATACCTAAGATAGAGAATATATTTTGCCCATTGATTTACGACCTTCGTCCAACCTTGATGATAACAAAAGTGATTACATATACTTATGAGATGATCATGTTGTAGAAAATTCTTTTAGTGCATAAATAGGGTGAACAATGAGCTTCAAGGAAACACAAACAAAATGATATGTAATATATTTATGTAAGTAGTACTTTATCATTATCACATTTTCTCAATTATAATTTTATTTATCTTTTCTTCATAAAATAATAAATATTTTTATTATTTTAAGGAAATAATTGAGATCATGATATACCTTATATGGATGCATTAATAAAGCAAATGAAGAAATTTTAGAATATAATTATAAACTTAATTTCTATATTTATTACCTAATCATCTTTAATGAATATATACAAATTAAAATAAAGACATAAAGAAATGATCTAAGTATATACTATGGACTTCCATTGAACAAAATATAATGCAAATAATTTTCCGCTCTTTATGAACATAAACAACCATATTCTACAACAATTCTAGGAATTTTTGGTTAGGAATTCGTGGTTTAGTTTTTTTGTTTCATCATATGATTTGGCTATTTAGTATTAGTATCACGGATTACTAGTTCTACTTACTTAAATTCAATGTTGAATATTCCAAGTATTAATGCTTGTAATTTTTTTTGGGGTTTTTGTAATCTTTATGTGATTCCAAGCTTTTAAGGTTATGTATTTGTAAATAGCAGCTATATGAAAGTGCCGGAATGAATAAAATAGCATCATTTAAAAAAATTATGTATAGTTCACGATGGAAATTGTTATTATGATGCAACCCTAAAATACTAATTTGAAATGGAAATAAAAAAAATTCTATCATCTTAAATACTATATGACGATTTAAAAAAAAATGCTATAGAGGACCTATAATGGTGGAAATAAAAAATTGTCCATTGTTACTTATTGTCATTTAACAATGAATTTTCCAAAAAGTGCCAAGGAGAACACACACACACATTGAAGGATTTTATGACTCTTTTTATGACAATGAGTGAAAATCATTATCAAATAAAATGTTAACCACTTCAAAAAGACTATTTCATACTAGTGTGCTTCAAAGACTGCCAATCACCATTATTTTAGGGACTATAATCTAGCCATGGAGAAATGGAAAGAACATGGAATTAAAATGTAAATCATGTCCGGTTGTCATAAGGGCAATAAGTTACTTAGATACTTTTCTAACCAAGGGTATTAAATGATTATATTGGTATAACAAATTCATTTTGGTTTTCTGGGTATCATGCTCATTATTCTAATTATTAAATATTATGTATCAATATTCTCTAGCATACATGTTGATACCGGACCTATAAAACCCAACTCTTTTTTAATGATGGTGGGTCTAAGATTTTTGAGTTTGATGAGTCTGGGATTATATATAAGAAAATAGATTTGGCTATGGGTTTGAGTTTATTAGTTTTATACCTAGACCAAATCCACTGCGTGTGCGGGCACACACACTAATCTCATTTTTATCAATTTTTTTAAAAATCTTGTTTGGGCTTCTAGATCATTTTTTAAGTTTTATTTTTTATATTTAATTTAAACGTAATCCATAAAATATTTTATTCTAAAAGTGTTAAAGTGTAATTTAGAAAGTTAAAGTAATTGCTTTGAAATATTTATCTTTTAGCTAGATTTTTTAAAACAAAAATTACTTATTATGCTATATAAAAATGTAATACCCCCATTTTTACTACTAAAAACTTTTTTATTAAAAAATTGAAGAAGCAAAATAAGAATTCATCCTTTGAAAAATGGAATGTTATAACCGTATCTTACATAAGATAAATGTCTCATTATCTGTCTCATGCAATAAACAAAGCTAAGAATCAAAAACCAACTAAATACAAGGCAACAATGTAAAACCTCAAGCACACAAGATAATTATAATGAAAGGTGGAAATGTTTATGGTTTACAATCCAAGGCTATACCAAGCTCCAACAGAAGTGTGGAATACATGAAAGGAAAAATCAACATTCGAAAGAGATAACAAATACACGAAGCATTTCAGTCACTATAGGACCATCAAAGTAAAGAACCTGCTAAAATGTCTACCCTCAAGTGCCATAGTTCCAGAAAAAGGAAACAATCATCTACAAGGCATCATCACTCACCTACATCATATCATTTGTTAGTATCCACATCAATACATTATGTACCAAGTAAGTCAAAGTTAAGTTATCCTATCATGAAGGTTCATGGTGCATATAAGGTAATGATAGGCATACGACATACATTTAACACACTCATGCATTAACATGCGAAGATCACATACTGTTTTCAGATGGCATACATAATGTGGCACACCCACTTATGCATAATATTATTGAGAGTAACATGCTCAATGGTAAACATGGAATAATGGATGGTCATACCTATTACAAAACTTAGGAATCTTGGTTCACAACACATGCACACATTAACACCATCTTAAAAATGTAAGTCACTTAAGGCATCTCCAAGGTTTATTTCATTTAATTATCTATAAGACTATAAAAAAAATATGCATCCTTTTATCTTTGAGTAATGGGTTGAGTTATCCCCCAAGGTCTCACAATATCCATGGAAACCATCTAATGACCAAATAAATATAAGATTGGTTGAAGCTAAAAAACTCAGCTAGGTGACCAAACCCTTTGGTATTGATACCCCTAGTACATCATTAGCATGTAGGGTAGGAAAGACACTAGGAAAAAATTAGGCCCCACCCAAAAGCAAACAATAGTAATAATAAACGGCTAAAGCTAACCAACCCTCTATAGCTACTCGAGGATCACATAATCTAAACCCAAACAGTACTCAATAATTCTTCCACTTTAAGAATGTTTTTATCATGCCAAGAACATATGCCATACCAAGTTCCATAAATCACACCAATCTAAATATATCAACATAGGCAATTTACATCATCAAAGGCTTCCATTAAGGATAATTAAGATTATGACACTAACACATAGCCAAATTATACAAAGAAGGGTAACTAGAATTTCATTACCAAAATCATACATCCAAATCAACACTTAATTCCAATTATTACCTCCTTTTATTCATAAAGTTCAAATCTATGTCATTGATTAAGGTCCAAATCATCGTCAACTTCCAATAGTAACCCTAAAAATATCACATAACACTTATACCCCTAAGATACCACTAGTATGGTCCATAGAACTAATGGACTAGTTTTGGTTTCATAATAGAAACACAACATTCAAAACAACACAAACAATCGACTGGTATGACTAGTTGACTAGTCATGTCTAGATAGTTGACTGGTGGCCTACATAAATCACACCATTCTATTTTAAAGCTTTAACATGCTTTTATACCTATAACCAAACACCAACCATAAAGCATACAAGCTTCTTTACATTCATTAATCATGGATTAACAGGCTCAATGCCTAAATTATGCTTAAGGCTCCATTAAATCATCATCATACATGTATAACATCTTATAATCCTTCATAATAGTAAGAAATATCAATACATGATCAAAAATTTAGTAGATACTTCATGTTGCACATTAAACATGCCGATCTCCCTTAAATATAACAAAATCAAGAAATTCTCTAGATCTACAATATTATCATGAAGTTAAATATTACAAACATGAATTAAAAAGCCTACTCTTCATTCTTTTCCACTCAAACTTACATAAATTCCACCAAACATGGTTTTATTCATAAAATCACCAATGTAGATGCTTACACACAAACTCAAAACTCTAGAAATGAACACATTAACCCATATACTCATTTCCTCCACTCCAAGGTAAGAAAGACTTGCCTTAGCAACCTAGCAACCCATAAAGATAGAAAAGATCCCTCTTAGCTTGAGATATTAAAATCTTGAGAGCCTTGAAAAGAGAAGATTGAAAATCAATAAAAATTATTAAAGTCTCATGAAACTAAAACACAAATACATTTTTAGAGAAAAAAATTACTCAACCTCCTCTTAAAATAAAGGAAACCCAAGAGAAGGATCTCAATCCTTAAAATGGTCCTAGATCTAACCTTACTTTTATTTAAATAAAAATAAGCTCGAGGAAGGATTAGAAGAAGAAAAAAATGGAGGGCAAAAGAGAAGGGGGTTTGGGTGGAGAGGAAATGAGAAGGGAGAGGTAGAGAGAAAATGTTGGATTCTTAGGTGTACTATGAAGAATTTGAGGTAAATTGACTAAGGTTAAGTGTAGAATTAGGTTGGTCTTAAGAGCCACAAAAATTTCCTCTCCCAACCCTTTATAGATAAGTGGTGCACAGGAAAATGGAGGAAAAACTAGAATTACACAAATAGGTAAGGAAAATAGGCTTCTTGAAACCCAAAGTCAACTTTAACTATCAACGAAAAGGGAAATAAGATAAGAGACTATATCAACTACCTTAGATGCATGCCAATCTTATTTAAGGCCCAAAGTGTGCAAAGAATCGCATGTATAATAGATAATAGAGGAGAGATGGAGAAAGAAGATGGCATGGGTGTTCAAGTCATTAATACGTCTTTTGAAATATTAATCCATTAATTATTTTAGAATAATCTAATTCTAGCCTTAAATGCTCTTTTTATTAAAATAAAGGTCTATGAAAAATCCCAAGCTTAATTATAAAGTTACAAAATCATTTAAAAGAGATTTGAGTTAAATTGAGCAATAAACTATTTTGTTAAAATGGGTAGCTAGTTGACCGGTCTTGTACACCAATCAACTAGCTACCCACTTTAGCATAACACTCTGTAAAATATGATTAACAAGTCTACTAGTATAAGGACACCAATCAACTGGCACATTGAAACATTACTTTCTCACTAGTTAATTGGTACATTAGAAAACCACTTTCTCCCCTTTTCCAAAACCTTTCCAAATCTAATCTTTAACATACACTCAAACACACATCTAAAACACAGCATACAAGGATTAAAAACATGAATTAATACACATTAGAGGGTATAAAAAGTGAGGTGTTGTGTTTGTTTTATGAACCAAGGAGTTCTTAGAAAATTAGATTGTAGTTAGAGACAATAAAATATTATAGGAAAATTTAGAGAAGAGAGGATAGCAAAAGTAAGGAGTTGTATTAAGATTTTATGTCCTAAAATGAATAAAATCTCTTATATGTATTGGAGAAAAATGAGGGAGGAGGAAGAAGAACATTTATTATGCAGTTGAGGACAATAAGTTGCCTCGTCCTATGTAGAGAACTAACACAACAAGGGAGTTCCATAGGCTACTAGTCTGGGACCAATCCGAGACTAAGATAAGTACGCCTTACAGATTTTTGGGCCAATTTTAATCCTTTGGGCAGGAATTCTAAGGCCCAATAATACTAGTCGAGGGAAAACCCATATCAACACTCCCTTGAAGATGTTATCCATTGTGTCAGCCACATCCATGGGGTAGATAATCTAAGCTTCTATTACATGCTTGGAAGTCATAACTATACATTAAATGAGTCAAGAAGATCTTAATAAAAATTAATATAAAAAAATACATCTTTAACGACTAACTAGTAGGCTCATACATTAGTGTGTCCATTGGATATGCATATATAAATAAGGATAAAGTTATAGATAAACAATCATTAGACAATTCATAAATAACAATGAATCATACAAAGTGACTTTACATAAAAGTCCATCGGACACCATGTACAAAATATTAAGTAGCAACATACAAACTCAATCTTCTGATGTCAGTTATCCCATCTTGTCAAAAATGAAACAAAACTTTAAAAAATTTGTTAGGTTTCATAAAATTTAAAAATTAAATTTCAAATACAAATAAGATATTACCAAAAATATGGATCATTGGGTAAGCCTTATTTTTCTTAATTCCACATTTTTTTATTGGAGGAACCTTTAAATAAGGGACACACGAGCCCAACTACGTTTATTATATATATATAAAATTCTTTGGTCAATGAAGGCTATATATTTTGATGTTGTTACATTCCATAATAAAATGTAAGAATCGAGTCTCTAATATGACGCTCTATCTTCTCCAAAGATTTCCCCCACTAATCAGCCTTTAGTCTAATTGTAAGAGGTTATCAAGAGGATACAATTAATAATGAATACACACAACGCATAAAACTCTTTATCTTCCAACTCAAAACGAGGTATTTTGGACCATCTCACATTACTATATATATTGCTCCTCAACTTACTCTTTTTTCTCATTCTAAATTTACTACTCTTTTTATTCCTTTAACTCTTGTGCCTTAGACTTTCATAAAGAACTTTCTTGAGACCTATATATGGTTATCTGAGCCCTTTAAATATCTTTATTTTACTCCTTATTAGGGTGTTATCTACACCATTATTGTCTTTATCTATAGAGATTTGTGCAACTCCTCTTAATGTTGCCATAAGTGGAGGAATTCAATGGAACAAACTTATTGACGGTAAACAAACTTGTGAGTTCTTTTCACCGCTGCACCAACCCCTAGTTTTTCCAAAAGTCCTGATTTATCTCTTAAATTTATTAAAGATCTATTTCTTAAACATCTTGCTCGTCCTCCCCCCCTCCTATATTTCCCAGTCTTTAAATACCTCCATCACACCCTCAACTTTTCATTTCCCTTTTTTAACTTTAACAATTAGTCAATTATGAAGCAGTCGGTTCCTTTGCTTTTTTGTATCCTTACCCTTTATACCAATATGCCTAAACTTTCCTCTCACACTCAAATACTCTCCTTTTGAGTAACTTTTTGAAGCTTAACTGGAATAATTTCATATTAGATACTATATTCCTTCTTCCCTTACATTAATTAAGCCAAGCCTCTCAGATAGAGCAAATAATCCGCCCAATAGATGCATAACACTATATGTTGAGGATCTATATAACGGCATGAATTTTAATTTCACATATTTATCAGAAAATTTCTCCAATGCTCAATTCATCCATAATGCTTAAAGAATGGTGACATGCTTCTTATATGCATGTTGTTTATTGGAAGTCTAATTAATAATAGATTTGTTTAGGTATTTGTTTTAAAATTTTAAGCTATCATTTGGCCCTAAGATTTTATTCCATCCATACAATAGGCGATAAAAAATTCATCAAAGAGCCTCAGTCATTTTTAAAAAGGTGGAAGTCCTAACATTTCTTCATTTTAAGGAATGTCGAGTGGAATTTTCATAAGTGGCATACATATTTAGTATAAAAAAAATGTGAACACATTATTAAATTTTTTTTATTCCTTTACCCTCATTAACAAATGAACAAAGTATGTAGATTCAAATGTAACAAATAGAATAGTTAAGTTAAAATAAATCAATATTCTAAATAATATTTTACCAAATTTTTTATATTTCAAGCATTTGTAAGATATATTCTATCTTTATCAACTAATATAAATTTGGTTGGCCCAAATTGTTCCATAACTTAATATGGGCATTCCCATTTTGCTACTAATTTTCTATGGCTGTCATTGCTTTGGAAATCTACTTTTCTTAATGCCTAATTCGTTACCCTTAATTACATATACTTGACTATTTTATTGTAGTATTTATCTATTTGTTGTTTGCATTTAAAAACCCAAATTTGAGCTACATCTCTTTCCTCTTCAAGTAAGTCCTCAATTTTTAAGACATCTTCATTGTCTTTTGGATCATATTGGTTGTTTCTATATGAACATATTTACCTTTCCACTAGTACAACTACCTCAAACCCAAATGCTAAACTAAGAGAAATTTTTCCTATTGAGTTTTTTTAACAATTATCCTAACAACCCATAACAATCTTGAAAGCTTATCTGCCTATCCTTGCTCGACCCTACTCAATCGACTTCCTAACCTCATAACATTTCTTTATTTCATGTTTAACCTAACCATTACACAATATTGAAACCAAAGAGGGTCTTGTTCTTGTGATACAATTTATCTCATATACAAGAATATTCAATACAATTTACCAATGGATGAGCTACAAAATTAGATCAATAATTCATTCCCTAAATTTCACAAAACTAATCTATATTTATTGTTATCAAACTATTAATCATTATCATTCATAATTTCTTGAGGAACTCCAAAGAAACAATTTTTTGTTAGTTTCAATTATAAAATGGCTAGCCCATTAAAGTCTAATTTTCTTTCTCTTACCTACATATATATATATATATATATATATATATATATATATATATATATATATATATATATGGGTCTTTGCCTCTAACCATTTTATAAAATAATAAATAGCAACTATGACGAATCTTTTTTTTTTGCCAACGCCTGCACTTATTAGGTTAGTTTGAAAGAAATCATGTAAAAATATTAAAATGATTTGTAGTATTTATTCGAATTATCATCATTACCAAGACTAAGTGGTTCAAAAATATAATCCCCAAAAACAAACAACTATGGATATACTATTGGTTGTAGTTCTAAAGTAGGGATATTTTATACCAGAGAAAATTTTTGACATCCTTGGCATCGATGTATAATTTCCTCAATATCCTGATACATGGTTTTTTCATAGTAACCCTAACACAAAGCTTTTGCTAAGAGAGACCTAACAACTTGATGTAAGCCACATATTTTTGTATAGAATTCAATAAGTACTTTCTACCCTACTAATTGTTGCTTACACTTTAGCACCAACATAGTCTGTGAATGTCTATGCAATTCTATTCCGATTACAAAATATTTCACAAATATTATTCTTAGCTCAAATGCTTTATTTTTATTCACTAGCTAATTTATTACTTCTAAGTAATTTGTTAATTCCTTCATCCACTCATCCACTACCAATAGTTTTGCAATCTCACACTATTCATCTTGAGTTGTACTCAAGTTCATTGACCATTCTATCATATACTCAACTTTAATTATTCTAGTAAATGAAAAGGCACTAACTGAGGCTAATTTTGCTTAGGCATCAGCCATCAGATTAGCTTCTTGTGGCACTTGTGTTATTTCAATAGATAAAGTCATTTGTTGCTTCAATCAGCTTCCCTACATAATTCTCCATTATGGGCTCCCTAACTTCTTATTGTGCAATATATTAGTCAATAACAATGTTAAGTCACTATATAGATTTATTTTATCTGCTTTCAAGTCGTGGGCTATTATGAGACTAACCAAAGTAGATTTATACTTAGCCTCATTATTAGTGATACAAAACCAAATCACAATGCATATTCCAATGCTGTGCCATTTGAATTTATTAATACCATTCCAACCCTGTCACCTAAGGCGTTAGAAGACCCTTTGACATACATAACCCATTCTCCTTATTATTATTGTATTAAAAACAAATTTACCTTTGCTTCAAACAAGTATTCAACAATCAAGTCAACTAAGGTCCGACCCTTATAGTATGACTCTTTTGGTATTAAATGGCATATATGGCTACTTTAATGACCCATACCATCATTCTCCCAGAATTCTTAGGTTTATGCAAGACATATCTAAGATGAAAATTAGTCAAAACCACTATAGAATGAGAATCAAAATAAGAAATTTCTTGAAGTAACGAGAAAGGCATAAGCCATCTTCTCTAAGTTGGAGTGAAGACATTAAACATTATCCAGTACCTTAATAGTATAGTAAATAAGCTTCTATGCTCCAACCTCAATGTCTTCCCTAACAAGAATAGAAGAATTAACTGATATCAAAGCTTCTAGGTATAATAATAGTATCCTTCCCGTTGTTAGAGCCGCCAGGGTTGGAAATCTTGATAATTAGGCTTTTAAGTCATAAAATGTTTTATGGTAATCTCCAATCCATTGAAAATTATCCTTCACTAGTAGTAGCAAAAAAAGAAAAGAAAAGGAAAACTCTTGTCTGTACCTCTGGATAAGAATCTATGTAGTATGTCAGCTATTGAATATAAGTCTTTCCCATCTAAGGTTGCATATTCAACACTAAAATTACTTTTTTCTAGATTTACATTTATGCCTTTATTCAAAACCATGAATCCCAAGAATTTTCCAACACCAAATCCAAATACACATTTGGTGGGATTTAATTTCATTTTATATTTCATTCGTGCATAAAAAATAGTCTGGATTTTTTTTATGCAGACTTCTTTTTTTCTACTTTGTACTATCATTTCATCTATATAAGCTTTTATTTGATCCCCACTCTATCCTTGAAATATTATGTTCACCAGCTTTTGAAAAGTTTACCACACAATATTCTGTCTAAATGGCTCTACTTTATGACAGAAAAATCCATCGTGCGTGATGAAAGTAATTTTTTCTTAATTAGCCTTAGCCAGTTTGATCCGATTGTACCCATAAAGGACATCCATAAAACTTAACCTCAATTGATCTATCTAAGCGAGTGGAGAAACATCCTTAGGAAATTCCTTGTTAAATTATGTGAAGCCAATGCACATTCTCCATTAGTACCAGACTAGTTTCCTTTCATTTTATTTAAAAAATTAGCGAAAGCAAAAACCGTAAATTTTAGGGATGTTACCACCACACTTAGTTTGAGACTGGTTTCCTCCTATCGTTCCAGTACCAAGTGCTAAGCCTAAAAAGGAACATAACATGATTTACACAAATTCAGACTTTTATTTAAACTAGAGTAGTGCATGAAACTCATTACAAGAATAAAACCCACTATTAGTGGTTGCGAGTGTAAAATCAATTTGAACAAAGGAATAAATGGTTAGAAAAGAAACCCTAAAATCATTCCCGGATAATCCTTACACTCTTACCAGATATTAGCTTGAATAGCACCTATAATAGACTTACAAAGGACACTGCCTATTGAATATGCAGGGGTCCACAAATGGAACCCTTCAGTACTATGGTACCAAGTAACCCTTTATGCCAAACCGAAAGGTAGGTCCCATATGCAACACATAATACATGATGATGTAAACACGATAACGTACGCGAGCATATAGATAACCATAAGTCACTCAAGAGCTAATACATAGTGCAACACCTCATACAATAAGAAATACATAGTATAAGGCCCATTCACTTAGCGATGCCATCACATACCAAGAGAGAGACATGCACCAAGGCTGAACTTATATTATAACAATATATCATGAAGATGAAAGTAACTCTTTTGGTCTTAATCCATTAAATGAATATCATTCAATATAATCTCTTGAATTATATCCATGTGAGTGTGGAAACCACACTATTATAGTTGGTGGACTAGAACACACTTTAAGACAGAACGTACTTGACCACTATTATTTTTCGGTTGACCAATTTCCAGGGCAGAAGGCTCCTAGCCACTATTTTAGCCAGCGAATCAGTCTAAGCCCGACTCACATGTTATTCCACTATAAGTTATTAGTATTTTTTCATAATTTATTCATATCCAATATTTGGTTTATTAAGCTCGAGATTCCCCACTATTATAGTTGGTGGACCGGAAATACACTTCAGGGTAGAATACCCTTGACTACTATTATTTGTCAGTGGACCGGTCTCCAGGGCATCTTATTCCTGGCCGCTATTATAACCGAGGATGCAAAGGTACCCTGGTCACACTGGTGCACAAGGATATATAGTATCCTATCAACCAAGACACCTAATCCATAAGTATGCATACCCTCTAAATAAGTCCGTAGAGCTAGATAGAATAAGATGTAAGGTTTGGCTGGGGCACTGAAGCACACCAGCATATACCAAAATAATCATGGGCTAAACCACATCTTTAGGGTAGTGATCCCTAAAGAGCCACCATTTCCGATCTTGAGGTATTCCACTTTAATTATTAGTCTTAATTAAGGTGACCATGAGAAACACAACAACAACATACTTATTCACTTCCATTTGTTTATGTTATTATTAAGTAATCCTTATTCATACAGTTTTCCATGTTAACTTAAAGAAACCACCAAGGCCATCCTTATATCATCCATTTCCTACTCAGGATTCATTTTCATTTATTCATATACCATAAGAGTTATCATGTCATAATCATAATACAATCATAGAGTTTGGTTAGTCTACAATGAAGGATCATGGAACACCTAACCCTAACATGTCCTTCTATCACATCCAACACACATTACCATGCATAGTTAATGATTAAGGCACCTCTTGCATGAACATGACATAAACACCATATCACACCCTTAATTGTTCATTCATCCTTATGTTATGCCATGTTCTTATGATATTAACTGATTTATCGAATATCCTTATCTTATTATTCAATATTACTTCTATCTTATTATGGAGACTTATTTAACCTATAGATAGGTTATATGTAAGTTACCAATTTACTTTCTCCCCCCTCCATCGTCTTTAAAATTACTAAAATATCTCTTATTAGTAAAATTATAAAGTCACCCCTTTTTATTTTCCAAATTACCATATTACCCTTCATGTTTGTATAATTACCAAAATACCCTTTGTATTTGTTAGATTACCAAATTATCCTCCGTACTTATTAAATTACCAACTTACCTTTTATACTTATTGAGTTACCAAATTATTCTTCCAGTTGGTTAAATTACCCAATTGCCCCTCGGGTTTATTAAATTACCAAATTCCCCTTTTGTCACATAATTTACCAAATTGCCCCTTATGCTGATTAAAAGTATCGAATTACCTTTTTGTTGATTAAATTTATCCTTCTTACTTATTAGAATTACCAATTTTCCCTTTTGACTTGTTAAATTACCAATTTATCCTTCACGCTTATTAAATTTACCAAGTTGCCCTTTATGTTAGCCAAACTACCAAATTACCCTTTTAGTTGGTTAACTTACCAAAATACCCTTTTTCTTTATCAAATTACCGCTTTACCCCCTTTTACTCACAAAATTACCAAAATACCCTACTTCCTTATTAATTTACCACTTTACCCCCTTTACTCTTATAAATTACCATTTAGCCCTTATTATACCAATTTTACTACAATACCCTCACCACATAAAATATTAATATACATGGTCCATATACATCACCCAACACCACCAACTATTCTTATTTATCATTAATACTCATTAGCACCTACCATACATACTTATTTAGGCCACACCTTTTGTAAAAGCAAAATTATCAAAATGACCCTAGGGCTCATATAAACATTATCTATGCAACAAAGGGCCACATTAGTTTATCATATCATACATATACATTTAACATTATCATTAACAATAAGACTCCTTCCCTAAACATTATTTCTACACATGACCTATAAATTAACATACTTTTCTTTTCATCAACCAACATATGCTACTAATTACATTATACTTAAAAAATACATCATGCATATAAACATATTTAAAACCCTAATGTGCTAGTATACGTATATCCACACATTTTAGTAGGGTATAATGGTTACCTTATTTTCAACAATAATTAAACCTTACCAGTACCTTGATTAAATGTTTGAGTTTTGATTAGTAAAAATTAATACCTACAAATAATACCAAAGTCAATATATTAGAAGTGGAAAAATCAAAAGAATAAACTTTTATCAAAAGCTTAATTAATATATACTAATACCAACTATTTTTATATCTTGAAATTAACTAAAATTGGGCTCAAAATACAAGGTAGGACTCAGGCTGCATGAGCAGCATGACCTGCATGCATGAAAATTAAGTAAGAAGGGGGGGAAAGAGGAGAAGTGGGGAGAAGGGGGAGTTTGGTTCGATTAAGAGTTTTAGGGCTTGGTTGAGAGCTTGTGGAGGAGATTGAGGGTGGTGGTTGGGTGCAAGGAGGGAATATGGGTGTAGGTGGTGGTCGGGGTTGGTGATCGGTGACTCAGGTGGCGGAGATAGTGGCTGCAGGGATGGAAAAAGTAGATGCATGGGTAGTTAAGGAGAAGAAGGAAGGGAAAAGAAGAGGAGAAGGGAGGAGTTGCTAGGGGTTTTGGCCAAGGGAGGCAAGTTGGTGGTAGGGAAGGTGCTAGGGAGTGGATTGGTGGTTGTGGAGGCAATAGAAGAGGGAGGAAGGAGGTGTACAATGGTGGTGCATGGTGGAGGACAAGAAGGAGGAAAGAAAAAGAAAGGAGAAGGAAGGTGGCTGCAGGAGCGTGTGGTGGTGGCTTGGTGATGGTTGGTTAGGCGGCACCAATGATGGTTGTTGGGTGGTGACATAAAATAGGGGAGATGGGAGGAGAAGGAAGGGAAGAAGAAGGAGGGCTATGCAGGGAATTGAGAGAGGTTGAGGGACGTAAAAAAATGGGTAGAGAAGGAGAAGTTCAGGAGAAGAAAAGGAAGAGGGAAGGGAAGCAGCCGTGGCTGGTTAGTTGGCTGCAATTACAGGTGGTAGGGTGGCAGGTTGTCGGAAGAAGGAAGGAAGTGGCATGCAAGGGGCTACGGTGCAGGGGTGTGTATGGCCCAAAAATGGAAAGAAATGGATGGGGGAGAGAGAGGGAGAAAGGAAGTAGGGTTGCAGGGGCAGTAGGTGGTTGTAGGCGACGAGTTATAGGCAGGCATAGGGGATAGTCAAAGGAGAAGGAAGGAAGAAGGAAGAAGAAGAAGAAGAAGAAGAAGAAGAAGAAGAAGAAGAAGAGAAAAGAAAAGGAGAGGCACAAGCTAGTTGGGAAAGGGAGAAAGAAGGGGGAGCGGGTCGGCCCTCATGCATGAGGGAGAAGGCAAAGAATGAGGGAGTTGCGTTGGCCTAATTAGGGGGAGAAAGGAAAACAAAAAGAAGGGGGAGACGAACTGGGACTGGACACGAGGGGGAGGGAAAGGGAGAAAGAAAAAGGGCTACGACCCAAAGTGAGGAAGGCAAGCCTGGCGGCTTGAAGGAGAAGAAAAGAAGAAAAGGAAAAGGAGGAAAAGGAGGAAAAGAAAACGAAAGGACAAGAAGAAAGAAAAAAAAAGGAAAAAGGGAAAAATAAATTTATATTATTTTTTCAATAAAGGTATTTAATTATTTTGATAGATAAATTAATTTAATAATTTAATTTATTAAAATATAATATGTTAGTTTAATAGGGTAATTTTAGTAAAATATGGGTTTAGAAAATTATTTAAATAAAATGAGTATAATAAAATAAAAAAATATTTTAATTTAATAAATATTCATATCAATTTTTATACACCCAAAATCCACAAAATAATTAAATTATATAAATTTAAAAATTAAATTATCCTAAATGAAGGTTATTCATTAAATTTTTGGGTTTTTAAATTTTGGGGTATTACATTATTGCTTGGACTCCGACACCTTTCTCTTTACTTACCTTAGAGGGTTAATGGAATTTTACTGTCAGTTACTTCTAATCCTTTTGCCTTTAGTATCGTCCATAGACTCTTCCTTTTTTTATTGGAAGACAATACCATAAATCCTAGTTCTTGGCTCCATTTCTGGAATATCCAAAGCTTCCACCAAATTATCTTAAAAAGTAAGTTGTTGAAGTGTAACACGATAATGATGATCCATAAGATGGGGTCACTACCCAAGGATATGTGTAAGAGGAGCCAACATGTCTGGGACCATTCTTATAATAGATGCTCAGAGCTTGATATTAGTAAGTAGATATTATTCCCTATAAGGATAACTAGTACTAGAATCAAGTTGATTAAATGAGAGACATAGCTTTTTCTATAAGATCCCCATATATGGTACCTATTTTTGTATATGTTTTGTGAACCAAAGGGTTATTAGGAATTTAGAATAGTAGTTTGTGATAAGAGTATACCAAAGGGAAAATTAGACAAAAAAGGAGAGAACAAAACTAAGAGAGAGTTGTATTATGATTTTAGATGTTAAAAAATAAATACAAGTCCCCATATATATAGGAATAACATGAAGGTGGAGGAAAATGGAAAGATATTGTGCAGTTGAGGACATCAAGATGCCCTATCATATGTAGTGAACAAACCCAACAAGGGAGTTGTATAGGCTACCAATCCAGAACCAATCCAAGACTAAGATGAGTGTAGTTAAAAGCTTTTTAAGATAATTTTCATCCTTTAGGTCACCATTCCAAGACCTAATAATACTAGTTGAGGAAAATCCCATGTTATGTGGATTACAAAACATATATGTATTAATATTAAAGTAAATTATTTAGTTTTGAAAATAAATAGTGAGGCTCATTTAGGATCCATTTAAACCTTGTGTACTTGATAGAACTAATAAATTTGTATCTAGGTCTAAAATTTTAGAACCCTATAAGTCTAGGTCTAGATATTGTAAACATATATAGGTTTGGGTTTAACCAAACTTGACCATACCTTATTCATTATTCACTAAGAATTTATTAGTGGGAGTAAAAAAAAAAGTAAAAGCTTGAAAACAACCTTTAACATCTTCTTCGAAAATGATGTGTTAGCCAAAAAGCCCTAGGTGTTCCCTATAAATGTAAATCATCATGTTCACACAAAACCAATCCATTAGTAAAACAAGTGTGTAAGAAATAAGTAATTAAGATGAATACGTGATTGTTTAATTGGTTTTAGAAAAGAGAATAAGGTAACTCCAAATTAATAAACATGTGAAGTATACATTATTTTGGTGTCTTTTTTATGCGGTTTATGATTATTTTATGCATATATCATGTTTAGAGTGAGGATATTGCTATGTTCGTTCTCTTACATGTAGGTATGAACTTAAGATTAAGAGTTTCAATAATCATGGATGTTATACAAGAGTTTGAAGCAACAATGTAATTGAGAATGTATGGTTCGAGGATAAAATGGATCTAGAAATATGAATAACTAAAATTTATACCATTATCCAATCATAATTTAGAAAAACTTCTAAGATTAAAGTTTTGAGTTCATAATAAAAATTTAAAGAAAAAAAAAAGACCAAAGACTATCTAAACAACATATGAAATGGAAAAACCTAGCTAAATGTGGCTTGGTTATATTGACTAATATGGTCATATTTGGCATCAAGTATCAAAATCATATCTTTACATCTGACATTGTGTGAATGAGTTACCCAATATGGTAATCTTGTTTCTATCAATTGAATTTCTTGCACAATTTGAAGGATACATGGACAGCTACATTAGGATAAAACTCTTTAGATGTTTTTAGGCTACTTTTCTTTGCAGCTTATATTCCTCCTTTGCATTCTACCCTCTTCCCTTTTTCATGTAGAAAACTCTTAAACTAGGAATAATTTCAAATTATAATCATCTAACTTCAAATATTTGTGTAAAAAGTTACGAATTACAACACTATAGTTTTATCTTTTAATCTATTTCTTTTTTCGTTATGATTATGTATTATCATGTTATAACAATGATTTTTACTTCATTTATGTGTGATTTTTTGCATATTCTAGGATCAAATTAAGTTTTATTTTGATCTTGAATCGATGAATTGATTTTATCCTCTCTTTTTCCAATCTCTTGGTTTCCATTAATCAATTGCTAGTATTTTTTTTCTTAGGGTTAACGCAATCAATCATTTATTCAATATATAAAAGTATTTAACTAGAAAAAAAGGTTGTAATTTTTATCAAATGTAATACCTCATATTTTGTAAGATTTATAAAATAAAAAATTATTATGTTTAATAAAATTTGATAATTTTTACTCTCAATTTGGAACTATAATTAGGTTTGAGGTAAAATCGAATTTGAGTAAAGTTTGGAAAATTGAATAAAATAAACCTTTTTGTGAACTAATCAATTCGTTTGATGTTTCAACAAATGGTTTTGTTCAACCAAACCGATCGACTAGTTAAAAACGATGGACTGGTCAGTAGAATAGTCAATTGGTCTAGTTAATCCAATTTATAAGCTAGTTGGGCTAAGTAATTTTTGAAGCTTTATTTTTTTAGGAAATTTATCACATCAAAATGGAACTTTGATAATCCAACTACAAGTTATTATTGAGTGATCCTTAAACCTTTTGATCATTTATTTTACTTTAGTTGCTGCTTCAAATATATTCGAGGGCTTGGTTTTGAGAGTTGAAGGAGATGATGACCTCACTCTTATCTTCTAATTCCTCTCTCCTTTACACACCCCTAGTATTAGGTTTCAATTTTTAGAATGTCCCTATAAGATAGGGATATTCCCTTCCTACGTTGATCTTCCATTTCCCTTCTTGTGTTAGATAATTTCTGGATGAGCGTGATCTGCATTCCCCAGAAAATCACCATTTGATGTATGAAATGGAAGTCAGCCCATTCTTGATAAATCCACCCTTTTAAGTCATATTTGAATGGTAAAATTACGATTCTTGATATGTTGCACAACCTCACTCATCCCTTAATCGATTCGTTAGCTATAAATAATCCTAATCACCCCTTATTATCACCTTTCTTTCAGCCTTCTAAATATCTAAGTCATGAAGACCTTACGTTAATTCCTCTCCACTTTGAGCTTACGTTTGAATTCTATTCACTCTTATTATCCTTTCTCTATTTCCCTCTTGTTTTATCCTTATATAAGAAAGATTTATATTTAAGAGGATGTAGAGTTGCTTTCAGCTAAATTTTTCTTTAGGAAGTGGTAAGTCTATTTTCTTCCTTAATTTAACTTATTTGCTTGCAAAAGTTATTTAAGGATTTATGAGTTTTAACTTGTTATTTTTAAATTATTCTGTAGTTGAAATCTTCTAGCTTGAGTTTCTTTCTCTTTAGTGGAAAACTTTGTTAAACATCAAGTAAGGCATTCTTACATTTGAAAAGTGGCTTAAATAAACATGTAATTTGGTGTACTCTAAAAACTGAAAATATTATATGCCTACATGAGAATTTTTTTTCTAATTCATTTATGTGAATTAATTAGTAACTCTAAGAAAAACGCTTGTTTTTTTCGGAAATAAGGTAAATTTGCATGAAAGTGAGGCATGATTAAGTTTACGAACTTGTTATGGTTTGGATGTGGTAAGATATTAGAGTATGAATCACATGTAAATGCCTATTATATATTTTCTATGAGAAAATGACTTGACCCGATGGTTTGTGGTGACTTTGGTTGCTTTCTACTTAAACCAAACCGGTTTGTCATAACCGATCGACTAATATGACCAAACTAATCAACTAATTCAAGGGAACTCTAGGGTTTGCTGAGCTAAACTGGTCGATCGGTTTGGCCAGAGTGTGTTATTTTTTTTCATTTTGGACTTGCTCTGCTTTGAGACTTTGCACAATACTATAATATGATCCTTTAATGATGAGAACACATGTCTTGGCCTGAATTAACTAACCTGCTGAATAGATTAAAGGGACTATAGTTCGTGATAATATTACTTAGTTCCTTTGAAAGACTTTAGTGAGTAAATTCAAATGAGTATGATGTGATGCTACTGGTGAATGATATAATCTATATTTTAGCATAAATGGATTACCATAATGAGTTGATTTAAACTTGGTGAAGCACTAATGGAAATCCCATAACATGGTTGGAGTGTAATACTATATAATATGGAACAATTATGTTGATGCGTTACTTGAATATTTCATGGGCATTGTATGATAATATGACCTTGGAAAATAACACACTAATCACTTACAGTGAAGATAATCGAGGTGTTCATGGGTCTAGGTTACCTGATCCTCAATTAGCTACTAGAGGTTAATCTACTTTTGGGCAGGATCCTAGTAGATCATAGTGCCTTAACTACTCTAGACACTAATGATGTATTAGGGAGTATTAATACTAAAGGATATGGTCACTTAGATAAGTTACTTGGCTTTTACCAGACTTTATGTCCATTGGTGGTTACTTGGCTTCAGCCAAACTTTATGTCCTCTGGTTTAGATAAGCTTCCATGGTATGTGAGACCATGAGTTGGTAGATATTCCATTGTTTGATAAGAATAAGAATAAATATGTGGATAAAGAAAAAGAGAAAAAATAAAAGGGAAAGAGAAATAATGACATATAAATAAATAACATAATGGATTATGTAGGCTTGGGAAATAGACTCAATGGAAATTTATGTGAATGGATAGTAGAGGCCTTACTAAGTTTTTTGAATAATGGTTTATTAATTTGTATGTTGCTTTCCAAGATTTTCATATTATTTTGATAAGCATGATGAGTTCTAATTTAGTATGATCACAATTTTTTATGCTATGTTCGAATAAACGTGTATGGCATGAAGTCTCAATGCATTATATTACCGTGATGTAGCATATATATCTAATTACATGGTATAAGCATGATATGTATTTAGTATGATATCCACATTATGATAGGACCTTGTATGCTTGTCACTCCCATTGAGGAGGTAACTTATCTTACTCAGTACAGAGCATACTGATGTGCCTACTTTGTTCGGTCAGCTATTCAATCCCATGAGAAGAAGACCATGTGTAGGTTTTTAAGATGGTTGGTAGTGGGCCTGCCTAATTTTGGATTGGTTCTTAAGAGCATGGACATTAGGAGGCTGTTGTTGAGTCCTTAATGGATGAGGGTTTAGGGGCTATGCCCTACCTTTCTTTTCTACCATTGTAGTTTTGTACTTTAGTTTAATCTTCTTTCATGTAATTAAATATTTCAAGGACAGTCGAGGTCCTATTTTGTAAATGTTTTCATTAGTATCTATATATCATGTTTCTTGCTCACTCTACTCTTGTTTTGTTTTGTTTGGTTTCATAGCCTTGCATTTAGCATGAGATAGGCAGTTGTAGCTATTTATATTAGGTGCGGCGGTAGTATCTCATTTTTTTCTAAGTATGTTTAGTATTTTTTTTTCATAATGTTTTAAAATAAAATTTCTTTAGTAGTAAAAATTGGGGTGTTAAATCAAAAATTATTGATTGAATAGGAATTAAGGAGTCTTGATAGTATATTAGTGCTTCTTGGAAACTCTTATAATTAGCTTGAAGTCCATGTATTAGATTCAAGTTAATACCATAAAAATAGGTTGCTAATTAGAATTAAGCAAGAATTTTATAGCTTAAACAAGGATAATTTTTATTGTAGGTTTGTCATTCCTAATTAACTGAGTGATTTGTTTACCAAATGATTAATCTATTTTTTCATCCCAAAGTTAGCTAAAATTCAATCCTAGGAACTTTTCAATAATGGAATTTTTTATTAGCATTTCTACTACATTCATTATTATCCGCCATTTTTTTTTGTAAAATTGTGTTATTTGATTATTTTAGATAGTTAAAAATAAGTAAAATTTGTAAGTAAAACAAAATCCCTATGGATATGTTCTTAAATCGATACAACAACATACATGCATTTGTGGAATTAGGTGATCTAGTTTTAAGCACTATTTTTGGGGGTTTCGGAATTATTAATATTAAATCCTTGCATATTTAGGCAATCAAGTTGAGGTTTCCTCCCTTCTCACTATATGAAAAGTCAAGGTTCCAATTAAAATTACTATGACCTAGATCTATCACCATATGGGACCAACTCTCACAATTTTTTCTTGCTAAGTATTTCCCACCAAGAAAAACAATTTAATTGGGAAATTGATTTACAAGCTTAAGCTAAAAAGAAGGAGAATCATTATATGACACTTGGAGAAAAGTGAAAAGAAATTTTGGGGATGTTTCCACATTATGATTAGGAAGATTGGTTGATATTCTATAACTTTTAAAATGGTATCCTATACAACATAAAAATAATTGTGAATACTACAACAAAAGAAGCATTAATGAATAAAAGTGTGCATGACTCAAAGAAACTCATATATGCCTTATCATGGAATCACTTTTTATGGTTAAGTGAGTGTTATTTTCCTAATAATAGAGGGAGATATTATGAAAAAGCACCTAGCCACATTATTTCTAAGGTAGATGCATTATTCCAAAAGGTTGATAAGATAAGCATAAATTCATTATTATCTACTTTTACTAATTATATAGTGTTGTTGGACATAATACTATGGAATGTCAAATTGAAAATCCCCCATCCTCATATACACTTTTTTATTATCATATTAAATATGTTAATTATTTCAATAAAAAAAATAAAGGAGATCAATTTTTTAATGCATATAGTTCAAGGTAGAGTAATTAAACAAGAATGCACCCTAGAATCCCATAATTTGTTGTAATTTTGTACCTCTTCATTTTTAGGCACATAGATCTACTTATCTCATTCCCTAAACATCCATCTTAGAGAACCTTATGTAAAACTCTATGTTGGCTCAAACCAAAATAAGATTATGAGTGATGCAATCAAGAATTTGACTTCTAAAGTAGATTCTTTGGATACCTATAATAATATGCTTGAGATATAAGTCACCCAAATAGATAAACAAGTTACCTCTTTTAAATTTAATCTCTTTGGGTAGCCTAAAGTTAATCTCAAGACCCATGTTAATGCCATCACATTAATAAATTGAAAGCAATTAGATGGACTTAAGGATGGGGATGGTGTTTGAATTGAGAATAAAGAAAAACCTATGATAATTGACCAATATGTGTTGATGAGAAAGAGGTGAACATTGAGAGGACTATTACACCTACACCGTAAAACCTCTAATACCATTTCCCATAGGTTTTTTTAAGTTTAAACAAAAAAATAATTTAGGTGCCTTTTTAAAATTTCAAAGAAATTACATAGTAACATCTCATTTGTGGAAGAAATCTCTCAAGTGTATTCTTATGCCAAGCTTCTAAAGGAAATCTTTTCTAATCAAAGGAAAATGGAAGTAAAATGAAACAAAAGCTTTTACAAGGGCATGCAGTGCTATCAATGAAAACAAGCTATATTCAAAACAAAAATGTCATAGTTCATTTTCTATACCATCTGTAATTGGGAAGTTCCCTATTGATTATGATTTATGGGATTTATGTGCAAGTGTGAGTTTAATGCGTTTGTCCATTTTTTTATTAAAAAAATCATTAGGTAAGAGATTTAAACCCTACTACTTATTATCCTCAATTAGTTGGTCGATTAATAAAGTATCCGATAGGTACATTTGAAGATGTGCCAATTAAATTTGGTAATTTTTATATTCTAGTCAATTTTTTGAGAATAGAGAGAAACCTATGATAATTGAGCAAATATATGTTGATAAGAGAGAGGTGAACATTGAGAGGACTATTACACCTACACCGTATAACCTCTATTACCATTTCCCCATAGGTTTGTTACAGTTAAATAAAAAAAAAACAAATTGGGTGGCTTTTTAAAATTTTCAAGAAATTACATATTAACATATTATTTGTGGAAGCAATATCTCAAGTGTATTCTTGTGCCAAGCTCCTAAACGAAATCCTTTCTAATAAGAGCAAAAATGGAAGAAAATGAAACAAAATCTTTAGCAAGGGCGTGTAGTGCTATCAATGAAAATAAACTATATTCAAGGCATAAATATCATAGTTCATTTTCTATACCATGTGTAATTGGGAAGTTGCCTATTGATTATGATTTATGGGATCTATGTGAAAGTGTGAGTTTAATGCATTTGTCCATTTTTTTTATAAAAAAAAATCATTAGATAAGAGATTAAAACCCTACTACTTATTCTCCTCAATTAGTTGGTCGATCAATGAAGTATCCAATATTTACATTAGAAGATGTACCAATTAAATTTTGTAATTTTTACATTCTAGTCATTTTTTTTCATTTTGGAGATAGTTGAAGATATTAAAATTCCAATCATTTTCAACAGACCTTTTTTAGCTGCCGTATAAGTAGTAATTGGTGTTACGAAAGTGATCCTCTTTTTAAGTGTTGAAGATGATAAGGTTGAGTTTGATTTGTCTAATGCTAACAAATTTTCTACTTTAAGTGATGCTTTTTATGGGGTAAGTTCAATCAATCAAATGAAAGACAACTTAAATGATAAAAATAGGGAGTGTAATGTGAAGGATAAGGCATCTAATATGTTAACTACTACGATGAAACAATGTGACAAAGGCATTGTAAATGGATACTTCAATGGATGAGCCTTTATCTTCAAACTGGTGTTGGGTGAACTTAATATATCAAGTTGATGAACTTAAATGATGGATTTTTAGGAGTTTATCCAATATTTATTTTTAATATTTATTTTTTTAATTATTTTATTTTAACTTTATTGATATGTGGCAATTTTTTTTGTGGTAGTTGATATGTGGGTGACTATGAATGAGAAAATAAGTTAAAAGAAACTTCAATGTTGAAGAGCTCAAAATATGAAAAATGGTGTTAGATTGGAATGAACACTAGAATACAGTGTTCATAAGCACAAATATGGTGTTAGAAAATGAAAAAAAAAAAGCAATATAAAGCTAAATATGACCTAGTTGTGACGACATTCGTGGCCTTATAAAAAAGGGAGAAAAAGTTTGAAAATCTAGCAAAAATGACCGAGCAGAGAGTTTTGATAAATGTGAATCTTCTATGAGAGTTGAGGATTTGAAGGTTAAAGGAGGGATCTTGAATGAATGGGTTGAATATTAAAAATATAGCCTATGAATCTTTAAGTAAGATTCAAATAGGAACTCAAAGAAAGTTGAACTTCAAATGTCTCACATAAAACACACTCAAAGGATCTATCTAAAAACACAAAATATAATTAGCTCATAAAAAATACTAGCAAAGAGAGATAAATAAGTAATTCACTTGAATTATATTTCCAATATGACAATTAGTGTGGTATAATGGCTTGACACGACTTTAAGTATCTACAAGATTTGTCACAACTAATTCTAACCAAGAACTAACTACTTTAGTTGTTAGGATAGCCAATATAGACTTTTCCTTATATGGTTACACCTATTTCAAGCATATGATACCAACATAGATGTTGGCTAATTATCTAGCTAACCAAGTATAATTAATTTTAACAATCAAATGCTATCCTATATAGTACATGAGTGAAACAAAAATCAATTACAAGGAAATAGCAATATAAATGAAATAAACTAACAAGATTCCTAATTTACATAAATGATAACTAGGTCTCTTGATTTTCACACTTAGCTCCCATGCATAATAGCTTCCCTTGTATTGTAGTAACTTATAACAAATAAAATATTAAGTATATTGGCGTCTTGAAATAAATTAATATTATCCTTACAAATATGTTACATACCTACAAGAATTACTAAAAGTAAACTCATTAGGGTTTGAAATATTATTATCAAAGATATATAATGTGATCAACTTCAAAACCAAGTACGTCAAGTATTTTTCCTCTTAAGACTCCATGGATTCACATACATCATTCTCCTCAACTTGAGAAGAATTTATCATCAAACTGAAATTACTATAAAATGGAGACAAATCACCAATATGAAATTTCCTTGAACAAAACCATAAGCTTCTGGAATTTCAAGTTCATAAGCATTATCTCCAAAATTTCTAAGTATTTTAAATGTTCCATTTTCTCTTAGCATTCATTTATTTTTCTTTAAGTTAGGAAATCTATATTTTTTGAAAACATAGCCAAACTTAATCACTAGGATAAAATACCTTTGAAGTTTGATGTTTAATGGCTTGATTTTAGTTCCTTTCATTAGCTTGTTCAATGTTTCCCTTGATTTTTTTGATGGAGCTTTCAGAAAGAAAAAAAAATCTAAATGTTCATTGGACTTATATATATTTAATTCTCCTTTATTCAAGGGTACTATATTAATTGGTATGTATGTATTTAATCCATACCCAATCTCGAATGGACTTGAGCGAGTAGTACTTGAAGGAAATTTGTAAGTGAACTCTACATGAGTTAAATTAATATCCTAATTTTTAATACTTTTACTTACCAAATTTCTCAATAAGGTACTAAGAGTTTGATTTGTAACTTTAGTTTATCTAATGATTTGTGGATGATGTGAAGTGCTGAATAACAACTTTGTGCCTAACATCTTACAAAAGTAATTGATAAACTTGACATCTCTATATAAATCAATACTTTTAGGAATGCCATAAAGTTTCACAATTTTGTTAAAATACAAGTTAGCAACATGTGTACCATCATTATTTTTATTACACAGAACAAAATAAGCCATTTTGGAAATTTATCTACCACGACCATAATAGTCTTTACCTCATCATGTTCTAGGAAACCCTAAGATAAACTCCTTACTAACTCCTTTCCATAGTTGAATAGGCATAGGTAATGGTGTTTATAAACCTTTGTCAAAGAAAATTTTACTCTTTTGACAATTAACACATTAGCTTATAGTATTTTGTGCACCCTTAACCATGCATGGCCAATAGATATTTTATTGTAATATTTATATTGTCTTATAGGTACCAAAATGTCTAATTATACCCCATTCATGCACATATTTAATAATAAATATCTAATACTCAATCTAAGTAAACAAAGTTTATTAAGACTAAATAAAAATCCATATTATAATGCATAATTACCATTGTATCCATTTTCTTTACACGCATGGTATTCATCTACAAAAACATTGTCATTAGGAGACAAATACTTTAATATCTCAAAGCCTGGTAATTTAAGATATAACATGACAAGTTGTATAGACCTTCCAGAAAAAGCATCGACTATTGCATTTTCCTTTTTCATCAAAGTGATTGATAGAGAACACACAAGATTGTAATTATTTTTCCCTTATTTTTTGTCTCCTTTTGTTTCATCTTTTTCTTTATTTTCTTTCTTCTTTTCATCCTTTTCCTTTTTTTTTCTTCCTGTCCTTCGACTAGCTGGGTTGCGTCCAGCTACAGCCTAGCTCCCCTCTCCCTCTCTTCCTACCCTTTCTCCTTTCCTAGGCCCAATCCCCCTTTTTCTCTTTCTCTCCCCCAACTAGCCTTGCCACCAGGCCGCACCACCGTCACCACGCCCTCCCATCCTCTTCATTACATCACCCCATACCCACTGAGCCTCTCCCTTTCCCTTCCTTCCCCTTCATCTTCTCTCCCTACCTATGTAAAGTGGGCAACTCAAGATGCCCTTTTGCACCTTCCACTGCAACCACCGCTACCCTATGCCGCAACCACCACCGCTACCACCACCCTCCCTACATCCCTTCCTACACAAAAAAACTCCCTACTACACCCACACCTTCACTTCTCCCTTTCTCCCCTCTCCTTTCCTCCCTTTCCTTTTCTCTTCCTCTCGAGTGCATCCCTACCACCACCGCGCCGCCGCCATGAGGCCACCACCACCACCATAGACCTCCTAAACTAATTAACACCACCACCCAAGAAATTCTACCTTCCCTCTCTTTTTCCAACCCTAAAAACCCATCATTTGCATCTCCTCCACCACCACCACAGTGTCGCAGCCGCCGCAATCGCTACCCCTTCACCTGCTGCCCTTTCTGATTACACCCTCCTTGTAATACCCCAAAATTCACTATTTTTTTAAATGGAAGCAATTAAATTAAATCAGAACCTATGAATTTTGGGAATGTTACTACCACACTTAGTACCAGACCAGTTCACTCCTACCATTCCAGTACTAAGTGTTAAGGTTAAAAGGAATTTAATAATCAAAATAAATCTAATCTAATCAAGACTTCAAATAAGCATTAAACGACTATAAGATAGAAATCGGAGTACATGTAAAGACTTTACATATCCCAAAGTACGAAATCAAAGTTCCTTGAAAAGAAATAATGTTTACACGAGAAAATTTAATTCTATAAAAATTCAATGCATGAAAGAAATAACAGAAGGGAATAAAATAAGATAGAGAGAGAATCCATCCACGTCACTCCCGGTCCATGACCCAGGTCTAACTCATCACTTGGCCCCGTCTGATGCCTCATGGATATCGAAGGCATCAAAATAAGCATCACCTACCTACACCACATCAGATGGGCCTCCTGCTTGTGGGAATGAGAAGCACCCATCAAAAGGGTGATCAGTACGCTACGGACTAAGTAAGTTAACCGTGCACTAAGGCCAATACAAAAGCATATAATCCAACATGATAACATAATAGCATACGAGCATTCAAGTAAATACACGAAGGCTCAATTATAGTCTGGATTAATTAATTAATTAATTAATCTCTTATCGATACTCATTTCACACCATGCTTTTTATCAAATCCATGTAAGTATGGGAACCCCACTATTTTAGCCGGTGGATCGGTCACTTATAGGGCAACATGCCCTAACCACTATTATAGCCGGTGGATCGGTCGCTTATAGGGTAACATACCCTAACCACTATTATACGCCGGTGGATCGGACTGGCCCATGCTCACATGGTGTTCCACTGTAAGTACTTAGTGTCTTTTACGTGTCTTAGCAAACTCAGGGCTTGGTTTATTGAGCTCGGGATCCCCCACCATTATAACTGGTGGATCGGTCACATATAGGGCAACATGCCCTAACCACTATTATACGCCGGTGGATCAGTCTCCAGGGCACCCCGGCACCTGGCCACTATTATGCCTGTGGATCGGTCTGTGCCCAGCTCAATAATATTTCACTTTATATTGTTAATGTCTTAAGTGTCTTATTCAAAATTTTAACCCTAGACATGCATGATTAAATCCCTCTACGCTTATCCTCAAAAGGACCCGTCTCACATCGTAAGGCTCATGCACCTCCTAACTTGGCCCAACAATTTTTCCTCCTTACCCTAACTCACACTAGAGCCCATCTCCCACATATGTGGGTCAAGGCCCACTACCTTACACTTCCAAGTCCACTCACTGTCTCACTCTAGAGTTTTACTTCGAAAACCTAATTTAGGCCTAAGTGGCCCATCCTACTCCACCTCACACAACCCAAATCATTTTAGCACTTCACACAACACAAGTCATAGATTCCACCCTCATCATCACACTTAAATCACCAAATACACAAGTGACCACGAAATCCTAAGTAGCCATGCCAAACCTTGGCTAGCTAATTCAAACCCTAGCTCGGGCTCCTATGTACCTGAAATGCCCCGAAAAATTCTAATCTAAAATATTATATTTAAATGAGATTTTATCATAAAGATTAATTAAATAAATTATTTTGATTAAAATAAAAGGAAATTAATTAGGAAAAATCAAGGATAAATTTATAAGTGTGTTAATTAAGAGAAATTGGGTATTTTAGCTAATTAAGGATTTGTATTTTAGAAATTAACTAAATAAATTATTTTATTTAAAATAATGAGGAGAAAATAGTTTCAAATTAATATTAATTTTATAAATAATTTAATTGGAAGAAAATTAGGGTTTTTGCTAATTAAAATAGAAGTTATGGAAAATCTATTAAAAATCCTAATTTAGCCTAAAAAGGGATTTAAATATTATTTTATTTAAATATTATTATTTTTAAATATCCTAAATATTCATATTAATTTAATTGACCCTAAACTAATTATTTTTCCCCTTTCCTTTTTCCCTTTTTCTTTTTCTTTCTTCCTTTTTCCTTACCTTTTTCTTTCTTTTTCTTTTTCCTCTTCTTTTCCCCGACTGGGCCTGGCGCGGCCCAGTTCTTCTTTTCTTTTCTTCTCCCTTCTTCGGCCCAGCCCGCGCGGCTGTTTCTTCTGCCGACTCAACGCCGCGTTTTGTTTCTTTTTCCACCGAAACTCACCGTTTCATTTATCTATCACCCCTCGCGCCCGTCGCCCTTTTTCCGCCCCGTTCCGCGCCGCGTTTTGGCTCCGTTTCAGCCGAAGCTCGTCGTGCCATTTAACGCACCCTCGACCGCGCGCGAACCGGCCCGGTTCTCCCCTTTTCTTTTCTTTCTCGGCCGACCGGCCCATCTTCTTTCTTCTTCCTTCTCCCTCCGTCTTCCCCGACGCTGCAACGAACCTCGACCCCATCAATGGCCTCTTCAGATACGATGAATTATACCGGTCTTTTCTTGTCTCATTGCCTTCCTATTAACTCCAGAAATAACTTCATATAATTATTGGACGTTAAATCTCGCCCGTTTCCTCTCCCCAGCCCCGCGAATCTTCGAACCAACCCAAACGTCAACCGACCATTTAACGCCACCGGCCACCCAAATTCTTGCATTTAAAACTTCCATGTCGACCTCCAGCTCCTCATTATCCATTCCAAAATCTATAAATAGCTGGATTGTAGGAGTTGTGGAAGATTTTTCTTCCCCGAAACCCTCGGCGAGGGCTGCCATCATCGAGACTTTAGACGCCTCTTCCGCCTCCGTTAGCCAATTTCAGCGCCACCGAAACCTTTCATTTTCTTCCCTGCATTTTCCTCTAGCTAACTACGTTTCTCAAATTCCTCGATTCTTCTTGTACTGGCTTACATAGCCGTGCCAAGTTGGCTTCTTGTCTCGCCTGAAATTTTACCCAGAAAGCATTAAACCGCCTTCCGCCGCCGTGCGCCGCCACCTTTGGCTGCACCAACACCATCATTTTGTCCCTCTCCTCCTGGGCAACAATAAACACCTCTTATATCACCTCAATTCTCCCTATCTTTTTCCCAACATCCATCTTTCCCTCTTTTCTTCTGTTTTTCCGGCCACCGTCGCTGCCGCCGTGCACCACCGCCGGTGCCACCCATCCCCACCAGCTTAAGGTTGAACCCTAGACCCTCTCAACCATTTTCCATATTAGTATATGCCTTGATTTAATTTATTTCAATTATTTGCATATGATTACCATTATTATTATTCTTAATATGTTTTATTATTATTTGATGAGAAATTTTATTCTGAATTTTACTTGCAGGGTGGAGAGTGGTAATAAAACAATATTATTGATAGTTTCGAATTTTAAGTTATTAATTGAATTATTATGGGATTATTATCATTCTTCTTCTTATTATTATTAATATTATAATTATTAGAATAAATATTTATTATTATCATTTTACTAATTATTCTGGAAAATATTAGGCCCTAATTTTGTATTAACATTTTCACTTATTTATTTTAGTATTATTGTTTCTATTGTTCTTATAACTATTGATGATAATATTATCAGTATCTTTATTATTTTTAATATTATTATATATGTTAGTAATTTTATTATTTATATTAAATAAGTGGTAATTCATTAGTTATAAGTAGGGTTGAAAACCCCACTTTAAATTTTAAAGCTTATTATTATTATTTATATTCTCATTGATAGTAACTTTATTAATTTTGATATTATTATATTTAGTATCATTATTATCATTAGGGTAAAATCTTTAACCCTATATTATCAAGGTTTATAATATCTCTATTATTTTTAGCAAAGTTATAATTTTGTTAAAGTTATTTTATTAATATGTTATTACTTGGTCAAAGCCCTAAGGAGGCGTAGGAATGTGCTCCAAGACCGGTGTCGTTTCAGGTAAGGGGTGCTAAGGCCTTTTATGTGCTAATGTGCATTGTGTGCCTCGTATTCTATGCATTCTATGTTTATGATTATTAATTATGCCGTATATGATATGACATGGAGTTGAAGTATGCTTTCGTATGACATGTGTATTATTTGTGTATGACCCTGTAAGACATGCATGTGAGGATGTTGATATGATTTTATGTGGGAGAAAGGATGAAAAAGGAGGATGGGGAAGGAAGTTGACTAAGGGAAGTGAGTTGACCTAATTTTATGAATTTATGAGGAATAATCTATTGCATGGTTTCATTTGGAAGAATGTAATCTAAGATGTTATATGGGAGAATCAAATTATTATTTGTTTGGGAGAATCTAATTTATGATTTTAATTGGGAGAATCTAATTTATGAATTGTCTGGTAAAATCCAATTTATGGTTTTATATGGGGAAGTTTTATTTATGGTTTGGTATGATTTTATGTGAGAAAAATTAATATATGGTTTGTATGGAAGAATTTAATTTATGATTTGATTGGGAGAATATAATTTATGATTTGTTTGGGAGAATCCAATCTATGGTTTTGCTTGGGAGATTCTAATTTATGATTTTATGGGGAAGAATCTAACTTATAGTCTTGTATGGTAGAATCTAATTTGTGGTTATGAAAGGGGAGAATCTAATCAATTGTATTATGTGGAAAAATCTTTGGGTTTTATATGATTTGAATCTTTGTGTTGGTATGGATTGAATTTATGGTTTTGTGTGAATGAATCTTTGGGTTGTATATGGTTGAACTTAGGGTTCGGTAAGGATGGATACTTAGTTTGGTATGGATGAATCTTTGGGTTTTATATGGTTTGAATCTAGGATTTGGTATGAATGGATCTTTGGGTTATGTGGAATGAATTTAGGGTTTTGCATAATGGTTAATGGTTGTATGGTGGTATTAGGGTTTGCATGGAAGTTAATAATTGCATGGGATGTGTAAAGTTTGTATGAGAGTGAAGTTTACGTATAGAACGCGGATTTGGGATTTGAGGAAATTAATGTAAGTGTTGTTTGGGTGATTGAACATTTGAAGGGAAAATAGTGCGTGGAGCATTATATGGGTACATAGGAAACCGAGCTAGGGTTCATGTGGATAATTAGGGTTTGGTGCAACTGGTTAGGGTTTTTGTCGTATCAAGTATATTTGGTGATTAAAGAGTAATTGTGATTTGTGATGTGTGTTGATTCATGCATGACCAGGGTGAAATCTTTGAATAAAATATTTAAGATATTAATCACTTAAAGCGAAAGATTATTGAGCCGGGTCCAACCGATCCACCGGTTAGGAATAGTGGTTAGGGTTATTACCCTATGTGAGACCGGTCCACCGGCAAATAATAGTGGTGTGGACTTTGTCCCGCAAGTGTCCGGTCCACCGGCGAATAATAGTGGGGGACTCGAGCTCAATAAAAACGAACCCGAGTTTGTTAAAGACACTTAAAAAAATATTAATTACTTACAGTGGAACCCCATGTGAGCAGGAACCAGACCGGTCCACCGGCAAATAATAGTGGTGTGGACATTGTCCCGCAAGTGACCGGTCCACCGGCAAATAATAGTGGTGTGGACCTTGTCCCGCAAGTGACCGGCCCACCGGCTAAAATAGTGGGGTGTTCCTGTGATTACATGGATTTGATAAAAGTTATGGTGTGTATCGACTTTCGGTAAAAAGATTAATTGAATAATTAATCCGAACTGTTTGGGCCTTGATGTGTGGGTTTAATCTTTATTAAGTTGTGTAATTTACCTGTGTGTCTTTGTGAATCAAATACGTGGTTTGAAAGTGTAAGTTGAGCATTGCCTTTATGATTTTGTATGCTATGTGTCGGCCTTAGTGCTCGGTTACCTTACTCAGTACGTAGCGTACTGATCACCCTTTTCATGGGTGCTGCTCATTCCCACGAGTAGTATGCCTTCTGAATTTATGCAGGTGGGCGGAATATCAGTTGGGGCTGAGTGTTGAGCATGTTTGGCTCGAGATTCAAGAGAGTTGTGGCCATATTATAGTCTTTATATGACTCTAATTCTTTTTGTTAATCTTTTATCGGTTGTAAGTTTAATTCTCTTTTGGAAATGAATTACATTTCTTGATGCGTACTCTGATTTTGTTTTACAACCGTTTAATGCTTATTTGGAAATTGAATTGTATTGATTATTTCTTTTCTTAGCCTTAGCACTTGGTACTGGAACGGTCGGAGAGAACCGGTCTGGTACTAAGTGTGGCGGTAACATTTCCAGAATTCACAGGTTTTCAGTGCTTCTAATTTAATTGCCTCCGCTTTTAAGAAAAAAAAAAATTTTAGTGAATTTTGGGGTGTTACAAAGTGGTATCAGAGCGGTTGTTCCTTTCGGACACGCTCTTTTGTTTTTTTTAAAATGTTTTAAGCTGATACCACAAGTGGTATCAAAGCAGGTTTCGACCATGCTCTTCTACTTTTAAACTTTTAAGATGATACCACAAGATGGTATCGAAGTTGATTTCAACCAAGCTCCTTATTTTTAAATTTTTCTTTAAGCTGATACCACAAGGTGGTATCAGAGTTGGTTCCGATAACCACGCTCTTGTTTGAAGATTTTTTAATTTAACCAAGTGTTCCTTGTTTTTAAAAACATTTACGCTCAGAGTTGGTTTTAAAAAAACCATTTTCTATTTTAAATGTTTAGCTGATACCACAAAGCGGTATCGGAGTGGTTGATTCTTCGAACACGCTCTTTCGATTTAAAAAATTTTTAAGTTGATATCACAAGTTGGTATTGAATCTGGTTTTGACTGTGCTCTTTTGTTTTTAATATTTTTAAGTTGGTACCACCATTTGGTACCAGTGAGGTTGATCTTTTTAATTACGCTTCTTCTTGAAATTATATTTGGCTTACGAGTTTCTTTGTTATTAGTTTTGAAGCGTGTTTCAGTATCTTTTGATTTTAATCTTTTTAATTTGATACTAAGAGTAGTATCATTTTCAAAATGAATTGGGATTAAAAAGTTCTCCTTGAATTGAAATCGTTTTTAAACGAAAAAGAATTCATTTATTTTAAAATATTTTCATTCCGGCCACAGTGAGAAGAGAAGGGTAGAATTTTAATTAAGTTTATTCTTAAGGGGGTAGTTTTTACAAGTATTTTTTTGTATGGTGTCCTTATTTCCGTTAATTTAAATTTTCTTTGGTAAGTTTATCCCTAAGGGGGTAGTTTATATAGATAGTAATGTTATTTTGGTTTTCTAACAACTTAAGAGCATTTTCTCCCTAAACCTAGGCGCTCCCGGAGACTTCGGGGGCGAAGTCTGTTTTTAAGGGGGTAGTAATGAAATGCCCCGAAAAATTCTAATCTAAAATATTATATTTAAATGAGATTTTATCATAAAGATTAATTAAATAAATTATTTTGATTAAAATAAAAGGAAATTAATTAGGAAAAATCAAGGATAAATTTATAAGTGTGTTAATTAAGAGAAATTGGGTATTTTAGCTAATTAAGGATTTGTATTTTAGAAATTAACTAAATAAATTATTTTATTTAAAATAATGAGGAGAAAATAGTTTCAAATTAATATTAATTTTATAAATAATTTAATTGGAAGAAAATTAGGGTTTTTGCTAATTAAAATAGAAGTTATGGAAAATCTATTAAAAATCCTAATTTAGCCTAAAAAGGGATTTAAATATTATTTTATTTAAATATTATTATTTTTAAATATCCTAAATATTCATATTAATTTAATTGACCCTAAACTAATTATTTTTCCCCTTTCCTTTTTCCCTTTTTCTTTTTCTTTCTTCCTTTTTCCTTACCTTTTTCTTTCTTTTTCTTTTTCCTCTTCTTTTCCCCGACTGGGCCTGGCGCGGCCCAGTTCTTCTTTTCTTTTCTTCTCCCTTCTTCGGCCCAGCCCGCGCGGCTGTTTCTTCTGCCGACTCAACGCCGCGTTTTGTTTCTTTTTCCACCGAAACTCACCGTTTCATTTATCTATCACCCCTCGCGCCCGTCGCCCTTTTTCCGCCCCGTTCCGCGCCGCGTTTTGGCTCCGTTTCAGCCGAAGCTCGTCGTGCCATTTAACGCACCCTCGACCGCGCGCGAACCGGCCCGGTTCTCCCCTTTTCTTTTCTTTCTCGGCCGACCGGCCCATCTTCTTTCTTCTTCCTTCTCCCTCCGTCTTCCCCGACGCTGCAACGAACCTCGACCCCATCAATGGCCTCTTCAGATACGATGAATTATACCGGTCTTTTCTTGTCTCATTGCCTTCCTATTAACTCCAGAAATAACTTCATATAATTATTGGACGTTAAATCTCGCCCGTTTCCTCTCCCCAGCCCCGCGAATCTTCGAACCAACCCAAACGTCAACCGACCATTTAACGCCACCGGCCACCCAAATTCTTGCATTTAAAACTTCCATGTCGACCTCCAGCTCCTCATTATCCATTCCAAAATCTATAAATAGCTGGATTGTAGGAGTTGTGGAAGATTTTTCTTCCCCGAAACCCTCGGCGAGGGCTGCCATCATCGAGACTTTAGACGCCTCTTCCGCCTCCGTTAGCCAATTTCAGCGCCACCGAAACCTTTCATTTTCTTCCCTGCATTTTCCTCTAGCTAACTACGTTTCTCAAATTCCTCGATTCTTCTTGTACTGGCTTACATAGCCGTGCCAAGTTGGCTTCTTGTCTCGCCTGAAATTTTACCCAGAAAGCATTAAACCGCCTTCCGCCGCCGTGCGCCGCCACCTTTGGCTGCACCAACACCATCATTTTGTCCCTCTCCTCCTGGGCAACAATAAACACCTCTTATATCACCTCAATTCTCCCTATCTTTTTCCCAACATCCATCTTTCCCTCTTTTCTTCTGTTTTTCCGGCCACCGTCGCTGCCGCCGTGCACCACCGCCGGTGCCACCCATCCCCACCAGCTTAAGGTTGAACCCTAGACCCTCTCAACCATTTTCCATATTAGTATATGCCTTGATTTAATTTATTTCAATTATTTGCATATGATTACCATTATTATTATTCTTAATATGTTTTATTATTATTTGATGAGAAATTTTATTCTGAATTTTACTTGCAGGGTGGAGAGTGGTAATAAAACAATATTATTGATAGTTTCGAATTTTAAGTTATTAATTGAATTATTATGGGATTATTATCATTCTTCTTCTTATTATTATTAATATTATAATTATTAGAATAAATATTTATTATTATCATTTTACTAATTATTCTGGAAAATATTAGGCCCTAATTTTGTATTAACATTTGCACTTATTTATTTTAGTATTATTGTTTCTATTGTTCTTATAACTATTGATGATAATATTATCAGTATCTTTATTATTTTTAATATTATTATATATGTTAGTAATTTTATTATTTATATTAAATAAGTGGTAATTCATTAGTTATAAGTAGGGTTGAAAACCCCACTTTAAATTTTAAAGCTTATTATTATTATTTATATTCTCATTGATAGTAACTTTATTAATTTTGATATTATTATATTTAGTATCATTATTATCATTAGGGTAAAATCTTTAACCCTATATTATCAAGGTTTATAATATCTCTATTATTTTTAGCAAAGTTATAATTTTGTTAAAGTTATTTTATTAATATGTTATTACTTGGTCAAAGCCCTAAGGAGGCGTAGGAATGTGCTCCAAGACCGGTGTCGTTTCAGGTAAGGGGTGCTAAGGCCTTTTATGTGCTAATGTGCATTGTGTGCCTCGTATTCTATGCATTCTATGTTTATGATTATTAATTATGCCGTATATGATATGACATGGAGTTGAAGTATGCTTTCGTATGACATGTGTATTATTTGTGTATGACCCTGTAAGACATGCATGTGAGGATGTTGATATGATTTTATGTGGGAGAAAGGATGAAAAAGGAGGATGGGGAAGGAAGTTGACTAAGGGAAGTGAGTTGACCTAATTTTATGAATTTATGAGGAATAATCTATTGCATGGTTTCATTTGGAAGAATGTAATCTAAGATGTTATATGGGAGAATCAAATTATTATTTGTTTGGGAGAATCTAATTTATGATTTTAATTGGGAGAATCTAATTTATGAATTGTCTGGTAAAATCCAATTTATGGTTTTATATGGGGAAGTTTTATTTATGGTTTGGTATGATTTTATGTGAGAAAAATTAATATATGGTTTGTATGGAAGAATTTAATTTATGATTTGATTGGGAGAATATAATTTATGATTTGTTTGGGAGAATCCAATCTATGGTTTTGCTTGGGAGATTCTAATTTATGATTTTATGGGGAAGAATCTAACTTATAGTCTTGTATGGTAGAATCTAATTTGTGGTTATGAAAGGGGAGAATCTAATCAATTGTATTATGTGGAAAAATCTTTGGGTTTTATATGATTTGAATCTTTGTGTTGGTATGGATTGAATTTATGGTTTTGTGTGAATGAATCTTTGGGTTGTATATGGTTGAACTTAGGGTTCGGTAAGGATGGATACTTAGTTTGGTATGGATGAATCTTTGGGTTTTATATGGTTTGAATCTAGGATTTGGTATGAATGGATCTTTGGGTTATGTGGAATGAATTTAGGGTTTTGCATAATGGTTAATGGTTGTATGGTGGTATTAGGGTTTGCATGGAAGTTAATAATTGCATGGGATGTGTAAAGTTTGTATGAGAGTGAAGTTTACGTATAGAACGCGGATTTGGGATTTGAGGAAATTAATGTAAGTGTTGTTTGGGTGATTGAACATTTGAAGGGAAAATAGTGCGTGGAGCATTATATGGGTACATAGGAAACCGAGCTAGGGTTCATGTGGATAATTAGGGTTTGGTGCAACTGGTTAGGGTTTTTGTCGTATCAAGTATATTTGGTGATTAAAGAGTAATTGTGATTTGTGATGTGTGTTGATTCATGCATGACCAGGGTGAAATCTTTGAATAAAATATTTAAGATATTAATCACTTAAAGCGAAAGATTATTGAGCCGGGTCCAACCGATCCACCGGTTAGGAATAGTGGTTAGGGTTATTACCCTATGTGAGACCGGTCCACCGGCAAATAATAGTGGTGTGGACTTTGTCCCGCAAGTGTCCGGTCCACCGGCGAATAATAGTGGGGGACTCGAGCTCAATAAAAACGAACCCGAGTTTGTTAAAGACACTTAAAAAAATATTAATTACTTACAGTGGAACCCCATGTGAGCAGGAACCAGACCGGTCCACCGGCAAATAATAGTGGTGTGGACATTGTCCCGCAAGTGACCGGTCCACCGGCAAATAATAGTGGTGTGGACCTTGTCCCGCAAGTGACCGGCCCACCGGCTAAAATAGTGGGGTGTTCCTGTGATTACATGGATTTGATAAAAGTTATGGTGTGTATCGACTTTCGGTAAAAAGATTAATTGAATAATTAATCCGAACTGTTTGGGCCTTGATGTGTGGGTTTAATCTTTATTAAGTTGTGTAATTTACCTGTGTGTCTTTGTGAATCAAATACGTGGTTTGAAAGTGTAAGTTGAGCATTGCCTTTATGATTTTGTATGCTATGTGTCGGCCTTAGTGCTCGGTTACCTTACTCAGTACGTAGCGTACTGATCACCCTTTTCATGGGTGCTGCTCATTCCCACGAGTAGTATGCCTTCTGAATTTATGCAGGTGGGCGGAATATCAGTTGGGGCTGAGTGTTGAGCATGTTTGGCTCGAGATTCAAGAGAGTTGTGGCCATATTATAGTCTTTATATGACTCTAATTCTTTTTGTTAATCTTTTATCGGTTGTAAGTTTAATTCTCTTTTGGAAATGAATTACATTTCTTGATGCGTACTCTGATTTTGTTTTACAACCGTTTAATGCTTATTTGGAAATTGAATTGTATTGATTATTTCTTTTCTTAGCCTTAGCACTTGGTACTGGAACGGTCGGAGAGAACCGGTCTGGTACTAAGTGTGGCGGTAACATTTCCAGAATTCACAGGTTTTCAGTGCTTCTAATTTAATTGCCTCCGCTTTTAAGAAAAAAAAAAATTTTAGTGAATTTTGGGGTGTTACAAAGTGGTATCAGAGCGGTTGTTCCTTTCGGACACGCTCTTTTGTTTTTTTTAAAATGTTTTAAGCTGATACCACAAGTGGTATCAAAGCAGGTTTCGACCATGCTCTTCTACTTTTAAACTTTTAAGATGATACCACAAGATGGTATCGAAGTTGATTTCAACCAAGCTCCTTATTTTTAAATTTTTCTTTAAGCTGATACCACAAGGTGGTATCAGAGTTGGTTCCGATAACCACGCTCTTGTTTGAAGATTTTTTAATTTAACCAAGTGTTCCTTGTTTTTAAAAACATTTACGCTCAGAGTTGGTTTTAAAAAAACCATTTTCTATTTTAAATGTTTAGCTGATACCACAAAGCGGTATCGGAGTGGTTGATTCTTCGAACACGCTCTTTCGATTTAAAAAATTTTTAAGTTGATATCACAAGTTGGTATTGAATCTGGTTTTGACTGTGCTCTTTTGTTTTTAATATTTTTAAGTTGGTACCACCATTTGGTACCAGTGAGGTTGATCTTTTTAATTACGCTTCTTCTTGAAATTATATTTGGCTTACGAGTTTCTTTGTTATTAGTTTTGAAGCGTGTTTCAGTATCTTTTGATTTTAATCTTTTTAATTTGATACTAAGAGTAGTATCATTTTCAAAATGAATTGGGATTAAAAAGTTCTCCTTGAATTGAAATCGTTTTTAAACGAAAAAGAATTCATTTATTTTAAAATATTTTCATTCCGGCCACAGTGAGAAGAGAAGGGTAGAATTTTAATTAAGTTTATTCTTAAGGGGGTAGTTTTTACAAGTATTTTTTTGTATGGTGTCCTTATTTCCGTTAATTTAAATTTTCTTTGGTAAGTTTATCCCTAAGGGGGTAGTTTATATAGATAGTAATGTTATTTTGGTTTTCTAACAACTTAAGAGCATTTTCTCCCTAAACCTAGGCGCTCCCGGAGACTTCGGGGGCGAAGTCTGTTTTTAAGGGGGTAGTAATGAAATGCCCCGAAAAATTCTAATCTAAAATATTATATTTAAATGAGATTTTATCATAAAGATTAATTAAATAAATTATTTTGATTAAAATAAAAGGAAATTAATTAGGAAAAATCAAGGATAAATTTATAAGTGTGTTAATTAAGAGAAATTGGGTATTTTAGCTAATTAAGGATTTGTATTTTAGAAATTAACTAAATAAATTATTTTATTTAAAATAATGAGGAGAAAATAGTTTCAAATTAATATTAATTTTATAAATAATTTAATTGGAAGAAAATTAGGGTTTTTGCTAATTAAAATAGAAGTTATGGAAAATCTATTAAAAATCCTAATTTAGCCTAAAAAGGGATTTAAATATTATTTTATTTAAATATTATTATTTTTAAATATCCTAAATATTCATATTAATTTAATTGACCCTAAACTAATTATTTTTCCCCTTTCCTTTTTCCCTTTTTCTTTTTCTTTCTTCCTTTTTCCTTACCTTTTTCTTTCTTTTTCTTTTTCCTCTTCTTTTCCCCGACTGGGCCTGGCGCGGCCCAGTTCTTCTTTTCTTTTCTTCTCCCTTCTTCGGCCCAGCCCGCGCGGCTGTTTCTTCTGCCGACTCAACGCCGCGTTTTGTTTCTTTTTCCACCGAAACTCACCGTTTCATTTATCTATCACCCCTCGCGCCCGTCGCCCTTTTTCCGCCCCGTTCCGCGCCGCGTTTTGGCTCCGTTTCAGCCGAAGCTCGTCGTGCCATTTAACGCACCCTCGACCGCGCGCGAACCGGCCCGGTTCTCCCCTTTTCTTTTCTTTCTCGGCCGACCGGCCCATCTTCTTTCTTCTTCCTTCTCCCTCCGTCTTCCCCGACGCTGCAACGAACCTCGACCCCATCAATGGCCTCTTCAGATACGATGAATTATACCGGTCTTTTCTTGTCTCATTGCCTTCCTATTAACTCCAGAAATAACTTCATATAATTATTGGACGTTAAATCTCGCCCGTTTCCTCTCCCCAGCCCCGCGAATCTTCGAACCAACCCAAACGTCAACCGACCATTTAACGCCACCGGCCACCCAAATTCTTGCATTTAAAACTTCCATGTCGACCTCCAGCTCCTCATTATCCATTCCAAAATCTATAAATAGCTGGATTGTAGGAGTTGTGGAAGATTTTTCTTCCCCGAAACCCTCGGCGAGGGCTGCCATCATCGAGACTTTAGACGCCTCTTCCGCCTCCGTTAGCCAATTTCAGCGCCACCGAAACCTTTCATTTTCTTCCCTGCATTTTCCTCTAGCTAACTACGTTTCTCAAATTCCTCGATTCTTCTTGTACTGGCTTACATAGCCGTGCCAAGTTGGCTTCTTGTCTCGCCTGAAATTTTACCCAGAAAGCATTAAACCGCCTTCCGCCGCCGTGCGCCGCCACCTTTGGCTGCACCAACACCATCATTTTGTCCCTCTCCTCCTGGGCAACAATAAACACCTCTTATATCACCTCAATTCTCCCTATCTTTTTCCCAACATCCATCTTTCCCTCTTTTCTTCTGTTTTTCCGGCCACCGTCGCTGCCGCCGTGCACCACCGCCGGTGCCACCCATCCCCACCAGCTTAAGGTTGAACCCTAGACCCTCTCAACCATTTTCCATATTAGTATATGCCTTGATTTAATTTATTTCAATTATTTGCATATGATTACCATTATTATTATTCTTAATATGTTTTATTATTATTTGATGAGAAATTTTATTCTGAATTTTACTTGCAGGGTGGAGAGTGGTAATAAAACAATATTATTGATAGTTTCGAATTTTAAGTTATTAATTGAATTATTATGGGATTATTATCATTCTTCTTCTTATTATTATTAATATTATAATTATTAGAATAAATATTTATTATTATCATTTTACTAATTATTCTGGAAAATATTAGGCCCTAATTTTGTATTAACATTTGCACTTATTTATTTTAGTATTATTGTTTCTATTGTTCTTATAACTATTGATGATAATATTATCAGTATCTTTATTATTTTTAATATTATTATATATGTTAGTAATTTTATTATTTATATTAAATAAGTGGTAATTCATTAGTTATAAGTAGGGTTGAAAACCCCACTTTAAATTTTAAAGCTTATTATTATTATTTATATTCTCATTGATAGTAACTTTATTAATTTTGATATTATTATATTTAGTATCATTATTATCATTAGGGTAAAATCTTTAACCCTATATTATCAAGGTTTATAATATCTCTATTATTTTTAGCAAAGTTATAATTTTGTTAAAGTTATTTTATTAATATGTTATTACTTGGTCAAAGCCCTAAGGAGGCGTAGGAATGTGCTCCAAGACCGGTGTCGTTTCAGGTAAGGGGTGCTAAGGCCTTTTATGTGCTAATGTGCATTGTGTGCCTCGTATTCTATGCATTCTATGTTTATGATTATTAATTATGCCGTATATGATATGACATGGAGTTGAAGTATGCTTTCGTATGACATGTGTATTATTTGTGTATGACCCTGTAAGACATGCATGTGAGGATGTTGATATGATTTTATGTGGGAGAAAGGATGAAAAAGGAGGATGGGGAAGGAAGTTGACTAAGGGAAGTGAGTTGACCTAATTTTATGAATTTATGAGGAATAATCTATTGCATGGTTTCATTTGGAAGAATGTAATCTAAGATGTTATATGGGAGAATCAAATTATTATTTGTTTGGGAGAATCTAATTTATGATTTTAATTGGGAGAATCTAATTTATGAATTGTCTGGTAAAATCCAATTTATGGTTTTATATGGGGAAGTTTTATTTATGGTTTGGTATGATTTTATGTGAGAAAAATTAATATATGGTTTGTATGGAAGAATTTAATTTATGATTTGATTGGGAGAATATAATTTATGATTTGTTTGGGAGAATCCAATCTATGGTTTTGCTTGGGAGATTCTAATTTATGATTTTATGGGGAAGAATCTAACTTATAGTCTTGTATGGTAGAATCTAATTTGTGGTTATGAAAGGGGAGAATCTAATCAATTGTATTATGTGGAAAAATCTTTGGGTTTTATATGATTTGAATCTTTGTGTTGGTATGGATTGAATTTATGGTTTTGTGTGAATGAATCTTTGGGTTGTATATGGTTGAACTTAGGGTTCGGTAAGGATGGATACTTAGTTTGGTATGGATGAATCTTTGGGTTTTATATGGTTTGAATCTAGGATTTGGTATGAATGGATCTTTGGGTTATGTGGAATGAATTTAGGGTTTTGCATAATGGTTAATGGTTGTATGGTGGTATTAGGGTTTGCATGGAAGTTAATAATTGCATGGGATGTGTAAAGTTTGTATGAGAGTGAAGTTTACGTATAGAACGCGGATTTGGGATTTGAGGAAATTAATGTAAGTGTTGTTTGGGTGATTGAACATTTGAAGGGAAAATAGTGCGTGGAGCATTATATGGGTACATAGGAAACCGAGCTAGGGTTCATGTGGATAATTAGGGTTTGGTGCAACTGGTTAGGGTTTTTGTCGTATCAAGTATATTTGGTGATTAAAGAGTAATTGTGATTTGTGATGTGTGTTGATTCATGCATGACCAGGGTGAAATCTTTGAATAAAATATTTAAGATATTAATCACTTAAAGCGAAAGATTATTGAGCCGGGTCCAACCGATCCACCGGTTAGGAATAGTGGTTAGGGTTATTACCCTATGTGAGACCGGTCCACCGGCAAATAATAGTGGTGTGGACTTTGTCCCGCAAGTGTCCGGTCCACCGGCGAATAATAGTGGGGGACTCGAGCTCAATAAAAACGAACCCGAGTTTGTTAAAGACACTTAAAAAAATATTAATTACTTACAGTGGAACCCCATGTGAGCAGGAACCAGACCGGTCCACCGGCAAATAATAGTGGTGTGGACATTGTCCCGCAAGTGACCGGTCCACCGGCAAATAATAGTGGTGTGGACCTTGTCCCGCAAGTGACCGGCCCACCGGCTAAAATAGTGGGGTGTTCCTGTGATTACATGGATTTGATAAAAGTTATGGTGTGTATCGACTTTCGGTAAAAAGATTAATTGAATAATTAATCCGAACTGTTTGGGCCTTGATGTGTGGGTTTAATCTTTATTAAGTTGTGTAATTTACCTGTGTGTCTTTGTGAATCAAATACGTGGTTTGAAAGTGTAAGTTGAGCATTGCCTTTATGATTTTGTATGCTATGTGTCGGCCTTAGTGCTCGGTTACCTTACTCAGTACGTAGCGTACTGATCACCCTTTTCATGGGTGCTGCTCATTCCCACGAGTATTATGCCTTCTGAATTTATGCAGGTGGGCGGAATATCAGTTGGGGCTGAGTGTTGAGCATGTTTGGCTCGAGATTCAAGAGAGTTGTGGCCATATTATAGTCTTTATATGACTCTAATTCTTTTTGTTAATCTTTTATCGGTTGTAAGTTTAATTCTCTTTTGGAAATGAATTACATTTCTTGATGCGTACTCTGATTTTGTTTTACAACCGTTTAATGCTTATTTGGAAATTGAATTGTATTGATTATTTCTTTTCTTAGCCTTAGCACTTGGTACTGGAACGGTCGGAGAGAACCGGTCTGGTACTAAGTGTGGCGGTAACATTTCCAGAATTCACAGGTTTTCAGTGCTTCTAATTTAATTGCCTCCGCTTTTAAGAAAAAAAAAAAAATTTTAGTGAATTTTGGGGTGTTACAGTACCCTTATACTGTCCCAAGTACTATTTTTCATTCAAAGCATTCAAACACCCAAACAACACTTCCATTACCTTCCTCACACCTCAAATCAACTCTCTATACATAAAATTCACCCCCATGCAGACTTTACACGTCCCATGCAACCCTTCAAACTTTTTCATGCAAACCCTAAAACTTCCACATGAAACCCTAGATTCACCCATGCAAACCCTAGATTCCTCCATACATACTTAGATTCTCTCATGCAAATCCTAGATCCATTCATACAAAACCCTAGATTCTTCCATCTGAAACCCTAGATTCTTCCATGCAAAACCCTAGATTCCTCCATGCAAAACCCTAGATTCCTCCCATTTATGGTCATGCAACATTTAGGTCAACTCCACATCATTTCACTCCATATCATCATATTACATAACCTAGCATGCATGTCTTACAGGGTCACATCATATAACATCACATTCACAACACAAACATATGATATACAAATCATAAGATACACATAACGTACCTCAACTCCAAGCCGCACCATACATAAAATAGTTATAACAATACACATAAGATACATCACATATTATGACACAAGGCATATAAGACACATTACATACATACGGCCTTAGCTACACTCTTACCTAAAACGACACCGGTCTTGGAGCGTGCTCCTACGCCTCCTTAGGGCTTTGACTGGTCTCATCTATATGGGGAAAAGCTAAAGATGGGATTCCTTTCCCTCCTACCAAAAATACTATTATTTCCTAATTTCTTCTAAGATTAGGTTTTTGATAAAATAATAATAACATTAACTAATTACTAATTTTGCTAAGGATATAAGAAATAATAGTAATATTGTAAAAGTTGAAAATATATGGTTTGAAGATTTAATTTTAATAATAATAATAATGATATTAGAAATAATACTAGTAATAATAACATTAATAACAATAATAACCATAATAATAATAACAATAATAATGAAAAGGACATAATTCAAAAAGAAAGTGAAATAAGGGCTTCCGCCCTTCACCAAAATAATATTAATAATCATAGTATTAACATTAATAATAATAATAATAATAATAATAACTACGAAATACTAGTAATAATAATGATAATAATACTAATAATGGTAAAAATCAAAAATAAAGTAAAGTAGGGTTTTGACCATACTTTGAAATAATAATAGCACTAATAATAATAATAATAATAATAATGATGATGATGATGATGATGATGATGATGATGATGATGATGATGATGATGATGATGATGATGATGATGATGATGATGATGATGATGATGATGATGATGATGATGATGATGATGATGATGATGACGATGATAATAATAATTATAATAATAATAATAATAATAATAATAATATTGAAATAAAAAGAATAGGGCTTTGGCCCTCCATAATAATAATAATAGTAACATTAGTAGTAGTAGTAGTAGTAGTAGTAGTAGTAGTAGTAGTAGTAGTAATATACTCAAAATAATGGAAATAAAATAAAGCTTGTATAAATAGGGTAAAAGGGTTGAGAGGGTTTAGGGTTCCACCTTGGGTTGGTGGTGACAGGTGGCACCAGCGGTGGTGCACGATGGCGGCGGCAGTGGCCAAAAAAAGAGAAGAAAGGAGAGAAAGTTGAGTGCTAGGAAAAAGAGAGAGAGAGAAAGAGGGTGGAAGTTGGGGTGTTTATGGTTTCCAAGGTGGAGAGGAGTAGAATGAAGGTGGCGGCACACGGCGACAGCTATGGTGGCAGAAAAAGAAGGAAAGGAAGAAAGGGAGAAAGAGAAGGAGGAAGAGGAAAAGAAAGGTAGGGGAAGGTAGAGGGTGGTATGCAGAATAGATTGGGGGTGTAGGGGGCGGCGGTTACGGCGGAAGTGGTGGCTAATGGTGGTGCGAAGGGCGGCGAAGTGAAAGGGAGAGCTTACCGAGGAGGCTACTTTGTATAGCTAGGGTGGCTCATGGAGGGAAAATCGAGGAAGAAGGGTGGTGCAGTTAGTTAGAGGGAAGTGCAGGGAGTACTTAGGTGGGCAGAGTGGGCGGCGGCGTTCGCCGACGGCAGCAGAATGGGCATCTGAAAGGGCAGTGGCGCATGAGAATAAAATTTCAGGGTTTCGTGAAAAAGGCTCGACCAAAGCTGGTTATGGGGGTATTTATAGAACTAGAGGAGGGCTAAGGTCAGAGGGAAGACAGGATAATCAGGCAAGTAGGTTAGGGTACCGGTTGGCGATGGTAGGCCGGCGCAATTCAATCATGGTAGGTTTTGTGGCCAGGGATGAGAGAAAAACATGTGAGAAGAGAGGGGAGTGGGTTCAATAAGAGTGACTGGCGAAACGGCGGGGAAAAGAGGGGAGAAACTGCCAGTCAAATGGTAAGGTCGACGGCGGAACTTTTGGGTCGTTGCACGCTATGACGGGGGAAAGGAAGAAGGTGGGAAAACCGGGCGGTCTGGGGAAGAAAAGAAAGAAAAGAAAAGAAGGGGAAAACCGGTCGGGCGACGGGGACCAAAAAAACCAAAACGTAGCATTCCAGGGGGAAAGAAGAAAGGGAAGACGCAGCGTCCTAGGCTGCCAAAGGAGAAAAGAAAAAGAAGGGGAAATGGGTCGCAAATAGGCCTAAGTCGGGGGAAAGGTAAGAAAAAGAAAAGAAGAAGAAGAAAAAAGAAGAAAAAGGAAAAGGGAAAAAGGAAAAGGGAAAAGGAAAAATAGGTGGGTTGGGTTAATTAAATTATTTTGGATATTTTGGATATTTAAAGTTGTTCATATTTAAATAAAATAATATTTAATTCCCTTTTTAGGCTAAATTAGGATTATTGAAAGATTTTTTCTAAATTCCATTTTAATTAGCAAAATACCTAAATTTTTCCTAATTAAAATATTTATTATTTTCTTATTTAATTGCCCTAATTAATTCCCTTTTAATTTAATAAGAATATTTTATTTATTTAATTTTTAAAATAAATCCTTAATTAGCTATAATTCTTAAAATTAGGATTTTTTGGGCATTTTACTCCTCCCTCTTATTTGTTAGTGTATTTTATTTGAATAACTTAATAATAATAATAATAATAATAATAATAATATTATTATTATTATTATTATTATTATTATTATTATTATTATTATTATTATTATTGTTATTATTATTTGGCTAAGAAAATAAGGAAAAAAGAAAAAATGGTAGAAAGAAAGTGAAGTGGCTTAGTCAATACTCTCTTTATAGGTATTGAAAAAACATCTCCCCATAAAGAGGCATAGGATTCTTGCTTGAAGCCCAAAGCCCAACTAAGTAAGGATATAGTTAAGATCTTGGGTTGTATTATGAATATTATGTGTATGGGTGTATTGGTTTTTTTTTTAGTAAATATATATGTATGTGAACTAAGTATGTGTGTGGTGCATCTTATCTTACAAGGAACTAAGGTATAGTGAGAATGACTTTCATTATGTGTTGCATGTATGGTTAGAACTTACTATGGATGGGCATGTTCTTATGTATGGGTGAAATATTAATATATGTTTGCCTAGATGCCTTAAGTGGGACTTGAGTGGCTATAAGAGACTAAAGAAAGTAAAGAGGGTGGAGTGAGTGAGGTGATATGTGGAGAATGTCTTAGGTGTCTCATAAAATATGGTAGAGAAAATAAAAGGAAAAATAATAATTTGAGGGGTTAGGGTGAAACATGCATGGAAAGTGTGTGCTTATCATGGGGGAAAGATTTACATGGGAAAATATTACTACGAGGTTAAACATAGGGAGGAAAGTGTATTTTGCGTGGTTGGTGTTCTTAGGGAAGATTTAGTACATGGGTTGATGGGAAGGTGTATGGGAGTACAAGTTAGGGCTTCAAGGGAAAAAAACTCTAAGGATAGGGGTATTATAAGGAAAGGTTGAGGAGGATAGTTGAACATCGGTGTTTTGATGAGGGGTATGCCACATGGAGGGGGTTACTCAAGTCAAATGGAGGGTAGATTTGGGTACAAGAAGAGGGTATGGAAGAAGAAGAAGGGGGAAACTTAGGGTTTTTTTGGGGTGACCAACTAGGGTGTCATTATCACATGTGGTAATTAAGGAGTTGGTTGTAAGGTTTGGAGGTGGGATGAGTATGGTGATGGTGTTTGAATCATGGGAGATGTGGGTTGTATAAGGAGAGGAGAGGCTAGGGCCACATAGGCCAAATTGAGTTTCACGAGAAACCCTAGTGGGCGATGGTGAGTATAGGTTGAGAAATGGGGGATTGGGCATTGTCCCATGTGTATGAGGTTTCTAATTTTTTTAGGAGGATGGTGGAAAGTGTCTGGGGGTCATGGAGTCTGGGAGGATGTAGATGTCCTAGGTTAAAGGACAGGGTTTTAAGAATTTTGGGTTGGTAGAGGGGTAATAAGTCGGGAGTGACCAGTGGGGTGTGCATGTCTAGATGGTTGTTACTTCTTGAATAAGACACGAATAAAGTATTAAACACTTAAAGTGGAAGATCATTGAGCAGAGCCCAAACTTAGGATATTTGCTGGTCCATCAATTATAATAATGGCTAGGAGTTTTTTTCCCTAGATTTATATATGTTACTGGTCCACCAATTATAATAGTGGCTATTTTTTCCTAGTAGTTACTCCCGATCCATTGTTTATAGTAGTGGGGGTCCCAAGATTAATAAGTTAAACCTTTGGATGGTAATAATTTATGTAAAAGACACTAATTACTTACCATGGAATACCATGTGGGATGGGACTAGACATAGGATATTTAACGGTCCACCAGTCATAATGGCCAGGAGTGTTTTGTCCTAGAGGTGTATATGTTACTAGTCCATAGATTATAATAGTGGTCAGGCACATTCTGCCTTAGAGTAGTTATTCCTAGTCTACTAGTTATAATAGTGGAGTCCCCGTACCCACATTAATATAATTCAAAATATGTGTAAAGATGGTACTAATGGCTTAAACTCTCATAGAGGTAATTAATCTAAATTAATCTACTACATGCATGATATTTGTATTTTGTGTTGCTATTCCCTACCTTGACTATATTGTTAACTTACCCACTATGTAGTGTACTAATCACCCTTATCATGGGTGCTACTCATTCCCACGAGCAATGGCCCCTCCTAAGTCTGTGCAGATAGGTGATAAGGCCCTAGAGGACTTTACTACTTACAATGAGCTGGTCGAGGTAGAGTGATGTCTTGATGTCCTGGGTTGGGGCCAAAGATAGTGCACCTTGGACTTACTTGCTTTTTGCATTTCGTGTTTTTCCCTAGTGGTGGGATCCTTTGATGTATTATCAGTACTCTTCTGTATTGACACTTAACTTTCTCATGTTCTCGTATTTTCCATTTACGAATGTTTAACTACTCTACATTTTAAATTATTTTTGTTATGTTATTACATGGGGTTACTCTTTTAGCCTAGTGGTTAGTATAAGGCCTGCCAAGGGCCAAACTTGTACTAATCACGGCGTTAGTATCCCCTATTTTGTGTATGATTTTCCTTAAATAAACAAAAAATTTCAACTCTGATTCTTAGATGTGTTAATGTGTTACAACAATACCTAAACACTCAAGATAAATATACTTCAACAAAAGGAAGAATTTAAAAAAATCTTAAACTTGATTTCACTTTTTTCTATTCGTTCTTCATGTATAAGTTGATATATATGTATATATATAGATACATGATGCCTTAGTTCCTCTTTATTAACCAAAACCAGCCCAACCATTCTAGATAGCTAAATAAAGAGATAAACAAATGAACTAAAAGCCTATATTATACACATAATGATCTACAATCAAAAGTTACAAGACATTATAAAGTTTACATAAAATATCAAAGGTAAACAAAACCCTACTCATGCAATACATTGAATAGTCAAGTTTCTTGTCTTGCATCTTTATATTTTATGCAAATTTTCAATCATTTCCTTGTCATTATCTTGTACACTAAATGTCTTTGATGAATTGTACCTCTTGCAAACATATATAATACCTATAAGAATCAACTAATAAAATATTAGTAGCATTAGGTTTTCATTAGGATTTTCAATAACAATTGATACTATCTCAAGTATGTTAACTCTTGGCCTTCAATAATAGAAGAGTGAGATTGAGATGCTTCAACATCATTATCCCCTTGTAAGAAATTATTTTCCCTCAAAATTAGCATCAATATAGTAAGGAGATAAACTACTAACATTGAAAAACCTAGAAACTCCCCCATACAATTTAGGTAATTCCAATTCATAAGAATTATTTGAAAATTTTCTTGAGATTTTAAATGGTACATCAGCTCTTGAAATTAGTTTATTTTTTCTTAAGTTTGAAAATATTTATTTTATTAAGTATAACCAAACCAAATCTCTAGGTGAAAACACTTGTGTAATTTGAGTTTTGTTTGCATGAGTTTGGTATTTAGCATTAGATTTATCAATGTTGTTCTTAATTTACTCATGAAGTTTCTTAAAGAATTAAACTCTTTCTTTAGCATCATAGCTCTTAATATCACCTTTCTTTAATGACAACATATCATTAGACAAATAAGGATTAACTTCATAGACAACTTTAAATGGACTCGAATGAGTTGAACTAGAAGGACTCCTATTATAAGCATATTCGGCATGTGCAAGTTTTATATCCCAATATTTTGTACTCTTGCTAACTAATCCACATAGTAAAGTTCCCAAGGTTCTATTAGTCACTTTGGTTTGACCATCTATTTAAGGATGATGAGATGTACAAACAACAACTTAGTACTTATGTAATCCCCCCAAATTTTTAAAAACCTATATTTTAATAAATAAATTTTATTTGGGATAAATTAGCCTTTAAATTTATTTTGATTATTTTATGGATTTTTGAGCATATAAAATTTGATATAAATATTTCATAAATTAAAATAAATATTTTGTTATTTGATCATACTCTTATTATTTAAATAATTTTCCAAATCATTATTTTACTAAAATTATCATTTTAAACCCTTATATTTTAATTATATTAAATTAAATTATTAAATAAATTTATTACCCAAAATTGTTCTATTTTATTATTTTATCAATTAAATTATTTTATTCAATTTCACCTTTTCTTTTCTTTTTCCCTTTTTCTTTCTCCTTTTTCTCTTTTCCTTCTTTATCCTTTTCTTCCTTGGGTCACCGGTGGCTTGGCCTGCCCTTCCTCTCCCTGGCGCGCTGGGTTGCAGGCCTAGTATCCCCCTCCTCCTCTGCACGAGCCCGGCCGCCTTCTTCCTTCTCTTCCTTTCTTCCCCGATCGGGTCGGCCCGCTTATTTTCTCCCTTCGGCCACTCGCTCGTGCCCAGCTCCCCCTCCCCTTTCTTCTTCTTCTTTCTTTCTTCTTTCTTCTTCCTCCTTCCCTGGCGAAATTCCCGACCAAATTGCCATTCCACCTACAACTCCCTCTCCCCCCGTTGACCTCCCCCTATCTCCCTCTCTCTCCTTCTCATCATTTTCCTGCCATATCGAGCCCACAATCTCTCCCTTCCCCATTCCCTGCCATCCCTCTTCTTCTCCCTCTCCCTGCCATGGCCATTTCCTTACCACCCTACCGCCACCCTTTGAGCGCCCTATCCCCTCCTCTCTCTCCTTCTTCTTTTTCTTCTTCTTCCTTTGCCTCATTTTGTCATTTTTCAAGCCCTAAATTCCTTCCCCTGACCCTCTCTTTTTTCCTTTCTTCTCCTCCCCTCTCTCACCCTATTTTTGCTTCGCCGCCTAGCTCCGCTGCTTCTGCCGCCTCAAACGCCACCTGCACCACTCCCTACCACCCTCTACCTCATCCTCGAGCCATCACAGCCCCCATTGAGCCACCCCACAGCCTCCTTCTCCCTCCTCTCCACTTTTTCTCTTCTCTCCCGCCCTTCTCAGCAACCACCCTGTGCAACCCCGATCCGTCGCCTATGCCACCACCTGAGCCACCAAAATAATCCCTACAACCCCCTCTACCACCCCCAATCCTCATTTGGCCGAAACCGTAACCCGAAAGCCTTCATTTTCCCTCCCCATTTTCCTTCCTCACCAGCCCCTATCTCGACACCCACTTCGACCACCAACTTCGCAGCCTCGCTGCCGCCGCCTTCGCCGCCTTTAGCCACCGTCAACCCATCCCCGACCACCACCTATACCCCCTCTACACTTCTGCACCATTCCTTTTCCCCAAATCCTTCCCCATCATGTCTTTTTCTTAGCCCCAAACCTCTAACCCAAAAATGCCCATTCTTCCCTCTTTTCACCACCTTCGGGCCCCTCCTCCCCAATTCTTTGCATGCAGCTCATGCTGCATGAGCAGCATGAGTCTTAGCATTTCTTGATTTAGTTGTTTAATGATTTTTAAGGTATAATAATATTTTAATTTAAGTATTTGATTAATTAAGTGTTATAAAGCCTTACGCTTTGATTTTATTATTTATAATGTAATAAGTCTTGATATTATTTTTAGGTATTGGTTTTGATAATCAAAGCTTGAACCTTTAACCGGAATACCGGTAAGGTTCATTTTTACGAGAATCGAGGTAACCGTTAAATCTCACTTAAACGCATGGATAACGTATGTTAGCACAGTAGGCATTTTTAATGGATATTATGCTTGATATATGTTGTTTACTATATTATATGTGGTTTCTTGTGTTGGTTGATAAAAGGAAGCATGATAGGTTATATGATATGTATGGGAATATTGTTTAAGGGAAGAGTTTGGTTGTTAATGAAAATGTTAAGTATTATCCATGTTATGTTATGTTATTGTGATATTTAATGCATGGTTAATATTTTGTGAGCCTTAGGGGTATTTTAGTAATGTATCTTGTACAAGAATATGGCCTAATATATGTATAGGGGTGTTAATAATATTATATTAATTATAAGAGTTGTGGATGAGGTGTTAATATTAATATTTTATGTAGTAATAATAAAAAATTAATATAAGTGGTGTACTAAGGGGCAAAATGGTAACTTTAAATTAAAAAGGGTATTATGGTAATTTTGGAGGCAAGGGCAAAGTGGTAATTTTGTAAGGCAAGGGTAAAAGGATAATTTTGGAATTAATAGATAAAATGGTAATTTTGGGAGTAGAAAGGGTAAAGTGATAAATTGTAAATAAAAAGGGGAAAATTAGTAATTTTGGAAGTAAATGGGTAAAATGGTAATTTTGTAATTAAAAGGCAAAATAGTAATTTTGTAATAAAAGGGTAAAATGGTAAATTTGTAATTAAAGGGAAAAATGGTAATTTTATAATAAAATGGAAAAATGGTAATTTTGTAATTAAAGGGCAAAATGGTAATTTTGTGATTAAAGGGAAAAATGGTAATTTGGAAATTAAAAGAGGTAAAATGGTGATTTCGTAATTAAGGATAAAATGGTAAATTCATAAGTGAAAGGGTGTTATGGAAATTTTTAGAAGTTAAGGGGTAAAATAGTAAATTTGAAAGTAAAGGGGTAAAATGGTAATTTTGTAAATAAAAGGGATAAAAGTGGAAATTAGAAAGGAGAAACTTGGTAATTATAATAATTAAGAAGGGTAAAATAATAATTTAATAAAAGAGAAGGGTAAAATGATAATTTAATAATGGAGAAGGGTAAAATGGTAAATATGATAATTATGAGTGGCAATTTGGTAGTTTAACCAACTAAAGGGGGTAATTTGGTAATTAAGATAATGAATATAGGTAATTTGGTAATTTGACCAACTAAATGGCAATTTGTTAATTCTAATAAAAGAAATGGGCAAATTGGTAATCTAACCAACCAAATGGGAAATATATTAAGTGTAACGAATACGAAGGGTGATTAGTAGCCTAACAAGTGTGGGAAATAGCTCGATAACCTAAACTGAGTAAGGGTGTAGCTAAGGTCGAATGTGTGCTATGTGTCCTACATGCCTTGGATGTCCTATATAATTATATGTCGTGTTTTATATGATATTATCTTAACTATTTCATGTGTGGCGTGGCTTGGAACCGAGATGTGTTCATGTGTCCTCTTTTGGTATGTGATAATACGGATATGCTGTAAGTTATGATGTGATGTGATGTGGCCCTTTAGGACATGCATTCTAGGATAATTGACGTGGTGATGTGGGATGGAGGCATGAAAAAGAAAAATAGGAAAATAGGATAACCAAGGGGAAGTAAGTTGGCTGATGAAGGAGTAGGAGAATCGAGGGTTTGCATCGGATGGTTAGAGTCTACATGGGGGAAAACTTTACGTATGGAAAGTTGCCTCGGGACGTGAGGAAGGTAATAAAAGTGTCGTTTGGGTGTCCAGGGGCTTCGGACGAAAAATAGTACGTGGGACAGTATAAGGGTGTGAAGGAGACTAATATAGGGTTGGGAGGAAACCCTAATGTGAGGAGGTGGAAAAGAAAAAGAAAATAATAAAAATAAACGAGAATGAGTAGGGCAGAAAGTGAGGGTTGGATCTAAGGGTCGTGACGTGTAGTGTGTTGAAATAGTCGGGATGTGTACAACATAGAAGGATGGGCCACGTAGGCCCGAGTTAGGGTTTTTGGGGAAAACCGAGTTAGGAGGTGCAAAAGTCTCAAGATATGGGACGGGCCCTCCTGGGAGGATAAGTGTGGATATAGTTAGCCATGCATGTCAAGGGTGAAATACTTTCGAATAAGATATGTTTAAGACACTAATCACTTAAAAAGGAAGATGTTGAGCCGGACCCAGACCGGTCCACCGGCGAATAATAGTAGCTAGGGCCGGGGTGCCCTACATGACCGGTCCACCGGTGAATAATAGTGGCAGGGCATGTATCCTCGTGATCGTTCCACCGGCTATAATAGTGGGGGATTCCGTGCTCAACAAACCAAACGTAAAAACGATAAGACACGGGGAAGATACTAATTACTTACAGTGGAACACCTTGTGAGTCAGGGCCAAACCGATCCACCAGCGAATAATAGTGGCAGGGTATGTTACCCTCGCAACTGATCCACCGGCTAAAATAGTGGCAGGGCATGTACCCTCGTGACCATTCCACCTGCTATAATAGTGGGGTTCCCGTACTCACATGCACATCTATAATCCGAGATGATTGATTAATGATGGACTAATGGCCTTAAGGCCCTAAAAGTATCGATTATTCATTATGGCCTATTAACATTTGGTTGACTTGTTAAGTATGAGAGTGGACGAAAGTGAATGTTACGTATACACCATTGATATCAGATTGACTCGTTGAATATGCGAATGTATGGACCTGAATATTATATTTACACGTGTTGGTATGTATGGATTCAGTAGTGTATCATGTGTTACATTGCGGACCTGTTTTTAAGTGTGTATTTAAAGGGTTACTCAGTACCGTAGTACTGAAGGCTTCCATTTGTGGGGCCCCTGCCTATTTAATGGGCAGAACCTCTTGCAGGTTGTATTCGGTGTTATTCAAGTGGGCCTCGGAAAATAGCGTAAGGATCTATCCGGAAATGTTAGGGTTTTACTCTGTCTCCTTAAATTTCGCAATTTTAATGTATTTGTTGTTTTGTAACCACCACTTGATGGATTATATTTACTTGTGATAATCTTATTTAATTATTAGTCGAGTTTCTCGTAATTTGTATTTTTCTCCTTTAGCCTTAGCACGACTTCCAAAAATAGCTCAAAAATTTTACATCTCTATCCGATACTACACTTTTGGGAATACCATGCAACATTACTGCCCCTTTTAAGTATAAATCATCCACATGAGTTACATCATTAGTTTTATTACAAGGAATATATTGTGCCATTTTAGAATACCTATAAACCACTACCATAATAGAATCCTTTCCATTTTGTGTCCTTAGATAGCCTAGGATAAAGTTCATACTAACCCATTCCCATGGTTGATTAGGAATTGATAAAGGAGTATACACACCCTTATAGAAGAAACTCTTACTCTTATGACAAATTACCAACCTCCCATTAATAGCTTGTACCAAATTTATCATTCATGGCCACTAGAAATGTTCTTGTAATATTTTCATAGTTTTATGAACACCAAAATGACCTACTATAACCCCCCTCGTGTACTTCTTTAATAAGTAAATCACACACACTAGAACAAGGTATACACAAATTATTAAGTTTGATAAGAAAGTCATCTTGAAGCACATAATTACCATCACTATGATTGTTTTTACATTCATCATGAATCTCAAAGAAAACTTCATCTTTTATATATAATTCTTTCAACATTTCAAAACCTAATAACTTAGCATCCTATAAGACAAGTACCAAAGACCTTATTAATAATGCATCTGATACCACTTTTTTTTTTACCATCAAAATTTTTAATAGAAAACATAAAGGATTGTAAGAAACCAACCCATTTTATCACTCCTTACACGTTTCTTGTTAAGTTCTTGATATATAATTCAACAAAATCATTGCTAAGTCATTCGGTGCACTTCAAATAGTTATGCATGTTTTCTATGTTATATTGTGCAATATATCTAAATTGAAGTCAAAACACAAATCTAAATGTGTTTTTTGTAAGCAATCAGAAAGAATATTTCCAAATTATGGACTACATATGACTTGGATTTTAAGAAATAGAAAGCACACAATCAGCACAATTACTTTGAAACAAATCAAGTTGCAATTATGGTAAATGAATAATTGATTTTTACATACTTAAATCAATCATTAAGGGCAATTATTTAACTTGAAAAAACAACTAAATCACATGAAACATCATACAAAATAAATTTCATCAAGAAAAACAAAAAACACATGCATGGTTTCCTTTCTAACACATTCAAAATTCTAGCATGCATTCACCTATTTTTGGTTCAGTTCTTTTCAAGCAATGTTAAAGATTCATTTCAAGATTACTATGGCATATTAACTATCTCCAAACATGTTCACTTTAGATCATAAACATGAATAAAACATTCCAATAAAGACAATCAAGATTCAAATAATTATAGCAATAACGATCAAGAACCTCAACCTAAAGCTGGTGGTGTTGAATTTTCTTGTCTCAAATTTGAAGATGGGTTCTCCTCCAAGAGTTGTCAATCCAAAACCTTTCTTTGATACAAAAATTGATGTGCAAGATAATAAAGCATTATCATTTCACAATGCAAGATCTTTTGTTTTGGTTCTTGAAGTAGAATTGATGCTCAAAGATGATGTAATGCTTGATAATGGAAATAATCTTCAATAAAACTCCACAATTTTGAGATTGATCTTCACAAAGATCAACTCGATTCTAAAGAGAAATCACAAATTTTTCTCATTATAAAAATACCTAAAATATAAAGATAAACTCACTTGAAGATAAAGGAAGAACTTTGAACATTCTTAAACTTAATTTCACTTTTTCCTCCATTCCTCATGTACAAGTCAGCATACATGTGTGTGTGTGTGTAGATACATGAGGCCTTAAATCCTATTTATTAACCAAGCCTAGCCCAATGGTCTAGCTAGCTAAATAAAGAGTTAAACTAATGCACTACATGCTTATATTATACACATAATGATTTACACTTACAAGTTACAAGATATTACAAAGTTTACATATCATATCAAGGCTAAACAAAACCTTGCTCATGTAATGCATTAAATAATCAAGTAATTAAGCTTTATGTGTTGTAACTTTGTATTTTATGCAACTTTTCAATCCTTACCTTGTCATTGTCTTGTACACTAGATGTCTTTGGTGAATTCTTCTTCTTGCAAATATATATAATACCTGTAAGAATCACTTAATAAAACATTAGTAGAGTTAGGGTTATCATTGGCATTTTCAATAACAATTAGTACCATATCCAAGTATACTAACTCTCAACCTTCAATAATATAAAAGTGAGATTGATATGCTTCTACATCAGTTCAATCACCTACTTAATCCTATGAGCAAAAGACCACTTGCATATTTTTTAGGATGGCTGGTAATGGGCCTACCTCATTTTGGATTTAAGGGCTTGAGAGCATGGATATCTAGAGACAATTGTTTGGTCCTTATTGGACCAATTTTGGGGCTTATTGTCATTTTATGCCTATTTTATCTATTTACTTCTAGTTTACTCTCTCTCTCTCATGTATTTGAATATTAGGGGACACATTGAGGTCTTATTTTATAAATATTTTTCTTTAGTAACTATATATCATATTTCTCACACACTTTACTCTTGTTTTAGTTAGTTTAGCTCATCAACCTTATATCTAATATAGGAATGGTAGCAAACACCTATTCTATATTTGGTGCAGTGGTAACACCCTATTTCCCAGGGTGTGTTTTTCATTTTCCTGCTTCTATAAAGTTTTAAAATAAAAACTTTTTGTAGTGAAAAATGGAAGTGTTATAGTGTATGATAGGACTCATGCTAAAAAAAAGGAAATCAAGTACTCATTTGAGACATTAAGTAGGAAGAGTTTGACCCATGTGTGATAAGATATGTATTTGTCATGCATGAAGTTCTAAGGAATCAACTAAAAGATATTTTTTCCCATATCCTTATTCTAACATTGTGAGTCAAATCACTAGCACTAATGCATAAGAGCACTTACAAAGTCATTATTTCCAATTTAAGACATAAGACAATATTGTTATTTTTACTTTGGGTAGAGTGAAACATTGTTGCATATGAAGTTGGGTATAGCAAATTGCTTATGTGAATAATTATCATCTTCATTATCCCCTCTTTTATCATATTTATGTTTCATGTGAACCATCTCTCTCTGTGTCTTTATGTTCACTTCTTTTATCTACCTTTGCTTGGGGCATGCAAAGATTCTAGCATGGGGGAGTTGATAAACATGTAAAACATCTATTATTTTAGTGTTGTTTATTCAGGGTTTCTAAATGTTTTATGCATGCATTGTGTTCAGATTGAGAATATTTCTCTTTATATGTTCTTACATGTATATATTAGCTCAGGATTAATAGAGTCAATGATTTTGGAAGTCATACAAGAGTTTGAGCCAACAACACAATTGAGAATACATAGTTCGAGAAGAAAATGGATGTTCAAGTATCAAGAACTGTAAATTTGACCATGATACAATTATAATTTGTAAAATTTTTAAAAAGAAATTGTATTTTTTCTCATTATCTTTTCAATGCCACTTAAAATTACCTCAATTTGATGTCAAATGAAAATGGTATTACCAAATTATCAAATATTTTCTAGACAAGCATGAAATGGAAAAACATAGCCGAATACGACTTGATTATATTAACCAACATGACCATATTTGGTGCTAAGCATCGCTATCATGTTTTTTATATCCAAAACATTTGTGTTGGTGCCAGCGATTGAGTTTCTTGCACTATATTGGGATAGAATTCTGTAGATTTTTTTAGGTTATTTTTCTCTACATCTTCTAGTCCTCTTTACCATTATCCCCTCTTCCATTTTCCATGTAGGTAACTCTTTCCTTTTGATATGTAATCATCTGACTTTAGAAATTTGTGTACAACGCTAGCAAATTCAACACTACAGTTTTCTTTTCTAATTTATTTCTTTTTCTATTGTGGTTATGTATTCTAATGTTATAATCATGCTTTTTTACTTTAACAATGTGTGAGTATTTTTCTTAATTAAGGATCAAATTAGGTCAATTTTGTTGTTGAATCAATGAATCCATCTAATCATCTTGTTTAATCACTCGATTTTCATTATTCAATTGCTAGTGTCTATTTGCTTAAGGTTAATTCAATTGATCGTTGATTTAATCCATAAAGGCTGCCAACTAGAACTGAAAGGTTGTAATTGCTACCAAAAATAAGTAATTGAGCGAGAGTTAATGAGCGACAAATGTAGATTAGTGATTCTTGAGAACTTATAATATTAGCTTGAGCGTAAAGTGTTTGACTCAATTTAACCACATGAAAATATGTTACTAGTTAGAATCGATCAAGACTAATAGACCTTAAAGGAGGTTAGCAATTATCATAGGTTAATTGTTCCTAATTAATTGAGCGGTCCATTAACGATTGATTAATACCGAAGTTATAATAAAAATTCAATCCTAGGCTCTTTTTAGTGATTGAATACCTTATTAGATTAATCTAGCGTATTTGTTATTCTCTATCACTTTCAAAATTCGTGTTATTTGATCGGTTAAAAAAGAGTTGAAAACAATGAAAGCTGGTATTTAACACAAAGTCCGACCTTGTATTGATTCCAACGGCAACCATGCTTGCAGATTTCGGCGATCACGGACATATTTCATACCTATGATAAACGAGTCAAAAAATAAAAAATGAAAAACTTCCCATATTATTGGACCACAGACGACCCCAGAATGGATAGGGCCACTGGCCAGCCAAATCAATCATCAAGGCACAAGATTAAGATTGAAAGCAAAGTACTTATTTTAATGTATCAACACACTAATCATTATGAAGATAATGGCCCGCTGCACCAGTAATTACACGTACATTTTCTAGAATTCGCTCCCACACTTTCGACGTAGACTTATACTGAAACAAGCATTCTCAATCCTCGCTGGCCACATAATCAACCGATCATTAGCATATGCATGTATACACCTAATGATCATAAGAATGTGAGACTCGCTAAAACGACAAAAGAGGAGCACCTACATTGACCAAGGGCAGATGCTTACACCTAGATATCTTTGGAATGCCCAAGTAGGTAGGACTAAGCACGTTCTAACGACACACAGAAAATGACAAGAGAAACAACACAAAAGAGATTAATACAGCGCAACAATGGCAGTCAATAAATACAAGGAAATCAAGACGTGGGAACAACAAGGGCAGTGATTTTTCAATGCTTAATATCCATATATGCACATACTACTGGATTTAGGCTGAGAAATGGATGAAATTAATATCACTATTGCAAGAGAATGGCCAATATCTACTACTACGGCGCCAAACTGTCGGTTGATTTGCGTATATATATGATTCTGACAGGCAACGTGGAAGTAAAGGGGTTATTCAACGGTACATGAACCGATGCTTTGTATTTCATCAAGCATGGTAGGTTTATCGAATCCTTTTTCTATTTGTCAGATTGACATTTTTTTTGGGTGTGTTAGACCCTTAAACTGGCCACGGTCTAAGTCACATGGTTTAATCTTCATAAGGGGCTGCTCCTCAAGATTCCGACAGAACAACAAAAGGGATCGTTTTTCCCTTCTCATACATTTTATTTTGCTAATAACAGAGTGTTACTCATCATCATCAAACTGCCTGCCAAATCTTTATCATGTGGCGTGGTGCGTATATATAAAATGAAGAGGGAGAATCCCAACTGATTAAAGAAGTGATACTTAACAGAGGTCAAACAATCAAAATAGAGTCGTGATAAACGAGAAATCTAAAGTCTCTACAGGTGATGCCAATCTTAAAGGTATCCATCAGCAAGAATTTTCTGAGCTCATACAAAAGCGTTTGACACCGGATAACGAATTATAGCTCGACTCACAAGAAATAATATCACGTGGAGTAGTATTAGAAAGTAATTGATGAAAAGAATCAGCGGAAAATGGCTTGAGATCATGGCGTTAGAAGTCAAAAAAGTTGCAAGACGTGACAGCAACAAAGGGGGGGGGAGGAGCTATCACGGTGGTGGGAGATTAATGGACATTGACTACAAACCAACTGACCAACATGATGTGACGTTGAAAGCAGAGCTACTAAGATAAGCAGCGACTAGCTTCATAGTCTGCAAAACGAATTAAGTCAAAAATATACAGAGACCCTTGTGGCCATAACGTCCCTCGAAGAGTCACGTATTAGATATACGGACACATACTAAAAGCAAAATGTCGCAGTCGCACCGAATTGGTTGCTGAAAGGGAGAAGAATGTCATAACAGAAGACACTGTAAGCTTATGCATAAAGAACGCACCTATTCTGTTGTCTGAAAGGAAATTTTTTGGTGTATGCCCAGCTTCATGGCCTAACTCAAGTTTTGGACTAATGTACACGACATGTTTCCACTCGGTTGCCAGATGAAATGTTTAGGGCCAAAGTCTTTAGCTGCAAGCCAAGTCGGTGAGATAGGCTTAAAGACTATCCCAGAGAAAGCGAGTTAATGCATGGTAATTTAGCCAATCGTCTTTCGCTCTTTCTTCTTGATACTTGCTACACAATTCCATGTTACTTGGACCCTTGGCCCGAAAGTTACACAGCTATTAGAAGAAACTTACTAATTAGACATTAAAACTTTGAATCGCATGGCTTGTTTAATTAGACGATCCAAGTATAAGTCTAACTTTCGGGCTCATTTATTAAACGAGTTAAACTCTAGTCCAAAAAAAATATTGATTCATCTTATTTATAACTTAGGTTCATGAACTCAGATTAATTCACTTCATTAAAACATCGGTGTATCTCATTCGCTTAAATAAATGAGTAGAGCCCCAAGTATTATTTCAAAAGCGAGTCAAGTACAAATTTAAAGATGTTAAACTCGATTCAACTTATTTATAACCGTTTTTTTGATATTAGTGTATAAGATACCTCTAACATATTCCATCTAGGTCCCATTTTGAAATAAACTCAACAATAAGGCTTTATTTGGATATACTAGCTTTACTCAATTTTTATCTTACACCCGATGACATCTGGTGTCATTTTATGTAATTATAAAAAAATAAATGATGGTAATCAAACTAACCAAGTCCTCTCATCTCACTACCTCACTCGAAGATTCCGCTCACACCTTGTCATGTTTGTTCCTTGCTAATTGCTAAAAAAGAATTATGGAAAATCATGAAAGCAATCGAAGTCGAGTTAAGAAATTGTTTGTGTCAACCAAAAATCTAAAGAAGATGTCGGCAATGGACAGAATTGTGATTCTAGTAAAATTAATATGTTGATATATTAAATCCAAGATCTCATTTGAAATAGAAGAACAGATACTTAAAGTAATCTTACACTCTCAAATTAGTCTCCAATGATCCCTAATTGAACTTGAAATTGTTTTGACATTGTAATTAGGGTTGCGGTTTAGCCAGAGTCTCGTTGATTTGCCTTTCAACTTGTGGAATGAATAGAATTATGGTGTTATAATCAATCGGGAAATCTTTGAGAGGAAAATAGGGGTTCGGCAAATAATTAATATAGTTTCAACAATAATTTAATATATGCTCAACAAATAGTTTGTGTAGACTTAATAATATTTCAATTTCGGTTCAACAAATGACTATTAACATTTATCTTATTTGTTTTGAATATACCATTAATTTATACGTTATATATTATAAACTCGTAAGTTCTACATTATAAATCCATAAGTTCTATGTTATGAACATAAATATAATCGTTATATGTAATAAAGTCAATTGATAAATTTAATCGTTGTGTATCATAAACATGTACGTTTTATGTTATGAATATAAATGATCTATGTTATAAACTTATGCTCTATATTATAAACCCAATGAAACTAATCATTTTACATGATGAACTTATATGCTTAATGGTTGTAAGGGATTTAGTGAACAGTAGCAAATAAGTAATGAACATATATTAAATATGTGACGAACACGAAGGAAGTATGTACTGAATATATATTAGAAGTTCACAAACATATATATACATAATAAGGGTTATATAATTGCAAAGAATGACATAATGTCTATAAATAAGAATTATAAAATTACAAAAACTACCCTATGTTTATCATATTTGCTAAATGAGTTCACAAAAAGAAGTTATAAAATTTATAAAAATGACCTCGTATTTAGAAATAAGAATTATAAAATTATAAAAATGATCTCATGCCTATAAATAAGAACTATAAATTATGAAAGTGATCCTATATCTATAAATAAAATTATAAATTATAAAATAACTTTGCATGGCTAAATAAAATTTATAAAATTACAAAAAATATAACCTCATGTATTTAAATAAAATTACAGAAAATAGTCCCGCGTACACCTTGGAAGGTACTTCTAGGTGCATGATATAAGCATTACTAATTTTAAATAAACATCAATTTAAAGGAAGTTTTAAACTTTGTTATACTTTATTTGGATAATTTAAAATAGAATTTATAAACGTCCTAGAACATTTAAAATCTTTACTTTAGACATCTTCATTTAAATTCCTTATCTTTCTTGTTATCCAAATAATAAATTTATACATAAAGAAATTCAAAAGTGAATTACTTTAAGAACCTATCATTTTTAAAATATCTTCATTTCTAAAGTTCATAATTCAAACGAAATCTTGAGATGTATAGTTTTTTTAAGAAGATTCTATAATTAGAATTGTGGTAAATAAATTGAAACAAGGAAATAATTGGTAAGTTGATGAGACAATCGATAGACCTACATTGTGCGAAGCTCGGTCAAGCTTGAAGAATGCATGAAATCTAGTAAGGGATAAGTCCAATATCATCTAGAGTTCGAGCTGTAAAGGTTTAGATTTGACGGGTTCCTCAATTAATGAGGATAACCTCCCAGTGATTCACATACTTATTATTGGTCTATAAATTACAATATGCTACTGAATATTAATAAATATATATAGATATATATATATACCTTGTTGATATAAATAATCAAACAATTCTTTTAATCTATTTCAATTATATATCATTTGTCTTAGGTTATTGTATACTCTTCCACTTAAGGACCACTAAATCATTCCATTGTGGAGTTAAAGCTGCACTTTATTGACATAAATAGTCATACAATATTTTTAAACCACCTCAACCATATATCACTATCTTTAAGTATTTTGAAAAAAAAATTTACGTTTTATTGTAGGAGAGAGAATAACTAAGATACATTTGTGATTGTGCAATCATTTACGTTTGATTGCATAAATCACGCCTATTCCCTATGCTTCTCCTTTGATCGAAGTTAGAGTTCAAAAGCAGTTGTTGCTGAAACTTTGGGTGAAATTTTCATCAACCTGAAGAAAAGATAAAGCAAACTCTAAATAAATCATGTTGCACTCCTCGAACAAAGTAATAGTCGATTTCAATGTGGTTTGGCGTCCGTAGAATGAATTTCTTGTCACGGATGTGGTCCCCTAATGTTGTTATACCAAACGCAGGTGGCTTGCAAATAGGCACACACAACTCTTTTAAGAGTGATTTGCAAGACAAAATTTTTTCGCAACAACAATATTTGTGCTTAGCAGATCCTTCTCCTTGTGCTAATAACATGGGCTCACATTGTACTTAAAACCCTCTCGTGCCCTACATTCAACCATAAATGGAAGCAAGACTATATGGAACAAGCCTTGTAATCAATCCCACTGATTTTATGATTGAACCTTAGATTACATAAGTTTTAAAATTTCCTCCCTCAAAGATCCGACTCCCGAACAAAATCTAAAACAAATAACAGCTTATTTGGTTTTACTTAGGAAAAGTATTTTTTTAGATAATTAATTATAAAAAGTAATTACAGATTAATTATTACTGTTTGGTTTTCCTTTTTAAAAGTTATTTTTAAAATTAATTAATTAAAACTACTTTTTATAAGCTATAATCAAGAAGTAGATTCTACCTACTTATCAAAATTAGTTTTTAAAAATTGCTGAAACATTTGCTCTCTCTGCGGCCGACCCTGTCGCCCTGGTTCCACATAGTGGAATTCATGGTGTAATGGCCAGGAACAGGAAATCGCCGTCTGTAGTTGGTTCGTCTAGTCAACGGCGTGTATTGAGAAGCTCTAATTCTATGATTTCAGATGTCGTTATGGGGGAGATGGGACTCATATCGGATGTTGTTGTGGGGGCTGATAATTCTTTATCTGTTCCATCGTTGAGACATAATTCTGTTATTCAGAGTGACCAAAATGATGGTGGGTCTATCCCTGTTGCAAATTTGAATGGAAATTCGAAGGATAGAAGCGAATTGCTGGAAACCTTCCCAAACCCTAATGCGACTCTTCAGAATTTAACTCCTGCAAATAGGGTTTTACCTGAAGTGGATGATGATTGCATCGACCCCAATACTTTATCTCAACCACATTCTTTGCCTGCGAATCAAGATATTCTGAATGTTACGGGTGAGACTGAGACTGATACAATTCATACATCTGTTAAATCTGGGATTGACATAGGTGTCTCATGGAGGGATAAAATTGCTCTTAATCGTAACCCCCATCAATATATGCCCTTAAATTATATGCCTCCTCAGATTGAAGAGGGGAACATTGTGGTTAATTTGATTAAAGAAGAGGTAGAGAAGGAGGTAGATGACTGGCAGCATACTCTAATAAGATATGTATATGGTCAGAATTTATCTTTTAACCAAATGATGGGGTTTGTTAAGTCTCAATGGCAGTGTGTGACTCCTCCAAAAATATTCTGCCATGATGAGGGATTCGTTCTATTCAAATTTGACTCTGCAGCTGATTGTGATTGGATTTTATCTCATTACTGGTCTTTTTACAGCAAGCCACTAATCCTTAAAAGATGGCAAAGGAAGATGAAGCTATCAAAGACTGAACTGTAATTTGTCCCATTATGGGTTAAACTACCTCAGATTCCATTAGAATACTGGTCTCCTAAATCCTTGAGTATGATTACTAGCTCAATAGGCACCCCAATTTGCACCGATGCTATTACTCGCAGGAAGGACAGGATTGCTTACCCTAGGGTGTTGGTGGAGGTGGACATAAAGAAACCTTTGTGTGAATCTATTTTGATTAGAGATCCTGATGGATCTCTTATTTCTCAGACTGTCCAATTTGAGTGGAAACCATCCTTCTGTCATCACTGCATGGACCCTTCCCACAATGACCAAAATTGCTGGAAATTACAGAAAAAACATGTGGTTGCCGAACCTAAACCCCAGCAAGAATGGAAGGTTGTTAGGGACAGAAGACATGTTACAGACAATAAGAATAAGTCCCCAAATAAAGCTCAGGTTGCAGTGACTCATGAATCTGAGAATAGGGCTTCTGGATCAACAGTAGAGGAAAGATATAGGAACTCCTATATGGCTTCAAAAGTGGATGATTCTAGCTCTTTAACTCCTTCTCACTTTGATAGAAATGTTAACAAATTTCAAGCCCTTAGTGATTTAAGTGACTTTAATTTTCCTCAAGACCAAAGTTCTTCCCAGGATCAGAACCAACAACTGCCAAAAAACCTTCATGATCCAGGTGATCATGCTTGCTAACTGGAATGTGAGAGGAATAAATGATCCATCTAAACAAAGGGATGTTTTTGGATGGATCAAAAAAAGTAAATGCTCCCTAATAGGTTTACTGGAGACTAGGATTAAAGCCAAAAAAGCTGACAATATTAAAGTTGGCTTACAGAGTAATTGGATGTGGTGTAATAATTATCAGCATCATCATAATGGGAGATTGTGGGTTCTCTAGGATCCTTTGGTCTGGAATATCACTCACATATCTTCCTGTGCATAGGGCATTTTATGTGATGTTAAATCACTGGATGGGAGGAAGCATTTTGTGGTGGGTTTTATTTATGCATTCAACACTGGATCAGGTAGGCAAAATTTATGGCAATGGCTCTCTCATTGGTGCACAACATCTCAGGCTTTGATTGTAATGGGGGATTTTAATTTCATTCTTCAACACTCTGAGAAACAAGGGGGGGACACCCCCTCTACCTAAGATATGATGGATTTTTCTCAGTGTAATAACCTACTGGGATTAAGAGACCTAAAAGCATATGGTTGTTTCTTTACTTGGCTGAATAAAAGAAGTGGAGTTGATGTTATTGCTTGTAAACTTGATAGGGCTATGGTGAATGTGCAATGGCTCGATTTATTCACTAATTCATCTGCTACCTTTCACCCCCCCCCCCCAATGCTCTCAGATCACTGCATTGTTAGTGTTAACACAGGAGTCATTTCTAATAGGAAGAATCCATTCAGATTTAACAATTTTTGGGCTGATGATCCTCAATTTTTGGATATCCTTACAGCTCACTGGCCTGGTCTTTCAAGAGATAAACCCCTGTTACATATTTTCAAAACTCTCCAAATGTTGAAACCAGTTCTGAAAAAATTCAACAAGATCAAATATGGCTCACTGGAGTACAAAGTAGAAACAGCAAGAACAAACCTAGTAAAGATTCAACAGAAGATACTACTGGATATCCATGATACACATCTCAGAACTGAACTCCAAAAATGTGGAGACCATTTCAGCAGACTTTCCAGAAACTATGAGTGTTTCCTCAAGCAGAAATCAAAAATTCATTGGCTGAATGTGGGAGATTCTAACCATAAATACTTCTTTGCTCGAATGAAGGGGAATCAAAATATGAACTCTATACAACAAATTGAATTGCAGCTTGGGATATATACCTATGATCCTATTTGTATTACAGAGGCTTTTATTACCTTTTACAAAGGTTTGCTTGGCTCTAGAGGTGATAGTACAGGAATGGTAAATAATGTTGTTATGGATCAGGGCCCTAAACTCCTGGATACTCACAAATATCAATTACTTTCTCTTGTTACTCCTCAAGAGGTAAAAGATGTTGTTTTTGCTATTGGAGACTATAAAGCTCCTGGTATTGATGGTTATACTGCTGTTTTCTTTAAGAAATCATGGAGCATTATTGGAAATGATATCATAGCTGTAGTTCAGAACTTCTTCGCTTATGGGAATCTTCCCCCTCAGTTTAATATCACTTCTCTCACCCTTATACCCAAAATCAGCAATGCTACTAGGGTGAGTGAGTACCGACCTATTGCATGTTGTGGTGTTTTATACAAAATCATCTCCAAAGTTTTAATAGCCAGATTACAGACTTTAATGCCTTACCTAATCAACCAAGCTCAATCAGGTTTTGTCAAAGGCAGACACATTGGTGAAAATGTCCTGCTTGCTGCTGAATTGGTTAGAAAATATACCCAAAAACATATCTCCCCTAGATGTATGATCAAAATTGATATTAAAAAGGCCTATGATTATGTTCACTAGGATTTCTTGCAGCAAGTACTCCATGCTTATGGCTTCCCTCTTCAAGTTGTTAGATGGATTATGGAGTGTGTCACCACTGTTTCATACTCCCTTTATATCAATGGTGAGCTCTCAAAACCTTTCAAACCTCAGAGAGGTTTAAGGCAAGGAGACCCCCTTTCACGATATTTATTTATATTGGTGGCAGAATACCTTACAAGGTCCCTCAGACTTCTATGGTAGGATAGGGATTTTCATGGTCACCCCAAATGCAAAAATTTGAAGATTATAAACCTTGTTTTTGCAGATGACATGCTTCTCTTTTATAGGGGAGAGTTGAAATATGTTAATTGTCTCATCAAGGTGATCCAAGACTTCTCTGAGAGATCTGGACTTCTTATACACCCTCAAAAAAGCAACATATATTTTGGGGGTGTGGATGCCAATACTAGATCTCACATCTTGCACCACACAAATTTCTCTTAGGGTACTTTCCCATTCTCATATTTAGGGGTGCCCCTTTCTTCTGCAAGACTCACAACAGGGCAGTTACAAGGGCTGATTCACAAAATAGCAAAGAAAATCACTGGTTGGCATTCCCCCCTATTATCTTATGCTGGTAGAGCTCAACTATTGAAATATTATATATTCAGCTTCCAGCTCTACTGGTCTCAGATTTTTATTCTGCCAAGGAAGCTGATTATACAAATTGAAAGTATGTGTATGAAATTCTTATGGACTGGGAAAATAAATTCATCAAGGAAAGCTCTAGTAGCTTGGAAACAGGTCTGCTTACCCAGAAAGGAAGGAGGGCTTGGCTTCATTGATATTTATCACTGGAATAGAGTAGCTGTGGGGAAACTCCTCTGGAACATTTGCTGTAAGAAGGACACACTATGGGTCAAATGGGTTCATACCATCTACCTAGGCTTCCAATCTATGTGGTTATTCAATTCAGCTCAAAAATTCTCTTGGCACCTACAGCAAATCCTCAAGTTAAGACCTCACTTTCAAGCATTCTTTTCTAACTCTCAGATTATGCCTAATCTCATTAAGGATGGATCCTATAGTATCAAAAAAGTGTATGACTTCACAAGACCTCATGGGGATAAAGCTTGGTGGTGGACTATTCCTTGGTGTGGTCTGGCAGCCCCTAAACACCAATTCATTACCTGGCTAGCTATTCAGAACAGGTTGATGACCAAAGCAAGATTGAAACAACTGGACCTTATTGAAGATACTGAGTGCACTCTTTGCAGGACAGGGCAAGTGGAGGATGTCGAGCATCTAATGTTTAAATGCCCATATAGCCAAGGTATTTGGATGAAAATCGGGAACTCATTTTATAGAAGGGACCATGCTCAATCATGGGAATCAGAACTGAAAGTTTTAGCTAAAAACACAAAATAGTGCAAAAAGAAGAAGGATGTACTTAGAGCTTTATTTGTCACTTTTACAAGCTTAGTTTGGCGTAAGAGCAATAATAGAATTTTTAGGAACATTTCTAGACAACCTCATTAACTTCTTAAGACCATTTGCTTTGAGGCTTCTAGTAGAATCTTTGTTGCTCATTGTGGCAACAAGTATGACCCCTGGAAAAATTGTACAGATTCCTTGGTGGTCTAGTCTATCTTGTACATATTTCCATTTTGGTAGTAATAAAATTACTTACTTACCAAAAAAAAAGTCGTTTAAAACATACTTAATGTTTGGTTGACGTCATAGTTGTCTCTGCATCGTTCGTCCGTTCGAGTAGGGTGTCATTTGGTTGAAGTCACAGCCGACTCTTTGCCTCTATAAGACTTTGTATATTAGAGATCTTTCTTTGCAGATCATCTACGATTGAAAGCTTCCAAAGCATTCTTTTCTGGTCTAGCAAGCTCGATATTCAAAGCTCCAATGTTATTCTTTGATTCCACACTAGTCGGATGGATCTTCACTCGTGTAAGATTTGATTTCCCTCACCCCTAAGTTTCCTTAAAATTCAACAGGCTATGATGTTCTGGCCAAACCAGACATTGTTTGTTGTTAATGTTGGTAGTTCACCTCTATCTCCCTACCTATCCCACTTGTAGGTTTCATCATATCTAAGTATTTTGGACAATGACATATCCTTTGCCATTGGACTGGTCATGGCTCCTGCAATTGAACTTCTAGCAATCATCGGAGTCATGGCTTCAATCACGTGGCAGGTTCTCATTGTGGCTATTCTAACTTTTGGGGCGACGAAGTATACTCAGGTGCACCGTGCTATTTAACTTCTTTTCGAACCCTACTCTTTTTTTGTCATTTTTTTCCCTTTTGTATCAAGCATCATGGCTCCTGCAAGGGTACTATCTAGCATCTACAAGGGAAATAGTAAGAATGAATGGAACCACAAAGGCTCCTATCATGAACTATGCTGCTGAGACGGCCCTTGGGGTAACCACCATAAAAGCATTCAACATGGATGACCGATTCTTTGAGAAATTCCTTACGGTCGTTGATACAGATGCAAGACTCTTCTTTTATAGTAATGCGTCCACAGAGTGGTTAGTTTTAAGAATAGAGGCACTTCAGAACTTGACATTATTCACTCCAACCTTCTTCTTCTTACTACTTCCTAAGGGATTTGTAGCTTCAGGTAGCTTACTATTTCCATAACTAACTTCAGCTTCTGACTTAGTAGGGAGTTAGAAAAAATATTAAAAACTCAAAAACCATTTCAGGACTAGTGGGACTCTCTCTCTCTCATATGCTCTAGTGCTAATGGGAACTCAAGTGTTCATGGTCAAATGGTACTACAATTTAACAAATTATGTTATATCAGTCGAAAGGAAAAAGCAGTTCATGCACCTAGCAGAGGAGCCTACGGCTGTTGTGGATGATAATAGGGCACCTTTTTCATAACTCGCTAAGGGAAGAATAGAGTTGCAGAATCTATAGGTACAAGAAGATGTATAAAATCTAAAAGGTAGTTCAAGAGTCAATTAACCAAACCAAACGTGACAAGAAGTTTCTTTTTGTGGTTCCTTCCAGGTAAGACATAGGCCCAATGCTCCTTTGGTTCTGAAGGGAATCACTTGCAGGTTCGAAGAAGGGACCAGAGTTGGAGTTGTGGGAAGGACAGGAAGTGGAAAGACTACGCTAATCAGTGCGTTGTTTCGATTAGTGGAGCCAGAAAGCGGAAGGATTCTTGCTCCATTCAAGGATACAAGGTATATATATCAAGTAAAAAATATTATAGTTGAATAATATGAACTTACATTTTATATAGGTAAATATTATGTGGTTGATTCGGGTTATCCGAATATACTCGGTTATCTTACTTCATTCAAGGACACAAAGTATCATCTATCCGATTTTTAAAGAGTTGGCGGGCTACAAGGAAAATATGAGTTATTCAATCAATTACACTCGTCAGTACGAAATGTGATTGAGCGTTACTTTGGTGTTTTGAAGGCCCGTTTTCCCATCTTAAAACAGATGCCGAATTATAGTTTGGAACAACAAATATTTATTGTTATTGCAATAATGACAATTCACAATTTTATTAAGTTGAATGGAATGGATGATATATTATTTGATGATATTTGTAGCAGAGAAATATAGGAAGAAAACAATAAGAATAGGTAGGGGTGTGCATTTTCGAATATCTGCATCCGAAAGGATATTTTTTTCGGATATTCAATATCCTATATCCAAATCCGCATCCGAATACTCCGGATATTCAATGTTTCGGGTATCCGAAATATCGGATTGGATTTCGGATATATCTGATTATTGAAAAAAAATCTGATTATTAAATTTACATATATAATCTATAATTAAAAAGAAAATTTGCAGAAACACTTGTTTAATTGTTCAACCTGCATACAAAAAGATATAATACATGATTAATCATATCCACAAAAATTAGTGACCAAGATTTTTAAACAATGACGCTATAGAACCATGGAACGGCCTAAGTTAAGAGGCTAAGCAAATTTAGGAGTTTTTTTTTCTTTTCTAGTCTGGGTGCTTGCGTATGTGTAGGCCGCGACCAATTTGACTATTTGTAGAGTGTGGATGTTTATTTTAGACTTTAGTTTAGTAAATTATTTTTGGACTTATGTACTATAGTAAAAAAAATGATCCAAACTTGAAGTTTGAAAGAAAAAAATCAGATTATAAATTAAATTATGCCTAAAGATAACCAGTTTATTCTTAAACTCGGATATTTTATACGGATCAGATAATCCACTAAAAAGTCGGATAGGATATCCAAAATTTCGGATCAGTTTTTTCGAATACCGGATCGGTTTTTCGGATCCCGATTTCTCTGCATAGCCCTAAGAACAGGGATATTGGACAACATGTAGAGGGTAAAGCTGCTAGAAAAATAAAAATGCTACGATATAGAATTGCATATGATATTTACCATACACATCATTAAACTATTTAATTTTATAATGTTTATTATAAATATAAGAATATTTATTGCATAATATAAACTTTAATCATTGTCAATATTTAAATTTTAGATGTTAGTAAATTTTATAAAATTTGTTTAGTGAGTGTTCATAATTGTTTTAATTATTTTATAATTTTTAGTACTTTATAATATAGTTCTACTTTTTATATTTTTTTTATGTCTCATATGATTTTTAATATTTAATACTACATAATTTATATAAAATTATTACCAAAAGATATATATAGGAAGTTAAAAATTAAAGATGGAAAATAAAAAAGTAAATTTGTAAAAAAAATAAAAACCAAATACTAATGAAGTACAATAAGTAGTTTTTTAGTATTAATCACTTGTACAACAAAAATAAAAACAAACATATATTTTACTTACTAAAGTATTTTTTTAAAAGTAGTTTTTATATAAAAGTAATTATTAACAATAAGTAATACCAAACGGCACCTAATTTGTTGTGTGCTGCTCAAATGGATTCAACTTCCCCGACTGCCATAATTTTTTTTTCTAGGCTATTAGTGTGCTGACTAGTGAAATCACAGGAGATCTGGGTCGCAATTTTAAAACGTAGTTGTTATATGGAAAACGCAGTTTTACTGCGTAGAAAACATTTGGGTATTGAATGACTAAAATACCCTTGTGTCTTTATTTATTTTCTTCGCCGCCGACACTTTCTTTCTGCCTTCTTCTCCTGCTTCTCTCTTCTCTTCTCCTTCCTGCCTTCTACGAGAAACACTTCATAATTTCGGCTGAATTTTTTTCCCTGCATTAGGTTTAAAGTAAGTTTTAATTTTAATTTTTATTTTTAATTTATAATGTTTAACTATCTGAGTTTAATTTTTTAAATTTATAAATGTGTAAGTATAAATTTTATTTTTATTAATTAGATCGTAGATGTAAAGAGAAAAAATCTGGTAGGGCGAGATCGGCGAAATATGCCAATGGATCTCATGAGTTTCAGCAAAATCTACCGATGTGATTGCTAGGTTTTGGCAAAATTTACCGAAGGAATGGGGGTAAGATTGGCTAAATTTGCCGATGTAGGTGGCTGGGTTCGGCAAATTGTGCCGATGCCAGGGGTGGACTTCGGCCAAACACGCCGATGCATATGCATCCGCTTCGGCCTCCTCTGCCGATGCTCGGGCCGTATATTGTCTCGTCTAGGGTTTCATCTTAATTATCTTAATTATAATTATAATTATGTTTATTAATAATAATTTGTTAATTGTAATTTATCTTAATAATATATTTTGATTATGGTTAATTGATTAATTTTAGAAAATATATTTTTAGATTTATTATACTATGTTAATTATACTATAATATTTTAATTAAATCTAGGTTTTAGTAAATTATCTTTCTATTATAGGATTTTGGTTATTTTTAGGATGTAAAATTATATATATTAATTATAGTTTATTAATAATATTAATTGTACTCTAATATTCTAATTAAATATAGGTTTGGTAAATTATATCTCTATTCTATAGTTTTGGTTATTTGTAGGATATATAATTATATATATTAATTATGGTTTATTAATTATATTGATTATGCACTAATATTTTAACTAAATATAGGTTCGGTAAATTATCTCTCTATTCTAGGGTATTGGCTATTTTTTGGATGTGTAATTATATATATTAATTATGTTTTATTAATTATAATAATTATGCTCTCATAATTTAATTAAATATAGGTTCAGTAAATTTTCTCTCTATTCTAGGGTTTTGGCTATTTCTTTGATGTGTAATTATATATATTAATTATGGTTTATTAATTAGATTAATTATGCTCTCATAATTTAATTAAAGATAGTTTCGGTAAATTATCTCTCTATTGTAGAGTTTTGGCAATTTGTTACGATATGTAATTTGTATATATTAATTATGGTTTATTAATGATATATTTTAATTATGGTTAAGTTGATTAAATTTGTGTATTATGTTTATAAATTTGTTAATACTTTGTTAATTATGTTATTATATTATTTATATATGATTAGATATTTATTAGATTTATTTATATTTTCATTAAATATGTTAAATATTGTTATGTGATGGGGATTATTGGTGAATGTTTTTAATTATATTGATAGGATAATAGGTTAGATTTGTTTAATATTTTTGTTAAATCTATTTATAATAGATTAAATATGTTTATATTTGTATTATATTTAATTAGTTTGCCAATTTTTATGGAATATATTTGGATAAATTTGGTTGGATTATTGAAAAAATATATCGGGACATACCATAATTAAGTATACTTTAGTTGTTATATTATACTAAACTCCTACTAGTAAGTAATACAAATATTGTTGATATATTTAATTAATAAAGTAGAGGATTAATTTAAGAGATTGTATTTTAGTTATATGGTTGGGTATACATATCTCTTTCGCTATCATAATATGGGTTGATATTTATTAATTATATTAATTTCATGTATGTAATTAGGTTTTATTTATGTTATCACATATTACCTTCAATTCATATACGTAATTATAACTGACTTTAGGCATTTATTATTGAAATTCAGATGAGTCGCAGACAAGACAAAGTAGTAGATAGAACCGATGGTCGTCATGTTACTGCTTCTTCACGACGTAACAGAACTGCTACTGAGCTACCTGCGCCGATGGCTCATTTGAGAAAATTTGGAAGGAGTATTACCAAAGGATTACGACAAGGTAAGAAATCTGGAGAACAAGAACCGAAAGAAGCATCAGAACAACAAAAATATGCAGAAGTTCCCTAAGAACCAAGGTCTAGTCAACAAGGTCCTAAATTTCCATCATTTGTAGACTATGCAGGTCATCCATCATTTGTGGTTGATGTTGGCACTATGGGGTTTGGAGGGTACGCAGGTTTGAGGGCAGGAGGTTCGGGGTTTGGAGGTTTGGGGGTTGGAGGTTCTAGGGTTGGAGGTTCTGGGGTTAGAGGTTCTAGGTATGGAGGTTCTGCCGTTGGAGGTTCGGGGTACGAAGGTTCTGGGTTTGGAAGTTTGGGGGTGGGAGGTTTAGGGGTCAGAGTTTCCGAGTCAGGAGGTTTTCCATTATCTACTGAATATATATATTTTATTACCTCACCAACGCAGACTGCGATGGGAGTAACATCATCCTCAGTTTACCCAACTGTTGTTGGTGGATCTAGATCATCATTAGATTTGCCAACATCATTACCCTACATTACTAGTGGAGCATCGTCATCGACTTATGTGCGTAATGATGATGATGATGATGATAATGATGATGATGAGGAGGAGGAGGAGGAGGAGGAGAAGAAGAAGGAGGATAGAGATGATCATGATAGGGATGCTGGTGATGCTGGTGACGCTAGTGAAGATGAAGAGAGTATACAATTAAAGGATGAATGGTACTTACTTGGGCCATGTCCTGGAGGTTCAATAATCCTTGATTTGATTCCTAACTTTGGCGGTCACGGAGCTTTAAATTTATGGTTAGGAAAGGTAAGTTTATCATATTTACTATTTCTTAATTATTATTTTATATGTAATTAATCATATATATGCATTACATTTGTTTATTGTATTGATCAGGATCGGGGTTGTCCCAAGATCCACACAAGGCAGGAGGTCTTAAGAAGTTTTCTAGGAAGCAACAATGATAGGATATTCGCTCTGATACGACGAACAGGATTATCACACCTTCCATCCTGCACATTTGAGCATGTGAACGTGCTGCTTATTTCAGCATTTATTGAGAGATGGCAACCAGACACTAATAGCTTTCATATGCCATAGGGGAAGATGACAATCACTCTTTTAGATGTACATCGTATATTGGGTTACGAGTTGATGGTCATCCATTGCATTTGGACATGACAGCGGACACGCGTGGACAAATGATTGGTGCAATGGGTGCCTTATTTGGGATGGAGGAAATGCAAATGAATGAAGTCACTCGAAAGGGCGGGCTTCCATTTAAATGGATACAAGAAGTATGTGAATCATACTGGTTAAGGATGAGAAAAAAGCGATCGGGTATATATTATGGTTGATCGGCTTATCGTTGTTTGTAGATAAGACAATTGATAAAGTTAATCCATACTTTATCATTTTTCTTCAAGATCTTAGCCGGGTTGAAGGTTATGCATGGGTTGCAGCCACACTTTCTTTTTTATATCGATAACTTGGTATGGCTTCTAGAGCCGACGCTGCTTAAATGTCAGGATGTATCACTCTATTACAGGTAATTTTATAATCTATATATATATATATATACATATATTACATACTCTATATTCGTTATGATTCTAACAATCAAATATTATAACAGATGTCGATATATGAATACTTTCTGGGGTTTGGAGTGGAAAGATCTAGGTATGATCTAGACCATCCTCGTTTTATGAGATGGTCTTGTGGCCAGAAATTCGAAAATAAATTGGAGACGCTTGAGTACTTTCGTGCAAAGATTGATGTTACGTCTACGTCAAAGGTATGTTAAAAACATTATATTGTTACTATATTATGTTTGTGATATACATATTTACTTTAATATTTTGGTGAAAGGTCAATTGGGATCCATACAGAGTAGCTGATCCATATAGATATTGTCGTATAACATTCTATCACAGTTGTATACATTGTTTGGAGAAAGTTGAACCACATATACCAGATAGAGTGACACGGCAATTCGGTTATACACAAGTCATCCCTGAGAAGCCCATCAAGCCAACTAGAAACTCATACAGAAGTCCTTCCCTCAAGAAGTACAAAGTATACTATGCACACATGCTCGCCCAATGGTTCTTGAGGTATGAACATATATTGACCCCGGATATTTTTGGACCAGCGCTTGAATACCCATGGGATGTGGCTGATGATTATATGGATTGGTATGTTCCGAGAACTCATAGATATATATTGGCTACGACAGAAAAATATTTGGCTGAACATACGAACGATGATCATCATATACCAGCCGAAAAACGTCTGAACAAAGCACGTAAAACTATCCATCGATTGTATTGGAGGGGAGAGCCAGCTCCAAATTATGAGCAGTTAGTTACATGTATCAAAACCCTTGTGCGTGATTTAGGAGTTACTCCACCTCGGCGTGGCCATTTGTAATGAACTTGATGTATTACCGTATTGTTATGTAAAGACATTAAAATATGTTTGTTAGAATTAATGTCAGGTGTCGTTTTTATTTTACCATTGATGTATGAGATTTATATGTTAGGTTAGACTATTTGTGTTCAAATTTCATCAAGAGATAACGAAGGAATAAGAGACACGGTAGGAATGAGCTTCATAATGATGGCAACCGTGTTATTATATCAGCTCACAAAATCTCAGTTTTCAAAAGTCAGCATTTGGCTAAGAATTCAAGAAAAAATAAGGAGGTTTAGTATTTCCCAACACGAATAAAGTGTTTTATTAATCAATCAATATCTTCCTATCCTTATTCATTAATTACACGAGTAAAGTGTTTTATTATATATCCATAGTTTAGATCTTCGTGATATAAATTATGATAGATTTATTAAATTGAGCACGTACATGTTACAAAAGATGTAAACACAAATAAATAAAGAAAAAATTACAACAATTCTACATTAAAGTTGAGTCCGAAGATAAATGATGATGGTCTTGTGTGTCATCATGTACCAATGCGCGCCATTGTTCGAATCTTGAAGAATATTGGGTATTCCATGTTGAAACGCTGCTATCACGATATCTATTCCAATTTGTATGTACTGGTGGGAGTGAAAAATTTTCTAAAAGATATACCTGTCGAAAAAATATATATTATGTTAGCCATTCATATAATATTGAAATGGAAAAAATCTTCATTAAACTTAGTGCTTACCAATATGTAGTGACTCATGTCTTGCAAGAAAAATATAGTGACTTCATTTTCAAGACCTTGAATTCCGTTCATAGCCACTAAAGGTAGGAATGAGCTGCATGCATTCAATGAGTAATATGCGAACAATACACAGTAACGGGTTGCAATGACATGACCAATATCAAGCATTTCCATCCAGTGTGTCATCGAAGCTGGCCCTTCCCAGTGGGTAATAGTATTAAGAACTTGATCAACGCTTTCATATACGAACACATTTTCGTACAACTGTCGTCTCGCCAATATCTCATGATATAAGTCAGTACGAATCTGAACCCACCGTTCTTCATCTCCTAGTATAATAGAAGCCAATGCTCTGAAACCACAATTCACATCTCCTAAAACATTACACCAACTACTAATATAATGAACTATATGTCGATTCATCTAAGTCACGTATAGAAATTGTAATTGGCCTGATGACAGAAATGTTGATTGTCGTCTTCGACCCCGACGTTGAGTTGATCTGGGACGACTAGAAAATTGTTGTTCTATATACTCCCAAATAGATTGTTCCCTTTTGGTGGAGTTCCTTGGGCGACCCCTGTGCTGCAGTACTGGTGGCTTGTGGAGAGGTGTTCTGTTGGGAACTGCAATATTAAATATCTCTCTGGCCAACTGATTCTGTATTTCCGGTGGCTAGCGCAAAATAGATTCCATGGAAATATTGAGTAAATGAGATGCAACCTCTAATGGTTCTTAGGGTCTCGGTGGAGTAATCGGCTCATCTATGTCGAGTTTCTTCCAAAACGGATGAATAGCCGACAAGGGGATTGACATGTAGTTACGAATGTATGTTTTAATCTCATGCGTACATGGTATCCCGTGCGTACAACGCATGTAACATCCGCATAAATCATCATCCATACATACATGATCAAGTCTCTGACACTCGTTGTTCACCAACTCCATTGCATATAAAGAAACATGGCCCCTCAAATTGGCATAAAGATCACTTGTAGCAAAATGAGGAGTATTGAACCGAGACCTCTCTAGCGATGCTTTTATCTCATCATGTCGTAATTCCAGGAACGCGTGCCTTTGTTTGTACACTGTATTAAAGCTGCCCCGTGATGTCTCCAAAAATCTTTTTAAAGATCCATGAGCACCTTCAACCCTGTTCATAAAAAAAATTTCAGTATTTGACTTTATCAACATAAAAGAAGCTAAATCAGTTATACTAAGGGATAAAATATAAATCATACCTATTCGTTGTAAGCTGATGGATATGAAACACGTCACTAAATAATGCAGCAACAATTTTATGTTTGTATGGTTGTAGCCAATTCGTCTTTAGATATGAAATTAGGCTCGCCATGCTTCTATAATCTTCCTCCATTGACAACAGTCGTTCCTCGTATGTTTGTTCGTCTGTGGCATCTATCAAATTTTTCCATCGTAACATAAAACCACGTGCGAATGATGAACGATCATAGGGTTTCTTACACTTTTCCTCCACATTCTTATTCACATAAAACCTATATAATAAATGTTTTGAAGTAGGAAAAATATGTTCCACAGCTGAAATAAGAGTAAGTTCTCGGTCGGTAATAATGGTGGTTGGAAGTATATATGGATCCATTAAGCTCTTCAATCTCTCAAGTACCCAAAAATAATTTTCCTCCTTCTCAGATGACATGTATGGACATGCAACGTTGAAATTCAATTGTGTTGGTGTTAGTTCAACAATTTCAAGTAAGGGCATTCCATATCTATTTGTCTTATACGTGCAATCCATTTGCAAAACAAAAGGAAATGCACGTAAAATGTTAACAGATACGGGATGTGCAAACAGATGTTCACTTATTACGTTTGATTGCGGCTCACTTCGATGCCACTGAAAATAATGATTCTCAACCAACATACTCATAACATGCTGTAGCATTGTTTGACCGTCTATTTCTTCGGACCTAAGCTTCTGTCGAGCATTATAAATATGTCTTCTCATACTTATATTACCGTCAATTTTTTTTGAAGAAGCGGTATGATTTGTCGTGGCTTTACGTTAGCTGTGATAAGTTTATCAACAAATTGAACTTCATTTTCTGTCAACTTACCAAGAACAGCATGTCCTTTGTCATAATTAGCCAATTCGTGATTGTGTGTCCCGTTCCTAACTACCACTTACCATCCACCGTTATTATTTTCAACACCAATAATAAAAAAAGGACAATCATTTTTTAGAACATGTATTACGTGCACCTTCGGTATCTGTTGGTCTAGTACGGACGTACGTTCCACTTCGTTCACATCTTATCGAGACTCTACCCGCCCCTATACCATTTCCTTTTCTAGAACCTTTGATAATCAAAATCATCTTATGAGTTCTACCCATTTTCTTAATCCATGTCACAAGTTCATCTCGATTCGAAAATATTTGATCAGTTATAAAAAAATCTCTGATAATTTTGAGTCGTAAAAGATGTATTCTCCATATCCTAAAAAAAGAGTTTACTATAATAATATAATAAAAAAACTATTAATTTCATCTAACTAAATTTGTCGCCACAATTTACAATACGAAAAAAATATATTTTACCTCTTGGTCGAAGTTGTAATTAATATTGGGAAAATGTATTTGTATATCTTCTGCGTATCCATAGCTTGTCGGTATTGTAAATCTATCATCGTAGTACGATGGGGTTCTGATCCCATCTTCGTAGTTCATCAGATTTCCGAACTCATCGTACCCTATCGAAGTTTCAAATTCTTCGTAGTTTAAAGAACTTCCAAATTTATTATTCATTCTGAATGTTTAACAAATATTAAAAAAATTTATCTCAACATTCAACTAACAATTCCTACTCTGCAGAATAGAAATAATGAGTTGAAAAATATAAATAATAAGTTGTTCGTTTATATATAAGGATTCGAACAGAAACTACAATAATTATACACGCATCTTAATCGCATATAAACTACAATAATTATACACATTCCTACGCTTTTGACAAAAAAAAATTCTGTTTCTAATTTCACGAGAACCACATACCATCCTACAATAATTTGATTTACAAATATTTGCAACAGTATATTTATTCTACGTACACAACCTAGCCATATCCTATCGATCAGTCTTGCCAAAGCCACAACAATTTTCTATCCCCACCAGCATATGATATTATGATTCATTGTATATGATTCCACTAGTATCGGCCAAACATGCCGAAACACCAACGAGATCAATAATATATGATTCATTGTCAAGCAAATATTTTTTTGTCAGGAGTAGGCATTATTTTACTGTTTCAAATCTTTTCGAATCAAATGATAGTATACAGTTTTTGTTATTTGAAAAACAAATCTTTACTCGATGGAAAACAAATTTTGTCCTAACCTCCATACATATGTTTTCTATCGATATATTTTTGTATAAATTTAATTCAATAAGATTTAAAATACTAAAATAATGGCTACTTTTGACAAAAACTTATTTGTTTCATAATAAATCATATATTATTGATTTAAAAATATTCATTAGTATATATAATTTATATATTTTAGATATATTTATAATAGATATTGAGTAAAATTATTTTTATTTACAAAAAATTTAAATTAGTTAAGATTTAGCATCAGTATTTTTAACCGATTGGAAGGTAGCAAATTTTATCGATACAATTTCATTTAAAGGTTACTTTTGAAAAACTCAAAAATTTTAACATAAAATTTATATATTATATAGATCTAAATCATGACATTTTTTTAATTATAGATAAAAATTATATTATAAAATTTGATTACATCATTTATAATTTAAAAAAAAAAAGAGTAGTTCGGCAATTATTGCCGATATAGATAATTATTGACGATAGAGGCAACTATTCATGATGGAGATAAAACAAAAAGGTGGATGAGGGTCGTCAATTATTGCCGATTGATGTGGGGAAGGTTACTTCTATTAATTTATCGATATGGTAAATAATTAATTTTTTTATTTTAATAATTTTTTTCTCTTCCTATAATATGCATAAATTTATAAGTTTAAATAAAGTTATTTATTGAATTTTTTTATTTAATTGTAAGTATGTTAATTTAAATTTTTGTACAAAATATTTATATTATACATATAGATTATGAATTTTTTAATTATAAATAAAAATTATTTCAAAATTTTTGTATCGAAAGCAAAAAAAAAATAGAGGTGTTCGGCCGAAATTGCCGAAAAAAAAATTTGTTGGAGGCATCGGCAATTATTGCCGATGACCTTAGTAATATTCGACTGAAATTGACAAATCTCGTGCATCTTTTCAGCTGAAATTGCCGATCGTATGGTTTAATTTTTTTGTTTTAATAAATTTATAAGTTTAATAAAAGTTATTTATTGAATTTTTTTATTTAATTGTAAATATGTTAATTAAAATTTTTGCATAAAATATTTATATAGATTATGAATTTTTTATAATTATAAATAAAAATTATTTCAAAATTTTTGCATTGAATGAAAAAAAATAAGGGTATTCGGCCGAAATTGTTGAAAAAAAAAATTGGTTAAAGACATCTGCAATTATTGCCGATGACCTTGGTAGCATTCGGCTGAAATTGCCGAATATGGAGGGCTGTTTCGGCTAAAACTGCCAATCATAAGGTTTGGCTTCGGTAAATTTTACCGATACAACGGTACTTGCTTCGACAAAAATTACCGATATTAAAGTTACTTTCGGAAATTATTTTCTACCAAGTAAATATTAGTTTTCCATATAACAATACCCTTTTAAAATCCGGGTAGTAGGCTATTAAGGAACTTACTAGTCAAAAAAAGGGAGCAGCCGGAAGGAGCCAACTATTTAATCTCTATCCCCTCACAGAAAACAATAAGTTAGATGACATACCACACATAAGTTCACTTATAAAAGCCAAATCCTATAAGAAAAATAAAAATGGCATGTGTAGGAAATAAACAGTATGAACCAGAAATTTAGAAAGCTCGGATTGGAGATTTATTTGAGGTAAATAGTGATACATTTGAGCATAAGAAAATGTTTATGACGCCAACGTCTACCTGCCCCATCATTCACGCAATCCTCTTCTGGTAAAAGACTATTGGCTGTCTTAGAACCCAGATCTAACTCTTGGAAACTTCAAATTTTTTCAGATTCTGAAGTGAAGATCACAGGAGTGGTAGGATGATCCCTCACTTTCAGGCTAAATATCTCAGGTCTTGAATAGTGACCAACCACATCGAAAGCTAGCTTAGCCCGTGCTATTTCGCTTAGATCTGCATCATTCAACCACTAAGAATTAGACATTCTATCTTAACTCTGACCATAACATAAAATTCAAAATGGGGTGTTTACAATTTAACTTTTGTACTAAGAAGTGTATTCAAATAGTCCATTCAAACCAAATAATTAGTCAAGATTAGAAACAAAGCTAAGAAAAGTAGCATTAATTTGTTTATAATTTGATTGTTTATTACAATGTCTTTTATGGTTATGCTTTTGTCCCACGTTTCTAAGATGTAGGAGGTATGACATTTTTCTTATTATAAAATAGCTATTTTGTGTCCCAAATCGGCCTTTTGAAAGTTAGAACGCATTTTAACAGCTTATAAAAAAAAGGCCTCCCTTCTTACCTTGGGTATCAAGTTGCAACTTAAATATTATTATCAATAAAGATTTCATTTTTTTTCATTATTATTTCCAGTGCGCTAGAAATTACAGCTCCTTACTTGTACTGTCCCAAAGTCTGGTCCCTACTTGCGTTTGGACGTTCGCATTTTGGTTAATAGGACGATTTCAGGGCATGTCAATACCAAGAGCAACGCAACTTCAGCAAATCAAAAGTTTGAGTTTAAGTGAGATGGTAACCAGCACTACCCTGTGCATGATTAGGTCCGGACTGGAAAACTGGACCAGAATGGATTGGAAATATTGGTCCTGGTATGAACAGGATAAGATACGGGTCGTTTTTCGGTCAATATTATTTTCAGATTCTGGGCATCTGATCCAAACCCGGAATTATCTGGTCAACACCAGAATAGTCCAGAACTAGCTTAGTTAGGGTTTTAATTTTGTTTGGCTCGGTCTCATTCTTATTTCTCAGTTCTCTCACATCTTGCTTCCAATCTCCAGTCTCCCTCTTTTGTCTTCAGTCTGTGTCCAGTCTCCACTCCAATCTCCCGAGACTCCGCCCATCCGCCACAACCCACTGTTGTCGACACTGCATCAATTCTTCGTCCTCCTCTCATCCTCTCTATTCCTATTTCACATTGCTCCTCACACACACCGCTAAGCCATTCGTCATCGCAGCTTGCATCTACCTTTTCTGTTCAGATCTGAGACTGGCGCTAACACCCAACGGAAAATTCTTCTTCCTCCTTCATTTATAGTTTAACTTGCTTTGTTACTATTAATTTCATTTATTGTTGTTAATAATGACTGCTTAGTGTTCAGTTTTGCCCTATGAGTTAGCTCTCAATTGAAAAATGGCTTGGTTGTCATTATTGACATTGCTTGTTTTGTCACATAATTTTTCGTTCTGTTACAGCTAAATGGCTTCTTCTTGTTCTTGGCATTGTTTGCTTTGGCTAAATTTTGTATCGTGAGTTAAGCCCAAAATCAAAAATGATAACTTTGTTTAATTCAATTGTTATCTTGACAAAGCTGACTCGACCCGACCCGAATAACCAAATGTGAACCTCATCTCAATCCAAAAATCTAAAATAACCCGATCTCAATCCGAACCCGACCCAAATTTAACTAACCCGATAGCAACTCGTATCTGAAATGATACAAACCAACATAACCTAACCCGAAAAGAACTTGACTTGAACCCGACCCATACCCATATAGAAATCCTATAATGACCCGACACTATAATGACCAAATCCAAACTTATCTAACCTAAAATGACCCGATTTGAACCCGATCCATACTCGGACATAATTCCAAACTTAATATAAATTAAAGTCAAATTTAATCCACAAAAGTATCGTTTTATCTCATATAAATTGATACATAAACACCAATAAACCATCTTATTAATAAAATTTTATATAAACAAAAATATGCAACCTCTATAACAACAAATGATATAAAACTAATAAGACTCCACTCTCCTCACATTATTTTAATATAATATTAACATCGATCGGATTAGATCATAAAAATTTCTATTATTATTATTATAATTATACTCATTATAAACATAAAAATTATAATGGTAAATATAATAATTATAGTACATATTATTATAACAATAGTAAAAGTTATATATGTATTTCTACTAATAATAATGATTATTATGTTTCAAAAGATGATGATAATAATAATAATTATTATTATTATTACTATTGATTATTATAATAATCATTATATTTAAATGTATAATAATATTAATAATTGTATTAATAACAATAACTATAATAATAATACTAATAATGATCATTTTTTATTATTATTACATATTTTATGATAATAATTTGTTATATCATTACATATATTATGATAAAAATTACTAAGATAAGCATAATAATAATAATAAATCACAAAATTTAATTTATTAATTATATTAAATTAATAACAATTAATTTTAATATAAGTCTTAAATTGAATTATGTTGGCTTAAACCCGATACAACCCAAAGTCTATAGCCCCGAATCAAATCTGAACCTAAAGAAACATGAAGGGTAAGACCTAAACCCAACCAGTTATTTTTCTGACCCGAAATAACCCAACCCGGATCACTGTTATCCGAATTGAACTCGAACCCGAAGGACACCCAAATCTAATCCAATTTTAACCTAACCCATATGGCCTATTTGCCACCTCTAATCTTAACCTAATTTGGGCATTGTTGTTATCTAGATTTGCACCAAACAAACATCTTAATCTTAGGCACAATAAAATATTCTTTATGTTTAACACTTTTTGTTGATGACTTTTAAAGAGCTACAAGAACTATAGTTGAGAGTTGTGATCTCTTGTTGCAATTTATTGTTTTAATTTTTTTTGCTGGTGACTTTTAAAGAACTACAATGAAATTTCTAGATTATAACAAAAAATGCATATTTTATAATACAACTTTACAATCACAAATATCAAATTGTTATATTTTTATATGTTGTTGGCTAAATGGATGGTATAATAGTGAGGAATCATGGATTCATTAACAAAACTATAATGTAATGTAAGTACTTGTGTGGAAAAGTCCATTGATAATTTCCCATATCTTGCATAATGAATTAATGCTATGTTTTTTTTTAATTTTTAAATAGATGTCGGACTCCATTATATCCCAAATGAGGTGCAGAATTTCTATCAAAAACATAATGAAAGGTTGTCCAACAATAGATGAGCTCGAAACGATATAAGAGCAGAGAAGTCCAAATAAAATGATGAGGGTTAGCAAAGAAACCAATGGAGGATCGCAACAACATCAAAAGGAAGAGCAAAAGAAGAGTGTCCTATTGAAAGGGCTTTGGGGAGTACTTGGATGAGGAACAATACCTTAGAGTAGAGTGTAAGTTTTTTCCCAAAACTTTTGTTGTAAATTCAAATGTTAAAAGTACCAAAAATTGGAAGAATCATGTTGTGGTTTGCCCAAAAATCCATCAAACAAGGGTAAGGGTAAGAAAACTCATTTATGCTAAAGAGCATAAATTGAGATATAAGGATGTGAATTTGAATGATGAGAGCATGGCATTAGGTAGAAGGATTATAATTGATGAGTTGTCATTTACATTAGGCGAAAAGATTAACTTTAGAGAGTTGATAGTTGTTGCATGACCTTTCAATATGCCTTCTCTAACTACTATCACTCATGATTGATATAAACTTTATCTTGATGATAGAGTAAAGCTGAAATAATTGTTGAGAACACCATGTCAAAGAGTATGTGTGACTACTGACACATGAACAATAGTTCAAAGAATCAATTATCTGTCTTATTACCCATCTTATTGATGATCGGTGGATATTGCATAAAAAGATTTTGATTTTTTATCCTATTGCAAGTCATGGGGGGGGATATTGGGAGGAAGATTGAGGATTTTTTGAATTGTTGGGATTTAAATAAAAAACTCATTACTGTGTCTGCTGATAACGATATAGTTCAAATGATATTACATGTGCTTATTTGAGGAATATGGTGAAAAAAACGACTGGGGTGATTGGTGATTCAAAATATTTACACATGAGATGCATAGTCAATCTTATTGTTTATGATGACTAAAGGGAGCATGCCCATCATATTGATGATATTAGGATTGTGGTTAAGAATGTTAGAAACATCCCCGCAATATTGTTTAGGGAACAAGCTAATAAGTATAAAATTGAATGTAAGCTTTCTCTATCTTCAATCTTTGTTATGTTGAACATAATTTTGAAATATAAGATTATTTTTTGTTGGATAGAACTTCTTAAGCAGTGTTTGGCGCACCGCGGCAATAAGGGTTCTAGAGCGTAGGCACTAGGCGCAAGGCGAAAGCACACGCCTAGGCAAAGTGAGGCGCCAATATTACCAATTTAATAATGTTGTTGATCTTCCTAAAATACATAATATTTTCTCTTCAAAATCATGTACATTGGTCTTCCCACGACCCTATTTCCCCTCCTTTTCCTTCTCAACAATAGATTTAGTTATTATATTTATAAAAATAAAGCCCAAAATTAGCTAATCAAGGTTTCTTTCTCTACACTAAGTGTATTTATTTCCTCTCATTCAAAATTACATATATCGGTATTCCTATGACCTTTTTTCCCTCCTCCCTTCCTTCCTAATTGATTGCAAAAAAATTTAGAATAAAACAAAGCCCTAAAAGTAACTAACTTTTAATAAGGCGCACGCCTTAAAGCCTTTTATGCCTCAGTGCCTTAGTGTGTCTTAGATGCGCATTGCTAATGTCATCTCACCTAGGATGAAAAAGTAAAAAGTAAATAAATAAACCCCAAAGCCTTGGTGCCTTTTCAAACACTGTTCTTAATGATTAGATACTATTTTTTAAGATGATTGGGAGAAACTAACATCTTGTAGTTTTTTGGAAAGAGCTCTATGAATTGACTCAATGTATTTCTAGCTCTTTGTATGTGACAAGTAATAATATTTTCTTTGACATTTGTAATACACTTGATCTGATAAAGTAGTGGATGCTTAATCCTGATTATGGTTTTATAAAGTATGACCGAAAAGATGAAAACCAAGTATGATAAGTATTGGGGCAGGATTGGCAAAATGAATATGTTGATTTATTTGGGCATGATTTTAGATCTTTATTTCAAGCTTTTTGGGGTAAAAATGTCTCTTGATACATTGTATGGAGAAGAACGTGGTGAAAGTATAACTAATAAGGTGAAAAATATGTCTTTGACTCAATCAATGAGTACTGAAATTTATATGCACCTATTTTGGATGGGATTGAGTCTAGAGGTAGTAAATGGGTCATATGGCTTAGGTTTGGATCGGCTCAATTTGGGTTAGGTTAAAATCGGATATGTTACGTAATCAGATTGGGTTTGGATTTGGGCGAGTTGTCCTTTATATTTGGCTCAAATTCAAGTAATAGTGATTCGTATCATGTTCATATTTTATTAGATTATTTCGAGTTAGAAAAATATAGGATAGGGTCCAGGTCTAAGTGTCTAACGCATCAGGTTTCTTTGAGTTCGAATTTAATTCGGGTCTATAAACTTCGGATAAAGTTTGGGTCGGGTTGATTCGGGTTTACAAACTCTGAGTCGTATCAGGTTTAGGTAAAATTAATTTATTTTAGAATCTATCTTGACATTAATTGTTATTAATATAATATAATGAATAAATTGAATTTTGTATTTTTTTGGGTAAGTAATAATTTATATAACTACCAAAACGGAAAGATGCACAAATATGTACTAGCCGGGCAATAAAATCGCAGTCACGATCTCATTTGCGGTTGTAGTGTCACGGTATTGGAGCGTCATAAATGATAAATTATGTGTCGCGGTCGACGCAGCGTGAATTTTTATTTTCATTTCACTATACACTTTAATTATTATTAATTGATTAATTGAATATAAATATTCAATAAACTAGTGGTTTACATTATAATAGAAGTATTTACGTGAGTTATTATATGCTAAATTGTCCTAACAATCCTAAATTTACCTTGGAATAAAGAAAAATGCATGTTATTTTGGACATGTAAAGGTAATAAATAAAAGTACGTTACTATTGTTCAATAGTAACTTGGTTCAACATATATGAATAAGAAAAAATTATCATACATGTTTTTTTCAATAGATTTAAGAATTCTCAATAAATGGCCGATTTATCGGCGATTTATCCTCATTTATCGCTGATATTTTTCGATTTATCGCTGATACCAATTTATCGGTAATTTCTCGACAATTTATCGGCCAATAAATGTAAAATTTTAAAATTATAGCATATCGTTAATTTCATATTGCGGCTAACCCAATAACCGCGAAATAACGGCCGCTACGTTATAGCAAAACCGCTATTTAATTAGATGGTACTAGCTCATCCCACAACCAATTTATCAATACACCATCTCTATTTGTTATACTTCATGCATCTAAGAGGAGAGACATCTACAAGACGCGATAAAACTTATGTCCCTAAGGATCTCTTTACATGAATGAGCCAGATTCCTAAAAATGTGAGAATTATTTTCATACCAAATAGAACCTACATAAATAACAAATAAAACACGTATTATAGCCTTCTTCTCCTTTAGTTGACTCATCTTTCTTGCCAACATCCTTATCTCCTCTTCCCATGACTGGATCTCATTTCTTCGATTAAATGAACAACGTATTTACTTCCAAACCTCAAAGTTGTAGGGACATCCAAAGAAAATGTATGTGTGTTTCTTCACAGGTCTCTATGCAAAGTACACAATGAGTCTCACTAAAGAGGCTCATTCGCTTGAGTCTAGTTTTGGTCATCATCGATAATCATCCATGACTTCTTGAAAAAAAAGGACAGAGAAGCCATCAACCCTAGAAGCTTTATTGTCTCCACAGGAGAACAAAGCTTGCTTGACCACATCATAGGAGATAGGCGCAAGAAGGGCATGTGTGTGCGTAACATGGAGCATTGCTCCCTAGGACACAATTTCATGATTCACAATACAAATAGCCGATCCTGGGATGCCTAATAACATCTTGTAAAAGGACAAGAAAGCCTTGTTGATTCCACCCGGTTCAGTAGCAATACTCCCATCTTCTAGTTCAAGTCGACTAACAGCACTATGATTTTGATGACCCTTCACTTGCACAAAATAGTACCTATGGTTTGAGTCACCCACATGAAGCCAATGGATTTTTGCCTTATGTTTGAGGAAGCTTTCATTATACTGTGAACGCTTATAAAAAGCAACTTCACAATCGTGCAATTGGGCCCTATAAGAAACAGTGCCAACATCTTGCAACAATTGCTTCTGTGCATCATGCAAGGTAAGACTAGCCATCTCCACTCTCTGGCTAATGCCTCCATAATTACTCATATTCAACTCCTTCAAAGTAGGCTTCAACCACATAAGGTTTTTATGCACATTGAGGAGGATGCGGCTTGAGCAAGGGGAATGCCAATGCTTGCTCACAATACTCAGGAACTTGTCATCCCTAGTCCAAAAGTTACTAAAACAGATGGGGATCCATCTATTATTCCTAAAGTCACCATGAATGAGGACAGTGCAATAGTCTCAGACAAACGGTGATAGGAACTCAACATAGGAGTAAGTGAAAACGGAGAGCCACTATGAAGTCACCAAGGCCCTATCCAGTTTGCATGCCACATCATCTCCACCACTCATTTTATTCATCCAAGTCAAGAAACATCCATAGCCTTGAGATATGACAGACCTGAGGCTTGAATACACATAGAAAGATCTTGCATATCCTGAAAAGGAGCATCACCCCCTACTTTCTCATTCAAGTGCAAGTTGACATTGCAGTTAGCCATCTCCATAAAGATCTCCAAGCCTCACCAGTATTAAAGGCATAAATAAAGCTCAAGACAACCTGCTTACCTCCATTTATATCTTGTACATCACAAAGGATAACCTGATCACACCAAAGCATGGGGTCCCAAAGAACCCATATATGCCCATTGTAATGGGAATGATAATTATTTAAACACAGCCACTTGCTAGCTATATTCTTTACTCTTGTTTCTAACAAACCGATGAGGGAGTGTCTATGCCAACTAATCCATCCTCTGACCTCTCTTTGTTTGGATGGATTATTAAGGCCTCGAATGTTCCAACTAGCCATCATGTAAACCTGGGTCAGGATCAAAATGCCCTGCCAAATTTACCTCTTGACCCAGGATATTATGAGCACTGTCCACATGCAGGAGCTGGAACTGGTTCCCCCATTTTACAAAGCAGCAACTCAAGCCTGAGGAGACCCGACATTACTAGATGTATTCTGCACACCTTGTGAAATAGATATAGAGGAGGAGGCTGCAACAAGACCACTAGGTGCTGCTTCATGGGTATCTGCAACTACCTTCTCTAAAAAAATCCTGCTTAGGAGCATGCCCATGATCTCTAACCACCACCCACTCTTGAGGAGCCCGAATGTTCACATATATATGTCATTTTTAGCTCTTAAATATGTTTTTTTAAGTTTCACTTTGTAATTTTTGTTAATATTTTTAAAATAAAAAAATAGAATGTAAATCAAATAATTGTAGCATGTCAACATATAATAAGAAACTACAAAACCTTAAATATAAATTGAAAAGTAAAAGAGAAACAAGATTTTTTTAAAATAAAAGTCAATGATTACTAATTATGAAAAATAAGATGTTAAAAAAAATAGATAAAGAAAGAAAACAATATTTAATTATAAAATTTAAAATAAAATAAACACTAGAAATAATAATAAATTATATTAATTCATAGTCAATTGGTTTGATAATTCTACTTAGATATATTTATATTTTAATTTAGTTTTACTTTTGTACTTAAATGGCGAAAACAATTACATTTCTAATTCAATGTAGGAACTTTAGTGAAACTAAATTGAAATGTAAATGTACTTAATAAAAACACACGGTACCCGTAAAATACTAGGTCAAATTTCAACATACTTAAATGAATTTTATCTTAAATATAAAGTATAAATTACTGCATCTATATGAAAATATTATTATTTTAGCCAAGAAATTCATTAATTAGAACAATCTTATAACATTTATACCTTTACTGAAAAATTCAAAAATGCTTCTTATTATACACAAATGTCTCTTCCTTATTTAACAATTATCTCAATCGTTAGAGTATCTATTGATACATGTCCTTATGTCTAAGTATTTTGCTCCTATGATAATCCTTGTCTCCTGACCTTGTATTTTCTTTTGATATATATTTCGATTAGCTTCCTTACTTTTACTCCTATTTATTATTATCTAATTCATTCTACTCTAGATTATTTCATCCTCATGGGAATCTTAGTTTGAGAGCATTAGCGGAATTTGAAGATCTAAAAAGTTCAAATAGTTGTTTTATTTTATTAATAGCTATTATTTGGGTTTTGTGCGTCCATTGATTAATTTGAAGATTTTTTATTTATTATTTGTGGTTATGAATCCTAAACTTTGTGTTTTGATGGAATATTAAAGTTTTGGGTTATAAAGTTTAAGTTTATAGAGAAGCCTCAAGGTCTAAGAGAGATTTTGCAAATTACATCGTCTTCTAATTTCTTAGAAGATGGGGATGTTACCAAAACCTTCATAGCATTATTCTCATATGATTAACCAAGCAAATCTAGGACCCATAACTCACTCTCCGCTTTCCAGTACTCTGCATGGAGAGCATGTCCTACAATTTTGAGCCTAAACAGAGGACCACGTTGCTAGTTATGGAGGAGGAAGCCAAGAATGCATTGACTTAATTAGCTAGTGCTTAAGTATGCATAAACTTTTCATGGGCTGGTAGTTTTGTTATTTAGTATTTTAAAAAATTGATTAGTTAGTTACGATGTGTATTAGTTAAGCAGTGTGCTGCTACCTTTCATTGTCTTTAGCTATCTTTGGAGGTGCATTAGCAATAGCTATCTTTTGCTTTCGTTGGCTATCTTTAGGCTAGTATAGATATTAGATATAGTTGGTAGTTCAGATGTAAAGGCTATAAAATGCCTCACTTCAATGTAGGAGGGGGATGTTCTCCAATTAAGTGAGTTTAATTGAAAGTATTTTCACTGCTTGAATTTCTGTGTGAGTTCTTGGTATTGAACCCTCATCTCCTTGCTTATGTGGATTAGAGTTGAGAGCTATCCTTCTACAACACATTAACCCACGCCAACCTTCTGCACTTCATCATTGCCCACGGTACCATCACCTCATCCTATCATCAACGTACAACCAGTTCTGGCCTGCTCGTTGGTCTCAGCCACGTTCAACTTTTCTTTCCTGAATATGGTACCAGAGACTCACCAGGACTACCTTCCAGGCATCTTCACCATCACCTGTCGACTTCCAAAGCCTATCACCACCAACTCACTCGCATCTGAACTTTATGTTTGGTTTTCATTGGCTTCGGCAATAACCACAGCTCCTCTTGTTGAATCCCACGCTATCATCAGCTCCTCATCATCATCCTCATTCGATCAGCACCAACCAACCCATCATCAATCCTTCACTGATTCATCACCTCTGGCTGTCACCGACATTACCCCACTTTCACCAAACCATTGTTCCACATAAAACTAAATCCCCATCATCCCATACATAGCACAAACAATGGATATTATAACCAGCACAAAAATCTGTCACTGGAGAGCATACAACTGAATAGAGCTATTGCTATAGTGTATCAGCTACTATTTAGTGAAATTTGAGTCGGTCTGTACGCAAAATGGCTGAAACGAGACGGATAAAAAAATTCACAAATTTATGGCGATAATTCGCTGATATATTGGGAAATCCTAAATTAGGTCATGCTAAGGAAAATGGTGGAATAGGATAATTACCACCAAATTAGAAAATAAAAATGTGAAGTAGATAATTTCATTGCCTAAAAATTGTATACTCTAACTCACCACCTAAGGTTTGCAACAACTTAGGATAAAGCAAGAGAGATTTTTGAATGATAGTACAACAAAGTTCTTCCCTTGAACTTTGAGGACTCAATCTCAATAAAGAAGAAACAGGGGCATTCAAATCGGTTTTTTCAAATGCATGAGCCTAACACTTTATACAAAAGCGCTACGTCTCATTTAGTTATGATCAAACCTATCTAGTGACATAAGGGTTGCCATGATAATAAACAAAACTAGCTAGTTATCTATGGGGAGGAACTAATCTAATTTAACCCTAGCCAATTAAAAATGCAGCCATTGACTTTTTGGCTTGGGTGTGATTAGATAATGTCCCAAAAACAAGCTAAAACAAATAGCTAGACATGATTATTTTACAAAAAAATCAAAGCTAGACCTGTAGTCTTTCTTGTGCCAGATTTAAAGTACAAGCATGGGCTGATTAAAGCTTATTTTCCTTCCAAAAACCCCTACCAACTCTGTACTTTCTGCTAATGTCCTAGTGGCCTTGAATTTCTGTGCCCAATCAGCCCAAAATCTGTCCAAATTACAGTAATTTTCTGCCACGATCAAACTAGGCTGAATATGCTGTCAGCTACTACTGTAGCTGCTGAACACTGCTAGCTGCACTTGTTGATCATCCAATTTCATGCCCAACAGTCATCAAAAGTAGCCCCCACTTGTTGACTTGGTAAGCTGAAATCGCAGCTACTGCTGCTGTATTTTTGGCTTGAAGTGTTGCCCATTTTTTAGCCATATTTTAGCCGTCTAAAATTTGGAACAGGTAGTGGCTTGAATATAGTTTAAATGGCTTGCCTACGATCAATCATGTTTGCTCCCCATATCAAGCCTGGCTAAAATTAAAGCCAAGAAACTCCAAAAATGTTGTTGCCAACTTAGTCTTACAATCGGTCCTAAATATGATTTTTTTAGGCCGAACTTGGTTGTATGTGCTGTAACCAAAACATGGGACCATTAATTTTGTTTTGATGCTTAAGGATCCTCATTGATGCAAGGATGATGCATTCTTCATAATGCAGTCCTCAAATGAATTTGAGCTCAAAAACAACCCTTGACATGTAATTAGAACAACAACCAAGTCATTACAATTTTGATAACAAAAATTAAAAATGATAGTGAATCCTCTGGCATCACTAAATCTACTAAAAAAACACGCGTAATAATTTCTTATTATTCATTTACTATATATATTTTGGACCAACTAACTATTGGAGTATATAAAGTAGTGTTATTTATTAACTTTATATCTACCAATAGATAATATGTAGGGTTATTAGCACAATTTAACATATAACAAATCATTTAAATACTTCTAAGATCATTTGCGGTAGCAAATAAATGGAGTGCTCCAAGCAGCCCCAACATTTGATATCTTACGGTTGCAGAAAAGGTCCAGTGCTCCATGTGATTGAATTTTTTTGTTGAAGCACTAATGCTCTATGGAGCTACCATGCACAAGAAGTGTTGCAGGCTAAAAATGGGGAAAAAAAAAATTCACATGTTATCCGCCGATTGAACTGCCAGTGATGACAATTTATTTGCAAGTATCTATCTTCGGCAATTTTTTACTTCAACAAATTACCTTTTTAAATTTTTTTTTTAAAACTAGCCATTAAGATTATAAATAGAGACCTCAATTATCTGAAATAGAAATATCTACGAATTTCAATGAATATTTCTACTTTTTCTCTCTCTACAATATTCACTCCCTCTCTCCTAATTCGAAGTTAATATTTTTATTAATTTATAAACCAAAGTTTACATAAAAAATAATAGAAATCAAAAAATAAAAAAGTTAGATGAAGTTGGTGGGATGATCCTAATTGATTGGATTGGATATTTTAATATTACATTGGGAAGCATTAATGTGGAGGCAAAATAGTTGGGGTGATCCATAGAGTGCTCCATAGTATTTCAATATTATAATTGTGTGGGAGTGTGTAGGGTGCTCCAAATTGGGATGCTCTACTATGGGTGGTCTAATATACACTATTGAATACTATTTGATTGGATACTTATATTTAAATGATCAATAAATAATAGTTAGAGTATATAATAAAAATAATAGAAATTTAAGCTAAGACGACAACGATACTGAATTAATCATTCACAATGCTCCGATATCAAAGCACTGCAACCACAATTACAATCGCGACCGCGATTTTATAACATGTCAGAGAGTGGCAAAGTGTGGCTTTTCAATATATATATGTGTGGTTTTGAAAAAGTTACCAAGTGTTAAGAATGATTTTATTAATTTTACTCTTGAAACAATGCCCACATTTTCTTCGGTGAACATATATGATAAAATTTACCAGTTTTGTAATGTTTATTAACATGGAAGTTCAAAGCCTCATTAGAGGGAACTAAGAAGAAAAACATGGGGAACAGAATCTCTCTTTTTTGGTTTAAGAAAATGAGTAATGCATAAATTTCACTAATGCCAATATGTATTATTACTTAACGAATGCTGCAGTGGTTAATGAGGGAAAGACGTTGTAAAGATATTCAGAAAAACTGATGCAATATGGGAGATACCTAGGTCAGCTGAGATGAGTGCCTCCCCTTCATAGTTAGGTCCAGCTAGGACAACCCCTGATGGTGACAATATGACACTGCCTCCAGCACAAACAACGGAGTCTGGGTTCAAATCATCCTCTACTCCATGGAACATGTATTCTGGAGGATCTGGATAATCTTTCCTCCGACAAAACTGGTTAGCAGATAAAACAAAACATCCACCTTCAAGAGCAATGTGGGTCATTGATGCTTGCCAGACATCCCTTGCATCAGCTGTAGGTGCACAGTAGATTTCAACCCCTACAAATACAAGCGCATCAGCAGTCTTTGCAATGTGACTTCTGGTCAAAAACAAATCTAGCAAAAATACCATAATTAATCACAAAAGCAGACCAAGAAAAGGGTCGGCGCTGCTATTCACATATGACTTGGTTTCCTGAAACCAGCAAATAACACATGTTTACATCAGACATTGATGGCCTGAGCAGATGAATGTTTGAGTATAGTCTGATAGGAGAATTACATTCAGAATAAATACCTCAAAGATCAAAAATTAGCCAAAAGTAAGCTTACGCTCTTTCCTCTCTTCCTCAACAGTAAAACAGGAATCACAGAATTGGAAGGTTAATAATGAAAACTCATGCAAGCTGGAGAGAAAGAGAGAAAAAAGAGAAGCGCATGGATAAAGAGGAAGCTGAGAATTAAGCCGAGGTGGGTGAACTCACTCAACATCAGTTATGAATAATCAGATCATCAAACTTGAAAATGACAAGAAAACTTAGCTAAGCCAAAATGCCTAGTCTGTCTAATCCTACATAGAAATATAAGAAAAAAATAATCTCCAATCCAGAGGGAGAAACCATAAATTATCAGATAAATTAACCATCCTATAAATTCATCCCGCATTGATATTTGATACTTCCAGAAGAAGTCATATTATCAGTTAAGAAATAGTAGTAGACACATCAGAAGCTATATAAGTTTTAAAAAGAAAGCTGAATTCTATGCAGATCCTCAAAAGCTTTAGCCTTAACGCACTATCATTTGTCTAGTTGCAGGTGCAGTACACCACATGTGGATCCATTGAGGACTTTTTTTTTTCTTTTTTTTTTTTGACAAAAAGGAGGACCCAGACTTCTTGTGAGATTTTACCTTTTCTGAAAAATATTCATATATATTTTTTCATAATGTACCTGTCCTTAATAAAAAGATGCAATCTAATATCTATCCATATTCTCCATATACTTACCATGATTAATCACTATCTTTCGCACCTACCCAAAATTCAAATTTCAAACCTTAACTATTTTAATTGAAGTACCCTAGCTATGAAACTAATTTACTTAGTCAACTAGGTATTATAAGTCCTGATGTTTCCTTGATGTACTGACACAGAAGTAAGACAAATTCATGCATATACAAAAAGTTCATACCTCACTGTATTGGTTCATTCCTCCATGTATGGGTACAAAAATGAAATTACAAAAAAGTCACCTTTTAATATTTCGTAGATTATACAATATTATTAAATTCATTCCTTAACTATATCTATTTTAGTTTTCCAAAAGTTACTTTTTTTTATTGTATTTACTGGCAAAGCCACCATTAATTAACCAGTTTTCAAATATTAAGACATAATAATGTTTGCTAAAAAAAATTGTTATTGAGAACCCTTACATTTAATCATCTCATTGATAAAAATAACCTTAAAACTAAGTGTACACACCAAAATAAATAAATAAATAAACTTAATTTCAAAATATTTAGAGAATTTAAATATATCCTTTGACCTATGATTATGATTTTACTAATCCAGTGAAACTTAAATGCATAATAAGAGATGATAAGGAAATTTTACCTTTTTCAGAAATTATTAGTCTATATTCTTACAATTTACCCTTTCTTAATTAGTTAAAAGAACACTAGTCATTCTTATTTTCCACATTCCTACCCTAATCAATTATTATATGTCATGGAATAAAATTGCGGTCAAGGTCCCGATTGTGGTCATTGTATCGGAGTGTCACAAATAATATTTTATATATTGTGGTTTTCCCCAACGTTTTTTGTTATTAAAAACTGTTGAAAAAATTGGTAAACATCGGTCAATAACCTATATGTCGCTGAAAAATATGTGAAATTCTAAAACGATCACATATCGCTAATTTTGCGTATCGGCTGACCTAAAGTTCAATAAATATCGACCAATGTTGCGTACTGAGGCCGATATTTAATTGCACCAATTTTTAAAATTTCATACCTTATTTGTTGTAGTTAATTTATCCTTCATGATAAATAGATATAAAACTAATTAGCTTAGTTGAAGAGGTAATATAGTCTTAATTTTTCCTTGATGTATTGGTACAAGAATCAAGACAGATATATCAAATAACCTTTGCATGTAAAAGTCCAGAATATGATCCTTTTTTATTTTTTAGAATATATAATATTACTAAATTCATCTTTGATTGCCTCTAGTTTCTCTTTTTTTGAAATCAACCATTTTTATAGTCTTGAATGCTCTCACCATTATTAATTAATCAATTTTTGAAATGGCCTTTTGTAGACTGTAGAACAGGAAGAGAAAGAGCTATGCCCTCTCTTGCTCCTAGCACAAGCAAGAACATAAAAACAAGACCAAATACATGAACATGACAAAACACCATATGAAAAAAGATGTGATTCTAGTTGATAGGCTATCTACATAAATATGTTACGGACCGCATCGAAATTCACTTAAGCATGGGATGATATCTTCCAAATGATCATAGTATGATTGCTCATCTAATATAAAAGAAATCACTAAATCCCATTTCTTTCCCCCACACTATAGCCGGAAAAGATAGTGTATAGAAGAGAGAATACAGATCAACCTTTAACCTTCATTTAGTTCAGGCACAATTAAAATTTCTTTATGCTATAAGTTGAGTCAAGCATGTTTTTGGAAAAAATAAATAATAACATTCTTTTCCATAACAATAGTTGCAGCTATAAAGAGTGCAGTGGAATAATCAAGATTGGTGAATAGCCAAGAGGTACTCACCTGATGGGATCAGTATAAGCTAACACTATCTATCTATAACATTTCAAACTGATTCACTCCTTTATCAAAGCCTTATCTGATTTGCAAATACTTATTGGCTACTAGAGGACAGTGCTTCTCGTTCTCTGCTCAAATGTTCTCGTGAAGATAGAGCTCGCACCATTCTGTTGTGATGGGAAAACATCAAAAATCTCAACTATAAAAAAGAAGGATATGTTCCCATCTAGTCGAGGTCCACAAAAATTTCAAAAGTAAGACATTATATCTTACTAACCAAAAGGAAAAGGAGGGCTTCGATCCATTGGATTCAGTTCCTTAGTGTGGAGAGATCTTTACCATAAGAAACGGAACGTAGGCTAACTTCTATATATCAAACAGCGTCCATTCATTCTAAATAGTCTTTTAATATAAAATAGAATCATTTTAAGTCGACTGCAATGACTAATAGGCTGTAGCTTGGAAATCAGCTACCTTGACTGTCCATCAAATTTATGCCGATAGGTTGTTCTACATTTAGTTATGCCAAAATGATCCTTAAACAACTTCTCATTTCGTGGTTCAAGAAAAACAGCCAATTGCTGGCTTTCAATAGTGAATACCCATCCTAGCAAGAAACTCAATTCTTACATAACATAATGGGGCAAGATCGCACATGAGTCATGTGATGTAAGTGCACAAGTGTGACTAGAGCTAAAACCATCTCTATTCTAGAGGCTCTATGAACCAATGGGTGTGTCTTCATCGAAGAGAAAAAGAATCATAGATATGTTAGTTATTAGAAGGAAAAATCTCACCACAAAAAGATTCCTCATGTGTCAATTTGGTTGGTAGCTAACAATCTTGACTGTATTAAAGAATTTCCTAAGATAAAACATAGAGAAGTCACAATATTAAGAAACAAAGTCCAAGAATGTAGAAGGGATAGAATTACTAAATGAATACAGGTTTTGGCTAATACTCAAGGCATAAAAAAGGATTCTGAATCCACTAGCCACCATAACTTAATTCATAATGAGTCCACCAATTTCATGGCAACATGAATACAATTAAAACCACTGACACATCAAGATCTAAATTCAAATTAGTTCCTAGTCTTAGTCAAAGACAACAGTCCAACAAATAGCAAAGTAATTGTGTCTTTCTTTCCATTATGAATGGAACGCTTCACCTGCTCCATCCCAGCGTCCACTAGTACTCATCTAGAGTGAAGATAGTATTTGACACCCACATGTTTGAATTTGAGAGTAAAAAAGCTCACTTGTTATGAGGAAGCCTCCAACAGGGCAAAGTAGCATTTTATTCTTTTCGATATCAACCTTCCCCATTAGTGGGAAGTGAAGTCCCACAATCCCATTCTTCATTTTTATCTACATAAGCCAAAGCACATAGCACTAGTGACATCTTTAGCATAAACGCAAGGAGGTTGTATAGCTGATATAGGATCTTCTAGAATAAGATTTGATTCTACAAGTGGTTTGGTAAAAATAAAGAAATTTCAAACAAAAGGATATGAAGTCGACGATGCGAAAGAGGTATTACATAACTTTTCTAATTTTTTTGTTGAACCACAAAGGTTGCCTCCCAAAAGAAGACATGATAACTAGATTACACTACAATAAAGAGAGAATCCCATCAAAAGCCTTATAGGATAACACTTGTCCATACTCTTCCCTATTGTGCTACTTAAGAAGAAACTTTCTTTGTTGGAGACTTTCTTTGAACACCCATTCGTAATTTGTGGGATTTTTACCTTGGAGTCCCATGGGTGAGTATGCTTTCGGGGTCAAAATTAGTTGGTCCAGACAAACACACCTAAGGACTCTAAGTGGTGTGACAAGTTTGAATTGCTAGGTGGGGTCCATATCTTTTAGTATAGAGTAAAACCTCAAGGTCACGTGGGCACATGTACCTGATAATTGATAAACCTCTAATCAAATACACCTATGCAAGGAGGAGCAAGAGATGAGGAGGGATGTCTATTATAGCTGGTTCAACTAGTTTTTCTTAATTTGTCTATTAGTAATCAAGTTTGTTTTCATTAATTAGGCTGAGTTGTTATTTTGTTGGGATTTATGTTGGGTAGTTATGCTCAGTCAGAGACTAGGGAGCTATGCCCACCTCTATTTAAAAATTGAGAGAAGGACAGGGCAGGGGGAGAAGAATTGGAGTGGACAAGGGAGGGCGCCAGAACCTCAAATACTTGGGTGTAATTTTCCTCTGTTATCAATATACTACTAGCCTTCTTCTCTCTCAAAATTGACTCATTAATCGCACTACTTAGTGAGTTTTGATTGTGCTGAAAGAACCTAACAAATTGGTTTCAGAGCAGTACGCGATTGGGAAGTACGACTCAAGAAAATAGAGATGTTGGAGGAGAAACTGGGGTTCATCCAAGAGGAATGGAAGAAGGAGATGGAGACAGTACGGGAGGACACCAAGAGATTACCGTTGTTGGAGAAAGCCGTGGAAGAAATTGCAAGACAGCTAGGGCAATTACTGGGACAAAGAAATGGGAGATTTCATCTGCTGATCAGGGAAATAGGAGAACCACAGAGGCACGCGAACCAAAACCGATCGAGCCAATGGAGTTTCAAGAAGCTCCTCCCACCATCAACCACTGTTTTGACTTCCGTTCCACCAGGCAACTAGAATTTCCCATATTCTACGGGTTTGATCCCAATGAATGGTTGTTTCGAGTTGAACGGTTCTTTAACTTGAACCAAATGACAGAAGCCGAGAAGCTAGAGGCAGTAGCAATCGCCATGGAAGGCAAAGCTTTGGCATGGTTGCAGTACATGGAGGATGGGAGGAAATTCGCGACCTGGAGGGGATTCAAAGAGGTGTTTCTCATCAAGTTTCGCCCGAAGCATGAGGGCTCCCTGTGTGAGAAATTTCTCTTGATAAAGTAGAACTCGACTATATAAGACTATCATGAAACCTTCGAGCTTCTCGCTACTCCATTGCAAGGTCAACTGCCAGAGGAGGTGTTGGAAGGACCGTTCCTCAATGGGATGAAACCGGCAATTAGAGCTTAAGTCCGGATGATGAAGCCCAAAGGATTGATGGAGATAATGGAGGCAGCCCAGATGGTGAAGGACAAAAATAGGGTGACCTAGACTGTACGAAATGGGGCCAGAATTGAGGGCCCAACAATTATAAGCTTGACCCACAAAAGCTGGCAGCCACAGCACAACCCATATGCCAAATCTCACATTCTAGCAACCCAATCTCTTAAGACAAATCAGGCACCAGCAGGCAACCAGTCGAGCTTAGAGGAGGTCGTAGGGGAACAACGAACACCAGAGGCTAAGAGACTAACGGACTCTAAGCTCCAACGCAGACGGGAGGACGGCCTCTGCTATAGGTGTGAGGAGCGATTTTTTCCGGGTCATGTCTGTGAAAACCGAATGCTGCAACTTTTGGTGGTGGACGACTCCCAAGCTCACCTCGAAGAAGAAAAGGCACCACCAGAGGAGGTAGACACCTACGGAATTAAAGTCGAGCAAGTTGAAGGTAACATCAAACTCTCTATGAATTCTGTTGTTGGCTTTACTTCACCCAGAACGATGAAGCTGGAAGGGATGATTAAAGGAGAGTTGGTAGTGGTGTTAGTAGATTGCGGGGCAACTCAAAATTTTGTTGCTCGCGAGCTTGTCAAAAAAATAGACTTACCATTGTTCAAAACAACGAAGTACGGAGTGCTCATGGGGACAAGGAGCTTGGTATTAACAAAGGGTATATGCAAAGGGGTACGATTGTCGTTACCGGAGGTGGAGATTGTTGAGGATTTTCTGCCATTGGAGTTAGGAAGCACGGACGTAGTATTAGGGATGCGGTGGTTGGAAAAGCCAAGGGTTATGTAGATTAATTGGAAGGCTCTGTGGATGAAGTTTCACATGGGCAATACAACAGTTACACTCAAGGGGATGCAAAACTGTGTAAATCTCAGGTGTTGCTGACGGCTCTTATTCGCACCATACGGAAGTCGGGACAGGGCATACTACTAGAATTTCAGGCACAACAAGTGGTGGCAGGAACCCCAACTAATCCCATAGGGATCCCTACACCTATTCAAGCTATAGTGAACCAATTTCCAGAGATACTGAAGGCACCAACAGGGTTACCACCACCAAGGACAATAAATCATAGAATTCCCCTGCTTCCCAAGCTGCGTTAGTAAGCGTGCGTCCCTATCGGTACCCCCATATACAGAAGCATGAGATTGAATGATTGGTGGGGGAAATGCTGGCAGCCGGCGTGATTAAGCCAAGCCACGGTCTATTTTCCAACCTTGTATTATTGGTAAAAAAGTACGGTAGTTAGCGTTGTTGCATGGATTACTGGGCCTTAAATAAAGTAACAGTGGCCGAAAAATTTCCAATACCAATGGTAGATGAGTTGTTGGATGAACTGCACGGAGCAACAATTTTTTCAAACTTGGACCTCAAATCAGGATATCACCAGATCATAGTACATCCGGAAGACGTGCCAAAAACTACATTCCGCACGCATGAGGGGCATTATAAGTTCTTGGTTATGCCATTCGGGTTGACAAATGCTCCGGCCACTTTTCAAGGGCTAATGAATGAGGTTTTTCGCCCATACCTTCGTAGATTTGTGCTGGGTTTTTTTACGATATACTAGTATAAAGCCCTTCTATGGATGCTCATGTCCAACACCTTGGCATCGTTTTTGGGGTCCTGAAGGCACATTCATTATCGGTAAATATTAAGAAGTGTGTTTGGGCAAGAGGAGCTTGAATATTTGAGACATATAGTCTCCTCAAAAGGGGTGGCTGCAGACCCTGCTAAGGTTTAGTGTATAAAGGATTGGCCGGAGCCTAAGAACCTGCAAGAGCTAAGAGGGATTTTAGGTTTGACAGGTTATTACCGAAAATTTGTGCACCATTTTGGGGACATCACAGCTCCACTCACTGCCCAATTAAAGGAGGGCAATTTTGGGTGGAATGCAAAGGCTTGGGAGGTTTTTGACAAACTTAAGGGAGCCATGGTGACAGTACCAGTGCTGGGCCTCCCAAATTTTAATAAGCCCTTCATAGTGGAAACCGATGCTTCTAGAATTGGAATTGGGGTTGTTTTGATGCAGCAACAATGACCAATTACTTTTTTCAGCTAAGCCTTGGGGCAACGGGCTCGCATGAAATCGTTATATGAGAGGGAATTAATGATCGTGGTGTTTGTAGTTCAACAATGGCGACATTACCTCTTGGGTCGGAAGTTTACAATAAGAACAGATCAAAAAAGTTTGAAGATTTTATTTGAGCAGAGAATAATTTCGAAAGAGCAATTGAAATGGGTTTTTATAGAGATGGCAATTTTCTCCGCGGGTTCGGGGCCCTATCGGGGATTCCCCGTTCGGGTTCGGGTTTGGGGATCAAGTTCGGGGATTCTTAACGGGGACGGGTTTGGGGTCCCCATCCCCTACCCCACCCCAAATATTTTTTTTTTATATATTTTTTTATATAATTATATATATATATATATATAATTTTTTTAAAAGAATATAAATTAAAAGTATAATATTAAAAAAAAAAGGCTTGAGGATTGGGAATGGGATCGGGGATCGGGTATAAAGTCGGGTTTCGGAGATCGGGTCGAGTTTTAAGGTCGGGGAATAAATCGAGGATGGGAAATAGATCAGAGATCGGGTCGGGCATAGGGATTTGATCCCTGCGGGGATCGGGTTGGGTTCGGGGATTATTTTTCTTATCAGGTTAGGGGATGGGGTCCCCGTTGCCATCCCTAGATTCTTAAGCTCTAGGGGTACTAGTTTAACATTGAATACAAGCTAGGGGAGGAAAATAAAGCCGCAGATGCCCTATTCAGGGTGGAGACAGCAACTACCTTAGCTGCCTTTTCAGCTGCTAGGGTAGAGAAATGGAACACCCTTCAATCCGAAATAGAGGCTGACCCAGTCTATGGGCCTATCAAGACCAAACTGCAGCAAGTAGAGGATGTGGAGGGGTACCAGCTGTATCAGGGAAACCTCTTTTACAAACACCACCTAGTGTTGCTTGCCAACTCGACATTAATTCCACAATTGCTGGCTGAATTCCATGGTGGGGAAATAAGAGAACATTCTAGGGTATTAAAGACCTATCACAGGCAAGCTAGGGAAGTATACTGGGCTGGTATGCGGAAGACAATACAAGAGTTTGTGGCGGGTTCCACCGTTTGTCAACAGCACAAGTACCTGGCTATGAGCCTAGTGGGTTTGTTGCAACCGCTGCCTGTTCCACAGCAGATTTGGGAGGATATAACACAGGATTTCGTGGAGAGAATTCTGCGATCAGAGGACCATAATTGTATTTTAGTGGTGGTGGATAGATTGTCAAAGTATGCCCACTTCATACCACTTAAATACCCATTCACTGCACGCACCATAGCAAAGGTGTTTATTAAGGAAATTGTTAAGCTGCATGGAATTGCCAAATCTATTGTATCTTATCAGGATAAGGTGTTCATCAGTAAGTTTTGGAAAGAAATATTTAAGATGTTAGGGACAATGCTCAAATTCAGCTCGGACTACCACCCACAAACGGATGGCCAGATAGAGGTCTTTAACCACAGTTTGGAGACCTACTTACACTGTTTTGTGTGACAAGCTCAAACAATAGGTCAAATGGGATCCTGATGTATGGTTGAGAGAAAAGAAGAGGAAATTGAGAAAGAGATCGAGATAATCACTTTGGATTAATAATTTTCAACTAATCGTACCAAAATAACAAGCCTAAGACCCATTTATATAAACTAAGGGCCGACAAGATAAACGATGACTGATTAGTAAATAATACTAATTACTAGATAAAACCGAAATAAGATAATTACGAAGGTAAATAGTAACAGTAGATAGCAAAGAATAAAAATAGGAATCTAATTTTTATTCCTACACTTATGCTTATTCCTATAGAAATTATCTACATCATTCTCCCCTACTGGAAAAGAACTCGACTCCGGCGAGTGAGATCGAAGAAAATCAAGAAGCAATGCTAGAGCCATATCTCGAAGATCATCCTCATGAATCCAAGTCGCATCACAATCCGAACGGTTCTTCCAGGTGATCCAAAATCCGCGAAAACCCCCTTGAGAAGAAGCAACATACTCCACATCACCAATAGAAGCAATCTCATCTTTGGGCAGCTGAACGGATGGCACCGTCGGCTCCTTTAGGCCTACAAACATACTAAAAGGCAAGACAGGAGGCTCAAAGTTGCCTCTGTAAGGTACAAATCACTCACATTGAAAACATGACTAATACCTAAATCATTGGGTAGATCTAGCACATAAGCATCCAGTCCTTGTTTTTCAAAATCTCATAGGGGCTCATGGCACATGCATATAACTTTTTAAAACATCCTTTTCGAACACGTTCAGGACACAAGCGTACCATGACAAAGTCACCTTCATTAAAACCCTTATCTCTATGATGCACATCAACAACAAATTTATAATCCACATTACTCAACATAATCTTACGCCTAATCTCATCATGCAAGGAATGTATATGATCAGCAAAGGACTCAGCAGACGCAAACACACGTGCATGTGGGGACAGGGGGCCAAAGTCAACAAGAGCACGAGGAGCGTAACCATAAACAATTTCAAAAGAAATCTTTCCCGTGAACCGATTAGATGCATGGTTATAAGCGAACTCAGCTGTAGGTAACACTAAATCCCAAGTATGAGGTCGATCTCTGACAAGACAACAAAGAAGGTCACCTAAACCGCAATTTACCACCTTAGTCTGACCATCGGTCTGTAGATGATGGGCACTAGAAAACTTCAACTGGGTTTTACTAAGAGTCCAAAGTGTCTTCTAGAACCAATAGACAAACCTAGAATCTCTATCAGACACTATAGAAGAGGGAAGACCATGTAGTCTAACTACCTCACGAAAAATCAATCTAGCACCGTGAACAGCATCGAAAGTCTTACTATAGGGTATAAAATGAGTCATCTTGGAGAACCTATCTACCACGACAAGAATCGAGTCATGGCCTCTGGATGTTTTGGGGATACCTAGAATAAAGTCCATGCAAAGATCTTTCCATGGTTCATGAGGAACAGGTAAAGGAGCATATAAACTCGTGTTTTGCTTCTTAATTTTAGCTAACTGATAGGTACGACACTGGGATATGACACTTTTAACATCTTGCTGCCAACAAGGCTAATAGAAACGATCACGTACCAAGGTGGTGGTACGATCCATACCGAAGTGACTAGCAAGGCCACCAGCGTGCAATTCCCAAATAAGAAAGTCCCGATATGAGGATTGGGGAATCCATAACCTAGAGGCTCTAAACAGATATCCATCATGAATGACATAATCAACGAATTCATGACGGTTACCATTAGAGACTTCATGATAGATATGACCGAAATTAGGACAGGAAGAGAAATCATCCTTCATTTTATCGAAATTAGTAGCCCTAATATTCCATTGTTGAAGGATAGCATCTATCCTACGAAGAGCATCAAGTACCCTATTCTTGGCACCTGAACGATGTTTTAGGACAAAAGTATACTCTCCTAAGAACTCAAGCCATTCAGCATACTTCTTGAGTAGTTCTTGCTTTGAATAATACTAATTACTAGATAAAACTGAAATAAGATAATTACGAAGGTAAATAGTAACAGTAGATAGTAAAGAATAAAAATAGGAATCTAATTTTTATTCCTACGCTTATACTTACTCCTATAGAAATTATCTAAATCAGTTCCCTAGGCAAAATATTGGTATAATACTTCCTTTCATTCGGGAATACACACCACGCCCTTAAATGTCATGTATGGGCGAGACCCTCCCCCATTGTTACGATATGAGATGGGGTGCAATCCATTTGCTGTTGTAGACCAAGAGCTACGGGATAGAGACGCGGTTTTGGATGAGTTAAAGCAGCACGGTCAGCGAGCTCAGAGGAGAATGAAGGTTCAGGCTGATAAGAAGAGACGAGAGCAGAATTTTGAGGGAGGTAGCTAGGCGTTTGTCAAACTCAAGCCCTACCGGCACAGATCCTTGGTGAGAAGGCTGAATGAGAAACTCGCTCCACGTTATTTTGGGCCATGCCAAATTCTAGCAAGGGTAGGGCCGGCTGCCTATCGTCTCAAGTTACCAGAGTCAGCATCCATTCATCTGATGTTTCATGTATCAATGCTTAAGGCTGCAATGAGTGAAGGACAGCAGGTGCAGCCCTTTACTCCGGTCCTTACAACAGAAATGGCGTGGCAGGTGGAGCCAGAGTATGTACTTGACATGAGGTACAATGCCAAAGGACTGCTAGAGGTCTTGATAAAATGGAAAGGGTTACCTGAATTTGAAGCATATTGGGAAGCCTTTGAGTTAATCAACGAGCAGTTTCCTAATTTTCACCTTGAGGACAAGGTGAAAGACCGAGGGGTGAGTAATGATAGACCTATAATCAAATACACCTATGCAAGGAGGAGCAAGAGATGCAGAGGGATGTCTGTTATAGCTGGTTCAACCGGTTCTTCTTAATTTGTCTATCAGTAATCGAGTCTGTTTGATTAATTACGTTGTGGAGTATGTTTTGATTAATTAGACCGATTTGTTATTTGTTAGGATTTCTGTTGGGTAGTTACGTTGAGTCAAAGGCTAGGGAGTTGTGCCCACCTATATTTAAAAATCGAGAAAAGGAGAGGACAAGGGGGAGAAGAATTGGAGTGGAAGAGGGAGGGCACCAAGACCTCGAATACCTAGGTGTAATTTTCCCCTATTATCAATAAACGACTAGCCTTCTTCTCTCTAAGAATTGACTCGTTAATTGCACTACTCGGTGAGTTTTGATTGTGCTGCAAGAACCTAACAGTACCGTGGTCCTCTACAAGGCCTGTGTAAATTACCGATGAGGGCATGCAATTTAAAGAGAGTGGGAATGATGTGTCCCCCATCAAAAATTGAGGAATCTCTAGAGCATACAAATAAATATCAGTCCCGATACGCAATATCGGCCGATATTTATCAGATTTTGGGTTAGCCGATACGCGAAATTGGTGATACGCGATGGATTTAGAATTTCACGTATTTATCGGCGATATATCGGTTATCGACCGATATTTTTCCGATATTTGCCGATATTTACTGGTATTTGCTAATATTTATTGTGAAAAAAAATTAAAAAATCACACTGCGACAACCGCGACATATAAAATATCGTTTGCAACGCTCCGATACCGCGATATCGCGACCGAAACCACAATCACGACCGCGACTGCGAATTTATTGCTTGCTCTAGGGGTCCCGAGCAAGTACACTTGAGGATTTTAGTAGGGAACTGTTTAGCGTGACAAGTTCGAATTGCTGAATGGGATCCATATCATTTGGTATCAGAGTAAAACCTCACGGTTGGGTGGGTACATGTACAATGTTTCTCTGCCAGGCTCTTGCAAATCGCTGATTGAGGCAACAAGAGGACAAGTTTGAATTGCTAAATAAAGTCTGTATCATTTGGTATCAAAATAAAACACCAAGGTCAGATGGACATATGCACAATGCTCCTCTGTCAAGCTCGTGCAAATCGTTGACTAAGATAACAAGAGGACGTACAATTTAAAGAGTAAGAATAATGCCTCTCCCATCAAAAAATGAGGAATCTATAGGTAGTTATATAGGGAGATCAATCATCCCCTCTTAAACTAGTCTTTAGGTGGAGTTAGGATCTTTTCTCGATAAATACACTCTGACCTTTGAGTATATTTTTGGGGTCCATATTAGTTGGTCTCGAACAACTACACCTCAAAATTTCAGGCAGTACCCGCTAGGCTTGATGAATCACACATCCTGCAACTAAAACCATGTAGGGTGAGTCCAATTTGGTTCTTTTCAATGTCTAAACTAGGAAAGGTTTGAGAAAAGTTCCAAGTGAGAGAAAACTGCTTTCCACAAAATTTATCAAATCAAAGCAAACAGAAATATAAAGAAGTCACTAACTTCATATTTAAAATTGTCCTTGAACCGTCCAGCTCCCTACCCACATTCAATATACTAGAGCTCAATGGTGGACCACATGACTTATGTCCGCATGTCCAATTCATTTTGAATACCTTTCCTCTTCCTTTTTCTGGGCGTTCTGCTAGATAGTTCCTATGTTCATATCTTACACTTAAGAAAAAGCCATAGAATTTTTTTTGCTGCAATGAAACCTATAAGTAAATCCAATTTTAAGATTTCTTTTCCCCAACTACTATGGGCTTGAATCCAGCCCAAGCTATTAGATTCATGGAAAATCAGTTTCAGAAAACTAACCTTTTGCATACATTGCTGTCCGCAAGAGTGGCATTCTGCTCTCCCAACAAATGGCAGCACCTATTTTCCCCAACGGAGTATCAAAAACTGGAATTGTTGATCCATCTCCAAAGCCCCAAATCACTCGCTCCAGTGCTGTGGGCATTGCTTTACGATGCTTACCTAAGTAAGAACCTTGAGGATCAAAGAATAACACTGTACAATATAATGTATATCCATCCCGCTCTATCACGCCCATCACCAAAAAGACCCTGTACTTTCCTGCCATTGCAGCCAATCGAATAACTTCAGGACCTGCATGAACGTATAAGATATCAGCATTGACACAAAACAGCACCAAATGAATAGAAGTGCAGAACACTTTTCTCACTAATATAAACTAATGTAGTGAAAAAGCAAAAATGAATGTAGATTTTCCGTGATATTCATGGCAGCTGATGTGTGTGTGTGTGTACCTCACAACTCCTAACCTAGCTAATTGTAACACGGCATGCCTTCATCAAGACTGCACTTACTCAGATGTTAGAGATTTCATAAGGTGTTGACATTCAGAGAGACAGAACTTCTAACGTCAATCTTCACGCTCACAAAAACGTAGTATTACCCACTAACACCCTCAATACTTTTTCACAGCCAATTGTGAAACTAAAAATAAGGGGTCGCAACATACAATTAAATAGTGGTTCCGCTATAGCGTAGCAGTGGCTATTTAGCAGTTTTTGGATCAACCGCAACGCAAAATTACCGATATGCTATGTTTTTAAAATTTTACACTTATCGGCCGATAAATCACCCCTAAATCGGCGGTAAATCGCAAATAAATCGGGATAAATCAGTAATTTATTGAGAATTAGAAAAAAACCATGCATGATAAAGAAAATTCTGATTCATTTCCTATATATATCTTGAACCAAGTTACTATTGAACAATAATAAAGTATTGTTATTTGTTACCTTTACATGTCCTACTAAATAACATATCTTATATCATTCTAAGGCAAATTTAAGATTATTAGGACAATTTAGAATATAATGACTCACTTAAATACTTCTAATATAATATAAAATACTAGTTTATTAAATATTTATATTTAAATGATCAATAAATAATAATTAGAGTATATGGTGAAATAAAAATAAAAATTCACACCGCAACAACCGCGACACATAATTTATCATAAGTGACACTCCGATACCGCGACCGCGATTTTATTGGCAGGGCGACAACCATACTAAATCAGCCACACGGCATAGATGTCGTCTAATCAACCAAAGTAAGCTACATTGTGGTTTACTACATATTAATGTTTCTCATAAAAAGAATGGGAGCTTCTGCTCATAATGGATAGGGGGGATTCACTTCTGCCTAGGGTGAAATCATAGATATTCACTTCTGCCCAAGTGGTCGAGAGATCATACATAAAAAACCGCCTATAATAGGTCCAGAAAAAAAAACAAATAAAATAAAATAAATCTGTAGTTTACTCAAATAAAGAGAGAACTTACTTTGCAGGTTCTATTGATTAGAAGAATGACACAAGAGACATACGTATGTTTGCTCGCTATAATTCAAGTCAGATCATCAAAAAACATCCATGTCTTTATCAACTACAAAGTCACTTCAATAGCTTCAGCTAGAAAGAATTCATTAGTCCAAGTCCCATTACAAATGGCTAGAACTCCATTACTTAATTCTTTTGGGCCTAATCAATCAGTTTTCACTAATTTTCCACGAAAATAAATCAAATATTAGAATTTTTGTAGCCATTGGATTAAATATTCAGTTTCAGTTTAATAAAATTCTCATTGTGATCGTCAAAAATCACTTTCCTTCACCGAAAGAAGGGTCAAATTGCCTACAAAATGTGTGCAATAGAGGAAGTATGATGTAACCACAGGTGATGTTAAGCCTAAGGAGCATATTGAATGCTTCTTTGGAAATTCTAACCCACCATTACCATCAAATGAGAAAAATGGGAAAATGTATTGTTCAAGATGGTTCGTATGAAGCATTCAAAATAAAACCCGTACTAGGTAAAATTTCTAGCATCAATTACCAAAAGCAAGGTCCAACATCCACATATTTATACTAAAGTCAAACTACACAAGAATGTACCTTCTAAAAGCACAGAACTGGGAACTAGGTGAAGAAAAACTTAACTACAGGCTACAGCAACATTCCTAGTTTCAACCTAAGGAGCATATTGCATGACTCTTTGCAAATTCTACCAAATCACCACATGAGAAAAATGGCAAAAGGTACATTTTAAGGTGGTTCACACTGACCATTCAAAATAGAATACTCAGAAGGTAAAATTGTCCAACATCCATGTGTTTATACTGACGCGTCAGTGTGCCACCAACAAAAAGAAATATACCTTCCCATTCAAGTCAAAGTTCACATGTACACAAATATCAATAAGAAGACAAACATTTACAATTTCTTTTCTCATACAAGCAAAAGAAGGGAGAGAGATTCTTCATGAAAGGAACTCAGACCCACTCTCGAAGCGTGACCACAATCAAGTCCAGCCATAAGAAGAGGAGGAAAAGACATGAGATGAATTGCCTTCACTGACAAAGGAAAGCAAAACTCTTAATGGTCTAACATTAAGAACTTGATGCAAAACATTGAGGAAGAGAGAGCAAAGGTAAGAGGGAGAAGGGGATGACAGGAACTAGAAAAATGAAAGAGAAAAAAAAATAGGAAATGAAGACACAAATTGAGACTTGTGAGGAGAGAAAATATGAGGGAATTAGGTAGGGGAGACAAATATCACTCAATAATTCAATTCATTCAAATCTAAGAATTAACCTATACCTAAGGCCCAATATATAGGTCAAAGGACTAGAAAGATAAACATCAAAATAAAAGATAAAAATCCAAACCTAGAATAATAATCTTATTCCTAATAGATAATTTCACAGAATTAAATAATATCTAACCTACAACATCATATCTAAACTAAATGAAATATGTGAAATAATCTATAAAACCTCCATCTAATAGGCGATAGAAATTTTCCAATAATTCCTTCCCCCTCCGATTGATGAAAACTTGTAGTTGAGTTTTGTATAAACATAAGATTAGAATGGTTGGGAGAACATAGGAGCATTTTGTACAATGAATGGCTGAAATATAGCAACATTAGACTTGAATGCTAACCGTTAAGAACCTAAGGCACTAGCGAAAAGAACAGAATTCCGAAAGAGAACAGAATTCTGAAAGATGTAAGAAGGAAATTAATGAAATTAGTACTGATGATCAGTGAAGAACAGAAAACAATCAGGCGTTCGAGGTCCAGGCACCTCCTCTTCCACTAGCTAATTCCTCCCTTCCCTTTACACCTCTCCTCCTTATAAACCAGCAAACGACTCTCTAACTGACTCTGTTGAGTCATACCACTCCCTAACAGAAAGATAATGACCCCTAACCATACCAACAGACTCGTGACCCTTAATATTTCAATCCTAAGTGGATAATAAAAAATACAAATAAACAGCTAATAATAACCCAACAAATGAGCCCAAAACAACTAGCATCACCCGCAGGACAACATCAATCCTTGCTCCTCCTCCCATAGGTGTACTTGACAATGGGCCTATCATCGCCCCCCTCTCGGTCCTTCACCTTGTCCTCAAGGTGGAATGTAGGAAACTACTCATTGATTAGGTCAAATTCCTCCCATGATGCCTCAAAGTCTAGTAACCCTTTCTACTAAATTAGTATCTCTAACACCACTCCAGATGTGTTGTAGCTGAGGTCTAGCAACTTTTCTGGATTCACCCTCCATTCCAAATCATCTGTCAGCACTAGTGTGAGAGGTTTTACCTTCTGCCCAACTCCCACAGCAAGTTTGAGCATGGATACATGAAAATCAGGCGTAGTTTTTAGGTAATTATGAAAGTTGAAGGTGGTTCTGAATACTTTTCTCTTATTTTCAGCAGTTTAAGATTTAAAGTTAATGAATCAGGCTAATCGTAATCAACATATTCATCAAAATATCAAACCCAAGCCAAATATGAGATTAGACAATGATTTTACAGGAACATCTATGCAACAAAAAAATCAGAGGTAGTTTTAGGTAATTATGAAAGTTGAGGGTGGTTCTGATTACTTTTCTCTTATTTTCAGCAGTTTATGATTTAAAGTTGATGAATCATGCTAAGCGTAATCAACCCATTCATCAAAATATCAAACCCAAGCCATAAATGTGATTAGACAATGAGTTTACAGACCACTGCAATCCATTATAGCTCAAACCATATCATGTGCACACCTACCTGGAACATCAATGGCAGACGCATGGTATTTCTGGAACTCTTCATTCCCCTTTGCAGTCCTATCACCAATGGTAACACCAAAATTTGAACCCCTAGGATAACCACCCACAAATGCTTCAGGGAACACAACAAGCTGTGCTCCGTATGATGCTGCTTCAGCTATCAACCTATCAGCCTTATCTGGAATAACAGTGTGGAATTAATTTCAGCACAATAACGGCGTAAATCAGATGTTGGAAAAACAATTGATGATGGTGAGTAACAACAGAAATGTTACCAATTGAAAAAAAAAATGTAAAATGTAGGATGATAGGTTCATGCTATGAGTGTCAATGCAAGTGTCAGAATCCTTGTACAGATAGATTCAAACGACAAGCAACTGTCATGTATGGAGTTCATTGGCATACGAATCTGTCAGTGTCATTGTCCTTGTCCTCTGTGAAAAACCATGTTAGTTTTTAATTGCATGCCATTAGTTCTGTTTACTTGTGAGCCAAATTGTTAAAACGGCCGCTCACATGAGTTCTGTATCCAGAAAAATTCCAGATCATGGATGTCATTGTACTATATCAAAACCATGTCAGTTATTAGTTGCATTTGTATGACATTGAGACTCCCTCTCACAATTTCAGTTAATGTTCTTCTCAGCCTTCCATGACCCTTTTCAACCATCAGAGCCTCCACAATTCACACCTTATCGGGTGATTGGTCTTCTTTTGATATGGTGCATCGTGTACCATCTTAGATAGGTTTTCCCTCGTCTCTTCTTTTGTTGGAATAACATAATTCTGAATTCTATCATTCATCACATATATCTAATTATTTTAATCTTTACAGCTCATAATCTTTAGCGGTTGGTCTTCAGTCTATATTATATGAACTAAAGCATAAAGAGCCGAATGATTCCCTTAAATTTCCTCTTCAATATAAGTGGTACCTCACAAACATAAAATACCCTTTAAGCACTCCTCTGTTTCCATCCTGTTTTGATCCTGCAGGTTACATCCACAACAATCTCATATATTTCTACACAATTAAATATAATTAAATGGTTGCTTTCTAGAGCAATTTTTAATCAATCCTTACCTCATGTCCATTAAAATATTTACACGCAGTCCACTTGCATTCCATGAACTTGGTCAAAAATCCTTTGATCCAAAGCCTTTTGCATTGACTCCACCCCCAGATTATTCAATCTGAACGGTTATCATCTTCAAGATCGATGTACCATGTACATCATTTTGATAGGTGCAGTTGACTTAAAGTACAACCCTGTTGTGGACCTAGTTTGAGGGCAGATTCTTTATTTCACCTCTCAATGAGTGCAAACATGAGTAATTGGTCGCACATAAATATCTGAAATAGCTTGATTATAAGCTTCATTTGGGAAAATATCTTCAGAGCTTGATGAAATGATGTATATTAAAATAACTTGATTGAAATGATGAAATAGCTTGGTTATAGGCGTCATTTGGGAAAATATTTGAAATAGCTTGATGAAACAAAGTTATGTATATTGACATCATGCGGTATGGTATGCCCTCTAATGATTTTTCTTGAAAATATTTTATAGTAAATTGTAATATAGGGTAAGGATAGTCTTGAATTTTTCAAGAAAGTAAATGGTCATAATCTAAGAGTAATCTAGTAATCAAACAGAGCCTATAACGTACATAGAATCTTTTTTCACTAACACTGCAACTTACTATAATATTTCTTTCATAATAGCCCTTTCATTACTTTGATATTTCTCTAGAAACTTCTCAGTAAGTCAATTACACTGACTGTCAACCTCCCTAACATAAAAGCAAATTTCTAAATCTAATCGTTAGGAACCTGGGTTGTGGGTCGGCCCACCGCCAGGTCGAGCAGGGTCAAGCCCTATTTCATTCCTAGTACGCTAGATTTACGCCTGCTAAAAAGCCTAGCTTCCACTCCAAGTCTATATCAGGTATAAATAGGAGGTTATACCTCATTAATAAGGTAAGTTGGGAGAATCAAAAAAGCCAATTCCGCAGTTCTACTCTCTCCATTGTCTCCCTCTCCCTGCTTCCTAGTTCCCACAAAACCCTAATTCTACCCTATCACATGTCGAATTAAGTCAATCACAACCATCTAATTAAACTATACTCCCTCGAATTCATCTAAATCCATAGAAATTACAACGTCGGTTGGATCTAATGGATCCACCAAAAATGAAAGTCTCAATGACCTCAAGCGAGGAGGGCAGGGATTTAACCGTCTCAATAATACTATAGAGGAATCGACCAAGAGAAGGTAGAGAACTACATCAAAAGAGAAGTTAGTGGGCCACAGGCAAACCATCACGGGAAGCCACTGCTGAAGAGCCTCCCAAACAAGTTTACTAATGAAACAAGCTACCCTACCCTAGTCACGCCACCCCCAAGCCCTCACCAACCCCTTCCTTATTATTTTTGTGCTACCTCCTCTGAACTCTTGTCGCCACACTAAACACCACAAGGACCAACCCCCAGCGGGCCGCTGACAAACCACCACCAGAATCCACCACCGGTGAGCCTCCCTAGCAAGTTTACTGACAAAACAAGCTGCCCTGCACTAGTCATGACACCCCTAAGCCCTCACCAACCCCTTCCTTTTGTGCACTACCTCCTTTAAACCCTAGAATTTGTGTCACCTCACTAAACACCACAAGGACCAAGCCCCCAACCTTGATGCCCCCAACCTTGATGCCCCCAACCGCACCCCTACCAACACTTTCACTCCTCATCTCTACCAAAAAAGGCACTAGCCATGGCTAGAGCTCTAACCACTTCGCCAACCCTCTACAAATGCCAGTTTACAGCACCTAGACCCAAACATGACTCAAACATGTTGGGTCTCAAAAGTTTAGTAGCAGCTAAATAGATCTTAAACGAATCTAACTATTTTTGGGGGAAAAAATGAATGATTTATATTTTACATAGATTAATATTAAATTTTTGTTAAAAAAATTCCTCTAAGTGAAAAGATAAACATTTCAAATTAACTTTAACTTTTCAAATGGTGTTTTTAATACTTTAAGAATATAATATCACATATATTGCTTATAAAATAAATACACAGAAAAAAAATTGAAAAAATGAATAAGAAACTAAAAAAAAAAAAATAGTATGTATGTACACACACATACGTATATATTAAATGAGTCTGGTAGGTCCAAGACCCATTGTCATCCCTATCTGCAACCCTCTACCCCCAATTTCCCCAATTTTTATTATATCCTAACACTAAAATCCCAATAAACCTTAGCCCTAAATAACTCCCCACCAACCAAACACCTTAGTGCAGCCTTGACCCCTCGCTAGAGCTCTTGTCCCCCTACCCAGAGCCAAACCACCACCTAAGTCATCAAACCTTCTAGCCACCCACATGCCACAACTCCACCCATAGACCACTCCCTACCTCTATTCCTTCATTTCCTCTTATATCAGCCCTTGAAATTGGTCTTGAGGATCACCAGTCAGATCACTTGCACCACCTAAACCTCTGACAGTCACAACGATGCTCTATGCAACACATACCGCTAGGTAGGAAGGGTCAAGCCCAATTTCATTAGTATGTTAGATTTAAATCCGTTAATAAGTAGCAAGCTATGATTTTATTTAATTTTAAGTATGCCTTAGTTAATTAAGTGATTTATGTATTAGGGTTATATATCTTATTTATTAAAAGGCCTATTAGAGATTAAGCTTGTTAGAAATCTTAAATTGCTCCCTAAGTCTGTATCGAGTATAAATGAGCGGTTGGACCTTATTAATAAGATAAGTTGAGAGAATTAGCTAAAGCTCATTGCCCAGCTCTCCTCTCTCCATCGTCTCCCTCTCTTTCACTAGGTTTTCTAGTTCCCACAAACCTCAATTCTAATCTCTCACATGTCCAATTATTTCAAACACTTCCATTCAATTAAACTATACTTCCTAAAACTGTTGCGCATGGATCCAAAACAAGGATTCTGACACTAATATAATCATCTCATTCCATAATCATAGTTCTATTACTCTCCTATAAATTCACTTGATGGTCAAATGATTTCAAAATAAATCAAGCAATCCTAGATACCTCCCATACTTTCATAAAATACTATTAACACACTATTCCGTTCATATAGCATCCTTCTTTCTGTCAAAATAATATCAAGTAGTTTTTTCAAGCCAACTTTATCCTTCTCCACTAAACAATATCAAACTTCAATAGGAATCTTATCAAGTTCCACTACAATAATTCATTCTATATTTTAATCAAAATGTCTCTTGCCTTCTACATGTTCAATGGTCGAAAGTATAAATTGTATGTTGCTATATATAAACCAGCTCCCTATTTAGGCTAATCTCACTTCATTAAATAACTTATGATAGTAGTTCCTCCGGTCATCCACTTCTCCAAAACCAAATCCTAAAGAACTTACTTGCTCAATCTAACCTTTAATACACCTTACTATGATCTTGCCCAAGCAAGCCTATATTTTTGTTTTTCCCATCATTATCATCCAATTGAAATATCAATAAAGATACTTATATGCACTTCACTTCCCTTCACTTGCTATTTAATTCTCCCTTTTCCTAGTTGCTTTATACTTTTTCATGTTCTCACCGCACAAGAACAAATATAGATCCCTATAATAAGTTTCTTTAAGCTTTGATTGTTTTTTGTACCTTAGCATTCTATAACCATGATTCCTTATCTCAAAACCTTTTTTTGCCACTTCATTACTTAATCCTTTTCATGTCACAACATATTGTATTCGCACTACTTTGTTTACCATCTAAGTGGTGTCATTCATTGGCAAAACCAATTCCTAAATATCACACTAAAGCTCCAAAAATATCAATTCTTAAAACATGAGGATAAATGGGATGAAATGAAAGAGAATTAACAAAATCCTTTCAAGATCTACATGTCCACTACTAAGCCAAAAGGATCGATGAATAAAACAATTGAAATATCCTTGCAATTTGCTTACTAAAATAATCTGTTTAATCATACTCAATCTAATTCATCTTTTCTATTTAGCACACTTTTATGTATACAACAAATTTATGTTATTTTTTTCTCCAATCTCACTATTCCTTCACAAACTCATACTCTCTTTGCTCTCTCCATTCTCGCAGACTTCCTCTCCTCTTCCTCTAGGATCATCTTGGTTGCATTGTCTTCCACATGCCAAGATCTTCCCGCATCTCCAAAGCCAAACAATAATTCTGTCAACTCTAACTAAGATTAAGAATCAATGATGAACAATAGTTGAGTTTTATTTTTTTTTGTTTGGATTTATATTTATCTTAGATGAATTGCATATTTGTGATCCATAAACTTTAGATTTGGGACATATTTGAAGAACTCGGCAAGTGTGGACAAAAAGCCAAATCGTCCCACATTTACAATTGAAGATTGGGTAAACCAATAGGATCAACTTGATTTCCAATCAAATTACACTTAAATTTTGATCCCTTGAACCAGTTTTGGGGCTGTGGGCTAGTGGCATAAATAGAGGATAAATTTCAATCGTCATTGAAAATCCGATTAAAATATTATCGGGGCATAAGGTCTTCAACTTTTCAATACTCCTTACTTTAATTTTGAAAGCGATAATCAAATGGTGAAAAGAGAGCATAAAGAGAAAGGTTTCAGCCTGCTGCTTACACCATCAACATCTTCAAGCATGTGCCGATAATTGGGCTACGAACAGAGATAATACGAAGAAGAATGACGTGAGACAAACACGTAACTGAAGCTAAATTATATGTCTTTAATAAGTAAAAATAGAAGAAGGAGAAAAATTCGGTTAAGGGGAAAAATAGTATGAGAAAAGCATGGGATGAAAGGCAAAGTAGGAAGTCTAAAAATTAAATGCGTTCTATATATAAATTTATGTGTTATATTATTTCATCAATATCCATCTAATTTCCGCTAAGCCAGTTCACTTCGATCGACTAAATAAATTATCTACTTATCTCAAATCATTGACGTGTCAATCAACTCCACTCTCCTTATCAGGAATTGCACGTTAAGAACAAATATCCAGAAATTAACGAAAAATTATGCACCACAAACTGCTCGGTGAAATCTAAAGGAAGGAAGTAATTATTCCAGTGAACGACAGTCGGAAAGTCATTGAGGATTTGGGTACCTAGAGTAGCAGGGGTGTCGTAGAAGATGGTAGAGGCTTGGACCACAGTGGCTCGAACAATCGGCGACGACGAGTCGCCTCCCATGTTGACTTCGGCGATCATTGAGGCGGCGTTACTAGGTACTAAAGTCATCTCTACCCGCTCTCGGTGCTGCTATCGTTGGTGGGTTCCGGCCAGAAACGGAGCTAGCGTGAGTTTGCACATACGCGCTGATGAACGTCGATTTTATGGTCGCCAAACTTGGCAAATTCGATTATGCACATAGCAATGGCGCGCCGAGGCGTTTTTAATAATAAGAAAATGTTGAATAAAAGTAGGATATGGAATAGAGCAGATAACGAGTCGTTTGGGCTCTATTTATTTAATAAATAAATCTAAAAATAAAATTTTAGTTTGATTTATTTATAAACGAATCGAATTTTTAATGAATTGATTCGAACTTTTAACAAGCCCATTCGCGAATTTTTATAATAAATGAGTCGAGTTCACGAACTTTTACACTATAAACGAGTTCAAATCCAAATTTATTATGCTCAAAAATAAATCATCATTTATCAAACAACTTACTTTTTCACTTGTTCTTCTCCCTTATACTTTTTCTTTTCTTCTTCTCCCTATACTTTTTAATTACAATTTTTATGATTTTAAAATTAAAAACTTTTAAATTACCAAGGAATAATAGAAGTAGAAATCAAATGAATAATTTATGATTTTACTGGTACCCTGATTAAAGGTTCAAGTTTTGATTAACAAAAATAATACCTAAAAATAATATCCATAATTATCATATTAGAAATAGAAAAAACCAAAAAGAATAAGACTTTATCAAAACTTAATTAATGACATATTTTATTTAACAATTAATATACCTCAACAATTAATCCAAAGAAGTTCCAAAACAATGTAAAACTCATGTTGTATGAGTAGCGTGAGCTACATGCAAATTAGAAGGGAAGAGGGGTCGAGGGAAGGATGGAAGAAAGGAGGGGGTGTTGGTTCAGGGTGGGGTTGTGGGGACTAGGAGGAGGGCAGGTGGAGGGGAGTTAGGGCAGAGGATTGGTGTAGGGGTGGAGTGGGGGTGTAGGTGGTAGTCGGTAGGGATGGCAACGGGGCGGATAATACCCGAAACCCGACGGATTTTATCCGACGAATATCGAAATGGATAATGATAAACGGATATGGATACAGATATGGGTAATGGTGAAAAATATCCGGCGGATTCGAGTACGGATACGGGTACGGGGTATCCATATCCGTATCCGACGGATATCCGTTACCCATATCCGTACCCGTTTACCCGTTATATATTTACCATTTTATCCTTAACTTTTTATATAAGAATAAGTTATAGTTAGAAATTAAATTGTAATTTTACATTTAACTTGGATTTTTTATATATTTTTTTTATTTTTTAATATCAAAAAATAATTTTGTAGGTAAATTATATATATTATGACAGGTCAACGGGTACAAAAACGGATAAACGGGTAATTTTAATCCGTCGGATAACGGGTTTGATGTACCCGACGGATATCCATCGGGTAACAATGTCCGTCGGGTAACGATATCCGTCGGGTAACGGATTATCCGTCGGGTCACTGATATCCGTCGGGTAACGGATTATCCGTCGGATACGGATATGGGTACAGTAACGGATATCCATGTGGGTACGGGTACGGATATGGTTATCAAATTTCTTATCGGGTTCGGGTATGGATAAGGGGTACCCGATCCGTACCCGCCCCGTTGCCATCCCTAGTAGTCGGGGGTGGGTGACTGGCGGCCAAGGAGAAAGAAGTAAAGGAAAAAGAAAAGAAAAGGAAGATAAAGAAGAAAAAGGAGAAAGGAAAAAGGAAAAAGAAAATGAGAAGAAATACAATAAAATAATTTTTAAAATAATAGAATTTAATATTTTTAATAGATAAATTAATTTAATAGTTTAATTTATTATAATTTAATATATTGGTTTAAAAAAGGTTAACTTTAGAAAATATATTAGTTTGAAAAATTATGTAAATAAATGAGTATGACAAAATAATAAGATATTTATTTTAATTTATTAAATATTCATACCCATTTTTAGATACTAAAAAATTTACAAAATAATTAACTTAAATAAATTTAAAAGTTAATTTATCCCAAATAAAGGTTATTTATTAAATTATTGGTTTTTAAAATTTTAGAGTATTACAACATCTCTATTATGATTTTCAATAAGTGTCACATAAGGACATATAGGCATAGAATCATAAAGGATTCAATGGGCATGGATAAATCTGAAAAAAGCTTATAATATCTCTATCATGTATTTCAACAAGTATCACATAAGGATACATATATGCTAAAGGCATAATAAAGGAAATCACATTGGACATAGATGTATTGATCCAAACTCTAAGGCACAAATCTAGACATTCAATCCTTCCACCAATAGATAGAACCCATAGGGCACAAACAATAGCAATAAGGTATAACCACCGAGGCATATAGAGATAATTGTCCTACCATAATGGAAAAATTCAAGGGTACAAATAATAAAGGTATAAAAGACAAATTCACGTATGTAAATCCCCATCCTACCACAAATGGACAAAAGCCTCCAAGCATAATAATCAACATATGACCAACATGACCATGAGTCAATACATGATCATCATGGCTAAGAATCTCAAATTATGGCCATCTTGGTTAGGTATTTCATTATATAGTCAACACAGCTAAGAATATCAATATATGCTTATCACGGCTAGGAATCTTAATATATGGCCATTAAGGTTAGGAATCTCAACATATGGTCATCATGACTAAGAATATCATTATATGTCCATCACGGCTAGGAATCTCATAAATGGCCATCACAGCTAGGAATCTCAATATATGACCATTACGGTTAGAAATCTCATTATATAGCCATCATGGCAAGGAATCAACACATATGGTCATTATGGCTAGGAATCTCATTATATAGCCATCATAGCTAGAAATCAACACACATGGCTATCACAACCAGAAATCTCAATAGATCATAGAGATAATCATTATTATAAATAAGTGTTTATGGTTAAAAAAACTCAAATAAAGTTCACATATTAATCAAAATAATATAAACTAGTGATCTACAGGATCACAATGGATCATGATATCTCTTACAGCTATTTAGGAAACAACCAAAAATAATGGCCATAGACCCTAAGAAATACTTTACTAAAAATAAAAGTAGTGCACCTCTTATCAAGTAAGAATCCTGTAAACTTAAAAAAAAGTCAAACTTAGGTCAACAAATCCCTAAAGTCCAACTTATCATTTTATTCATTTATTTAATCATTCAATGACTAACACACACTTTAAAGATCTGAAACTAAATTTACAAGATCAAATAAACGCAAATGAGAGAAAAAGTGTTAAAAATGAATTTTTACTGTTAAAACCAAAATTAGAAAAAAAAACCTCGTGTATAAAATTACCTTAACTAAGTTAAAATAAGGACCTAGAGCAATTCTGAAGAAAAAAAAATCACTATTCAACTCCCGAAAAAAATATATTTTAATAGTTGGTATTACTTTTCACTAGGATTTGCAATTTGTGAGGGTAAAATGGTCAAATGTTAACGGTGGATGTCAACTTTTCACTCTAAAAGTTCACAAAAGCCTTTAAGGAATATTTTAGTCATATCCTGATTAATTATCTCTAAAAATACAATTATCAAAAAATCAAATCCTACTTAGGGTAATTAAGGCATCATTAGCTAAGAATAGATTAAATGTCACAAAGAACATAAAGAGCACGGAGAACAAATTCTAAACCTTTAATAATTTCAACCACAAATTAATACGCTTAAACTCACTCCAATCAAAGCATGCTATATATGAAAAATCATTACAAATTATAACATATAACATGGTATAATAAATTTCATAAAACACTCAAAGAATCAATAATACCTAAATTATCCAAAATTTCAAGAAAAAGTAAAACATGCTTAGGATCATCAAGTCATAACATGTTAGATACCAAAATTAATCTACTAATTACCAATTTTAATATGGTATCATCAATTTAACAATCCAACAAAGTAATAAAAAATCCCCAATTTCAAAAATCTCATGATATTCAACCAAACTTAACACAATAAAAAAAATATCAAACATTCTTATATGAAGTAAAGAAATCTTACCAAAACCTAAGCTTATAATTAGCAACCAAATATATATATATATATATATATATATATATATATATATATATTAAAGAAATGAATAAACTCTTTATAAAGCCTCCAAAACACCATAGAAAACCATGAAAATATTAGAAACAAATCAACAGCTAAAAACTAAATCAAAGAATATAGAATTAAATATGATATAGAGGGGAACTTATTGTCAATCTTTGGAAGAACACCAAGCTTTCTCAATGGATACAAATGAGGGAGAAGACCACAAGATAGAGAAGATAAAGAGAGGAGAAAAGGCACGAAAAAAAGAAGAGAAGAAAATAACAATGTTAGAAGATAATATTATACAATAATGATTTTTGATATACCATAATAATCAAGAATGAATGGTTTGGATTAATTTTCACAAGATTAGATAAATTTTAGAGGAATAAGCGCCGCATTTGATGACTTATCATTTCAAAAACTATTTGAATAAATCTATAAACCATAAAAATATGTATATAAAATTTTAAAATTAGTTTAAGCTCATATACACTAAAATATAGTTTAAATCAAAAACACTATTAGGGTACATGTACTTAAGGATTTGGTCCCTATTTATTGTGCCTACAAATAGTGATGTTGAGGTTTCCATAACAAGTGATATTGAAAACAGTTATGTTGGTGCATTCCCTGACAAATGATATTGGAAGTAAGCAAGTTGATTTCCTCTTCCTCAAGGATAAGATTAATTTAAAGTTTGTCATTGTATGTTGATGGTGGATATCAAGTTTTCACTCAAAAAGTCCATAAACGCCTTTAAGGAATATTTTAGTCATATTATGGTTAATTATCTCTAAAAATAAAATTATCAAAAAATCAAATCCTACTCAGGGTAATTAAGGCATCATTAGCCAAGAATATATTGAATGTCTTTATGAAGGATCTTAAGTTTTTGTGCGATGTGTTATGTGAGCATGTTATAGCATTAGAGTATTTGTGATTTCCTCAGTATGAGAAAATGGTACTAATACCACACTAATGTAGCTATTCTTGGAAGGCTCTAGAGTGGTACAATGCATTAAAGCTTGTAGAAAGTTCTAGGAATGAGGGTCCCCACTTTTGTTATTTATATAAGTCATGTCATTAAATAAGTGGAGATGAGTGTAAGGGCTATTTGGTATTCATCTTTTGGGGTTTTGTTCCAAAAATCTTTTAAACTATTATGATATTTTCCCTATATACTTAAAACCCCGTCCTAGTTTTTAAGACTTTGTTAGAATAGTGTATTCTTTGAACTTGATTTATACATGTTATGGTTTTCAATGGTTTTAAGTTTGTTAAATCATTTTAGTATTCTCATTTAGGTGATGTACACACCTCTTCTGCTATTAGATATGTTGGTTTTTATCATTGCATCGTATTCTTATTTTTATTTTAAATTAAATGAATTTATTTTGGTTGGTAAAAGTGAGGGTGATACAATTGTGATGATTTTAATTTTCATATCCACTAATTATTTTGCACTTATTAAAAAGAGTGCTTATTCTTTACTAATGCAAAGTTAGCATACACCTTGATGTATAAAATGAGTAGTATAGTTAAGAACCTTAATTCAACCTTAATTTATATTATTTAAAAGAAAATTCTAATACTTTAAATACGTTTAACTATAAAATCTTTCTCAAAGTGTTCTACCATAAATATAGACTGAGTTGGACCAAGACACCCTTCTTCCCTATACGATCATTTGATCTATATTTATTTGTAACTTTTTTTTGTACACAACATAAAAAGATTAGGTATTTGATATTTCCCTTTCATCAAAACATGAGGGCATGTGATCACTTAATTGTAGAATTGAATTTACAAACGTTGAATTCGGTTCTAAATTTTAAGAAAAGACTTATTCTGATGCTTACTCACACTTCTATAATTTGTGGTTATCACATGTGTGTTCCTCCCTCTTTTTGTCCATTATATATGGCGAGACTGGCAACATTAGTCTCTCCAGCAGCTAAGAGGTATGTATGTATATATATATATATATATATATAATATTAAACCAACACCTCTTTAATTTGTTTGCTAGATTTCCCGAATTACTATATTTTTCCTTTCTCCTGCAGTTTCACTACACACACACATACACATATTATTAGTCTCAAACTAATCACGTTAAAGACTATCGTATTTTGCGATGTTTATTGCATCACATTTGCCTATTTTGGAATCCTAAACCTTCCTATGTTACGAGGTACTTATTCTTCAATTGTATGCTCACATCTATCATCATTTTCTCATAGTTTCAAACACAAAGATCATATTTTACTTCTTTCTCATTTATAAATATAAAGAGAGTATTCTATTTTAGAAGCATGCTATGACATACTCTTACAGATAAAAATAAATAAATAAAAAATGAGAGGTTATTTTAGAGGCTTTGAATAAATAGAAAATAGAAACCATCATTATTTTAGTACCCAATGGTTAAAATCTACCCAAAATTGAATATATTTATCATATCTAATTTCTGTAAGTACATTGGAATATATTCTTTAATGATCTAATAAACAAAGAGGTGTATCCATCATATAATAGCTTTAAAGAAATAATACTATACCAAGAGGTGAAAAAAGTTGTCTTCTCCATTGGAGACAATAAGGCTCCTGGGGTAGATGGTTTTCAAGCTTTGTATTTTAAGAAAGCATGGAACATTGTAGGTAATGATGTTGTTGTTGTTGTCATGCAATTTTTCTCCACATGCATCCTACCTAAGAAAGTTAATATTGCATCCCTCACTCTTCTCCCAAAGAAGGAGAATGCTACCAAAGTGACAGACTACAGGTCAATAGCTTGTTGTAGTTTTCTATATAAGGTCATCTCGAAAATCCTAACTAATAGGCTTAAACCCAACATGCCTTATTTGATTGACCAGTCCCAAGCTAGCTTTGTCAGTGGAAGAAAGATTGGTGACAATGACCTATTAGCAGCCGAGTTAGTGAAGAAGTATACTTAGAAAAACATCTCTCCCAGGTGTATGCTCAAACCAGATATAAAGAAAGCCTATGATATAGTTAATTGGGACTTTCTACAGCAAACATTGCATGCTCTTAGCTTTCCCCTACATTTTGTTCGGATGATTCTTACTTGTGTGGAATTGATTTCATTTTTTCTACTAATTAAAGGAGAACTTACTCTACAATTCAAAGGAAGAAGAGGCCTGAGACAAGGTGATCGACTCTTCCCCTATTTTTAAGGGTCACCCTCGATGCAAAAATTTGAAGATCATCAACCTAGATTTTACTGATGATATGCTCTTATTCTATCGGGGTGATTTAGATCCATTCAACAAATTATGAAAGTCATCAAGGATTTTGCTAATAGATCTGGACTAAAATAAAATCCCCAAAAATGTTCTACATATTTTGGAGGAGTTGAAAGATAGCTGAAGACCTATACCCTCCAGGTGCTTAATTTCTAGGAAAGGACCTTTCCTTTAACTTACCTAGGGGTTCCTCTATCTATTTCCCCCTGAATTGTGCTCAAATGCAAGAATTGGTAGCAAAAATAACCAAGAGAATCTAGTCCTAACATACTCAGCTGCTATCATATGCTAGTCGGGCACAATTAATCAAATTAGTAATATCTAGCATGCAACTATATTGGAGTCAAATGTTTATCCTCCCCCAAAAATTAATACATTAAATTAACAACTTATGTAGGAGGTTTCTTTGGACAGGGAAGGCAGATAGCTTAAGGAAAGCAATGGTAGCATGGAGTGTGCCTACTAAAATGGGAAGGTGGATTGGGCCTAATAGATATGCAGACTTGGAATAATGCTGCAATGGGAAAGCTACTTTGGGATATATGGAAAAAGAAGGATACCCTGTGGGTAAAGTGGTTGCATACCATCTATTCACAAGGGATTGATGTGTGGACTTACAGCAGGATGGAGATATGTTCATGGCACTTAAAACAAATTCTCTAGCTTAGGCCTTATTTGTCAACATTTTCTAGAGTGTCTTTACTCAACACATTGACATTTTAGAAAATCAATATAGTATACACAAGAATTATGAGGAATTAAGGCACAAAGCAAACAAAATTTGGTGGTTTTTCCTTGTTTGGTGCAATATTGTTGCATCTAAACACAAATTCCTTATATGGCTTGCTATCCAGGGTATACTATTCACAAAAGATAGAATGCAATGTATGGGAATCAACATGGATATGGGATGTGTCCTCTGCTCTAATGGAGATGACTATTCTTTGAATGCCCTTGTAGCTGGGAAATATGGAGCAAGATTAGGAGAACTTTTGATAGAAGGAATCTAGTTACAACTTGGTCTAGAAAAATGATGATAATCACAAAGAAGCCTCGATAGTCAAAGGAGAAGAAGAGTTTATTGTATGCATGCTATGTTACTTATATTGCTATTGTTTGGTGTGAAAAAAATGCTAGGATCTTCAAGAATTGCTCGAGAACCACCCATTCTCACTAAAAAAAATTAGTTTTACTATTGCTAGTAGGTGTTTCTCACTTAGTAATGAGTATAAGTTTGCCCCCATGGAAATTTTATATCGATAACCTACTAAGGGTTTGAAGTTAGTTCCTTTCTACTTGTAACTTTTATTTGTTTCTCTTATTGGTGGTTGTAACTTCTCTTTTGGTAGTAAGTAATACTTCATTACTTACCAAAAAGAAATAATACTATACCTCGCTTGACTAACACTTGGAAATTGATTAGATGAATATATGTTTTTTTTCTAAACACGAAATAACTTGAATATATAAATATAGATTATAAATAGTCATGAACTTATAAATTTTATCCGGCAAATTTATATTTTCATACATCTATTACTAAATATGGTAAAATTGATAGAAAATAGTTCACATTCAATAATTGAATTGGATTTTCTGAATATCCTAGAAGTCAAACAAATGGGGTCATTGTTTGAATATTCAATCTTACACTCCCATTATTTTGTATATTATTTTTTTACGAAAATTTATTAGCTTGCATGTGTCAGCGCAATATTTATTTATTTTTTGAGAAGTACTGTTGATGCAAATGTCATTAATCTGCATCAATTAATTATATGTCATACTCAAGCATCGTGTTATTAAGGTTATTAAATGGGGTAGCACTCCACATATATTTTAGTTTTCGGTTGGACATATATTGTCCCGATTAGTCTTATCAATAGGATAAGAGAATCTACAATTCTAATATTACGATGTTTGAATCTATTCTTATGTTTCGTAGAAATTCTTATGAATAATAACTCATGTATCCTAAAACTATAATATGAATAAGAATACAACAATATGAATCAAATCAAATATGCTAAAACTTGATACTTTTATTATCATCTCTATTAATTACAAGGAATAAAGAATCTCTCAACCCGTATTTTTTTATATCTTCACAAGATCATTAAGATAAACCCTCTTAATTGATGCACCCAATTATATAATTCTATTCCCAATTGAGGTTTCAAGATCGAATCCCTACAATTTAATCATAAGAAATTCCCACAATAGGTTTTTCTACAATAGACTTCTTATCCCCGTTGTCGCTTCAAAGTTCCAATGATAAATGAATCTTGTGATTTTGGGCCAATACCTACATATAAGATTATAGACCTTAGCAATATCTTTGATCTAAACATAAAACACATATCGAACATCCATAAATCCTACTTGAAAGACACAAGTATAATGCATATTTTTCATGTTTATCAACACATTGGCTTGAAAGCTAACATTTCCAATGTTTCTACAATATTCATTTTAATGGTCATACCCTTATGTGCTGGTTTGGTATAGGAGTAATATAGGTATAAATGGTATACTTGTTTTTCATGCTTTTTAAAATTGTTAAAACTCTTCTGTTTCCTTTGCAATAAATAACCTAATTTAGTTTGAATAGTGATTGAGTACTCTTTAAAAAATGTATATATATTCTTCTATTTCAAACATACTCTACAAAAGATGTAAACCAAAATAGTAGTTGAATTAAGCTTGTGTCATAAAGTGTTTCAATTACAAAACGCAACTTTTCAACCGTTAATTTTTTTATAAAATATATACATTTTAATAAATATAAATTTTAATTATATTAAAACAACACTCTCAAAGAAATATATATATATATATATATATATATATATATATATATATATATATATATACAATAGAACAACAAATCATGCAACAATTTTCCCAACTAAAGGTCAATTGGACAACCAACAATAAACAAACCAATGGTTCACTTGAATAAACCCATTTACTATGGCTCTAATATTGTTATTATATATATATATATTGTTCTATTCTTACGTCATAGATTGGAAGGCAAGGTGGCCCTGATAACAGGTGGAGCAAGTGGTATTGGCAAGTACACATTGAAGCTCTTCACCAGCCATGACGCAAAAGTCGTGGTAGTTGACATCCAAGACGATTTAGGTCATTCCCTTTGTAAGGACATTATACCAAACTCATCTTCCTACATCCACTACGGCATAACAAAGGAAGCATATATTAAAGATGCAGTGGACAAGACAATATCCCAGCATGCCAAATAAGACGTCATGTACAATAATGCAGGCATCGTAGGCATAGTGAAACCCAATTTCTTAAACAACGACCAAGCTGATTAAGAAAGGGTATTGAAAACGAACCTTGTCGGACCATCCCTTGGCATAAAAAATGCGGCTCGTGTAATGATCCCACCTTGCCGTAGCAGAATCATGTCAATAGCTAGTATTTGCTCAATCCTTGGTGGTAGTGCATATCATGCATACACTAGCTCAAAGCATAGTGTGGTGGGTCTTACTTGGAATATGGTGGTGCAGCTCAGGCTTCATGGTGTTTGAGTGAATTGTGGGTCGCGACATGTGGTGGCGACTCCTCTGGTAAAGAATTTCTTGAATTTGGATGATGGTGTGCCTTAGGTTTTTTCTAATCTTAAAGGGTCTTATTGTAACACAAAAGATGTGGTTGAAGCTGCTTTGTTTTTGGCCAGTGATGAATCCAAGTTCGTTAGTGGGAAAATGTTGATAATAGATGGAGGGTTCAATTTGATGAATTGGTAATTTTGCATGTTTGAGGAACCTTGAGTAGTCACTAACTTACAATTCATTACCGTACTAGTAGGACTGTAAAGGAGCTGAGCCAGCTCAGTATTCGGTATGGCTCGGCTCCTTAAAAGCTCGGTTTGGCTCATTCGTTTAGTTAAATGAGCCGAGCCTGAGCCTCACTTTTAGGCTCGTTTATTAAACGTGCCGAGCCCGAGCTCGAAAAATCTCGGCTCGGTTCATTTTTTGGCTTTAGCTCGAGAGCTGGATTCGGCTCGTTCGTTTAGTTAAACGAACCGAGCCCGAACCTTATTTTAGGCTCGTTTAATTAAATGAGTCGAACCCAAGCCCAAGAGTATTTGGCTCGGCTCGGCTCGGCTCGTTTACAACCCTACGTACTAGGCTTGATCTAGTACTAAAGATAAGCTTCTTTGTACCAAAGGTTACATGTTTAAATTGCCCTCTCTCTTAATATTGTAACATATTTATGATGTTCTTACCTATGTAGTAATTTATACTTACCTTTAAAACCTCCTATAAATTTTTTTAAAAAAAATCCCTTAAAATGGCTTGTCCTAAACAATTAAATGCTTCTAACTCTTTTATTTTTCATGTATTATTGTATGTCCATCGTAATGTAAGATGATAATAGATTGCTTTTTCTGCATAAATGAAAAATATTGTTTCTTTTTGGAAAGTGAATTTAAGACATTTTGCCCTTATTTAGAAGATAGAACAAGACAGGTCGTAGAAGAAAAAAAAAATTTAATTTGTTGAGTTAGTATATTGGATTTCTAATATAAGAGGAATATTTATAAAAAGGAATAAAAAAAGGGTACTTGATGAAAAAAAATGTATTAAATCTGGGATGAATGGGTGGAAAAATAAAACTTTTTATAAGATAGTTAAATTACATCATTAACTATGAAAATTTTTAAATATATATATATATATATATATATATATATAATTTTAAAAAGGATGATATTTTTATATTTTAAATTAAAGTACTAAAAATTATTCATTTGATTTTCTACTTCTATTACGCTAATTTTTGGATATTGTGTTTTAGGTATTGATTTTTACTAATTAAAGCTTGAATATTTAACTAGGGTACCGGTAATGTTTGATTTTTGCTAGAAATAAGGTAACCATTAAACCCTACTAAAACGTATGGATATACATATGCTAGCACATTAAGGTTTTTAATATGTTTATATGCATGATATATATTGTTAAGTATAATGTATGTAGTGGCGTGTGTTGGTTGATAAAAAGTAAAGCATGTTAATTTATGTGTCATGTGTAGAAATAATGCTTAAGGAATGAGCTTTGTTGTTAATAATAATGTTAAGTGCATATGTATGATATGTTATGCTATTGTGGCCATTTATTGCATAAATATTGTTATTATGGGCCCTAGGAGCATTTTAGTAATATTTCTTGTGTAAGGGTGTAGACTAAATAAGTGTAGATGCTAATGTGTATTAAAGTTAAATAATAATAGTTGGTGGAGTTGGATGATGGGTATGGAGCATGAATATTAATATTTTATGTAATGAGGGTATTTTGGTAAAAGGGGTATAATAAGGGCAAAATGGTAAATTATAAGAGTAAAGAGGATAAAATGGTAAATGGACAAGGAAGGAGGGCATTTTAGTAATTTTACATGGAAAGGGGATAACTTGGTAATTTTTGGGTGGAAGAAAGTATTTTGGTGAATTAAATATAATGGAAAGGGTATTATGGTAATTTAATAATGTAAAGGGATAAAATGATAATTTGGTATAAAGGAAAGGGTATTTTGGTAATTTCTAGAGAAAGGGGCAAAATGGTAATTATAATAATGAAGAAGGGTAATTTGGTAAATTTACCGACTAAAAGGACAAAATGGTAATTATAGTGATGAAGAAGGACAATTTGGTAATTTAATCAACTAAAAGGGCAATTTGGTAATTATAATAATGAAGAAGGGCAATTTGGTAATCTAACTAACCAAATAGAAAATCTGACAAGTGTAATAAGTATGAAGGGTGATTTGGTAACTTAATAAGCCTAAGGGGCAATTTGGTAATTTAGACAAGTATAAAGAGTAATACGGCAATTTAACCCAGTGGAAGGGTAAATTGGTAACTTAACAAGTATTAAGGGTAAAGTTGGTGGTTTAATAAGTATGGATGATAATTTAGTAATCTAACACAAGTAAGGGGCAATTTGGTAATTATGCGACATGGAGGGTAATATGGTAATTTGGCAAATAAAAAGGGATGCCTTGGTAATTTTGCAGGTAAGGGGTATTTTAGTAATTTTTTAAAGATGATAGGGGTGAATCGATAACTTGTGTTTAACATGTTAATGGATTGAATGGTTTCATAATAAGATACAAGTATCATTGAATAGTAAGATAAGGGTATTTGATAAGTTAGCAAGTATCACAAAAACTTGGCATAACCTAGGACTGGATGGATAATTAAGGGGGTGATATGGTGTTATATCATAATTATGCAAGGGGTTCTTGGTAAGTAAGTGTGCATTGATATGTGTGTTAGATATGTTTGAAGTACATGTTAGGGTTTTGTGTATGCTGTGATCCTTAATAAGGAATGATTGATCCTATGGCCAGTATATCTTTGTGTCTCTAGATTTGTGACATTTCCCCTTCCCTAGAATTGAATAAATGGACCTTTTAATAAGACACGATTAAAGTACTAATTACGTAAAATGAAAGAGTATTGAGCCGGGTCCAGATTGGTCCATCGACGAATAATAGTGGCTAGGTGTAAGGTGCCCTGGAGACCGATACACCAGCGAATAATAGTGGTCAGATGTGTGTTGCCTTGTATGTTTTCGGTCTACTGGCTATAATAGTGAGGGATCTCGAGCTCAATAAACCAAACATTGGATATTAATAAAGTATGGAAAGACGCTAATCACTTACAATAAAACACTATATGAGTCAGGCCCAGATCGGTCCACCGGCGAATAATAGTGGCCAAGTGCAGGGAGCCCTAGAGATCGATCCACTGACGAATAATAGTGGTCAAGTGCGTGTTGCTCTGTATGTTTCCGGTCCACCGGCTATAATAGTGGGGTTCCCACACTCACATGGATATAATTCGAAAGATGATGATTGAATAATGATTAACTAATGGCATAAGGCCCAAAAGTATTAACTTCACATTATGATCTATTGATATGACATGAGTTTGGCTTCACTGCTTGTCTCTACTTGGGTATGTGATAGAATTGCTAAGTACGTGGATGTTATGTTATGCATTTCTTATTGTATGTGTTTACTATTTATGCATGATGTGTTGCATGCGGGCCTACCTTTCAGTTTGGTTTAAAGAGGTTACTCAGCACTATAGTACTGAAGGGTTCCATTCGTGGGCCCCTACCTATTCAATGGGCAGTGTTCCTTGCAGGTCCAGTGCATGTGCTATTCAAGTGGTCAATGGGAAAGAGCGTAAGGATTATCCGCGAACCTTTAGGGTTTCACACTTTCACCTTTTAACTCCTGGTTTAAATGTAATCTTTATTCTTGTAACCACCATTGGTGGATTCTATTCTTGTAACGAAACTATTTGTGCTACTCTGATTTAAATAAAGTTTGAATTCGAGCAAATTGTATTTTATTCTTTTAATCTTAGCACCTGGTACTGAAACCGTAGGAGTAATTGATGTGAATCAAAGTGGAGGAAGAAGTGTAGGATCTATCAACTATTGTTTCGATCGATGGAAGGTTGAAGTTAAGGAGAAATGCTTCGGTTTAATGCAGGTTAAACTCGAATTGTTTGCAGGTTTGAAGGTTACGAATACTTTGAATGTTACAACTCATTCAAAGGCTCTAATGATGCAGAAAAAACCACGGGCTTTTCCTATCAAAAGAACTTCCAAATGGAGAGGATAAAACACAAGCTATGCTCGAGAATGTTGTGTTCAAAATTTTCTATTATTCAGCTTCTCCTTATGCGTGTACAAGGAAGTACATATATAGGAAGCTACCGACACAATGGGCTTAAACCAGCCGGCTTCCTCTCTTAATTCAAGCTGAATTTAATCCACTTGAATTAAGCCTATATAATACCTAATCTTACTCATAATATCATCATTTAAATGATATTAATGACTAACATTACAAAGCTACACAATCAACTATGGTACATACATGAAATTACAACAAAAACCCTACCTTACATAAAATATACTTAGGGTTTACAACAAGTTTAATATAACTAATGATATCACCACTATATCTTGTTGTAGTGTCATCCCATGTATGACATAGCCTTGCATGCTTTGAATGCTTGTACACTTTAAGTCTCTTTTTGTGTGTTAACTTCTTTACCTTACAAATATGTAATATACCTGCAAGAATATCTTGAATCGTTTCAATACCAAGCATAGAAATATCATCAAGAATATTTAAAATGATTGGCTCCATTGTTAAGAATGTTAATTCTTCCTTACCTTGAGAATCATTAGAAACATGGGATACATTAGATGCACCTACATTAGTAAACCGGTCTGATATTAAGTGTGGCGGTAATATCTCTGAAATTCACGATTTTTGCTTTTTGCTTCTGCTAAATTTTAAATAAAACGAAATTTTTCAATAGTAAATTTTGGAGATGTTACGCATACACACTATCTTATTATTATATTTAGTTAATAAAATTATTTTTATTTTAACCTTATTTAAAGTGAATTATTTGTAAGGCGAAGAATATAATAAATCAACACACTTAAAGTTTCAAATAGAAAACTAACCTAACGTATACGATGCTTACATATAAAACATGTACATTATCAAAAATTACATACTATCAAAATATTAACATAATAACATATGTGCTTACATAATTATGCATTTGTTTAGTACTACTTATCAAAAGTAATTATATAAGATAACTACTTATTTTGGAAACTATTTAGTTTAAAAAATTTATAAAATAAGTAGTTATCATACATAATTACTTTTGATAAGTAGATTCAAACAAACCAATATATAAATCAACTATATAATCCAAAATTATCATATCTAACATATTTAAAATAATAACTTGCATGAAAATCCTAACATATATATATGAAACCAACCTATCATATCCAACATGCAAATATAAAAACAATACCTTAAATTCAATCAAATTAATCTACAAAGTTAAATATTTATTGTCAATATTCACAATTCACACACAAAATTATCTAGTATGACCCTGATAAAATCTGATTCTAGTCCGATTAAGTCACCTTGGATTATTCGTCCCTTAATCTTTTTTTTTTTCTATACCTAAAATAATAATATTCAAAATGTATTGAGTTAGATCGGTCCAACTAATCTAAACCGTATTTTCTTGGTGGATTAATTTTAAAATCAAATAATTTCGTAGTGGTGGACACCCAGGTATCCCATCGGACCAATTGAATCGCGAGTTAGATTTGATATTTTAATCACTATATATATCTTCACAGATAATAAGCCAAAAAAGAGAGCAACACTAATAGTGCAGCTATAATGGCAGACTGGCAGTCGGTGGGGCATCGACACTTAGAGGCCAACGACCGTCGACAATTTCTAAGAAAAAAATAAAATAAAAGAAATTAAGCAAATATAGCCAATAAGATAATAGAAAAATAATATATATATAAACTTAACCAAACTAAGATACAATAATGTCAGTGCTCCGTCAGAGGTGGTGGCAATTATGGAGGTAAGATGCACAAAAAAAAAGAACAATAAAATCAACAATTAATCAAATAATAAAAATAATAGAAGATAAACAAACAAAATCTAAAAAAAAAAAAAGAAGCTAGATTAACTAAAGAAATTACGAGATTTGAGTGAAGGTGTTCGTCGGCCGAAAGAAAGAAGAGACAAGAAGAAGATAGGAGGCAGTAGGTAAAAGGGGTTGGGCGGGGGTTTTACGAGGGGAATTTCAAACGATAAATGTCATGGGTAATTCCTAGAATTTTGGGCGACAACATCTAGATTAAAAAATAAATGCACCGCCCGAGAGAATTTCAAGTGATGTTCCAGTAATTTCGGATGATAATTGATAAATTGTCCGTAAATATCGGGTGTTGGCTAAAATTTTCACTAGAGAAATTTAATTAGTTAATTTTTTAGCCATAATCTTGGACGTCACTGACGATAGTTATAAAATTTTACTACTAAGGGCTTATTTGGTATGGGGATAATAGGGGTGAAAAAATTTCTCCTCTTATATTAAGTATTTAATAATAATAAATATATTTTTAATAAAATATCCATTTTAGATCAAATTAATATCTAAAATGGATATTTATTAGAATAAAAATATTTAATTTTAAATAAATTATACAAGATATATAAAATATGGGGGTAATTTTTTCACCATTATTATCCCCGTACCAAACGAGCACTAAATCTTTCTTTTTTATGATTATAATATTCGAAGAAATCTTATCCTTATCTCTTTTCTAATTGGGACGACACATTATCCTCCAAATTTTTGTGGCCAGAGTAAATATTTTAGACTGTTTAGTGGTCCATACTTTTCTATATTTTGAACAACGTTTAGTCGCTCAAAATTATGTGGCTACAAAAAGAAAGCAAAAATCCTTTTTTTGTGTGTGTGTGTGTGTGTGTGGTGCCCCACTTATCAATTGTAGATTAAAAAAACGTACCATATTCAGTGAGAAATATGTTCCTTTAGAGGTCCATGGAGTGAAAAGACGTAGGTAAGGAAATAGACTATGGAGAGAGGAGAATGGAAGGAGAGATACAGACGACGGAGAATCTAAATATAGTGAAATATAACGGCAACGGACAACTTGGTATCGGTTAGAGAAGAACATAATGGGGGAGAGGCAAGGAGTATGATTTTGCATTACTGCATATTGATTGTCTAATTCAAGGATTGCAGATTAAAAATAAACGATGACACTTCTAGGTCAACAACTACTATCGTTCATGATTATCACTATTATTTATTTGTATTATTAATTTCCAATCAATGTTTTGTAATACCTTATGGTTGAAAGTTATATTATTAGATACACCTGTATCTTTGGAGGGCTGACGAGGCACCGCATTTTTTGCTGTTGCTCAACTTATGATATGTATTATGTTAGTAATTTTAGTTATTATGTTAATTTATATGGCCATTATGTCTGTAATTATGGTGATTCTGTAACAAGTCCGGTCATATATTTACATATAAATCGTAATGTCACTTTTTTTTTCTTCCTATTTTATGAATTAGTTTATCTTTAATTTAAATTATTAAATAAATTGTATCTTAATGATTGTAATAATTTTTATATAAATAAATACTCATATTGATATACTTTTAATATTAAAAAAATACGTTTTTATTTTACTAAATTTGTGCTAAATTTTCACTATTTTAAGGCTATTATATTATCTATTGTAGCGATTATGTCGACTACAATAGCGACTATGCATATATATAGAGTGATTATGTCTACTCTGGTATGGCATCCATTTCTATAGGAATTATAAAAATTATATCATTATGATCATGATATTTTTCTATATAAATAGAGACCCATATCAATTTATTATTGACAAAAGAAATATTTTATCTTATTATATCTGTTCTAAAAGTTCACCACTTTTCAAGGTGATTATGTAATTTATTGTGGTAATTATATTAACTATTATGGTGATCAATATCTATATCTATATGATAATTATGTCTACCACTATCTAATGTTTATTTTTATAGGGATTAAAAAATGTGTTTTTGTTTTACCATTTCTATACTAAAATCTTATTATTTTCTAGGGTGATTATATGATATATTGTGATGATTATATCGACTACTATGGTGATTATATATATATAATAACTATGTCTATAACTATATGATGTCTATTTTTATATGAAATATGTGTGTTATCATGATAGCTATTGTGCTTATTATGTATATTTCTATGATGATTGTGTCTGCTACAATGAGGATTATGTGTATTTATAAGGTGATTATGTGAGCTAATGTGGTGATTATGTAAGTTATTGTTATAATACCTGACTTTTTCGAAACATATTTTAATCACACATGATATTTGAATAGAAACTTAGTTCTTTCCAACCATGCATACAATTTGACATAATATATGACCCATATAACGTGAATCATGACAATGCATGTAACACGCTTTAACCAGGCAACACATGCGATATTATTCATAAGATAAGTAGATCATGCTTCATTCTAAAGATACTTATGTAATAATGCATGAATGCATACATAACATAGAAAAATTATGCGATCCTAACACTGGAAAACACCATTGATTATCACTCCTAACACTGAGAAAATGGGCTTGAATTCTAAGATATACGGTAGATTTCTGGTAAAGCGTGATTCTATATATGAACATGTTAAATATTTGTCTTATTCCATGAAATTATTCTAGTTTGGATGTGGTAAGATTTTGCATATTTAATTGCATGAAAATAGCTTTTATGTGTTGTCTAGGGGCAAACCAATCAATTGGTTCTTAGACTAGTTGATTGGTTGGCCCAAATTGATCGATCAGGCTATCTATGGTGACTTTGGTCGCTCTCTACCTAAACCCATCTATTAGTTTGTCAAAACCAATTGAATAGTCATAGAATAGTTTGTTGGTCTGACCATACTGATCTACTAGTTTGAGAGAACTGTGGGGCTTTCTCGAGCTAAACTAGTTGATCAATTAGCCCAAACTGATCAACCTATTCGGCCAAAACATTTTGTCTTTGTTCTTTTCAACTTCATATGTTTTGAGACTATACACAATACTATAATACGATTCTTTAATGATGAGAACACACACCTTGGCATGAATTAATTAACCTATTGAATGTATTAAATGGTTCATAATTCATGGTATTATCACTTAGTGCTTAGGATGGTCTTAATGGAAAAACTAGAATGAGTATGCTATAACTTCATAAAGGAAAATAAATGTAATCCAAGTTCTTGGCTTAAATGGATTATCTTGATGGATTGATTTAAACATGGTTAAGAACTAATGGAAATCCTATCACATGTTTTGGAGGGTAATAATGGTTAAGATGGAATGATTATAAGGGTGTGTTACTTGGATGTTATGTGGGCCTTTTATGATAGCATAACCTTGGAAAATAACATACTAATCACTTAAAGTGAAAGATGATTGAGTTGTGCATGGGCTTAGATTACCCAATCACCGATTAGCTATCGGGCGATAATCTACCTTTGGGTGTTTATTGGTACCTTCTAGTGGGATCCTAGTACATCCTGGTGCCTTAACTACTCTAAACACTAATGATATATTAGGGGGTATCAATAATACGGGGTTTGGTTGCCTAGGTGACTTTTCGCTTTGGTCGAACTTTATGTCCATTTGGTGGTTACTTAGCTTAAGCCATACTTTATGTTCTTTGGTTTGGATAGGCTTCCATGGTATGTGAGAACATGCGGTGGTAATCATTGCATAACTCGATAATAATAAAGAAAAAGAAAAGGGAAGGAATAATGGTTTGTAAATAATTAATCTGATGGCCATGTAAACATGGAATATGGACCTGATGGAATAACTTGTTAACATTCATTCCTTGATATCCATCGTATCTATGTTGTCTTAGTGAGTATGATGAGTTACGAGTTATACAAATCTTTGTATGACATGAAATCCTAATGCAGTACATGATCATGGTAGAGTACGTAAATATAATTATATAGTGAGCATGAGAGGTATTTAAAATGATTTTCCCTTTTTATCTTGGCCTTGTATGCTCATGTCTCTCATTGAGGAGATAACTTGTCTTACTCAGTACATAGTGTATTGAGTTCCCATTTTTTCATGATGTGGAAGATAATAGATAATTATCCTTTCACATTGAAGGATCTTTAGCTTTGGTTCTAGAATTAGAATTGACGCTAAAAAATGATGTAATGCTCAATGATGGAAATAGTCTTCAACAAAACTCCACGATTTTGAGATTGATCTTCACCTATATCAACTCAATTCTAAAATGAAATCACAAAATTTTCTCTAGAGAACAACTGTAATACCCCAAACCTTTATTTTAAGATTAAAGAATAAAATAAGGAATTATTGAATAATATTTTAATTATATGTATACTTTTTTTAACAAAATAATAATAATAATTAGGGCAATAAAGAAAGAAAAATGAAGTAGGGACATAGTTAGTGGAGACTAAATTAATTAACTAACTTAAAATAAATAATAAATAAATTATAATAATTTTGAAATTGATAAAAATTATTATTATTATTATTATTATTATTATTATTATCACTAAAACTCTCAAAAATCCAAAATACCCTACCACCCAATTTTCCTTTTTTTTTTCTTTTCTCATTTTCTTTCCTATTTTTCTTTCTTTTATTTCTTCTTTTCTTCCTTTCCTTCAGCCAGATACATTGCGCCTAGTGACGACCAAGCTCCCCTCTCCCTATTTTCTTTCCCTTTCTCTTTTCCCAGGCATAATCCCCCTTTTTCTTTTTCTCTCCCCGACCTGCCCAACTAGGGCAAGTCCCCCTATTTCCCCTTTCTTCCCCTCTCTTTTTCCCTTCTTTTCCCTTCTACCCCTGTCTTCTTCTTCCTCTTACCTACACAACCATGCACGCTACTACACTTCGCAGCCATTCCCTTATCCATCTCCCTCCTCCTTTCCTCTTCCACCCCTATAGGACGTGTAGTAGACACTTCCCTACATGGTCCCCCTCCCCTTGCGAGCTCCCTCTCCCCCTCACCCGCCCTCCCTATCCCTACAAACCTACCCCCTGCCATGTCCCCTACATAGTTGTACCAGCCAACACACCAGCCAGCAGCCACCAAACCCCCTTGTCTTCTTCTCCTCCTTGTCCACTTCCTCTCTCCCCTACACCTATAAAAACCCCTCCCCTTTCTTTTTCTATCAATCCTCTCCTTTGCCTCCCTTACTCTCACCATCCAAACAAACGATGTTGTTATCCCCACCAAGCCTCTCCGCTGTCACCACTCCCTCCCATCCTCTTCCCAACATCACCCTACACCTATTGAGCCTCTCCCCTTCCCTTCCTTCCCCTTACTCTTCTCTCCCCACCCGTGCGAAGTGGGTAGTTAGAGCTGCCCTTTTACACCTTCCTCCACCGCCACAGCCGCCCACCACCGCCACTACCACCACCCTCCCTGCCTCCCTTCCTGCACAGAAAAACCCCCTACCACACCAAAACCTCAATTTCTCCCTTTCTCTCCTCTCCTTTCTTCCCTTTATTTTTCTTTTCCTCTCGAGTGCCATTGCTACCACCACCGCACCGCCGTCGTGAGGCCACCACCACCACAGATCTCCTAAACCAGGTAACCCCACCACCCAATAAACCCTACATTCCCTCTCTTTTTTCCAACCCTAAAAACACCTCCTTTACATCTCCTCCATTACTGCCACTGCGCCGCAAACGCCACCCTTCACTTGCTACCCTTTCTGGTTACACCCTCCTCCCTCTTACTTGTTAGTGTATTTTATTTTAATAACTTATTATTATTAATATCATCATCATCATCATCATCATCATCATCATCATCATCATCATTATTATTATTATTATTTGGTTAAGAAAATAAGGAAAAAGAGGTAGGAAGAAAGTGAAGTGACCTGGTCAATACTCTCTTTATAGGTATTGAACAAACATCTCCACATAAAGAGGCGTAGGATTCTTGCTTCAATCCTGAAGCCCAACTAGGTAAGGATATAGTTAAGATTTCGAGTTGTGTTATAAATCTTGTGTCTATGGATGTATTGATATGTTATGTGTAAATATATGTGTATGTGAACTAAGTATGTGTGTGGTGCAGCTTGGCTTACAAGGAGCTAAGGTATGGTGATCATGACTTTCATTATGTATTGCATGTGTGGTTATAACTTACTATGGATTGACATGTTCTTGTGTATAGGTGAAATATTAATATATATTTGCCTAGATGCCTTATATGGGACTTGAGTGGCTATGAGAGACTAAAGAAAATAAAGAGGGTGGAGTGAGTCAGGTGATATGTGGAGAATGTCCTAGGTGTCTCATAAAATATGGTAGAGAAAACAAAAGGAAAAATAATATCTTGAGGGGTTAGGGTGAAACTTGCATGGGATGTGTCTGCTTTACATGGGGGGTGTGCTTTGCATGAGGGAAACATTTACATGGGGAAATCTTACTAGGAGGTTAACCATGGGGAGGAAAGTGTGTTTTGGGTGGGTGGTGTACTTGGGGAAGATTTAGTACATGGGTTGATGGTAAGGTGTATGGGGGTACATGCTAGGGCTTCGAGGGAAAACCCTAAAGATAGGGGTATTGTGGGGAAAGGTTGAGGAGGTTGGTTGAACATCAGTGTTGTGATGAGGGGTGGGCCAGATGGAGAGGGCGAGTCAAGTCAAATGGAGGGTAGGGTTAGGTATGAGAAGAGGGTATGGAATAAGAAGGGGGGAAATTAGGGTTTTCGAGGGTGACCAACTATGGTGTCATTATCACATGTGAGAATTGAGGAGTTGGGCTATGAGGTTTGGAGTTGGGATGAGTATGGTGATGGTGTTGCATAAGGAGAGGGAAGGCTAGGGCTGCATAGGCAAGATTAGGGTTTCAAGGGAAACCCTAATGGGCGATGGTGAGTATAGGTGGAGAAATGGGGGAGTGAGCCTTTTCCCATATGTAGGAGGTTTCTAAGTTTGTTAGGAGGATGGTGGAAAATATATGGGGGTCCTGGAGTCTAGGAGGATGTAGATGTCCCTGGTTAAGGGACATGATTTTCAGGAAGTCTTGGTTGATAGAGGGGTAATAAGTCAGGAGTGACCAATGGGGTGTGCATGTTTAGATGGGTGTTACTTGGTGAATAAGACACGAATAAAATACTAAACACCCAAAGTGAAAGATCATTGAGTCGGGCCCAAACTTAGAATGTTTACCGGTCCACCGGTTATAATAGTGGCCAGGAGTGTTTTGCCCTATATTTGTATATGTTACCGGTCCACCAATTATAATAGTGGTCGTGTGTAATTTTCCCTAGTAGTTACTCCTAGTCCACCAATTATAATAGTGGGGGTCCTGAGATCAATAAGTTAAACCTTTGGATGGTAATAATTTATGGAAAAGACATCAATTACTTACTGTGGAATACCACGTGAGTTGGGACCACACATAGGATATTTACCGGTCCACCGGTCATAATAGTGACCAGAAGCATTTTGCCTTGGAGATGTATATGTTATTGGTCCACCGGTTATAATAGTGGCCAGATGCATTCTGCCTTAGAGTAGTTATTCCTAGTCTACCAGTTATAATAGTGGGGTCCCCATACCCACATGGGTATAATTTGAGAGATGTGTAAAGATAGTACTAATGACTTAAACTCTGATAGGGGTAATTAATCTAAATTGATCTACTACATGCATGATATTTGTATTTTTGTTGCTATACCCTGCCTTGACTATATTGTTACCTTACCTAGGCTGCTCATTCCCACAAGCAATGGCCCCTCTTGAGTCTCTGTAGATAGACGATGAGGCCATAGGGGACTTCACTACTTACGATGAGCTGGTTGGGGCAGAGTGATAACTTGATGTCCCAGAGTCGAGGCCAGAGAGAGTGCACCCTAGACTTTCTTCCTTTTTGCATTTTTTGTTTTTCCCTAATGGTGGGACCCTATGATATACTATCATTACTCTTTTGTATTGACACTTGACCTTTTCATGTTCTTGTATTTTCCATATATGAATGTTTAAATCCTCTATATTTTAAATTATTTATCTTATGGTATTACATCGGGTTACTCTTTTAGCCTTGTGGTTAGTATGAGACTGGTCAGGGGCCAAACTTGTACTGATCAATGCGGTAGCACGCCATATTTTGTGTATGATTTTCCTTAAACAAACACAAATTTTCAACTGTGATTTTTGGGGGTGTTACAATAATACCTAAAATCTCAGCATAAACTCACTTGAAGAGAAGGAAGAATTTCAAAAATTCTTAAACTTGATTTCACTTTTTTCTATTCCTTCTTCATGTACAAGTTGATATACATGTCTATATATATATATATAGATACATGTTGCCTTAGCTCCTCTTTATTAGCCAAAACCAGCCCAACCATTCTAGCTAGCTAAATAAAGAGATAAATGAATGCACTACAAGCCTATATTATACACATAATAATCTACAATTACAAGTTATAAGATATTACAAAGTTTACATAAAATGTCAAAGGTAAACAAAACCCTACTTATGTAATACATTGAGTAGTCAAGCTTCATGTCTTGTATCTTTATCTTTTATGCAAATTTTCAATCCTTTACTTGTTATTTTCTTGTACACTAAATGTCTTTGGTGAATTGTTCTTCTTGGAAACATATATAATACCTATAAGAATCACTTAATAAAAAATTAGTAGCATTAGGGTTGTCATTAGAATTTTTAATAATACCAAATATGTTAACTCTTGACCTTCAATAATAGAAGAGTGAGATTGAGATGCTTCTACATCATTCTCCCCTTGTAAGAAATTATTTTCCCTCAAAATTAGCATGAGTATAGTAAGGAGATAAATTACCAAAATTGAAAAACCTAGAAACCCCCCATACGATTCAGGTAATTCCAATTCATAAGAATTATTTCTAAATTTTATTAAGATTTTAAATGGTACATCGACTCTTGGAATTAGTTTATTTTTTCTTAAATTTGGAAATATTTCTTTTATTAAGTATAACCAAACTAAATCTCTAGGTGAAAACATTTGTGTAATTTGAGTTTTGTTTGCTTGAGTTTGGTATTTAGCATTAGATTTATCAATGTTGTTCTTAATTTACTCATGAAGTTTCTTAAAGAATTCAAATCTTTCTTTAGCATCAAAGTTCTCAATGTCACCTTTCTTTAATGACAACATATCAGTAGACAAATAAGGATTAACTCCATAGAAAACTTCTAATGGACTCGAATGAGTTGAACTAGAAGGACTCCTATTATACACATATTCAGCATGTGCAAGTTTTATATCCCAATATTTTGTACTCTTGTTAACTAATCCTCGTAGTAAATTTCCCAAGGTTCTATTTGTCACTTCAATTTGACCATCCATTTGGGGATGAAAAGATGTACTAAACAACAACTTAGTACCTACATATGCCAAAACGTCTTCCAAAAATAGCTCAAAAATTTTACATCTCTATCCAACACTATACTTTTGGGAATACCATGTAACCTTGCTGCCTCTTTGAAATATAAATCCTCCATATGAGTTGCATCATTAGTTTTATTACAAGGAATATATTATGCCATTTTAGAAAACCTATCAACCACTACCATAATATAATACTTTCTATTTTGTGTCCTTAGTAACCCTAGGATAAAGTCCATACTAACTCCTTTCCGTGGTTGATTAGGAACTAATAAAAGGAGTATAAAAACCCTTATGGAAGAAAATCTTACTCTTATGACAAATTACACATCTCCCAATAATAGCTTGTACCAATTTTATCATTCGTGGCCACTAGAAATTCTCTTATAATATTTACATAGTTTTATGAACACCAAAATGACTAGCTATAACCCCCCTCGTGTAATTCTTTAACAAGTAAATCGCGCACACTAGAACAAGGTATACACAACTTATTAAGTTTGAAAAGAAATTCATCTTGAAACACATAATTACCATGACTATGATTCTTTTTACATTCATCATAAATCTCAAAGATCATCTTTTTCATATAATTCTTTCAACATTTCAAAACCTAATAACTTAGCATCCTACATGACAAGTATCAAAGATCTTCTTGATAATGCATTTGCTACCACATTTTTTTTACCATCAAAATGTTTAACAGAAAACATGAAGGAATGTAAGAAACTAACCCATTTTGCATACTTAGGACTAATTTTCTTTTGCCCATGAAAATATTTTAAACTTTCATGATCCAAATGCAAAACAAATGGTTTAAGTCTCAAATAATGACTCCATATTTCTAGGCTTCTTATGATGACATAGAATTCTTTATCATATGTAGAGTAATTCAATTTATACCCATTTAATTTTTCAATAAAAAATTGTAATGTCCCACTTTTCTTGTGAGAGTATACCTCATATCCCTACCCCACTAGCATCACATGTAACTTCAAACAATTTATCAAAGTGAGGTAAACATAATACCGGTGCATTACATAGCTTATCTTTCAAAGTCTCGAAGGCTTTAGTCATATCCTCTCTCCCATTTGAATTTTCCTTTCTTTATGAGATGTGTAATTGGCACGACAATAGTTGAGAAATCCTTGATAAATCTTCTATAAAAACTTGCTAACCCTTGAAAACTCCTCACCTCATGAATATCTTTGGGTATAGGTCAATCTTGAATAGATTAGATCTATGTGGGATCCACTTTTTGTAGGAATTTAGCCAAGCGAAACACAACACAGCGGAATAAAATCAAAGGCTAAATTTACCAGGAACATATGCTAGATTAAAGACAAACCTGCTAGTCACCCGGACTAGGTTACGATTGAATTAGAATCGGCTTGAAGTTGTTAATGGTTTGATTGATTTCTTGATCCAATTGAGTTTATTTCAATTGTTGGATTTCAATCTCTTTTGAGCGAGCGAGTGCAAATTGCGTCACACCTCTACCGGTATCCACACACTTTGAATATGGATCATTAAGGAAGCGTGATAGCGCCAATGGAACACTCTCTCAATTTCGTGAATAACCAGCATTGGTGGCTAGGTTATTTTCTCTCACTTAGAGAGAGAGCAAAAATGTGTATATATAATAAAACCCTAGCTTGGGTATTTATATTAACACTCTATCCCACCTAGTGGCATTGGACTTGGGCCTTAATCACATTAAAACCACTTGGACTTGATGAGATATTAATCATATTAAGATCTCATCTTATATTTTTGATCTAGTTCAGTTCGGTGTACGACCCTGTAGGTTCACGTAATATTGGCAGTGGACCGAAACTCCTTTCGGGCCCACAAATCATAAGAGGTCTCTAGCAAGACATTATGACTACCCAAATTACGCAAATGTCCTATGCTCTACATAACCTATTAATAACCCGTATATTTGTCCTTTTGTCACACGATATTTAGATTGAACACAAGGCATTGGTCGTGTCATCCTTGCTATGTTCAATCATACTCTTTCTCGACCACCAAGTAAGACTAACCTTAAACAAACGACACCTCGTTTGCACATGGCCATGCTAACATTAGTCATACTTGTCGAGGGCCCCAAAGATATCTCTCTCATGTCATGAGAGGGACAAATCCCATCTTGATCAACTATGTGCCTCTATATGATTCACAACATGTCTAATCAATACCTTTATGATCACCCCTAATAAGGGTAACGATTGGTAAAGTTAAAACAGAATGATCATCATACCGGCAAATACGAAGATCTCAGGTCAAAGGACAATATACTATTTGGAGAGCACTAATGACACTTTGCACAATATTTAATACAGTGTCCTCCTACTGGGTTGGTCCAATATCATGTTCCATAACATGTATCTATGTTATTAGTTTGATATCTCATATCAATGATCAATGGAACATGATCATCAACTAATCAACATACTAGTCTTATAATCACTAATATCCCTTAATTAGATGATATTCGACTAGGGACAGTTCTTGAATAATAATCTTTCTATCTATTAGTAGAGTTCCACAATCCAGTCATATACTTGATTATCTACATAAAGAATAATTATTCAAAGGGGTAACAACATTTGAATGAATAACATCAATTGATGCTTTTATTAATAAGCACAATCACTAAATATGCAAATACAAATCATAACATATGATTGGTTCTAGGGAATATTTCCATCACTTTTATACCTTCACTACTTACAATATAACCAAGGAAAACAATACTCAAAAGCATAAAGCCAAAATTTTCTATTTTTTCCATAGTGTTTAGCTTCCCTTAGTTTATGAAATAATCTCCTCTGATGGATAAGATGATCATGCTCATTTTGACTATAAACAAGTATATCATCTAAATATACCACAATGAATTTTCCAAGAAAATGACAAAGAAATTCATTCATTAGCCTCATAAAGGAACTAGGTGTATTACATAAATCAAAAGGCATCACAGTCCATTCATAAAGACCAAATTTTGTTTTTAAAAGCAATTTTCCATTCATCCCCTTCTCTTATTCTCATTTGATGATGTCCACTCCTTATATAAATTTTAGAGAATATTTTTCCACCACATAATTCATCTAATATAGGCATAGGAAATTGATATTTTATAGTTATATTGTTAGCAAATCTAGAGTCAATACGTATACCATCATTTTTCGGAACAAGTAATGCAAGTACACAACATGGACTCATGCTCTCTCTCACATATCCTTTTCTTATGAGCTCGTGTATTTATTTCTATAATTCCTTAGCCTATTTTAGATTACATCCATAGACAGGTCTATTAGGTAAAGACATATGAAGCATTAAGTCTATAGTATGTTCTAGTCCTCTTTTAGGTGGTAATCTAGGTGGTAAGTCATCAAGAAATACATCATTATATTCAAAAATAAACTCATTTAATAGAGGATTACTTTCATTTTTATCCCCTTCTATGGATGATTTGATAATCATAGCATCACAACTACCTTCTTATTTAATACATTATATCATAGCCTTTCCATACAAAAAATAAACTCTTTTTATTCTCAACTATGTTATCATTATCACACTAAGAAGCTTTAAGTTTGTGTTTTTTATTATCTTTCTCAACGAGATACTCATTATTAATACCATTATGAATAGCACATCTATCATCTTGGCGTGGTCTACCTAATAATACTCCACATGCATCCATAGAAAAAATATCACATAGCACATCATCATAATAACTACCAATTCAAAATGAGATTAGGGTTTGTTTGGTTACCTTAACTCCTTTGTCCTTGTTAATCCATTGAAGAGAATAAGGCTTCAAATGTGGTGTTGTATCTAAATTCAATTCCTTCACCATCATCTCATTATCCATATTTGTACAACATCCACTATCAATAATAACTCGATAAACTATGTCTCCCACTCTTCCTTTAGTTTTGAATATCTTATTTCGTTGATTGGGTTGCTCATTAACTTGCACTTGAAGTACTCTTTGCTGTACATAACAAGCATTTCCCTCATACTTTTATTCACTTGAAATTACTTCACTAGGCTTGAACTCAAGGTCTTCATCACAAGTCTCCATAGCTTCAATCTCTTGTATAAACAACACTCTTTAGTTAGGACATTCGTGAAAAAAGTGTCCATATCCTCGGTATTTAAAGCATTGATTTATAGAGACCTCATTGACCTTAGCCTTACCATTCTCTTTTTGGGTAGGTCCTTACTTCTTATCAACATTTGTAGAACTTGAGGTACCCATCCCATGCTTTGTAGCTTGAGTACTTAAGTAATACTTTGTAGAAAGAGTACTTTGCTTGGCATAAGGCTTAGTGGAATTGATTTTATTTTCAAATCTCAAAGATAGCTTAATCATATCATCAAGTGAATCATATAAACAAGTTTCAATTTTGTCTTGAATCATCATGTTAAGGCCGCTTAGAAATCTAGTACATGTTCGCTCTTTTCTCTTATGAATATCACATATAAGTTCCAACCTTTCAAATTCTCTAACATATTCTTCAATACTTAGAATTCCTTATCTAATATTAGTTAATATAATGTAATTATATTGATCATACTCCTTAGGCACAAATTTCATTCTAAAATGTTTCTTAAGATTATCCCAAGACTTGATTTTGGAGTTACCTTCTCTTTCTCTAGTCCTTTTTAAGTTATCATACCATATCCTAGAAAACTTCTTAAATTAAAGATTAGCTAGTTTACATTTTTTTTCTCATCATGATAATCCTTGAATTCAAATATAGCCTCCACCTGTTGTAACCATTCAAAAAATAATTCAACATCAAGTTTATCATCAAAATCAGGAAGATCAAGTTTTATACCTTTATCTTCTTTATGGTGGTGTCTCAGTTGATGACCATAGAATGTTCAACTACTTCCACTTCCTTGTGACTCTTCTCCATAGTCTACATGTGAGTTTAAATATCTTCCTCTTTCTAAATTTGGTTTGTTTTGTTGTATTACCCATTCGGTCTCTATAGAACTCCCTTTGCTCTTGTACATTTTGGAATGAATCTTACTCAGCAAATCAAGACTTCATCCTTTGCAATTGAGTTTGCATTGCAAAAAAAATTTTAAGCTGAGCATTGATTGCATCAAGTTTGGTTGAGATCTTCTAGTTTGCCTCAAAAATGGCTATGAAGTTCGGATCCCCTTCCATTGTAATCGACTTGGTAACACAATCAACAAAAGATTTAGTAATTCCTAGGGTTTCGATTAGAAGCCTGAATCAAATAATATCCCTCCTCGGCTCTTGGTTGGTTCTCGTAGAAAATTTCAACTATAATGAATCAGACATAATTCTAATAATCAAAGATATCAAAAACACAAGTTGATTATCACTCCTTACATGTTTCTTGTTAAGTTCTTGATATAGAATTCAACAAAATAATTGTTGAGTCATTCATTGCACTTCAAACAATTGTGCATGTTTTCTATGTTATATTGTGTAATGTATCTAAATTGAAGTCAAAACACAAATCTAAATGCATTATGTGTATGCAACTCACAAACAATCTATCCAAATTATGGACTAACATGACTTAGATTTTAAGAAATAGAAAGTACACAATCAACACAATTACTTTGAAACAAATCAAGTTGCGATTAGGGTAAATGAATAATCGATTTTCACGTACTTAAATCAATCATAAAAGGAAATTATTCAACTTGAAAACCTAACAAAATCATATGAAACACCATACGGAATAAATTTCATCAAGAAAAACAAAAACACATGCATGGTTTCCTTTCTAACACAATCAAAATTCTAGCATGCATTCACCTATTTTTGGTTCAGTTTTTTGCAAGCAACGTTAAAGATTTATTTCAAGGTTATTATGCCATATTACCTATCTCCACACATGTTCACTTCGGATCATAAGCATGCATAAAATATTCCAATAAAGATAATCAAGATTCAAAGAATTATAGCAATAATGATCAATAATCTCAACCTAAAGCCGGTGGTGGTGTATTTTCTTGTCTCAACTTTGAAGATGGGATCTCCTCCCAGAGTTGTCAATCCAAAGTCTCTCTTTGATACCAAAATTGATGTGTAATATAAAAAATCATTATCATTTCATAATGTAAGATCTTTTGTTTTGGTTCTTGAAGTAGAATTGATGCTCAAAGATGATGTAATGCTTGATGATGAAAATAATCTTCAACAAAACTCCACAGTTTTGAGATTGATCTTCACAAAGATCAACTCGATTCTAAAGAGAAATCATAAATTTTTCTCTATAGAAAAATACCTAAACTATCAAGATAAACTCACTTGAAGAGAAAGGAAGAACTTCGAAAATTTTAAAACTTGATTTCACTTTTTCCTTTCATTCTTCATGTAAAAGTCAACATACATGTGTGTGTGTGTGTGTGTAGATACATGAGGCCTTAGTTCCTCTTTATTAACCAAGCCTAGCCCAACAATCTAGCTAGATAAATAAAGAGATAAACTAATGCACTACATGCTTATATTATACACATAATGTTCTACACTTACAATTTACAAGATATTACAAAATTTACATAAAATATCGAAGCTAAACAAAACCCTACTCATGTAATACGCTAAATAATCAAGTAATTAAGCTTCATGTATTGTAGCTTTGTCTTTTATGCAACTTTTCAATCCTTACCTTGTCATTGTCTTGTACACTAGATGTCTTTGGTGAATTCTTCTTCTTGCAAATATATATAATACCTACAAGAATCACTTAATAAAACATTAGTAGAATTAGGGTTATCATTAGGATTTTCAAGAACAATTGGCACCATCTCCAAGTATGCTAACTCTCGACCTTCAATAATATAAGAGTGAGATTAATATGCTCCTACATCAGTTCAATCACCTGCTCAATCCTATGAGCAAAAGACCACTTGCAGATTTTTTTAGGATGGCCATTAATGGGCCTACCTCATTTTGGATTTAAGGGCTTGAGAGTGTGGACATATAGAGACCATTGTTTGGTCCTTAGTGGACCAAGTTTGGGGCTTTGTCTTATTGTCGTTTTATGCATATTGTATCTATTTACTTCCAGTTTACTTTCTCTCATGTATTAGGGGACACGTCGAGGTCTTGCTTTATAAACATTTTTCTTTGGTAATTATATATCATATTTCTCACGCACTCTACTCTTGTTTTAGTTAGTTTAGCTCATCAACCTTATATCTAATATAAGACTGGCAACATACACCTATTATATATTTGGTGCAGTGGTAACACCCTATTTTCTTACGTGTGTTCTTCATTTTCCTACTTCCACAAAGTTTTAAAATAAAAATTTTACGTAATGAAAAATGGGAGTGTTATAGTGTGTGTATGATAGGACTCACGCTAAAAAAAAGGAAATCAAGTACTCATTTGAGACATTGAGTAGGAAGAGTATGACCCATATGTGATAAGATATGTATCTGTCATACATGAAGTTCTAAGGAATCAACTAAAAGATATTTCCCCCATATCCTTATTCTAACATTGGTGAGTCAAATCACTAGCACTAATGCATAGGAGCACTTACAAATTCATTATCTCCAATTTAAGACATAAGACAATATTTTTAGTTTTACTTCCGGTAGATTGAAACATTGTTGCATATGAAGTTGGGTCTAGCAAATTGCTTATATGCATAATTATCATCTTCATTGACCCCTCTTTTAGCATATTTATGTTTCATGTGAACCATCTCTCTCTCTCTCTTTATGTGCGCTTCTTTTATCTACCTTTGCTTGGGGGCATGCAAAGATTCTAGCATGGGGGAGTTGATAAACATGTGAAACATGTATTATTTTATAGTGCGTTTGGATTGGGGTGAACGGAGGTTAACGGAGGTGAATCAATTGATTCACCTCGTTTGGGTACCAGTTTTAATAACTCTACCTGGGTGAATCGGGGTTAATGTTTCACCTCCATTCACCTCTATTAACCTCATTTTAATTAACCTCCGATTTTGGGGGTAATCGAGGTGAAGGTGAAAGAATAAGTATATTTTTGACCTGATATGACCAAAATACCCCTCAATAGGACTTATATATTTAATACAAGGGTATAAATGTCATTTTTTTTTTAACCTTCATTAACCTCAATCTAAACGAAAATTTTAAAACATTCATCCCGATTCACTCAGGTTAGATTAATATCATCCAAACAACATTTTAAAACATTCACCCCGATTCACCTCCATTTCCTTCACCTAGGTTAATTTTTAATGTTTACCCTCACCCTGATTCACCCCAATCCAAATGGACCATTAGTGTCTTTTATGCAGGGTTTCTAAATGTTTTATGCATGCATCATGTTTAGATTGAGAATATTGCTCTTTCTATGTTCTTACATGTATATATTAGCTCAAGATTAATAGATTTAATGATTTTGGAAGTTATATAAGAGTTTGAACCAACACCAGAATTGAGAATACATGGTTTGAGAAGAAAATGGATGTTTGAGTATCAAGAACTGAAAATTTGACCATGATACAATTATAATTTGTAAAATTTTCAAAAATGAATTTATATATTTTTTCAATATCTTTCCAATGCCACTTGAATTACGTCAATTTGATGTCAAATGAAAATGGTACGACCAAAATATCAAAGATTGTCCAGACGAGCATGAAATGGCAAAACATAGCCAAATACTACTTGATTGTATTAACCAACATGACCATATTTGGTGCTAAGCATCGTTATCATGTTTTTTATATCCAAAACAATTGTGTTGGTGCCAGTGATTGAGTTTCTTGCACTATATTAGGATAGAATTCTTTAGCTTTTTTTAGGTTATTTTTCTCTACGTCTTCTAGTTCTCTTTTCCATTATCCCCTCTTCCATTTTCCATGTAGGTAACTTTTTCCTTTTGATATGTAATCATCTAACTTCAAAAATTTGTGTACAACACTTGCAAATTCAACACTACGGTTTTCTTTTCTAATTTATTTCTTTTTCTATTGTGGTTATGTATTCTGATGTTATAATCATGCTTTTTTACTTTAACTATGTGAGTATTTTCTTAATTAAGGATCGAATTAGGTTCGGTTTTGTTGTTGAATCAATGAATCGATCTAATCATCCTGGTTAATCGCTTGATTTTCATTATTCAATTGCTAGTGTCTATTTTGCTTAAGGTTAATTCAATTGATCATTGATTTAATCCATAAAGGTTGCCAGCTAGAACCGAAAGGTTGTAATTGCTACAAAAAATAAGTAATTGAGCGAGAATTAACGAGCAACAAATGTAGATTAGTGCTTCTCGAGAACTTATAATATTAGCTTGAGCATAAAGTGTTTGACTCAATTTAACAACATGAAAATATGTTTCTAGTTAGAATCAATCAAGATTAGTAGACCTTGAAAGAGGTTAGCAATTATCGTAGGCTAATTGTTCCTAATTAATTGAGCGATCCATTAACGATTGATTAATACTGGAGTTATAATTGAAATTCAATCCTAGGCTCTTTTTAGTGATTGAATACTTTATTAGAATTATCTAGCGTATTTGTTATTTTTCTATCACTTTCAAAATTCGTGTTATTTGATCGGTTAAAAAAGAGTTGAAAACAATGAAAGCTGGTATTTAACACAAAGTCCGACCTTGTATTGATTCCAGCGGCAACCATGCTTGCAGATTTAGGCGATCACGGACATATTTCATACCTATGATAAACGATTGATCCTGAATGGATAGTGCCAGCCAAATCAATCATCAAGGAACAAGATTAAGATTGAAACCAAAGTGTTTATTTTAATGGATCAACACACTAATCATTAGCATATGCATGTATACACCCAATGATCATAAGAATGTGAGACTCGCTAATACGACAAAAGAGGAGCACCTACATTGATCAAGGGCAGATGCTTACACCTATATATCTTTGAACTGCCCAAGTAGGTAGGTCTAAGCACGTTCTAACGACACACAGAAAATGACAGAGAAACAACAAAAAAGAGATTAATATAGCGCAACAATGACGGTCAATAAATACAAGGAAATCAAGACGTGGGACCAAGAAGGGCAGTGATTTTTCAATGCTTAATATCCATATATGCACATACTACTGGAGTTGGATTGAGAAATAAAGGAAGTTAATATCACTATTGCAAGAAAATGGCCAATATCTACTACTACGACGCCAAAATGTCTGTTGATTTGCGTATGTATATGATTCTGACAGGAGGCAACGTGCAAGTAAAGGAGTTATTCAACGGTACATGAACCGATGCTTTGTATTTCATCAAGCATGGCGGGTTTATCGAATCCTTTTTCAATTTGTCAGATTGACATTTGTTTTTGTGTGTGTTAGACCCTTAAACTGGCCACGGTCTAAGTCACATGGTTTAATCTTCGTAAGGGGATGCTCCTCAAGATTCCGACAGAACAACAAAAGGGATCGTTTTTCCCTTCTCATATATATTATTTTACTAATAACAGATGGAGAATCCCAACTGATTAGAAAGCATCCCGAAGAAGGACGATGTTAAAGCGGCAGTGTGGGCCTGTGATCCTATGAAGGCACCTGGGTATGATGGTTTTCACTTGGGCTTCATATAGAAGATGTGGAATGTGATCGGTGACGATTTCTCTGAAGTGGTGATAGACTTCTTCATCACGGGCCGATTACCGCATTCCCTAAATACAACCCTGGTCACTCTCATCCCCAAAGTGCAAGGAGCAGAAGAGGTGACACAGTTTAGACCCATTAGTATGGTTGGGTGCATCTATAAAGTTATCGCAAAGATCATGGCAGACCGGCTGAAGCAGGTTATTCAACCACTGGTTAGTGACACTCAATCGGCTTTTATTGCGGGGAGAAGTATCCTCGATGGGGTTCTAGTTGCAAATGAGTTAGTGCACTGGTTTAAGAAGAATAAAGATACTCAAGGGTTGATGATCAAGCTGGACTTCCATAAGGCCTACGACACCTTGAGATGGGACTTCGTTGACTCGATTCTGGAGCTTATGGGGTTCGGGAAAATTTGGAGAGGTTGGATCAGTGAATGTATTACAACAGCTAGTATTTCTATCCTTGTAAACGGGACCCCTACTACCCCGTTTCAGATGAGGAGAGTACTGAGGCAAGGGGACCCTCTATCCCCTTTCCTTTTTGTCCTAGCTACAGAGGGTTTCAACCAGCTTGTGCGAAGGGGTTTAATTGCAGGTGTGCTTCGGGGACTAAAGGTAGGATATGAGCAGCTGGAGGTGTCGCATCTACAGTATGCGGATGACACAATGGTGTTCTGTGAAGCGTCAAGGGATAATGTGTTAAATTGGAGGAGGGTTCTTGATTGCTTCTCCATTTTATCAGGGCTCCGGATCAACTCCTCCAAGACAAAAGTGATAGGGTTAGGTACAAATATAAATCAGACGAAGGAAATGGCTGAGATTCTTCAGTGTCAGGTGGGATACTTACCTATTACCTACCTTGGCTTGCCATTAGGTGCAAACCCTAGAAGAAGAGGAACGTGGAAGCCGGTGGTTGAAAAAGTTCAAAAGCGTCTACAAAGCTGGAAGGCTAAAACGCTATCTAGAGCAGGAAGACTAGTTCTGATAAAGAGTGTTCTGAATAGCCTCCCCCTGTACTACATGAGCATGTTTAGCATTCCAAAAGGGGTAATAAAGGAGATCATTCGCATTCAAAGGAACTTCTTCTGGGCAGGGACTGGAGATAGGAAGAATCTGCCTCTTGTTCGCTGGAGCACTATACAGAAACCACGGAGTATGGATGGGCTTGGTGTTGGCGATCTGTCAATCAAGAATAATGCTTTACTTTTTAAATGGTGGTGGCGTTTCTTTACCGATGAGGGAGCCTTATGGAAACAAGTTATCGAGGCGGTGTATCCAAAGGTTCAGAATGGAATAATAGAAGTCCCGGGGATTGACAGAGGCAAGACTACTTGGGGGGACATCGTCAATCGAGGCCGTGATATCAAGCTTCTTGTGGAAGGCATCAAGATAAGATTAGGGGATGGGGGAAATATTAGTTTCTGGCATGACAATTGGGCGGGGCATGGCAACTTGCGTGAAAGGTTCCCAAGGCTTTTCTCTGTTTCCTGTCAGCAAAACGAAAAAGTGGCAAACATGGGAGTTTGGGACGGAGCGTTCTGGAACTGGAGTATCATTTGGAGAAGAAGACTGTTTGTATGGGAAGAGGAACAAGAGCATAATCTGATGAACCTGATAAATCAAACCTTACCGAGCAAGCATAAGAGAGATAGCATCCTATGGGATCATGACAACAGTGGGGTGTATACAGTCAAATCCTTTTGTGAAGCCCACTTCAGAGGAAATGTAGGGGAGGTAGAAACAAAGGAAAACGGTCAAAAAGTCTGGATCGGTATAGCGCCACCAAGGATTGAACTGTTGACCTGGTTCGTGATTCAACAAAAGCTAAACACAAAGGATAAACTCGCAAAGTTACAGCTCATCACGACTAGGGATGCGTTATGCCTTTTCTGTGGATCAGAAGTGGAAACTGTCTCGCATTTATTTCTGCACTGCAGGCTCACGGGGAGACTATGGAATGACATTTGCTGCTGGATGGGATTCAATTGGGTAATGCCGGAAAACACTCATATGGCCTTCACAGCATGGCTAGGAGTGAGATGGAAAGGTATAAAAGGAAAAATCTGGATTGCGGCCTTTTTTGCAGTTGTTGGAACCATTTGGGAGTTTCGAAATAAAGCGGTGTTTGACAATGCAAATATTTTCCTGAACTGGATTTCAATGTTGGTCAAGACTAGGGTGGCTTTATGGTTAAAAGACGGTCAACATATGGGTGACTATAGGGTCGATGATATTGTACATCAGTTGCAATGCCTAGGCTGAGTATAGGATCACTCGAAGTTGGCTTTATTTGATCTTGATCGTCCTGTAGTTTGGTCTCCTTCGGAGCTTTTCTCTTTTATGGGTGGTTGTGTGGACTTTCGAGTCTTTGTACCTTAGCTCAAACCTCGTAGCTGTGTTTGATGCTTTTGTCTAACTGCTAAACTATCAAAAAAAAAAATCCCAACTGATTAAAGAAGTGATAGTTAACGGAGGTCAAACAATCAAAATAGAGTCGTGATAAACGAGAAATCTAAAGTCTCTACAGGATATGCCAATCTTAAAGGCATCCATAGGCAAGAATTTTCTGAGCTCATACAAAAGCGTTTGACACCGGATAACGAATGATAGCTCGACTCACAAGAAATAATATCACGTGCAGTAGTATTAGAAAGTAATTAATGAAAAGAATCAGCGGAAAATGGCTTGAGATCATGGCGTTAGAAGTCAAAAAAGTTGCAAGACGTGACAGCAACAGGGGGGCGGAGCTATCACGGTGGTGGGAGATTAATGAACATTGACTACAAACCAACTGACCAACATGATATGACGTTGAAAGCAGAGCTACTAAGATAAGCAGCAACTAGCTTCATAGTCTACAAAACGAATTAGGTCAAAATATACAAAGACCTTGTGGCTATAACGTCCCTCAAAGAGTCACGTATTAGATATACAGACACATACTAAAAGCAAAATGTCGGATTCACACCAAATTGGGTGCTCAAAGGGAGAATTATGTCATAACAGAAGACTCTGTAAGCTTATGCATAAAGAACGCACCTATTCTGTTGTCTGAAAGGAAATTTTTTGGTGTATGCCCAGCTTCATGGCCTAACACAAGTTTTGGACTAATGTACATGACATGTTTCCACTCGGTTGCCAGATGAAATGCTTAGGGCCAGAGTCTTTAGCTGTGCAAGCCAAATCGGTGAGATAGGCTAAAAGAATATCCTAGAGAAAGCGAGTTAATGCATGGTAATTTAGCCAATCGTCTTTCGCTCTTTCTTCTTGATACTTGCTACACAATTCCACGTTACTTGGACCCTTGGCCCGAAAGTTACACGGCTATTAGAAGAAACTTACTAATTAGACATTAAAAGTTTGAATCGCTTCGTTTGTTTAATTAGACGATCCATGTATGAGTCCCACTTTTAGAGTCGTTTATTAAACGTAATCTAAAAAAAATGGATATACAAGCTTTACTCAATTTTTATCATACACTCAGTGACATCTGGTGTAATTTTATGTAATTATAAAAAAATAAAGGATGGCAATCAAACTAAGCAAGTCCTCTCATCTCACTACCGCACTCGAAGATTCCGCTCACCCCTTGTCACGCTTGTTCCTTGCTAATTGCTAAAAGAGAATTATGAAAAATCATGAAAGCAATCGAAGTCGAGTCAAGAAATTGTTTGTGTCTACCAAAAATCTAAAGAAGATGTCGGCAACGAACATAATTGTGATTCTAGTAAAATTAATACGTTGATATATTAAATCCAAGATCTTATTTGAAATAGAAGAACAGATACTTAAAGTAATCTTACACTCTGAAATTAGTCTCCAATGATCCCTAATTGAACTTGAAATTGATTTGACATTGTAATTAGGGTTGCGGTTTAGCTAGAGTCGCGTTGATTTGCCTTTCAACTCGTGGAATGAATAGAATTATGGTGTTATAATCAATCGGGAAATCTTTGAGAGGAAGATAGGGGTTCAGCAAATAATTAATATAGTTTCAACAATAATTTAATATATGTTCAACAAATAGTTTGTGTAGATTCAATAATATTTCATTGTGGGTTCAACAAATGACTATTAACATATTTTATTTGTTTTGAATATACCATGAATTTATATGTTATATATTATAAACTCGTAAGTTCTACATTATAAATCCATAAGTTCTATGTTATGAACATAAATATAATCGTTATATGTAATAAAGTGAATCGATAAATTTAATCGTTGTGTATCATAAACATGTACGTTTTATGTTATGAATATAAATGATCTATGTTATAAAATTATGCTCTATATTATAAACCCAATGGAACTAATCACTTTACATGATGAACTTATGTGCTTAATGGTTGTAAAGGATTTAGTGAACAGTAGCAAATAAGTAATGAACATGTATTAAATATGTGCTGAACACGAAGGAAGTATGTACTGAATATATATTGAAAGTTCACAAACATAAATATAATAAGAATTATATAATTACAAAGAATGACATAATGTCTATAAATAAGAATTATAAAATTACAAAACTACCCTATGTTCATCATATTTGCTAAATAAGTTCACAAAAAGAAGTTATAAAATTTATAAAAATGGCCTTGTATTTAGAAATAAGAATTATAAAATTATAAAAATGATCTCATGCCTATAAATAAGAACTATAAATTATGAAAGTGATCCTGTGTCTATAAATAAAATTATAAATTATAAAATAACTTTGCATGGCTAAATAAAATTTATAAAATTACACACAAAAAATAACCTCATGTATTTAAATAAAATTATAGAAAGTAGTTCCGCGTACACCTTGGAAGGTACTCCTGGGTGCATGATATAAGCATTACTAATTTTAAATAGACATCAATTTAAAGGAGAAGTTTTAAACTTTGTTATACTTTATTTGGATAATTTAAAATAGAATTTATAAACGTCCTAGAACATTTAAAATCTTTACTTTAAAATTCTTCATTTAAATTCCTTATCTTTCTTGTTATCCAAATAATAAATTTATATATAAAGATATTCAAAAGTGAATTACTTTAAGAACCTATCATTTTTAAAATATCTTCATTTCTAAAGTTCATAATTCAAACGAAATCTTGAGAAGTATGGTTTTTTTAAGAAGATTCTAAAATTAGAATTGTGGTAAATAAATTGAAACAAGGAAATAATTGGTAAGTTGATGTGACAATTGATAGACCTGAGTTATGCTAAGCTCGGTCAAGCTTGAAGAATGCATGAAATCTAGTAAGGGATAAGTCCAATATCATCTAGAGTTCGAGCAGTAAAGGTTTAGATTTGACGGGTTCCTCAATCAATAAGGATAACCTCCCAGTGATTCACATAGTTATTATTGGTCTATAAATTACAATATGCTACTGAATATTAATAATATATATATATACCTTATTGATAGTAATAATCAAACAATTCTTTTAATCTATTTCAATTATATATCATTTATCTTAGATTATTGCATACTCGTCCACTTAAGGACCACTAAATCATTCCATTGTGGAGTTAAAGCTGCACTTTATTGACATAAATAGTCATACAATCTTTTTAAACCACCTCAACCATATATCACTATCTTTAAGTATTACAACTATGATTATCTTTAAGTATTTTAAAAAAAAATTTACGTTTTATTGCAGGAGAGAGAATAACTAAGATACATTTGTGATTGTGCAATCATTTACGTTTGATTGCATAAATCACGCCTATTCCTTATGCTTCTCCTTTGATCGAAGTAAGAGTTCAAAAGCAGTTCTTGCTGAAACTTTGGGTGAAATTTTCATTAACTTGAAGAAAAGATAAATCAAACTCTAAATAAATCTTGTTGCACTCCTCGAACAAAGTAATAGTCGATTTTAATGTGGTTTGGCGTCCGTAGAATGAATTCCTTGTCACGGATGTGGTCCCCTAATGTTGTTACACCAAACGTAGGTGTCTTGCAAATAGGCGCACACAACTCTTTTAAGAGTGATTTGCAAGACAAAATAGTTTTGCAGCAACAATATTTGTACTTAGCATATCCTTCTCCTTGTGCTAATAATATGGGCTCACATTGTACTTAAAACCCTCTCGTGCCTTACATTCAACCATAAATGGAAGCAAGACTATATGGAACAAGCCTTGTAATCAATCCCACAGATTTTATGATTGAACCTTAGGTTACATAAGTTTTAAAATTTCCTCCCTCAAAGATCCGACTCCCGAACAAAATCTAAAACAAATAAGAGCTTATTTGGTTTTACTTAGGAAAAGTATTTTTTAGATAATTAATTATAAAAAGTAATTACAGATTAATTATTACTGTTTGGTTTTCCTTTTTAAAAGTTATTTTTAAAATTAATTAATTAAAACTACTTTTTATAAGCTATAATCAAGAAGTAGATTCTACCTACTTCTCAAAATTAGTTTTATCATTACTCGGTACGGTACATAGTTAAGTAAAAAAGTCGTTTAAAACATACCGAACGTTTGGTTGACGCCGTAGCCGTCTCTACATCTTTCGTCCATTCGAGTTGGGTGTCGTTTGGTTGAAGTTGCAGCCGACTCTTCGCCTCTATAAGACTTTGTATATGGGAGATCTTTCTTTGCAGCTCATCTACGATTGAAAGCTTCCAAAGCATTCTTTTCTGGTCTTACAAGCTCGATCTTCAAAGCTCCAATGTTATTCTTCGATTCCACACCAGTCGAACGGATCTTCACTCGTGTAAGATTTGATTTCCCTCACCCCTAGTTTCCTTAAAACTCAACAGGCTATGACGTTCTGGCCAAACCAGACAGTGTTCGTTGTTAATGCTGGTAGCTCACCTCTATTTCCCTGCCTATCCCACTTGTAGGTTTCATCAGATCTAAGTATTTTGGACAATGACATATCCTTTGCCATTGGACTAGTCATGGCTCCTACAATTGAACTTCTAGCAATCATCGGAGTCATGGCTTCAGTCACTTGGCAGGTTCTTATTGTGGCTATTCTAACTTTTGGGGGTGACGAAGTATATTCAGGTACACCGTGCTATTTAACTTCTTTTCGAACCCTACTCTTCTTTTATCATTTTTTCCCTTTTGTATCAAGCATCATGGGTCCTACATGCATACTATTTAGCATCTGCAAGGGAAATAGTAAGAATGAATGGAACCACAAAAGCTCCTGTCATGAACTATGCTGCTGAGACGACCCTTGGGGTAACCACCATAAGAGCATTCAACATGGGTGACCGATTCTTTGAGAAATTCCTTACGATCGTCGATACAGATGCAAGACTCTTCTTTTATACTAATGCATCCACAGAGTGGTCAGTTTTAAGAATAGAGGCACTTCAAAACTTGACATTATTCACCTCAACCTTCTTCTTCTTACTACTTCCTAAGGGATTTGTAGCTTCAGGTAGCTTACTATTTCCATAGCTAACTTCAGCTTCTGACTTAGTAGGGACTTAGAAAAAATATTAAAAACTCAAAAACCATTTCAGGACTGGTGGGACTCTCTCTCTTGTATGCTCTAGCGCTAACGGGAACTCAAGTGTTCATGGTCAGATGGTACTGGAATTTAACAAATTATGTTATATCAGTTGAAACGATAAAGCAGCTCATGCACCTAGCAGAGGAGCCTGCGGCTGTCATGGATGATAATAGGCTGCCTTTTTCATGGCCCACTAAGGGAAGAATAGAGCCGCAGGATCTACAGGTACAAGAAGATGTATAAAATCTAAAAGGCAGTTTAGCAGTCAATTAACCAAACCAAACGTGACAGGAAGTTTCTTTTTGTGGTTCCTTCCAGGTAAGACATCGGTCTAATGCTCCTTTGGTTCTGAAGGGAATCACTTGTAGGTTCGAAGAAGGGGCCAAAGTTGGAGTTGTGGGAAGGATAGGAAGTGGAAAGACTACGCTAATCAGTGCGTTGTTTCGATTAGTGGAGCCAGAAAGCGGAAGGATTCTTGCTCCATTCAAGGATACAAGATATATATATTAAGTAAAAAATATTATAGTTAAATAATATGAACTTACATTTTATGCAAGTAAATATTATGTAGTTGATTCAGATTATCCGAATATACCCGGTTATCTTGCACCATTCAAGGATATAAGGTATCATCTATCCGATTTTTAAAAAATTGTTGGGCCACAAAGAAAAGATGAGTTATTCAATCATTTACACTCGTCAGTGCGAAATGTGATTGAGTGTTGCTTTGGTGTTTTGAATGCTCGTTTTCCCATCTTAAAACAGATGCTGAATTATAGTTTGGAACAACAAATATTTATTATCATTGAAACAATGACAATCCACAATTTTATTAGGTTGAATGGAATGAATGATATATTATTTGATAATTTTTATAGCAGAGAAATATATGAAGAAAACAATACAAAAAAGGATATTAGACAACATGTAGAGGGTAAAACTGCTAGAGAAATGAAAATACTACGGTGTAGGATTGCAAATAATATTTACCATACACGTCGTTGAACTATTTAATTTTATGATGTTTATTATAAATATAAGAATATTTATTGCATAATTTAAACTTTAATCATTATCACTATTTAAATTTTAGATGTTAGTGAATTTTATAAAATTTGTTTAGTGAGTGTTCATAATTGTTTTAATAATTTTATAATTTTTTTTACAATTTTTAGTACTTTATAATATATTTATACTTTATATATATATTTTTAATATTTTTTTATGTCTCATATGATTTTTAATATTTAATATTACATAATTTATATAATAATTATTACTAAAATATATATATATGAAGTTAAAAATTAAAGATGGAAAATAAAAAAGTAAATTTGTAGAAAAATAAAAACCAAACATTAATGAAGTATAATAAGTAATTTTTTAGTGTTAATTACTTGTACAACAAAAGTAAAAACAAAAATATATTTAACTTACTAAAAAATAGATTTATAAAAATAGTTTTTATATAAAAGTAATTATTAATAATAAATAATACCAAATGACACTTAATTTATTTTGTGTTGCTCAAATGAATTCTGCTTCCCCGACTGCCATAAATTTTTTTCTAGGCTATTAGTGTGCTGACTAGTGAACTCACAGGAGATCCGGGTCGCAATTTTAAAATCCGGGTAGTAGGCTATTAGGGAACTTACTAGTCAAAAAACGGGAGCAGCCGGAAGGAGCCACTATTTAATCTCTATCCCCTCACAGAAAACAATAAGTTAGATGACAGACCACACATAAGTTCACTTATAAAAGCCAAATCCTATAAGAAAAATAAAAATGGCATGTGTAGGAAATAAACAGTATGAACCAGAAATTTAGAAAGCTCGGGTAGGAGATTTATTTACAGTAAATAGTGATACATTTGAGCATAAGAAAATGTTTATGACGCTAACGTCTACCTGCCCCATCATTCACGCAATCCTCTTCTGGTAAAAGACTATTGGCTGTCTTAGAACCCAGATCTAACTCTTGGAAACTTCAAATTTTTTCAGATTCTGAAGTGAAGATCACAGGAGTGGCAGGATGATCCCTCACTTTCAGGCTAAATATCTCAGCTCTTGAATAGTGACCAACCACATCGAAAGCTTGCTTAGCCCGTGCTATTTCGCTTAGATCTGCATCATTCAACCACTAAGAATTAGACATTCTATCTTAACTCTGATCATAACATAAAATTCAAAATGGGGTGTTTACAATTTAACTTTTGTATTAAGAAGTGTTTTCAAATAGTCCATTCAAACCAAATTTAAAGACGACAATACAAAAAGAATATAGCCCATAAGATGTGTTGGATTGTAAGAAAACCAGGCATGTGTTTCAAGAATATCAAGCGTAAATGATGCGAAACAATAATTAGTCAAGATTAGAAACAAGGCTAAGAAAAGTAGCATTAATTTGTTTATAATTTGATTGTTTGTTACAATGTCTTTTATGGTTATGCTTTTGTCCCACGTTTCTAAGATGTAGGAGGTATGAGATTTTTCTTATTATAAAATAGTTATTTTGTGTCCCAAATCGGCCTTTTAAAAGTTAGAACGCAATTTAACAGCTTATAAAAAAAAAGGCCTCCCTTCTTACCTTGGGTATCAAGTTGCAACTTAAATATTATTATCAATAAAGATTTCATTTTTTTTTTCCATTATTATTTCCAGTGCGCTAGAAATTACAGTTTCTTACTTGTACTGTCCCAAAGTAAGTCTGGTCCCTACTTGCGTTTGGACGTTGGCATTTTGGCTAATAGGACGATTTCAGGGCATGTCAATACCAAGAGCAACGCAACTTCAACAAATCAAAAGTTGAGTTTAAGTGAGATGGTAACCAGCACTACCTTGTGCATGATTAGGTCCGGACCGGAAAACTGGATTCTGGGCATCTGATCCAAACCCGGAATTATCTGGTCAACACCAGAATAATCCAGAACTAGCTTAGTTAGGGTTTTAATTTTGTTTATCTCGGTCTCATTCTTATTTCTCAGTTCTCTCACATCTTGCTTCCGACCTCCAGTCTCCCTCTTTTGTCTTCAGTCTGTGTCCAGTCTCCACTCCAATCTCTCCAGAGACTCCGCCTCCGCCCATCCGCCACAACCCACTGTTGTCGGCACTGCATCAATTCTTCGTCCGTCTCTCATCCTTTCTATTCCTATTTCACATTGCTCCTCACACACACCGCTAAGCCATTCGTCATCACAGCTTGCATCTACCTTTTCTGTTCAGATCTGAGACTGGCGCTAACAGCCTAACACCCAACGGAAAATTCTTCTTCCTCCATTTATTGTTTAACTTGTTTTGTTACTATTAATTTCATTTATTGTTGTTAATAACGACTGCTTAGTGTTGAGTTTTGCCCTATGTGTTAAGCTCTCAATAGAAAAATAGCTTGGTTGTCATTATTGACATTGCTTGTTTTGTCACATAATTTTTCGTTCTGTTACAGCTAAATGGCTTCTTGTTCTTGGCATTGTTTGCTTTGGCTAAATTTTGTATCGTGAGTTTAGCCCAAAATCAAAAATGATAACTTTGGTTTATTCAATTGTTATCTTGACAAAGCTGACTCGACCCGACCCGAATAACCAAATGTGAACCTCATCTCAATCCGAAAATCTAAAATAACCCGATCACAATCCAAACCCGACCCAAATTTAACTAACCCGATAGCAACTCGTATCTGAAATGACGCAAACCAACATAACCTAACCCGAAAAGAACTTGACTTGAACCCGACCCATACCCATATAGAAATCCTATAATGACTCGACACTATAATGACCAAATCCAAACTTATCTAACCCAAAATGACCCGACTCGAACCTGATCTATACTCGGACATAATTCCAAACTTAATATAAATTAAAGTCAAATTTAATTCACAAAAGTATCGTTTTATCTCATATAAATTGATACATAAACACCAATAAACTATCTTATTAATAAAATTTTATATAAATAAAAATATGCAACCTCTATAACAACAAATGATATAAAACTAATATGACTCCGCTCTCTTCACTTTATTTTAATATAATATTAACATCGATCGGATTAGATCATAAAAATTTCTATTATTATTATTATTATAATTATAATCATTATAAACATAAAAACTATAATGGTAAATATAATAATTATAGTATATATTATTATAAAAATAGTAAAAGTTATATATGTATTTCTACTAATAATAATGATTATTATGTTTCAAAAGATGATGATAATAATAATAATAATCATTATTATTACTATTAATTATTATAATAATCATTATATTTAAATGTATAATAATATTTATAATTGTATTAATAACAATAACTATAATAATAATACTAATAATGATCATTTTTTTTATTATTACATATTTTATGATAATAATTTGTTATATCATTACATATATTATGATAAAAATTACTAAGATAAGCATAAAAATAATAATAAATCACAAAATTTAATTTATTAATTATATTAAATTAATAACAATTAATTTTAATACAAGTTTTAAATTGAATTATGTTGGCTTAAACCCGATACAACCCAAAGTCTGTAACTCAAAGAAACATGAAGGGTAAGACCTGAACCCAACCAGTTATTCTTCTGATCTGAAATAACCCAACCCAAATCACCGTTATCCGAATTGAACTCGAACCCGAAGGACACCCAAATCCAATCCAATTTTAACCCAACCCATATGACCTATTTGCCACCTCTAATCTTAACTGAATTTGGGCATTGTTGTTATCTAGATTTGCACCAAACAAACATCTTAATCTTAGGCACAATAAAATATTCTTTATGTTTATTACTTTTTGTTGATGACTTTTAAAGAGCTACAAGAACTATAGTTGAGAGTTGTGATCTCTTGTTGCGATTTATTGTTTTAATTTTTTTTTCTGGTGACTTTTAAAGAACTACGATGAAATTTCTAGATTATAACAAAATATGCATATTTTATAATACAACTTCACAATAACTAATATCAAATTGTTATATTTTTATATGTTGTTGGCTAAATGGATGGTATAATAGTGAGGAATCATGGATTCGTTAACAAAACTATAATGTAAGATAAGTACTTGTGTGGAAAAGTCCATTGATAATTTCCCATATGTTGCATAATGAATTAATGCTATGTTTAATTTTTTTTTTCTAATTTTTAAATAGATGTCGGACTCCATTATATCCCAAATGAGGTGCAGAATTTCTATCAAAAACATAATGAATGGTTGTCCAACAATAGATGAGCTCGAAACGATACAAAAGCAAAGAAGTCCAAATAAAATGATGAGGGTTAGCAAAGAAACCAATGGAGGATCGCAACATCAAAAGGAAGAGCAAAAGAAGTGTCCTATTGAAAGGGCTTCGAGGAGTACTTAGATGAGGAACAATACCTTAGAGTAGAGTGTAAGTTTTTCCCCAAAACTTTTGTTGTAAATTCAAATGTTAACAGTATCAAAAATTGGAAGAATCATGTTGTGGTTTGCCTAAAAATCCATCAAACAAGGGTAAGGGTAAGAAAACTCATTTATGCTAAAGAGCATAAATTGAGATATAAGGATGTGAATTTGATTGATGAGAGCATGGCATTAGGTAGAAGGATTATAATTGATAAGTTGTCATTTACATTTGGTGAAAAGATTAACTTTAGAGAGTTGATACTTGTTGCATGACCTTTCAATATGCCTTCTCTAACTACTATCACTCATGATTGTTATAAACTTTATCTTGATGATAGAGTAAAGCTGAAATAATTGTTGAGAACACCATGTCAAAGAGTGTGTGACTCCTGACACATGAACAATAGTTCAAAGAATCAATTATTTGTCTTATTACCCATCTTATTGATGATCAGTGGAGATTGCATAAAAAGATTTTGATTTTTTATCCTATTGCAAGTCATAAGGGGGGCCTATTGGGAGGAAGATTGACAATTTTTTGAATTGTTGGGATTTAAATAAAAAACTCATTACTGTGTCTGCTGATAACGATATAGTTCAAATGATATTACATGTGTTTATTTGAGGAATATGGTGAAGAAAACGACTGGGGTGATTGGTGATTCAAAATATTTACACATAAGATGCATTGTCAATCTTATTATTTATGATGACTAAAGGGAGCATGCCCATCATATTGATGATATTAGGATTGTGGTTAAGAATGTTAGAAACATCCCCGCAATATTGTTTAGGGAACAAGCTAATAAGTATAAAATTGAATGTAAGCTTTCTCTATCTTCAATCTTTGTTATGTTGAACATAACTTTGAAATATAAGATTATTTTTTGTTGGATAGAACTTCTTAAGCAATGTTTGAAAACACCTAAGGCGCACCTCGGCAATAAGGGTTCTAGAGCGTAGGCACTAGGCGCAAGGCAAAAGCGCGCGCCGAGGCAAAGTGAGGCTCCAATATTACCAATTTAATAATGTTGTTGATCTTCCTAAAATACATAATATTTTCTCTTCAAAATCATGTACATTGGTCTTCCCATAACCCTATTTCCCCTCCTTTTCCTTCTCAACAATAGATTTAGTTATTATATTTATAAAAATAAAGCCCAAAATTAGCTAATCAAGGTTTCTTTCTCTACACTAAGTGTTTTTCTTTCCTCTCTCATTCAAAATTACATATATCGGTATTCCTATGACCTTTTTTTCCCTCCTCCCTTCCTTCCTAATTGATTGGAAAAAATTTTAGAATGAAACAAAGCCCTAAAAGTAACTAACTTTTAATAAGGCGCATGCCTTAAAGCCTTTTATGCCTTAGTACCTTAGTGTGTCTTAGATGAGCATTGCTAATGTCGTCTCACCTAGGATGAAAAAATAAAAAAAAAAAAAAAACCCAAAGCCTTGGTGCCTTTTCAAACACTGTTCTTAATGATTAGACAATAGCCCTATTTTTTAAGATGATTGGGAGAAACTAACATCTTGCAGTTTTTGGAAGGAGCTTTATAAATTGACTCAGTGTATTTCTAGCTCTTTGTATGTGACAAGTAATAATATTTTCTTTGACATTTGTAATACACTTGATCTGATAAAGTAGTGGATGCTTAATCTTGATTATGGTTTTATAAAGTATGACCGAAAAGATGAAAATCAAGTATGATAAGTATTGGGGCAGGATTGACAAAATGAATATGTTGATTTATTTGGGCATGATTTTAGATCTTTATTTCAAGCTTTTTGGGGTAAAAATGTATTTTGATACATTGTATGGAGAAGAATGTGGTGAAAGTATAACTAATAAGGTGAAAAAATGTGTCTTTGACTCAATCAATGAGTACTGAAATTTATATGCATCTATTTTGGATGGGACTGAGTCTAAAGGTAGTAAATGGGTGATATGGGTAAGGCTTGGATCGGCTCAATTTGGGTTGGGTTAAAATCAGATATGTTACGTAATCAGATTAGGTTTGGATTTGGGCGAGTTGTCCTTTATATTTGGCTCAAATTCAAGTAATAGTGATTCAGATCATGTTCATGTTATATTAGATCATTTCAAGTTAGAAAAATATAGGATAGGGTCCAGGTCTAAGTGTCTAATGCATCAGGTTTCTTTGAGTTCGAATTTAATTAGGGTCTATAAACTTTGGATAAAGTTTGGGTCGGGTTGATTCGGGTTTACAAACTCTGAGTCGTATTAGGTTTAGGTAAAATTAATTCATTTTAGAATCTATCTTGACATTAATTGTTATTAATATAATATAATGAATAAATTGAATTTTGTATTTTTTTGGGTAAGTAATAATTTATATAACTACCAAAAAGGTAAGATGTACAAATATGTACTAGCCGGGCAATAAAATAGTAGTCGCGGTCTCATTTGTGGTTGTGGTGTCGCGGTATTGGAGCGTCACGAATGATAAATTATGTGTCGCAGTCGGCGCGGCGTGAATTTTTATTTTTATTTCACTGTATACTTTAATTATTATTAATTAATTATTTGAATATAAATATTCAATAAACTAGTGGTTTACATTATAATAGAAGTATTTAAGTGAGTTATTATATGCTAAATTGTCCTAACAATCCTAAATTTACCTTGGAATAAAAAAAAATGCATGTTAATTAGTAGGACATGTGAAGGTAATAAATAAAAGTACGTTACTATTGTTCAATAGTAACTTGGCTCAACATATATGAATAAGAAAAAATTATCATACATGCTTTTTTCAATAGATTTAAGAATTCTCAATAAATGGCCGATTTATCGGCGATTTATCCTCATTTATCGCTAATATTTTTCGATTTATCGCTGATACCAATTTATCGGTAATTTCTCGACAATTTATCGACCGATAAATGTGAAATTTTAAAATTGTAGCATATCATTAATTTCATGTTGCGGCTGACCCAAAAACTGCTAAATAGCAGCCGCTACGTTATATCAGAACCGCTATCATCCCACAACCAATTTATCAATACACCATCTCTATTTGTTATACTTCATGCATGTAAGAGGAGAGACACCTACAAGACGCGATAAAACTTATGTCCCTAAGGATCTCTTTACATGAATGAGCCAGATTCCTAAAAATGTGAGAATTCTTTTCATACCAAATAGAACCTACGTAAATAACAAATAAAACACGTATTATAGCTTTCTTCTCCTTTAGTTGACTCATCTTTCTTGCCAACATCCTTATCTCCTCTTCCCATGACTGGATCTCATTTCTTCGATTGAATGAACGACGTATATACTTCCAAACCTCAAAGCTGCAGGGACATCCAAAGAAAATGTATGTCTGTTTCTTCACAGGTCTCTATGCAAAGTACACAATGAGTCTCACTAAAGAGGCTCATTCGCTTGAGTCTAGTTTTGGTCATCATCGATAATACTCCATGACTTCTAGAAAAAAAAAAGGACAGAGAAGCCATCAACCCTAGAAGCTTTATTGTCTCCAAGGGAGAACAAAGCTTGCTTGACCACATCATAGGAGATAGGCGCAAGAAGGGCATGTGTGTGCGTAACTTGGAGTGTTGTTCCCTAGGACACAATTTCATGATTCACAATACAAATAGCCAATCCTTGGATGCCTAATAATATCTTGTAAAAGGACAAGAAAGCCTTGTTGATTCCACCCGGTTCAGTAGCAATACTCCCATCTTCTAGTTCAAGTTGACTAACAGTACTACGATTTTGATGACCCTTCACTTGCACAAAATAGTACCTATGGTTTGAGTCACCCACATGAAGCCAATGGATTTTTGCCTTATGTTTGAGGAAGCTTTCATTATACTGTGAAAGCTTATTAAAAGCAACTTTACAATCGTGCAATTGGGCCCTACAAGAAACAGTGCCAACATCTTGCAACAACTGCTTCTGTGCATCATGCAAGGTAAGACTAGCCATCTCCACTCTCTGGCTAATGCCTCCATAATTACTCTTATTCAACTCCTTCAAAGTAGGCTTCAACCACATAAGGTTTTTATGCACATTGAGGAGGATGCAACTTGAGCAAGGGGAATGCCAATGCTTGCTCACAATACTCAGGAACTTGTCATCCCTAGTCCAAAAGTTATTAAAACAAAAGGGGATCCATCTATTATTCCTAAAGTCACCGTGAATGAGGACAGTGCAATAGTCTCAGACAGACGATGATAGGAACTCAGCATAAGAGTGAGTGAAAATGGAGAGCCACTATGTACTCACCAAGGCCCTATCCAGTTTGCATGCCACATCATCTCCACCACTCATTTTATTCATCCAAGTCAAGAAACATCCATAGCCCTTGAGATCTGACAGACCCGAGGCTTGAATACACATAGAAAGATCTTGCATATCCTGAAAAGAAGGAGCATCACCCCCTACTTTCTCATTCAAGTGCAAGATGACATTGCGGTTAGCCATCTCCATAAAGATCTCCTAGCCTCGCTAGTATTAAAGGCATAAATAAAGCTCACGACAACCTGCTTACCTCCATTTATATCTTGTACATCACAAAGGATAACCTGATCGCACCAAAGCATGGGGTCCCAAAGAACCCATATATGCCCATTGTAATGGGAATGATAATTATTTAAACACAGCCACTTGCTAGCTATATTCTTTACTCTTGTTTCTAACAAACCGATGAGGGAGTGTCTATGCCAACTAATCCATCCTCTGACCTCTCTTTGTTTGGATGGATTATTAAGGCCTCGAATGTTCCAACTAGCCAACATGTAAACCTGGGTCAGGATCAAAATGCCCTGCCAAATTTACCTCTTGACCCAGGATATTATGAGCACTGTCCACATGCAGAAGCTGGAACTGGTTCCCCCATTTTACAAAGCAGCAACTCAAGCCTGAGGAGACCCGACATTACTAGATGTATTCTGCACACCTTGTGAAATAGATATAGAGGAGGAGGAGGCTGCAACAAGACCACTAGGTGCTGCTTCATGGGTATCTGCAACTACCTTCTCTAAAAAAATCCTGCTTAGGAGCATGCCCATGATCTCTAACCACCACCCACTCTTGAGGAGCCCAAATGTTCACATATATATGTCATTTTTAGCTCTTAAATATGTTTTTTTAAGTTTCACTTTGTAATTTTTGTTAATATTTTTAAAATAAAAAAATAGAATGTAAATCAAATAATTGTAGCATGTCAACATATAATAAGAAACTACAAAACCTTAAATATAAATTGAAAAGTAAAAGAGAAACAAGATTTTAAAAAAAAAAGTTAATAATTACTAATTATGAAAAATAAGATGTTAAAAAAATAAATAAAGAAAGAAAAAAATATTTAATTATAAAATTTAAAATAAAATAAACACTAGAAATAATAATAAATTATATTAATTCATAGTCAATTGGTTTGATAATTCTACTTAGATATATTTATATTTTAATTTAGTTTTACTTTTGTACTTAAATGGCGAAAACAATTACATTTCTAATTCGATGTAGGAACTTCAGTGAAACTAAATTGAAATGTAAATGTACTTATTAAAAACACAGGGTACCCGTAAAATACTAGGTCAAATTTCAACATACATAAATGAATTTTATCTGAAATATAAAGTATAAATTACTGTATCTATATGAAAATATTATTATTTTAGCCAAGAAATTCATTAATTAGAACAATCTTATAACGTTTATACCTTTACTGAAAATTCAAAAAAGCTTCTTATTATACACAAATGTCTCTTCCTTATTTAACAATTATCTCAATCGTTATGTCTAAGTAATTTGCTCCTATGATGATCCTTGTCTCCAGACCTTGTATTTTCTTTTGATATATATTTCGATTAGCTTCCTTACTTTTACTCCTATTTATTATTATATAATTCATTCTACTCTAGATTATTTCATCCTCATGGGAATCTTAGTTTGAGAGCATTAGCGGAATTTGAAGATCTAAAGAGTTCAAATAGTTGTTTTATTTTATTAATAGCTATTATTCGGGTTTTGTGTGTCCATTGATTAATTTGAAGACTTTTTATTTATTATTTGTGGTTGTGAATCCTAAACTTTGTGTTTTGATGGAATATTAATGTTTTGGGTTATAAAGTTTAAGTTTATAGAGAAGCCTTAAGGTCTAAGAGAGATTTTGCAAATTGTATCGTCTTCTAATTTCTTAGGAGATGGGGATGTTACCAAAACCTTCATAGCATTATTCTCATATGATTAACCAAGCAAATCTAGGACCCATAACTCACTCTCCGCTTTCCAGTATGAAAGAAAAAATCTGAGTTGCTCAATCTAATTATTGCACATGAAATGCCAATTGGCAAAATCCATCATATCATTTCTCTAGCTTTACGGAGGTCAAATTTCCCTTTTTCTTTCTCCCCCCTCCAAGATACTGCTTAGCAGAAAAAGGAGGCCTTCCACTTGACGGAAACCCAGCCACAGCTTCCTCAAACAGTAGTTAAGATTGCTCTATAACAGAAGTACATAACAATGAAATGACCCATTCTCCTGGTCACAAAAAGGACAATAGATTACTTGTGGACAAAATAGTTCTCCAATTAAGAGTAAGGCTTTGTGTCTTCCACAATTGTTTCAAAACTAGCTCTAGCTTTTGTAGGTTCAAGAGTCAACCCTTGGGCACTCTTTTTGTACAGGAATTGTTAAAAGTTATAATATCACCATTTTATTAGCATAATGCCTTTCGTAAAGAGAGTTTGCATTTTGGTGAAAGAAACATGTTTGTGAGGAAGATCGTGCACGTTTATTGTCAAAAGAGTAAGGGAGTGTGAGCATGCATGTATGTGAGTAAAAGTTGGTCAAACTGATGCAGGAGCAGGAGACCCAGACTTAGCATCCTTAATAATGGAGCCTATAGTACTCTGCATGGAGAGCATGTCCTACAATTTTGAGCCTAAACAGAGGGCCACGTTGCTAGTTATGGAGGAGGAAGCCAAGAATGCATTGACTTAATTAGCTAGTGCTTAAGTATGCATAAACTTTTCATGGGCTTGTAGTTTTGTTATTTAGTATTTTAAAAAATTGATTAGTTAGTTACGATGTGTGTTAGTTAAGCAGTGTGCTACCTTTCATTATCTTTAGCTATCTTCGGAGGTGCATTAGCAATAGCTATCTTTTGCTTTCGTTGGCTATCTTTAGGCTAGTATAGATATTAGATATAGTCGGTAGGTCAGATGTAAAGGCTATAAAATGCCTCACTTCAATGTAGGAGGGGGATGTTCTCCAATTAATTGAGTTTAATTGAAAGTATTTTCTCTGCTTGAATATCTGTGTGAGTTCTTGGTATTGAACCCTCATCTCCTTGCTTATGTGGATTAGAGTTGAGAGCTATCCTTCTACAACACATTAACCCACGCCAACCTTCTGCACTTCATTGTTGCCCACGGTACCATCACCTCATCCTATCATCAACGTACAACCAGTGCTGGCCTGCTCGTTGGTCTCAGCCACGTTCAACTTTTCTTTCCTGAATATGGTACCAGAGACTCACCAGAACTACCTTCCAGGCATCTTCACCAGGACTTCCGAAGCCTATCACCACCAACTCACTCGCATCTGAACTTTACGTTTGGTTTTCATTGGCTTCAGCAATAACCACAGCTCCTCTTGTTGAATCCCACAGCTCACTCGCATCTGAACTTTACGTTTGGTTTTCATTGGCTTCAGCAATAACCACAGCTCCTCTTGTTGAATCCCACGCTATCATCAGCTCATCATCATCCTCATTCGATCAGCACCAACCAACCCATCATCAATCCTTCACTGATTCATCACCTCTGGCTGTCACCGACATTACCCCACTTTCCCCAAACCATTGTTCCACACAAAACTAAATCCCCATCATCCCATACATAGAACAAACAATGGATATTATAACCAGCACAAAAATCTGTCACTGGAGAGCATACAACTGAATAGAGCTCCTGCTATAGTGTATCAGCTACTATTTAGTGAAATTTGAGTCGGTCGGTGAGCAAAATGGCTGAAACGAGACGGATAAAAAAAATTCACAAATTTATGGCGATAATTCGCTGATATATTGGGAAATCCTAAATTAGGTCATGCTAAGGAAAATGGTGGAATAGGATAATTACCACCAAATTAGAAAATAAAAATGTGAAGTAGATAATTTATTAACTTTATATCTACCAATAGATAATATGTAGGGTTATTGGCACAATTTAACATATAACAAATCTTTTAAATACTTCTAAGATCATTTGCGGTAGCAAATAAATGGAGTGCTCATACAATAAAACCGCGTTTACGGTCGCGATTGCGGTTGCGGTCGTGGTGTTGCGGCATCGGGGTGTCGTAAATGATATTTTATATATCGAGGTTGTCGCGGCATGATTTTTTAATTCTTTTACACAACAAATATCTGCAAATATCGGCCAATATCAGCTAATATCGGCTAATATCGGCTGATATCCGAAATTTCGCCGATATCGCAGCGATAAATATGTGATTTTCTGAAACGGCCGCATTTTCGGAATTTTGCGTCGCTGCTGACCCAAAAACCGCGAAATTGCGGCCGATACACAATTGCGGTACCGATATTTCATTGTATAGGAGTGCTCCAAGCAGCCCCAACATTTCATATCTTACGGTAGCAAAAAAGGTCCAGTGCTCCATGTGCTTGAATTTTTTTGTTGAAGCACTAATGCTCTATGGAGCTACCGTGCACAAGAAGTGTTGTAGGCTAAAAAGGGAAAAAAAAATTCACATGTCATCCGCCGATTGAACCGCTAGTGATTACAATTTATTAGCAAGTATCTATCTTTGGCAATTTTCGACTTCAAAAAATTACCTTTTTAAAAAAAAATTAAAAAACTAGGCATTAAGATTATAAATAGAGACCTCAATTATCTGAAATAGAGATATCTACGAATTTCAATGAATATTTCTACTTTCTCTCTCTCTAAAATATTCACTCCCTCTCTCCTAATTCGAAGTTAATATTTTTATTAATTTATAAACCAAAGTTTACATAAAAAATAATAGAAATCAAAAAATAAAAAAGTTAGATGAAGTTGGTGGGATGATCCTAATTGATTGGATTGGATATTTTAATATTAAATTGGGAAGAATTAATGTGGAGGCAAAATAGTTGGGGTGATCCATAGAGTGCTCCATAGTATTTCAATATTATAATTGTGTGGGAGTGTGTGGGGTGCTTCAAATTGGGATGCTCTACTACGGGTGGTCTAATATACACTATTGAATACTATTTGATTGGATACTTATATTTAAATGATCAATAAATAATAGTTAGAGTGTATAATAAAAATAATAGAAATTTAAGCCAAGACGACTACGATACTAAATTAATCATTCCCAATGCTCCGATATCAAAGCACTGCAACCACAACTACAATCGCGACTGCGATTTTATAACATGTCAGAGAGTGGCAAAGTGTGGCTTTTCAATATATATATATATATGTGGTTTTGAAAAAGTTGCTTAGTGTTAAGAATGATTTTGTTAATTCTACTCTTGAAACAATGCCCACATTTTCTTCGGTGAACATATATGATAAAATTTACCAGTTTTGTAATGCTTATTAACATGGAAGTTCAAAGCCTCATTAGAGAAAACTAAGAAGAAAAACATGGGGAAGAGAATCTCGCTTTTTTGGTTTAAGAAAATGAGTAATGCATAAATTTCACTAATGCCAATATGTATTATTACTTAACAAATGCTGAAGTGGTTAATGAGGGAAAGAGGTTGTAAAGATATTCAGAAAAACTAATGCAATATGGGAGATACCTAGGTCAGCTGAGATGAGTGCCTCCCCTTCATAGTTAGGTCCGGCTAGGACAACCCCTGATGGTGACAATATGACACTGCCTCCAGCACAAACAACGGAGCCTGGGTTCAAATCATCCTCTACTCCATGGAACATGTATTCTGGAGGATCTGGATAATCTTTCCTCCGACAAAACTGGTTAGCAGATAAAACAAAACATCCACCTTCAAGAGCAATGTGGGTCATTGATGCTTGCCAGACATCCCTTGCATCAGCTGTAGGTGCACAGTAGATTTCAACCCCTACAAATACAAGCGCATCAGCAGTCTTTGCAATGTGACTTCTGGTCAAAAACAAATCTAGCAAAAATACCATAATTAATCACAAAAGCAGACCAAGAAAAGGGTCGGTGCTGCTATTCACATATGACTTGGTTTCCTGAAACCAGCAAATAACACCTGTTTACATCTGACATTGATGGCCTGAGCAGATGAATGTTTGAATATAGTCTGATAGGAGAATTACATTCAGAATAAATACCTCAAAGATCAAATATTAGTCAAAAGTAAGCTTACGCTCTTTCCTCCCTTCATCAACAGTAAAACAGGAATCACAGAATTGGAAGGTTGATAATGAAAACTCATGCAAGCTGGAGATAAAGAGAGAAAAAAGAGAAGTGCATGGAAAAAGAGGAAGCTGAAAATTAAGCCAAGGTGGGTGAACACACTCAACATCAGTTATGAATAATCAGATCATCAAACTTGAAAATGACAAGAAAACTTAGCTAGGCCAAAATGCCTAGTCTGTCTAATCCTACATAGAAATATAAGAAAAAAATAATCTCCAATCCAGAGGGAGAAACCATAAATTATCAGATAAATTACCCATCCTATAAATTCATCCTGCATTGACATTTGATTCTTCCAGAAGAAGTCATATTATCAGTTAAGAAATAGCAGTAGACACATCAGAAGCTATATAAGTTTTAAAAAGAAAGCTGAATTCTATGCAGATCCTCAAAAGCTTTAGCCTTAACGCACTATCATTTGTCTAGTTGAAGGTGCAGTACACCACATGTGGATCCATTGAGGACTTTTTTTTCTTTTTCTTTTTTTTTGACAAAAAGGAGGACCCAGACTTCTTGTGAGATTTTACCTTTTTCTGAAAAATATTCATATATATTTTTTCATAATGTACCTGTCCTTAATAAAAAGATGCAATCTAATATCTATCCATATTCTCCATATACTTACCATGATTAATCACTATTTTTTGCACCTACCAAAAATTCAAATTTCAAACCTTAACTATTTTAATTGCAGTACCCTAGCTATGAAACTAATTTACTTCGTCAACTAGGTATTGTCCTGATGTTTCCTTGATGTATTGACATATAAGTAAGACAAATTCATGCATATACAAAAAGTTTATACCTCACTGTATTGGTTCATTCCTCCATGTATGGGTACAAAAATGAAATTACAAAAAGTCACCTTTTAATATTTCGTAGATTATACAATATTATTAAATTCATTCCTTAACTATATCTAGTTTAGTTTTCCAAAAGTTACCTTTTTTTATTGTATTTACTGGCAAAGCCACCATTAATTAACCAGTTTTCAAATATTAAGACATAATAATGTTTGCTAAAAAAAATTGCTATTGAGAACCCTTACATTTAATCATATCATTGATAAAAATAACCTTAAAACTAAGTGTACACACCAAAATAAATAAATAAATAAACTTAACTTCAAAATATTTAGAGAATTTAAATATATCCTTTGACCTATGATTATGATTTTACTAATCCAGTGAAACTTAAATGCATAATAAGAGATGATAAAAAAAAATTACCTTTTTCAGAAATTATTAGTCTATATTCTTACAATTTACCCTTTCTTAATTAGTTAGAAGAACACTAGTCATTCTTATTTTCCACATTCCTACCCTAATCAATTATTAGATGTCATGGAATAAAATTGCGGTCAAGGTCCCGATTGTGGTCATTGTATTGGAGTGTACAAACAATACTTTATATATTGTGGTTTTCCCCAACGCTTTTTTTCATTAAAAAATGTTGAAAAAATTGGTAAGCATCGGCTAATAACCTATATGTCGCTGAAAAATATGTGAAATTCTAAAATGGTCACATATCGCCAATTTTGCGTATCGGCTGACCTAAAGTTCAATAAATATCGACCAATGTTGCGTACTGAGACTGATATTTAATTGCACCAATTTTTAAAATTTCATACCTTATTTGTTGTAGTTAATTTATCCTTCATGATAAATAGATATAAAACTAATTAGCTTAGTTGAAGAGGTAATATAGTCTTAATTTTTCCTTGATGTGTTGGTACAAGAATCAAGACAGATATATCAAATAACCTTTGCATTTAAAAGTCCAGAATATGATCCTTTTTTATTTTTTAGAATATATAATATTACTAAATTCATCTTTGATTGCCTCTAGTTTCCCTTTTTTTGAAATCAACCATTTTTATAGTCTTGAATGCTCTCACCATTATTAATTAATCAATTTTTGAAATGGCCTTTTGTAGACTGTAGAACAGGAAGAGAAAGATCTATGCCCTCTCTTGCTCCTAGCACAAGCAAGAACATAAAAACAAGACCAAATACATGAACATGACAAAACACCATATGAAAAAAGATGTGATTCTAGTTGATAGGCTATCTACATAAATATGTTACGGACCACATCGAAATTCACTTCAGCATGGGACGATATCTTCCAAATGATCATAGTATGACTGCTCATCTAATGTAAAAGCAATCACTAAATCCCATTTCTTTCCCCCACACTGTAGCCGGAAAAGATGCTAGGTGGTCCAAATCAGTTGGTCCAGACAAGCACACCTAAGGACTCTAAGTGGTGTGACAAGTTTAAATTGCTAGGTGGGATCCATATCTTTTAGTATAGAGTAAAACCTCAAGGTCACGTGGGCACATGTACCTAATAAACCTCTAATCAAATACACCTATGCAAGGAGGAGCAAGAGATGAGGGATGTCTATTATAGCTGGTTCAACTAGTTTTTCTTAATTTGTCTATTAGTAATCGAGCCTGTTTTGATTAATTAGGCTGAGTTGTTATTTTGTTGGGATTTATGTTGGGTAGTTACGCTCAGTCAGAGGCGAGGGAGCTGTGCCCACCTCTATTTAAAAATTGAGAGAAGGAGAGGGCAGAGGGAGAAGAATTGGAGTGGACAAGGGAGGGCGCCAGGACCTCAAATACCTGGGTGTAATTTTCCTCTATTATCAATATACTACTAGCCTTCTTCTCTCTCAGAATTGACTCATTAATCGCACTGCTTAGTGAGCTTTGATTGTGCTGAAAGAACCTAACAAATTAGTATCAAAGCAGTATGCAATTGGGAAGTATGACTCAAAAGAAAATAGAGGTGTTGGAGGAGATATTGGGGTTCATCCAAGAGGAATGGCGGAAGGAGATGGAGACAGTACGGGAGGACACCAAGAGATACCGTTGTTGGAGAAAGCCGTGGAAGAAATTGCAAGACAGCTAGGGCAATTATTGGGACAAAGAAATGGGAGATTTCATCTGCTGATCAGGGAAATAGGAGACCCACAGAGGCACATGAACCAAAACCGATCGAGCCGATGGAGTTTCAAGAAGCTCCTCCCACCATCAACCACTGTTTTGACTTCCGTTCCACCAGGCAACTAGAATTTCCCATATTCTACGGGTTTGATCCCAATGAATGGTTGTTTCGAGTTGAACGGTTCTTTAACTTGAACCAAATGACAGAAGCCGAGAAGCTAGAGGCAGTAGCAATCGCCATGGAAGGCAAAGCTCTGGCATGGTTGCAGTACATGGAGGATGGGAGGAAATTCGCGACCTGGAGGGGATTCAAAGAGGTGTTTCTCATCAAGTTTCGCCCAAAGCATGAGGGCTCCCTGTGTGAGAAATTTCTCTCGATAAGGTAGAACTCAACTGTATAAAACTATCATGAAACCTTCGAGCTTCTCACTACTCCATTGCAGGGTCAACTGCTAGAGGAGGCATTGGAAGGACCATTCCTCAACGGGATGAAACCGGCAATTAGAGCTGAAGTCCGGATGATGAAGCCCAAAGGATTGATGGAGATAATGGAGGCAGCCCAGATGGTGAAGGACAAAAATAGGGTGACCTAAACTGGACGAAATGGGACCAGAATTGAGGGCCCAACAATTATAAGCTTGACCCACAAAAGCTAGCAGCCACAGCACAGCCCATATGCCAAACCTCACATTCTAGCAACCCAATCTGTTAAGACAAATCAGGCATCAGCAGGCAGAAAGTCGAGCTTAGAGGAGGTCGTAGGGGAACAACGAACACCAGAGGCTAAGAGACTAACTGACTCTAAGCTTCGAAGCCAACGGGAGGAGGGCCTCTGCTACAGGTGTGAGGAGCGATTTTTTCCGGGTCATGTCTGTGAAAACCGGATGCTGCAACTTTTGGTGGTGGACGACTCCCAAGCTCACCTCGAAAAAGAAGAGGCACCACCGGAGGAGGTAGACACCTACGGAATTCCAGTCGAGCAAGTTAAAGGTAACATCGAACTCTCTATAAATTCTATTGTTGGCTTTACTTCACCCAGAACGATGAAGCTGAAAGGGATAATTGAAGGAGAGTTAGTAGTGGTGTTAGTAGATTGCGGGGCAACTCATAATTTTGTTGCTCGCGAGCTTGTCAGAAAAATAGACTTACCATTGTTCAAAACAACGAAGTACGGAGTGCTCATGGGGACAGGGAGCTCGGTATTAACAAAGGGTATATGCAAAGGGTTACGATTGTCGTTGCCGGAGGTGGAGATTGTTGAGGAATTTCTGCCATTGGAGTTAGGAAGCACGGACGTAGTATTAGGGATGCAGTGGTTGGAAAAGCCAAGGGTTAGGTAGATTAATTAGAAGGCTCTGTGGATGAAGTTTCACATGGGCAATACAACAGTTACACTCAAGGGGATGCAGAACCGTGTAAATCTCAGGTGTTGCTGAAGGCTCTTATTCGCACCATACGGAAGTCAGGACAGGGCATACTACTAGAATTTCAGGCACAACAGGTGTTGGCAGGAACCCCAACTAATCCCATAGGGATCCCTACACCTATTCAAGCTATGGTGAACCAATTTCCAGAGATACTGAAGGCACCAACAGTGTTACCACCACCAAGGACAATGGATCATAGAATTCCCCTGCTGCCCGAGCTGCGTCAGTAAGTGTGCGTCCTTACCGGTACCCCCATATACAAAAGCATGAGATTGAATGATTGGTGGGGGGAAATGCTAGCAGTCAACGTGATTAAGCCAAGCCACAGTCCATTTTCCAGCCTTGTATTATTGGTAAAAAAGTATGGTAGTTAGCGTTGTTGCGTGGATTACTGAGCCTTAAATAAAGTAACAGCGGCCAAAAAATTTCCAATACCAATGGTAGACGAGTTGTTGGATGAACTGCACGGAGCAACAATTTTTTCAAACTTGGACCTCAAATCAGGATATCACCAAATCATAGTACATCCGGAAGACATGCCAAAAACTGCATTCCGCACGCACGAGGGGCATTATAAGTTCTTGGTTATGCCGCTAGGGTTGACAAATGCTACGGCCACTTTTCAAGGGCTAATGAATGAGGTTTTTTGCCCATAACTCCATAGATTTGTGCTGGGTTTTTTTTTTACGATATACTAGTATAAAGCCCTTCTATGGATGCTCATGTCCAATACCTTGGCATCGTTTTTGGGGTCCTGAAGGCACATTCATTATCGGTAAATATTAAGAAGTGTGTTTGGGCAAGAGGAGCTTGAATATTTGAGACATATAGTCTCCTCAAAAGGGGTGGTTGCAGACCCCGCTAAGGTTCAGCGTATAAAGGACTGGCCGAAGCCTAGTAACCTGCAAGAGCTGAGAGGGTTTTTAGGTTTGACAGGTTATTACCGAAAATTTGTGCACCATTTTGGGGACATCGCAGCTCCACTCACTGCCCAACTAAAGGAGGATAGTTTTGGGTGGAATGCAAAGGCTCGGGAGGCTTTTGAAAAACTTAAGGGAGCCATGATGACAGTACCAATGTTGGGTCTCCCAAATTTTAATAAGCCCTTCATAGTGGAAACCGATGCTTCTGGAATTGGAATTGGGGTTGTTTTGATGCAGCAACAATGACCAATTGCTTTTTTCAGCCAACCCTTGGGGCAATGGGCTCGCATGAAATCGGCATATGAGAGGGAATTAATGATCGTGGTGTTTATAGTTCAACAATGGCGACACTGCCTCTTGGGCCGGAAGTTTACAATAAGAACACATCAAAAAAGTTTGAAGTTTTTATTTGAGCAGAGAATAATTTCGAAAGAGCAATTGAAATGGGTTCTTAAACTAGGGATGGCAATTTTCCCCGCGGGTTCAGGGCCCAGTCGGGGATTCCCCGTTCGGGTTCGAGTTTGGGGAGAGAATTCAGGGATCGGGTTCGGGTTTGGGGATTCTTAAGGGGATTTTTTCGGGGACAGGTTTGGAGTCCCCATCCTCGAACCCACCCCGAATATTTTTTTATATATTTTTTAATATTTTTTATATAATTATATATATATATATATATATATATTTTATAGAATATAAATTAAAAGTACAATATAAAAAAAAGGCTTGAGGATCAGGAATGGGATCGGGGATCGGGTATAAACTTAGGTTTCGGGGATCGGATCGGGTCGGGTTTTAAAGTCGGGGAATAAATTGGAGATGGAAAATAGATCGGGGATCGGGTCAGGTATAGGGATTTGATCCCTGCGGGGATCGGGTCGGGGAATCCCTGATAAAAAAAAAATCGGGACCTACTTACACTGTTTTGTGTGACAAGGAAATACCCATTCACTGCACGCACCATAGCAGAGGTGTTTATTAAGGAAATTGTTAAATTGCATGGAATTGCCAAATCTATTGTATCTTATCAGGATAAGGTGTTCATCAATAATTTTTGGAAAGAAATATTTAAGATGTTAGGGACAACGCTCAAATTCAGCTCGGCCTACCACCGGCAAACGGATGGCCAGATAGAGGTCGTTAACCACAGTTTGGAGACCTACTTACACTGTTTTGTGTGACAAGCTCAAACAATAGGTCAAATGTATGGTTGAGAGAAGAAAAGAGGAAATTGAGAAAGAGATCAGGATAATCACTTTGGATTAATAATTTTCAACTAATCGTACCAAAATAACAAGCCTAAGACCCATTTATATAGACTAAGGGCCGACAAGATAAACAATGACTAATTAGTAAATAATACTAATTACTAGATAAACCCGAAATAAGATAATTACGAAGGTAAATAGTAACAGTAGATAGCAAAGAATAAAAATAGGAATCTAATTTTTATTCCTAACGCTTATACTTATTCCTATAGAAATTATCTACATCATTCTCCCCCACTAGAAAAGAACTCAACTCCGGCGAGTGAGATCGAAGAAAATCAAGAAGCAATGCTGGAGCCATATCTCGAAGATCATCCTCATGAATCCAAGTCGCATCACAATCCAAACGGTTCTTCCAGGTGATCCAAAATCGGCGAAAACCCCCTTGAGAAGAAGCAACATACTCCACATCACCAATAGAAGCAATCTCATCTTTCGGCAGTTGAACAGATGGCACTATCGGCTCTTTCACACCTACAGACATACTAGAAGGCAAGACAGGAGGCTCAAAGTTGCCTCTGTAAGGTGCAAATCACTCACATTGAAAACAGGACTAATACCTAAATCATCGGGTAGATCTAGCACATAAGCATCCAGTCCTTGTTTTTCAAAATCTCATACAGGCTCATGGCACACACATGTAACTTTTTAAAACATCCTTTTGGAACACGTTCAGGACACAAGCGTACCATGACAAAGTCACCTTCATTAAAACCCTTATCTCTATGATGCACATCAACAGCAAGTTTATAATCCACATTACTCAACATAATTTTACGCCTAATCTCATCATGCAAGGAATGTATATGATCAGCAAAGGACTCAACAGACGCAAACACACGTGCATGTGGGGATAGGGGGCCAAAGTCAACAGGAGCACGAGGGGTGTAACCATAAACAATTTCAAAAGAAATCTTTCCCGTGGACCGATTAGATGCATGGTTATAAGTGAACTCAGCTGTAGGTAACACTAAATCCCAAGTACGAGGTTGATCTCCGATAAGACAACGAAGAAGGTCACCTAAACCGCAATTTACCACCTTAGTCTGACCATCGGTTTGTGGATGATGGGCACTAGAAAACTTCAACTGGGTTTTACTAAGAGTCTAAAGTGTCTTCCAGAACCAATAGACAAATCTAGAATCTCTATCAGACACTATAGAAGAGGGAAGACCATTTAGTCTAACTACCTCACAAAAAATCAATCTAGCAACATGAACAGCATCGAAAGTCTTACTATAGGGTATAAAATGAGTCATCTTGAAGAACCTATCTACCACGACAAGAATCGAGTCACCGCCTCTAGATGTTTTGGGGATACCTAGAATAAAGTCCATGCTAAGATCCTTCCATGATTCATGAAGAACAGGTAAAGGAGCATATAAACCCGTGTTTTGCTTCTTAGTTTTAGCTAACTGACAGGTACGACACTGGGATATGACACTTTTAACATCTTGTTGCCAAGAAGGTTAATAGAAACGATCACATACCAAGGTGGTGGTACGATCCATACCGAAGTGACCAACAAGGCCACCAGCGTGCAATTCCCAAATAAGAAAGTCTTGATATGAGGATTGGGGAATGCATAACCTAGAGGCTCTAAACAGATATCCATCATGAATTACATAATCAACGAATTCATGACGGGTACCATTAGAGACTTCATGATAGATATGACCGAAACCAGGACAGGAAGAGTAATCATCCTTCATTTTATCGAAATTAGTCGCCCTAATATTCCATTGTTTAAGGATAGCATCTATCCTACTAAGAGCATCAGCTACCCTATTCTTGGCACCTGAACCACGTTTTAGGACGAAAGTATACTCTCCTAAGAACTCAAGCCATTCAGCATACTTTTGGGTAGTTCTTGATTTGAATAATACTAATTACTAGATAAAACTGAAATAAGATAATAACAGTAGATAGTAAAGAATGAAAATAGGAATCTAATTTTTATTCCTACACTTATACTTATTCCTATAGAAATTATCTACATCAGCTCCCTAGGTAAAATATTGGTATAATACTTCCTTTCATTCGGGAATACACACCATGCCCTTTAATGTCATGTATGGGCGAGACCCTCCCCCATTGTTATAATATGAGATGGGGTGCAATCTGTTTGCTGTTGTAGACCAAGAGTTGCGGGATAGAGACGCGGCTTTGGATGAGTTAAAGCAGCACCGACAGCGAGCTCAGAGGAGAATGAAGGTTCTGGCTGATAAGAAGAGACGAGAGCAAAATTTTGAGGGCGGTAGCTAGGCGTTTGTTAAACTCAAGCCCTACCTGCACAGATCCTTGGTGAGAAGTAGGGCTGTAAATTAACTGAGTCAGTTCGGTATTCGGCTCGGTTTGGCTCGTTCGTTTAGTTAAATGAGTCGAGCCCAAGCCTCACTTTTGGACTCGTTTATTAAACGAGCCGAGCTCGAGCTCGAAAAAGTGAGGCTCGGTTCATTTTTTGGCTTTGGCTCTTGATCTCGGCTCAGCTCGGCTCGTTTACAGCCCTAGTGAGAAGGCTGAATGAGAAACTCGCTCCATGTTATTTTGGGCCATGCCAGATTCTAGCAAGGGTAGGGCCGGTTGCCTATCGTCTCAAGTTACCAGAGTCAGCATCCATTCATCCGATGTTTCATGTGTCAATGCTTAAGGCTGCAATGGGTGAAGGACAACAAGTGTAGCCCTTTACTCCGGTCCTTACAACAGAAATGGAGTGGCAGGTGGAGCCAGAGTCTGTACTTGACATGAGGTACAATGCCAAGGGATTGCTAGAGGTCTTGATAAAATGGAAAGGGTTGCCCGAATTTGAAGCATATTGGGAAGCCTTTGAGTTAATCAACGAGCAATTTCCTAATTTTCACCTTGAGGACAAGGTGAAAGACCGAGGGGTGAGTAATGATAGACCTATAATCAAATACACCTATGCAAGGAGGAGCAAGAAATGAGGAGGGATGTTTGTTATAGCCGGTTCAACCGGTTCTTCTTAATTTGTCTATCAGTAATCGAGTCCGTTTGATTAATTACGTTGTCGAGTCTGTTTTGATTAATTAGACCGATTTGTTATTTGTTAGGATTTCTATTGGGTAGTTACGCTGAGTCAAAGGCTAGGGAGTTGTGCCCACCTCTATTTAAAAATCGAGAGAAGGAGAGGGCAAGGGGGAGAAGAATTGGAGTGGAAAAAGGAGGGCACCAAGACCTCGAATAACAAGGTGTAATTTTCCCCTGTTATCAATAAACGACTAGCCTTCTTCTCTCTAAGAATTGACTCATTAATTGCACTACTCAGTGAGTTTTGATTGTGTTGCAAGAACCTAACAGTACCATGGTCCTCTACAAGGCCTGTGTAAATTACCGATGAGGACATGCAATTTAAAGAGAGTGGGAATGATGTGTCCCCCATCAAAAATTGAGGAATCTCTAGGAGTCCCGAGCAACTACATTTGAGGATTTTAGTAGGGAACTGTTTGGCGTGACAAGTTCGAATTGCTAAATGGGATCCATATCATTTGGTATCAAAGTAAAACCTCACAGTTGGGTGGGTACATGTACAATGTTTCTCTGCCAGGCTCATGCAAATCGCTGATTGCGGCAACAAGAGGACAAGTTTAAATTGCTAATTAAAGTCTGTATCATTTGGTATCAAAATAAAACACCAAGGTCAGATGGACATATGCACAATGCTCCTCTGTCAGGCTCGTGCAAATCGTTGACTGAGGTAACAAGAGGACGTACAATTTAAAGAGTAAGAATAATGCCTCTCCCATCAAAAAATGAGGAATCTATAGGTAGTTATATAGGAAGATCAATCATCCCCTCTTAAACTAGTTTTTAGGTGGAGTTAGGATCTTTTCTCGATAAATACACTCTGACCTTTGAGTAAATTTTTAGGGTCCATATTAGTTGGTCTCGAACAACTACACCTCAAAATTTCAGGCAGTACCCGCTAGGCTTGATGAATCACACATCCTGCAACTAAAACCATGTAGGGTGAGTCCAATTTGGTGCTTTTCAATGTCTAAACTAGGAAAGGTTTGAGAAAAGTTCCAAGTGAGAGAAAACTGCCTTCCACAAAATTTATCAAATCAAAGCAAACAGAAATATAAAGAAGTCACTAACTTCATATTTAAAATTGTCCTTGAACCGTCCAGCTCCCTACCCACATTCAATATACTAGAGCTCAATGGTGGACCACATGACTTATGTCCGCATGTCCAATTCATTTTGAATACCTTTCCTCTTCCTTTTTCTGGGCGTTCTGCTAGATAGTTCCTATGTTCATATCTTACACTTAAGAAAAAGCCATAGAATTTTTTTTGCTGCAGTGAAACCTATAAGTAAATCCAATTTTAAGATTTCTTTTCCCCAACTACTATGGGCTTGAATCCAGCCCAAGCTATAGATTCATGGAAAATCAGTTTCAGAAAACTAACCTTTTGCATACATTGCTGTCCGCAAGAGTGGCATTCTGCTCTCCCAACAAATGGCAGCACCTATTTTCCCCAACGGAGTATCAAAAACTGGAATTGTTGATCCATCTCCAAAGCCCCAAATCACTCGCTCCAGTGCTGTGGGCATTACTTTACGATGCTTACCTAAGTAAGAACCTTGAGGATCAAAGAATAACACTGTACAATATAATGTATATCCATCCCGCTCTATCACTCCCATCACCAAAAAGACCCTGTACTTTCCTGCCATTGCAGCCAATCGAATAACTTCAGGACCTGCATGAACGTATAAGATATCAGCATTGACACAAAACAGCACCAAATGAATAGAAGTGCAGAAAACTTTTCTCACTAATATAAACTAATGTAGTGAAAAAGCAAAAATGAATGTAGATTTTCCGTGATATTCATGGCAGCTGATGTGTGTGTGTGTGTACCTCACAACTCCTAACCTAGCTAATTGTAACACGGCATGCCTTCATCAAGACTGCACTTACTCAGATGTTAGAGATTTCATAAGCTATTGACATTCAGAGAGACAGAACTTCTAACGTCAATCTTCACGCTCACAAAAACGTAGTATTACCCACTAACACCCTCAATACTTTTTCACAGCCAATTGTGAAACTAAAAATAAGGGGTCGCAACATACAATTAAATAGTGGTTCCGCTATAGCGTAGCAGTGGCTATTTAGCAGTTTTTGGATCAACCGCAACGCGAAATTACCGATATGCTATGTTTTTAAAATTTTACACTTATCGGCCGATAAATCACCCCTAAATCGGCGGTAAATTGCAAATAAATCGGGATAAATCAGCAATTTATTGAGAATTAGAAAAAAAACCATGCATGATAAAGAAAATTCTGATTCATTTCCTATATATATCTTGAACCAAGTTACTATTGAACAATAATAAAGTATTGTTATTTGTTACCTTTACATGTCCTACTAAATAACATATCTTATATCATTCTAAGGCAAATTTAAGATTATTAGGACAATTTAGAATATAATGACTCACTTAAATACTTCTAATATAATATAAAATACTAGTTTATTAAATATTTATATTTAAATGATCAATAAATAATAATTAGAGTATATGGTGAAATAAAAACAAAAATTCACACCACAACAACCGCGACACATAATTTATCATAAGTGACACTCCGATACCGCGACCGCGATTTTATTGGCAGGGCGGCAACCATACTAAATCAGCCACACGGCATAGGTGTCGTCTAATCAACCAAAGTAAGCTACATTGTGGTTTACTACATATTAATGTTTCTCATAAAAAGAATGGGAGCTTCTGCTCATAATGGATAGGGGGGATTCACTTCTGCCTAGGGTGAAATCATAGATATTCACTTCTGCCCAAGTGGTCGAGAGATCATACATAAAAAACCGCCTATAATAGGTCCAGAAAAAAAAAAACAAATAAAATAAAATAAATCTGTAGTTTACTCAAATAAAGAGAGAACATACTTTGCAGGTTCTATTGATTAGAAGAATGACACAAGAGACATACGTATGTTTGCTCGCTATAATTCAAGTCAGATCATAAAAAAACATCCATGTCTTTATCAACTACAAAGTCACTTCAATAGCTTCAGCTAGAAAGAATTCATTAGTCCAAGTCCCATTACAAATGGCTAGAACTCCATTACTTAATTCTTTTGGGCCTAATCAATCAGTTTTCACTAATTTTCCACGAAAATAAATCAAATATTAGAATTTTTGTAGCCATTGGATTAAATATTCAGTTTTAGTTTAATAAAATTCTCATTGTGATCGTCAAAAATCACTTTCCTTCACCGAAAGAAGGGTCAAATTGCCTACAAAATGTGTGCAATAGAGGAAGTATGATGTAACCACAGGTGATATTAAGCCTAAGGAGCATATTGCATGCTTCTTTGGAAATTCTAACCCACCATTACCATCAAATGAGAAAAATGGGAAAATGTATTGTTCAAGATGGTTCGTATTAACCATTCAAAATAAAACCCGTACTAGGTAAAATTTCTAGCATCAATTACCAAAAGCAAGGTCCAACATCCACATATTTATACTAAAGTCAAACTACACAAGAATGTACCTTCTAAAAGCACAGAACTGGGAACTAGATGAAGAAAAACTTAACTACAGGCTACAACAACATTCCTATTTTCAACCTAAGGAGCATATTGCATGACTCTTTGCAAATTCTACCAAATCACCATATGAGAAAAATGGCAAAAGGTACATTTTAAGGTGGTTCACACTGACCATTCAAAATAGAATACTCAGAAGGTAAAATTGTCCAACACCCATGTGTTTATACTGACGCGTCAGTGTGCCACCAACAAAAAGAAATATACCTTCCCATTTAAGTCAAAGTTCACATGTACACAAATATCAATAAGAAGACAAACATTTACAATTTCTTTTCTCATACAAGCAAAAGAAGGGAGAGAGATTCTTCATGAAAGGAACTCAGACCCACTCGAGAAGCGTGACCACAATCAAGTCCAGCAATAAGAAGAGGAGGAAAAGACATGAGATGAATTGCCTTCACTAACAAAGGAAAGCAAAACTCTTAATGGTCTAACATTAAGAACTTGACGCAGAACATTGAGGAAGAGAGAGCAAAGGTAAGACGGAGAAGGGGATGACAGGAACTAGAAAAATGAAAGAGAAAAAAAATAGGAAATGAAGACACAAATTGAGACTTGTGAGGAGAGAAAATGAGAGGGAATTAGGTAGGGGAGACAAATATCACTCAATAATTCAATTCATTCAAATCTAAGAATTAACCTATACCTAAGGCCCAATATATAGGTCAAAGGATTAGAAAGATAAACATCAAAATAAAAGATAAAAATCTAAACCTAGAATAATAATCTTATTCCTAATAGATAATTACACAGAATTAAATAATATCTAACCTACAACATCATATCTAAACTAAATGAAATATGTGAAATAATCTATAAAACCTCCATCTAATAGGTGATATAAATTTTCCAATAATTCCTCCCCCCTCTGATTGATGAAAACTTGTAGTTGAGTTTTGTATAAACATAAGATTAGAATGGTTGGGAGAACATAGGAACATTTTGTACAATGAATGACTGAAATATAGCAACATTAGACTTGAATGCTAACCGTTAAGAACCTAAGGCACTAGCAAAAGAGAACAGAATTCCGAAAGATGTAAGAAGGAAATCAATGAAATTAGTATTGATGATCAGTGAAGAACAGAAAACAATCAGGCGTTCGAGGTCCTGGCACCTCCTCTTCCACTAGTTAATTCCTCCCTTCCCTTTACACCTCTCCTCCTTATAAACTAGCAAACGACTCTCTAACTGACTATGTTGAGTCATACCACTCCCTAACTGAAAGATAATGACTCCTAACCGTACCAACAGACTCGTGGCCCTTAATATTTCAATCCTAAGTGGATAATAAAAAATACAAACAAACAGCTAATAATAACCCAACCAATGAGCCCAAAATAACTAGCACCACCCGTAGGACAACATCAATCCTTGCTCCTCCTCACATAGGTGTACTTGACAATGGGCCTATCATCGCCCCCCTCTCGGTCCTTCACCTTATCCTCAAGGTGGAATGTAGGAAACTACTCATTGATTAGGTCAAATTCCTCCCATGATGCCTCAAAGCCTAGTAACCCTTTCTACTAAATTAGTATCTCTAACACCACTCCAGATGTGTTGTAGCTGAGGTCTAGCAACTTTTCTAGTTTCACCCTCCATTCCAAATCATCTGTCAGCACTAGTGTGAGAGGTTTTACCTTCTGCCCAACTCCCACAGCAAGTTTGAGCATGGATACATGAAAAACGGGGTGAATAGTCACTAAATCTAGGAGCTGCAAGTGGTACGCCACTGCTCCAATTCTTCCCATTACTCGGTACGAGCCAAAGTACCTTGGGGATAATTTCTCATTCAATCCTCAAGCCAAGGATTTGTGGTAATAAGGCTTGAGCTTCACATACACCCAACTGCCCACGTCTAACTCGAGCTCCCTCCACCCTTTATCAGCTTGGGACTTTATCCTACCTTGTGCCATAAAAGATGCAATTTCAATTCCTCCAACACTGTGTCCCCAGTCAACAAAATTCTGATCAACTGCAGCTAAGGGAGTACCTCTTGGTGAGTAACGCAGCAATGGTGGGAGATCTCATCCATATACAACAAAGAAAGGGGTAGTATGGGTTATGGAGTGGTAAGAAGTGTTAAACCAAAATTCATCCCACAGCATCCACTTGACCCACTGTTTGTGTTTGTTACAAATAAAACAGCGGAGTTATGTTTGGAGACTACAGTTCGCTGCCTCCATTTATCCATCTATTTGGGGGTGATAAGCCGAACTAAACTTGAGTAGAGTGTCCTATAACTTAAGGAGTTCCTACCAGAAATTGCTCACAAATAATTTGTCCCGGTCCGAAACAATGGTGTTGGGGATTCCATGTCATCGCACAATTTCATTGACAAAAACAGTGGCAACCCCTTAGCTGTGAATGGGTGCTTCATTGGAATAAAGTGGGTGTATTTGAACAATCTATCCACCACGGCCAACATACAATTGTACCCATCGGACACCGGTAATTCTTCGATAAAATCGAATGAGGTATCCTCCCATGTACGCAAAGGAACTAGTTAGGGCTGCAGTAACCTAGTTGGCCACAGGGTGGAATGTTTGTTCTGCGGAGGTATGTCCTAACATCCCACTTCATGTCCACCCAATACACTTCTCTAGCTAAACGATGGCCGGTACGCAACACTCCCAAATGATCCCCCATAGCTCCTCCATGAAACTCTATTAGCAGTTGTGGCTTTAAACTAGATTGTGGTGGTATAACTAGACGGTTTCAATAGAATAAGCTCCCTCGGTGCAAATTACAGTCCGAAGGCCCTATAATTCCCTCCTGCAATTGTTGTTTAACTAGGCTTAACACTGGATCAACATCTACTTCAGATTGAAGGGTGCTCTGATTGGTCATCCAAGCCACCATAAGCATAGAGATGGTTGTCATGTCTCCTAATCTAGACAATGCATCTCCTGCTCGATTCTCGCAACCTGGTTTATATTCGATGGCAAAATTGTAGCTCCACAATTTTGTCACCATTTTAGATACTCCTCTGGCAGGATACGTTGTTCTAACAAATACTTTAAACTCCACAATTTCAATTCTCGCAGCCAGGCTTGTATTCGATGACAAAATTGTAGCTCCACAATTTCGTCACCATTTTAGATGTTTCTCTAGCAGGATGCGTTGTTCTAACAAATACTTTAAACTCTTTTGATCAGTGCGCACTCTGAGTTGCTGACCCAACAATTAATGTCACCGCCATCATACTACTAATACCACCGCCATCAGTTCCCACTCATACACCAATCTTAGGCGAGCTCTCTAACCCAATGCTTAACTAAAAAAAGCAATGGGGCGCTGGTTTTGCATCAATACGGCCCCAATTCCAATACCAAATACATCCATTTCTATCACAAAAGGGAGCTTGAAATCAGGTAAAGCCAATACAGGCACAACAAGCATGCGTTTCAACCGCTCAAAAGCAGCTTGAGCCTCTTGGTTCCATCCGAAACAATCCTCCTTTAGCTGTGCAGTCAGAGGGGCAGCAATAAGACCATAATGTTGTACAAACCAACGGTAGTAGCCAGTAAGACCCAAAAAAACCCTCAACTCCTTCAAATTATTAGGCTCAGGCCATTCTTTCATATATTGCAGCTTTAACAGGTGCACAACCACCCCTTGGCTGAAATAATGTGTGAATTTGAGTTCAAATAGACCAACTAGGCATTTTTTTTCATTCACAAACTGGCAATTGGTTCGTAGCAACTCAAAAACCTAGCGAAGATGCTTCACATGCTTTTCCATAGATCGACTATATACCAAGATGTCATAAAAGAATACGAATTTACATAAGTATGGTCTGAATATCTCATTCATATGTGCTTGAAATGTGGCAGGAGGGTAGGTAAATCCAAACAGCATCACAAAGAACTCATAATGCCCCTCATGTGTGGGGAATGTAGTCTTCATTACATCCTCTGGTCTTACTCAGATTTGATGATAGCCGGACCTTAAGTCCGGTTTAGAGAACACTTTTGTGTCATGCAACTCATCAATTAACGAAATAGGAAATTTATCTGGAATAGTAACTTTATTCAAAGCTTTATAGTCAATACATAATCTCTAACGTTCATCTTTCTTCTTAACAAGCAATACTGGACAGGAAAATGGATTGTGACTTGGCTAGATGACCCCTACTACCAAAATTTCTCTCACCAATCGTTCAATCTCCTCCTTGTGAGCCTGAGAGTATCTGTATGGCCTCACATTAACCAAAGCAGTGTCGGGCATGAGCATGATTTTGTGATCGAGCAAATGCAATGGGGGCAACCCCATGGGCGCTTGTAATAATTCTGAAAATTGTTGGATAATCCCCTAAATTGTTGCTAGAACCTCAGCTTGCGGGGTTGGAACTAGAGCCGCTTGTCACGGTCCGTGACTTGCTCCAAGCATCTTGCAAATGAGCCATGTGAATATGGGTGCTCCCTGATTGCTTGATGGTTGTAATGTCGATATTATATTGCAAGTACGACTAGGTGTCCCTTCTATACATCTCTACGTGCTATTATTTCGGGATGTTGCGCATATTTGGCATGGTACTCAATAGGATTGTGTGTTGGATGCTGGACTCACCAGGGATGTTGGGGCCAAAACCTCTGAGCACATGACAAAGTGGTATCAAAGTAGCTCGTTGCCCATGCTAATCAGTAAGCTTTTTGCCATGTTGTTGGGTGTACCCTGAGAGACTGCAGGTAACCCGTTGGTTTGAGGCACATTGGGGGACGACCGGCTTCAAAGGAGTGAAGCCAAACGGCCATGATGGTCACACAAGTCTATTAACAAGGATTGTTGGTGAACGTGGTTTGGTGTGGGATCCAAGCCATTGAAATGAGTTGTTGAGGGTCGTGTGATGAGATGATCTCAGACGCACATGGATAAGTCGCTGTGAAGGGGTTGGATATGTCGCAATAAGTTGTGTTGTATACGAGATGTTGGTTGGAATTCGAGCCTTGCGGGGCAACGTATGGTGTTTGTGTGGTGTTTTCTTAACATTGGGCGAGCATTGAAGGATTGACAAGGGGATAACGCCTAAAACACAGGAAAGCGATGTTGGGACCTCTCTATGATGCAAATGAGGGCATTTGCGATTTTAAGTGGGGGAGATTGTCACTATCCGTGACTTGCCCCATATATCTTGCGAATGAGTCATGCAAATATGGGTGCTCCCTGATTACCTGATGGTTGCTAATATCAATATTATATCGTAGGTATGACTCGTTGTCCTTTCTATACATATTCGGCATGGTGCTCAGTAGAATTGTGTTGGATGTTGGTCTTGCCAAGGGCGCTAAAGTCGAAACCTCTAAACATGTGACACACTGTTGTTAATTCATTTAGCTTATACCCTTCAAGTAAGATGGCTTGTCTTTCATGCCTAAGGAGACGAGTCACGAACTTCAACCAAACCTACTCCCAATGCAACTCAGATTCTCCCTTCAATGTTACTGGTGTCCTACCCACTGTAAATTTCATTGATAATAATTTTGAATTCACCTGCATGAACCCAATCTTTTCCGACCATTACATCCCCAAAATTAAATCCACACTGCCCAACTCAAGAGATAAGAAATCATCCGCAATCTCTAGCACCTGCAAGCTAAGCCGAACCCCTTTGCAGACATCGACGACTTGTACCGAATTGCCTGTGCCCAAAAGAACTCCATATGCTATGATACTCGTCATTGGGAGCCCCAATTTAGCCACCAAAATGATGGACACGAAATCATATGTGGAACCATAGCCCACCAACACTATCAACGGCTCACCCTTCCCGCTGCCTCTCAACTTCATAGTGTGTAGGGTGGTGAAACCCACCGCTGAGTTCATAGAAAGCTCTATGGACCCCTATACTTCCTCTGATTTCTCCCCGACCATCACCCAAAACTCCACACCTTCCTCACCAACCCGTGAGTCATCCAACAACAAAAGTTGGACTACCTTGTTTTTATAGAGATGAGGAGAGAATTTTGTCATCACAACTAAAACAAAGACTTTTCCCTCGCCGACGCAAGAGTTCGACGTCCGACGGTCGCCTACGTACCGGTGCCCACCGTCCCCCCGAGGTATCCTCTAAAGAGTTGCTAATATGCAAGGGCAAGTATCGAGGGGAGTAAGTCATGACGGCTGATTTGGTACTAGTTTGTGTTATCTACAAAGAGCTAAGTGGTTTTAGGTTGTTGTTGGACTAGTCCACATTGGTGGGCTTATACCCAGATAGGCCACCTCGACCCGCCTAGAGGATTCGATTTTTTCCACCACCATTTGGATCGCTTCTCTTATCTCCCTCAGTCCATCCAAACGCATCTTCCGTACCTATGCTCGCACCACTGGTTTCAGCCCATTCAAGAAGGTGCTTTACACCGCTGGTTTCAGCCCATTCAAGAAGGTGCTTTGCACTGCTGGTTTCAGCCCATTCATATGCCAATCACCCCTAAAGCAGCGCTGCCAACATCTCAAACTCCTCTAGAAACTCCTCTACTGTCACCGTTTGACAAATCGACAAAAGCTTCTCACTCAAAGACCCCTCATGCCTCGGTCAGAATCGCAACAGTAAGGCTAGCTTGAACTCTAGCCAAGTAGCAAATGATCTCCTATCTTCAACATACTAAAACTAGGCAAGGGTCTTGCCTTCCATGGCAATAGCCATCGTCTCCATCTTCTCACGTTCAAGCATGGGATTCAGACCAAAGTATCACTCAGCTCGAAATATCCACCCCTCGAGATCGATTCCATTGAAAATTCGCAGCTCCAGTTGCCTTGCCGTTCAATTCTCCACCCTACGATCACCATCTTCATCAACCGTAATCTCCCGTCCTAATCCTTTCCCTGCCGTCTGCCTCTCCGGTCCTTTGGAGGTCAAATTCCCCTTTTCCTTTCTCGCTAGTTGATCCGGTCTGCCCAATATCTCCCTAATAACCTTCTCCATGGAATCCAACTTACCCTCTACTAATAGAAATCGTCTAGTATCTACTCTCACTTCATCTATCTCTTTTTGCCATTCTTCCTAAATCGTGGACAATCTCTCCTTCATATAATCAATTTTTTTCTACACCATAATTTCCCGATCAAATGCTCTCATACCAAACTGTTAAGAACTTGAGGCGGGAGGAAAAGAGAACAGAATTGCAAAAGATGTAAGAAGGAAATTAGTATTGATGTTCAATGAAGAACAAAGAACAACCAAACGTTTAAGGTCCTCGCACCCATACAATTAAATAGCTGTCCCGCTATAGCGTAGCGGTCGCTATTTAGCGGTTTTTGGGTGGGCCGCAACGCGAAATTACCGATACGCTACGATTTTAAATTTTCACATTTATCGGCCGGTAAATCGGCCGACAAATCGGGATCGCCAATAAATCGGAAAATATCACCGATAAATCGGCGATTTATTGAGAATTCTTAAATCTACTGAAAAAAGCATGCATGATAAAAAATATATATATATATTCATTTACTATATATATCTTGGACCAAGTTACTATTGAATTATAATAAAGTATTACCATTTATTATCTTCACATTTACTATTAAATAACATGTTTTTTTCATTCTAAGGTAAATGTAGGGTTATTAGGAAAATTTAGCATATAATGACTCACTTTAGTACTTCTAATATAATATAAAACACTCGTTTATTGAATATTTATATTCAAATGATCAATAAATAATAATTAGAGCATATGGTGAAATAAATAATAAAAATAATTTATCGTTTGCAACGCTCCAATGCCGTGACACCGCGACCGCGATTTAATTGCCTGCTCGCACCTCCTTTCCAACCAGCTTATTCCTCTCTTCCCTTTACACCTCTCCTCTTTATAAATCAGCAAATGACAATTAAGACTCTCTGACTCTGCTAAGTCATACTACTCCCTAATAGAAAGATGACCTCTAATCGTACCAACAAACTCATGACCCTTAATAGTTCACTCCTAAACGAACAATAAAAAATCCAAATAAACAAATAAAAATGACCCAACCAGTGAGTCCAAAACAACTAGCACTGCCCATAGGCCAACATCAATCCTTGCTCCTCCTCACGTTGGTGTACTTGACAATGGGCCTATCACTAACTCATCAATCTAAGAGTTAGAATGTGAATGAAAATCGGTAACAATTACTTTGGCTCTTGAACGTCAAATTCTTCAAACTCATAAGATTTCTTTCCAGACATTTAACTTGAGGCTCTCTAATAGCTTCTTCACAATCATGTGAAATAACATCTTTGATAAGCACTTCCAAAATAGATTCTTGAATTTCAGCATTTCATGAACAAAGAATAGATTATTTGACGAGCACTTCTTGAATAACTTCTAATTTGGTGTTGCCTCGAGATTGTGGTTGAATATTTAACTAAGCACGAAATTTCGTCTTGAATCACTTCATGTACTGCTAAAGTGTTACTTCTTATGTTTATTTAAAGCTTTTCATTTTTATTTTATAATAATCATCTTTTGAGTTCTAATAAAAATATATGATTGTATATCCTAATTTACCCTCTTCTACTTTATTAATATATCTCATAACAATTAAATTATTTAACTTCCAATAAAGGCATTTTAGTCAATTTGGGATTATTTATTCTTAACTTTAATACTTATTAATATCCATGCTAAAAAACTATAGGCCTCTATTGTTAAACAAAGGGAATAATAGCAAATTATTTAATATCCAGATCAACCATAGTAGCAGCTAAACTTTAATACTTCTTAATATAAATGTTCAAAAACTATAGGCCTCTTTTGTTAAACAAAGGGAGCAGTAGCTAATTCTTTAACATCCAGATAAACCACAAGTGGAGTATGAGAAACTTCGCTAAGGACACAAGTCACACAATCATAAGTTTCCTCACAAGCAAATCAAATTTCTGGTTGACAACATCCTTCATAAATATCTTTACCTTAGAGCGAATATAGAGCCATCATGGCATCTTCTTTATAGCAACTAACCATCTAACATCAAGACCAACCACAAGTGAAGTATGAGAAACTTCACCGAGGACACAACCATAAGTTTCCTCGCAAACAAATCAAATTTCTAGCCGAGAACATCCTTTGTAAATATCTCTGCCTTGGAACGAATGTAAAGCAGCCATGGCATTTTCTTCATTGTAAAATTGAATACAAGCAAAAACATCATTAAGTTCTAAACTTTGTAATTTACTCCAAACACCCATAAGAAGAAAATATCGTGACGAAAACTTCAAGCGAAATTGAATAATAATTTTTACAGATACAGACTAGGAGACATCTACAATCTGACTCACAGCTTTTTTTTTCTTTTTTAAGCTAGGACTTTGTACATCAAAATAAGAAATAATACAAAGACAGAATTCTCCATTTTATCAACACTTTTTCCCTTAATTATTTTGAAAACAATACATAAAATTAAGAAAAAAAACTATGTGGCTCAATGCGCAACTAAACCTTACAGGAACTGGTGAAGCGAGACAATGACAAGAGAAGCTTTGGTTAAGACTGACAAACGCTGGCAATGGCACAACAAACTATGGCCCAAGTCATCGATGACTAGTGAATTGTGACTGTCGTCGAGAGATTGCAACTGCCATGAAGGGTGCACAACTTGCAATCTCCGATTAGAATGAATTCTCCTTCAAAATATGTTTAGTTGGTTAAAATCACTCACCTTTTTTGCATGTGTTTGGTCACTCAAATTCTCCAGTCCCTCCTCAATTGTTTTGAATTAGTGGTTATTAGATTTAGAATTATAGTTTGCGATTCTAGCTCACTCAACTGGGCTTGAAAAATTAGGTTTTGATTATTGTATTGATTCGAATTCAGCTCACTTTGTGATTAATTTGAGATGAAGATCAGGAAACTCAACAAGGGTTTCATTTAGCAAATTGGAGCTTGATTTGATACAAATTTAGAGGGAGTGATTGTAAGGAATGAAATTAGGGCTCTATACCAAATTTGATGTAGAATAGTGAGGTAGAGAAATTAGAGAGAAGAAGAAGTGGCTGACAACAACTAGAAGAAGGAAAGAGAAGAAAATAAGAGAGGAATACAAAAATTGGGAGTTGTGAGGAGAGAAGTTAGAAGAGAATTAGGTATGAGAGACAAATATCACTCAATAATTCAATCTAAGAATTAATATATGCCAAAAGCCCTAAATATAGGTCAAAAGATAAACATCAAGGTAGATGATAAAAATCTAAACCTACAATAATAATCTTATTCCCAAAAGATAATTATTCATAACCAAATAATATCTTAACTAAATGATATCTTAATTTACTAATGATCACTAAATCTACAAAATAATATAAAACCTCCATCTAATAATTGATCAAATACTATATCAGAATTTTTTCATGGTCTAGCAAAAGATTAATCTCAATTATGCAAATAACAAAAATCGTTACCCTAAAACAATGAGTTTGAGAGAAAATTAGGAATAAGAGATCATAAGAACAATGGCTTGAACAAGCCAATGTTTAGAAAGAATTCCAGACAAGAAAAATGTATCATAAGGTTGCAGCCCAACAATGACCAAAGTTTTTTCCATCCAAAAACCAGACTACATTCATATCTTTTTTCTCTTTTTTTTTTCACTTTGCATGAACGGAGTATTTTGGCTGTAAGCTATTTCCTCTTTCTTTCTTCTTCAGGACACCTATGATATTTTTTACTTGTAACTCATGTAACCAAGTAATTGATGCCATGATTATTACAATCGCTGCCACATTTACAAGCAGGACAATATTAGTTTTCCAAACCGCAAGATAATTGGTCAAGAGACAAATGAGAGATAGCAGGTTCAGAGATGAGATAAGGCATTTAACAAAAGTCATGATAATCATTGACCAAAAAGAAAGTTGTAACTGAATGATCCCTATTACAAAGTGATGAACTTCTTTCAACAAAACAAAAGGCCACACATGATTACCCATAACACAAAAAAGTAAATAAAAATAAAATAGAAGACTGAAATTGTAATCAAACTTGGAAATAGGGTAAAACATTATAGTTTTGGGAAATATATCAAACTAAACCAAATTGCATGGTGGAGTTAACAAATTGGGGCAACCTCAATTTTATAGTGCAATATAGTGTGGTTTACAGTTTCCTACAAAGGTTCACAAACTAAAGCAAGGAAAGAATACAATATCTAGCTAGTATTAATGAAATACACATACATAATCTTCCTCCGTTACCATTACAAGTTTGCCATAATTTAAAGATAAAATATATAACTAAAGTTTGGCCGTAACTTAAAATTAATATCAAACTGGATATAAAAAGTATAACATCCATCTACTCCACACTACAAATATAACAATTATAAAAGAAAAACTAGAAGCAATGGCAAACTAGGCTCAGGTTAAACATTCTTTGACCACCTTTAGGAGGCACCCAAGGAACTACTTCATATGGTAGTTGAAATTAGTTGCCTGTATTTTATTTTATTTTCATAGAAAGCTTGGTGGTGTGTTTTAAGTAACATAAAGAATATGTTCCAAGCAAAAAAGTATAGGCAAGAGTGTGCATGCACATTGTGTAAGTACAAGTTAGACAAATTGTGGTATTAGAGTCACTTCCACAACAACGTGAGGAACACTGCTAATTATGCCATATAACCATGGCACATCTATACCACAAAAAAATCAGACGTAGTTTTTAGGTAATTATGAAAGTTGAAGGTGGTTCTGAATACTTTTCTCTTATTTTCAGCAGTTTAAGATTTAAAGTTAATGAATCAGGCTAATCGTAATCAACATATTCATCAAAATATCAAACCCAAACCAAATATGTGATTAGACAATGATTTTACAGGCACATCTATGCAACAAAAAAATCAGAGGTAGTTTTAGGTAATTATGAAAGTTGAGGGTGGTTCTGATTACTTTTCTCTTATTTTCAGCAGTTTATGATTTAAAGTTGATGAATCATGCTAAGCGTAATCAACCCATTCATCAAAATATCAAACCCAAGCCATAAATGTGATTAGACAATGAGTTTACAGACCACTGCAATCCATTATAGCTCAAACCATATCATGTGCACACCTACCTGGAACATCAATGGCAGACGCATGGTATTTCTGGAACTCTTCATTCCCCTTTGCAGTCCTATCACCAATGGTAACACCAAAATTTGAACCCCTAGGATAACCACCCACAAATGCTTCAGGGAACACAACAAGCTGTGCTCCGTGTGATGCTGCTTCAGCTATCAACCTATCAGCCTTATCTGGAATAACAGTGTGGAATTAATTTCAGCACAATAACGGCGTAAACCAGATGTTGGAAAAACAATTGATGATGGTGAGTAACAACAGAAATGTTACCAATTTAAAAAAAAAAAATGGAAAAAGTAGGATGATAGGTTCATGCTATGAGTCTCAATGCAAGTGTCAGAATCCTTGTACAGATAGATTCAAACGACAAGCAACTATCATGTATGGAGTTCATTGGCATACGAATCTGTCAGTGTCATTGTCCTTGTCCTCTGTCAAAAACCATGTTAGTTTTTAATTGCATGCCATTAGTTCTGTTTACTTGTGAGAGCCAAATTGTTAAAACGGCCGCTCACATGAGTTCTGTATCCAGAAAAATTCCAGATCATGGATGTCATTGTGCTATATCAAAACCATGTTAGTTATTAGTTGCATTTGTATGACATTAAGAATCCCTCTCACAGTTTCAGTTAATGTTCTTCTCAGCCTTCCATGACCCTTTTCAACCATCAGAGCCTCCACAATTCACACCTTATCGGGTGATTGGTCTTCTTTTGATATGGTGCATCGTGTACCATCTTAGATAGGTTTTCCCTCGTCTCTTCTTTTGTTGGAATAACATAATTCTGAATTCTATCATTCATCACATATATCTAATTATTTTAATCTTTACAGCTCATAATCTTTAGCGGTTGGTCTTCAGTCAATATTATATGAACTAAAGCATAAAGAGCCAAATGATTCCCTTAAATTTCCTCTTCAATATAAGTGGTACCTCACGAACATAAAATACCCTTTAAGCACTCCTCTGTTTCCATCCTGTTTTGATCCTGCACGTTACATCCACAACAATCTCATATATTTCTACACAATTAAATATAATTAAATGGTTGCTTTCTAGAGCAATTTTTAATCAATCCTTACCTCATGTCCATTACAATATTTACACGCGGTCCACTTGCATTCCATGAACTTGGTCAAAAATCCTTTGATCCAAAGCCTTTTGCATTGACTCCACCCCCAGATTATTCAATCTGAACGGTTATCATCTTCAAGATTGATGTACCATGTACATCATTTTCATAGGTGCAGTTGACTTAAAGTACAACCCTGTTGTGGACCTAGTTTGAGGGCAGATTCTTTATTTCACCTCTCAATGAGTGCAAACATGAGTAATTGGTCGCACATAAATATCTGAAATAGCTTGATTATAAGCTTCATTTGGGAAAATATCTTCAGAGCTTGATGAAATGATGTATATTAAAATAACTCGATTGAAATGATGAAATAGCTTGGTTATAGGCATCATTTGGGAAAATATTTGAAATAGCTTGATGAAACGAAGTTATGTATATTGACATCATGCGGTATGGTATGCCCTCTAATGATTTTTCTTGAAAATATTTTAAGTAAATTGTAATATAGGGTAAGGATAGTCTTGAACTTTTCAAGAAAGTAAATGGTCATAATCTAAGAGTAATCTAGTAATCAAACAGAGCCTATAACGTACATAGAATCTTTTTTCACTAACACTGCAACTTACTATAACATTTCTTTCATAATAGCCCTTTCATTACTTTGATATTTCTCTAGAAACTTCTCAGTAAGTCAATTACACTGACTGTCAACCTCCCTAACATAAAAGCAAATTTCTAAATCTAATCGTTCGGAACCTGGGTTGTGGGTCGGCCCACCGCCAGGTCGAGCAGGGTCAAGCCCTATTTCATTCCTAGTATGCTAGATTTACGCCTGCTAAAAAGCCTAGCTTCCACTCCAAGTCTATATCAGGTATAAATAGGAGGCTATACCTCATTAATAAGATAAGTTGGGAGAATCAAAAAAGCCAATTCCTCAGTTCTACTCTCTCCATTGTCTCCCTCTCCCTGCTTCCTAGTTCCCACAAAACCCTAATTCTACCCTATCACATGTCGAATTAAGTCAATCACAACCATTTAATTAAACTATACTCCCTAGAATTCATCTAAATCCATAGAAATTACAACGTCGGTTGGTTCTAATTGATCCACCAAAAATGAAAGTCTCAATGACCTCAAGCGAGGAGGGCAGGGATTTAACCATCTCAATAATACTATGGAGGAATCAACCAAGAGAAGGTAGAGAACTACATCAAAAGAGAAGTTAGTGGGCCACAGGCAAACCATCACGGGCAGCCACTGCTGAAGAGCCTCCCAAACAAGTTTACTAATAAACAAGCTACCCTACCCTAGTCACGCCACCCCCAAGCCCTCACCGGCCCCTTCCTTATTATTTCTGTGCTACCTCCTCTGAACTCTTGTCGCCACACTAAACACCACAAGGACCAACACCCAGTGGGCCGCTGACAGACCACCACCAGAAGCCACCGCCGGTGAGCCTCCCCAACAAGTATACTGACGAAACAAGCTGCCCTACCCTAGTCATGACACCCCTACGCCCTCACCAACCCCTTCCTTTTGTGCACTACCTCCTTTAAACCCTAGAAATTGTGTCACCACACTAAACACCACAAGGACCAAGGCCCCAACCTTGATGCCCCCAACCGCACCCCTACCAACACTTTCAATCCTCATCTCTACCAGACAAGGCACTAGCCACGGCTAGAGCTCTAACCACTTCGCCAACCCTCTACAAATGCCACTTTACAGCACCTAGACCCAAACATGACTCAGACATGTTGGGTCTCAAAAGTTTAGTAGCAGGTAAACAGATCTTAAACAAATATAACCATTTTTGGGGGGAAAAAATGAATGATTTATATTTTACATAGATTAATATTAAATTTTTGTTAAAAAAATTCCTCTAAGTGAAAAGATAAACATTTCAAATTAACTTTAACTTTTCAAATGGTGTTTTAATACTTTTAGAATATAATATCACATATATTGCTTATAAAATAAATACACGGAAATAAAATTGAAAAAATGAATAAGAAACTCAAAAAAAAAAATTAGTATGTATGTACACACACATACGTATATATTAAACGAGTCTGGTAAGTTCAAGACCCATTGTCATCCCTATCTGCAACCCTCTGCCCCCAATTTCCCCAATTTTTATGATATCCTAACACTAAAATCCCAATAAACCCTAGCCCTAAATAACTCCCCACCAACCAAACACCTTAGTGCAGCCTTGACCCCTCGCTAGAGCTCTTGTCCCCCTACCCAGAGCCAAACCACCACCTAAGTCATCAAACCTTCTAACCACCCACATGCCACAACTCCACCCATAGACCACTCCTTGCCTCTATTCCTTCATTTCCTCTTATATCAGCCCTTGAAATTGGTCTTGAGGATCACCAGTCAGATCACTTGCACCACCTAAACCTCTGACAGTCACAACGATGCTCTATGCAACACATACCGCTAGGTAGGCAGGGTCAAGCCCAATTTCATTAGTATGTTAGATTTAAATCCGTTAATAAGTAGCATGCTATGATTTTATTTAATTTTAAGTATGCCTTAGTTAATTAAGTGATTTATGTATTAGGGTTAAATATCTTATTTATTAAAAGGCCTATTAGAGCTTAAGCTTGTTAGAAATCTTAAATTGCTCCCTAAGTCTGTATCGGGTATAAATGAGCTGTTGGACCTTATTAATAAGATAAGTTGAGAGAATTAGCTAAAGCTCATTGCCCAACTCTCCTCTCTCCATCGTCTCCCTCTCTTTCACTAGGTTTTCTAGTTCCCACAAACCTCAATTCTGATCTCTCACATGTCCAATTATTTCAAACACTTCCATTCAATTAAACTATAGTCCCTAAAACTGTTGCGCATGGATCCAAAACAAGGATTCTGACACTAATATAATCATCTCATTCCATAATCATAGTTCTATTACTCTCCTATAAATTCACTTGATGGTCAAATGATTTCACAATAAATCAAGCAATCCTAGATACCTTCCATACTTTCATAAAATACTATCAACACACTATTCTATTCATATAGCATCCTTCTTTTTGTCAAAATAATATCAAGTAGTTTTTTCAAGCCAACTTTATCCTTCTCCACTAAACAATATCAAACTTCAATAGGAATCTTATCAAGTTCCACTACAATAATTCATTCTATATTTTAATCAAAATGTCTATTGCCTTCTACATGTTCAATGGTCAAAAGTATAAATTGTATGTTGCTATATAGCAACCAGCTCCCAATTTAGGCTAATCTCACTTCATTAAATAACTTATGATAGTAGTTCCTCCGGTCATCCACTTCTCCAGAACCAAATCCTAAAGAACTTACTTGCTCGATATAACCTTTAATACACATTACTATGATCTTGCCCAAGCAAGCCTATATTTTTGTTTTTCCCATCATTATCATCCAATTGAAATATCAATAAAGATACTTATATGCACTTCACTTCCCTTCACTTGCTATTTAATTCTCCCTTTTCCTAGTTGCTTTATACTTTTTCGTGTTCTCACTGCACAAGAACAAATATAGATCCCTATAATAAGTTTCTTTAAGCTTTGATTGTTTTTTGTACCTTAGCATTCTATAACCATGATTCCTTATCTCAAAACCTTTTTTTGCCACTTCATTACTTAATCCTTTTCATGTCACAACATATTGTATTCGCACTACTTTGCTTACCATCTAAGTGGTGTTATTCATTGGCAAAGTCAATTCCTAAATATCACACTAAAGCTCCAAAAATATCAATGCTTAAAACATGAGGATAAATGGGATGAAATGAAAGAGAATTAACAAAAATCCTTTCAAGATCTACATGTCCACTACTAAGCCAAAAGGATCGATGAATAAAACAATTGAAATATCCTTGCAATTTGCTTACTAAAATAATATGTTTAATCATACTCAATCTAATTCATCTTTTCTAGCACACTTTTATGCATATCACAATTTTATGTTATTTTTTTCTCCAATCTCACTATTCCTTCACAAACTCATACTCTCTTTGCTCTCCCCATTCTCGCAGACTTCCTCTCCTCTTCCTCTAGGATCATCTTGGTTGCATTGTCTTCCACGTGCCAAGATCTTCCCGCATCTCCAAAGAACATTCAAAAATTTCAAAGCCAAACAATAACTCTGTCAACTCTAACTAAGATTAAGAATCAATGATGAACAATAGTTGAGTTTTATTTTTATTGTTTGGATTTATACTTATCTTAGATGAATTGCATATTTGTGATCCATAAACTTCAGATTTGGGACATATTTGAAGAACTCGGCAAGTGTAGACAAAAAGCTAAATCGTCCCACATTTACAATTGAAGATTGGGTAAACCAATAGGATCAACTTCAACTTGATTTCCAATCAAATAATTAGAAAATCGCTTAAATTTTGATCCTTTGAACCAGTTTTGGGGCTGTGGGCTAGTGGCATAAATAGAGGATAAATTTCAATCATCGATTAAAATATTATCGGGGCATTAGGTCTTCAACTTTTCAATACTCCTTACTTTAATTTTGAAAGCGATAATCAAATGGTGAAAAGAGAGCATAAAGAGAAAGGTTTCAGCCTGCTGCTTACACCATCAACATCTTCAAGCATGTACCGATAATTGGGCTACGAACAGAGATAATACGAAGAAGAATGACGTGAGACAAACAAGTAACTGAAGCTAAATTATATGTCTATAATAAGTAAAAATAGAAGAAGGAGAAAATTTCAGTTAAGGGGAAAAATAGTATGAGAGAAGCATGGGATGAAAGGCAAAATAAAGTCTAAAAATTAAATGTGTTCTATATATAAATTTATGTGTTCTATTATTTCATCAATACCCGTCTAATTTCCGCTAAGCCAGTTCACTTCGATCGACTAAATAAATTATCTATTTATCTCAGGTCATTGACGTGTCAATCAACTCCACTCTCCTTATCAGGAATTGCACATTAAGAACAAATATCCAGAAATTAACAAAAAATTATGCACCACAAACTGATCGATGAAATCTAAAGGAAGGAAGTAATTATTCCAGTGAACGACAGTCGGGAAGTCATTGAGGATTTGGGTACCTAGAGTAGCAGGGGTGTCGTAGAAGATGGTAGAGGCTTGGACCACAGTGGCTCGAACAATCGGCGACGACGAGTCGCCTCCCATGTTGACTTCGGCGATCATTGAGGCGGCGTTACTAGGTACTAAAGTCATCTCTTCCCGCTCTCGGTGCTGCTATCGTTGGTGGGGTTCCGGCCAGAAACGGAGCTAGCGTGAGTTTGCACATACGCGCTGATGAACGTCGATTTTATGGTCGCCAAACTTGGCAAATTCGATTATGCACATAGCAATGGCGCGCCGAGGTGTTTTTAATAATAAGAAAATGTTGAATAAAAGCGGGATAAGGAACAAGGGAAGCTTAGGCTCGGCTTATTTAATAAACGAATCTAAAAATAAAGTTTAAATTTAGTTTATTTATAAATAAGTTGAACTTTTAATAAGTCGAGTCGAGCTTTTAACGAGCTTACTCACGAGCTTTTGCGGTAAACGAGCCGAGTTCACGAACTTTTACACTATAAACGAGCTCGAACCCAAATTTATTATGCTTAAAAATAAATCATCATTATTTATCAAACAACTTACTTTTTCACTTGTTCTTCTCCCCTATACCTTTTCTTTTCTTCTTCTCCCTATGCTTTTTAATTATGATTTTAAAATTAAAAACTTTTAAATTACCAAGGAATAATAGAAGTAGAAAATCAAAGGAATAATTTATGATTTTACTAGTACCCCGGTTAAAGGTTCAAGCTTTGATTAACAAAAACAATACCTAAAAATAATACCCATAATTATCATATTAGAAATAGGGAAAACCAAAAAGGATAAGACTTTATCAAAATTTAATTAATGGTATACTTTATTTAACCATTAATATACCTCAACAATTAACCCAAAGAAGTTCCAAAACAATGTAGAACTCACGCTCATGAGTAGCGTGAGCTGCATGCAAATTAAAAGGGAAGAGGGGTCGAAGGAAGGATGGAAGAAGGGAGGGGGTGTTGGTTCAGGTTGGGATTTTGGGAACTAGGAGGAGGGCAGGTGGAGGGGAGTAGGGCAGAGGGTTAGTGTAGGAATGGAGTGGGTTGTACGTGGTGGTCGGGGTGGGTGATTGGCGGCCAAGGAGAAAGAAGAAAAGGAAAAAGAAAAGAAAAGGAAGAGAAAGAAGAAAAAGGAGAAAAAAAAAAAGGAAAATGAAAAATGGGGAGAAATAAAATAATATAATTTTTAAAATAATAGAATTTAATATTTTTGATAGATAAATTAATTTTAGAAAATATATTAGCTTGGAAAATTATTTAAATAAATGAGTATGACAAAATAACAAGATATTTATTTTAATTTATTAAATATTCATATCTATTTTTATATACTCAAAAATCTACAAAATAATTAACTTAAATCAACTTAAAAGTTCATTTATCCCAAATAAAGGCTATTTATTAAATTATCAGTTTTTAAAATTTTGGGGTATTACAACATCTCTATTATGATTTTCATCAAGTGTCACATAAGGAAGGATTCAACAGGCATGGATAAATCTGAAAAAAGCTTATAAATCTCTATCATGTATTTCAACAAGTATCACATAATGATACATATATGCTAAAGGCATAATAAAGGAAATCAGATTGGACATAAATGTATTGATCCAAACTCTAAGGCATTCAATCCTTCTACCAATAGATAGAACCCATAGGGCACAAACAATAGCAATGAGGTATAACCACCGAGGCATATAGAGATAACTATCCTACCATAATGAAAAAATTCAAGGCTACAAATAATAAAGGTATAAAAGAGAAATTCACGTATGTACATCCCCGTCCTACCACAAATGGACAAAAGCTCCCAAGCATAATAATCAACATATGAACATCACAACCATGAGTCAATACATGACCATCATGGCTAAGAATCTCAAATTATGGCCATCTTGGTTAGGTATTTCATTATATAGTCAACACGGCTAAGAGTATCAATACATGCTTATCACGGCTAGGAATCTGAATATATGGCCATCAAGGTTAGGAATCTCAATATATGGCCATCATGACTAGGAATCTCATTATATGTCCATCACGGCTAATGATCTCATAAATGGCCATCATAGCTAGGAATCTCAATATATGACCATTACAGTTAAGAATCTCATTATATAGCCATCATGGCTAGGAATCAACACATATGGTCATTATGGCTAGGAATCTTATTATATAGCCATCATAGCTAGAAATCAACACATATGGCTATCACAACTAGGAATCTCAATAGATCATAGAGACAATCATTATCATAAATAAGTGTTTATGGTTGAAAAAACTCAAATAAAGTTCACATATTAATCAAAATAATGTAAACCAGTGATCTACAGAATCACTATGGATCATAATATCTCTTACAGCTATTTAGGAAACAACCAAAAACAATGGCCATAGACCCTAAGAAATACTTTACTAAAAATAAAATTAGTGCACCTCTTATCAAGTAAGAGTCCCAAAAACTTAAAAAAAAAAAGTTAAACTTAGGTCAAAAAATCCCTAAAGTCCAACTTATCATTTTATTCATTTATTTAATCATTCAATGACTGACACACACTTTAAAGATTTGAAACTACATTTACAGGATCAAATAACCCCAAATGTTTATCATCTCTCTGTGGTATATGCTCAGAACACAAGAGAATCTAGGCAATGTTTATGGTCTCAACTTAGAATTTTCCATGCTGTCAAGAAAAGAAGCCTTATTATTGGAGACTTCAATGCCATTCTCTCGGGTCAAGAAAATAGTGGAGGTATTACCCATACTGCTGACATTGATGATTTTGCTGATTGCATGTATTCTTGTGGCTTAGGAGAACTACCAACCTCTGGCCCTATCTTCACCTGAACTAATAATCAGATTGGCCATGCACGGGTATGTTGCAAACTTGACAGGGCCCTTGGGGACCATGAATGGTTTGAGCAGTTTAATCATGTTTGGGTTGAGGTTGTTGAGGGCTGCATCTCTGACCATTGTAGACTCCATTTAAAATATCAGCAGACTGTTAATAGTGGGATTAAGCCTTTTAAATTCTTTAACTTCTGGTCTTCTTCTCCTCATTTCCTACCTTGTGTGGCTCAGGCTTGGAACAAACCTTTCTATGGATCTAAGCAATACATTTTGGTTGCAAAGCTTAGATATTTAAAGCAAGCCTTAAAGCATTTTAATTCTGACCATTTTGGCAACCTTCATAAAAAAGTATCTCAGGCAAAAGAAGACTGGCTTAACTGCAGCCATGCCCTCCAATCTTCACCTACAAATAGTGACCTACAACTTCAAGAAAAAAGTCTGAGGCACAAATGGTGGCAACAGGTTAGACTTGAAGAACATTTCCTACAACAGAAAGCAAGGCTCCATCATATCAAATTGGGGGATGGAAATAATGCTTTTTTCCATGCTAGAATCAAGGAGAGACAAAGATCCAATAATATTGTTTCCCTGGTTGATAGTTCTGGAAAAAATTTAACTTCCCAGCTAGAGATCCTTAATGAGATTCAAAAGTTCTACTCAAGTGTCCTCCAAATGATCCATCATGATATTATCAAGCACGAGCCTATTCTAAATGCTAGCTAGAGAACATTTCTCTCAGCCCAAGCGACTGCAAAGGAGATCAAAAATACTGTTTATAGGATGGGGGACAATAAGGCTCCTGGACCTGATGGTTTCAATGCCCATTTTTATAAATCTGCTTGGTCCATTATTGGAGAGGATGTCATTGCTGCTGTGAAGCATTTTTGGGACACTGGGTACCTGTTGAAAGCCCTAAATAACACCTCCCTACATCTGGTTCCCAAAAAATCCTCCCCCTACCATAAATGATTATAGGCCTATTTCTTATTGCAATGTTGCATACAAAATTATTTCCTCTATTCTTACCAAGAGGTTGCAAGCCACTATTCCCTCTCTTATTCATGGATCCCAAACAGCTTTTGTTGAGGGCAGGTGGATTGGGGAAAATGTTCTCCTGGCTCAAGAGCTCATTAGGAAATATAATAGGAAACATATTAGTCCAAGGATGATGCTTAAAGTGGACCTAAGGAAAGATTTTGACACAGTGGAATGGAGCTTTATTAAGCAACTTCTCCATGCTCTTGATTTTCCCAGTCATTTTGCCCATATGATAATGTAGTATGTTTCAACCACCAATTTCTCCATTATTTTCAATGGCAGTCGTTGCAAACCCTTCAAGGGTGGTAGGGGGTTAAGACAAGGTGACCCCTTGTCTCCTTACCTTTTTGTGCTGACAATGGAATACCTTTCCCGCCTGTTACAATCACTTTGGGCTGAGAAAACTTTCAAAGGGCACCCTGAATGCAAAATGGCTAAAATCATTAACCTCAGCTTTGCTAATGATCTTTTAATCTTCTTCAAAGGACAACTCCAGTCTTTAGATCTGATCAAAGGCATTTTGAACACTTTCTACCTCACCTCAGGTCTGCAAGCAAACCCTGAGAAGAGCAATGTCTATTTTGGTGGTGTTAGTGAGGATATCAAATCCCAGATCCTACTCTCCTTGAACTTCACAGAAGGGTTATTCCCTATCAGGTACTTGGATATTCCTCTCAATCTAAGATCTCTTAAGATCACTCACTACCATCCTCTCATTGACAGTATCACTCAAAAGCTTAAATCCTGGACTACTAAGCTCCTGAGCTTTGCTGGGAGAATTCAGGTGCTCAAATATGTTATTTTTGGTATTGAAAATGTTTGGATGCAAATGTTTTTTCTACCTAAGGTTGTTATTCATCATCTTGATAGTCTCTACAGAGAATTTCTTTGGAATAATATGGATTCCCAGAGGCATAAAACACTTATTGTCTGGTCGAAAATTTGTCTTCCAAAAGAAGTGGGAGGCCTGGGCTTAAAACAGCTTTTTCATTGGAATTCAGCATGTATGGCCAAATATCTTTGGAAACTCATTGAATTTAAAGAAAGTTTAAGGGTTAAGTGGATGCATGGAAGATATATAAGAGAAAATGATATTTGGCATGTGGAGGAAAAAGTTGATCAATCCTGGACTTTTAGGCAGCTCTTTAAGGTCAGAGAAAAAATCAAAGCCTATTATAACAAATGTTGTACTTCTGGGAATTTCAGCACCAAACTGATGTATCAGCAAATTAGGGACTCTATGCCAAAGGTTGAGTGGAAGGCTCTTATTTGGAATCACAGTGGCGCTGAGAAGCACAAGTTCTTCACCTGGATGCTGTGTCACAATGCCCTCCCCCTAAAATCAAAGTTATTCAAGTGGGGGGTCACTGATGATAACATGTGTGAGGTTTGCAGGAGTAATGAAGAGGATATTGATCATCTTCTCTTATACTGTCATGGAGCTAAAGTTCTTTGAAACTATGTTCTAAGATGGCTAAATTTGGTGAGAAATACCAATGATTGGATGAGCTGCAAGACCTAGCTGATTAGAAAAACCATAGGCAAAGGGAAAAAGATAGTTTGGAGAGCCATATTCAATGCCCTTGTTTACCATATCTGGATCAATCGAAACAAGGTAGTATTTCAGTTTGTGCAAAGGAATCCTACGGCCACTATCAAGCAGATTATCTCTGATACTTTTGTTAGTTTCAATGATGCAAGAAATATTCATATTAAAAAGTACCTAAATAGCCTTGATAGATGGATTGTATGAGTGACTAGGGGTATGCCCATTTTGATTTTGTAGTTGAAACTCTTGTACCTCTTTTCTTTTGGTAATAAATTCTTAATTAATTACCAAAAAACCCCAAATGAGGGGAAAAATGTTAAAAATGAATTTTTACCGTTAAAACGAAAATTAGAAAAAAAAAATTGTGTATAAAATTACCTTAACTAAGTTAAAATAAGGTCCCAGAGCAATTTTGGAAAAAAAATCACTATTCAACTCCCAAAAAAAATATATTTTAATAGCTGGCATTACTTTTCACTAGGATTTGCAATTTATGAGGGTAAAATGGTCAAATGTTAATGGTGGATGTCAACTTTTCACTCTAAAAGTCCACAAAAGCCTTTAAGGAATATTTTAATCATATCCTGGTTAATTATCTCTAAAAATACAATTATCAAAAAATCAAATCCTACTTAGGGTAATTAAGGCATCATTAGCTAAGAATAGATTAAATGTCACAAAGAACATAAAGAGCACGAAGAAAAAATTCTAAACCTTTAATAACTTCAACCACAAATTAAAACACTTAAACTTACTCCAATCAAAGCATGCTATATATGAAAAATCATTACAAATTGTAACATATAACATGGTATAATAAATTTCATAAAACACTTAAAGAATCAAAAATACCTAAATTATCCAAAATTTCAAGAAAAAGTAAAACATGCTTAGGATCATCAAGTCATAATATGCTAGATACCAAAATTAATCTACTAATTACCAATTTTAATATGGTATCATCAATTTAACAATCCAACAAGGTAATAAAAAATCCCTAATTTCAAAATTCTCATGATATTCAACAAAACTTAACATAATAAAAAAAATCAAATATTCTTATATGAAGTAAAGAAATCTTACCAAAACCTAATCTTATAATTAGCAACAAATATATATATATATATATATATATATATATATTAAAGAAACGAATAATCTCTTCATAAAGCCTCCAAAACACCCTAGAAAACCATGAAAATATTAGAAACAAATCAACATCTAAAAACTAAATCAAAGAATATAGAATTAAAGATTATATAGAGGGGAACTTATTGTCAATCTTTGGAAGAAAACCAAGCTTTCTCAATGGATACAAATGAGGGATAAGGCCACAAAATAGAGAAGATAAAGAGAGGAGAGAAGGCACGAAAAAGAGAAGAAAAGAAAATAACAATGTTAGAAGATAATATTATACCATAATGATTTTTGATATACCATAATAATCAAGAATGAATGGTTTGGGTTAATTATCACAAGATTAGATAAATTTTAGAGGAAGAAGAGCCGCATTTGATGAATTATCATTTCAAAAACTATATGAATAAACCTATAAACCATATGTATATAAGTTTTTAAAGTTAGTTTAAGCTTAGATATACTAAAATATAGTTTAAATCACAAACACTATTAGGGTACATGTACTTAAGGATTTGGTCCCTATTTAGTGTGCCTACAAATAGTGATCTTGAGGTTTCCCTAACAAGTGATATCGGAAGTAAGCAAGTTGATTTCCTCTTCCTCAAGGATAAGATTAATTTAAAGTTTGTCATTGTATGTTGATTGGTTGAGATAAGTGATAATGTTGCAAATGAATACTTTATGCTAACATGAGTTATGCGTGAATCGTTAAAACCATGTGACACATGTCTTTATGAACGATCTTAAGTTTTTGAGGGATGTGTTATGTGAGCATGTTATATCATTAGAGCATTTTTTATTTCCTCAGTATGAGCAAATCGTATTGATACCACACTAATGTAGCTATTCTTGGAAGGCTCTAGAGTGGTACAATGCATTAAAGCTTGCAGAAAGTTCTAGGAATGAGGGTCCCCACTTTTTTTATTTATATAAATCATGTCATTAAATAAGTGGAGGTGATTGTAATGGCTATTTGGTGTTCATATTTTGGGGTTTTGTTTCGAAAATCTTTTAAACTATTATGATCTTTTCCCTGTATACTTAAACCCCCTTCCTACTTTTTAAGACTTTGTTAGAATAGTGTAATCTTTGAACTTGATTTATACAAGTTATGGTTTTCAATGGTTTTAAGTCTGTTAAATCATTTTAGTATTCTCATTTAGGTGATGTACACACCTCTTCTGATGTTAGATATGTTGGTATTTATCATCGCATCGTATTTTTCTTTTGAAAAAAAACTAAATGAATTTATTTTGGTTGTTAAAAGTGAGGGTGATACAATTGTGATGATTTTAATTTTCATATTCACTAATTATTTTGCACTTATTAAAAAGAGTGCTTCTTCTTTGCTAATGCAAAGTTAGCATATACCCAGATGTATCAAATAAGTAGTATAGTTAAAACCTTAATTTAACCTTAATTTATATTATTTAAAATAAAATTCTAATACTTTAAATACGTTTAACTATAAAATATTTCTCAAAGTGTTCTACCATAAATATAGACTGAGTTGGACCAAGACACCCTTCTTCCCTATACGATCATTTGATCTATATTTATTTGTAACTTTTTTTGTACACAACATAAAAATTGAGTATTTGATATTTCCCTATCATCAAAAAATAAGGACGTGTGATCACTTAATTGTAGAATTGAATTTACAAATGTTGAAGTTGGTTCTAAGTTTTAAGAAAAGACTTATTCTGATGCTAACTCACACTTTTATAATTTGTGGTTAGCACATGTGCGTTCCTCCCTCTTTTTGTCCATTATATATGGCGAGATTGGCAACATTAGTCTCTCTAGCAGCTCAGAGGTATGTTTGTATGTATATATATATAATATTAAACCAACACCTCTTTAATTTGTTTACTAGCTTTCACGAATTACTATATTTTTCCTTTCTCCTGCAGCTTCACTACACACACACACACACATATTATTAGTCTCAAACTAATCACGTCAAAGACTATTGTATTTTGTGATGTGTATTGCATCACATCTGCCTATTTCGGAATCCTAAACCTTCGTATGCTACGAGGTACTTATTCTTCAATTATATGCTCACATCTATCATCATTTTATCATAGTTTCAAACACAAAGATCATATTTTACTTCTTTCTCATTTATAAATATAAAGAGAGTATTATGTTTTGGAGGCATGCTATGACATACTCTTACAGATAAAAATAAATAAATAAAAAATAAGAGGTTATTTTAGAGGCTTTGAATAAACAAAAAATAGAAACCATAATTATTTTAGTACCTAATGGTTAAAATCTACCCAAAATTGAATATATTTATCATGTCTAATTTATGTAAGTAGATTGGGATATATTATTTAATGATCTAATAAACAGAGAGGTGTATCCATCATATAATAGCTTTAAAGAAATAATACTATACCAAGAGGTGAAACATGTTGTCTCCTCAATTGGAGACAATAAGGCTCCTGGGGTAGATGGTTTTCCAACTTTGTTCTTTAAGAAAGCTTGGAACATTATAGGTAATGATGTTGTTGTTGTTGTCATGTAATTTTTCTCCACATGCATCCTACCTAAGAAAATTAATATTGCATCCCTCACTCTTCTCCCAAAGAAGGAGAATGCTACCAAAGTGACAGACTACAGGCGAACAGCTTGCTGTAGTTTTCTATATAAGGTCATCTCGAAGATCCTAACTAATAGGCTTAAACCCAACATGCCTTGTTTGATTAACCAGTCCCAAGATGGCTTTGTTATTGGAAGAAAGATTGGTGACAATGTCCTATTAGAAGCCGAGTTAGTGAAGAAGTATACTGAGAAAAACATCTCTCCCATGTGTATGCTCAAACTGGGTATAAAGAAAGCCTATGGTATAGTTAATTGGGACTTTCTGCAGCAAACATTGCATGCTCTTGGCTTTCCCCTACCTTTTGTTCGAATGATTCTTGCTTGTGTGGAATCGATTTCATTTTCTCTACTACTTAATGGAGAACTTACTCTACCATTCAAAGGAAGAAGAGGCCTTAGACAAGGTGATCCACTCTTCCCCTATCTTTAAAGGTCACCCTCGATGCAAAAATTTGAAGATCAACAACCTAGCTTTTGGTGATGATATGCTCCTATTCTATTGGGGTGATTTAGATCCATTCAACAAATTATGAAAGTCATCAAGGATTGTGCTAATAGGTCTGGTCTGTCTGGGCTAAAATTAAATCCCCACAAATGTTCTATATATTTTGGAGGAGTTGAAAGATAGTTGAAGACCTATACCCTCCAGGTGCTTAATTTTCAGGAAGGGACCTTTCCTTTTACTTACCTAGGGGTTCCTCTCTCTATTGCACACCTGAATTGTGCTCAAATGCAAGAATTGGTAGCAAAAATAACCAAGAGAATCCAGTCCTGACATACTCAGCTGCTATCATATGCTGGTCGGGCACAATTAATCAAATCAGTAATTTCTAGTATGCAACTATATTGGAGTCAAATTTTTATCCTCCCACAGAAATTAATACGCCAAATTAACAGCTTATATAGGAGGTTCGTTTGGACAGGGAAGGCAGATAGCTCAAGGAAAGTAATGGTAGCATGGAGGATTGTGTGCCTACTAAAAAAGGAAGGTGGATTGGGCCTAATAGATATGCAGACTTGGAATAATGCTGCAATGGGGAAACTACTTTGGGATATATGGAAAAAGGAAACCCTATGGGTAAAGTGGGTGCATACCATATATTTACAAGGGATTGATGTGTGGACTAACAGCAGGATGAAGATATGTTCATGGCACTTGAACCAAATTCTCCAACTTAGGCCTTTATTTGTCAACATTTTCCAGAGTGTCTTTACTCAACACATTGACATTTCAGAAAATCAATACAGTATACTCAAGACTTATGAGGAATTAAGGCACAATGCAAGCAAAATTCGGCGGTTTTCCCTGGTTTGGTGCAACATTGCTGCACCTAAACACATATTCCTTATGTGGCTTGCTATCTAGGGTATATTATTCACGAAAGATAGAATACAATGTATAGGAATCAACGTGGGTATGGGATGTGTCCTCTTCTCTAATGGAGATGAAAACCATGCTCATATATTCTTTGAATGCCCTTATAGCTGGGAAATCTGGAGCAAGATTAGGAGAACTTTGATAGAAGGGATTCGATTACAACTTGGTCTAGAGAAATGATGATACTCACAAAGAAGCCTCGACAGTCTAAGGAGAAGAAGAGTTTATTGTGTGCATGGTATGTTACTTATATTGCTATTGTTTGGTGTGAAAGAAATTCTAGGATCTTCAAGAATTGCTCAAGAACTACCTGTTTTTACTGAAAGAAATTAGTTTTACTATTGCTAGTAGGTGTTTCTCACTTAGTAATGAGTATAAGTTTGCCCCATGGAAATTTTGTATTGATAACCCGCTAAAGGTTTGAAGCTAGTTCATTTCTACTTCTAACTTTTATTTGTTGCTTTTATTGGTAGTTGTAACTTCTCTTTTGGTAGTAAATAATACTTCATTACTTACCAAAGAGAAATAATACTATATCTCGCTTGACTAACACTTGGAAATTGATTAGATGAATATATGTTTTTTTCTTCTAAACATGAAATTCCTTGAACATGTAAACATAGACTATAAATAGTCACGAACTTATAAATTTTATGCGGTATCAAATTTATATTTTCATATATCTATTACTAAAATTTGATGAAATTGATAGAAAATAGTTCGCATTCAATAATTGATTCGGATTTTCTAAATATCCTAGAAGTCAAACAAATGGGGTCATCATTTGAATATTCAATCTTCCACTCCCATCATTTTGTATATTATTTTTTATGACAAGTTATTAGCTCGCATGTGTCAGCACAATATTTATTTATTTTTTGGGAAGTAGTGTTGACGCAAATGACATTAATCTGCATCGACTAATTATATGTCATACTCGAGCGTTGTGTTATTAAGGTTATTAAATGAGGTAGCACTCCACATATATTTTATTTTTTGGTTGGACATATAGTGTCCTGATCAGTCTTATCAATAGGATAAGAGAACCTCATATTCTAACATTATGATATTTGAATCTATTCTTATATTTCGTAGAAATTCTTATGGATAATAACTCATGTTACCTAAAACTATAATATGAATAATAATACAACAATATGAATCCAATCAAAGATGCTAAAACTTGATACCTTTATTATCATCATCTCTATTATTTACAAGAAATAACGAATCTCTCAACCTGTATTTTTTTTTATCTTCACAAGATCATTAAGATAAACCCTCTTAATTGATGCACTCAATTATATAATTCTATTCCCAATTGAGGTTTCCAGATCTAATCCCCATATTTGAATCATAGCAAATTCCCATAATAGTTTTTTCCACAAGAGACTTCTTATCCCCGTTGTTGCTTCAAACTTCCAATGATAATTGAATCTTGTGATTTTGGGCCAATACCTACATAAAAGATTATAGACCTTAGAAGTATCTTTGATCTAAACATAAAACACATATCGAACATCCATAAATTATGCTTGAAATACACAAGTATATTGCATATTTTTCATGTTTATCAACACATTAGCTTGAAACCTAACATTTCCAATGTTTCTGCACTATTCATTTTAATGGTCATACCCTTTTGTGCTGGTTTGGTATAGGAGTAATATAGGTATAAATGGTATCCTTGTTTTTCACGCCTTTTAAAATTGTTAAAACTCTTTTGTTTCCTTTGCGAGAAATAATCTAATTTAGTTTGAATAATGATTGAGTGCTCTTTAAAAAATGTACATATATTCTTCTATTTCAAACATACTCTACAAAAGATGTAAACCAAAATGGTAGTTGAATTACGCTTGTGTCAAAAAGTGTTTCAATTACAAACTACAACTTTTTCAACTGTTTATTTTTTTTACAAAATATATAAATTTTAGTAAATATAAATTTTAATTATATTAAAACAACACTCTCAAAGAAAAAAAATGCAGCAAAACAACGAATCATGCAACCGTTTTCATAACTAAAGGTTAATTGGACAACCAACAATAAACAAACCAATGGTTCACTTGAATAAACCCATTTACTATGGCACTAATATTGTTATATATATATATATATATATATATATATATTGTTCTATTCTTACGTCATAGATTGGATGGCAAGATGCCCTGATAACAGGTGGAGCAAGTGGCATCGGCAAGTGCACTGTGAAGCTCTTCGCTAGCCATGGCGCAAAAGTCGTGGTAGCTGACATCCAAGACGAATTAGGTCATTCCCTTTGTAAGGACATTAGACCAAACTCATCTTCCTACATCTACTGCGGCATAACAAAGGAAGAAGATAGTAAAGATGCAGTGGACAAGACAATATCCCAGCACACCAAATTGGACGTCATGTATAATAATGCAGGCATCATAGGCATAGTGAAACCCAATTTCTTAGACAACGACCAAGCTGATTAAGATTGGGTATTGAAAACGAACCTTGTCGGACCATTCCTTGGCATAAAAATGCAGCTCGTGTAATGATCCTAGCTCGCCGTGGCAGAATCATATCAATAGCTAGTACTTGCTCAATCCTTGGTGGTAGTGCATCTCATGCATACACTAGCTCAAAGCACGGTGTGGTGGGTCTTACTCGGAATACGGCGGTGCAGCTCAGGCATCATGGTGTTAGGGTGAAATGTGTGTCACGACATGTGGTGGCGACTCCTCTGGTAAAGAATTTCTTGAATTTGGATGATGGTGTGTCTAAGGTTTATTCTAATCTTAAAGGGTCTTATTGTAACACAGAAGATGTGGCTGAAGCTACTTTGTTTTTGGCCAGTGATGAATCCAAGTTCATCAGTGGGCATAATTTGATAATAGACGAAGGGTTCAATTTGATGAATCTATAATTTTGCATGTTTGAGGAAGTTACTAACTTATAGTTCCTTATCGTACTAGGCTTGATCTAGTACTAAAGACAAGCTCCTTCGTACCAAAGGATACATGTTTAAATTGTCCTCTCTTTCGATATTGTAACATATTTATGATGTTCCTACCTATGAAGTGATTTATACTTACCTTTAAAACCTCCTATAAATTTTATAAAAAAAAACCTTACCATGGCTTGTCCTAAACAATTAAATGCTTCTAACTCTTTTATTTTTCATGTATTATTGTATGTCCATCATAATTTAAGATGATATTATATTGCTTTTTCTGCATAAATGAAAAATATTGTTTCTTTTTGGAAAGTGAATTTAAGACTTTTTACCCTTATTTAGAAGATAGAACAAGACAAGTTGTAGAAGAAAAAAATAAATATTTTATTTGTTGAGTTAGTATATTGGATTTCCAATATAAGAGGAATATTTATAAAAAGGAATAAAAAAAGGGTACTTGATGAAAAAAATGTGTTGAATTTGGGATGAATGGGTGGAAAAATAAAACTTTTTATAAGATAGTTAAATTACATCATTAACTATGAAATTTTTTAAATATATATATATCATCATTTTAAAAAGGAGGATATTTTTATATTTTAAATTAAAGTACTAAAAATTATTCCTTTGATTTTCTACTTCTATTATGCTAATTTTTGGATATTGGATTGATTTTTACTAATCAAAGCTTCAATATTTAACCGGGGCACCGGTAATATTTAATTTTTGCTGGAAATAAGGTAACCGTTAAACCCTACTAAAACATATGGATATACGTATGCCAGCACATTAAGGTTTTTAATATGTTTATATGCATAATATATGTTGTTAAGTATAATGTATTTAGTGGCATGTGTTGATTGATAAAACGGAAAGCATGTTAATTTATGTGTCATGTGTAGAAATAATGCTTAAGGAATGAACTTTGTTGTTAATAATAATGTTAAGTGCATATGTATGATATGTTATGCTAATGTGGCCATTTGTTGCATAAATATTGTTATTATGGGCCCTAGGAGCATTTTAGTAATATTTCTTGTGTAAGGGTGTGACCTAAACAAGTGTAGGTGCTAATGTGTATTAAAGTTAAATAATAATAGTTGGTGGAGTTGGATGATGGGTATGAAGCATGAATATTAATATTTTATTTAGTGAGGGTATTTTGGTAAAAAGGGTATAATAAGGTCAAAATGGTAAATTATAAGAATAAAGGGGGTAAAATGGTAAATGGACAAGGAAGGAGGGAATTTTAGTAATTTTACATGGAAAGGGGATAACTTGGCAATTTTTTGGTGTAAGAAAGTATTTTGGTGAATTAAATATAATGGAAAGGGTATTATAGTAATTTAATAATTTAAAGGGGTAAATGGTAATTTGGTATAAAGGATAGGGTATTTTGGTAATTTATAGAAAGAGGGATTATAGTAATTTAATAATGTAAAGGGGTAAATGGTAATTTGGTATAAAGGATAGGGTATTTTGGTAATTTATAGAAAGAGGGGCAAAATGGTAATTATAATAATGAAGAAGGGCAATTTGGTAAATTTACCAGCTAAAAGGGCAAAATGGTAATTATAGTGATGAAGAAGGACAATTTGGTAATTATAATAGTGAAAAAGGGTAATTTGGTAATTTAACCAACTAAAAGGGCAATTTGGTAATTATAATAATGAAGAAGGGCAATTTGGTAATCTAACTAACCAAAGTGTAATAAGTATGAAGGGTGATTTGGTAACTTAGTAAGCCTAAGGGGCAATTTGGTAATTTAGATTAGTATAAAGAGTAATACGGTAATTTAACCCACTGGAAGGGTAAATTGGTAACTTAACAAGTATGAGGGGTAAAGTTGGTGGTTTAATAAGTATGGAGGATAATTTGGTAATCTAACACAAGTAAGGGGCAATTTGGTAATTATGCGACATGGAGGGTAATATGGTAATTTAGCAAATAAAAAGGGATGACTTGGTAATTTTGCATGTAAGGGGTATTTCAGTAATTTTGTAAATATGATAGGGGTGAATCGGTAACTTGTGTTTAACATGTTAATGGATTGAATGGGTTTCATAATAAAACACAAGTATCATTGAATAATAAGATAATGGTATTTGATAAGTTAGCGAGTATCACAAAAACCTGGCATAACTTATGGCTGGATGGATAATTAAAGGGGTGATATGGTGTTATATCATAATTATGCAAGGGGTTCTTGGTAAGTAAGTGTGTATGGGAATGTGTGTTAGATATGTTTAAAGTACGTGTTAGGGTTTTGTGTATGCTGTGATCCTTAATATAGAATGATTGATCCTATAGCTAGTATATATTTGTGTCTTTGGATTTGTGACATTTCCCCTTCCCTCGAATTGAATAAATGGACCTTTGAATAAGACAAGATTAAAGTACTGATTATGTAAAGTGAAAGAGTATTGAGCCGGGTCCAAACTGGTCCACCGGTGAACAATAGTGGCTAGGTGCAAGGTGCCCTAAAGACCGGCCCACCAGCGAATAATAGTGGTCAGGTACGTGTTGCCCTGTATGTTTTCGGTCTACTGGCTATAATAGTGGGGGATCCCGAGCTCAATAAACCAAAAATTGGATATTAATAAAGTATGGGATGACACTAATCACTTACAGTGGAATACCATGTGAGTCGAGGCTAGACCGGTCCACCGGCAAATAATAGTGGCCAAGTGCAGGGAGCCCTGGAGACCGATCCACCGGCGAATAATAGTGGTCAAGTGCATGTTACCCTGTATTTTTTCGGTCCACCGGCTATAATAGTGGGGTTCCCGTACTCACATGGATATAATTCGAGAAATAATGATTGAATAATGATTAACTAATGGCATAAGGCCCAAAAGTATTAACTTCACGTTATGATCTATTGATATGACATGAGTTTGGCTTCAGTGCTTGTCCCTGCTTGGGTATGTGATGGACTTGTTAAGTACGTGGATGTTGTGTTATGCATTTCTTATTGTATGTGTATACTATTTATGCATGATGTGTTGCATGCGGGCCTGCCTTTCAGTTTGGTTTAAAGGCGTTACTCAGTACCATAGTACTGAAGGGTTCCATTCGTGGACCCCTGCCTATTTAATGAGTAGCGTCCTTTGCAGGTGATATTCAAGTGGTCAATGGGAAAGAGCATAAGGATTATCCGGGAACCTTTAGGGTTTCACACTTTCACCTTTTATTTCATGGTTTAAATGTAATATTTATTCTCGTAAACATCATTGGTGGATTCTATTATTGTAACGAAACTATTTGCGCTACTCTGATTTAAATAAAGTTTGCATTTGAGCAAATTGTATTTTATTCTTTTAGTCTTAACACTTGGTACTGGAACGGTAGGAGTAAACCGATCTGATACTAAGTATGGCGGTAATATCCCTGAAATTTACTGTTTTTGCTTTTTGCTTCCGCTAAATTTTAAATAAAACAAAATTTTTCAATAGTAAATTTTGGGGGTGTTACACATGCACACTATCTTATTATTATATTCAGTTAATAAAATTATTTTTATTTTAACCTTATTTAAAGTGAATTATTTGTTAGGCCGACAATATAATAAATCAACATACTTAAAGTTTAAAATAGAAAACTAACCTAATGTATACGATGCTTACATATAAAACATGTACATTATCAAAAATTACATACTACCAAAATCTTAACATAATAACATGTGTGCTTACATAATTATATAAATCAACTATATAATCCAAAATTATCATATCTAACATATTTAAAATAATAACTTGCATGAAAATCCTAACATATATATATATGAAACCAACGTTACCAACCTATCATATCCAACATGCAAATATAAAAACAATACCTTAAATTCAATCAAATTAATCTACAAAGTTAAATATTTATTGTCAATATTCACAATTCACACACAAAATTGTCTAGTATGACCCTGATAAAATCCGATTAAGTCACCTTGGATTATTCGTCCCTTAATCTTTTTTTTTTCTATACCTAAAATAATAATATTTAGAATGTATTGATTTAGATTGGTCCAACTAATCTAAACCGTATTTTCCTGATGGATTAATTTTAAAATCAAATAATTTTGTAGTGGTGGATACCCAGGTATCCCATCGGACCAATTGAATCGCGAGTTAGATTTGATATTTTAATCACTATATATATCTTCAACTATAATAAGGCAAAAAAGATAGGAACACTAATAGTGCAACTATAATGGCAAAATTTGACCCAACCCGACCCGATAAGACCCGAAAAATATAGCAACCCGACCCAACCCGACACTGACCCGATAAAAATAAACCCGACCCAAACTCGACCCAACCCCAACCCATGATCCGTCATTGACCCGACCCAAAGCCGACCCGACATTAACCCAATCTGACCTGACATTGACCCGACCTCACATCAAAATATATTATAATAATAATAATAAATTACACATATTTTTTTTATTTATTTAAAGCTTTTAAAAATATAGTATTTCATAATTTTACCCTAGACATTCTTATTTATTAATAGGATAATATCCTAATAAGATATATTATTAATAAATAAAAAACCAAAATAAAAAGGCAAACATCCAGTTGTAAGCCTGTAAAATAATTTCTAAAAAGTCTTCCATTACATCCACTGATTCACCTATTTGAAGAAGCTCTTAATAGAAGAGCATAATAATGTCTTTTATCAGTTATCAACCACAAAATCCAACAAGCAATAACTATGCCTAACAATAACTTAACAATATTAAAAGATCCAGAAAAATCTCCGGTAACATCCATAATTCATCCGTAAAAATAAAACACATATATTATTCTTATTTTATTTATCTTTACTAGTAATCTTATGATTGTATCTAATATTTACAATGTAATAAATGATAATTATATATTGTATATTCTTGTTATGCTCACCTTTATTTTATAAAATTATCTTTTTTTAAGTAATCAAATATTTTAAGTAATCAAATAAATATAATATATGATAAACATCTAATATTTTTACATGTAAAATTTATAAATATTTTAAGCAATCAAATATAATATTGTTAAAACTTATAAATATTTTTATTATTTACGTTTGTAAAAATAAAACACATATAATATTCTTATTTCATTTATCTTTACTAGTAATTTTATGATTATCTTTAATATTTATAATGTAATAAATGATAATTATACATTGTATAGTCTTGTTTTTATCATCTTTATTTTATAAAATTATCTTTTTTTTAAGTAATTAAATATTTTAAGTTATCAAATAAATTATAATCAATGATAAATATCTTTGTTAGATTTAATGATGCAATATTTATTATTATTAAAATTTATAAATATCTTTACTATTTATTTGTGAAAATAAAGCTCATTTAATATTTTTAATTCTTTTATCTGCAATATTAATCTTATGATTGTCTCTATAATATTTACGATTTATGAAATGATAATTGCCTGGACTCTAATTTGACTCGACCGGTCAAAACTCGACCCGACCCGACCTATCAAGTTAACTCGTAACTAATCAAATCCAACCCGTCAAATTGCATGAAATGACCCCACCCATCAAATTAACTCGAAACAACTTGGACATAGCGGGACCAACCCGTCATATTACACGAAATGACCTAAACGGGCCAAAGTCACCTATTCATGTGAATCAGAAAATGACCCGAAATCAACCCGACCCGACCGGACAAATTAACCTGAAATGATCTGGAACCGACCCGACCCAACAAATTGACCCGATATGACCCGACCCGACCCAAATAAGGCAATAACCCGAAATGATCCGACCCAACCCACCCGACCCGATTGCCACCTCTACCCATATCTTTGGAGGGCTGACAAGGCACCACATTTTTTGCTGTTGCTCAACTTATGATATGTATTATTATAGTAATTTTAGTTATTATGTTAATTTATATGACCATTATGTCTGTAATTATGGTGATTCTATAATGAGTCCGGTCATATATTTACATATAAATCGTAATGTCACTTTTTTTTCTATTTTATGAATTAGTTTATCTTTAATTTAAATTATTAAATAAATTATATCATAACGATCGTAATATTTTTTATATAAATAGATACACATATTGATATACTTTTAATATTAAAAATAAGTTTTTATTTTACTAAATTTGTGCTAAAATTTCACTATTTTTAAGGCTATTATATTATCTATTCTAGCGATTATGTCGACTACTATAGCGACTATGCATATATATAAAGTGATTATGTCTACTCTGATATGGCATCCATTTCTATAGGAATTATAAAAATTATATCATTATGATCGTGATATTTTTCTATATAAATAGAGACCCATATCAATTTATTATTGACAAAAGAAATATTTTATCTTATTATATCTGTTCTAAAAGTTCACCACTTTTCAAGGTGATTATGTTATCTATTGTGGTGATTATATTAACTATTATGGTGATCAATATCTATATCTATATGATAATTATGTCTACCCTTATCTAATGTTTAATTTTATAGGGATTAAAAAATGTGTTTTTGTTTTACCATTTCTATACTAAAATTTTATTATTTTCTAGGGTGATTATATGATATATTGTGATGATGATATCGACTACTATGGTGATTATATATATATCTATACAATAACTATGTCTATAACTATATGATGTCTATTTTTATATGAAATATGTGTGTTACTATGGTTCTTATGTATACTTTTATAGTGATCATGATAGCTATTGTGCTTATTATGTATATTTCTATGATGATTGTGTCTGCTACAATGATGATTATGTGTATTTATAAGGTGATTATGTGAGCTAATGTGGTGATTATGTAAGTTATTGTTATAATAACTGACTTTTTCGAAACATATTTTAATCACACATGATATTTGAATAGAAACTTAGTTCTTTCCAACCATGCATACAATTTGACATAATATATGACCCATTTAACGTGAATCATGACGATGCATGTAACACGCTTTAACCAGGCAACACATGCGATATTATTCATAAGATAAGTAGATCATGCTTCATTCTAAAGATGCTTATGTAATAATGCATGAATGCATACATAACATAGAAAAATTATGCGATCCTAACACTGGAAAACACCATTGAAGACATAACATGTTCACAAATTATCATATTAAGAGTAATTTACATTAAACCATGCATCAAAAACTAGTATAAGTATATGGTTATTACAAAACTTACATGAATCGTATGTACAAGGTCGCACTCTTTCTTTACCGAGCCACATGGATAAAAGAATCATGGACCTCAATAGGATTCAAATGTTCTGGAAGTCTCAAGTTCACCTAAGGCATCTCTATAATCAAGTCCATCATTATCTCTTGCAATTGCATAATTAACATTTAGAAAGAAATTCAGGCTAGCACTCATGCCCTCCATCATGGGCTAAGCACCGATATCACCTCAATATTAGTGGTTATTATAGTAACTATATGAAAGTAAACATAAATGTCTGCTACTCTTGGTTATAGGCCAAGGTAGCAGTAATCACATCACAAGGTATCTTAACCCTTAAGTGTCAACACTCCCTAAGTAAATTAGTGATGTAAGTAGAGTAAGAAATGTACTGAAACCAATGCGGTTTCACCTTTTGGTAGGCACATACTCGTAAGTACATATAATAGTTACCACTAGTTAGCTATATTAAATGAGTTTCAGCACTTGGAGAATAGAATAGGGGGAAAAAGAATGAGGATAAGGTTTTGAGAGTGAGAGTGACCAAAGGATTAATAACCACGAAATACTTCTCTCCAACCCTAATAAAATCAGTATAAGAACAATTGGAGGGAAAAATTGGGGAAAAATAAATCTAACCTAAAATGTTGTGTATAGGAGATGTCTTGATGCCCAAGGTTAATTTATCTTGTTAAAGAAAGAGGAAAATATGATTAAAGGAGATGCAAGTATAATCTAAAGCTTGACATATGACCCTTTAAGAAAATTATATGGGAAATTTGACCATTCAAAATGAGGAGGAAAAAGACAAAGGGGGAATGAGGTCATCTAATAATCTTTTGGTGATTTTGTCCCCTACATCTGATTTATGTCAAATAATGTTCCAATCAAGGGTAATTAAAATAAAAAAATGATTTTCAAGCATCCTAATGCATAATTATCAAGATAAGAGATCATTTGGAAAATATTAGAATCAAAATCGAGCTTGAAAATTTCCAAGTTGGATGAACCAATCGACTGGTATGATAGAATCGATTGACTAGTTTCACTAGTTGGTAAAACTAGTCTATTGGTTTTCCAAAAAACTAAGTATCTCTTAAAAATTAAACCCTTTTAAAAACCAAACTCAAGACACATCTAAAATACAATTAAGCACACATCTAAACCTTGATTAATTATACTCAAATCATAATCAACCACATAAACTAACATACATCATATACCCTAAAAAGTGGAGTATTACACATATCCCCACTTAGGTATCCATTTCATAATTGCAAGCAATCATTATATCTAAGGTTAATCGCCCTTCACTCTCCCTTAGTTTTTATGTTTCCACTATGAGTTTTGTCCCATTTTCCCCAAGCGAGCCACTCCATACTCTGCCTTCTTCCCTTCTATTTCGTGAGCCACCATCATCCTCCATTTAAATTCTATTAAAGCTATAAAACAATCAACAACACTCACACTTGGTTAATCCTCTATTTTCTTTATTTTCCATTCCATTTTCTTATGATCTTATGCAATTAATCCCATGCTTTAATCTTGAATTTTTGTAAGTTGAGAATGATATTGAGAAAATATTTCTATTCATTTGTTAATCTTTGTTGTAGTTAAATCCAACAACTCTTTAGATGATAGAATTAATGTAGAAGTGTGATTTCATGAGGCATATGATCTAGGTACTTGTGTATTTTATGAGTTTGCATGGCATACTATAGGTATGTATATATATTTTAGTCACATAAAATGATTTTGTGGTGTTTATGAGCATGATAAACATATGTATATTGGTATTTTTATTATTGTTTCATGGCTTACTATAGGCATGTAGATAAAAATGATTTTTGGTGCTCATAAGCATGATAAACATATGTGTATTGGTATTTTTGTTATTGTTTTATGTGAGAGAAGAGTGAAAATAGCTATTCTCAAGACCATCAAATATCTTAAAACTTTCATAACATACTGATCTCAATTGGTTGTGAGTTGGTATCAAAGTAAATCCTAACATATCTAATTTAAAATACAACTTTTAGATCTTAAAAGTGTTAAGTGTCGAATAATTTATGATCACTATTTTAGATGTGTGCAGAATTCTCCAAACCCAACATAAGAATAATAAGCTTGGGTTTGGGGTTTGATCTTTGTGTTAGAGTTTATTTTTGTGTGTTGCAAGAATTTGAAGTTGTTTATTGGCATTTTTAGGATAAATTTGATGTATAATATATTTTCATTAAGATTAATATTACCTAAGTTATGAATGGTTGAATTTTCTTCACCATATTCAAAATGTTCTTCACTAATTACCCACTAATCACCATATGGAAGGTTAGTAAATAACTAATCATGTTTGTATGATTTTAAGTAAGGATTAATCATCATTAGACCCAAATTGACCATGTTAACCTTAAAATGGTAAAAAATTGAATATGTGAATAATCACAGTCAAACTTTATCCATTGACCATGGATCTTGACTTTGACAAGGAATGGTGATTTGTTTTTTCTAAAAATGGCATACAAATTTGTTTTGCAATTTCATACATATATATATTTTGTTTTTGCTTAATTGAACCCTAAGTGTCCTTTTGATATTTAAAAAGGTTATTCCAAGCTTTTAATAAGTGCATTTTATGCTAAGTTAAGTGGTATCCTTAATTGTGATATGTGTTGGTGAACTAATTTATTTAAGGGTTGGATAAAGGAGAGTAGGTTGGTCTTGATTGACTTGTAGTCAACTTTAGGTTTAACCATTAATGACATCATTGGTATTTGGCTTTATGTTGACCTTGAATAATTGAATATAAGAGATTAATTTGAAAGAGAGTATGTATGAAGTAAGACTTATATAGAATGTCCTAACAATTTAGCCTTTCTTGGCTAAGAGATATTTATGATCTTGTGATGCCAAAACATGTTAAGATTTCAAGTTAAATATTATGTGTGGACCTTTGGATTATATGTTGAGTTAAAATGTGTTGAGAAAAAACTAATCATTTAAGGGGAAGAAATAATTGAATTAAAAAAGATATTGGTTATATGAGAGATTATGAATAATTGCCTAACCTTCTGTGTTTTATGATTATGTGTTGTTGCTTAGCTTCAATGCACCGAGCGAACATGTAGCTTCCTTGTTTAGTGAACTTGGAAGGCTTCCTTATCTAGAGAACTTGGAAGTAAATAATTGTTTGTGACTTCCTTACCTAGAGAGCTTGGAGGGTAGCTGTTGCATGCATAATGAACCTATAGCTTCCTTGTCTAGTGAACTTGGAATACTTCATTCACTGCTAACAAAACTACCTTTAATAACATCACATTAATAATGATCATAGATAAATCATTGACATAAATATAAAAATGTGGGGCACAAATATTTAACAACAATTTTGAGAAAAAACCGTTATCATAACCCATTTAGTTTTTAACAAGAGTTATATAAAGAACCTCTATTAAAAATTCACACCCATTATTAGACCTTTGGTCTTAAATCTCAAATGTCACATTCCCTAGTCTGCACTTTACACTCAATTGGCCTTCATCTTAGATATTATGCCTAATTCTCATGACTCTGCACCAACATCTTACCATTTCTCCCTCCTTCCTTTGCTACTTTGATTTCACACCTTCCTATAGTTAGCCATGACCTATCCTCACTACTAGGCATCTCATTTTCTTCTATTGTTGAGATTTTTCCTATTTTTTCCTTCAGGCATCCACCACAATAACCTTACCTAAATTCTAAGTGAAAGAAAGAGAGAGCGGAAAGAGAAGATGAAGTGTAATCCATTGTTTTTAACTTGTTGTCACAATAACAAGAATGCACATTTCATGGCACTATTAAGAGCTCGTTGAATCCTAATGAACTCAACCCTCTCAATTAATATGTGAGCCAAATACAATGTTTGATTGATTCTGGTAAAAAAGGATTATGAGGTCCAGGTTTAACTTGAATCCTTGTTTTGGTTAGAAATTTTTTTTTTCTTTCATCTATTTGACTTAAATTCTATAACTCATCTTTATAGCCAAATTTTTTAAAATTAAATATTTAGTTTGTTGTTTCATTTTTTTTTCTATTTATAATTTTATATCTAAATTGATGTGGCATTTTAGGTTCTCAATTTAGTGTGCTTTTGGATTCTCCATCTGGTGTTTTGGGTTCTCCATCTAGTGTTGTTATTCGATTTTTCTTAAGCCCACACCGAATTTGACTTTGACGTGTTTTGGTTCTTTGTGTGACTTAGATTTTACTCACTAGGGATTCACATTGATTTTGTATGGTAGTTTTTTTTTTGGCTTTGGTGTTTGAATTGGGATTTTGTATGACCTATAATTCTCACAAATCCCTTAAGTTAAGGCATTTCAATTTCAAATTCAAGTATGATATTTAGTTCCTATATTTCAAATTCGTTTGAGCTTCCCAAGTTATTTTTTGTTACCATATATAAGATTTTGGCATAGTTTTTAACGTTTTGAAACTGAACAATCATGAAGTTTGTGGTGTATAGTTCCATTGAGAATTATGAGGCTTCAACTCCCTTACATTCATTATTAATTTTGTATATTGCTTGTTGGGTTCACGAATTCATATAAATTTGCAAGGTTCTTAATAATAGTTACATAAAAAATTGTTATCAAAACTAAGATGTGATAACATATATGGGCAAGAATGTTATTAAATGTTGGTTTTGATAACATGTTTTTATAGAAAACCATTATTAAAAGTCCAAAATTTATTGTCTTCACCGTCTTTTTAGAGTTTTTGATTTTGTAATCATTATTAAAGGTTAATAATGGTTGATTCGATAGCATTTTAGAATTGTTATTCAATCCCTAAAAGAACTGTTATTGAATCATGCTTCTGTAGTAGTGCTTGTCTAGAAAACTTGGGAGTAAGTACTTGTATGTGACTTCCTTGTCTAGAGAGATTTAAAGGATATTTAGGTTGAAGAGCTTATTTCTTCTTCATAGTTTAAATCACAGACACTATAGGGGTATGCTTACTAAAGGATTAGGTCTCTACTTATTATGCCTACAACTAGTGACCTTGAGGTTTCCTTAACAAGTGATATTGGAAATAGTTATGTTGGTGGATTCCTTGACAATTGGTATTGGAAGTAAGCGAGTTTATTTCCCCTGCCTCAAGGCTAAGATTTATTTATTTTTTGTTGCCATATGTTGACTGGTTGAGATAACTGATAGTGTTGCACATGAATACTTTATGTTAACATGAGTTATGAGTGAATTGTTAAAACCATGTGATCACATGTCTTTACGAACGATATTAAGTTTTTGTGTGTTATGTGTTATGTGAGCTTGTTATCTTTTTAGATGATTTGTGATTTACTCAGTATGAGGAAATCATACTGATACTATACTAATTTAACTATTCTATGAAGGCCCTAGAGTGGTACAAGGCTTCAAAGCTTGTAGAAAGTTTTATGAATGAGGGTCCCTACTTTAATGCTTTATGTAAATTATTTTGTTAGAATAGTGTACTCTTTGAACTCTATTTATGTATGTTATGGGTTTTAATGGTTTTAAGTTTGTTAAATCATTTTAGCATTGTACTGGACATCAATTAGGTGATGTACACACCTTTCCCGATGTTAGATATTCTGGTTTTATCATCGTTTCTTATTTTGCTTATGAAAAAAAAAATTAAAAAAAAATTATTTTGGTTGGTAAAAATGGGGGTGCTACAATTGTGGTAATTTTAACATCTATGTTCACTAATTATTGTTCACATGTTAAAAAGAGTGCTTCTTCTTTACTGATGTGAAAGGTGCATACACCTAGATGTATCACATAAGTATTATCACTAAGAACATTAATTTATCTTATTTAAAAGAAAATTCTAATACTTTAAGAAGTTTAATTGTGAAACCCTTCTCAACATGTTCTACCATAAATATAGATAGAGTTGGACCAAGAGACCCTTCTTGGTTATACAATCATTTGGTCTAGATTTATTTGTCATTTATTTAGTACATAACATAAAAAGATTGGGTATTTGATATTTTCCTATCATAAAAAAATAAGGATGTGTGTAACACCCCCGTTTTTCACTACAAATTTTTTTTTTAAATCATTTACAGAATCAGAAAACATCTAGGGAAAAATGGGGTGCTACCGCTGTACATGGAATAGGATAGATGTCTATCGCCTACCCTATATCAGATACAAGGCTAAAATAATCAAAACACTTAAAACAATATAGTGTGCAGAATAAAAATTTAATTAAACAACTTTAAGAGTATTTACATCGAAGGACCCTAACAGGTTCTGACCAAATCAATACAAAATACATGTAGATAAAGTGTTAGGCTATAACAAAATGAATTAGGGTATGTCACCTAATTTAAAATCTTGGTTATCCATGGATCCCACCAAAACCTTCCGGATGTCGTTACTCTCAAGCACTGACCCAACTGAGGTAGGCCATCCACTGGATATCCCCAAACATCACCCAAATTGCATTGCCAAAAAGATTGAATTGTGTCTGTCATCAATCAAACTAAAGGGCCAGATAGATGAACAAACTATTGATATGTTTAGAGTTGTTAGTAGGTTTCTAGGTAAGAGAGGCATGCAATTGAAACACAAGTAAAATTACGCACTACATGATTTGTGAGAATGTCAGCTAACATCTCCAAAAAATTCCTATACCAACAAACACAATCTATGCATTTGATATGTACACAAAAAAGCTAAAAAGGCATAATTGATGGTCAATGAGAAAAATAAATAACCAAAATTCCTTGTAAGCAACCGGTCCATATTTAGTCTTATAGACAATAGAATAATATTTTCATGTCCACACATAACAGGGAACATAAGGATAGCCTTTAAAATAGCTTAGGGTAGTAGAAGTAGTTGTATAAGAATTCACTAGCATGTGCAAACTTGCTTCTATATATGTGTACATATATAGTTGCCAAGAAAGCATGAAATTCCTCATTTTCAGAAGAATAAATACCAACTCAAGCGCTGGATCATTCAATAAGAAATCTACTTCAAACCACAATTACTAGGAGCCAAGAAGACCAAATTTAACATAAAAACGCACTCCCTCCTTTCTATCTTCCCTAATTCACCCCAATTCAATTTTAATACAAGCCCTAAGACCCCGAACTTCTTATTTATTAATTACATAACAAAAACCAATCTACCATAACTAAAAATGACTTCAATCACAATCTAATCCCCTGATAACTATAAATTTAAACAATAATCTAAGAGAGGATGATGATACCTGGCAGCATGAAGCAGGGGAGTTGGTAATAGATAAATCAACCTGAAATCAAAATCTTTCATTTAGATCTTTCATATTTAGGTTCACTAGTGCAATGAAGGGGGCACCCTGGTGTAGAGTAGGGTGATGAATGAGGAGGACATGTCGATTAGGGCGACGAAGGTGGCTATCGGGCGACGGTAAGAGCTTTAGTACGGACGTTGAGTAGATGTGTGATGCTATTGTCTCTCTTCAAAATTAGTCCTTTGAGTTGTGTAGAGAAAGGTGTGCATTGCTAATAGTGAAAGGCTGAGAGTAATGAAGTGAAGACACCGATGAGTAGAGCATGGAAACAGCGGAGGCACTGGTGAGAGGCTGGCTGGATTCGAGAGTGGAGGATGTGCCATAGAGATCTGGATTGCACGAGGTCAAGATGATAGGGAGTTATGAAATGTGAAAATGAAATAAAATTTTGACCGTGGGGGTGTCTGTTGGTGGGTGGGTCAAGTTAGTTTTACTTTTTCAGCCTTGGTCATTTTTTTAGTACCAACCTAACCAATATTGTACAACCTATATTTTGTGCTCCTTTTTTTGTTTTTTTTTCTCTTTTTCCATTTTTTATTATAATTAATACATACATACATACATACATACATATATATATATGATGCTTGTATCCTTTAGCAATTAGATAATTTAATGATTAACAATCAAAAAATATATTGGTCATAATAGATATGTCAATAACGACGACTTTTGATGGTGGTCATGAAAAACATATCTAAAGCGACCAAAAATTTATTTGGTAGTTAAGATGGTTGTTAATGTGTCAACTTCTTGTAATGTATGGGTGATAAAATAAAGGAAGAATAATAATAAAATGAAGGGTTGGAGTAAATCTTGCATGGGGGAAAATTTTACATGGGAAAATTTAGTTGAAGGTTTAATCATGGTGAGGAAAGAGTACTTTGGGTGATTGGAGTCTTTGGGGAAAAGATAGTACTTGGGTTGGTAAAAGTGTGCATGGGAGCTTAACTAGGGTTTTTGAGGAAAAACCCTAAGTAGGGGAGTATGTGAAAGGGTTGGAGTTAGGGTTCAGATTACGAGGGTGTCTTATAAAGGGTGTGAGTCAATAGGTAAAAGAGGAGTATTAGGGTTTTGGGGTGGCCAACTAGGATTTTCTTATCACATGTGGAAGATGGGGAGTAGGGTGTGATGTTCGGATGTGGGTTGAGTGGAGCGATGGTGTTGGAATCAAAGGGGAGTATGGGCCATGTATGATAAAGAGAGTTTAGAGCCACATAGACCATATTAGGGTTTCCAAGGGGAAACCTTAGTAGGCGATGTGTGGGGATTTTGGATTTCATGGTGAGTAGGGGGAAAGGTGAGAAAGAAGTCTTGGAGTCCTCGGGAGTGTAGAGGTTCTAAGTTGTGGGATAGGGTTATTCAGGGAGTCTAGGGTGAAAGAGTGAGAATGGGAAGTCCATTGGGGCATGCATGTTTAGTAAGAAATTACTTGTTGAATAGGACACGAATAAAACACTAACCATTTAAAGTAGAAGACTATTGAGCCGGACCCAGACCGATCCACCGGAAGAATAGTGGCTAGGTGCATTTTGCCCTAGAGATTGATCCACCGGTGAATAATAGTAGCCAGGTGCGTCTGGTGTGGTCGTAGCTGTCACAAAATTTAAACCCTCTTGTTAACAATTGTAGTATTGGTAAATAAGGGTATCGTTGTATACCGGTGATTGAGAGGGCTCACCTGAATTTAACTAGCTAAAAAAATAAAAATAAAAATCCTAAATCACACAAAATAAATAAATAATAAAAGTACTAATGTGGGCTTTAAAATTAGAAAATAATAAAAGTAATATAATAAAAAAAATAAAAATAATGGATAACCGTAGATATGATAAATATGCTAGGAAAATCAAAATCCACCACTAGATTAGATTAAGATATAATATTAATTTCTAAGTCAAATTTTAATCACGAGAAAGAGATTGACTGATGTGTGTGGGAGGATGGGTTTGTCAAATTGATGAGAATATGCTTCGGTTTTTATGATAATAATTAGAATAAGACTCGGTGAAGATGTATTAGGGTTTGAAACATTTGAATAGGATGGAAATATGGCGGTGATGATTCGAACAAAATAGATATGATTCGATGGTGATGGTTTTCTAATGGTGATGGTTTGAATGAGTTGTGGTAATTAGTATATGCATTCGACAATGGTATGTTGATGATGATAAGCTTCGCATGTTAGGGTTTGGTTCGGATGAAAGGTGGTAGGGTTTTGAATGGTAGTTTAGGGTTTCTAATGTGCAAACCGAATTAGGTCTTTGCTTAAATTTGAATTAGAGTGGGATTTGGATGATAATTATGGCTGGAAAAATATGGGTTATGGAGAGTAGAAAAGGATATGAATTAATCTTTAATTCACACAGATAAAGAGATTAAAACTTTCAAGCTAAATCGTTCATACATATTCGATTAACTTGAATTGAACTCACACAGAATTCACTTGTATTCAACTTCAATATTGATCTTCAACTTCTATTCCCGATACTCGTACCTTATATGGCTGCTTATAGCCATTCTACCACTAGCTAAAAGCATAAATAAAAAGATTCCAAGCTAAAAGATATTATGCTACTTTTATGCTAACTTTATGCTTTATCTATTATCCAACTCTACGACTCAATTAATTAATTAATTAATTAACTAAATCAAATAATATGCACGTCCAAGCTGCGTATTATTTCTCCCATGCACGTAGCCATGCACTCCATGCATGCCATGCACAAGCACGCAAACGCCTAATAGCTTCTATGGTAAAGCCAATTCTTCAATTTTGTGGGAGATCCTTTCTAAATGAAGAACAATTGGTTCCATAATTATGAAAGCCAATTCTTGAGTATTTGCTCCTACATCATTGACCAAGTTGTACATCAAAAGTAAGTCCATATACCTTATATTACTTCCCTAAATTAATTAATACGATAAAGCGCCAATATTAATCCTATTAAATACTAGCAGTATAATCGCAACAAATGACTCCTATATTTAACTAGATTTAATGCATTAAGTATAATTGGAAGGATGTCAATCTAAGTACCCAGACTAGTAGACTAAGCATGTCTAGATGTATTTCCCTTCTTTGACCCACGCGTATCTAAACGTTTTACTACTTCGGTTAGAATCACAAAATAATTAGGTGAATTTTTATCTAACCTAGCTGCAATTTATACATATAAATTTTAGCATATTTATATGGCCACCTAGCAAGTAAATAATTCTACATACTGTCATTATGAGAAAACCAGAATAAGGCATGCACCATATAAATAATACTTGACAGAAATATATATATAAACGATGGCAATTATAATAGAGTCAAATAACAATCTCATGAAACAAAGAAAAATAAAATCATATCTCAAACCCTAATCTAGGGTTTCAATATATTCCCGAGTAATAAATAATTAGCCAGTCATAATTATCGAATTAATTACACAGAAAAATATATCAAAAATATAAATTAAAAATAGAGAAAGAAATAACTGGAATTAATTTTGGATGAAAGATAAATAATTTATTCAGATGAAAGAGTAATTACTTTCATCTGAAATAGATTATACCGGTACATTTTCTCTCTTTATTCTCTCTTGGTCAACATTAATTTTCGTGTAAAAATTCTTTTTCTTTTTCTTCTTCTTCGGCGTAGGATTCTTTGCCTCTATTCTTGTGTGGTCCCTCCTTTTGCTGCGCTGGCTGCCTTTTCTTTCCTCCTCTGACTTGCGGCTGTTCTCCTTGTTTCCTGTGCTACTACACTCATGGTTGCTCCCTTTCTACTCTTTCTTATTTTCTACGTCATCCCTCTTCTCACAACTTCCCCTCCTTTTCTCTCGTGTCTGACGGCTTCTTCTTCTTTTTTTATTATGTGCCTCCTCTAGGTCACTGACTTCGCTGCTACCCTTTGACTTTTTCCCTAACTACTCCCCTTTTTATTTCTATTGCTCGCCAGCTTTCTTTTATTCTTTTCTCAGGCCTTTGGGCCTTTGACCCTTAGGTTGTTAGTCTAAAGGCCCAACCTTTAATATTTTTTTATGTTTAAAATTACTTAAAAAATAAAATCAATGAAAATTAAAGAATAATATTATACTCTAAATTTATTTAATTTATATCATTTTACCTTAAATAATAAATTTTATACAATTATTATCACTTAAGCATAAAATCATAATTATTCACATATATTACTTAAATAAAATACTAAAAACTAAGATTATAAGGGTATAAAATATGTCAATATATGAACTCATCAACACCCCCACACTTAGTTTCTTGCTTGTCTTCAAGCAAGTTATGAATCTAATAATTTAAAATTAAACTAACTAGCCACTTTTGTAGGTCTCACGATTACACTTAGCGTGTGTAAAAAGCCCTTTAAACCCCTAGGTCACCCATAGAGGACGATTAAGGTCTCGTAAGGGTTTCGCAGACGATATACCCACAAAATCACACACAATAAGAAAAAGATAAATAATAAAACCACACCTAATACCATTAACCATTTTTTTTCTTAGAATCATTTACTTTAATACGTCAAGATTAGCAATCAACCAAGATTCTGCATTGGGAGATTTAAGGGATCAATTTTAACATATGGTTCACACATAAACATGATAGGTATGGACATATCAATATTCTGGATGAATATCTATCACGCCTTAGTAATATCAAGATCCATCCTCACTATGGATACCCTCTATTTTTTTCCTCTTAGATTCATGGCTACAAATGAATAAAAACACTTAGGTATGTGAGATAAAATGATAAAGATAACAAATGACTCACATATATAAACAAAGAAAGCTCATACTTATGTGGATAAAACCTCATGAAAGAAAACAAATACCTGCCAAATAGATCGAACCATATGCTTAACTCTTGTGACTAATCTCCATCAGATCAAAGGTTGCTCATCTCAAGAATCAAATAGGACTTACTTATTGGTTCTAATGGGTTTTAAGGTATAGAAGGGTACGAAGTATTATAGGATTACGGTGCTAAAAAGGTTAAGAGCTAGTTGAACCCTAATAATTAGATGAAATATAAGTTTAACTCCACATCAATAATCAATAATACACACCTCAACTTTAACACCAAAATAGAACATGAATAGAATTTTCTCAACATCATCTCCATATCTCCCTCTTTTCCTTATATTGTTTCATTTTCTTCTTCTTCTTCTTCTCTTTTTCTCTTTTTTTCAATTTTCAATTTTTTTTCCGTATTTTTTTTCATTCATTTTAATTTTTTTAATCAATATATTCCTCCACCAAACATAACCACTTCCTTCCTTGGCCTAAATACATATATTTCTTACACATACATTCACATACACAACCACTCTATATCCATAACGATTTGATTCCCTTCCACTAGCTTTAAGCAAGGGTAAGGACAAAGCCCGAAGGTTATTTAATGTGGGTAATGAAGAAAAATATATGTTTAATGTATAGGCTCAAAGGGTTTCTATGGGGTGTATATCGTGTATACACAAATTAGGGTTAAGCTATTTGGTCATGGTGTGGGAAATTCTAAGTTCCCTTTATCATTTTCTCAATCAGAGCATGTTTTGACTATAAGCTTCGACCAGCACAATATTAAGTTCTAGTAATCTCTAGAGTTCATTACAAGAGCTATGGCAAGTAATTTGATCAAAGCAATTAAACATATATGAGGTTGGCAAAGAAAATTTGAATCCAAGACAAGTAGATAATTTCATGTGAATTCTCTCATAAAAAAGAAGGTATATATGGTTCAAAAGCTCACTGAGGAATGTGATGAATCTCAACATGCCATGTCGATGATTAGAAAATCATACATGTTCTTTCTCCATTCACATCTATACATGTAGATATGTATTCCCTATATCAAAATTAACACATAAAATATCCACTTGCTTTGTCTTGATTTTATGATCATCTTTTCATTAGATTTCAAATATATACTCCTCATTAACTAGTTAAGAGCTCCTAAGACTCTAAAAACACTAAGCAAATTTTGCAATTTTTTCCAAATTTTTTTTAATGCAAACACATAAAACACTCACACCCCCACACTTAAATCACACATTGTCTTCAATATGTAAACAATTAAAGGAACATGTAATTTAAAGTATAGAGAGACAAAATAAATAAATAAATAAATAAAATAACTAGGGGGTAGAAAACTCCCTTAACACATTGGGTTACCTCCCAATAGTGCTTGTTTTTATGTCTTCAACTTGATATAATCTCAGTTTTACTCATTCAAGGTGGGTATGTCCACTTGAGAGCTGCTTCACCAAATCCTTTCTTATGATGATCATCTATATCCTGCAAGGTAGAAAAAGATAAAATATTAGTTTTAATAAAAGATTTGACCCACCAAGAACACCACTTACCTATCATGAGATTTAAGCTCGTATGTAAAGAGAGAATGTTTTGCCTAATTCCATTGTATGATGGTCTCTCTATCAAAGGAGGAACATATTGTCCCATCTCAAAGTCTTTTAGCACATCCTTCTAACATAACCTCTCCTTTGGAGCATTTTGTTTCTTATTAGATGTATTGAATATGATTTTATTACTCTCTTCAATCTTGGACACATATAACCTGCTAAAAGAGGGAACATAAGGAGTATGGTTAGCATAAATAAAATCAAAGTGGTTTAAAGGCTTACCTCATGTTTTATGGTCATCTCCAGGCAAAATTGGGGAACAAATGTTCAAAGATGGTCTATGGTAGATAAAAGTGATAGTCTTGCCATCCGTATGCTTCTCTTTGTTTATTTAGTCCTTATTTTGTGAGGTTCTTCTTCTACTTTTACAAGATCTTCTTCCACCTGATCATACTTTTCAATATGCTCCATGGGAACCTCCTCAACTAGCTCATCCTCACATTCGGACATGGCATCATCATACTCATAACTCCCACTTGAATTTGGAACTGAAGTACTAGAGAGCTCTTTTTGTGCTTGTAATTGATTGATTATGTTGACCACATAACCCATTTCCTCCTCTAACACTGACATCCTTTCATTTTGTTTAATTTGACTTTACATAAGTTGGTTTTGCCCATTTGTCAATGCTTCAAAAAGCTTCTCCATTTTTTATGAACTTGAGGGTTTTGAAACTGGAAAAGATTCTTGTTGAGGGTATTGATAATATTTTGAAGCTTCATGTTCGAGTTTGTAAAGGTCTTGATATGACACTTGATAACGATCATTCATCTTCCATCCAAAGTTGGGGTGCTGCCTTATTCCCGAATAGTATGCGCTTGTGTAGGGGTCATGTCCTTGGAAACCATTGAAAGATTGAGCACTAGGTTGTGGCCATCATCCTCCTCTCATAGCTTGTGCACGGTAAGCATATGGATTTCCTTGTGTATGACACACTCCGCTTGTATTAATGACTCCAGTAGCTGTGGCTACCTATGAAACAAGAGTAGTGAGTTGGTTAAGTCTATCATCAAGGTTACTTGAACTTACCTCATTTACTCTTGCATTAAGGTTCATGAAAAGTTGTCCATAACCCAATGATCCTCTCATAGCCACCTGAAGGACACTAACACTTCAAAGGAAACAGTTAAAAGCGACACCAAAAATCCTAAAAAAAACTAAAAGAAAAAAGAAAAAATTAAAAAAATATACTAACTACTAAAACTCCTATTAATTTAGAGACTTGAGTGCCCACAAGTACTTTGATCTCTAAAGAAAAGGATGACACGAAAAACACAACACACTAAAAATAAAAACACTAAAAAAAACTAGCAAAATAAAGGTGCAGTTTTCAATCCCTGACAATGACGTCAAAAATTGGTGTGGTCATAGCTGTCACGCAATTTAAACCCTCTTGTTGACACTTGTAGTATTGGTAAATAAGGGTATCATTTATATTGGGGATTGAGAGGGCTCAACTGTATTTAACTAGCTAAAAAAAATATAAATAAAAATCCTAAATCACACAAAATAAATAAATAAGAAAAAAATACTTATGGGGGCTTTAAAATTAGAAAATAATAAAATAATAAAAGTAATAAAATAAAAATAAAATAATAATAAAAATAATGAATAACCGTAGATATGATAAGTATGCTAGGGAAATCAAAATCCACCACTAGATTAGATCATAATATAATATTAATTTCTAAGTCAAATTTTAATCATGAGAAATAGATTGACCAAGTTGTACACCAAAAGCAAGTCCATACACCTTATATTACTTCCCTAAATTAATTAATATGATAAAGTGCCAATATTAATCCTATTAAATACTAGCAATATAGTAGCAACAAGCGGCTCCTATATTTAACTAGATTTAATGCATTAAGTATAATTGGAATGATGTCAATCTAAGTACCCAGACTAGTACACTAAGCATGTCTAGCTGTATTTTTCTTCTTTGACCCACACGTATCTAAACGTTTTACTACTTCGGTTAGAATCACAAAACTATTAGGTGAATTTTTATCTAACCTAGCTAAAATTTATACATATAAATTCTAGCATATTTATATAGCCACCTAAAAGGTAAATAATTCTACATACTGTCATTATGAGAAAATCAGAATAAGGTATGCACCATATAAATCATACTTGACATAAATATATATATAAACGATAAAATTATAATAGATTCAAAGAACAATTTCATGAAATAAAGAAAAATAAAATCACATCTCAAACCCTAATCTAGGGTTTCAATATATTCCTGAGTAATAAATAATTAGCCAATCATAATTATCAAATTAATTACATAGAAAAATATATCAAAAATATAAATTAAAAATAGAGAAAGAAATAACTGAAATTAATTTTGGATGAAAGATCAAGAATTTATTCAGATAAAATAGTAATTAATTTCATTTGAAATAGATTCTATCGGTAAATTTTCTCTCTTTATTCTCTCTTGGTCAGTGTTAATTTCCGTGCAAAAATTCTTTTTCTTCTTCTTCGGTGCACGCTTCTTTGCCTTTATTCCTGTGCAGTCTCTCCTTCTACTACGCTGCTGCTTTTTCTTTTCTCCTTTGACTTGCGGTTGTTCTCCTTGTTTCCCGTGCTACTACACTGATGGCTGCTCCCTTTCCGTTCTTTCCTATTTTCTACGTCAGCCCTTTCCTCACAACTTCTCCTCCTTTTCTCTCATGCCTGACGACTTCTGTTTATTATTATTCCGTGCTCCTCTAGGTCACTGACTTTGTTGTTTCCCTCTTACTTTTTCCCCGACCACTCCCCTTTTTATTTCTACTGCTCGCTGGCTTTCTTTTATTCTGTTCTCAAGCCTCTGGGCCTTCGGCCCTTGGGCCATTGGTCCAAAGGCCCAACCTTTTTATTTATTTATTTTTAAAATTACTTGAAAATAAAATCAATGAAAATTAATAAATAATATTATACTCTAAATTTATTTAATTTATATCATTTTAGCTTAAATAATAAATTTATACAATTATTATCACTTAAGCATAAAATCATAATTATTCACATATATTACTTAAATAAAATACTAAAAACTAAGATTATAAGGGTATAAAATATGTCAAAATATAAACTCATCAGCGTCCTGCCCTGGAGTGTATTCCGATCCACTGGCTATAATAGTGGAGGATCCTAAGCTCACTAAACCAAACCTTAAATGATAACAAGTCATGAGAAAAATACTAACCACTTATAGTGGAACACCATGTGAGTTGGGGTTAGACCGATCCACCGGTGATAATGGTGGCCAGGAGCATTTTGCCCTGGAGACCGATCCACTGGTAAATAATAGTGGCCAAGAACATCCTTCCTTGGGGTGTTTTCCGACCCACTAGCTATAATTGTGGAGTTCCTGTACTCGCATGGATATAACTCGAGAGATGTGTAATGGCCTAAGTTCTAATAATGGTGATTAATCGTAATGACTTATGGCATGCATTATCTGCCTTTTTCATGTTATGCTCTATCTTAGCCATATGGTTACGTTACTCAGTATGTAGCATACTGATCACCCCTTTCATTGGTGTTGCTCATTCCCACGAGTAGTGACCCCTCCTGATTCTTTGCAGGTACGAGATGATGCCTATGATGCCTTGGGTGGGACTGAGTGATGACCTGTTGTACCTGTTGTAGGGTCCGAGAGGGTGTACTCCAAACTTATCCATATCCATTTTACTATCATTTTATTTCCCCCATAGTGGGCGTGGTTGTATTTACTTTCCTTTTTGTATTAACTCTGATGTTTGCGTACTCTGGTTTTAGTTATGAAATATTGAACTTTTATGGTTTATTTGATTATTCACGTTACTACCGTTAGTCCCTTAGCTTTGTGGTTAGTATAAGATTGGTTAGGGGTCAATCTTATACTGATCACTGTGGTAGCACCCCTATTTTTAGTGTATGTTTTTTTTTGTAACAAATGAAAATTTTCAACTACAATTTTTGGGGGTGTTACAATTCCTTTTGGTATTACATGTTTAAGTTCATTCAAGATTGTGTATGGAGTGAATCCATACATACGAATTGATATGGTACTCTTGAAGACAGGTGAACTTAAAAGCTATGAGGACAAGGAATGAGTATATTTCTTCCAAAAGCTTCACCAATAAATCAAGGGGAACATAGAACAAGCCAATGCAAGATAACAAAACAAGCTAACAAATATCACACTTAAGAGGTATTTTCTCCTAGTGATTTAGTGTGGTTACATTTGCGTAAAGAAAGATATCCTAATCTAAGAAAATATACAATAATGGCAAGAGCAGATGAACCATTTAAAATCCTAAGAAAATTTGGAAAAAATGCTTACAAACTTGAACTTCTGGAATCATATGGCGATGTTTCGAGGATATTTAATATTTATGATTTGTCTCCTTACTTTATTGATATGAATTTGAGGATAAATTATTCTCAATTTGGACAGAATGATGCAAGTGCATCCATAGATCATCAAGAAGATAATGATTTGACATACTTGATTATGAAACCGATCATATTATGTAGGATTTTGAGAATGATATTCTATTTTTCCTGAGAGAGTACATGATTTATTTATATACATCCACATAACTGAAAGATATTCTGACTCCTAAAATCCAGCAATCTGAAAGATATTCTACCTCCTAAAAAACAGGAATTAAAATATCTACCTAATTCCTAACTTTGAGGATAAATATTCGACACTTCCCCTCAAGTTGGGTTGTAGATATTATACATACCCAACTTGCTACACAATCTCTCAAAGTTAGGTCCTTGAAGGGCTTTTGTGAGAATATCTGCGCACTGCTCCCGAGTGGGAATGTATGTCACTTGTACTTCAGAATTCTCTATCTTCTCTACAATGAAATGTCTACCAATTGTCACATGTTTGGTTCGATCATGATGGATTGGATCCTTTGCCATACTGATAACTGCTTGGTTATCACATTTGAGCTTCACGTTCTCTCCAAAATCCATACCTAGTTCAATCATTATTCGCCTAATCCATATCCCTTCACAAATAGTAACTGCAAGTGCTCTTAATTCTGATTCAGCACTACTCCTAGAGACAGCTGACTGCTTTTTACTTCGCCATGTTACAAGGTTTCCCCATACAAAGGAGCAATAACCGGTGGTTGATCTACTATCTATGTGACTTTCTGCCCAGTCTGCATCAGAGTATAGAGTTACATCTTGACAGTCATTTTTTCTAAATATTATCCCCTTTCCAGGAGTCCTTTTTAGATACCTAAGAACTTGATATACCGCCTCCATATGTTCTTCCATTGAATTATTCATGAACTGACTCACTGTGCTAACTGCAAAGCCAATGTCTGGCCTAGTGTGAGAGAGGTAAATGAGTTTTCCAACCAAACGTTGGTATCTCCACTTTTCTACTAGAACTCCACCTTCTTCTCGTCCAAACTTTTTCTTATAGTCCAATGGAGTACTTGCTGGTCTACAGCCAAGCATACTAGTTTCCTTTAGTAAATCTAAGATTTACTTGCGTAGCGACACAAATGTACCTTCCTTTGATCGAGCCACTTCCATTCCTAGAAAATATCGAAGAGGACCAAGATCTTTTACCTCAAATTCTTCAGCTAAGGCTTGTTTGATCCTTGCTATTTCGTCCATATTATCTCCAGTTAGAATGATATCATCCACATAGACAATAAGAAATGTCAACTTATTTGATGATGATCGTTTCACAAACAATGTGTGATCGGCTTGGCACTGGGTAAAGCCGTGTCCTTTTACTGACTTTGAGAACCGACCAAACCATGCTCTTGGGGACTGTTTTAGTCTATACAGAGACTTCAATAGCTTGCACACCTATCTGCTGTCATACCTCTCTTGAACTCCAGATGAAATCTCCATGTAAACCTCTTCTTCAAGGTTCCCATTTAAGAATGCATTTTTGATATCTAGTTGATGAAGAGACCACTCTAGATTTATAGCCAATGATAGAAGTATCCTGATAGTATTGAGTTTTGCAACCGGAGCAAATGTCTCTTGATAGTCAATTCCATAGGACTGTGTGAAGCCCCTAGCAACCAGCCACGCCTTAAACCTTTCAATGTTTCCATCTGCCTTATACTTCACAGTGAATATCCATTTGCAGCTTACTGCTTTCTTTCCTGATGGAAGATCAGTAATAATCCATGTACTATTTTTCTCTAATGCACTCATCTCCTCTTGAACTGCTTATTTCCATCCTGGGTGACTAAGAGCCTCTTGGATGTTTGCTAGAATTTGAACTTCATCCATTCTTGATAGAAATACCTTGTAGGTTCCTGATAGATTAGCATAGGAGAGAAAATCTTTAATTGGATATTGAGTACATGTTCGAGTACCTTTTCTTAGAGAAATGGGTAGCTCTAAGTTTCCTTCTGTTGGAATCTCCTCTTGCTCTTGATCATTCTTCCCATCTGTATGAGTTTCTACAGTGTTCGGATCCATTTCAGAATCTTGGACAAGTGTGAGATGTGTATTGGGTTCAACCAACCCTTGAGTTTGCCTATTCTTCCTTGGATAAACTAGAAGCTCTTTGGTTGTAGATTGAGGTATTGGTTGGTTAGAGCATGTGGGTAGAGATGGTTGATCTGGTATCAAAGGAATAGATTCACAGGCTAGACTTAAGGGTTGTTTTTGAGAAATAGACTGATTGGGAATTGACTCAGAATTGTGTTCAAGTATTGAATCCCAACACCAAGGCTGAAAGTTTATCGTTTTCTCCCCCTGAATTTCAAGTTTGGAATAATATGGACTGTTTTCAAAGAATGTGACATCCATGGTTTCAAACACTTTTTGAGTAATAGGACAAAAACATTTATACCCCTTTTTGTTTGCTGAGTAACCAATGAAAAAACATTTTGTGGATCGTGGATCAAGTTTGCTTCTACTTTGGGAATAGACATGAACAAATGCGGAGCATCCAAATAACTTTGGAGGTGGATCTGAAGATAGGAATTGAGCATGAGGGAAAAATTAATAAGAACATGACGAGATGTTTTAAACTGAAGGACACGAGATGGTAAATGATTTATGAGATATGCCGAAGTAAGAACAACTTCCCCCATAGGTATTTTGGCACGGTGGTTGAGAACATAATGGCGCGGGCCACTTCCAACAGTTTTCTATTTTTCCTCTCTGCTATCCCATTTTGCTGTGGGGTATTGACACATGAACTCACTTGGACTATCCCTTGTTTAGACAAGTAATCTCCTAGGACATAATAAAAATATTCCCTAGCATTATCAGACCTTAATATATTGATATTGGTACCAAATTGATTCTGAATCATAGAATTGAATGTTCGGAATATCCTTGCAAGTTCAGATTTTTCTTTCATAAGGAATACCCATGTAAGTCTTGTGTGGTCATCAACAAAGGTTACAAACCATCGTGCTCCATTAATGTTTTTAACCTTGGAAGGGCCCCATATATCTCTATGAACAAGTGCAAAAGGTTTTGATGGGTGGTAGGGAATCCCTGGATAGACAGATCAAGTATGTTTTGCAAGTTGGCATATCTCACAATTGAAAGATCTTGGATTTTTATCAATAAACAAATTAGGAAATAACTTTCTGAGGTACAAAAAATTTGGATGCCCTAACCGATAGTGCCACATCATAATTTCACTATCTTTATTGACACTGGAATTTGAATGAAAAAGAGTAGTATCATACTGACAGGAAGAAAGACTTGTAGCAGCTAGGGCTGTGCAAAAAATCCGAGATCCGAAAATCCGATCCGACATTTCGGATATCCAAACCGATTTTATTCTAAAAGGATATCTGACATTTGGATATTCGTTTTTTTTTGGATTATCCGATCCGAAAAAATATCCGATATTTTGTTGATTATTTCAATAATACATCATATTATTGTGTTTTTATAGTTTTAAGTTTTAAAATTTTATTTATTTTTATATTTTAATTATTTATAATAATATTTTAATACTTCTTTTAGATAAAATAAGATATTTATATGAATATTGATATGAATATTAATTGATATACGATCTTTATTTTTAAAAATATTCTAGCAAAAGTTATTAAAATTGATAAAACAGTATTTTCATACGGATATTGGATATTGGATATATCTGAATCCAGTCCATATCCAGTCTGTATTTTTCGGATATCCGTATCCCGGATATCCGGTCTAACAAATGCGGAGCGGATATCCGAAAAAAATATCCGAATGGATATGAATATCTAGTTTTGCACACCCCTGGTAGCAGCAACTATGGATTTGGTTGGCTGGACGAAGTATAATCCAGAACACATCTCAGCACTGCCAATCTTCCTGTTCGAATCCAACTCCTGAAAAACACACACATTTGGAGAAAAAGTTGTTAAGCAATGGTTATCACGAGTTAATTTACTGATGGAAACGAGGTTGCAATCAAGATTTGGAACATGTAACACATATTTGAGAATAATTCCAGATAATAATTTAACCGATCCAGTTCCAGCCACTTTAGATAACGAACCATCGGCAATCTTCACCCTGAGATTAGAGAAACACTGTTGATAGTCATAGAGAAGTGTTCTATCTCCTGTCATATGATATGATGCCCCCGAGTCAAAAATCCAGTGCTGAGGGCAGTTTACCTGAGTTTGCATACAAACTAGTTGCATCTGCAATGGTAGAGAGATGTGGAGGGTTGTTATTTAGCAGTAGCTTTAACATATCTAGTTGTTCCTTAGTGAATGGACTGGACTTAGTTGTGCTTTGTTGTTCTTCAGTAACACTTGCTGAGCTTGCACGGTTGTCTTTGACTGATTTGGTTGGCTTCCAGTTTGCTGGTTTGCCATGTAGCTTCCAACAAGTCTCCTTTGTATGGCCAAGTTTTGAGCAATGGTCACACCAAGGATGCCCCTTTCGTGGCTGATGTTTGTATACAGACATTGGGGGCCATGAACTATGAGTAGCAAAAACAGATCCATCTAGGTTTGAAGATGGTTGTGTGTTGCCCAACATTACTCTCTTCCTGCTTTCTTCTCGGCGGACTTCTGAAAATGCCTCTCAAAGACTAGGAATATGTTTTGTTCCCATTATTCTGCCTCTGACTTCATCTAAGCTTTTATCTAGACCCAACAGAAACTTAAAAGTTCTTTTCTGCTCAAGTATCTTACAATATAATGCACTATCATTCAGGCATTTCCATTCATGGGACTCAACCATATCTAACTACTGCCAATGTCGGGTTAGTACATTGAAGTATTGTGTTACCTTCAATTCTCCTTGACGAAGGTCATGAAGGATTGCCTCCACTACAAATAGTTTTGAAGTATTATCAGAACTGGAGTAAGTTTCTTTCACTACTTCCCATATTTCATGAGTAGTTTCATATAGGAGAAAATTTTCACCAATATCAACATTCATTGAATTAATGAGCCAAGACATAATTTGATGATTTTCAGCCTTCCACTTCTTATAGTTTGGATCATTTTCCTGAGGAATTTTGGTTTCTCGGGACAAATAATCCTCTTTTCCTCTGCCACCAATGAACATACGAACGGATTGGGACCACTGTAGATAGTTTTGTCCATTGAGTTTATGATTTGTGATGAGAAGAGAGGTATTTTCAGTCATTCCAGAATTTCCAGAGTTTGAATTATGGAAAGGAGAGGAGGAGGTTTCAGAGATGGAACTGGTTTGTTCATTTGCCATTAGGGAGAAAAAAATTGAGATTTTCTAGGAAAAACTGAGAATGCGGGGAGAATCTGAGGATGCCGGTGAGGAGGAAGACGGCTAGGGTTTTTTAGAATTTCCCAGCTTTGATACTATGTAGGATTTTGAGAATGATATTCTATTTTTCCTGAGAGAGTACATGATTTATTTATATACATCCACATAACTGAAATATATTCTAACTCCTAAAATATAGCAATCTAAAAGATATTCTACCTCCTAAAAAACAGGAATTAAAATATCTACCTAATTCCTAACTTTGAGGATAAATATTCGACATATTATATGTCTTTGATAATGATATAAATAACCTTAATGATGCTACTTTAAGTCATTCTTGCAGTTATGCAACATATTTGCAGGAAAAAGATCAAGACATTTTAAAAGTCGAGGCATATAAGATTTCATGTATTACAAGCTATTATAAAGGGAGCTATTGTGCATGAAAGTCAACTCTACAAGTCAAGAGGCCTAGTCAACATTTCAAGCCAACATCATTATTTTAATTAGGATTCTTGTTAGTTGTTTTTATGTACTAGTTAGCTTACTTTGTTTGTAATAGTCTTTGTTGATTCATGTATTATATCGGATGTAATTACATTGTTAATACTACTTTATGTGTCATGTAATTAAATTAGTGTGCTAGTTAATAATGTAAGACTCCTATATAAGCATGGTGTCGACAACCTTGTAACATATCGTTAAGTATATTGAAATCTAATACAAGTAAATCACTTGGTTAATTCTCTCTTTGTGATTGAATATTCTTACCTAAGAATACTTGGAGTAATCTTTGATAGGGGGACATTCAAATGTTGAATTTTTATTTAGTTATTTATCAATTCTTGCTTGAATATCTTCAATGCTTCTTCTCCCTTAATCAGCCATTAATCCTCTCATTTTCTATAATCATACAAATCTTCAATATCTCTAGAAGACTTGTGTCAGAATCATAAAGGATTCAACAAGCATGAATAAATCTAGAAAGGCTTATAACATCTTTATCATGTATTTCAAAAAGTATCATATAAGGATACATATATGCTAAAGGCGCAATAAAAGAAATCACATTGGCCATAAGTGTATTGGTCTGAACTATACGACACAAGTCTAGACATTCAACCCTTCCACCAATGGACATAACCCATATGACACAAACAATAGCAACAAGGTTTGACCACAAAGGCATATAGAGATAACTATACTAACACAATGGAAAAATTCAAGGGTATAAATAATAAAGGTATAAAAGCCAAATTCACATATGGACATCATGTCCTACTATAATTGGACAAAAGCCCCATAGCATAATAATTAGCATATGACCATCACAACTAGGAATCAACACATGACCATCATGGCTACAAATCTCAAAATATGGCTATCACGACTAGGAATTTCATTATATAGACTTCACGGCTAAGAATATGAATATATGCTTATCATGGATAGAAATCTCATTACATGGAAATTACGGCTAGGAATCTCAATATATGGCCATCATGCCTAGTAATCTCATTATATGGTCATTAAGGCTAGGAATATTATTATATAGTCATCACGGCTAGGAATCATATTTTAGATAACAAAATTAATCAACAAATTACCAAATTTAATATGGTATCATCAATTTAACAATCCTAAAAGGTAATAAAAAAATCCCCTATTTCAAAAATCTCATGATATTAAACCAAACTTAACATAATCTAAATCAACAAAATAAAAAATGCTTATATGATGTAAAGAAATCCTTCCAAAACCTAAGCTTATAATTATCAACAAAAAAATATATATTAAAGGACCCTATAAAATCTTTACAAAGCCTCCCCAAAATTCTAGAAAACCATGAAAATGTTAGAAACAATTCAACATGTAAAAACTAAATCAAAGCATATAGAGTTAAAGATGATATAGAGGGGACCTTATTCTCAAATTTTGGAAGAAAACCAAGCTTTCACAATAGAGGAAAATGAGGGATAAGGCCACTAAATGGAGATGATAAAAGAGAGGAGAAAGACACAAAAAAGAGAAGAGAAGAAAATATCAAGGTTAGAAGATAATATTATCATCCTGAATTTGAAGCTAAATCAAGTTTCAATCATGAAGGACAAAACCAAGGAAGAAGATGTGAAAATGGATGGAGGAAGATGATGATGATGTGCATGAAAATAAAGATGGAGAAGGAGGGGGATTTAGTTGTGGATAATAGGATAACGAATAAAGAAAAAGAATGATGTTATGTGGAGAAGTAAAGGGGATGGGATAGTAAATTTGGGGTAACTTTAATGATTATGGTTTCTAAGATATTTTATGCAAAATATATAAAATAAAGGGAAGAGTTTTTTTTTTCCAATGATGGGGAGAATAAAAATAAGAAAAAATGTGAGGGATAAGAGAGGATAAATAAGATAAATGAAGAAAGAAAGAAAAGATGATAGATGTAAGGGTTGGAGGGTGTTTTCGCAACTTCCTAACTTGTGATAATTATCTGAAAATGAAAGGTAATGGTGATGCCACATGTGGGAGAAGAATAATGAGAATCAAATAATCTACCACACAAAATAATGAAAGGTGGATAAGGGAGGAGAAATGAGTGGACGAGAAAGACAGAAAGAAAATGGTTAAGCGTAAAATGATAATTTTCTAAGGAATTTAATCCAATTTAGTTACTACGAGGGAGAGAAAAGACAAGAAATTAAAAGGGAAAACATTATTTTTGATATACCATAATAATAAAGAATGAATGTTTGGGATTAATCCTTACAAGATTAGATAAATTTTAGAGGAAGAAGAGTTGCATATGATGACTTATTTTTTTTTCAAAAACTATATGAATAAAACTATAAACTATAAAAATAATTATATAGTTTTTTAAATTATTTTAAGCTCAATAACACTAAAATATATTTTTAATCACAAGTATTATTGGATTATATGTACTTAAGGATTTGATCCCTATTTATTTTGCGTGCAAATAGTGATCTTGAGGTTCCCTTTAGAAGTGATATTGGAGATAGTTATGTTGGTGGATTCCTTGAGAAGTGATATTGGAAGTAAGCAAGTTTATTTCCCCTGCCTAAAGGCTGAGATTTATTTTAAGTTTATCGCTATATGTTGATTGGTTGAGATAAGTGATATTGTTGCAAATGAATACTTTATGCTAACATAAGTTATGCGTGAATCGTTAAAACCATATGACCGCATGCCTTTATGAACGATCTTAAGATTTTATGGGTTATGTTTTATGTGAGCATATTATCTTATTAAATAATTTGTGATTTACTTAGTATGAAAAAGTCTTAATGATACCACACTAATGTAGCTATTCTGAGAAGGCCCTAGAGTTGTACAAGGTTTTAATGCTTGTAGAAAGTTCTAGGATGAGTGTCCCCAATTTTTTGATTTATATAATTCATTTAATTAAATAAGTGGAGGTGATTGTAAGGGTTATTTGGTGTTCATCTTTTGGCATTTTGTTCCTAATATCTCTTAGACTTTTATGTTCTTTTCCTTGTGTACTTAAAACCCCCTTCCTAGTTTTTAAGACTTTGTTAGAATAGTGTTTTCTTTGAACTCGATTTATGCATGTTATGGTTTTCAATGGGTTTAAGTTTGTTAAATCATTTTAGCATTCTCAGTTAGGTGATGTACACACCTCTCCTGATGTTAGATATGTTGGTTTTTTTTTTATCATCTTTTCTTGTTTTTCTTTTGGAAAAAAAATTTAATGAATTGATTTTGGTTGGTAAAAATTTGGGTGTTACAATTGTGATGATTTTAACCGTCATATTCACTAATTAATTTGCATGCATTAAAAAGAGTACTTCTTCTTTGCTGATGCAAAGGTATCATACACCCAAATGAATCAAATAAGTATTATAGTTAAGAACCTTAATTTATCTTATTAAAAGAAAATTCTAATACTTTAAAGTATGTTTAACCGTAAAATCTTTCTCAAAATGTTTTACAATAAATATTGACCGAGTTGGACCAAGACACCCTTCTTTGTTATGGGATCATTTGATCTAGATTTATTTGTAACTTTTATTGTACAAAACATAATAAGATTGGGTATTTGATATTTTCCTGCCATCCAAAAATAAGGACGTGTGATCACTTAAGTGTAGAATTGAATTTGCGGGCGCTGAAAGTTGGTTCTGAATTTTAAGAAAAGATTTATTTTGATGTTCACTCGCGCTTAAATACTCTGTTGTACGCACATGTGCGTTCCTTCCTCTTTCTGTCCTTTCTAAATGGTAGGGAAGAAGCCTTGTATTAAATCAAGAACAGAGACAAGAGTGACGCAGAGTTGGTGAAAAGCATTCTTCATTCACAATATGGCAAGACTGTCAACATTAGTTTCTCCGGCAGCCAAGAGGTATGATGACTGATCTTCCGTTTTTGCATCCGTAAAATATTAAATCAACTCCTCTTTAATTTGTTTAATAGCTTTCCCGAATTACTATATTCTTCCTTGAGCCTGCAACTTCACTCGTTATGTATATATATATATATATATATATAGTATCAAACTAATCATGTCAAATTTGATTTCCACCAAATTTTCTACACACTGCTGATAGAATTTGTATTTTGTGCTCAACAAGAAAAGATAATTTGTGATGTTTAGTGCATCACATATATCTATTCCGGAACCCTAAATTTTCATATGCAGCGAGGTACTCATACTTCAATTGTATGCTCACATCCGTCGTCATTTTCTCATAGTTTCAAACACAGAGATCATATTTTATTTCATTCTCATTTATAAATATAAAGCGATTATTCTGTTTTGGAGGTAGGCCAAAGTAGATCGGGATATTTTCTTTACTGATCTAAATAAACAGAGAGGTGTATCCATCATATAACAACTTTAAAGGAATAATAATATATCTCGCTTGACCGACACTAGGAAATTGATTAGATAAATATATGATCTTTTTTTCTAAACATGAAATTCCTTGAACATGTAAACATAGAGTTTAAATAATCATGAATTTATAAATTTTATCCGGTATCAAATTTGTATTTTCATGTATCTGTTAATAAAATATGGTGACTTGATAGAAAATAGTTTGTATCCAATAATTGATACGGATTTTCTGAATGTCCTGGAAGTAAAAACAAATGGGGTCATCAGTTGAATATTCAATTGTCCGCTTCCATCATTTTAAATATTCTTTTTTACAAAAAGTTATTAGCTCGCATGCATGAGCGCTATATTTATTTATTTATTGAGTCGTAGTGTTGACACAAAAGTCACTAATCTGCATCGGTCGATTATCTTTCATGCTTGAGCGTTGTGTTATTGAGATTATTAATACCTTATTTGAATCTGTTTATTAAAAAGTAATTATATAAAATAATTATTTATTTAAAATTTTTTTTAGACTAAATAATTTTTAAAATAAGTAGTTATCTTATATAATTATTTTTCATAAATAGCATCAAATAAGTGCTAAATGATGTAGCAACCCACATATATTTTATTTTTCCGTTGGATATATAGTGTTCCGATTAGTCTTACCAATAGGATAACAGAATCTCCGATTCTAACATTATGATATTTGATTCTATTCTTATATCTCGTAGAAATTGTTCATGTTAAAAAATTAGGAATCCTAAAACTATAATATGATTATGAATACAACAATATGAATCAAATTAAAGATGCTAAAAGTTGATACTTTTTTTATTTTATTTTTTTTTTATTATCATCTCTATTAATTACAAAGTATTAAGAAACTCTCAATCCTTATTTTTTTAATCTTCACAAGATCATTAAGAACAACCCTTTTAATTGATGTATTTTATTATATAATTTTAATTTCAATTGAGGTTTTCAGATCCCTACATTTGAATCATAAGAAATTTTCACAATAAATTTTTTCACAAGGAACTTCTTATCTTCGATGTCTTTTCAAACTTTCAATGATAATTGATTCCGCTGATTTTGGGCCAATACCTCTATATAAGATCATAGACCTTAATAGTATCTTTGATCTAAACATGAAACACACAACAAACATCCATAAATTATGTTTGAAAGGTGCATGTATAATGCATATTTTTTACGTTCGTCAACACATTAGCTTGAAAACTAACATTTCTAATGTTTCTACAATATTTATTTTAATGGTCATACCCTTTAGTGCTCTTTTAGTATAGGAGTGATATAGGAATAAATAATATCCTCGTTTTTCATGCGCTTTTAGTTTGAATAATGATCAAGTATTCGTTAAAAAATGTATATATATTCTTCTACTTAAAACATACCTACAAAAGATGTAAATTAAAATGGTAGTTGAATTAAGCTTGTGTCCGAAAGTGGTTCAATTACAAAGGCACGTTTTCAACCGTTTATTTTTTTTATAGCATATAAATTTTTTAATAAATATACATTTTAATTATAGTAAAACAACACTTTCAAAGAAATAAAATAACGAAACGACAAATCATGCAACATTTTCCGAAATAAAGGTTAATTGGACAACCGACAATAAACAAACCAATGGTTCACTTGAATAAACCCATTTATCGCGGCTCTAATAACGTTATTATCTATCTATATATATATCTATTGTTCTGTTCGTACGTCATAGGTTGGAAGGCAAGGTGGCCCTGATAACAGGTGGAGCAAGTGGCATCGGCGAGTGCACTGTGAAGCTCTTCGCTAGCCATGGCGCAAAAGTCGTGGTAGCTGACATCCAAGACGATTTAGGTCATTCCCTTTGCAAGGACATTGGACCAAACTCATCTTCCTACATCCACTGCGACGTAACAAAGGAAGCAGATATTAAAGATGCAGTGGACAAGACAATATCCCAGTACGCCAAATTGGACATCATGTACAATAATGCTGGCATCGGAGACAGAGTTAAATCCAATATTTTAGACAACGACCAAGCCGATTACGAAAGGGTATTAAAAACGAACCTCGTCGGACCATTCCTTGGCATCAAACATGCCGCTCGTGTAATGATCCCAGCTCGCCGTGGTAGCATTATATCAACAGCTAGTATTTGCTCAATTCTTGGTGGTATTGCTCCTCATGGATACACTAGCTCAAAGCACGGTGTGGTGGGTCTTACTCGGGGTACTGCGGCGGAGCTCGGGCGTCATGGTATTAGGGTGAATTGTGTGTCACCACATGTCGTGGCGACTCCTTTGGTTAAGAATTTCTTGAATTTGGATGATGAAGGCGTGTCTAAGATTTATTCTAATCTTAAAGGGTCGTCTTGTACAACAGAAGATGTGGCTGAAGCTGCTTTGTTTTTGGCCAGTGATGAGTCCAAGTTCATCAGTGGGCATAATTTGATGGTAGACGGAGGGTTCACGGTGATGAATCCCTCTTTTTGCATGTTTGAGGAACCTTGAGTAGTTACCAATTTACCGTGGCTTGTCCTAAACAATTAAACGCTTCTAGCTCTTTTATTTTTCATGTATTGTTGTATGTCCATCATAATTTAAGATAATAATGGATTTCTTTTTCTGCATGAATGAAAAAAGATTGATTCTCTCTTGAAAGTGAATCTAAGACTTGTTTGCTCTTATTTAGAAGATAGAAGAAGGCAAGTCGCAGAAGAAAAAAATAAATATTTTATTTGCTCTATTAGTATATTTGATTTCTAATAGAAGAGGCTACAATGTTTATAAAATGGAATAAAAAAAAAGATTAATAAGCATGTCTTGAATTTGGGATGAATGGGTGGAAGAATAAACCTTTTTATAAGATAGTCCAATTACATCATTTATTATTAAAATTAAAAAAATTATATAGCCAATTTTTTTTATTTCAACTAGTAAAAACTCAATTTTTTTGCAAAGATTTATAATTACTAATAAAAATAAAAATCGTTGCAAAAGAATTTTTTAGTAACAACATAAGTTGTTGCATGCTTGTAAGGGTGTTACCAAAAAAATTGTTTATAGCAATGTTTTTTTTTGACATATTAAACATGTTAATACTAAAATTGTATCTTTTTAAAATATTTTAGAAAATTTTTGGCTATAAAAAATCACTACTAAAGCACTTTTATATTGAAATCAATATCGTTGCAAATGATAACGAAAAAAGGTAACATTGATAAAGTTCTTTGTTAACTAAAAAATATTGTTGGCAAAACTCTTTCATAAAAAAATATATCTTTGTTAAAGATCTTTTTTGATGAAGCAACATTGTTGCTAGAACTCTTTGATAATTCTGATAAAATATTTGTTGACAAAGCTCATTTGTGATAAAAAAAATTTGTTGCTAAAAAATAATTGGCAAAAAAATACCAAATATTCTCCTAATGTTATCATCATTATTATTATTAGTTAAGAAAAAATGATGGAGAATGAAGGATTTGAACCCTCAATAATTCTTAAAGATGACTATATCAAACACTCTATTTTCACTCATATAATAATCAACTTACTTACTATACTTAATCATTAAATATGACTTGGTGCTTTTTCGGTAACCTCATTTTTGATATGATATTATATATAGTAATAATATATATGAAGTAATAATGATATTTGGTAGCCACATTATTTTTTTTGAAAGTTGTTCAATTAATAATAGTGTTTAACAACTTATCTGATATGAAATAAATTGATATATAATGATAATTTTGGACATTCTATACTCTATTAAGATATATTATTATGATATTTTTTTAAATATGTGTATAGATTTTATTTGAATAATATTTAATAATTAGTAATTATACTTAATCATAATTAATATTAATAATATAGATGATTAATATTAATAATATTCATTACTAATATTGTCAATTAGTATTAATAATACATATGTTTTAATTTATATTATTTATTTATAATTAATATTAATAAGTAATAATTTTTAATGTCAATAATTAAGCATAATAATATTTAATAATTAATAATAACAATTATTATTGATTTTTAATAATATTTAATGCTAAAAGTATTAATTATTAAAAATATACAATGAATATTAATTGTTAATTATTACTAATGCTAGGATGACACACACATCAATGATAGTAACATGCCACTTAAAACAATGATCTGACCCATAAAAGCAAGCGCAAGAATTCCAACATAATGACATTAATACATCACATGAAAAGATTGATAAATATTGAGAATATTCAAGTATATAATAGCATCAAAATCCAAAAGTCATATGTTTCTTCAGCTTGAAAATCTAAACAACATATTGCGCATGAATATATGAATTAGGGACATAATTCATGGAATCCATTAGAAAACCAACATAAGTAGGCAATAACATGTATAGAAAATCAAAGCCATTCTATAGTTGTCATGTGCAACATGAAAAAGAGATCGTAATTATATTTGAAAAAACATGGAAGAGTTGATTACTACTAACAAGGGGTAATACTTGACTTATTAATCAGTATTGATTCCTTAATACAAGCTTTTCATTTACCATTCTTATCACCACACTCATTTCTGAAGGTTATAACACAATCTCACACCTATAAATGACAAGCTGAATGTTTTTTGAGTTGATGAAATCAACAAAATAATTTAGGAACAAATATAGCTGACCAATAGGGAAAAAAATATAGAAAATACATTCGATGGAGATACACATATAATAAAATAAGAGCTCCAAAATGTATAGTTAAACACAACTTTAAAAGCTATATGTGAGTTCCAACAACAACGGTAGAAGTAAAACACCAAAATGATGACGTACATCTTTCATATGAATTCCAAAGGGATATCTTCTTGCTTTAAACAAAACACCATCTTATTGCAGCTTACTCGTAATAGCGATTGATTTACCATATCACTAGAAAAATGGATGAGCTTATAACAAACCAGTGCATATATATTAGGTGACCTTACATTGATAATCTTAGGTCATAGAATATTGAAAATATTTTAATTAAAGAACAATACAGGCCCAAATAGATGTAATATAGGATAGAGTTTTTTTCAAGTGAAAAAGGACCAATTATCTGCAAAATCAATCATTAAAAACTGATGGACAGAGTTTCTTACTCATAATTAAAAAAAGGGGGGTGGGAAGAGAATAATGTACTAAGTGACAACATATATCCAATCAATCACAAGAAATGGTAGACCTAGATGCAAGATGGGTTGGTTTAAAAACCAAAACATGTTCTTACACAATAAACATTAACAAAACAATAAGGGATATATTATACCCTTAACCAAATAAGAACATAGAAAGCACACTTGCACCATCATATAAATTCACAACAACACTTCTAGAATTTTTATGATATTATAAAACAACCATATGTATCATTATTATAATCAAGAACTTAGTATATATCTACTTTAAAGAGCGGAGAAATAACATGCACAAAAGAGTAGAGATATAACTAAAAAATATTATGCCTAATGTAGAAAAATATCATAGATAATATTGATTAGTAGTAGTAGGGGTAGTTGTAACACCCTCAATTCTACAACAAGAATTTTTTTCAAAGACATTTTACGGAGGCTAAATAAAAAATATAGGGTTTGATTACCATATCAAACATAGGATATGTGCGGTTAATATCTAACCTTTGTTGGACATAAGGCTAAAACTCAAATCCCAAGAGTCGGGCATGGTCATCACCTAATTCAAGTCTGATACAAGACTTAAAAAATAATATAAAATTAACTACAAGATAAAATACAAATTATCAAGAAGAGCTCTACAAGAGAAAATACAAAATAGAATACAGGATCTTGAATATCCTAATCGCAACACTCAAAAAGCTAGCTAGAGACTTGACATTCTCAACCCCATATAGCCAATGACAAAAATCTGCACAAATTGAAATGTTATTATATCAGTATGACTAACATAATGAGTAAGATCTAATTATCTTACATAAGCACGCTTCACACTAAACATGTTATCACATCTCACAACATCATGTTGATAATAGATATGATCGTGCAAAAGCAAAGAGAACACATCTTATAGGTAAATCTAGGAAATCCATTCTTATTAGTGACAATTAGAGAGAATAAAGCATATATAATACACACTCTCACTTAACCACATAGGGCAACTTAAATCTAGCAACCTATAACATAAGCAATGTATTATTTAGAATCATAAAGATTCAATAAGCATGAAGAAATTAGGTAAAACCTATGGGCATCTCTATTATGATTTTCAACAAGTGTCACATAAGCATATATAGGCATAGAATCATAAAGGGTTCAATAGGCATGGATAAATTTGGAAAAGCTTATAATATCTCTATCATGTATTTCAATAAGTATCATATAAGGATACATATATGCTAAAGGCATAATAAAGGAAATCACATTGGACATAGATGTATTGATCCAAACTCTAAGGCACAAATCTAGACATTCAATCCTTCCACCAATGGATAGAACCTATAGGGTACAACCAATAGCAATAAGGTATAACCATTGAGGCATATAGAGATAACTATCCTACCATAATGGAAAAATTCAAGGGTACAAATAATAAAGGTATAAAAGAAAAATTCATGTATGTACATCTCTGTCCTACCACAAATGGAAAAAATCCCCCAAGCATAATAATCAACATATGACCATCATGGTTAAGAATCTCAAATTATGGCCATCTTTGTTAGGTATTTCATTATATAATCAACACGGCTAAGAATATCAATATATGCTTATCATGGTTAGGAATTAATATATGGCCATCAAGGTTAGGAATCTCAATATATGGCCATCACGACTAGGAATCTCATTATATGTCCATCATGGCTAGGAATCTCATAAATGGCTATCACAGATAGGAATCTCAATATATGATCATTACGGCTAGAAATCTCATTATATAGCCAACATACATGGTCATTATAGCTAGGAATCTCATTATATAACCATCATAGCTAGACATCAACACCCATGGCTTTCTTATCTAGAAATCTCAATAGATCATAGAGATAATCATTATCATAAATAAGCGTTCATGGTTTAAAAAAACTTAAATAAAGTTCACATATTAATCAAAATAATGTAAACTAGTGATCTACAGGATCATGATGGATCATGATATTTCTTAAAGCTATTTAGGAAGCAACCAAAAACAATGGCCATAGACCCTAAGAAATAATTTAGTACAAATAAAAGTAGTGCACCTCGTATCAAGTAAGAGTCCCGAAAGCTTAAAAAAGTCAAACTTAAGTCAACAAATCCCTAAAGTATAACTTATCATTTTATTCATTTATTTAATCATTCAATGACTAACACACACTTTAAAGATCTGAAACTAAATTTAAAGGATCAAATAACCCCAAATGAGAGCAAAAATGTTAAAAATGAATTTTTACCGTTAAAACCAAAATTAGAAAAAACCGTGTATAAAATTACCTTAACTAAGTTAAAATAAGGTCCCAGAGAAAATTTGGAAAAAAATCACTATTCACCTCTAGAAAAAAAATATATTTTGATAGCTGGCATTACTTTTCACTAGGATTTGTAATTTGTGAGGGTAAAATAGGTAAATGTTAATGATGGATGTCAACTTTTCACTCTAAAAGTCCATAAAAGCCTTTAAGGAATATTTTAGTCATATTCTGATTAATTATCTCTAAAAATAAAATTATCAATTAACCAAATCCTACTCATCGTAATTAAGGCATCCTTAGCTAAGAATAGATTAAATGTCACAAAGGCCATAAAGAGCATGAAGAACAAATTCTAAACTTTTAAGAATCTCAACCACAAATTAAAACACTTAAACTTACTCCAATAAAAGCATGCTATATATGAACAATCGTTACTAATTGTAACATATAACATGGTATAATAAATTTCACAAAACACTCAAAGAATCAAAAATACCTAAATTATCTAAAATTTCAAGAAAAAGTAAAACATGCTTAGGATCATCAAGTAATAACATGTTAGATACCAAAATTAATCTACTAATTACCAATTTTAATATGGTATCATCAATTTAAGCATCCAACAAGGTAATAAAAAAAATCCCCAATATAAAAAATCTCATGATATTCAACCAAACTTAACATAATAAAAAAAATTCAAACATTCTTATATGAAGTAAAGAAATTTCACCAAAACCTAAGCTTATAATTAGCAACAATATATATATAAAAGAAATGAATAAACTCTTTATAAAGCCTCCAAAACACCCTATAAAACCATTAAAATATTAGAAACAAATCAACATCTAAAAAATAAATCAAAGAATATAGAATTAAAGATGATATAGAGGGGAACTTATTGTCAATCTTTGGAAGAAAAACAAGATTACTCAATGGATAAAAATGAAGGAGAAGGCCACAAAATAGAGAAGATAAAGAGAAGAGAAAAGGCACGAAAAAGAGAAAAGAAGAAAATAACAATGTTAGAAGATAATATTATACAATAATGATTTTTGATATACCATAATAACTAAGAATGAATGGTTTGGATTAATTGTTGCAAGATTAGATAAATTTTAGAGGAAGAAGAATCACATTTGATGACTTATCTATAAACCATAAAAATTTGTATATAAGTTTTTAAAATTAGTTTAAGCTCAAATACATTAAAATGTAGTTTAAATCACAAAAACTATTAGGGTACATGTACCTAAGGATTTGATCCCTATTTATTGTGCATGCAAATAGTGATCTTGAGGTTTCCTTAACAAGTGATATTGGAAATAGTTATGTTGTGCATTCCTTGACAAGTGATATTGGAAGTAAGCAAGTTAATTTCCCCTTCCTCAAGGATAAGATTAATTTAAAGTTTTTCATGGTATGTTGATTGGTTGAGATAAGTGGTAGCGTTGCAAATGAATACTTTATGCTAACATGAGTTATGCGTGAATCGTTAAAACCAGCTGACCACATGTCTTTATGAATGATATTAAGTTTTTGTGGGATGTGTTATGTGAGCATGTCATATCATTAGAGTATATGTGATTTACTTAGTATGAGCAAATTGTACTAATACCACACTAATGTAGCTATTCTTGGAAGGCTCTAGAGTGGTACAATGCATTAAAGCATGCAGAAAGTTCTAGGAATGAGGGTCCCCACCTTTGTTATTTATATAAATCATGTCATTAAATAAGTGGAGGTGATTGTAATGGCTATTTGGTGTTCATCTTTTGGGGTTTTGTTTTGAAAATCTTTTAAGATACTATGATCTTTTCCCCGTATACTTAAACCCCCTTCCTAGTTTTTAAGACTTTATTAGAATAGTGTATTCTTTGAACTTGATTTATACATATTATGGTTTTTAACGGTTTTAAGTTTGTTAAATCATTTATTATTCTCATTTAGGTGATGTACACACCTCTTCTTATGTTAGATATGTTGTTTTTTATCATGACATTGTATTTTTCTTTTGAAAAAAAATTAAATGAATTTATTTGGGTTGGTAAAAATGAGGGTGATACAATTGTGATGATTTTAATTATCATATTCACTAATTATTTTGCACTTATTAAAAATAGTGCTTCTTCTTTGTTGGTGTGAAGTTAGCATACACCTAGATGTATCAAATAATTAGTATATTTAAGAACCTTAATTCAACCTTAATTTATATTATTTAAAAGAAAATTCTAATACTTTAAATATGTTTAAACATAAAATCTTTCTCAAAATTTTCTACCATAAATATAGACTGAGTTAGACCAAGACATCCTTCTTCCTTATATGTTCATTTGATCTATATTTATTTGTAACTTTTTTTGTACACAACATAAAAAGATTGGGTATTTGATATTTCCCTATCATAAAAAAATAAGGATGTGTGATCACTTAATTGTATAATTGAATATACAGACGTTAAAGTTGGTTCTAAATTTTAAGAAAAGACTTATTTTTATGCTTACTCACACTTCTATAATTTGTGGTTAGCACATGTGCGTTCTTCCCACTTTTTGTCCATTCTATATGGTGAGACTCGAAACATTAGTCTCTCCAATAGCCAAGAGGCATGTCCAACTGCTATTATATATATGTATGTATGTATGTATATAATATTAAACCAACACCTTTTTAATTTGTTTACTATCATTCCTGAATCTTCAGTAATAAGGTGTTGTTTGAGATAATTTTTAGAAATTATGCACACCCATAGATCCCAAGCATGTTTAAGAAAGATTACCTTTCTCATATTTATAGATATAAGAAGGCTAAGACCCCCAAACTCAGGAAGATAAATCATTTTCCAATTAAGGAGATCTTCTACATGGTGTACCACTGCTAAATAATTGATGTAGTTTCATGAAGGCATAAGGTGGGTTATAAAATCTAGAAAGGATACCAAATTTTATACCAACCAGTAGGTTAATTGGGTCAGGTTCATTAGTCTTTTCCTCCTTAAAGCCTCTTCACATATAAGTTGCGCCAAATGGTGGGTAGTTTTATTAATGAGAATAATAAATGGATGAAACATGAATTTGCAATGTTTGTTTTCCTATAAAGCCTTATCAAACATTCTCAGCTCATTCATTGATCCATACACTGAAGTTGATGATATGTCAACTTGGGTTACTCCACAAATGAGAAATAATTTGTCATTTAATCGACTTTTAAACCATTTTTTGATGTTCATGACCCTCCTCTCCTCAAAGGAATTTAATTTGAAAATTACCAATATTTCAGTTAATAATGAATTGAATATATATATATATATATATATATATATATATATATATATATATATATATATATATATATATATATATGGTTAGGCTAACTACCCATGACTACTTACACACAAGCCTGTATAGAAATAAATGTATACTTTCATGGGCTCCTTGATTGAATGATTTTATATGCAAATCACCAAATATATAGATCAAACCCCTAACTAAGTAGTGTTTTCATGAATTACCTATTAGTTGTGTAGTGTTTTTCTAGAACTACCTCTTAGTTGTGTTAATCGGTATATTCCAACCTTGAATTTCAACTTGATTGCTTAGCCTCAATTATTCAATGTTTGAATGCATTACTTACTATTTTTTAATGGATTTTTCCCTTTAGATTTTGCTAAAAATGAAATAATTGAAATGAGTTCAACATTTAGAGTTCTAAAAGGAAAAAGAGAAATTACTTTGATGTTTGGGGTTTGAAAGAGAAATTAAAGACAAATCGAGAAGAAAGTGTATAAAGAAGGAAGATAAGTTTTGATATAGTGGAAATGAGATCTGTGAGAAAACTTATAGCAAAGAAAATATAATTTTTTGGAAAATATGGACAATATATGCAAGATATAGGCAAAAAAGTAATGGAAAATAAGAGAAATTAGAAAGAATTTCTCAAGCATTGAGTTATGCTATGAGATAAATCACTATCTTGAAATGATTATTTAGCCAGATCTTGGTGTAATCCTTGTATCGTCATTTGCCCCAAGGTTAAAACAATGAAATTTGGTATTTTGTACTAAAAATTGGAAGCTATGGAGATTTTAAGAATGATGCCCTATAATATATGTTAAGAAAATGAAAGAGAGAAAAAAACATAGGAAATTGTAGTCCTTTTTTTTCCTATCAAAAATTAAAGCTTAAGGTTCTCTTTAAATAAAATGATAAGAAGATTTTTTTATTAGGACCCATTCTACTCCCTTCTATCCCTTGAATAATTGAGACCATGATTGAGAACATTTAGAAATAATTCTAAAGTTCCAAGTTAATCAAGGTAGAAGAAGAATACCAATACATAGTTAAAAAATTAGCACAAAAGAATAATGGGCTTGTCTAGATCTATGACCCAACCTAACACTACATCCAGTTAGATGATTAGGAGGCTTACATGCACGTGTGTGGTATATATAGTCTAACCCACAACCCCCACAAAACATTTCAAACTTTCAACTCAAACAAGGCTAAAGAAAAAGGGATATATAAACTAAATAAAAATCATCAATTCCATCGATATAGGACTTGAGAAATACTTCAATAGCAACAAAACTAGTATTTGGTTTTGTTTTTGGACAATAGTCCCCCAATAAAAGAAAAAATAAGTATTATTCAGGATTGAGTTAATACGTAGTGAAGTGAGGCGATAATGATGTCTAAGGGGTGAACAAATCTTGAACTACCTTAACTTCGATTGAGGGTCATACAACACATGTCTTACCTCTAATTCTGTAATCTTTATGATAAAAAAATAAAATAAAATAAGCACTATTGATGGACATGCATGCTCCTGGGGTATCTATGAGTCATATAGAAAGATAAAATTTGTCTTTTGTAGAAGATGTTCCACCTTCACACTCATCTAGATGAATCTATTAATTACGACTCACATGTAACATTATATTAGTCTATGGATTCATTAAGAGCATAAGGATGATCAACCTCATGTGTGTCAAGTGATGGGCTCATTAAGTATGTCTCGGTAGGACCACCTTATAATAGGTCTATGGACTCATTAAGAGCATAAGTTTATCTTGTCATAATGTACTATCACACACTAGAAGTATTGAAATATAGTGCAAAAGAGTAATCATATGGTATTCACCATACTTTCCTTAACTCAAATGCTTAAGACCCATCCCCCTTGATGATTTGAGAATAACTCTCTTTGTTAGGGGTTTAACTTCCTTGAGATGATCAATAAGGACTAAACCATCTTTTCTAAGTTGGAGTATTGACACTCATCATTTGAGAGTAACACACTAGTATATTAGTTAGGTCTTTAATCCCCATCTCTAGTATCTTCCCTAATAAAAACAAATGAAATGATTAATAGTATTACCATGAGGTATAAGAATAGCTCATCGCTGATGGAGATATGCCCTAGAACCAATCATAATTGATGATTTGTATTTGCATATTTAGTGATTATGCTTATTAATAAAAAGATCAATTGATGTTACTTATTCAAATAGTGTTATCCCTTTGAGTAATTATTATTTATGTAGATAATCGAGTACATGACTGGATTGTGTAACTTTATTAAATGATAGAAAGATTATTATTCAATAACTATCTATAGTCTAGGATTGTCTAATTAAGTGATATTAGTGATCATAAAACTAGTACGTTGATTAGTTGATGATTATGTTCCACTGCTAGTTGATATGAGATATCAAACTAATAACATAGATACATGTTATAGAACATGGTATTGGATCAACCCAGCAGGAAGACACTACATTGGATATTATGTAAAAGTGTCATTAGTGTTATCTAAATAGTATATAGTCCTCTGAACTGATATCTTCATATATGCCAGTATGATTATCATCATGTTTTGACTTTTTCTAATGTTACCCTTGTTAGGGGTGATCATAAAAGTAATGATCAGACATGGTGTGAATCATATAGAGGCATATATATGATCAATATGGGATTTGTCCCTCTCGAGATATGAGAGAGATATCTTTAGGCCCCTCAACAAGTATAAATGATGTTACCATGTCCATATGCAAACAAAGTGTTGTTTGTTTAAGGTTATTCTTACTTAGTGATCAAGAAAGTGTGTTATTGAACATAGCAAGGATGGAATAATCAATTTCAATCTAAATATTATTTTACTGAAGGATAAATATACGGGTTATAAATAGGTTTTGTTAAGCATATGACATTTACATAATTTGAGTATTCATAACGTCTTACTAGAGACCTCTTATGATTTGTAGGCTCAAAAGGAGTTTCGGTCCACCACCAACATTACTTGAACCTATAGGGTCACACATAAAACAAACTAGATCAAAATCAAATTGTATAATGGGAAAGATGAGATCTTAATATGATTAATATCTTTTGAAATCCTAAGTGGTTTTAATGTGATTAAAGCCCAAGTCTAAAGCAACCATGTTGGGATAGGGTTTTGATATAAATACCCAATATAGGGTTTTATTATAAATAACCCTCTCACTTTCTCTTCTTCAGATGAGAGAACTATCTAGCCACCATAGCATAGTTCTTTAAAAAATTGATAGTGATCTTATTGGTGCTAGTACACATCCCTAAAGGTCCAAACTCATAGTGTGTTGATACCGGTGGAGGTATGATATAATTTACACTCGCTGAATCGAATAAGTTTAAAACCTAGTGATTGGAGTAATCAAAAATTAGATCAAGAAGTGAATGGAATCATCCTTGTTGTGGATCGATACCAATTCGGAAAAATAAGATCTAATTAGAATCAATTAGAACACACAAGAATTGAGAAGAGAAAAACACTCAAGAACACAGATTGGGGAAACAGATGATCTTATTGATGTGAAGTAATCGTGATTACAAAGAATCAAAGAAATTCTCACGTAAATCACTCAATACATCAAGGAATTGCAATAAAACTCAATAGGAGAAGAAGACGACGTTTGCTCTCCGATTAGGGTTCTAATCGCATGGTATTTATACTATACGAAACTATCATTAGCGAAAACCGAGGCGGAGCAAAAAACCCAAAAAACACGGACCGTATTAATAAAAACGGTACCCCCGTGTTTATTTTCTATCTTTTGGCCTCTCCCAGAAAATAGAACATATTTTCCTGATGAAAAAACACGGATCGTGTTTCCAAAACACGGGCCTCCCGTGTTTATTTCCAACTTTCACAATCTTCAGTATTTTAGCCACAACTTCTTCATCTGACCTCTGATTGAGCTGATTCTTGATGCGTTGGAAAGCTAACAGAAAGATCTACAACTTCCATGTTTAAAAATTTACAAATTATAATTTCTTCAATGTGAAATATTCACATATTTCCAGAACAGCTCACAGTTCTACTTCAAATTTCTCCGAAACACTTCACACACCAATCCAAGCTATTCTACACACCAAATACGAGTCACAAGCTCACATTCCTCATCTTCAAACTAAAATCAATTCTATTAGTAACCTAGTCCGGGAAACTAGTAGGTTCATTATTGATTTAACATGTGTTCATTGGTTTATTTTAGCCTTTAATTTTATTATGTTGCATTATTTTCATTAGCTAAAATCCTTCACTCTCATCCATATAGGGTAGTCAAGGTTCGAAACTTATATAAGTGGGATTTTTTTATCATCAATAGCTTTATGATAATCTTTAGTCCATAGAAAAGTATCTTTTGCTAGTAAAAGCTTGAACAAATGCAAGATCTTATATCCTCCTTTAGATAAAAAGCTATATAATGTGGATAATATTCCCACTAGTTGTTAGATATCTCCTTTTCCTCATTATAAGATGCATGTCTAAAACTACAACAATCTTTTTAGGGTTTGTGCCAACGCCTCCACTGGATACCATGAATCCTAGGAATTTTCTAACACTAACTCTGAACACATATTTGGCAAGATTTAAATTCATTTGGTGTCTACTCATGGTATCAAAAATAGATTAGGGATCTTATATGTGGGTTTAATTTTTCTTGTTTTTCATAATCATGTCATCTACGTAAGCCTCTATTTTCTTTCCAATATGCCATTAAAAAATTGTGTTTAGGAGCCTTTGAAAAGTCACCCTTATATTCTTTAGTCCAAATGACATTACTTATAACAATTAAGCTTTTCATCCATTATAAAGGTGGTCTTTTTTTATTAACCTTGGTGATTTTGATTTGATAATACCTTGATAAGGAATCTATAAAGCCTAACCTTTCTTACTTGGCAGTCAACTCAATCAAATTGTTAATTTGAAGGAATGGGTAGCCACATTTAAGACAAAATTTGCTCATTTATGTGAAGTCAATGCAAATTCTTAATTTCCCATTAGACTTTTTACAATGAACGAATTATCTATCTAATAAGCATATTTTAACTCTAGGATAAAGTTTGAATAGAGTAACCTTCTATCTGTTCTCAAATCCCTTTATGTTTCTCTAGTCTAATAATTCTCTCTTTTTTTTATTGGTTTGAATCCCTTCATTATATTCAATCAATGTTCAATGATTCAGGAAGATATTCTATCGAAATGAGACACCTTTAAAGTAAATACATTTTGTTCTTTTTGAGAAAAGCCAGTTCTTCTCTTTATTAACATCAATGATATCTTTGTAAATCATAAACTTGTGTTCTATGTCCCCCATCTTCCTTTCTCTTATCTCCTCAATAGGCTATATGCTTTCCCCTAAAGTATTCATATCTTCCATGACCAATCTTTTTTGTGGTTTTCTGATATCTTACTGTCTTAGGGTGCCTCACACTTCAAATGCATAGCATTGGTGTGCCATTTCTTTTTATCACTATTAGATTCTCCCTATATGCAATTAACTAAAAATCTCATTAAGAGCCCTACCATAAAAATTCAATTCTAGAGCTTGTTAAGGGATAACCTCCCAAGTATCATATTATATGACAACAGAAAAAAAACTAAACACAAAGTCCATTTTTATGCTCTTTATTACCCTTAGGTGTCCCATGGTTAGTGTGAGATTCACCATGCCCTTTAAATTTGTGACATAACATGTAAATATACCTAAAGGTGTCGTCTTATTTATCAAGCACTTTCTGGTAATTCTAGTTAAAGATTCTTCAAAGATGACATCAATAAAAAATACTCATATCCACAAGGAACATCTTCATTACACAATTCACATGCTGCAATTTGAATTTTAAGGGGTCATTGTGATGCTCCATTATACTCGACCCTTGTCCTTTGTGGTGAAGATAACTTTCCACTCATTCGATCTTGCTCTTTTGTTTATTTCATGGAAATGAGGATCTATGATGCATGCCTTTAGAGTCGTGTTACTTGCTTCCATTATAAAATCTCATTCCTCAATAGTGCATATGATTTTCTAAGGTCCCTTGACTTGAGGCTATGGGGAAATTTACAATTTGTAGGCGACATGGCCTTAGAAACATCTATTTTCCTATTTCTACATTGTATATATGTTCTAGGTCATTAACTAAAGGTGTATATTTGTCATATCTTACAATGGGAGGCCGTTAGGAAACTATGGGAACCATTAACCTTAAACTCTCATGGTCTCCTTTTAGCCTATATATCTCCTTGTGCGATGCTTTTCTAAGCATGAAGTGTGTATCTAATTTTCTGGCTATGAACCACATTGCCTTGATCATATCCTCAAAATCTATTCTATCTCAATAAAGTATTGGATTTGTACTTAGAAAAATATAAATTCTCAACTAGTTCTTAGTTGAATAATCCCCTAATTAGGGAATATTTGGTGATGCCATTATCCAATTCATCGATAATTTGAACCTCCATGTCGAATCTAACTAAAAATAACGAAACAAATTATGCTAGCCTCTAGGAGAATCCCATTAGATATGATGAATCTTTTTTAGGTTGCTAACATTAATAAAATTGCTCAATGAAATTCCTCTTAAGTTGGGGAAAAAGAGCTTGTTGACTCAACCTTAACCTTTTGAAACTACCTCAATGTTCATCCTTTCAAGGTTCCTTTGGAATTCCTTGTATAGGGTATATTCTCATGCCCTGTCTAGGATAAATGTATTCTTGAACACATTCAGATGGTACTCTAAATTTAAAAACCATCGAATGATTCAAAAGTAGGTATTTCAATTCTCTATGTTGGCGCTTGTAATGAGTGTTTACCAATCGTAACCATTAGTGTCACCTTAAAATTCTTTTATAGCTTCTTGCACCCTTTTGTCTATCATTTTGGTGATATAGGTCTCTTCACTTCTATTAGTCCGATGGCCATTATGTCCTTGATCTTCTTCTTCATCTATTATGGTATGACAGGAGTCAAACCTTTTAACTTCTACTTCATATATATAAGTCTAATGACCATAGAATCAAATATATTCCCCTTCTATCTTTCATGGGAGGCACTATAGATACTGGTTACCTACAACACAGTCTTTTCAGCTCGTATATCTTCCATCGACTCTATTTCTTTTCCATGGATAATGGCATTATGCAACCTTGGCCTTTGCTCCATTTCTAGAAGTTCTAAAACCTCCATCAAATTTTCTTGTAAATTATGTTGTTGAGGCATATCACAATGATGTTGATCCAAGGGGTGTGGCATTTGGACGAGTGCATGCGCTAAAGATGATAGCATTTCTGAGGCCCTTTTCTCTAATGGACACTCAAAGTTCAACATTAATAGCTTGTAGTTGAGAGATAATAACTAGATTCTTCTCCCTATAAGGATCACTAGTACCATGATTGAACCTATAAAAAGTCATATGGGATACATAGTTTTTTGTTTGGATACCTATAGATGGTGTCTATTATTATTAGTGACTTGTGAATCAAGGGTTTTTAAGAAACAAATAGTAGGGGGAATGTTACGTAAGGTGATAAGTGCTAAGGGAAAATTTCTAAGGAGAATGGGAGAGTGAAAGTGGGAGAGTTGAATTATAAATTTTGAATCCTTAACCAGGGAGGAGAAAAAAAGGGAGAATAATGTAAGGTTGGGAGTAACAACCATCACCATGTAGTAGGGTAGATTAGCCTAGTGTAGAACTAGGAACACAACCTGGGGACATGAGCACATCCAGAGACCTTTTGGGAAAACCTTCATTCTTTTAGGACGATGCCCTTAGGCCCAAAAGTATTATTTTGGGAAAGATATATATCATACTTGATAGTTGAATGTGGGTGTGGACCAATAATAGTTCAACAAAAATTACATATAAGGTATTAATAATTTCTTATAAGCAAACGACCCATATGATTTTTTGTATATCAATGCGGACCCTTAAAATGATTTTTCTACGTATGATGCCTTACGTGTGGAGGAGTGATATTATGCATCGGGTTGAGTGTAGAGTCATGTTCGAAGTGCGTTCCTATATTCAAGCTCGGTTTTTCTCTTTCTCGTTCTACCATCTCTCTCATGGTGGTCAAACGAGAAGGAGATGCTGGAATCATCGAGCTCCTGTAGCATTCTCCCTTACGCCCGTATACTGTTCATTCTACATCTTTATTTTTATTCATTCTGATTTGTCGTCAAATGTGGTGATGGGGCTGAAGAAGAAACCCCAAAAACCTCGTGATCAGCTGGAAGGAACTATATGCACCCTTCCTAGTTCGAAAAAATGAAGTCATAGAAATGAGAAATCGCTGGATTCATTCCCAGTTTCAGATCCGGATGAGTGTCAATCTGTTCATGCCCTCATTAGGCAGCGCTCCAAATCGCTTGACCTGGAAGCCAATTCGAGATCCCTGGATGTTCTTTGCCCTGAGTCGAGTATGGAGGTAAGCTTGAATAGCTCGCCGAATCTGGTAAAACAATTAGATGGGCAAATGCTTGAGGCTGACAATCTGGCGACAGATCTAATCTGTCAACGCTCCACTACTTTGATGGGCGTATCTGCTGGTGTCGAAGTCCCACCTTTTGATTCGCAGGTTGAAGAATTTAATCAAGGGCAGAAATTGAAATCTTACCCACCCTCCCTGCCGGATCTACTCTCAGATTCGGAGGATAATGAAGAAATTGGGTCCATTGGAGGCAATCGGGGTACATCTCCTACATCAAAAGGGCGCCATCAAGCGGAGGAAAATACTAATGGTGCTCAATTGGGTTCAAAAGAGGGTGCAACAAACCAGATTGATGCGGAGGACGTGCGAATGGAGGGATTCCATCAACATAAATCCTTCGCAGCTCTTTTTTCTAGGTTGCCTTCGAAAAGCTGTAAGTATGTCTCCCAGAAAAATAGCTTTGTTACTATTTCGAGAGAAAACATACAAAAAATTGATGATTCATGGGGTGCCTGCCTCCTTGCTCATTTTGTTGGCGTTCCTGATGATAAGTATTTGATGAATGCTGTCATAGGCGTTATTAAGCAGTCATTTAAATATATCTTACATAGTTCTGGTTGGATTGTTCTAAAATTCAACGATGTGGATGATAAAATTAAAGCCTTTGAAGGGGGTCCCTATATGGTCCGTGGAAAAGCATTAGTGTTGAAGGAAATTCTGAAACTTTTTCCTTTGGTTTAGAAGAATTGACTAAAATCCCGGTTTGGAGTCGGTTGAAGAACCTTCCACTGGAACTCTGGAATTGTGGAGCCATTAGTGAAATAGATTCCTTTGTTGGTCGTCCATTCCAGGTGGATGATCTTACTTTAATGAGATATGTTATTGAGTATGGACGAGTGTTGGTAGAAGTTGACATTTTGAAAAAACTCCCTGCTTTAGTTGAGGTTAAAAGTGATGAAGGTAGTTTTGTGCAACAATTTGAATATGAGGACTTACCTTTGTTTTGCAGAAAATGTGGCTCTATAGGCCATGCTAATGTTGCTTGTGGGAACCAGATCCATAAAGATGCAATGGATGTAGTTGTTAATCATGTTTCAGCCCCTCGAACTTCGGCTAAACCTATCCAAAAAAATCAAGAGCTATTGACCAATGCCTCCCTTACAATGGTTCATGCTGCTCAACCAATTGTTGCTCCTGCCCACCACAACCGCAAGTCCAAGCGGGGTAACCAGGGGGTTATTGCTAAAAATAACAGCTCGAAGCAAGTGGTAAAGGAACCAGCTCCGACCACTGCCCAGAATCCAGCCCCTGCGCCACATACCGCCCAGGTCACCGAGGCTCAACTGAATGCTTCCTCACCAGTTCTGGGATCAGGCCAAATGCACATAGCCCTGAAGAAGGTCCCTCGACACATGCAAAACAGTGAAGGTAAGAGTGCAATCCTGGATGATCCCATCCTGGAACCGCTTGATAAAGCAGATGTTGAAGATGGTTGGCATAGAGTTACTTCGAAATTAAGCAAAAGAAAAGGCGTCCTCTTGCATAAAAAACAAACAAAATCCTGGGCAGGTATCAAGCGGCCTCCGAGGCCTGTGAAACTCTTATGAATCTACTAATCTAGAATTTAAGGGGAGCGGGATCTCCCCTGAAACAAAAAGCCCTGCTGAAACTTGGTAAAAATTATTGTTGTTCGGTTATTGGAATTTTATAATCAAAACTAGATGTTTCTAAGGTGCAGAAACTAAAACAAACCTTCTTTGTGGCTGAACTCATTGTGATAATTTCCTTAATCATCCTAATGATTGGATGGTTCTATTATGGGATCCTCTCTTGGTTGATTTCCAGATTAAAGAGATCTCACCGTAGGTTATTTTTGGCTTGATCATTGATCTCACCTCAGGGAGGAAATTCTATCTATCTCTGGTCTATGGTTTATATTGTGTTAAGGATCGAAAAGAGTTATGGGGACATTTATCATCGCTTGCTTCTTCTATTTCTGTTCCATGGGTGGTTTGTGGTGATTTTAACTGTCCTTTGAATGCTGTTGACAGAGTGAGCTCTCAGTCCATCACTGATTATGAAGTAGCAGACTTTAGGAAATGTTGCCTTGTTTCTCAACTATTTTATGTGCCCTATGAAGGATGTTTTTATACATTTTATGCTAAAAATGTTAAATGCAAACTTGATAGGGTGCTTATGAACACGGGCGAGGTATGCTTCTGATTTGAATGTCTGTGCAAACTTTTTGACCCCAGGCATCCACTCTAATCATACGCCTTATGTTATATCTGTGGGTAATCTTGTGCGAAAAAAGCCTCATTTTCATTTTTTCAATATGTGGTGTCTCCATCCTGGTTTTTTTGATCTTGTTCGATCTGTTTGGTGCTTTTCTATGTGTGGCTCTTATCAATTTATTCTCTGTAGTAAATTGACAGACTTGAAACCTTGGCTCAAGACTTTGAATAAGCAGGATTTTTCTCATATCATTTCTCGTGCTGAAGTGGCGGAATGTGCTCTAAAAAAGGCCGAAGTCTTGGTCCTTGAAAACAAGCACCAGAATGACCCTTGTTTATTAGCAGCTCTTCGAAGGAAATCAGAGTTTCTTGGCAAAGCTGCTGCTCATTTTGTGGCGCAAAAAAATAAAAATCAATTTCTGTTTAAAGCTGATGCTAACACACGTTTTTTCTATGATATGCTTAGAGCTAAACAAGCTCGATCTCGCAGAGCTTGGATTCTTAAAGACAATGGTAATTGGACAGTTTTGGAGGATGATATGAAAGCAGAATTTTTAGACTATTTTCGAGGGCTGCTTGAAGTGGGCTCCGCCACAACACCCATTGACCCTCTTGTGCTGAAACAGGGCCCCATACTGAATGCGGAGCAGCAAAATGCTCTTTTGCTACCAGTCACTAATGAGGAAATTCAGGCCACACTCTTTTCTCTTGGGGACCACAAAGCGCCAGGCCCGGATGGGTTCTCTGCAAAATTCTTCAAGGAAGCCTGGAATGTTGTTGGTGATGATTTTTGTAATGCTATTCATGAGTTCTTCTCTTCAGGGAAGCTTTTAAAGAGGATCAACCATGCAACCCTAGCTCTTATTCCTAAACATCATCATGCTGCAAAGGTATCAGAGTTTCGGCCTATTTCTTATTGTTCCACCACTTACAAGGTAATTGCAATAATACTTGCCTCCCGCCTTGCTAATGTCTTGGAACATATTATTAGTATTGAGCAAGGAGCCTTTGTTAAAGGCCGGTTAATGACAGAAAATATCCTTCTTGTTCAAGAACTTCTGAAAGATTATTCTCACAAGCGTACTTCACCTAAATGCTTGATTAAAGTTGATATTCAGAAGGCATATGATTCTTTATCCTGGGAATTCCTTCACTCTGTCCTCCTGGGCCTTAATTTCCCCCAAAGGTTTGTGGCTTTACTGATGGAGTGTGTAACTTCCACCAGTTTTTCTTTAAAGCTTAATGGGACTTTGTTCGGATTCTTTAAAGGTGGCCGTGGCTTACGACAAGGAGACCCGGTGTCTCCTTACCTGTTTGTCCTTTGTATGGAGTATTTGAGCAAACTTCTTAAAACCCTCTTAGCTAATAAAATTTTTTCCTATCATTCGAAGTGCAAGCCCATGAAGTTGATGCACTTAGCTTTTGCAGATGATTTACTCCTTTTTTGCCGTGGTGATACAACTTATGTGAACATTCTGCTACAGGGTTTGGAGTCTTTTAACAATGTAGCAAGCCTAGCAGCCAATCCTTTTAAATCATAGATTTTTTTGGCAGGGGTAAAAGATGATGTTTGAAATGATATTCTTCTTTCTGCTTGTATTCCCCAAGGCTCCTTTCCCTTTAGATATTTGGGTGTCCCCCTCAACCCAAGTAAGCTAAGGGTTATTGGCTATGAAACTTTGATTAATGCTGTGTGTGACAGGCTCAAAGCATGGAAAGCAAGTTCTCTATCTTTTGCAGGGAGGCTTGAACTTCTTAATTAGGTCATCTAAGGAGTCTTGGGTTTTTGGCTTGGCATATTTGTTCTCCCAAAAGTTGTTATCAATCGGATTATTGGGCTTTGTCATAGCTTCTTATGGAATGGAAAAGCAGCACAAGTTTCTTGGAGCAAACTCTATCAGCCGAAACAGGAAGGTGGGCTTGGCCTTCGAAACATTGTTGCTTGGAATTATGCGTATATCAGTCAATATATATGGCTTCTACAGGATGAAAAAGAATCTCTCTGGACGAAATGGATTCACACACATTATCTGTAGTCATGCTCCCTAGGGGAGTTCATCCCATCCCATAACACCTCCCAGCTTATGAAGAAAATTTCTAGTATCTACTTGCTTATTATCAGACAGGAGGGATCACAGGACAAGGCCAGGGACCAGCTTTTGTCTTGGAAATCGGGGGACCAATACTCCACACGGTTAGCCTATAATTTCTTCCAGCCAAAAGCCAGAAAATGGGAAAACTATGATCTAGTGTGGAAGTATTGCAGAACTCGAAGATACACCTTCATTTTTTGGCTCACCCTCCTCAGAAGGCTGAAGACTCGGGATCGTTTATCTCTCCTTAATGACACCCATGATTGTTATTTTTGTCACTCAGGCATAGAAAATCATGATCATTTATTCTTCCAATGCCCTGTTCTTGCTGGTATATGGCAAGATCTACGAATCTCCAGAGGGTCTACATCTCTGTTTAGTGTTGTAAGGGCTGTTCGAAGACGGAAAACAAGTAACAAGTTGGTGACTAAAGCTCAGGTTCTGACCTTAGCTGCCTCTACTTATCTTATTTGGAGAGCCCGGAATGCCATAGCCTTTGACTCTAGGGACCTTGACACTAGAGGACTGGTCACTCAAATTAAACGCTATGTCTATGGTGCTTTATTTTATGAGATGTCTATGTAAACCTCCACTAGTCGAGTCCTAATTATGTGATGTTTAGTGGTGTTCTTTTGTTCCTGATAGAGCTACCAATCTTGTGGTAAGCCTATCCTTTTTGCTCCTCGGTATGCCCAGTGTACTTGTACAGTCTCAGGTTATATATTTACCCTCCTTTACCTGGAGTGTAGAGTCATGTTATACAATAGTTAACTTTTATCTAGATACTTTTTTAGACTCTTAATTCCATGGGATATATTTTATGTATTTTTAGATATTATAATCAGGGTTATTCTCCAAACTTGTATTTAAGTTTATAACTTCTCTTTTTTTTATGTTTTATGTTATAATTATTTTGCCTTGTGATCGATGCAAGGATATTATAGTAATTAAAACTTATGTCAATTATGGTAGTAGCACTCCCTATTTTGGTATTACACTTCCTCTATAATGGAATTTTTTCATAGTGAAAATTTGTGGTGTTATACCTAGATTTTGATGGTTATAATGATATGTTCTATAAGGATGCATGAGAAATTATCGAAGATGGCTTATGGAGAGAAACGGTTGAGGTATTCATTACAGGAAGTATTCCTAAGACTTTAGATGTTGTCATTTAACATCTTATTCCTAATATTCTAAATCCATGTATGGTAGGAGATTATTGCCCGATAGCTTATTGCAAATTATCTTATAAGATTTTCTCTAAGGTAGTTACTAATACACTTTGGTGCCTTATGTTGCTGTCGATGGGAGAAAATCAAACGCCATTTGTGAAACATTGCATTAGTAGTGACCATATTCTTATGGATTATGAATTGGTTTGGGGCTATGGCAATTCATCCTCTCACTAAATTCTCAAACTAGATATGTGGAAAGCTTATGACATAATAGTTAGCATTTATTGCAATCTATCTTACTTTAATTAAATTTCCCAATCAAATTGAAAAAACTTATTAGGAGTTGTGTTACTAATGCACATTACTCTATATCCTTTAATGGTGTGATTCATATACCTTTGATGCCAAATAGGGGTTAAGACAGGGAGGCCCCTTGTCCCCTTATTTTTTTTCTCTTGGTCATGGAGTGCTTGCATATATCTCTTCAACATTTGTGGAGGAACACATCCTTTAAACCTTATCCTAAGTGCAAGAAAGTAAAACTAATTAGTTTGATACTTGTAGATGATCTTTTTTTTTTCTTTAGCTTAGGAAAAAAAATAAGTCCATTGACTCTACATGCAAAGTCTTCCAAAAGTTTTCTAAGTGCAAGAAAGTAAAACTAAGTAGTTTGATACTTGTAGATGATCTTTTTTTTTCTTTATCTTAGGAAAAAAATAAGTCCATTGACTCTACATGCAAATTCTTCCAAAAGTTTTCTAATTTGTCTCAGTTAAATGTGAAACCCTCAAGAAGCTCAATTTATTGTAGTGTCTCAAGACTAGTTTGTACTAGAGAGGAGATTGATAGGATTTATCATTTTCTTTTGGGTGACTAGCTAGTCTGATACCTTTGATTCCAATATCTTAAGAGACTTACTATAAATGATCACTTCTTATTGATAGTGAGGTTCACAACTAAAATAAGGGCATGGAATGCACAACTTCTTAGTCAGGTGGGACGATTGTAGCTAGTTACGGTTTTAACTAGTTAGATTAGTTCTTTATGGCATCTAGGATTACTGGATCTTAATGATGTTGGTGTCATAGGGTGTTATACATGATGTAATCTCTTTGTGTAGATCATTTTTATGGGCAGGCATATAAAATTCATGAAAATTTCCCATGGCATGGGATATTGTATATTTACCTGAGAAGGAAGGAGGGTTAGGTTTAACCAAAAATCAACCATGGAATGTTGCCACATATGGTAGATTACTTTGGTGGCTTGATACTAAAAGGGATATCCCAAGGGTTTGATGGGTTCATGCCTATTATCAAAAAGGTAGAATTATTTGGGAGGTACTGATCCTTTCCTTAGCTTCTTAGATGACGAGGAAGTTGTTGTATGTTCATACCTCTCTTCAACTTAGATGACGAGGAAGTTATTGTATGTTCATACCTCTCTTTAACTTATGTATTTACATGTAAAAGAAAGATACTTATTTCGTAGGAGTATAACTATCTACATGAAATAACTCCACCAATATAATGGCACAATATCATGTGTAATAAGCTACCAATGCCCATACATCAATTGATGTTGTGGATTATAATACTTGAATAATTATTAACTAAGGATTGCTTTATAGATTTGGACATTCAGTGTGATATGCGCAAGAAGAAAAATGAGAATCATCGCCATTTTTACTTTTCATAATAGTTCACAAAATAGATTTGGACCTTGGTGATAGGATTTGGTGTATAACTGATGCCTATGACATGGTAACAAGACATTCATTAGTCATATGGGGAGAAGAGATACCAGATTATGGGAACTTACTTTGAGGGAAACCTATGTTTCTTACATGTATCATATTTGGCAAGAAAAAAACTCAAGGATTTTTCATAAGAAGGAGCATACTATAAGGCCATTATTAGGGATATCCTGAGGGATATAAACACAAAATTTGAGACTTTGGCAAATGGCACACTGTATGATAAGCTTGTTTTATATGTTAATATGAAAGCTTGGATTACTTTAGTTAATTTTTTCATTAGAGGTTGTAATTAAATTTTCCCATTTTGGAAGTAATAAAATATACATTACTTACCCAAAAAAAAGCTATAAAGAATGGAGCCTTGGTGTAGTAACCACCTTCCCACCTTACTTGTGAATTAAATTTAATCCCTCTATAATATACTCAATTAAGAAAGCGCCTAGCCTATATACTAAAATTTATTAAATTATCATCTTTTTCTTTATATTTTAAGAGTCTCATGGAGCACTTTTTCTACATCATACTTTCAAGAGCATTAATATAATACCCCGAAAATTTTCTTAGCCTAATCTCGCATCATTAACGTCCTAATTTGATTCTAATCTCAATACATCCTATGTTAGACTTAACCTAACTCTTTAATCCCAAAGCTTTAACGGAATCTGAAACCTTGGCTCGGATAAACCATAATTTGTAAACCAAAATCAAAACCGCTAAAATCTCCACAAATTCTAATTACTTTGGCTAATCTAAAATCACCCTAAACTAATCCCCCAACCCTTCTCCTTTCCCTTTTCTTTCTCCTTTTGTTTTATTTCTTTCTTCTCCTCCTCTCGCCACCCTCAAGATACACTTATGAATTGTTGCCACTTGCACCACCCACTTGCACCATCACCTTTCTGCATCTATCACCCATCACCTTACTTTCTTTCTTCTTTTTCTTCTTCTCCTTTTGCTCTCTTATCCTTGCCCGACTGCACAACCGACCGCACACCCTACACACTTAAAGTTCCATTACCATTTTACTTATGCAACACCTACATCAACCATCACCACCCTCACCCTACAGTTGCTCCCTACCACTAACCATCTTCTACAACCATCGCCATCATCTTCACCTTGAAGCTGCACAATCACCATCATCACCATCACACAACACCCCTTGTTCTTTTATTCTTTCTCGATTCACACCACACGCACACCTGTGGGTGTCTGTATATATATATATATACACACACACACTTTACACTCTCCTTCTTTCTCTTTAGTTTTGCCTCATTCTTCCCATCTTTATGTCAAAGAGCCATTGCCCGACCTCCCTCTTCCTTCTTCTTCTTCTTCTTCTTATTCTTCTTCTTCTTCTTCTTCTTCCTTCTTTCCTTATTTTGGCATGTACATCGCCGTTTCCACCAAAGTGCACCACCTCATCCCCCACTCATCACCCTTTGGCCGGTGGACCGACCACAAAGGTCACCCCAACCTTCCCCCTTACCGTTGCCATCCATAACCACCAACCACTGCCTCTTTTTCCTTTTCTTTCTCTCGTGCATCGTAGCATTTCAGAGTGCACAACATGCGCACCGCCTGCTGTAGAGCCATACAACACTTAAATCTCCTATTGCATAGTTGTGCAACTCTTGCACCACTTGGTTGTGCGTTTTTCTCCTCTCAACCTATTGTTTACAGTTACTGCATAGTTGTGAAACTTTTGCACTGCCTAGCCATGCAACATATTTTCTCTCAACCAGGAGTTGCACTGCTTGCTGCACAGCTATGCAACTTTCTATTTTTGGTCGTGCTTCCTTATTTTTACCCCCAAACGTTGTTCAAACACCACGAAAATTTAACCATAGCTCCATCACACATTCCTCTATACATCCATGTACCTCAAGCTCCCATTTGAATATTGTTATATATATATTTACCCTATTTACATTGATTTCTCCTTTAATTTAACTCTTCGAGTCTAACCACGAATTTTATTATTTTTTGTAGGTGTTATTCTAGTAGCTTCAAAGGAGGAAGTCTAAGATTTGCATGCTTAGAACTTGGTGTCCTAATTGGTAAGGATACTATTTAATATTTAGGGTTTTTGGTATTATTTACTTGTATGGTTATATGTGTTTTTTCATAATATTGTTGATATATGATGTAGCATGTGTTGATCTTGATATTTTATGATGATATGAATGTTATGTTGAATGAAATTAAGAATTGGTGAGAAGTATTATTATGTTATGATTTTATTGTGATAATGTCTATTTGTGGAATTATATCTTATGGTATGAAGTATAAGTTTAAGGATATTATGTTATGGAAATAAATTAAGAATGGGTAAGAGGTGCGATTATTATTTTATTGTGATAGTGTCATATTTGTGGAAATAAATCGTATGGCATGAAATATGGACTTAAGGATATTATGTTATTAAAAGAAAATAAGAATGGGTAAGAGGTACCATTATTATTTTGTTGTGATAATGTAATATTTGTGGAAATATGTATATTGGTATAAAATATGGGCTAAATGACTTATTGATAAATGGGCTTCAGAATTCTCATTGGGTATGATGATTAATTGTGGTCTTGGAAAATAACATGTGTGGAAAAATAAAGGTTTTATTTGTGCTTAAGGGTAACTTGGTCATTATGGGATAATAAGGAAATTTTGATATTTTATGTTTTAGGAGGTTTAAAATATGATATTGATATCATGAGGAGTTCATGGAAGTATTATTGTTATTTGGGGTCTTTAAATGATTTAATGACTAATTTGGAGTAAACTATCTTGTAATAATAATACCATTTTTCCATGTTTACGATTTAGAGGCTATTTATCGGGATTGGTAATCAAGAAAATTTCATGGGAGGTGTTATGACAATTATATGGAATTTGGGTCTTGGATATATTTGTGATTAACATATCAGGATGAGATTATTAAAATATACTTATGGGAATTAGATCATACATATTGGGTATGATAAAAATGAGGGGATTTGGAGGTGATATAATATAAGTTGTGTGAATTAATCAATATGTTCATTTACCTAAACCTGTGTTAGGGAAGGATAAACTTATTCAAAGAGTTTGGCAAGTTAAAAGGCCGACTCCAGAGCAAGGGAAGAACTTAGTAACAGGTAAGGGGATGAAAGCTGATAGATAAGATTTATTGATTATTTTCATGTCTAAAAATATCATTTATCCCTCATAATTTCTACTAGATTTAATCTTTTCGTCGAGTTTTCCTCCTTTGAATAAGTTTTACAGGAAAGAAAAGAATTGAAGAAATTCAAGGAGAAATCAATGAGAAGAAGAAATCAAGTAGAGAACACATCAAGAAATGCCGAATCAAGGAGAGAAAAGTTGGAAAGGGAACAAATATATCAAGAGAAGTGAAGTTCAAACTTTCAAAGGAATTGAGTGGAAGAGTAAAAAACACGGGGGTCCCGTGTTTCCATAACACGGACCGTGTTATTAATCCCGAATGGCGGTCGGTAAAGCTTTGTCAGCAGAACGGTTGGAAGAAAACACGGGGGTCCCGTGTTTCATAAACACGGACCGTGTTTTCGATTAAAAATGTGTAACTGCCACGCGACTTGTTTCTGATAAAATTGGATATGAAAACAGAGTTCGGGATATCAAGAGAAAAAGGATCAAATGTATTTTTCTTCCTTTATTCCTTTAGAACATACATGTAATGCACAATTCCAATCTTTGATCTTCTTGAATTCTATTGATGATTTGACATTCTGCACTTCAATTGATAAGTTTCCTCTATTCCTTTGTAAATTTCTGTATTTCCATTTTGCAGAATCTAAGTAGTTTTTATGTAATTTTACTTGTGATCATTTCATTGTTATCTAATTGTTGAAATAATAGAATTTGTGAATGTGTTATTGTCATTAACTTTTAGTATTTCTGTATAATTGTATGAATTGTGAGTATGCAGAAATTTGAATAAGTAGAACAGGGTAGGATGAATTGAAGATGGAATCATAACGTAATTATCATTTCATAATTTAAATGTTTGATTCTACATGAGGTTTAATTGAATTAATGGTCTGAATTGAATGATTCCATATCATAGATTAAGATTCTTGAATTGATTAGATTGATCACCTATTTGGTTTAGGACTTAGTCTTTGCTAAGACAATGAAATTAATCCGAAATTGTTAATTAATTTGTCTCTAGTAGCAAGAAGACCATTAATTCGTGCAATTGCATGATCCGAGCTTGTGTGATTATGATTGTAGTTGGCCACTTCCCTTTCATAATGCTACCATTAATTGAATCTAGTGTTCGTAACCTAGGTTATTAATTGGGTACAAAAATAAATTGAGAGCATATTCAATTTATTAAGGTTGAGAGGAAGTATAGAAATTATTATTCTGAATTTCTTAAGTCAACATTAAACTATTTAGAATCATTCTTTTATGTGAATGTATGGCATTTTAATTCCATCACCAATTCAATCCTTCCCTAATTGTAAAGTCGTGGTTAAAGCCTTAGTATAATTGAATTTAGTTAGGAATCAATGAAAATTGTACAAACGGGTTTATAACATCAATAGCAAAATTAGTGATTAAAACGTCATTCCTTGTGGGTTCGACTCCTTCTTGCCATATACTACGTATTTGGGGATTAGGATTTATTTGTTAAATTTGTTGTGCATACGACAGTGCATCAAATTTTTGGCGCCGTTGCCGGGGAACTGGCAATTTTAATCTCTAGTTTTGTTTTTGTTGTAGTTTTTTTTTATTTTAGTTTTTGATAAATTCTTCACGTGACCTCATCTAATCTTTGATTGTGTGTAATCTTCATGCATTCACAATTGAGATCATTTGCGATCGAGCATCAAGGACAAATTATTCCAGCCATAGATCCAAACTCATCTTCTCCAATTGCAACTAGGACAAGAAGGAAGTTGGAACAAGCTAATCAGATTCCATCACCTTTTGAAGAAAGTTCCACAAACTTGGAACAAGACGACATAGAGGATTTGTGTAGTACACCTTACTACATTAATCCACCGATGGCGGAGCGAACTCTCAAGGAGCTAGCTGCTCCTATCTTCAACCCTAATCTTTTATGCATTAATTATCCTGCTGATAATGATACTTGTGAAATCAAACCTGGACTAATACGAGCCTTACCTATTTTTACAGGTTTTAAAGACAACAATTCCATGGGTTCAAGCTGTTTCACCGACCCAAATAAATTTCTCAAGGAATTCCATATAGCTTGTTCTGGTATGAAACCGAATGGAGTAAGTGTAGAAAAACTTAAACTCAAAGCTTTTCCTTTTGCTTTGGCTGATGCTGCTAAGGAATGGTTATATGATCTATCAGCAGGCTCAGTAAACACTTGGACTGATATGCAGAAGGTTTTCCTTGAAAAATATTTTCCTTCATCAAGAGCAACTAATGTAAGAAAGGAAATATGTGGTATTAGGCAAGATGGAGGAGAATCTTTACATGAATATTGGGAACGTTTCAAGAAATTGTGTGGTAGTTGTCCTAATCATCAAATTAGTGAACAATTATTAATACAATATTTTTACGAAGGTTTATCTCCTATGGATCGAAATATGATAGATGCTGCTAGTGGTGGTACTTTAGTTGATAAAACACCTATCGAAGCTAAAAGGTTAATTGCTAATATGGCATCTAACTCACAATATTGTAATAGGGGTAATACTTCTATGTCTCAACAGGTGAAAGAAACCAATATTGCTGAATTAAAAATGCAAGTATCAAATTTGACAGCTCTTGTGGAAAGAGTTGTAGGAGAAAAGATTCCTGCCAAGGTATGTGGAATTTGTTCTTTTACAGGTCATCCAACTGATATGTGTCCTACTTTGCAGGAAGAACAACAAGTAAATGCCATTGGAGGACAACCATTTCCAAAAAGGAATGATCCATTTGCTCCAACATATAATCCTGGATGGAAGGATCATCCAAATCTAAGGTATGGAAACACTCAACAAAGTGGTAACTCATATTTCCGACCACAGATGTATCAAAATCAGCAAGGAGCAAATCCACCTCCCGGATTTTTCCAAATTCCACCAAATCAGCAAAGACCACCATTTCAACCGATGCCTCCACCACAAGTTTCACAACAAACGGGGTGTATGCCTTTAGAAGATTTGGTGAAATCTTTGGCTACCAATACCTTACAATTCCAACAAGAGACCAGAAACGGTATTAAGAATTTTGGAAAATCAAGTAAGTCAACTAGCAGATTCCCTTGGTAAAATGCAAGCACAAGGTTCTTCAAAATTTCCTAGCCAGACCGAAAGAAATCCCAAGGAAAATGCTAGTGCTATCACAACTCGCAGTGGAAAACAACTATCAGATCCAAGAAAAGTGAATGAAGAAGAAAACACAAACAAGGACACAGATGAAACAAATGTTGAAGAAGAAATAAAGGAAGATTCAGAACCGACGATGAAGAGTAAGTCATATTCTCATATAAAAATTCCTGCTCCTTTTCCTAGCAGGTTGGCCAAAAACAAGAAGGTAAATCATGATAAGGAGATATTTGACATATTCAAGAAGGTAGAAGTTAACCTTCCTCTCATTGATGCGATCAAACAAGTACCCAGGTATGCAAAATTCCTCAAGAACTTGTATACAAATAAAAGGAAACTTAATGAGAATGAGAAGGTAAGTGTGGGAGAGAATGTATCAGCAATGTTGCAAAGAAAGCTTCCACCAAAGTGCAAAGATCCAGGTATTTTCACTATACCTTGCAAAATTGGAAACACGAGGTACGAAAAATGCATGCTTGACTTAGGTGCTTCAATAAATGTCATGCCTTTATCTATCTTTAACACCCTAAGTCTAGGTCCTTTAAAGGAAACTCGTGTTGTTATCCAATTGGCTGATAGATCTAACACATATCCTAAAGGGGTTATTGAAGATGTCTTAGTTCAGGTTAATGAGTTGGTTTTTCCTGCAGATTTCTATGTGTTAGATATGCAAGATAATGGCTTGGCTAATCCATCACCTATTTTGTTAGGGAGACCATTCCTAAAAACTTCAAAAACGAAAATTGATGTCCACGATGGAGTGTTAACCATGGAATTTGATGGTGAAATTATTAAGTTTAACATATATGATTCCATGAAATTTCCTGCAGATGGTGAAGAGGTATCTATGATTGATGTCATTGAAAATTTAACTGAAATGGTGTACCAATTATCATCAGCTGATCCTTTGGAAATAACTTTGACACAAGGAATAGCAACTGAAAAATTGGAAGAATTAAGCAAATTGTATGACATTGATGAAGAAATCAAGGAGGTAGTGGCCGCTTTGGGAACATGTCCGGGTAGAATTGGAAAATTTGTGGATTTACCATTGATAGTGGATAGGCCTGTACCTTCCATAGAACAACCCCCTGAAGTGGAGTTGAAGCCTTTACCTGACCATCTCAAATATGCATTCTTAGGAGATAAGAATACTCTTCCGGTTATCATATCTAGTGAACTGACATCTCATCAGGAAGAAAAACTGGTAGATGTGTTGAAGAAATACAAATCAGCTTTGGGGTGGACAGTTGCTGATATTAAGGGTATTAGTCCTTCAGTTTGTATGCATCGGATTTTAATGGAAGAAGATGTGAAGCCATGTAGACAAGTACAACGTAGGTTGAATCCGATAATGATGGAGGTTGTGAAGAAAGAGGTTCTAAAATTGCTAAGTGTAGGAGTCATTTACCCAATTTCTGATAGTAGTTGGGTAAGTCCGCTTTAGGTTGTCCCAAAGAAAACAGGCATAACAGTAGTGGAGAATGATAAAGGAGAAATGGTTCCTACTAGAGTTCAAAATGGTTGGAGGGTATGTGTTGACTATAGAAAACTGAACTCCATGACTAGGAAAGATCATTTTCCTTTACCATTTATGGATCAAATGTTAGAACGGCTAGCGGGTCATGCTTATTACTATTTTCTTGATGGTTATTCTGGATATGTGCAGGTTCCCATAGCTCCAGAAGATCAAGAGAAAACCACATTTACATGTCCCTACGGTACGTTTGCGTATCGGCGCATGCCGTTTGGATTATGTAATGCTCCAGCTACATTTCAAAGGTGTATGGTAAGTATATTCTCCGAATATCTGGAGAAAATTATCGAGGTATTCATGGATGATTTTAGTATCCATGGAGATACTTTTGAAGAATGCCTAGGTCAACGAATCGGGAAAGAGCCACACGTGATATATTATGCCTCACGCACATTGAATGAAGCTCAACTTAATTACACAACTACCGAAAAGGAGCTTCTTGCTATTGTCTTTGCTTTGGATAAATTTCGTTCTTATCTGTTAGGAACTGAAATAATTGTTTACTCTGATCATGCAGCGTTGAAATATTTGTTAGCAAAGAAAGAGGCAAAACCACGACTGATTAGATGGATTCTTCTACTTCAAGAATTCAATATACGCATTAAAGATAAGAAAGGAACCGAAAACGGAGTGGCAGATCATCTAAGTCGGTTAATTAAACAAGTTGAAGTTGAAGCACCTATCAATGAAGCATTTCCGGATGAGCAACTTCATGTCATTGGGAATGAGATACCATGGTATGCTGACATGGTAAATTTTCTCGTCGCTAAGGTATTTCCCTCTCACTTTACAAAAGCACAGAAAGATAAAATGAAAAGTCAGGCAAAATATTTTGTATGGGACGATCCATACTTGTGGAAACAATGTGCCGACCAAATCATTAGAAGATGTATTCCTGATAGTGAGGTCTTGTCTATTTTACATTTTTGTCACAGTTATGCTTGCGGGGGACATTTTGGTCCCAAGCGAACAGCTTATAAAGTTCTAGAGAGTGGATTCTTTTGGCCTACATTGTTTAGGGACTCTCATGAATTTTGTAAAACGTGTGAAAACTGTCAAAAGACTGGGGGATTAGGTCCTAGAAATGAAATGCCACAAACTCCTATCATAGCATGCGAAATCTTTGATGTTTGGGGTATGGATTTTATGGGCCCCTTTCCATCTTCTTTCGGGTTTAAATACATTCTTGTTGCTGTTGATTATGTGTCAAAATGGGTGGAGGCTAAGGCCACCCGTACTGATGATGCAAAGGTTGTTGCAGACTTTCTTCAAACTAACATTTTTGCAAGGTTTGGCATACCAAGGGCCATCATCAACGATAAAGGTTCACACTTCTGCAACAGAACCGTAGAAGCTCTATTAAAGAAATATCATGTGACACATCGAATATCTATAGCATATCATCCACAAACCAATGGTCAGGCCGAGGTATCTAACCGGGAAATCAAATCAATCTTGGAAAAAATGGTGAAACCAACAAGAAAGGATTGGAGCTTACATCTTAATGATGCACTCTGGGCCTATCGTACAGCTTTCAAAACTCCAATTGGTATGTCTCCATATCGTCTGGTATACGGTAAGCCTTTTCATCTACCAGTTGAGTTAGAACATAAAGCTTTTTGGGCCGTCAAGAAATGTAACATGGAGTCAACTGAAATTGGAAAACATAGGAGACTCCAATTACAAGAATTGGAAGAAATAAGAAATGAGGCTTTTGAAACTGCATTGAGATATAAAGATAGAACTAAAGCAGCTCATGATAAGTTCATTCTTAGAAAGAGTTTTGAAATTGGTCAAAAAGTTTTATTATATCATTCTTGATTGAAGTTGTTTCCAGGAAAATTGAGGTCGAGATGGATCGGCCCATTTGTTGTGACTAATGTGTTTTCTCATGGTGCAGTTGAAATTAAGAGTGAGAAAACAGGAAAAATATGGAAGGTCAATGGACATCGCCTAAAACCTTACTACGAAGGACATCAAGTGCACAATTTGGAAGTGGTTGATCTTACCACTCCCAATTATGAGAGCTGAAAGACTTGCATTTTGTCACTTGGGACACCCAAGTGTTGTATATAAGTTTTCCTTATTTCATACTTTTCTTTTTACATATTTGGTATGACTTTGTATATACATAATGTGTATATGTGTGGCAAAACATTGGTAGTTTATTTTCTTATTATTAAAAAAAAAACACGGGGGGGTCGTATTTTACAAACACGGCCCGTGTTTTTCTCTCTGCAGAAAATCTCAGAATTCCAGAGAGCTTCAAAATTAACACGGGGGTACCGTATTTTGTAACACGGTCCGTGTTTCTTCCTCTGCAGAAAATTTCAGAATTCCAGAGAGCTTCAAAATTAACACGGGGGTACCGTATTTGTTAACACGGCCCGTGTTTCCTTCTCTGCAAAACTTTTCAAAATTCCAGAGAGCCAAAAATTTAACACGGGGGTACCGTATTTCAGAAACACGGCCCGTGTTACCTTCTCAGTCATAACCACAATGTGTAAAAATTTAACACGGGGGTACCGTATTTCCGAAATACGGACCGTATTTCTCTCCAGAGCCCTTTTTCCCCCCCGTGTTTTCAGATCTGAAAAAACACGACCCTCTCGTTCGATTTCTCTCCGGTTCTTCGCAGCATTCTTCTCCTTCGATTCTTCCATTTTTCTCACTCAAATCTTCGATTCTTCACAACTCCTACTCCATTAACATCTCAACTTCTTTTCCCAACATTAATTTTCTTTCCCCTGTCGAGTTATCTCTGTTAATCCAAAACAGAGCCATCGCCGTTCGTCTCCAACCCTAATTTTCTCCGACCATTGTCTCCTCTATTTTTTTGCAATTAGACCTAGGGTTTTCGTGGGATTTGGTATTCATATATCTTTCTTTTGATTTCTCACTCGTTCATACCAGTTTTCATGAATTTAGGTAAGTCTTCTTTCCCTTATGACAGCAATGTTAATTCGGTTCATTGATTATTTACATATGCTGTTTTCACGCATTATTGTGATTGAAAATTGGGTGATTGCCATAATGAGAGCATATGTATGCATTCGGTGCAATTTTATCCAAGTTATCATTGTCGTTATCTTATGTCTATGCTGAACTTTCTGGTTTCATCACTGATTTTTAACTTAAAGGTGGTATTCTTTGTGTAGATGGCACCGAAAAAGAAACAACGTGCTGAAGGTGATTCCTCGAGATCCCGATCATCACCAACGCAAGCAAGACAACGACGTAATCGTCCCAACGATTTAGGTATCATTTTTACCTCCCCCGAACAACAAGAAAGGTACGATTACTTATCTCAGAGGCGTCTTACTGGTACTAGATATCTAGATGATGGATGTTTGCACACATTGGGCATTCATAATCAAGTCATGCGTATGCTCGAAACTATAGGTTTGCAACACTTTGTCTATTGTACTAATCACACCTATAGACGCTTGACTTTAGAATTTCTAAGTACCTTTGAATTGTGTGCTGAAATTGGTGATATTGGTGATACAAGAATAATCAAGGGTATGTTTCTTTTCGTCTTTTTAATGAGGATAGACAATTAGCGGTGCATGAACTTGCCCACATTTTCATGTTACCTTCACAGGGAGTTAGATTCATGTTACCCTTGTTTTATGCCAACCATTTTTTTCGCAAAAATAGGTGATACCACGAATATGCCTACTCCCGATACATTCCGCATTTCTGAAGCCAAATCCTCTAGAATTTTTAACTTAGTTTTCCGATACATTCACAGGCTTTTGGCTACTACCATATTTGGGAGGGGAGATAGTACTGGAGTAGTTCGTTCAATTGAACTTTTCTTTCTCTACTCTATGCTTGAACATTATTCTGTTGATACTGCCTATTTTATTGCCAAACAATTTTAAAGGGTCAGTAATTCCAAACAAGGGGACATTGTTATCGGGGGTTTAATTACCACCATCTGTATGAGTTTGGACATACCCCTTCCGGAGGATATGCCTATTGAGGCCATGAGTACCCACATTGATATTGAACATTGTCGCCTTACGCATCTTATTGAGCGTAGGAATAATGCGTGGTACCTTTCTTATCAGGGGCGTGTTTTCTTTCCTCTTCCTAACCCTACCAAAACTGATCCTTTAAATCCTTTGAATTGGCAACCTAATGAGGATGAAGATAACCCTACCCCATTAGCAATCGAACATCCTATTCCACCTCATGGTGCCCATCCACCACCACCACCACCCCGATCCCAAGCCAGCTCTTCTTCCTCCTCCACTTTTGTTCCCGAATGGCATCTCCAATTTCAAAATCAAGTGTATTCCCAATTGGATTCCATTCGCGCTAACCAAAATCAAATGATGGAGATGATGAAGACTCTCTATGATTTCCATATCGGGAGCCGAGACCCTCCTCCACCTTCCTCTTGAATCCGATTCTTCATTTTTTTCTTCACTTGCATTTGTTCATTAGGGACAATGAACACATTAAGTCAGGGGGTGCATGGGTGCATTCGTATTCGTAGGCTTGTGATTACTTTTTCGTAGAAATAGTTAGTAAATGTTATATATGTTTGTTAAGTGTTAGTTAGTTAATTTATTCCTTTGTTAAAAAAAAAACAAACAAACAGTAAGTATTAGATTTTAGTAATCCATGTACGAAGTAAAACAAAGTATGAGACTGAATTATTTTCAAAACGGATAATTTTATATACTTATTGTATGTTTTGATCAACATCTTTTGACACCTTAAAGATAGAAATTGAAGATGTGATAATAGTGAAGGAAAGAAAGTTAGAATGATTAGAGATCAAATCATGCATTGACTAAGAATGAGATACAATGAAATTCAAAATTGGTGAATATAACATGGTGAGCGTTTGGGCCTAATCTTTGGATACATTGCTTATCCAAAATATATTTCTCTTTTGTGTGAATTCTCCAATGATATGTGAAACTAGAATTTGCCATTAGTCTCTTCAAGACTGCATAGAACTTTAGGATATTTGAAAATGATAAAGGCACTCTTCTTTCTTTGTTAGCTACAAGGCCAAATAACCTACCTTGAAAAATTGTTATCCATTGCATACCCCTTTGAGCCTATAGACCTGTTTTATTAATTTAAACTTTATTAACAACTAATCTCCATATGTATTTCCCTTCCTTACTCTACGACTAGTGGAGCAAAAATATTTTCAAGGAGAACTTTTGTTTTGTTAATAAGGTGAAATCTAAGTATGGGGGTATGGATATTTAAAAAAAAAAAAAGAAGAAGAAGAGAATAAAATTTCATGTCTTTTGATGTTGTTTGGTTGAATGGAAGGGTTGGAAAAAAAAAATTCTGCTCCTCTAGTTGGTAGAGTCTAGCTACAATACCAAAATTCCATCCCACCTTAGAACCTTAGCCCCATTACAACCAAATTTAAGACCTTTTGATTCTTATATAATTTAGTTCTTTTAGTGGTGGCGAATTGAGAATAATGGCAAACATATGGGTGATCATCATCATTTGGAGAGAATTTGAGAGTAAACACATCTTACCCTTTACACTAAAGAGTGAGCGTTCCCACATTCCGAAAGTAAGAATTTACCAAATTGAATTTCATTAGTCTTGATCTAATTTGCATGATGAGATACTAATTATTATAATTTTCGTTCTTAAACCGTTTGAGCATTTGATAAGACTGTTTTTAAGGTGATTTAAGATGTGATCCAAAAATATTTCTATCAGTGATATTTCATGATTTACAAGTATTTTTCAGTCCCAATCCAAGTTGAACTTCGTACATGAATAATTCCAATCTAATCAATCTTGTATTCCATGATCTATTTCTATTACATTTCTTGATGTATTCATGTGCATGATATGATATTGCTTGAGGACAAGCAATAATTCAAGTATGGGGGTATTTGATAGATAAGATTTATTGATTATTTTCATGTCTAAAAATATCATTTATCCCTCATAATTTCTACTAGATTTAATCTTTTCGTCGAGTTTTCCTCCTTTGAATAAGTTTTACAGGAAAGAAAAGAATTGAAGAAATTCAAGGAGAAATCAATGAGAAGAAGAAATCAAGTAGAGAACACATCAAGAAATGCCGAATCAAGGAGAGAAAAGTTGGAAAGGGAACAAATATATCAAGAGAAGTGAAGCTCAAACTTTCAAAGGAATTGAGTGGAAGAGTCAAAAACACGGGGGTCCCGTGTTTCCATAACACGGACCGTGTTATTAATCCCGAATGGCGGTCGGTAAAGCTTTGTCAGCAGAACGGTTGGAAGAAAACACGGGGGTCCCGTGTTTCATAAACACGGACCGTGTTTTCGATTAAAAATGTGTAACTGCCACGCGACTTGTTTCTGATAAAATTGGATATGAAAACAGAGTTCGGGATATCGAGAGAAAAAGAATCGAATGTATTTTTCTTCCTTTATTCCTTTAGAACATACATGTAATGCACAATTCCAATCTTTGATCTTCTTGAATTCTATTGATGATTTGACATTCTGCACTTCAATTGATAAGTTTCCTCTATTCCTTTGTAAATTTCTGTATTTCCATTTTGCAGAATCTAAGTAGTTTTTATGTAATTTTACTTGTGATCATTTCATTGTTATCTAATTGTTGAAATAATAGAATTTGTGAATGTGTTATTGTCATTAACTTTTAGTATTTCTGTATAATTGTATGAATTGTGAGTATGCAGAAATTTGAATAAGTAGAACAGGGTAGGATGAATTGAAGATGGAATCATAACGTAATTATCATTTCATAATTTAAATGTTTGATTCTACATGAGGTTTAATTGAATTAATGGTCTGAATTGAATGATTCCATATCATAGATTAAGATTCTTGAACTGATTAGATTGATCACCTATTTGGTTTAGGACTTAGTCTTTGCTAAGACAATGAAATTAATCCGAAATTGTTAATTAATTTGTCTCTAGTAGCAAGAAGACCATTAATTCGTGCAATTGCATGATCCGAGCTTGTGTGATTATGATTGTAGTTGGCCACTTCCCGTTCATAATGCTACCATTAATTGAATCTAGTGTTCGTAACCTAGGTTATTAATTGGGTACAAAAATAAATTGAGAGCATATTCAATTTATTAAGGTTGAGAGGAAGTATAGAAATTATTATTCTGAATTTCTTAAGTCAGCATTAAACTATTTAGAATCATTCTTTTATGTGAATGTATGGCATTTTAATTCCATCACCAATTCAATCCTTCCCTAATTGTAAAGTCGTGGTTAAAGCCTTAGTATAATTGAATTTAGTTAGGAATCAATGAAAATTGTACAAACGGGTTTATAACATCAATAGCAAAATTAGTGATTAAAACGTCATTCCTTGTGGGTTCGACTCCTTCTTGCCATATACTACGTATTTGGGGATTAGGATTTATTTGTTAAATTTGTTGTGCATACGACAGTGCATCAGTCTCATATTGTAGCACCATTAGTGTAGGCCAGGGAGATAAAACTAGGGCAAATTTCAGCTAGCAATGAGGATGATCTCCTAGCTATGTGTGATCCTATTATTACTAAAGAATATCTAAACCTAACAGAAAAAGGAAAAGGGAAGGAGGTATATATTGAGCCTCGAGGGGATATTATTCAGAGTGGTAGTATACCACTTTTTTCAATACAATGAACTTTATTGTCTGGAATGTCAAGGGTATTAATAAACTCTTGAAACAAAAGTTAGTTAGTAGATATATCCAATATAATAATTTTCATATTATTTAACTTTTAGAGACTCATGTGAAAAAAGCAAAGATGTAGGGTGTTTTAAAGAGGATTGGTAACCAGTATTGTTTGAATCACAACTATTCTACTCATTATAATGGTAGGATTTGAATTCTTTGGAGAGATACTACTGTCAAACTCCAAGTTATTGGCATTTTTTAACAAGTTATTTAGTGCTTTGTGGAATTACTTGATGGAAATCAATTTTATCTTGTTGTTGTGTATGCTTATAATGAAAGTGGTGCGAGAAGATCTCTATGGACACAGCTGGTGGATTTCCATTCTTCATATAAACAAAGTTTAGTCATTGGAGCTTTCAATATGGTTCTTTTAGCTAGTGAGAAGTCTGGGGGTAACCTACACAGGGCATATATGGAAGAGTTTGCATATTGCCTTTGTACTTGTGGCTTGAGGCAGTTGTGATCAACTGGCCCCCTTTTTACTTGGTCCAATAATCAATTAGGCTCTTCTAGGGTCTGTTGTAAACTAGATAGTGCACTTGGAGGCCAAGAATGGTTTGCTCATTTTAATCAGGTATAGGTTGATATTATTGAAGATTGTGTCTCTAATCATTACAGGTTGCATCTAATGTGGCATCAACATGATAGAACTGGGATCAAACCTTTCAAGTTCTTTAATTTTTAGACTTCTTTGCTTGATTTTATGCATTGTGTTGCCTAGGGCTGTAAATGAGCTAAGCCAGTTCGGTATTCGGCTCGGCTCGGCTCGTTAAAAGCTCGGTTCGGCTCGTTCGTTTAATTAAACGACCCTCAAAGTAAGGCTCGGGCTCGGCTAGTTTAATAAACGAGCCGAGCTCAAGCTCGAAAAAGCCCGGCTCGGTTCATTTTTTGGCTTTGGCTCGTGAGCTCGGCTCGGTTCGGCTCGTTAAAAGCTCGGTTCGGCTCGTTCGTTTAGTTAAACGAGCCGAGCCCAAACAGCATTTTAGGCTCGTTTAGTTAAACGAGCCGAACCCAAGCCCAGGGGTATTCAGCTCGGCTCGGCTCGTTTACAGCCCTAGTGTTGCCCATGTTTAGAAACAACTACTTTAGGGTTCTAAATAATATAGGTTGGCTGCAAAACTAAAATGCTTAAAATAGGCTCTAAAGCATTTTAACTCTGTGCATTTTGGAACTTGAGTAGAAGAGATAATCAAGCTAAGGATGATTAGCTAAAATGTAATCAAGCCCTATAGGCTAACCCTAGAAACAAGGATCTAGAGGTTCAATATGGTATTTAGTGGAAGACTTGGTGGTAGCAAATTCAAATAGAAGAGTATTTCCTCTAACAAAAGCCAGAATTCAGTATATCAAATTAGGGGATGGAAATAGTTGTTTTTCCCATGCTAAGCTTAATGAGAGGAGAAGATATAGTGCTATATATACTATGTATGATAGCAATGGTAGAAAGCTCACTTCTCAGCTTGATATTAACGATGAAATTCATAAGTTCTATACTCATTTGCTTGGTTCTTCTATCACATTGCTAGAGATGGTACACCCTGAGATTATTAAGCAAGGCCTTATTCTTCACAATGATAAAAGGGCCCATTTAATTAGTCCTGTCACTAAAGCAAATATAAAGGAGTTTGTGTTTAGTATGGAAGACACCAAGGATCCTAGACTTGATGGGTTTAATGCACATTTTTACAAGTCAGCCTAGTCTATTGTGGGGCAAGATGTTACTGATGCAGTTAAGCATTTTTAGGAAATAGGTTTCCTCCTTAAATCTTTGAACAATACATCTCTTCACTTAATTCCAAAAAAATTCCTCTACTTGAACTGTGACCATTTCTTGCTGTAATATTGCATACAAAATTATTTCCACGGTTCTCACAAAATGTTTGTAGAAAATTTTGCCAGCTATAGTGCATGGTTCATATAATGCTTTTGTGGAAGGAAGATGGATAGGTGAAAGAGTGTTATTGGCTCAATAATTACTAAGGAAGTATGGAAGGAAGGACATCAATCCTCGTATGATGCTTAAGGTTGATTTAAAGAAAGCTTATGATACAATGGAATGGAGCTTCATCAAACATCTCCTAGAAGGTATTGGTTTTCCCTGCCATTTTATTACGATAGTTATGCAATGTATTTTAACAACACAGTTCTCCATTTATTTAAATGGTACTCTATGCAAGCCTTTTAAGGGTGGTAGAGGATTAAGACAAGGTGATCCCTTGTATCCTTTTATTTTTGTGTTGACTATGGATTATTAGTATCGGTTAATGAAGACTTTGTGGGATGATAATCAATTCAAAGGGCAACCTGATTGCAAGATTACAAAATTTATCAATAAAAGTTTTGCAAATGATCTACTTATCTTCTATAAAGGCTACCTGAAATCAGTAGAGCTAATTATGGATAAATTGATGATTTTTCATATCACTTCAAGTCAAAAGAGTAGTGTTTTCTTTGGTGGAATTAAAGAAGATACCAAACATTTGATCTTACAAAAGCTAAACTTCAAAGAGGGAGCTTTCCCTTTTAGGTACCTTAGTGTTCCCCGTAATCCTGGATCTCTCAATATATTTTAATATCAACTTCTTATTGATTGAATTGTGCAAAAATTGAAATCTTGGACTATAAGATACCTTAGTTTTGCTGGAAAGATGCAACTTCTCTAATTTTTCATCTTTGGCATTGAAAACTTCTAGATGCATATCTTTGTTCTACCTAATGCTATTATCCATTAGTTGGAAAGTATCTACAAGAGTTTCTTATGGAATAATATGGATACATGAAAGAAGAGAGCTCCCGTTGCATGGTCAAAATTTTGTGCGCCAAAAGAAGTGGGTGGACTGGGTTTTAGACAATTGATTCACTAGAATTCAGCTTTTATTGTTCAACACTTATGGAAACTTATTGAGTTTAAAGAAAGTTTATGAGTAAAATGGATGCATAAAAGTATCTCAACAGAAGAGATATTTAGCAATTTGAAGAGAAACATGAGCACTCTTAAATGTATAAACATCTGCTAAGGGTTCGAGACCAGATTCGAACCTATTGTGGAAATTGTTGTATCTCTGGAAAATTAATTTCCAATCTATTTTATTAGGCCCTTAGAGTATAAAAGCCAAAAGTTTCATGGATCTCCTTTGTTTGGAAACATAGAGGTCGGGAAAAGCATAAATTCTTGGTATGGCTGATCTGCCATAATGCACTATCTGTTAAATTAAAATTGTAGTGATAGCTTATGTGATATATGCATAAATGAAGAAGAAGATCTTGACCATCTTTTTTCTTACTGCCTAGGTGTAAGTGTTATATGAAATTATACTTTGAGAAGGTTGAAAATGCAAAGGAATGTCACCAATTGGCAGAGTTGCTTAGATTGGCTAGTCAAAAAGACTAAAGGGAACGGAAAGAAGGTGGTTTGGAGGGCTATTTACAATGTGCTTCTCTACCACATATGGATCGGTAGAAATATGGTTGTTTTTCAATTGCTAAAAAGGAATCCAAGAGCTACTATAAGACAGATTATTACTGAGATTTTTGTTTGTTTTAGTGATACATCGAATGTATATATAAATAACTACTTAAGGAGGCTTGATAGATAGATAGTGTAATTTGGCTAGGGGTATGCCCCTTATGATTTTGTAGTTGTGCTACACTATTTCAGCTCTCTTTTTTGGTAATAAAATTTCTTAATTAATTACCAAAAAATTAATCAATATGGGGGAACAAATACAAAAGGGTTTGTAACTAGGGTTCAAAAGGATTTAAGGACTTAAACCTATGCTATATGCATTTTTTTTATTGTGTTATATGCTTGAGAATCAATCTTGAATGAGCTACTAATCACTTAAAGTGAAAGAGCACGTGAATAGGGCCAAGGTGATATATATGTATGTATGTATGTATGTATGTATGTATCCCGTTCCACTGGGGTGGCTCGGGAACATTTTGTCTTGAAAGGATATTTTTAATCTTTGTTCCATTAGAAAGAATAGTGGCTCAAGTGTGTTATCCCCTAGAAGAGCTTCAGACTATTCCACCGGTTTAAGAATAGTGGGGTTCTTGCACTCAACGTATATAAAAGAATGAAAGTGGATTATACTTAAAAAAAGAATCTAGATCATATTCTGTCTTATGAGATGTTTCATTTATCTTGGTTATTCCTTTATTATCTAATGTGAGAGCATGTGCTATTTGTAACCCTAATTTAGTAGTATTGTTCCCTTACTCAATATATAGCACACCAACAACCCTTTTTATGGTTGCTACTCATTCCCACAAGTAGAAATCCCTCAATCTTATGTGCAGGTCTCAGAAGATTAGTTAGATGATTATGTTGCCTATGACGCCTTATGTGGGGATGAGTGACTTCATCTTTTTTAAATTTGGGAGAAGAGTAATTTTTATCCTATTATTGTAGTTAACTGGATACCCTTTTAGACTCTTGATCTAGGGTATCCCCTTTTGTATTTTGTATTGTTAAACTCGAAGTTAGGCTCCAAACTCAATATTGTACTATAAATGTTCTTTTGTTTCTAATTTTCTTATGTTACTTTAAATGTTTTAACCTTGTGATTGATGTAAGGATGGTTGCATAAGCCAGAATCATGTAGATCACGATGGTAACCCCCACTATTTTACTTAATTACTTCCATTGCAAAATGAAAAATTTCCAATAGTAAAAATTGGGGTGTTATAAGTTGGTATCAGAGCTTTTAGTTTTGATTACAGTTTTTTGGTTTTCAACTATCCCTTATCTGATTTTTAATGGTCTATTTCACATTCTAGAAAACTAGTTTTCTTTTCAAAAACCCAGACTAACTTGTGAGGAATCGAGGACGGGTAGCCTAGGTGGCCTTCAAATGTGAATTATGTGCATTATGTGTTAGTTACCTAGGAAGGCTTAGGCCTAACACATTTTGTGTCTTGCAGCTAGTTAGTCATCATGGCGCTCAATGGTCACATTAGTCATTTGGAAGATACATTCGAGGCATTTATTAAGTTCGTTTGATGTCCGCCTCATCCGCTAACACTATCTCGACATCACCCACAAGAGGGCATCGGAGAAGACTGGCTTTTAAGGGTTATGGGACATCACCCGCCAATCTACACCGAAGATGAGGACCTGCTCATCCTAGAGGGATGGATTCAGAACTTATATAGGATGTTTGAGGTAGTTAACTGCCCACCTCCCAGAAGGCAAGTATTGTAGCCTTTTTCTTGCGAGGAGTTTTGGACACTTAGTGGATAGGTCATCATGCACAGGACGGGCCACAGATGTCTTGGGAGGACTTTAAGGCAGCAATTCGTGCTAAGTTATACCCTGAGAATCTTAAGAGGGATAAGTTGAAAGAGTTCGTGCAATTGACTTAGGGGAGCATGACGGTGAGGCAATACCATGCCTAGTTTGTAGAACTACTGATGTTTTCCTCGAGGATCGTAGCTAGTGAGTCGACAGTGGTTTACTAGTTTGAGTAGGGAATCCAATTTAGTATATGAAGGATGATGGATGCTATGGCTTTTTAGGATTTAGCCATGTTATATGTGAGGGAGTGTATTGTAGCTACGTTGGTTCAGGAGTAGGCTTCCATTCTAGGTAAGAGGAAGTTGGAGTAGTAAGGTTTTGGAGGCAAGATCTAGTACCGAGGAGGAGGACCTCCATGGTTTCAGTAGAAAGGTCAGAACCAATCTTGGAGAGGTCAGTATCGACATCAAGGTCAGAACAGATCTTGGGGTTAGTTACGATGCTTCGTGTGCCATTTTTATGGTTGGTATCATCTAGGGCCAACTTGCTAGGGCGTTCTAATTCAGTGTAGGACGTGTAGTTAGATGGGCCACCGATATTTTGACTATCAGCAATAGCAGGGTCAGTATCAGCATCAGGGACCACTAATTCCGCAACAATAGGCTTTTTTACAGCGAACCTACCAGCAGCTTCACCAGAGAGCACATGCCCCACCTAGTGGAGAGCATAGAGAGAGTTAGGGGAGGCCATAGGGGACTCACTTTTTCCCTTAAAAGGGAGGAAGACGATCTTAGAGTTCTGGAGGGTATCATGGAGGATACCAGGGAGGACAGTCAAGCAGGTGCTTGAACATCATCAGCCAGGCAGAGGCTGACAGATAATTGGATATGGTTACTGGTATGTTCTCAATCCTATCATTACCAGTTTATGTGTTGTTTGATTTGGGAGCATCTCTGTCATTTGTTTCTTCTTCATTTATTGCTAAAGCTGCATTGACTTTATCTTCTTCTATTTTTATATCTATGATGTTGCCTTCTGGGAATAAATTGCATTGTACTAAGCTCTACCTTAGAGATAAGTGGGGTAGACTTCCTAATAGACTTGGTTGAGATGGACCTTCAAGATTTTGACGTTATCCTTTGGATAGATTGATGCACTGTCGTATGTACAACAAATTTAACAAATAAATCCTAATCCCCAAATACGTAGTATATGGCAAGAAGGAGTCGAACCCACAAGGAATGACGTTTTAATCACTAATTTTGCTATTGATGTTATAAACCCGTTGGTACAATTTCATTGATTCCTAACTAAATTCAATTATACTAAAGCTTTAACCACGACTTTACAATTAGGGGAGGATTGAATTGATGATGGAATTAAAATGTCATACATTCACATAAAAGAATGATTCTAAATAGTTTAATGTTGACTTAAGAAATTCAGAATAATAATTTATATACTTCCTCTCGACCTTAATAAATTGAATATGCTCTCATTTTATTTTTGCATCCAATTAATAACCTAGGTTACGAACACTAGATTCAATTAATAGTAGCATTATGAACAGGAAGTAGCCAACTACAATCATAATCACAAAAGCTCGGATCATGCAATTGCACGAATTAATGGTCTTTTTGCTACTATAGACAAGTTGATTAACAATTTCGGATTAACTTCATTGTCTTAGCAAAGACTAAGTCCTAAACCAAATAGGTGATCAATCTAGTCAGTTCAAGAATCTTAATCTATGATATGGAATCATTCAATTCAAACCATTAATTCAATTAAACATCATGTAGAATCAAACATTTACATTATAAGATGATAATTACGTTATGATTCCATCTTCAATTTATCCTACCCTGTTTTACTTATTCAAATCTCTGCATACTCATAATTCATACAAATATACAGAAATACTAAAAGTTAATGACAATAACACATTCACAAATTCTATTCTTTCAACAATTAGATAACAATGAAATGATCACAAGTAAAATTGCATAAAAACTACTTAAATTCTGCAAAATGGAAATACAGAAATTAACAAAGGAATAGAGAAACTTATCAATTGAAGTGCAGAATGTCAAATCATCAATAGAATTCAAGAAGATCAAAGATTGGAATTGTGCATTACATGTATATTCTAAAGGAATAAAGGGAGAAAAATACATTCGATCCCCTTCTCCCGATGTCCCGAACTCTGTTTTATATCCCATTTTTATCAGAAACAAGTTGCGTGGCAGTTATACATTTTTAACTGAAAACACGGTCCGTGTTTATGAAACACGGGACCCCCGTGTTTTCTTCCAACCGTTCTGCTGACAAAGTTTTACCGACCGCCATTCGGGACTAATAACACGGTCCGTGTTATGGAAACACGGGACCCCCGTGTTTTCTTCTCTTGCACTCAATTCCTTTGAAAGTTTGAGCTTCACTTCTCTTGATATATTTGTTCCTTTTCCAACTTTGCTCTCCTTGATTCGGCATTTCTTGATGTGTTTTCTACTTGATTTCTTCTTCTCATTGATTTCTCCTTGAATTTCTTCAATTCTTTTCTTTCCTGTAAAACTTATTCAAAGGAGGAAAACTCGACGAAAAGATTAAATCTAGTAGAAATTATGAGGGATAAATGATATTTTTAGACATGAAAATAATCAATAAATCTCGTCTATCATAGATATGTTAGGAAGGTATAAGGCAGTGATAGATTGTTCGCAGGAGTGAGTCGTACTTTGGGGACCTAAAGGTGTTAGGGTCTCTTATCGGAGATGCAAGCTTAGGCCTACAATGAAGGTCATATCTTCCCATACATTGTATTCCTTGGTGTAAAGAGGTTATCCTATGTTCTTGTGCAGAGTTCAAGAGCTGAATAAGGATGTGTCAACATTAGAGGGCATTCCAGTTGTTTATGAGTTTCTAGATGTGTTTCTTGAGGAGATAACAGGTAGGCTGCCTATATGAAGATAGATTTCACCATTGAGTTGGTGTTGGGGGGCGAAACTATTTCTAAGGCACCATATTGGATGGAACCGGTGGAGTTGAGAGAGTCGAAAACTCAATTGGAGGACTTGTTGGCTCATGGGAATATTCGGCTGAGTATCTCCATGGGGAGCACCTATGCTGTTTGTAAAGAAGAAGGACGGGAGCCTTCGCTTGTGTATAGATTACCGAGGGTAAAATGAGTTGATGGTGAAGAATTGCTACCTGCTTGTAACACCCCCAAAATTCACTACTGAAAAATTTCGTTAATTAACAGAAAATTAGCGGAAGCAAATTAATAAATCGTGAACTTTGGGAGTATTACCGCCACACTTAGTACCAGACCGGTTCACTCATACCGTTCTAGTACCAAGTGCTAAGGCTAAAAGAGTAAAATACCATTTTATGAGAAAGTTAAGCGTTTAAAAATCAGGGAAGCGCAGTAAACACTTTACAAGAGAAAAATTCAACAACGGTGGTTACAAAATAACACATACGTTGAATTTAAAAGAGACAAATTAAAACCCTAAAATCTTTGGACAGTACCTTACGCTCTTTCCCGAGAGCCCACTTGAATAGCACCTGAATACAACCTGCAAGGGGTACTGCCCATTGAATAGTCAGGGGCCCCACGAAGGGAACCCTTCAGTACTACGGTACTGAGTAACCCTTTAAAAACATACTTGAAAACAAGCATGCAATGTCACACATAAAATATTACTACATTCATATATAACCATAGGTATAAACATGATATTTAGATCCATTTTTTTGTACATCCAATAATTCAATCATACATTAATAGCGTATACGTAACATTCACTTTCATATATTTGTTTAACCAGTCAACCAATATCAATAGGCCATAATGAGTAATCGATATATTTTTAGCCTTAAGGCCATTGGGCCATCATTAATCATCTTGATGATTAGTATTTTTCCATAACTTATTCACATCCAAATCAAATTTAATTGAGCTCGGGACCCCCACTATTTTGGCCGGTGGATCATAATACATATATATATTTATATATATATCATCCAGGGTAAACACATCCTGGGCCACCATTATATCTGGTGGATTGATACTCATGAACATTATCCAGGGCAAAACATTCTGGGCCACTATTATTTCCGGTGGATCGGTACTCATCATACAAATCAACTGGTCTCGGCTCATTAATCTTTCACTTTAACAATTAGTATTTTCCCTTTTTATTTAGCACAACAATTTCATTTATTTATCTCAATAGGGAGATCAATAACCCGGGACACAAAGGTACACCGGTCACACTGGTGCATAAAAGCTACTCAGTACCCTTCAACTAGTAACCCAGGGACGCAAAGGTACCCTGGTCGTACTGGTGCATAAAGTTAACTCAATACCCTACCGACAAGGACACCTAATCCTTAAGTATGCATACCCCCTAACTAGGTCTGTAGAGCTAGATAAAGTGGATATAGGGCCTGGCTGGGGCACAAAGGCACACCAGTAAATACCAAATAATCGTGGGCTAAACCACGTCTTTAGGGTAGCGACCCCTAAAGAGCCGCCATTCCCGATCTCGAGGTCTTTCACTTTAAGTATTAGTGTCTTAATTAATGGTGATCACAAAAGCACAACAATCAGATAATTATCTACTTTTAATTATTCGGATATCATTAGACATTTTTTATTCAAATGGTTATCCAAGGTAACATGAAAGAATCATTAAGGCCATCCTAAATTCATCTAATTCTGAATTAGAACTCGTTCTCGTGATACTTACTAATTATCAAATACTCCTACCTCGTTAATCAACATTATTAGAATCATATTATGAATTCCACAATCACAACGATATATTAGATACAAACTACTCATTTACCCCTTATTTATAAAATTTATTAAGTCATCCCTTCCTTACTTGAAAAATTACCATATTACCCTCCTTGTTACAAATTACCAAGTTACCTCTTATTCAATTTAGGTTACCAAGTTATTACTCATACTTATTAGTTTATTAATCCCCATTAATAATTATTACACTTAATATAATTTCCATTTAGTTGGTTAGATTACCACTTTGCCCTTTCTCCTTTATTATAATTAATAAATTATCCTTGAGTTGGTCAAACTACCAAATTACCCTTCCTCCATATCCTAATTACCACATTACCCTTTATTCAGTTAATTACCAAACTATCGTCCTTTATCATCAATTACCAAAATACCCTTTCTCATTTTCAAAATTACCAAATTACCCTTTGGTTGGTTAAATTATCAAATTACCCTTTTATGTGATCATAATTACAATTTTGCCAAATTACCCTTTAGTTATTTAAGTTATCAAATTACCCTTCTTAATTGTCATAATTACCAAACTACCCTACTCCATTATCAAGATTACGAAAATATCCTCTAGTCGGTTAAATTACCAATTTACCCCTCACATTTATCATATTTACCATTTTACCCTTCTCCATTATTAAATTATCAAATTACCCTTTAGTTATTTAAATTATTATTTTACCCTTCTCAATTATTATAATTACCAATTTAATCCTTTCCAATTTCCACTTCTACCTCTTTGATTTACGAAACTACTGTTTTACCCTTCTACCTTCAAATTTACCATTTTACCTTCTTAACTCCCAAAAATTACCATATCGCCCTTTTACTTACAACATTTCCATTTATCCTTGATTACGAAATTACTATCTTACCTCTTCCACTTTCCAAATTACCATTCTGCCCATTAATCACAAAATTACTATTTTACCCTTTAATTACAAAATTACTATTTTATCCTTTTATTATAAAATTACCAGATTGCCTTTTTATTACAAAATTACCAACTTGCCCTTTTATTACAAATTACCAAATTTCCCTTTTATTACAAATTACCAATTTGCCCCCTTTTATTACCAAAATTACAAAATTGCCATTTTATTTGCAAAAATTACCATTTTAACCCCCTTACTTCCGGAATTACCGTTTTATCCTTTTATTAATAAATTTACTATTTTACCCTTGCCTCGAAAATTATCATAATATCCTTTTTAATTAAGAATTACCTTTTTGCCCTTAGTACACCACTTATATTAAATTATTATTATTACTACACACAATATTAATATTAATGCATCATCCACAACTTTTAAAGTTAATACAATAATCATTAACACCCATATATAGATTAGGACACATTCTTGTACCATGTACATTAATAAAATCCCCTAAGGCCCAAAAAATATTAAACATGTATTAAATATTACAATAGCATAAAACAATATGGATAATACTTAACATTTTCCTTAACAACCAAATTATTACTTTAAATATTATTTCCATACCTATCATATAACCTATCATGCTTCCTTTTATCAACCAACACAATAACCACATATAATACACTAAACAACATATATCAAGTATAATACATATTAAAAATGCCTAATGTGCTAACATGCGTTAATCCATGCATTTAAGTGGGATTTAACGATTACCTCGGTTTTCACAAAAAAGAACCTTACCAGTATTCCGGTTAAAGGTCCAAGCTTTGATTATAAAAACCAATACCTATAAATAATATAAAGATCTATTACATTAGAAATAATAAAATCAAGGCATAAAGCTTTATAATGCTTAACTAATCAAATAATTAAATTAAAAATATAATTATACCTTAGGATTACTAAAAAAATAGATCAAGAGACCCAGAAACTCATGCTGCTAATGCAGCATGAGCTGCATGAAAATTAATGGGAAGAAGGGGCTCGAAGGAGGGTAATAGAAAGAAAAATAGACAATTTTGGGTTAGGGTTTTTAGGCTAGGAAAAGAGGCATGTTGGGGTGGATTTAAGGCAAGGGAAGGATGCAGAGGTGGAGAGGGGGTGTAAGTGGTGGTTGGGGATGCGTTGGAGGTGGCTAAAGGTGGCGGAAGCGGCAGTAGAGAGGCCGCGAAGAGGGGTTGCCGGGAAGGGGTCGAGATGCAGGCTGGCGAGGAAGGAAAATTGGGAGGAAAAATGGAGGCTTTTGGGTAACAGTTTCAACCAAAGGAGGATTGGGAATTGTAGAGGGGGTTACAGGGAGTAATAAGGTGGCTCAGGTGGCGGTGGAATCGGCGGGACGACGGCAGAATGAGGTGTTGTAGGGCAGTTGCCGATATGGGGGGAAAGAAGAGAAAAAAGAAGGGAGGAGGAAGAATGGGGCTGCAGGGTGGCTTGATGGGGGTTGTGATGGCTCGAGGGTGAGGTAGAGGGTGGAAAGAGGTGGTGCATGTGGTGGTTGAGGCGGTGGCAGCGGCGGAGAGGGGTGGCGAAACCAAAAATAGGGGAAGAGGGGAGGAGAAGGAAGGAAAGAAAAGGGAGAGTTGGGGTGCATGGAGGGCTCGAGAAAAATGTAGGGAGAAATAGAAGAGGAAGAGAGGGGAAGGGATAGGGCTCAAGGGGTGGCTATATATTGGTAGGGAAACGGGCGGTTGTAGGGAGTGGGGAAGGAATGGGGTGATGGACGGGAGTGGGGAAGGTCTCGGTATGGGGCAAGGAATGGTGGGAGAGAGAGTTGCAGGGAGTGGCCATGGAAGGGAGTGGGGGAGAAGAAAGAAAGAAGAAGAAGGAAGAAGAAGGATCGGGGAAGGGGCTGGGGTGTTGGGCGCGACAGGCAGACCGGCCGAAGAAACAAGTCGGCCCGGTCGGGAGAGAAAGAAGAGAAAGGAGGAGGGGCGGCCGGCTCGTGCGAAGGAGAGGAGAAAAGAGTTGGGCCGGGAAAGGAAAAAGGAAAGGAGGGAGGAGGGGGAGAAGTGGGCCAGGCCCAATCGCAGGAGGAGGGAAAGGGGCAGGCTGGCCAACCAGCGGCCCATGGAAGGAAAAAGAAAAAGAAAGAAAGGGAAAAAGAAGGAAAAAGGGAAAAAGGAAAAAGGAAAAATTATTTTAATTAAAATAATTTAATTTATAAATAATAAGGTGAAATATTTTTAGGTAATAAATTTATTTAATAATTTAATTTAATATAATTAAAATATAAGGGTTTAAAAGAATAATTTAGTAAAATAATGGTTTGGGAAATTATTTAATAAAAAGGGCATGATAAAATAATAAATATTTATTTTATTTTATTAAATATTTATATCCAAATTTATATACTCAAAATACACAAAATAATTAAATTAAAAGATTTAAAGGCTAATTTATCCAAAATAATATTTATTTATTAAAATATAAGCTTTTAAATTTTGGGGCATTATACTGCTTCCTAGGATAGATGACTTATTTGATTAGCTTCGAGGTGATTCAACCTTATCAAAGGTTAACTTGAGGTCAGGTTATCATTAGTTGCGTATCGCCGAGAAAAACATCATGAAGATGGCCTTTAGGACACAGTATGGGCACTATGAGTTTACGGTGATGCCTTTTGGACTCATTAATGCATCTACTGTTTTTATGTACTTGATGACAAGGATTTGTTAGCCATTTCTCGATCAATTTGTTGTGGTTTTCATTGATGATATTTTTTTTTACTCTCAGAGTAAAGAGGAGCATGAACAACATCTATGGAAGATTTTATCACTTTTAAGAGATCATAAGTTGTATGCTAAAATCTCTAAGTATGAGTTTTGGCTTTAGGAGGTTGCATTTTTAGGACGCGTGGTGTCAACAAAAGGAGTCACCATAGACCCGGTAAAGATTCTAGCAGTAACTAAGTGGAAGGCACCCATTAGCGTCTCTAAGGAACGTAGTTTCTTGGGTTTGGCCAGGTACTATAAATGCTTTGTTCAAGATTTCTCAAAAATAGCTCATCCTTTGATGAACCTTCTGAAGAAGACAACTAAATTTCAATGGGATGACACTTATGAGAGAGCATTTCAGGACTTGAAGTAGCGGTTGACTACAACACTGGTTTTAACATTGCCTTTAGGTACTAGGGATTTGAGATCTAGAGCGACACACTAAAGCATGGACTTGGTTTGCTAAAGTTTATAGTATTTGTGCTAATGAAGTCAATTTGAAGTATGGATTAGTTAGCATATGCATATTTGAGGTTTATGGTGAGTAGGCATAGTACCCCTACCGACATAGTCTCCGATTAGGATTTGAGATTTATTTTGCACTTTTGGGACGAGTTGTAGGAGGCTATGGGTACAAGAATTAGGATGAGTACCGCCTTTCATTAGCTACGGCTGGACATACTGAGAGGACGATCCAGACTATAGAGGATACGCTTTGTGCTTAGGTTTTGAATTTTGAGGCAGTTAGGAAGATCATCTACATTTTTTCAAGTTATCATACAACAATAGTTATCATGCCAGTATAGGGATGGCACCATTTGAGGCATTATATGGACCTAAGTGTAGAACGCCTTTATATTGGATTGACAACTGTGAGACCGTTGTACTTAGACCAGAGTTGATTGAGTAGATAGTTTAGTAGGTTTGAATGATCTAGGATAGGATGAGAGCAGCTTAGATTCGTCAGAAGAGCTACACATATCAGAGACGTCATAGTGATGGTTTTAAGTCAAGGGATAGAGTTCTGTTGAGGGTTTCACTTACTAAGGGAGTGTAGAGATTTGGTCGGAAAGTTAAGCTAAGCCCAAGGTATATTAGTCATATGAGATTCTTGATAGGATTGGTGAGGTTGCTTATTGCCCAGTGCTTCCACTAGAGTTGGCTTGGATTCATAACTTCTTTCACATGTCTTAGTTTAGGAAGTATGCCGCAGACCCATCGCATGTGATCAAACCAAATGAGATCAAGCTTAATGATTCGTTATCCTATAAGGAGAGGCCTTTGAGGATTCCCAATACCAAGTTTCAACGTACCCGAACAAGCTCAGTTCCACTTGTGAAGATTCTTTGGAGCCATTATGGGGTAGAGGAAGCAAGTTGGGAGACCGAGAAGGATATGCGTGACGTGTATCCCGAGCTCTTTAGCTCGGGTGCATTAGAATTAGGGTTTTCTTTCTTTTAAGGGGTAGTACCCGGTAGTATAGTAGTAACTCCAATGCATTTAACCACCAAAATTGCTTCCTTACCTCCTTTTTCTCTTCTTCCCTACCCCAGACTTGTTGACTTAAGTCTCTTTTAAAGGGGGTAATGATGTAATACCATAAAAATTTGATTAGCCCAATCCGCATCATTAATGGTCTAATTTGATTCTAATATCAATAAATACTATGTTAGCCTTAGCCTAACTTCTTAATCCCGAAGCTTTAACCAAATTTGAAACCTTGACTCGAATAAACCATAATTTATAAACTAAAATAAAAATCTGCTAACATCTCCACTAATCCTAATTACTTTGGCTAATTTAAAAACACCCTACACTAATCGTCCAACCCTTTTTTTGTCCTTTTCTTTTCTTTCATTCTTTCTCCAATCTTAGCTCATTCACCATTCTTTCACTAGCAATATGGGTACAAGATCCACTATCGATAGTGAATTCACACACTTTGTATTCAACTCTACATTTGGCTTTAAAGATCTTATCCCTTTGAGTAGGTTGAGGTTGTTGTTGCACTTGAAGCACTCATTGCAACATATAGCAATCTACTTGGCCATCTTCTAAAGCATCTTTTGGATCTTCACTATCTTCCTCAAGGCCTTTATTAAGTTATTCATCCTCTTCATCATAATATTCCATACTTTCTATCGCCTTCAAAGTCGTTGCCTTTTGATTTGAACAATCCCAAGCAAAATGACCATAGCCTCTACACGTGAAGCATTGCTTGTTCACTTTATCAACCATCTTGTCCTTGGCCTTTTCTTCATGACTGAACATTATAGTGTTTTCTTGAGTTGTGGTTTGAGAGGATGATGGCTTCGACACCCCCTTCAAGTTCGAACCATATGTTGCATTGGTTGATTTTTTTGGTGGCTTGGTTCTCTTCAATTGCTTCTCAAATATGATTGCCAATTTTGCCAAGTATTTGAATAAATCATAAGGGTAAACCTCCATCTTCTCTCTAATATTTATATTTATACCCCTAATAAATCTAGCACATATTTTCTCTTCTCTTTCTTAAACGTCACAAATAAGAGCTAATATTTCAAACTCTCTAACGTACTCCTCCACTCCAAGCAACCTTGCCTCAAAGTAGTCATTTTAATGAAATTCTCTTGCTCATATTTTGTAAGCACAAATTTTCTTTTTAAATGCTTTTTCAATTTCTCCCATGAACTTATTTTTGTTTTCCCCTTTCTTTCCCTTCTCCTCTTCAAATTGTCATACCATAGTCTAGCAAACTTCTTAAATTTCAATATGGTAATTCAACATCTTTTTTCGTCATCAAGCTCTTTATATGCAAAAATAGATTCAATAATTTACAACCATTCAAGGAAAGATTTTGGATTGAAATTAACTTCAAAATCAAGTAGGTCAAACCAAATCCCCTTCTCCACATCATCATATGATTTCCTTGAAGTGACATGAACTCGTGCGTAGTTTCCCACACTTTCTTCTCCTCCTTCATCCATTTGATCATGTGCTTCCCTACTACAATTTTCTTCTACTCTATCTCTTTGGTTTTGATGTTGGACATGTGATCCTTGGGCTTATGAGTCTCCCATTGTGCCCATATGCAGCTTAACTTCCTTGATCTCCTCCATCAATGCCTTAAGAACATCCCTCAAATCTTTTACTTAGCTCGTCATGCCTTCTTTACACCCACGAATGGTGTGCTTTGAAAAATGCTCTCTCAAGTCAACCGAATTTAAATCTTGGCACCTTCTTGATAAGTTCTTACAATAATCTTGAAGTAGGAACTCAGTTTTGAATGAAACTTGGAGGACAGATAGGATATAAATCATGTATATCACACTACACCACAACCTAGGCTATGATAAAAATAGATGTGTGTAGGAATATATACTTATGTTTTTGGAGGTATTTTGGTTCGGTTAGGGTTTTTAAAGAAATATGATTATTTTAAAGTGATGATAATATGATGAGTATGATTCGATAAAGAAAAGATAATGGTGATAATGCTCGAATGATAAAGGGTTTAGAATGGTTTGGTTTGTGGGCTAGGGTTAGGGTTTACGATTAGGGTTTAGTATTGATATGAATATTATGATGATGAATGGTTGACAATATGATGATTATATTATGAATTTATGATGTTGAATATGATATTTTGATAATAATATTATTATTATCTTAAATTTGGAAATAAAAAAATCAAGTAAGAAAAATAGGTTGGTGATTATATATGGCATTTATGGGTTTGAAGAGAGTGGATTTGTGGATGGTTTGAAGGATATATTTTAATATATAATTCATATATACAAAGGAATTAATGATATAAATAATAATCATTCACAAAAAAATTGATTAATATTGAGAAGAACTCACACGGAATTCAATTAAGCAAAACTTGTAATTTCCTCAATTTTTCGTCTCTTTTGTGTTGTGCACTTCCTATGGTTTTTCTAAACATTTTGACTCCTTAATATTACAAAATAATACTCCTAAATTTTTTTTAAGAATCATCACAAGAAAAAAAAAACATTATCTTGCTCCCTACTCTAAACACATCCAAAATATAGAATAAGATAACCCTAAGAGATAGAATTAAGTTACTTTTTTTACTAATTCAACTTTCTTATCATTTAAATAATTATCAACATGATAATACTCCATATTGAACATAAAATTTTTTGATTAAAGTATCCTCATGCAAATTCCACATTTATTCCTTCCATGCAACATATTTTTTCCCTCCATGCATGCCATGTGCATACCTCTATCACTAATGATTTATTTTGCAAGTTTTATCCATAACTAATAATGTAGTAATCCTTTTGCCTTCAAATTTGTATAGGATCCTCTCTAAATAGAGGATAATAGGTTCCATAATAATAAATGCTAATTCTTAACCAATTTCTCTTGCATCACAACTAGTCCCACGGATCTATCGATTGGTCTGCTTGATTTTTAAATATGGTCAATTAGTTTTATTTTCTAATTATCTAAAGTTCTTCCTTTGGGCCTTTTATATTAAAGGTTCTATATAATTAAAAATTTTTTATCATGATTTCAACCTTGTTTTACCTGAATTTAATATGGATCAAAATGATAATATTGTGGCACCTTGTTTGGTTGATTTTGGCGTTCCCTTAGAACACCTAATTTGGTGGCTTGTATACCTTAGTTAATGCTTGGTGTCAACACTTAAAACACCCAATTGGCTTGATATTTGGAATTGATCATGGAATCTTAGAGGCCTTTCCCTAGTCAAGTGTGGTGAACGTTGAACATCTCTAAGAAAATCCCTTTAGCACTAGCACTAGTGCGGTGGGTGAGGCATATCCAAAATTGAACGTAATCCCCCTCACCTACGAGACCAAATGTGGTGGATATTGAAGATCCTTGAAAAAAATACCTTGTCACTAGAGTGATAGGGGTGGTGTGGGTTGCAATCCTACATTTGTCCTAGTCTTGGAATATAGACAATTATTTGATTCCATGGTAATGTACATCGGGTGAAGTGGATGCAAAATTTAGCATATGCCCCATCGCCTAGGAGACAAAGTGTGGTGGATGAGGAATATCCCTAAGAAAAACCCCTTGGCACTAGCGTGATGTGGTGGTAGGAAAGGCAGTCCCATCATGGAATATTGGCATCATGTGTTCTAATTTTTTATGGATTGTTGTGGAGACTCGTGCACATGTGGAAATGTGTATCCTAAGGCCTTGCCATGATTTATATAGTACATTTATAATAAGGACATATTCCATTCATTACTATAAAAAGCAATATGTATTATGTTACAACAAAATTTTTTTGTTGTTTTGAAAAGAGTATGTAGAAGATATAAAAAGATAGGGATGAAACCACTACATCTAATACGGAAAATGTACAACCATTACCTAACACATGTCAAGTGTAAGGCTAAGGGTAATCTTTTACCCCAATTATTAAGGTATGATTGGTATCTAATATGATACTAATATAAGACTCACTTAGCAATGAATTAGATTACAAAAAAAAATCTTTAACCAAGATATGTTAAAACATAAACAAAGAAGTGTTAAACATTAAGCTTTACATTAAAATAGAAAAAACAAGTAGGAGGAAATAATGAAGAAAATAAACATGGTAGCTTACATAAGTCTAACATTTCTCCCCTTTATATGACTTGATCAAAATAAGGCTAACTACTCCCCATCATATGTCAGGTTCATCACAACCCCACAAAGGACATCTGATGTGGAAGATCATAAATAGATAATCTTCTACAATGCAGAAGCTTTTCTTTTCTATTACAAGTTGCAAAATCTTCTCAAATCACTTGAACTTTGTTGAACTTGATGGCTTTGATGGTATGGTGTTGATCTAACCCAAGATCAATTACCTTCAATAGAAAAATCTGCTATTTGTCTAGAGAACAATCTACAACTCTCCAAGACTCACCCTTGAAGAAGAAAAGAAGAAGAAGAGGATCAAAACTCTCTCTTTTGTGTTGAATTTAAAAATCTCAATTCATATTATTCATTATGCTTCAATTGTATAAGACCATATGTGTGTGTGTGTGTGTGTGTACACATGCAAGCCTTTCATTAATAAGCTCACATGACTAACCTTATTAAAAAAAGTTAAACCCCATCCACTATACTAATATATGTATAGTAATTACAAGGATAAATTATAAGCATTACAAAGTATACAATAAAATAAAAAATCTACACAAACTCAAAATATGTAATACATTGAATTAAAATATGTAATCAAACTTTGTATCTTGTATCCTTGTCTTCCATGCAAAGTTGTATTCATATTAATGCCATTGTCTTGTACATCGAAGATCTTTAATATTTTGATCTTCTTGAAAACATATATAATACCTACAAGAGTTACTTAACAAAGCATTATAAGCATTAAGATTTTCAAGAATAATTAACACCATCTCTAAGTATGATAATTCTTATTCCTCATCCATAGGAGAGTAATATTGATATTGAGCTTGACATGCTCCTACATCAATCTCTGCTTATAAAGAATAATTTTTCCTAAAATTAACAACACTATACTAAGGAGATAAATCAGCAATATTAAAAGTCCTAGAAACTCCTCTATAGTGTTTAGGTAATTTTAGTTTATATGCATTATTTCAAAATTCTCTTGACATTTTAAATGGCCTATTAGATTTTGGCATAAGTTTATTTTTTCTTAAGTTTGTAAATCTTTCTTTTCTTAAGTGTAACTTAACTAAATCTCCTGGTAAAAACACATATTGAATTCATTTTTTATTTACTTGAGTTTGGTATTTGGCATTAGATATTTCTATGTTGTTTTTAATTTGTTCATGAAGTTTTTTAAATTATAATTCTTAATATATCCTCTTTTCAATGACAGATTATCAATAAGTAAATAAAAATTAACCCCATAGACAACTTTAAAAGGACTCAAATGAGTTGTACTAGAATGATTCCTATTATAAGTAAAATCATCATGTGCCAATTTTATATCACAATCCTTAGTAATTTTATTGACTAATCCTTGTAGTAAAGTTCCTAAAGTTCTATTAGTCACTTTGGTTTTACCATGCGTTTGTGGGTGATGAGGAGTACTAAACAACAACTTAGTACTTAACATATGCCAAAGTGTCTTCCAAAAGTAACTTATGAATTTCACATCTCTATCTAACACTAAATTTTAGGAACTTCATGTAACCTTATTATTTTTTGAAAACATAAATATGCTACATGAGTTGCATTATCAGTTTTATTATAAGGTATGAAATGTGCCATTTTAGAAAAACTATCTACTACCACTAGAATATAATCTATTCACTTTTATGCCCTTGGTAAACCTAAGATAAAATCCATACTAACACTTTTCTAATGTTGATTAGGAACCGGTAAAGGAGTATACAAATATTTATGGAAGAAACTTTTACTCTTTTGACAAATCACACATATCCCATTAATAGCTCGTACTAATTTTATCATTCGTGGCTAATAGAAGTTTTCTTGTAATATTTCCATGGTTTTTTGAACACCAAAATGACTAGCCATACCCCTTCATATACTACCTTAACAAGTATATCACATACACTAGAATGGGGTATACACAAATTGTTAAGTTTAAAAAGAAAGTCATCCTATAGCACATAATTACCATAACTATTAATCTTTTTACATTCATTATAGATGTTAAAAAAAATATTCATATTTAGCATATAATCCCTTTAACATTTCAAAACCTAATAATTTTACATCTGACATAACTAATATCATAGATCTTCTAGATAAAGCATCTACCATGATATTTTCTTTACCATCAAAATGTTTGATAGAAAACATGAAGGATTGTAAAAAAAATTAACCCATTTGTTATGCCTAGGAGTAATCTTCTTTTTCCCATATAAATATTTTAAACTTTCATGGTCCAAATGTAAAAAAAAATGGCTTAGGTTTTAAATAATGGATCCATGTTTTTAGACTTCTTATGATGGCATGTAATTCTTTATCATATGTTGAATAATTTAATTTCACCCCATTTAATTTTGCAATAAAGAATACAATGTCTTGTTTTTCTTGTGAGAGTACACATCTTATCCCTACCCCACTTGCATCACATATAACTTCAAATAATTTAATAAAGTTAGGTAAAGATAATAATGGTGCATTACATAGATTATCTTTCAAAGTATGGAGGACTTTAGTTGTATCCTCACACCAATTAGATTTGTCTTTCTTCATAAGTTGTGTTATTGGTGTGGCAATAGTTGAAAAATCCTTAATGAATCTTCTATAAAAATTGGTCAAACCATGAAAACTCCTCACCTTATGAATATCTTTCTATATTGGCCAATCTTTAATAGATTTAATATTTGTGGGATCGACTTTAATACCTTTTATTTTCACAATATATCCAAGGAAAATAATACTCAAAAGCATAAAATCACATTTCTTGATTCTTCCATAGAGTTTACTTTCCCTTATCTTATTAAATAACTTCCTTAAATGAATAAGGTGATCATTCTCAATTATACTATACACAAGTATATCGTCTAAGTATACCACAATGAAACTGCCAAGAAAAGGTTAAAGAACTCCATTCATTAGCCTCATAAATGAACTAAGTGCATTACATAAACTAAAAGGCATCATAATCCATTCATAAAGACCATATTTTGCTTTGAATATAGTTTTTCATTCATCCCCTTCTCTTATTCTCATTTGATGATATTTTCTTCTTAGATAAATTTTAAAGAATACTTGCACTCGACATAAGTTATCTAACATGTCATATAATCTCGAAATAGGAAATCTATATTTGATAGTTATATTTTTCACAGCTCTTGAGTCAATACATATGTGCCATGTACCATCTTTTTTAGGGATAAGTAATGTAAGCACACAACATAGACTCATGCTTTCTCTCACATACCCCTTTCATATGAGTTATTATATTTGTTGCTCTAACTCCTTATCTTCGTCCAAATTACATCAATATGAAATTTGATTAGGCGAAGACATAATAGGCATTAAATCTAAGGCATGTTCTATTCCTCTCTTAGGTGGTAATCCAGGTGATAAATCATCAGGTTAAACATCAATATACTCGTTAATAAGTTTGTTTAATTGATAATTATTGTTATTTTTCTCCCATTTTAGAGATTCCTTCATAATCATAACATATAAACTTCCTTATTCTTTAATACATTTGACCATAGCCCTTTTATGTAAGAATAAACTCTTTTTATTCCTCGTTATCACATTTAGAAATTTTATGTTTATGCTTCTTCTTATCCTTCTCAACTAGATATTCATTAGTAATACCATTATAAATAGCATTTCTATCATACTGCCATGGTCTACCTAACAAGATTCCATATGCATCTATAGGTAAAATATCACATAGCTCATCATCATGATAATCACCAATTTGAAATAAGATTAAGGTTTATTTGGTTATCTTGAATCCCTTGTCCTTGTTTAAATATTAAAGAGAGCAAGGTTTTGGATGTGGTGTAGTCTTTAATCCCAAATCCTTCACCATTCTCTCATTGGCTATATTCATACAATATTTACTATTGATCATAACTCAACAAATTGTATCTCCCACCCTTTCTTTTGTCTTGAATATATTTTCTCGTTGATTATGTTGATCAATAGCTTGGACTTGAATTAATATTTTATAACACGTAACAAGCATTTTCTTCCTCTGCTAACTCACTGTAAATTTCTTCAATAGGCTTCAATTTAGTATTTTCTTTAGAAGTCTCCATAACTTCAATTTCTTGTATGGATAATACTCTTTGATTGGAATATTCATGAGCAAAGTGTCCAAATCCTCGACATTTGAAACATTTCCTTGTAGAGAATTCATTGGATTTATTATTGCCTTTCTCTTATCGTATAGTTCCTTACTTCTTATCAATACTTGTAGAATTTGAAGCATCGGCTCCATAATTTATAGCTTGTGTACTTGAGTAGTACTTTGTAGATGAAGTAATTTGTTTTGCATAAGGATTAGTGGACTTGATTTGCTTTTCAAATATCAAGGATAACTTAATCATTTCATCAAGAGAATCATATAGATAAGTTTCAACTTTATCTTGAATCATGATGTTAATGCTACCTAAAAATCTAGCACATGTTTGTTCTTTTTTCTCATAGATATCACATACAAGTGTTAATTATTCAAACTCCCTAACATACTCTTCAAAAATTAGAAGTCCTTCTCTAATAGTATTCAATCTAATATAATTATATTTCTCATACTCGTTAGGTATAAATTCCCTTCTTAGATGATTCTTAAGTTTATCCCAAGATTTTATTTTTAATTTACCTTTGCAAATTATCATACCATATCCTAGCAAACTTCTTAAACTTAAGAGTAGCTGGTATAAATTTTTTCTCATCATGATAATATTTGAATTCAAATATATCCTCCACCTTATGTAACCACTCAAGAAATAATTCAAATCAAGTTTACCATAAAAATAGGGAAGATCAAGTTTAATGACTTTATCTTCTTTTTTATGATACTTTGGTTGATGGTCATGGAAATTTTGATAACTTCCACTCGCTATTGACTCTTCATCATGGTCTACTAATGAGTTTAGATACCTTAACCTTGCTGGATTGGTTGATTTTATTGCACTTCCCACTTAGTCTCCATAGAACTCCCATGGTTCTTATATATTTTGGACCGATTCTTATTCAGTAAATCTAGATTCTAACCTTTTTAATTGTGCTTATATAGCAAGAATTTGTCTAAGTTGAGCATTAGTTGAACCTATATTGGTTGAGAGTTTTTTAATAGATTCAAAAATTGTTTGAAAATTTGGTTCCCCTTCCATTATTTCAATTACTACTTCACTTACCCACACTCAACTATAACGCTTAGGGTTTTCGTTGATAAAATCAAACCAACTCAATATCACCCTCTAGTTCTTGTTCGATTCTTGCATAAAATTTTGATTTCAATGAACACAACAAGCAATCAAATATACTAATCACAAAATTAAATGAGTACGATTAACACTTATCTTGCTAAGTTCTTGATATAGAATTCAACAAGTTTATGAAAATGCCATTCGGCAACCTTACAAAATTTCATGCATGCATTTGAATGCTTCGAGTGTAATTTGATGAATGGAAAGGAAAAATACCAATATGTGCTTATTCTACTCAATGAATAAACACCATATTCAAACAAAACAAGTCAAATCACATGAATTAAAGATAAATAAAAACACTCACTCACTAAGTTAACTCTACATCAACTAATTAAGCAATGTTACAATCCAAACTTCACTTAGTCGAGTCTATTACTAAATTGTGATCAGGTGATAAACCTGCACAAAATGCAAATTAAACATCTAAATTTTCATGAAAAAACTAAATTTTATCAATGCTAAAAGAAGACACACACCACATGCAAAATGAATCTTGAAATAATTTGACTAAAGATTCCTAAATCTTGTGTCGATTCTTTTTTTCATTATCCTTCAAAATGTTAATCAAGATTCAGGAAAAACCACCCTATTTCATGTAAAGAACACGTAAATACATGCAAATAATATCAATATTCATAAGATATTCATCAAGATTCAAAGAATTCAATTAAGAAGAATTAAGAATCTTACTAAAACTTATCGGTCATATTTGTTGATGTTGAATCCTTGTGTTGAATTTGCACTTGTGATGTTGACCCCAAAAGGCCATATTTGATACAAAATTTGATGAGGAAGATCATAAAAAAAAAACAATATTCTACAAAGTAGGAACTTTTCTTTTGGATTAGAAATTGTAAAATCTTCTCAAATCACTTGAACTTTTGATGTGAATTGTGTTGAACTCGATAGATTTGGTGATATGGTGTTGATCTAATACAAGATCAGTTACCTTCAATAGAGAAATCTCCTATTTCTATAGAGAACAATCTATAACCCTCAAAGACTTACCCTTGATGAAGAAGAAGAAGAGGAGCAAAACTCTCTCTTTAGTGTCAATTTTAAAAATATCAATTTATGTTATTCATTATGCTTCAATCGTATAAGACCATATATATATATATACATACATACATGTACACATGCAAGCCCTTCATTAATAAGTCCATATAACTAGCCTTATTATAAAAAAAATTAAAAATAAAAAGTTTAATCCCATCAATGCTACTATAATATATATATATATATATATATATATAGTAATTACAAGGACAATTTACAAACATTACAAAGTATACAATTACAATAAAATAACAAAGCTATGCAAACTCTAAATATGTAATGCATTGAATTATCATATGTATTCAAACTTTGTAGCTTGTAGCCTTATCTTTTATGAAACTTTGTAATCCTTGCAATGCCATTATCCTATACATCAAAGATCTTTAATAGTTTGATCTTCTTGTAAATATATATAATATCCGCAATAGTACTTAACAAAGATTTAGAAGAGCAATTAGCACCATCTCTAAGTATGCTAATTATTATTATTCATCTTTAGAAGAGTAAGATTGAAATTGAGCTTGAGATGCACCTGCATCAACATTATTATAGTTATGTACTTAAGAAAATCTATATTCTTTGAGAACTTAAAGCACAATTCATGAAATCACATGCTTATGTATATATTTACATATGCTTGCAATTTCAAGTAGCCTATGCATAAAACATGCAATCTTCTAAAGAAGTACACATGAAAATTTGTTGCAACTATCTAAAAGATAATGTTATTAAAAACATTACAACAAAGTATTATGCACAATGAAACCACAATATATTAAACAAAACTAAGGGGTTATACATCCTTGAATAAGCTTTCAAGAATTTAGCCCAAGTAGACTCTTAGGGGAATTTTCAATCCTACTACCATATTAAAAGTAACCAACCTAAGTAGCTTAATTTGTAAGTGTATACATGCCCTATAGGGTAATTTTAGCTTTTATAGAGTAGGAGGTACCAATCTATCTGAAATACCCCAAAACCCTAAGTTAGGAATTATGGCGAAATAATGATTTATTAAGGAAGATTAAGAAAATAAATTAACTTATTGTATAAAGAGGAAATTAATGGAGAAAAATAAAGAGAAAGTAATAAGTAAATCATTTAGAGAATTTTGGGCATTTTACTAATTAAGATGGAAGTGGAGGAAAATTAACCAAAAAAGCCAAATTAATCTAAAAAGGGAATTAAATTATTATTTTAATAATTTTTAAATATTCAAGAAAATAAATTTATTTAAATATAAATGTATAATAACCCAAAAACATTCTAAATAAATTGTGCAAAAATCTAAACCCCAAAGAAAACATTTTTCTCTCCTTTCCTTTTTCCTTTCCTTTCTTTTTCTTTTTTTCTCTTCCCCCGCCGGAATTGGGCCTCGCCTGCCCAATCCCCTTCCTTCTTCTCCTTCCCGCGGCCCAGCGTTGTCCGCTGGCCCTCGCACGACTGCAACGCTGCGTTCCACCCCTCGAAGCTGTCGAAACGTCGCGTCACACTAATGGCCCTTATGACCGTTGCCCACCCAGCGACGCGACGTCGCGTTTTGTCCCCCTAATTACTAAAACACCGCGTTTGGTTTAAAAAAAATACAACCGTTGCCAAAACCGGCCGGCTCTTCCTCTTTTCCTTTTTCCCTGGACCGCCGGTCCGCCCACGCCCGTCGTCTTCCTCCTCGTGGAGGCCTGCAACCTACCGCTTGCCACCTGTCGCCTGCCGTCCGACCGTCCTCCACCTGCCATTTCCGTCCCTTTCTTTCCCAATTCGATCCAGCACAATTGTCCTACCCCTCACGCGTCCTGATTCCCTTGCCTTTTCCCTCACACCGCCAAACGAGCCTGCCAAACCGCAGACCTGTGACCGGCTGCCACCACCGGACGGCGGCCTGCCGCACCTACCCCCGCGTGTCGTCCTTCTTCCCTTTGTCGTTTTCCCCTCCTCAATTGCCTATAAATACCCCCTCCCGAACGACCAAGGTAAGTCCTCCCCTTTGGACCTTGCCGAAACCCTACCTCGCCGCCGCCAGAACAGACGCCCTTTTCGCCGCCGCCAGCTACCGCCGCAACCACCTCCACATGCCAAAGCCTTCCCTGCACCACCCTCCACGCAACCAAACCATCGCCGCCCCCTTTCTTGCCCCGCACGTGCCGCCACAGCCGTGCAAAGTCCCTCACCCAAAAACCATCGCTGCCACCTCGCGCCACCTGCTGCCGCCACCTCCCCCGTAATCAACCCCCGTTCCACCTCCCAAAGTAACATGCAGGTCCTCCCCTACCTGCCCCTACCCTCCTTACCCTCTACTTCCTTCTCCACCAACCTCCACCACCTTCCACCACCTTCTTCCTCCTTCGGCCACCGCGTCCACCACCGCGCGCCGCCGCTCTTCTCACGCCACCACCCTCATTCCACTCCCCTCTCCCTGTTGTCTCCTCCCCCACACTTAACTCCCTCTTTTTCCCCTCCTATATAACCACCACCTCCATCTTTTCCTCTCTTCTCCTCCTCCATCGTCGTCGCCGCCGCCGCCATGCGCCGCCGCCGGACCACCACCGACCCTAGGTGGTTTCCAACTTACCCAAACCCTAATATTTCCTTTCTATAACTGTTATTAATTTCTAACTACTATTAATGATATTATACTTAATATTATCATTATTATTATTACTTTCATTACTATTACTATTATTACTATTATTATCATTATTAGTATTATTATTATTATTATCATTATTCTATTACTACTGCTAATGATATTATCATTATTATTATTACTAACAACTTAGTGTTAATGTAGTTACCTCCTTTGTTATTATTATTATTATCATTACTATTATTACTATTACTCAACCTAACCTTATGATTTTCCTAACCAATAATACTATTATCATTAACAATGGTCTAAGACTCTAGGGTTAATGTGATTAAGACTTCCCTCATTTACTATTATTGCCACTATTAACCTCACTATTATTTTTACTAATAATACTAACGCTAGCCATGGTTTATTATTGTCCTTATCTTTATTATCATTATTATTATTCCTATTATTGTGACCAAAAACATTGAAACCCTTATATTATTACTATTCAAAAATATACAACTTTTATCATTATCATCTTTCGGAATATTTTACTTGTTGGTATTGTAATTAGTATATTATTATCTTAACCCTAACACTATTATTAGACTTAGCCTTAAAAACGCTAGGGTTTCTCTCACTATAAACATTAGTGTCACTATTATTAGTTTTATTATTATTATTATTATTATTATTATTATTATTATTATTATTATTATTATTATTATTATTATTATTATTATTATTATCACTATTTTTCTATAGTTAGCATGAACATTATTATTATAAGAATAGGGCTAACGGGTCTAAAAAATATAAGTGTAACGATAGGTATTAAAAATAAACATATTTTGACTACTAATATTTAGTATACTAATTCTAAGGTAAAAACCCTAGTTTTTGTATAATACCCTTTTTAGTAATAAAAACCCTAACCTTAAACTAGAATAAGGGTTGATAGTATTTATAAGGGAAATTAATACTTAGCTTTTTCCCCTTTTCATAGGTGACCCCGATCCAAGCCCTAGGGAGCTAGAGGAGCGTGCTCCTCTAGCTCCAAGCCCGGTGCCTACCTAGGTAAGGATGAAGCTATGGCCTTGTGCTATGTGTGATGTAATGTGTGGGTGAATGATGAGTATGTCATGTTGATGTGTATTATGCATGTGTTATGAATAACTTGTTTTGTGTAGCGCAGCGTGGATCATGAGGTATGTTGTGTGTGCCCTATATTATACGTGTATGACATGTTCCATGTTTGATGTTGAGGTTGATGATGTGACTTGTTATGGCCCTCTAGGACATGCATGCTAGGGTTTTGGGTAGCATGAAATGATAATAAAAGAACAACGGGGAAGTGGACGTTGGGAAGTTTGCATGGGGGGACTAGACCTTGCATGGGCATAATCCTTACGTGTGAAAAGTTGATTTGGGTTGTAAGTAAGAGCTTGGGAGAGTCTTGGAATGATTGGAGACTTAGTATGAAAAATAGTACGTAAGTTGGTGCATAAGAGACCTTATTAGGGTTTTGTATGTAAGTGGGTGTTGGAGAGTCTGCATGGAGTGTTTAAATTATGCATGGGAATGAATCTTACGTGAGGAAAGTTGATTTAAGAAGTAAATAAGATAATGTCAAAGTTACGGGTCCATTGGAGACTTGGGTGCAAAATTTCACGTGGGTCGATGTAAGGGTGTCTAAGGGACCCAATTAGGGTTTTTGGGAGGAAATAAGCAATTTGAAGGGTACAAGGGTAAAAATGATCAAGGAGGGATGGAGTATGAGGTTGAGAGTGAGAGTCCACTTGTATGAAGGATGAGTATGGGCTTCTAAATGAGAGAAGAGGTTTTGGGGCAAAGAGGGGAGGTTACTTGGAGAGGAAGTAAAGTGCTAGGGTTTGGTGTGGCCAACTAGGGTTTGGCGGTCACATGCGGAATTGGGGAATAAAGGGATATATATATTTGGGAATTCCTTAGTAGAGACGGGATGCGAGACAAGGAACAAAGTAAAGTTAGGATGAGTAAGAAAGAGTTGGGCCATGTAGGCCCAAATTAGGGTTTTTTCAAGGAGGAGCCCTAGAGGGGTGAGGACATGCGGGACCGATATCATTGTGATTAGGGTTAGCCCACATTCTCGGGAGAGTGTGCCCTTACTATGTTTCCTTATGTATAAGAGTAAGAGGGGATGGACATCGGGCGTGAGAAGGGGAGAACAGTCTCAAGATATGGGACGGGCCTCCTCGAAGGGAATAAGTAGGGAGTAGTAGACATGCATGTCAAGGGTGGAACCCTATCTAATAATACATGAATAAGACACTAATTACTTAAAGAGTAAGATTGTTGAGCCGGGCCCAGACCGATCCACCGGCATAATAGTGGCCAGGTGTCGGGGTGCCCTGGAGACCGATTCACCGGCGTATAATAGTGGTTAGGTGCGTTCTGCCCTATAAGTGACCGATCCACCGGCTATAATAGTGGGGGATCTCGAGCTCAACAAACCAAACAGTGGTTCGTAATTAAATCATGGGAAAGATACTATATACTTACAGTGGAACACCATGAGAGTTGGAGCCAGACCGATCCACCGGCATAATAGTGGCCAGGAGCATTTTGCCCTGGAGACCGATCCACCGGTATATAATAGTGGTTAGGTGCGTTCTGCCCTATAAGTGACCGATCCACCGGCTATAATAGTGGGGTTCCCATACTCGCATGGATTAACAAAGATTATGGTGTGAAATGACTTACAAATAAATCATGGAAAGATACGTTATAATCACATTGAAACACCATGAGAGTTGGGGCCAGACCGATCCACCGGCATAATAGTGGTCAGGAGCGTTCTGCCCTAGAGACCGATCCACCGGCATAAAATAGTGGTTAGGTGCGTTCTGCTCTATAAGTGACCGATCCACCGGCTATAATAGTGGGGTTCCCGCATTCTCATGGATTCATAACGATTATAATGTGAATCGACTATAATTATCAGAGTTATGGAAAGAAGAAGTTGGGTTGGACCATAACCGACCTACATCATCCATAATATTACATGTTGCTTATGTGATTGTGTTGTGTATGTTATGTTGTATGATGGTATGCTTGGCCTTAGCGTACCTGCGCCCTTACTCAGTATTGGACCCGTACTGATACTACCTTGATTGAATGGGTCCTGTGATGATCCACCAATGGTGGGGAGCAGACCTCCTATGCAGGTTTGATCGATTACTATTTTGGGGTGGAATGCTTGACTTGAGTGAGTAGGCGATCCGGATACTGATCCTTTTTGGGGATTGTTTTGTTAGCTATATTTTGTATTACGTTTCCCGTTTTTAAAAGAAAAAGTATTATGGGGTTGTAATCCTAAATCGTATTCAATCTTCTGTTTGACTTATATCTTATTAATGATTTATGCTAAATGTCGTCTTGCGTTTTATGATACTTTGTACTTATTGATGATCGGATTTAGCCTTAGCACTCAGTACCGGAACGGTAGGAATGAACCGGTCTGATACTAAGTGTGGCGGTAATACCCCCAAGTTTAAGGTTTTAATTCTTTCACTTCCGCTAAACCTTTTGATTTAAACGAAATTTTTCAGTAGTAAATTTGGGGGTGTTACACTATCATTAATAGCCCCTCAATTTTATCAATTACTGATAATGCAATCCATAGGCTCAAGTTTTTACGTATTCATATATAATGATACTTGGGGTTTTTGTATTGCACTCACCTTCAATATTTATAAGTGTTTAACGTATTCACACAAAATTATACTTGGGATTTTTATATCATACTCGCCCTCAACATTTGTAATTGTTTAATGTATTTAATCATAATGATAATTGGTGCTTTTATACCATGCTAACCTTTAATATATGCAAGTTATTAACGTATTAACATATTAACATATCTAGATGTTTTATATCATGCTAACTCTCAACACCTATGAGTTTAACATATTCACACATAATGATAAATGGGGGTTTTATATCATGCTAATCCTCAACATTTGTAAATGTTTATCATATTCACACATAATGACACCTGGAGTTTTTATCTCATTCTAACCATTAATGTATGTGAGTGCTTAATGTATTCACACATAAAAATATCTAGGGGTTTTATATCACCCTAATTCTTAACACTTGTGAATGTTTAATGTATTCACACAAAATGATACCTAGGGTTTTATTATTGCACTAACCTTCAATATTTGTAAGTGTTTAACATATTCACACACAATGATAGATGCAGTTTTTATATCACACTAGCTTTCAATGTCTATAAGAGATTAATGTATTCACACATAATTGGTGCTTCACATGATAACACCAAACATACATAATGTTTATAGATAACACCCAACTCACATCATACATCACAGAATAGGCAATTATAGATAACAATAATATTTCACATGAACATTTATAGTTTACACATACTTAACTTATAATTGCATTAGTTAACATACTTTCAAAGAACTGATCACTTTGAATCCCAAAGGCTAAAATATTGGATATATTTGAGTTCAGAATCACAAATTAAGGTTGTATGTCATTTTTGAAAAACTTACTATCCATGGTCAATAATAAAATTCAAGTCAATGTTCAAATTCATGGGCAATTTTCCAACTTTGAATTTGATTTTTACTATTTACATATTCATCATTAATTTCCTAACAATGATTAATCTACCTTTAATCCTAAGCATATCATTAAGGGGTAATTGAAACCTTATTGTTGATAAAAAAAATTGAAGGTCTTAAGAATACACATGAAAACCATGAACACCTTTAATGAATAGTTAAAAACATGTTGAACATGTTCATGAACATAATGAACATATTCGACCAAAATTCCATTGATCATAACCTATGTTATACTAATCTAAATGACAACATATTATTTTTAAAATTTGTCCTAAAAAATTCAATAAATAAATGAATTCATACAAAATAAAAAAAAAACTTTAACACACAAAATCAAACCCAACCTTGAGACTATGCTTCATGTGTTAGGAAAAAAATAGATTTATGCATTTGAGGGGAAACAATCATAAATTCTTCCATACTAAAACTTTTTTAGATTTAAAATTTGTATTGAAAAGTAGACACATAGATATTTCATATGAAATCTTATTGTATAAATTCATTCATCCTCTTAATGTGGGTTTTTTAACAAGTTACCCCAAATTTGGAGGCTTGAAATCACCTTATTACATGATTTCTGTAATTGACTATGCGTGGAATATTTCAAGAAACATATTATAAAAATTTTAATACTTACCAAAAAACTTATAAACATTCCATATGTAAATATCTGATCATAAATAACATCATATGATCCTTGTTACAAAAATAGCAAGGTTAGCAAGCCAAACAAGCATACAATACCAATAGTCATTGTAACACATGTGATAATAGCAAAAATCATATTTTAACGTAAAAAAATATTTATTAAATTTCCTTAAAATTTTTTAAAATTACCCAAAATAGGAGAGGTCCTCACACAATGTATAAAACCCAAATAAACCCTTAAAAAGTATGAAACTTAAGAAATCAAGTACACTCAAATTAAAAGAGATTGAAATCAAATAAAAATGAGAAAGGATCATAACCTTTAAAAGGATTCATGAATCTCTAAGAATCTTGAATAAATAGGGCATATGATGGGATAAACCTAGAACCAAGTCTTAACTTATATTTATTTAATTAAAAACATAAAAAAATCTAAACTAAGGGTGTGTTTGAATTTGTGAAGGTTTGATGAAAGTATAAAAATGGATTAAAGGTTTTAATAATTCAATAAAAAGGTTAGGAAGAAGATGAAGATTTCATATAAGAAAAGAGAGAATGAGAGAAGGGATTTTAATGCGCTAAAACTCATATAAACACACACAAATATGCTAAGGAAGTTTATGATGATAAGCACCTAAGTGATGATGAATTATGATGACTCATGGAGCTAATTAAGATCCTATACTGATCACTAATGAATCCTCAAGAGACTCTAGATATGGTGTGGAGAAAACAAAGGAGAAGGGGATGTATGGATGGTGGAAGATGGTGAATAGTGGAAAGGTGATTGTGTGAAAATGATGACAAATATTACAAGAATAAAAATAAAACCAAGGGGAGGTGTTTTTGGAGGAGGTTCCACAAGAATAAGGTGGCTAATTAAGGGAATAAATGGCATAGGATTGGGGTAGCATAAAGGGGAACCATTTATTTAAATTACAACACATTTTTAAGAGCTTGGAAAATATGTTATCCAAGAATAATCTAAGGAATATTCCATCAAAGTAACATAAGCTTGTGAAAAATGACACCATATGATTGAGCCAATATAGATCAAGGGTTAGATTAGATCTTGGTATCAATATATGGATTAGATTAAGGTTCATAGAGTTAAATAAGATTGAAACATAGAAATAAAAGTTTTGATAATGGTTATAGCAAAAAATGGTAGAGGGTAATAAAATTAATTTTAACACCCCATTCCTCGTAAAGCCTAATTAAGAACTTAATTTTAACTTGATATGTTGTGTGAATTTTATCATATAAATAATATATGGATAGCATGTGTTGGATGTATTAATTATGTGTGTTTGGGCTGGGGTGGAAGATGGATTACTTTAACAAGGTTAAAAATAGAAGATTAAGATTTTTGATGTTTAGAAGTCGGCTATAATTTGTGGGCTAGGTGATTAGGTATAGAGGTAGAACAAGTAACATTAGGGGATTGGGTGGTTAATTGGGCATCAACTAGAGTTAATTTTTATATATTTTCTATTCTATTTTGGCTTTGTGGGCTATACCTTTATCCTTATTGACCTTACCTCACCTTAGAATCATACCATTTCTTATTCCCTTGCCTTTACCCAAGATCTTGGCCATAATCACATCACTTCACCTCTCATCCACTCCCTTAAGCCTTATACTTACACTCAATATTTCATGTAAGTGTTGGAGAAGTAAGCATGGGTCACCTCTATTATCTCTCTTCCTTGCTAATTTATACCACTTCCTCCCATCTTTAAACCTTCTCTTGTTTTGTACATACATTATTCAACCCTTATTGCATTTTACTCTATCTTCTCACATCCCTTCTTCTTTGATTTTTCTTAGTGTTAAAGAACACTTCGTGTTCTTCTTCTTCTTGGATCCATGATCCGCTTATTTATTTTCTCTATTTTATTTGTTGATTTTTATTATTCTAATCCTTTATATAGCTCCATTATATTTTCATAAGTTTCAAAGTGTTAGATTTAGGAAAAAGTTAAAAAGTTACCTCCTTTTTCCCTTCTTTTATTTCATCTCCTATAGCTTGTGTATAACTATATTTTCTTTTAATTTGTATTATTAATGTTGCCTTGTTATTTTATTATAGTATATTCTATTATTTTTTTAGGTTTTTGTGTTTTTAAGGAGAAAGAAGAATAGTTGCTAGCGAGGGTTTGTGGTGCTTCTTGTTCTTATTTTTGCCATTTTGCTTGGAAGATAGATATCCTATATGCTCTTCCTAGATGTGTAGAAGTCATGCATTAGCATATTTAGGGTTTCAATTATGTCAGGTATGATTTTATGCATGATTGTGATTTAATGGAGTAAATAAATATAGTATGTTAGGTTGCATATTTATTACGTATGCTAGTCATGAGATAATGCATAAGATCATGTTAGAATTATGTATTTTTTTAATATATGTATAATAGTATCCTAGAATAAGGTGTATGTTGGAGAATATTTATGCAAGTATTGTATGAGCGGTTTGGCTAAGGGAAATTTTATTCGAGTCAAGGTCTTCTTTTCTAGGTCTAAATTGGTCTTTAGAAATTAGCTAGATGAAGGGGGGGTTGTAGTTAGAAACAAATCCCGGTTGGTTACCAAAGGATATAACCGAGAGGAATGCATTGATTTTGAGAAAACCTTTTCCCCTGTAGCAAGACTCGAGGCTACACGTATGCTTCTTGTATTTACATCATCTATGTATTTTATATTACATCAAATGGATGTAAGAAGTGCTTTTCTCAATGGTTTTATAGAAGAAGAGGCATATGCTAAGCAACCATCTTTCTCTGAAGATAACTCAAAACCTAACCATCTTTACAAACTCAATAAGGCTCTTTATGATTTAAAACAATATCATAATGATTGATATGAAAGATTGAGTAAATTTCTATTAGACAAAGGTTTTGAAAGAGGAAAAATTAATAGAACTCTTTTTCTAAATAAAAAAAAAGACTTATTGCTTGCATAAATATAGGTTGATGACATAATATTCGGTGCTACTAATAAGTCTATGTGCAAGGACCTATGTACTCTAATGTGTAGAGAGTTTGAAATGAGCATGATGGGGGAGTTGAACTATTTTATTAGACTCCAAATCAAAAAATGACCCATTTTTCAAGCAAGAAAAATACACAAAAGAACTGCTCAAGAAGTTTAGAATACACAAAAGCAAATTGTGTAGTACACCTATGGCTACTACCGCAAAGTTTGACATGGATAACAAAGGTAAGCTAGCAAATCAAAAGAGATATTGAGGTATGATCAGCTCACTCCTCTATCTTACAATATCTAGACCTGATATTATGTTTAGTGCATGCCTTTATGCTAGATTCCAGTGTAATCCCAAGGAATCTCACATGACTGATGTCAAGAGAATCTTTAGATATCTTATTGGCACTCATAATCTAAGCTTGTTTTATCCTTATAATACTCTTATAGATTTAATAGGATGTTCTAATGCTGATTTTGTGAGATATAAAGTTAATAGAAAAAGCACCTTAGGTACCCGCCAAATTTTCGGAGAAGCCCTAGTTAGTTGGTATAGTAAGAAACAGTCTAGTATCACACTTTCTAAAATTGAAGTAGAATATATAGCTACCGGTGCTTTTGTATACAATTAATCTAGATGAAACATCAACTAAGTAACTATGGGATTAAAATTTTAAAAATTCCAATTAAATGTGAAAACACGAGTGCTATATGTCTCATAAAAAATCATGTTCAACACTCAAAATCTAAACAAATAGAAATAAGGCATCACTTCATAAGATACCATGTTGAAAAAGGTGATGTATGTGTAGAATTACATTAATGGTGGGAAATCTTCACTAATCCATTAAATGAAGAATGATTTACAAAATTATAAGAGAAATTAGGATGACAATCTATGAGAAAAATTAAATCTCTCCCAAAATTGTGATTTTTTTTTAAAGAAGGGGTAAATCATGGTATTAATTCAAAAACAAATCACCTTGGCATAAATTTAAATCCAAACATGACTTTGTGATACTTGATCAATGTGATTTGTGTCATAAAATAGATCTTCTATCTATAAATTTATGGAACAAAATCAAAAGAACTCAAAAACTCACTAAAACTATGACCTGATTGGGTGACTAGTCAACTGGTTGATAAAACCAGTCGATCAGTTGTCATACTAGTCGATTGGTGGGTTGAAACTAGGATGGTTGTGCTATTATTAGCTTATGTCTCAACACACAAAATAGTCGATAAGATACTCCATACAAGTCGATCAGTGCAAGAACAATCGACTACTTTCTTAAACCAGTCGACTTGTATGTCGAACATATAAATGCCAACCTTCCTTGTTCTTCAAACCCTCAACCCCAGTTTCTCCAAAATTCTTCAACTCGTTCTCGGCTACCTCACCTCCTTTCCTTTGAAATCACTCAAATCAATATCAAAATCGATAAATTTACACTTGTTTTGCTTGATTTGACACCAGGAGCACACTTATCACCTCCAATCCTTGTCAATTACCCTATCTCACTAGATTTAAGGTAATTCTCTTTTCCAACCCTAAATTTTTAGTCTCCCTCATCTCCTATTACTGTCCAATCAGACTTCCATTCATCATCTCTAAGCCTCCTTCACAACCATTATTCTTTGATTACACTCTGTTCAGATTGCCCCAATTACATGCTCCTTCCTTACTCACCTCCTCTTATCTAACACTTGCTGCTATAAAATGTCCAAGAAAAAGTCCACTGCCTCACACACACTTAATGGGGGTGTTGGTTCTCCTCCCCATAAATGGGCTCGTACTCAATTGAGTTGTCTACCTCAAACCACCATTCATATTGAGGAACCTACTACTACACCTCAAAACTCCATCTCCGACATCCTTCTCTTCTTTCTCATCTTTGGAAGACACCAAACTAGATCTAAGTGACATATGAGGTTGAATTAATTAGGACTTATTTTTTGAGGAGTGTAGATTGGTGAATGGGAATGGGAATGATCATGGATAGAGGGGAGTAGAAACAAGTTGTGAGTTATGTAGATTGTTCAATACAACTGCTTTGGATAAAAGGTGGATGTTCTCTTTCTACATACAATAGGTAGATCAAGCATTACTTTGGATTGAGGGTAAAATTATGTACTTTCTTCCTTTTTTATTTGTTAGAAAAAAATTCATATTTTGTGAGACTATAAGGCAAAATATAGGAATTTGATGCAGTAAAAAAATATAGGAATCTAATAGCCGTAAAAGCATCCACATCTTTGCCTCCAATTTGAGGTAGCCAATTATACTATCCAATCATTTTCTTTCTTATTTCTTATACTTTTATCAATTTAAATCAAATTTAATTTTCTACTCTACATCTAACTGCCTCAAATTTATAACACCCAAATATTTTTATCAATCACATCACTCATCATTTACATTTTACATTATTTAACTTTTTATTTATATTAATTTATCAATATCAATTAATAATTTTATAATCAAATTTAATTAAATATAAGTATACAAATAAATTAATAATATGAGTTTAATAATTAATTAAAATATAAAAATAAATAAAATATGTTTTAATATTATATAAATACTACATTGTAAGTTGACAGGATATACAAAGAGTGTAATTATTTATTTTCTTCCATTTTCAAAGGAAATTAGGTTGTCTATATATTTGGAAGAAAAATCTTTATTAATAGGTCTTATGGGATATGTAAAAGGGAATAAAATATACGTTGTCACATGGACTTTACTCAATTCATATCTTCTAAAGTGATGGCACAATGATATATAGGTATAAGGAAATTAAATGTACACTATCACATAGAGTTTAGCCGATTCATATCTTTTGAAGCAATGATACAATGATAGATAGGCATAAGAGAATCAATCATACATTGGCACATGGGCTTTAGTTGATTCAGCTTTTCTAAGGCGGTCATGTAATGATAGATAGATGTAAGTCAGTCACACTCCACGTTTTACTACTAAAAAATTTCATTTACAACATAAGCATTATACTAAAATAGTTAAATGCTACCAGTATAATTAACACAATTAGAATGCAAAAATAAATAAATATAAAATAATAGAAACTTCAAAAATACAAATATAAGATGGAGATTAACTCTAAGTAAAATATCTAAAAAAAATATAGACAAAAGAGATACCATACATCTAATATTCCTAAAATGTATTCGGATAAAACTATCATCAGGATAATATGAATTTACACCCAACAACCCTAATATAAAAAAAATCACTCCATCCCAAACAAATCATCATAGGCTGAAAAATCATCAAGCAAGTCCTCATCAGACAACATAGAGGCATCAGGTTATCTGCTCATGGGAATGATCAGTACCTATGAAAAGGATAGTTAGTACGCTACGTATTGAGTAAGGTGATAATACAGTCGGGTAAGGGATACAAATGATTTCACAGCAGAAAATAAGCACACGTGAGATACATAAAACCATGCTAGGTAAATATTGATCCAAGTATCATTATTAGATATAAAAATTTTCATTCTTTTATTTACATTGAGTTCTGAGACCCCACTATTCTAAAATTAGGTGAATAGTCTGAAGTACCTTTTAGAGACAACACAATTAAGCCACTATTATTGCCTAGTAGAATGAACCTCATACTTATCATGGGAAAAAAAAACTAAGCCACTATTTTTAAATCTATGGATTGGTCTAAAACACTTCTCAAAGATAGCACACCTAAGCTATTATTATCGTCGACTGAAATGAACCCAACACCACAGTCTTAACTCGTGTAATCTTCCACATTAAACAATTATTGTCTTATCCATTAGTTACTTATCTCAAATTATATTCTCATTCACGTTAATTTTAGGGGCCAAATATTCTTAATCCAATGGAATAGACTGATGTATCTCTTAGGAAAAAAACATAACTGAGCTAATATTATCGTCCAATGGAATAGACTCATAAAACACCTTTGTCCGACTCACATTATCTTTCACTTTAAATGATTAATATTTTATTCATGATTGATTTGGTGCATAAAAAACATAATTGAATCAGTTAATTCTCAATTACATAGATAATAAGGCCATTCTCAAGGGTTTAGACCCATGTACTTTCTAAGAAACCATAATTTCAATATTTAGGTATAACTTTTCCTCTATTTCTCTTTTATCCACCAAATTTAGTATCTCTTCCTCAAATAATATTTTTATTGACATAATCAAATTTCAAGGTTTAACTCTAATATATTATACATGTGATAATAGCCTTACCTCAAAAGTTACTATTTATGAGGCTTATAAAACCTTAATTTCACAAGTCCATCATAACTTTTTTCTGCAAGGCTCATATGAATACCAAATTCAATATACATTCCTAATGCATAAATATTAACAACATATTTAAAGTTTATTTCTAACTCTAACATTTCACATATGTGATAATAAGATCCCCATTTTAAGATTATTATTCCCAACTTTAGTCGTTTTCTCATTTAGTGGGGCTTATGCCTTTCTTGATTACTCCAAACATTTCATGTGATAATCATGCAATATATTTACAACAATTACTATATGAAGAACCCTAAAAGAATCGGTATAATATGTTGTTGTAATATGGGCTTAATAATGTATGATAAGTGGGAAAATGATTACTTGCAAGATGTATAGTTATAAATAGAGGATTTGGAAATAATAATACCAAACATATAAGGTTTTCATGAAATATGGAAATTTAGTTATCTTTAAGGGAATTTCAGTCGATATGGGTTTAATATGAAAATTCTAGTATTTTATTATGTTAGAGGATTAAAAATATGCTAATGATATCACATGAAATGTTTGGAGTAATCATGAATAGTATAAGTTCCAAGAAATGAAAAAATGGCTACATTGAGAAATAGTAACTCTAAAATGAGAATATTATTATCACATGTGTGAAATGTTAGAGTTAGACCACAATTTATCAATATGGTGTTAATATTGGTGTTTTAGGAATATAAATTGAATTTGGTAGTCATATGATAATAACATGATAATACTTATAGTTAAACATAACACTTATCACATAAAGAGTAGACTACAGTTAGTATCCTTACAATATTAGCGATAATCGCTATGCACATATCCTATCCTACCTCCTCTAAAACCTCCAAAAAATCACTGAATCAAGGCTTGAAGGAAATCTTGGTCAAAATTTGTGTAACAAGGAGGGTCAGTTGAAGTGGCAAGATGAGGGAGGTAGCAATGACAACTACTGTCATTGCTAGGGGTTTTGCAATGATGCCAAGTGCCGGAGGGTGACGGTAAGGATGTTTAGAAGTGGCGAAGCTAGGTGGGGTGTTTTCAGTTGTTTTTTTTTAAAAAAAAAGGTCGGGAATTTTTTGATGGATATAACTAGAGCTAAGGGCTGTGGCTTTTGTTGAGTGTGTTGCAACTAGGGGGCTGGTTTCGGTTGAGTTTGCTACAGGCTAGGGAGAGATACTTTCTATTTCATTTGTTGACTGTTAAGGGGAGTAGAAAAAGTGGAGGGTTATAGTGAGTTTGGTTGAAGGGGGAAAGGGGGTTTCCATGAAAACTTTCATTGGTGGAGGGTGTGTTTTAATGGCTTTTATCAACGAAAATGGAGGAATGGTGAGGTTTGCTAGTGCTAAGGGTGTTGTGGTGAGTTTGGTTGGTGGTATGGGTAAGGGAATGGTGAAGTTTGTAAGTGATAGGGGTAAGGGAATGTTGGAGGCCACTAGTGGAGGTGTTGGTGGGTTGTTTTGGTGATGCAAGAGGAGGAAAAGGAAGAAAAAGAAGGTTGGGTTGGCGGTGTGCTTTGGCAGAAAAAAAATTGAGGGATATGGAGGTAGTTTGGGGCATTAAATGTGCTATACACACACATACATGTTGCATGCACGCAAAAAAGAAGAAGGGAAGGCGAGGTGATTAGACGGGATTTTTAACATAGCCCATCAACAGGGAAGATGTGGTGGTGAGGGTGTTGTGCAGGTCATGGAATGGAGGGATGGCAGGGAGATTTGGTTGGGATAGTTAATAAATTACACATAAGAATAAAATGAAGCAGGAGAAGGAAAAAGAAACCGAGTAGGAGAATAGAAAAAGGAAAAGAAAAGGAGAGGGAGAAAAAGGAAAAAAAGGAATGGGAGAAAGAGAAAAATAAGTTTGGGTTTAAAATTAGAATTAGGTTAAAATTATTTAGGTTAGGGTATTACAATGATTTAATTAAAAAAATTAAAATTAAAATTAGGTTATGATATCAATTACTTGGGATTAGATTTAGCTAAAATTTAGGGTATTACAAAGGAAATAAAAACGTACATTGTCATATGGGCTTTATTCGATTTGTATCTTTTAAGGCAATGGTACAATGATAAATTAGTGTAAGGGAATCAATCATACATTGTCACATGAGCTTTAGTTGATTCATATTTTTTTTTAGGTGATCATACATTGACATATAGGTGTAAGGAAATCAAATGTTTATTGTCATAATAGAACAAAGATCATAAATTACATAAAACACATGAGTTAAGCAATACATTTCAACAATATTATACAATCAAATACGATAACTAACATAATATAATTAAAAAGAAAAAAAATACACATATGTTAAGAAATACATTAAAACATTATTACATAATCAAATATGCGAAATTGGAATAGTAGAATTAAGGATTTTCCATCATCCTTCTCATAGTTGTTGCATATAATATATGATGATTTGTTTTCTCTTGGTTGGCTATATTAGATATATCACAATAAATTATAGTATGTCTAATTCTTTTTTCTTCAACTACCTTCATTCAACCATGTTCTATTTTTGTTCAGCACTATCATTCTCCTTATCTGCTGTAATTTTCTTTAATATCATATTTTACCCTCGCTCATTTTTTAGAAGCTCATTTCTATTTCAACCTCCACCTTCAAATTAGCTATATTATTTTGCTTTTTCCCTCGCTTTTCACTTTGTTGGTTTTTGGCCTGTAGATCACTCCAATGGAAATTTAGTCTCTGAAGTATTAAGGGTAGGAGAATAAATATATGAACTTGAATTTGAAACCTTTGTTCACATCGATGCAAAACCTTGCTCACCACCTTAATTCACTACCATCCATTTGGACGGTTCTTTATAAGTTTATATATATGTTTACTACTAAAAAAGCTATTATACCTCATTCTATATTCTTTATGTGCATCCTCAATTAAAACTATCTCACTAACCTCACTTTAATTATGTTGACAAATATGACTATAACTAATGGAGATATACGCTAGAACCAATCATACTTGATGATTTGTATTTGCATATTCAATAATTGTGCTTATTATAAAAATATTATTTCATGTTATTTATTCAAATTTTTTTATCCCTTTGAGTAATTATTATTTATGTAGATAATTGATTATGTGAATGGATTTAGGAACTCTACGAAATGATAGAAATATTATTATTCAAGAACTGTCTCTAATCTAGTATCATCTAATTAAGGTATATTAGTGATCATAAGATTAGTATATTGATTGGTTGATGATCATGTTCTACTAATCATTGATATGAAATATCAAACTAATAACATAGATACGTGTTATGGAACATGGCATTGGACTGACTCGGTAGGAGGACGCTGCATTGAATATGATGTAAAAGTGTCATTAGTGTTCTCCAAATAGTATATAGTCTTCTAACATGAGAGTTTTGTATATGCTGGTATGATTATCATCATGTTTTGACTTTGTCAAATGTTACCCCTTTTATGGGGGTATCATAAAAGTACTGATTAGACATGGTGTATAACATATAGACACGTATAGCTAATCAATATAGGATTTTTCATTCTCATGATATGAGAGAGATATCTTTGGGCCCCTCGACAAGTATAACTGATGTTAGCATGGCCATATGGAAATAAGGTGTTGTTTGTCTAAGTTTAGTCTTACTTGGTGATCAAGAAAGGATGTGATTGAACATAGCAAGGATGACATGATCGATGCCTTGTATTCAATCTAAATATCATGTGACAAAATGAAAATTATATGGGTTTTAAATAGGTTGTGTCAAGCATATGACATTTGTGTAATTTGGATAGTCATAACATCTTGTGGGATACCTCTTATGATTTGTGGGCCCAAAAGGAATTTGGTTCACTACTAACATTATGTGAACCTATAAGATCCCACACCAAACCAATTGGATCATAAATGAATTGTAAATAGGGTAAGATGAGATCTTAATATGATTAATATCTCTTTAAAGGCCAAGTGGTTTTAATGTGATTAAAGCCTAAGTATAAAGCAACTATGGTGGGATAGGATTTTGATATAAATACCCAAGCTAGGGTTTTGTTATAAATAACTTTCTTGATGTCTCTCATTTAGATGAGTGAAATATCTAACCATCATAGCATAGTTCTTAAAAAAATTAAGAGTGATCTCATTGGCACTAGCATGCATCCCTAATGATCCAGATTAGTAGTGTGTGGATACCGGTGGAGGTGTGAAGCAATTCATACTCACTTGATAAAACAAGTTTGAAACCTAGTAATTAGAGTAATTACAAATTGGATCAAGAAAAGGATTAAAGCATCCTCATCTTTAAACCAAAATTGATTCAATTGGTAACCTAGTTAGGGCAACTAGCTGGTTCATTCTTAATCTAACATGTGTTCTGGGGTTCATTTTAGCCTTAGATTTTATTCCACTGCATTCTTTTGGTTGGATAAAATCCTTCAATAACAACTAATAAATGAATTAATATTTGTATAAATATAAGAAAATTGATTCATCACCGACTTCACAGTTCTTTCTAATCCTCTATCATGATATTCTTCAAACAATGCCATCACTTTTTTCTAGAACTCATTACATTTATGCTTGTTTACCTCAATTAAATCCTCTAAAAAATGCATCCATCTACTAAATATGATTTATTCTTCTTTATCCATCCATTTACCATAAGATTGGCTTCCAACCTCATATAGACATTTCACCCAAATGTCAGCTTTGAGCTAATTTTGGGTGGAAATTTCTGTAAATTCAAAATCACCATTAGATGCAACTAAGGAATAATTGAAATCATGTTTGTGGAGAAATTTGAATATTTGGGAACTTTTGATCAAATAGAAGTGTGGAATTTAGAGATGGTATTTGGAGGTTGAAATACTTAAAGATCTAGCCTTGGATTGAATGAGTAATGTACCTTATTTTGATAATATTGCATTCTTTTGAAATTTAGAATTTTATGGATATAGAAAATTTGGATTTTTGGAGAATTTTCATTTCGAGGATATGGATTATATATGATATTATCAAAATTAGAAATTTTTTAACTTTGAATATTTTTGTTTGGAATCTCTCTTGAATTTGAATAATTTGGATTATCCAAGATATTTTAAATCCATTTTTTTAAATGGCAATAATGAAGATAAATAAAGAAGGATATATTTAGAGATAATATAACAATTTTATGTTAAGGATGTAGAAAATATGATATGAAATTATTGGGTAAACTATAATATATTTACAGATAATTGTTTATTATCGTTATTAATAACGGCTATTTTCATATATGAAAAAAATCTATCATATATGTTTTAACGGTAAAAATCAGGCCAAAAGGTGCATTGAAAAGAGGTAAAATAGTGTGCATCGGATTGAGAGAGAGGCAATAGTTGGTGCTTGTCAGGCAAATAAGCCTGGTGTGTGGTGGTCACGAGCCTAACAAGTGATAGCTTTTGTCTCTCGTATGGCTCGATACACATCGATTCTAGTACTTTGCATACCCCAAAATTTTGAAATAACCTAAAATTTAAGGTAGTTTTTATCAAAGTGCATCCCTCTTCTCAAATTTGAGATTAGGAGGATTTTTTTTCTTCCCCATTATAGATGCTCTAACGTAGATCATTAGTGGATTTTATTTTATTTTATCGTAAATATAAATTAAAAATAAGGAAGAGAAAGGAACACATATATTGTAATACATTTGAAATTCTATTTTTTTTTTCATGAAAGAAGATTGAAAGATAAATATTTATTTTATTATTTATTTAAGAATAGTAAACAATTGATGAGGGAAGTTCCTACTGTGTGATCTAAATTCCTTGACAACTTAAATTTCAAAAAGCTATAATTGCTCCCCTTATAGGTAGCAAATAGGTCATATAATTTTAGTTAAAATAGGAATTAAGGATGGCAACAAGTTGGGTACGTTTCAGGTAACTTTTCTTTGTTACTCAACCTTGATAAAAAAAAATTATATCCATATCCATATCTAAATTTGATAGGTATTTTTTCCCTTCACATCAATATATGTCACATATCCATAAGATAAAACCCATTGAGTTTAAAATAAAATTCATCGGGTTTAAAATTAAAATTATCTCATGTTATAATTGAATACTTAAATTATTAGAATTTAATTATATTTTCACATTTAGCTTTAAAAAATATATTGAAGGTTATATAAAAAAAAAGTGTAAAAAAGTAATATTATATCGTGTAAACGAATACGGGTATGGATCCGAGGATGAGTAAGAATTTAAGGGTTCTTTACCTATATCCATACCTAAACCTATTAGATATTTTTTCCTTCCTCCATTTTCATTTACATATCTAATGAATAAAACTCATTAGATTTTGGATAAAAACCCATCCGGTTGTCATCCCTAATCATCTTGCTATGCAATTAGGTTGAGTTTGGGTCCAATTCGGATAATGGTGATTCAGGTTGTGTTTACATTGGGTCGGAATATTTCATATTATGAGAATGTTGTGTTAGATCTAGGTCTAACCCATCTAGTTACTTCAGGTTTGAATTTGATTTAGATTTAAAAACTTTGGATAAGATCATATTTGGACCAAGTTAATTTAATTTAGAACATGTATTAACAATGATTGTTACCAATTTAATATAATTAATAAATTAAAATTTGTAATTTATTATTATTCTTTAGATTTTCATAGTATTTTTATCATAATATATGTAATGATATATCAAATTATTATTATAAAATCTGTAATAATGATAATAATAAATTATTATCATTATTAGTATTAAGATTATAGGTGTTGATATAAATACAAGAATAAATAATAATAATATTATATATATATATATATATATATATATATAAGTATAATGATTGTTTTAATAATTATAATTATAATAATAATTATCATCATCATCGTCATCTATAGAAATACAATTATCATTATAATTAGTAGAAATATAAATATAAATATAAATTTTATTATTGTTATGATAATCATAATACCCTAAATTTTTGCTAAATCTAATCTTGTATAATTAATACCTTAATCCAATTCTAATCTTGAGATAATTTTATTCTAGTCTTAACCTAAATTCTTAATCCCAAAATCTTGATCTAATCCTAATTTTTGACCTGGGTAATTTATATTTCTTGAGACGACCTTAATCTTAATAGATTTATATCTTTAATCTTACCTATTTTAGCTACTCAAAATTTAATCTAAATCCTAATCTCAACCTTTTCCCTTTTTCTTTTCTTTCTCCTTTTTCCTTTTCCTACCTCCTTCTTGCATTCATTTTTTTTATTTCTCCTCCTGTCTTGCGTGTGTTTCTCTTAACTCAAGCAAAACACAGCTCTCATCTCAACCATCACCCTCATATGTCTGTTTCCCTACTATACTTTTCTTCTTGGCCTCTTCTCACCCTCGTGCCATGCTGATCACCATCACCATAAGCCTTCCCATGCCATTCCTGGTCATATGCCACCACACACACTCTCTACTTTTTCCTCTCTCCCTCCCTCATTTATTACCCTATTTTCCTCTACTGAGCATCACCTACCCAAAGCTATCTTCTTCTTCTTCTTTCGACGATCAAACCACCACCTCCATCACAATGCACCACCACAGCCACCAAGCACCGCCTTGTGCTTGGTGAATCGACCACCACAACCACCCCATCACTTTCCCTCACTAGTGCCAACCACTATCGCTCACCGTGGTCATTTTCTCCTCTTCTTTTCTAGTGTGCTACTGTGTTTTGTGAAGTGCATGGCTCGTGCACGATCACTCACACAGCTATGTGCCATCCTTTTTCCTTATTTCACACCTATGTATGTTCACATAGCCTGCTCGTGTATACTGACATAGGCAACGCACAACCTCACACACACCCATACATCCCTTGTTCCTTCTCGCTAGTGTGTACGTTACATGCATATGGCCATGCTTCCTTAATATAGCCTGGCCGTGTGACTTCCCAACTTATGACCTAGGTGTGCACAACCTGCTTCATGCCCTTGCAACCCCTTTTTTCAACTAGCACCCATTTTTACACACCTAAACCTCACCCAAACACCATCATAACTCCACCATAGTACTACCATACCTTCCACCACACTTCCATGCAAATTAAGCTTCCTTCTGACTCCGGATATTTCTATTTTTACCCTCATTTACCTTAGTTTTTCCCTCGATTATAATCTCTGAGCCTAATCGTGTATTATCATGTTTTTGTAAGTGATATTCCGACAATCTTGGAGGAGGTGGTTTAGGATTTACGTGCTTAGAGTCTGGTTCTCTTGTTGGTAAGGATACATGTTGTAGCTAGGAATTTTTGTGTATGTGTATGTGCTTTTATGTTAGATATGTTATATGAGTAATGTTATTCTATGATATGATATCTTGATGATATATGAGATTTATATGTTATTTTTCTAAGTAAAAATGTCATTTATTCCTCATTATTTTTATAACATTTAATCTTTTCTCGAGTTTTTCTCTTTTGGATAGATTTTGCAGGAAAAGATAAAAATGAAGAAATTCAAAGGAGAAATCGATGGAAAGAGAAAAGGCAACAAAGAACACATCAATAGATATGGAATCAATGGAAGAAAAGACTAGAAATGAAGAATATATATCAAAGGGAAGATTGTGTTGAAATTTTATGAAGAAATAATGAAGGAACAAGAAACACGGCCTGTAATACCCCAAAAATTTCGAAAACCTATATCTTAATAAATAACTTTATTTGAAATAAAATTAGCTTGTAAAATTATTTATTTTAATTATTTTATGGATTTTGGAGTATGTAAGTTTGGATAAGAGTATTTAATAAATTTAAAAATAAATATTTTACTATTTTCATATTATTGTATTTAAATAATTTTCAAAACTAATATTTTACCAACCTTACCCTTTTTAAACTAATATATTAGATTATAATGAATTAAATTATTAAATTAAATAATTTATCAAGAATATTATATTTTATGATTTTATAAATTAATTCACCTTATTTTCCCTATTTTTCCATTTTTGTTTTACCCTTTTTCTCCTTTTTCCTTTTCTCCTCTTCTTTTTCCCATTTCCCCCCCCCCCTGGGCCGCCCGGCCTGCTCTCCCTTCTCCCTACGCATTGGGCCTTTGGCCCGCCTCCTCCCTCTTCTCCCTCGCGTGCCGCCCAGCATGTCCAGCCCAGCTGCCCTCCTTTATTTTTTTCTAGACCGGCCGGCTCCCTTCTTTCCTGCGCCGGTCCAGCCGCCCGCCATCCCTTTCTTCTTCTCCTCCCTTCTTCTCCCACGCCCGACCATTTCTTCTGCCATGGTCGAGCATGTCGCCACCTGCAACCTGGCCACCACCTACCTCCCTCTCCCTCTCTCTCCTCCCCCATCATTTTCTTTTTTTTAGCCAAACCGGCCGTGGACCACAGCCCCGCATGCCCCTCTCCCTTTCCTTCTTCTTCCCTCTTTTCCCCTGCCACCCGACCACCACCTGCCACCTGCACCATCTCGCCGGCCAGCCGCTGCCCCCTCTCTTCTCCCTCTTCTTTTTCTTCATCTCCCAAGCCTTCATTTCCCATTTTTTTCGAGCCCTACTCCCTTTCCCGAGCTCCCTCCTCTCTCCTTCCTCCACCGGTTTTGATCACCGCCGCCCGCCGCCGCTCGAACCACCCATCCCAACCCCTGCGCCGCCTCCTGCCACCACCTACTACCACCCTGCACCACCACACCGCCCCTCAAGCCCTACACTTCCTCCCTTCTCCTCCTCTTCCTTTTTCTCCCCAGTTTTTCCCCTTACCACCGAGCCACCTGCAACCGCCGCTTCCACCGCCGTCCAACCACCTCTGCCACCATCCAACCCACCGTTCGACACCCTGCAACCCCCTCTACAACCGCCATGCTTTAGTTGGCCGAAAACAACTCTTGCACCCCTCCATTTTTCCCTCTCCTTTTCCTTCCTTCACAACCCCTTCCCCTCGACCCTTCTCGGCAGCCAACTTCGCCGCCTTGCCACCGCCGTCTCCGCCGCCCTATGCCACCTTGAAACCACCCTTAGCCTCCACCTACACCCCCTCTTCACTTCTGCACCGTTCCCCTGCCTTAGAACCTCCCCTAACCACCTTCTTTTCTAGCCCAAAGACCCCAACCCGAAAATGGCTTATTTTTCTCCCTTCACCCTCTTTGAGCCCTTTTCTCCCCATGATTATGCATGAAACTCACGCTGCTCATGCAGCGTGAGCTCCCCCTTGTTTTGGATTTAATTTGGAAAAGTTTTGAGGTATATTCATATTTAATTAAAGTGTATTATTATTAAATAAAATTATTTTATAAAGTTTTATCCTTTTTAACTTCTTATTTCTAACAATAATGATGGATATTATTTTTAGGTGTTGAGTTTCTAATTATGCTTGGTAAGATTTGATATTTTGCGGGATTAAGGTAACCGTTAATCCTCCCTTAAATATATGGAAAAACGTATGCTAGCACATTAAGGGTTTAGTATGATTTTATGCATGTTTTGTATGCTTAGCATGATATGTATATGGTTTCTTATATTGTTTGATAAAAAGAAAAAGCATGATAACTTTTGTGCCATATTTAGGTATGTTAATTAAGGAAGGAGTTTGATTATGGACGGAAATGTTAAATGCTTGTTTATGATGTATCATGTTGCTAATGCATGAATAATGTTATTGTTTAAGGGTATTTTAGTAATTATGCTTATGAGGTATGTGAACCAATGTATGTAGTTGCTAATGAGTATTATGTTGAAAAATGACAAGTTGGTGGACTTAGATGATAAAAATGAAGTATTAATATCATTATTTTATGTAGTGTTAGTAAATTCATAAAAATGGTGAATAAAGGGGTTGAATGGAAATTTTACAAGTGAAAAGGGTATTTCGGTAATTTTATAAGTAGAAGGGTAAAATGGTAATTTTGGAAGTAGGGGTAAAATAGTAATTTTGGATGAAGGAGGGCATTATGGTAATTTTGGAGGTAGAGGGGCAAAATCGTAATTTTATAAGTAAAGGGTAATATGGTAAATTTTATAAGGGAATGGTGAAGTGGTAATTTATAAGTAAAGGGCAAAATGGTAATTTTGGAAAGGAAGGGCAAAATGGTAATTCTATAAGGAAAAATAAAAATGGTAACTTTGGATGTAAAAGGGTAAAATAGTAATTTGTAAAGTAAAAGGAGTGTTATGGTAATTTTATAAATAAAAGGGTATTGTGATAATTTTGTAAATAAAAGGATATTATGGTAATTTGAAAGTAAGGGGTAAAAGGGTAATTTTGAAGTTAAGAGGACATTTATGGTAAACTTGGGAATAGGGGTAACTTGGTAATTATGATAACGATGAAAGATAATTTAGTAATTAAATTATGATTGTAGAAGGGCAATTGGATAAGTATGATACTATAGAAGGGTAATTTGGTAAATTAACTAATTAAAGGGCATTATGGTAATTTTAATAATGGAGAAGGGTAATATAGTAATTATGATTATGAAGAAGGGTAAATTAATATTTGTAATTATGAAGAAGGGTAAAGTGGCAATTAAAATAATTGAGAGGGGTAAAATAGTAATTATGATAAAGGAGAAGGGCAATTTGGTAATTTATCCAACTGAAGGGGCAATTTGGTAATTTAGCCGATTAAAGGGTAAAGTGATAATTATTTAACCAACTAAAGGGGCAAAATAGTAATCATGATAATGAAGGAGGGTAATTTAGTAATTTATCCAACTCGAGGGCAGTTTTGTAATTATAACAAAGGAGAAGGGCGATTTGGTAATATAACCAACCAAATGGGAAATATGATAAGTGTAGTAATTATGAGGGGTGAAGGGTGATCTAAAAAGTGTATGAGATAATTTGGTAATCTAAATTGGAAAAAGGGTAACTTGGTAATTATGTAACCTAAAGGGTAATATGGTAATTTGGCGAGTAAGGAATGGATACTTAACAATCATATAAGTAAAGGGCAAATGAGTAGTTTGTACCTAACATGCCTTTGAGATTGTGGAACATTATAATATGATTCAAATAATGTTGATTAGCCGAGTAAGAGTATTTGATAATTAGTCTGGCCTTAATGATTTCTCTATGATATCCTGGATAATCATCTGAATAAGAAATGATTTATGATATCATAATGATTAAAAGTGAATAAGTATCGGATTATCGTGCTTTTCGTGATCATCTTAATTAAGACACTATTACTTAAAGTGAAAGACCTCGAGATCGGGAATGGTGACTCCTTAGGGGTCGCTACCCTAAGGACGTGGTTTAGTCCACGATTATTCTGGTATTTGCTGGTGTGCCTTTGTGCCCCAACCAGGCCCTATATCTTACTCTTTCTAGCTCTACGGACCTAGTTAGGGGGTATGCATACTTATGGATTAGGTGTCCTTGTCGGTAGGGTACTGAGTTAGCTTTATGCACCAGTACGACCAGGGTACCTTTGCGTCCTTGGGTTCATGGTTGAAGGGTACTTAGTAGCTGGTATGCACCGGTACGACCGATGTACCTTTGTGTCCCGGGTTATCGATCTCCCATTCGAGGCAAATAAATATGATTGATGTGCTGATTAAAGAAAAGGAAAGATACTATTATTGAAAGTGGAATATTAATGAGTCGGGCCCAGATGATTATGATATTGAGTACCGGTCCACCGGTTATAATAGTGGTCCAGGAGCGTGTTGCCCTGGTATGTGATATTGAGTACCGGTCCACCGGTTATAATAGTGGTCCAGGAGCGTGTTGCCCTGGTATGTGATATTGAGTACCGGTCCACCGGATATAATAGTGGTCTAGGAACGTGTTGCCCTGGTATGTGATTATGAGTACCGGTCTACCGGTTATAATAGTGGCCAGGAGCGTTGTGCCCTGGATGATGATTTTATATATATTCCGGTCCACCGGCTAAAATAGTGGGGGTCCCGAGCTCAATAAAATCAGTTATGTATGTGAATAAGGTTATGGAAAAATACTAATCACTTATAGTGGAACACCATGTGAGTCGGGGCCAGACCGGTCCACCGGTAAATAATAGTGGTCAGGTGCGTTCTGCCCTGTGTGTTTACCTTCCGGTCCACCGGCAATAATAGTGGTCAGAGGCGTTCTGCCCTGTGTGTTGACTTTCGGTCCACCGGCTATAATAGTGGGGTTCTCGCACTCACATGGATATAAAATATGATATTGATTGAATGATGATGGAATAATGGCTTAAGGCCCGAATGTATTGATCTTACACTATGACATGGCTTAAGGCCCAAAGTATCGATCGTGATTTATGAATTATTATGCATGTTATTGTTATGTGTGCACCTATCATTATTTATGTGTGTAGCTTGCATTATGTGTCGTATGCGGGCCTGTCTTTAAGTGTGGTATTAAAGGGTTACTCAGTACCGTAGTACTGAAGGGATTCCCTTTATGGGGCCCCTGCCTATTCAATGGGCAGTGCCCTTGCAGGTATTTTCAGGTGCTACTCAAGTGGGCTACGGGAAAGAGAGTAAGGAGTTATCCGGTATCGTTAGGGTTTTCTCTTTCTCTTTAAATTCCTGGTTTTAATGTTATGTGTTACTGTAACCACCGTTGGTGGATTTTATTCTTGTAAATGATTTGATGCGCTACTCTGATTTGTGCGTGTTGAATTTCTTTCAAGTTGTATTTCATTTTCTTAGCCTTAGCACTTGGTACTGGAACGGTATGAGTGAACCGGTCTGGTACTAAGTGTGGCGGTAATACTCCCAAAGTTCACATTTTATTAATCTGCTTCCGCAATTATCTTTTAATAAAACGAAATTTTTCAGTAGTGAATTTTGGGGGTGTTACACGGCCCCCCCGTGTTTTTCTATCAGCACACAAAATTTTAGCATTTAAAATTCAGCATTTGGCCGAGAGTTCAAGGAAAAATATGGGGGTCCCGTGTTTTCTAACACGGACCGTGTTTTTCTCAAATTCTGTAACCGTTCGCGCAACTTTTCCCCAATATATTTCTAAAGTTTAAACAATCGGAAAGGTGGTTCGGGGGAGTTCGAGAATTGGATTTTCTCTTTCTCTCTATACTCTCTAGATACCACATGTAATTTGTAATTCCAATTCTCTTTCTCTCCATTGTATTCAATTGAACAATCAACACTTTGCAATTCAATTCGATAAGTTCTTCTCCATTCCTCTTTTAATTGAAAGTTTTGATTGAATGCAATTCAATTCTCTTTGTTGCATTATTATTTTTCTTGTGTTTGGTGTTTCATTGTTAATTTATTTATAAGCATTGATGTTAATTATAGATTATTGCATTTAATTGTGTGTTATTGCAATTATGTAGATAGTATAAGGTAGGAGGATTTGATGACGGAATTAGAGTTTTGGATTTTGAATTCATGATTCTATATGGAATTTAATTGAATTGATGGACGGAATTGAATGATCTTGCATCATAGATTAAGAATTTAAATTAATTAGACTGATCACCTATCTAGTTTAGATCTTAATCTACGCTAGGATAACGAAATTAATATGTAATTGTTAATTAACGTTTCCAGAGTAGCAAAAGATTAATTATTAATCTTGTCCATTAATCATTACGATTGCGTGATCCGAGCTTACGTGATTATGGTCGTAGTTGACTGCTTTCTATTCGTAATGCTGCCGTTAATTGAATCTAGCATTCTTAACCTAGGTTATTAATTGGTTAGGTGATAAATTGAGAGCTTATTCAATTTATTAGAATTGAGAGAAAGCAAAGAAATGAATTATTATGAGTTTCTACAGGTCAACGTTAAATCATTTAGAATCATTATTTTCTCCATGATTATTTGATATCCTAATTCCATATTCAATACTTCCTATCCTTGTTCATTAATTAGTGAGTACAATGTTTTATTATTTATCCATAGTTTAGATATTGATGATAGAATTATATGTTATTGCATAACCGGGGTTTTAACATCAATTACGAAATTATTGATTATATGTCATTCCTTGTGGGTTCGACTCCTTCTTGCCATATACTACGTATTTAGAAATTAGGATTTATTTATTAAATTTGTTGTGCATACGACAGCACATCACTTGATAGCAATGAAATTTGGAAGTATGTATTTGGGAATAATGTTGGATATACATTTATGTAAATAACTGAGGATATATGTCCCAAATAAATATTGGAGATTTGTATGTAATAGTATTGGGTTTTATAAGGCTTGGGAGAATATAAGCATTTTAACTATCCTAAATGTATTATGGTTATTTCAAGATAATAACGTGGTCGGGATTATGTTATTCAATTATATGTCTTACATATCTATATGAATTCTGCATGATAGTCTCAAAAATACAAATCAACTAAAGATACTAATCATTTAAAGTGAAATATCGTGTGATTCAGAATAAGGTGTTTACATGGATCCATTCCACTAGATAATAATAGTGGCTCAAGTGTATTGCCCTTAAGAGGTGCTTTAGTCCATTCTACCTGATTAAGAATAGTAGGGCCTTATACTCAGCATGAATGAAAATATGATTAAGAGATAAAGTATTGATAGAAAAGACATTAATAATTTAAAGTGAAAGACTATGTGAGTTAGGACCGAAGTGTTGAGTCCGTTCCATAAGATAATAATAGTGATTCAAGTTTGTTGTCCTTGAAAGGTGCTTCAAACCGTTCCACTAATTTAAGAATAGTGGTTCATGATTATATTTGCTCTGAGAGGTATTGGGTCTATTCCACTAGATAATAATAGTGGCTCAGGTGTGTTATTCCTGAGAGGTGTTTCAGACCATTCCACCGATTTAAGAATAGTGGGGTCCCTAAACACACATTAATAAAATATTGGAATATGATATATCTATATAGTGAGATTTGAAATCAATATTTACCAGGCATTATGTTATATTAATGCATGTATGCTTACTTTCTGAAGTGAATTAATGTATTATGTGCAATCTTACTTTGGTTGTACCATTACTTTACTCAGTTGTAGCGTGCCGATCATCCGTTTCATGGGTGCTACTCGTTCCAACCAATAGATAACCCAAGTGTCTTTGTGTAGGTCAATGATGACCCAATGGATGATTTTTCAGCCTTTGATGCTTTATATGTGGATGAGTGATTTTATATCAAAGTTTTAGGCATAGAGTCATGTTATTCAGGTGATAGTTCTAATCAGATACCTTTTTGGACTCTTAGATCTATGGTATCCCTTTTTGTATTTTGGGTTATTGTACTTGGAGTAAACCTCCAAACATATAATGTTTATAAAAGTTTCATCGTTTTCTATTTATCATGTTTTACTTAGTAATTATTTTGCCTTGTGGTTGATATAAGGATGGTATGGTAAGCTAGACTTATGTAAACTACGGCATTAATATCCAACTATTTAATAATATGCTTCCACTTAAAATAAAAAAATTTAATAGTAAATTTTAGAGGTGTTACAATAATAATATATATTATAATTATTATATTTATAATTATAATTTATATAGTTATAATAATTAACATAATAATAATACTACTAGAAATTTCTATGATATAATTTGATTGATGCTAATATGATATTAAAATAAAAGAAGGAAAATAGAAGCTTACTAATTTTGTTTTATTCATTGTTATATGGATTGCATATTTTTGCTTACATAAAAGTTTATTAATAAGATAGTTTATTAGTATTTATGTATCAATCTATATGAAATAAAATATTATATTTATGGATTAAATTTGAATTTAGTTTAGATCAAATTTGAAATTATATCTAGGTATGGGTCAGGTTTAAGTTCGGACATTTTGGGTTGAGTAAAGATGGGTCAGGTTATTGTTGAGTTCTTCTTAGATTAAATTATTTTGGTTTGAATTATTTTTTATACAGGTTACTATTAAATTAGATAAATTTAGGTCAAATTCAAATTAATTCAGGTTGTTTTAGATTTGTTGGATTGATATTAGATTTAACTTTTTTGATTTAAATTGAGCTTTGGGTCTAATTATTCAAATTAGATCAATCGTATTGGATCAGCTTTGCTAGGTCTATCTCCACCCTATCGATCTTATTTCATCTCTCATTAGTTTCTTAGGGCTTCATCATTTTTATGTGTATTTAGAGCTGACAAAAGTTTATCCGACCCGCACAAAACCTAACCCAACATAACCCGCTAAATTTATCAACCTGGTCCGCTATTAACCCTACTCAACAAAACTAAATTTAATATTAATAAGTTATGAGAATTAAAAAATACACATGTCTTATTATTTATTTAAATCTTTTAAAAATATATTATTATTTAAATTTTATTTAATTTTATTACTTTTATTGTGAACTTACTTATTTACCAATGATATTATAATTTTACCCATTTTCTGTGTAAAAACACAACATTATAAAGCCATAATAATAAACAAATAACACATTATTAATCACATACTTACATGAAGTTAAATTTAATTCTTGCTTACAAGGTTAATGATTTAGATTAATTTTGGTGATCAATGCCCAATTTGACTCTAATCTAAAGTGATTTGATCCAAGATTAGCTTAGCTCGTACTCAACCCGACTCATCAAAATATAATAATATTTTATTTGTCAAGTTAATCCAAAGTTGATCCATTAAATTAACTCAAACACGAAACCATCCCAATATGAGCTTGCTTGGCCTAATTCTGACCCTATAGAGATGTAAATAGGGTGGGTTCAAGGCGGGTACGTCCATACCTATATCCATATCCGTACCTAAATTTGTATCTATACATGAACGGGTATCCACTTACACATCCATATCCGTATCCGTTGGATATTTATTACCTGATGAATAGTTTGTTTACCCATTAATTAATATTTTCCAAATGATAAATCAATTATCTATTGGATAAACCTATTTAAAGTTAAGTTAACTGATAATTTGAACCTTAATTTATGCTATATTTATTTTAAAATTAAGGGTAAAAAGATAATTATATATTAAGTAAATGGGTATGAATATGGATACGAGTATGGGTATGGGTAAGGATAACAATATGAATATCCCATATCCATATTTAAGAGGTATTTCTTTTCCATTCTTTATATCCGTTTAAGTATCTAATGAATAAAATACAATGTGTTTTGGATAAAATCATCTCTGCTTACATCCATAGACCTGATCCAACCCAATAAGCTAACTCAAAATAATTCGAAACCAACCCTACTCAAACCCAAACTATCTCAACCCAAATCCAATTTGACCCCGTAAATTAATACGATGCAATCTGGATCTACAACGATCCAAACCCAAACCTAACCTGAATAAACATGCAACCCAAAATGACCTGAATCGGAAATGACCCTACCTAACCCACAACGGACCCACAAAGAAAATGATCCTCAAATAACCCCACTTGACAACGACCTGACTTGCTATAACCCGGCCCAAATCCAACCCGTCCAACCCAATTATCACCTATATGTATTGTTACTATATGCTAAAGCACCATATTTCCTTTTAGTGTCAATTTTGTTTTTCTATGTCAATTATCAAAGTTTACTATGCTAAAAAAATATATCCTAGCTTACTTGATATAGTACAATATTGGATTTATTAATTAAAAAAAACTTATCTACATTTAAGTTGGGTTCATTTGGTAAAATAGACTATATTGGGTTCCTTTATAAAATTACTACATAAATGCAATATGGTGTTTCATGTTCAGTTTTGATTTTATTTTCAATATCATTTTATGGCCTATATTTTTAAGCTAATATAATAAATTAATGGTTTACTTAGATTGTGGTGAATTAGAAAAAGGATAAACTTTAAAAATTAATATAGATAAAGGGAATAGGGATAAATTTGAATTAATATTTTAAAATGTTGTTTGAATAAATATTAATCTAATATGAATGAATTGGAGTGAATATTACTATAATATTTTCTGGATTGAAGTGAATAAAAGATAATAAAAAAATGACACTTTTTTTTTACCTTCTTATTATAATATTGTTTTAATTGAGGTAAATATTATTATAATATTTTTTGGATTGAGATGAATAAAAGTTAAAAAAAAACACTTTTTTTACCTTCACCTCTCAAAAGTCAAGTTAATCAAATAAGGCGAATAAAAATAAATGAAAGAAAAAGTTTAACTCTGATTAACTTAGGTGAATATTTTAAAAATGGTCCCCAAATAAGATAAATAGATATAAATAAGATAATTTATTCCAATTGTGATAAATGTAAGTTTTATTTCCATTCAACATGTTTTCTATAAATTTTCTACGCAAATATTTTAACCATACTTATATTATAAATTCTTACATAAACTAATTCCATATATAATAAGCACACATGTTGTAAGTGTGCAACCAACTATTTAATTGTAGTTTCAATAATTTTATTATTTTCTACAAATATCTATTATTTCAAGATAATATCATAAGCGAACTAATTTCTTTTAATTTTCTAGTTCTATTTCCATTGTGTTGATTTTATTAGTTGTTCTTTAGTAAAACATGGCTAGAGTCTTGATTCATGACACAACTATGTTGGGCAACTACAAGAAAATTATTACATATTTTATTTTTTAATAACTATCCACTTTATTAATATATTTTTTACATAATTTATATTTTATCCTTTTCTGTTCTTTGTTGATCGGGAAATGGGTTACTATCGGAGTGAGATTACTCAAAAAATTATCATATAAATATTCAAACTCAATCCTCACAAATAACATTTATATTTATTTTTTTACAAGTTTTGGATAATTAAGTTCCATAGTTCTAAGTCTGTTCAATCTTAAGTGTACAACTTTAAAAACTTTTAAAAAATTATGTAAATGCTTAAAAATAAGATTACACCCTAATAGCATAGAATTTATTTTTGAGCAGTGCTACCACACGACAATTTCATCCGTTTGTTCTTCGCTCTTTGTAAACTGAAAAAAATCTGAATTTACTAAAACCACTTCTTGAAAAATAGAAAAATAAAGAGCAAAAAGATTACGACAATCCAACAACGACGAGGATGCATAGTTTGATGCAAACCAGGAAAACAATTTACCAAAACCCAGGAAACTCAGAAAGAGAATGAGCTTCGAAGATTAATGGTACATCAAAATAAAATAGAGAGATGAATAATCAGAGAGAATAATAGATATTTTTCTTCTTAACCTCTGATCGTATACATTGTCTGCTAAATACATGAGAGAGAGAATACTAGATTATTGCCTGACTCATCATAACTAACTCTTCAACTACTACAATTCTATTGAAATGGAATAAGAGGAAAGAAATCAACTAGAACATAGGCTACCACATCTCCTGTGGACCTTAGCTACCATTACCATTCACATGACCTTGCCACCATCGATGGTCAATTCTATTGCTAATGTGTACCTTCCAAACTCTGAGGACACGTATCAACACTCCCTATCCCAGACCACCCTTGACCACAAGGGTCAAAATGAGGAAACTTCTCTAACAGGTCATAATAGAATTCCCAAGTAGCATCATCATCTAACCCATTTGACCACTTCACCAGAACTTGTGTTGTAGTTGTGTTGCCTCTCTTAACAAAACGTCTGTCCAATATGGCCTCTAGTTCATATAACATATCCAAATTGATGTTATAAGGAGGAAGGTGAGAATGGATAGGATGATGACCATGATTTATTTTCAGTAGAGACACATGGAACGTAGGGTGGATAGTATAATTAGTAAGTAAGGATAGTTCGTATGCCACTAATCCCACCTTGTCCAAGATCTGATATGGGCCATAATACCTAGGGGAGAGTTTGTGCATGGCTCGATGGGCTAGAGACTGTTGTCTGTAATGTTGGAGTTTAACATACACCCAATCACTTATAGATAATTCCCTCTCAGATCAATGTTGATCAACCATCATTTTCATTCAAGCTTGAGCTCTAGTGAGGTGAGATTTGAGTAGCTATAATGCATTCTCTCAAGTAGTAAGGGTCCTGTCCACCGTATCCACCTTAGAGTCACTAGGGAAGTAAGGAAGATGTATGGGAGGGAGTTTCCCATAAATTACTTCATAAGGAGTAGTATAAGTGGCTGAATGGTAAGTAGTGTTGTACCAAAATTTACCTAGAGGCAACCATCTACACCAATTATAGGGTATGTCACTCGTCATGCATCTCAAGTAAGTCTCAAGGCACCTATTCAACACCTCAGTCTGCCCATCCGTCTAGAGATGATAGGCCGAGGAGAGCTATAACTGAACTCCCTATTGCTTGAACAATTCTTACTAGACGGTGCTAATGAAGATGGGATCCCTATCACTGGTTATGCTTTGTGGTAGCCTGTGAAGCCTATAAACTATGTCCAAGAACTTCTCGGCAACCGTTGCTGCTGTATAAGGGTGACTTAGAGCAATGAAGTGAGCATATTTGCTCAGCCGATCAACTATCACCAAGATCACATCATTATCCTGTGATTTGGGTAACCCTTCAATGAAATCCAAATTTATGTCTGACCAAACTGTGCTAGGTATTGGGAGAGGTTGCAGTAGGCCAGGGCTGGGCCTTGTTTCATACTTATTCCTCTGGCAGATATCACAGTTCCTAATGCACTCCCTAACCTTCTTCTTCATGCCCTTCCGATAGAATAAAGAAGATAATCTATTAATAGTTGCTCTTACTCCTGAATGGCCACCTATAGGTCGATCATGATACAACCTTATCAGTTTTTTCTGTAAAGCTGCCTCTCGTCCCACCACCAACTTACCCTATATCCTTATTAGTCCTTGAGAAAACTCATAATAGCATACAGAGTCAGGAGTCTGCATCAGTTTGGAATTGATGCTCTGCAAATGAGTGTCTTGTGCCCAGATAGATTGAATTTGCGCCAACATATCTGATTGAGGAGTGGAAACAACCATGACCAATATTTCAAAACATGTAGCCTCGAGAGTGCATCAGTCGCCAGGTTCTCCTTGCCCTTTTTGTACATAATTTCATAATCATAGGGTATCAACCGGGCTAACCACATGTGCTAGAATGAGGTGTTGATTTTCTGTTCGTGTAGATACTTAAGAGGCTCATGATCAGTTTTAATCTTAAAATGTCTCCCTCTGAGATAATGTTGCCATTTATCTACTGCTAATAGGATAGCCAACATTTATTTCTCATACACTGATAGGGCTTGGTGTCTTAGGGAAAAGGACTTGCTGATGTAGGCTAAGGGATGTCCCTCTTAGATTAGTACTCCGCCCATTCCCATATTTGAGGCATCCGTTTCAATAACAAACTCCTTAGAGAAGTCGGGTAATGATAGCACTGGTGCTGTGGTTAGTGCTATTTTGATCTCCTCAAAGGTTGTTTGTGCTTGCTATGACCATTGAAAGTTGTTTTTCTGATGCATATCTGTGAGTGGTTTGCTTATAACCCCATAGCTCCTGACGAACCTCCGATAGTAGCCTGCCAACCCTAAAAATCCCATGAGTTGGGTTAGGTTGATAGGTAAAGGCCAAGATTGTACTACTTTAACCTTTTTTGGGTCAGTAGATACCCCCTTAATGGATATGATGTGGCCCATATAATCAATGTGAGTTGCCTAAAAAATGCACTTGCTTTCTTTGGTGAAAAGCTAATGTTGTTTCAGCTGTTCGAAAGTAAGCTCCAAATGATGCAAGTGTGCCTCCCAACTCTGACTATAAACTAGTATGTCATCAAAAAATATAAGAATGAATTTCTACAAATATGATTTGAATACATCATTCATAAGATATTGAAGAGTTGAGGGGGCATTAGTTAAGCCGAATGGCATAACTAAATACTCATAATGCCCTTCATGTGTTTTGAAAGCTGTTTTATAAGCGTCATCAGACTTCATTTGTATCTGATGATAGCCTGATCGAAGGTCTATCTTAGAGTAGTACTGGGCACCATGTAATTCTTCCAATAGCTCTTCTATCACATATATAGGGAACTTATTTTTCACAATCTGCTCATTAAGCTCCCTATAGTCAATACAAAGCCTCCAACTATTGTCCTTTTTCTTGACCAACACCACTGGAGAAGAGTAAGGGCTAGTGTTGGGCCTTATAATATTGGACTGCAGCATCTCCTCGATAAGTTTTTCAATTATATCCTTTTGAGTTGAAGAATAGCGGTATGGCCTCAAATTAATGGGATTGGACCCTTGCTTTAGCACTATTTGGTGATCATGGTTTCTGACGGGGGGTAGCCCTTGAGGTACTTAAAAAACCTCATAATATTTACTCATAAGCATCTGCAACTCAGTCAGTTCAGTGGTTGTAGGGTGGGAGGTAGATGGTGTTAGATGGGTAAGAGTCATCTTATCCTCACCATAGAGTTGTAACGCACACAACTGCACCACAACAAGCTTAGAGTTGTTGCCCATTGCCTTATCTGAATTCTTATCTTTCAGATTTTTGGTCTTCAATCCCTGAGCACCTCGCAATACCACTCTTCTACCCTTTACCTTGAACTCCATGCTCAGTTGGTGGAAATCCCAAGTTATAGCACCAAAGGTGCTCAGCCATTGTACTCCCAGTACCATCTCACAACCCTTGGAAATGCCATAACATCTCCCGTGAATTCATGCTCCAACAACTTCCATGTTAGGCCCTTACACACATATGAGTTGTGTATCTCACCTCCATCAACCACAACAATAGTAAGAGGTTGAGTCGAAGTTAGCTTGCAGCCTACTTGTTTAGCTATATGTAGGTCTAAAAAATTGTGGGTACTCCCACTATCAATGAGCACACTTAGGGATGTAAACGGGGCAAATTTTACCCGAAATCCGATGGATACTTAAACGGATATGGATACGGATATAGATGATGGAAAAAAATACCCATCGGGTTCGGGTACGAATACGGGTATGGGATATCCATGCCCGTACCCGTAACCATACCCGTATCCATATCCGTACCCGTTTACCCGATATATAATTTCCCTTTTACCCTTAATTTTAAAATAAATATTGTATAAATTAAGGTTAAAATTATGATTTGGCTTAACTATAAATGGGTTTATCCATTGGGTAATGGATATCCAATGGATATAGATATGGATGTGTTAGCGGATATCCGTTTGGGTACGGGTACGGGTACGGATTTTCTTATCGGGTATGGGTATACCCGCCCCGAACACTCCCCATTTACATCCCTAAGCACACTAATGGATTTCTTCTTAATGTATCCAGTAACTCGCATTGTATGGTAAGTGGTGAGACCACTGAGTGCATGGACAGAGATATGGGGTATGTCTACTCCCAGCGGCTCCTCCATCTTCAGTTCTCCTTCAGTCTCTTTATCTTCTTCCTCTTCTACTATTTTAATCATAAAGAGTTGCTTCTTAGTACATTTGTGACCCGGGAAATTTTTCGGGCTCTTTTGGCATCCATCTCTTCTTGGGACAGTGTCCAGGATCTTCTAGTGGGAGATGATCTGTCTATTGTCAAATTATTAGCAGAGTTGGGTAGTTTTTTGGGGGAAGGCAATAAGGGGTGGTTTGCTTTGTATTTTAGTTTCCTTGGCTTGAAGTTGCAAGGCTGCGTGTTGAAGTTTGGATAGGGCATAAGCATTACCTAGGGTCTGTGGTTTAAACATCCTAACTTGATTTTGCACGATTGGGTGTAAGCCTCCCAAGTAACAACTGATGGCATATTCTTCTGGCAAGTCAACTCGATTCAAGAGAGAATCAAACTTTTCCTGACACTCCATTAGACTAGCTCCCTGCTTCAAATTAGTGATTTCAGCCATGGGATCATCATAAGGGGAGGTGCTAAATCTGGCAATGATGGACTCCACGTACTCATTCCAGGTTAGATATGCTGGATGGGGTCTCATTTTAACAAAAGCTTGATGCCACTGTAATGCTTTGTCTTCGAGGTGAATGGCTACCAACCTGACCTTAGCATGGTCGGGGGTGTTGTCCATTTCAAAATATTGTTCAACCTTGAACAGCCAACCCTTAACATCTTCACCATCAAATTTGGGAAAATCCACACAAGTGAGCCTGTGGGGAATTTGATAGAAAAGCTGGGCATTGTTGTTAATGGGAGCAATTGAGGGAGTCAGATTAGCTGGATGAGGTGCAAGGGTGGGTAAGCTAGTGTTGACTGGGGGTGTGGCAAGTGTAGGTTGAGTGGTTCCCAATGAGGAGTTAGGATTTACCTGAATGCCATTCCCAGATGTTGATCCCTGTGAAAACAAAGCTTGAATTTTAGCCACTATTTCTTGTTGAGACTCGAGAATCAGCTTCTGCATTTCCTGTTGCATCGAAGCCTTCCATTCCTCCATAGAACCCTCCAGGGAACCCTTGAGTTGGTCAACTTCCTTCCGCAGCTCCGCCATTTTGGTTCCATCAGCCATTGTCCGATCGTAACTTTGATACTAATGATGCAAACCAGGAAAACAATTTATCAAAATCCAGGAAACTTAGAAAGAGAATGAACATAAAAGATTAATGGTACAGCAAAAAAAATAGAGAGATGAATAAATAGATAGAATTATAGATATTTTTCTTCTTAGCCTCTGATCGAATACATTGTCTACTAAATACACGAGAGAGAGAATTCTGGCTTGTTGCCTAACTCAGCATAACTAACTCCTCGACTACTACAATTCTATTGAAATGGAATAAATGGAAAGAAATCAACTAGAACAAAGGCTACCGCATCTCTGTGGACCTTAGCTACCATTACCGTTCACATGACCTTGCCACCATCGATGGTCAATTCTGCTGCTGACGTGTACCTTCCAAACTCTGAGGACACGTATCACAGTTACTCCTCAGTTATTCTTCATGACGACGACGTTGGCGGTGCGACGCAAACCTCATGAACATTGATCTTCGATCGGATGCCGTCAGTTTCCGATTCAAATTAGTATGCCCTCAATCTCCCTTGCTGCTCTCTAAATTCGAAGTTAGGGCCTCCTCTCTTAACCCAATTAACTAATTGTTTTCGATACTTTTTTTCGTGCATGTGCACGAGGAAGCGTGGGATGGATTAGGTATTTTTTATTTTTTTGGTTTGCTTCTTGGTTTTGTTGAGCTGGTGTGTATTGGTCTCGCTTCGAAATGGTGTTTTTCTGCGGCAGGTATCGTTGCAAGAGGAGATTGTTGGTGTAATGACACACAATGTCGAGGGCGCTGTTGCTTGTTTTTTTGTTGCTAGTATTAGTCATTACCTCTCAATTTGAGTGGAAGCAATCGGTAGTTACTGATATTGAGGCGAATCCTAGTGTTTCTCAGAAACAGCTGCGGATTTCTCAGAGGGAAAAGACCATTAAAGAAAAAGTAAGTACTTTTTGCCTTTCGCAATGTTGATTTTGCCATTAATACATTATATATCTTCTTATTGTTGTTTCAATTCCCCTTATTGAAGCCGTTTTAGCTTTGTATCTTAGAGTTTATTAGTTGTGTTTCGTTTGGCTTTGTTTGCATTCCCCAGTTCCTACAACATCTTTGCCACTTTCTATCAATTGGAAATGGGAAAACAGAAGCTTATGCTTCTTTGTGTTAGTTGTTAGAAAGGGAATGTTGATTCAGGTGATCAGTTGCATATTTTAGTTTTGGATTTTGTCTCTTTATTCCAAAAGTTCGTCTTGAAATCTGATATCATCTGACCTGGACAGTAAACTTTGAGAATAAATGAGGAGAGATGTTCTAAACCAGACATCCAAATTAGTATCATCGATCCCACCTTTCCTATTTGTGATTGAATTTTGTTTTGATCAATTAGCAAGAGACTATCAGCTTCGACATAGAGCTCTAATGTGTGTCTCTTACTTTGAAAGAAGCACAGTTAATTGAATAACACATTATATATGGCCTCTTTTTTATTGTAGTCATGCCCACCCTTTACCTTCCTCCTTCAACCGAAGTTTAATTGCCGCAGTGCCAACCAGCAAAGTTTTTTCCTTGTCATTACGCTCATACTTCGGGGCTCGTAAATCCAGATCATGCACTTTTCCTCGTCCATATTATTCTTGAATTCACTGTCCAGGGGTAGAGGATAAATTTTCACTTCTCTGATATGCGACAGCTCACTCAAGAGCAAGAAATCCTGCTTTCAGTTCTGCATTGAGAGCAACAATCTTGCTCTTTTCCTGTAAATGATGAATTCTAAAAGTCCTACTAATTCTTTCTTGCAAAGTTGATAAAGAGAATTTTTCCCAAGTCCTAAACTTATTATTAGAAACTCTGATTTGCATGTGGTGAAACAGTTTGTTCTGTTTTTTTCCTTTTCTTACCCTAATAGTTCAGATGTCGTGGAATTTATGATACTATTTTTCATGGTTAATGGTTGGCCTAAGAATTATGCTTTGTGAATTATTTTGAGGCATAGGCTCTGTATATGCTTTGGAAGACATCAAGTGGTCGATACCTATTTGTGCCATGCAAAACACAGACCATTTTCAAGTATGTCTTCTTGGCCAGGATTCTTGATAGGATCTTAGATGGAAGTATAAAATAAGTGTCTGATAGCATCTTCCTGTCAGTGGGCTTCAAACAATTGTGAACTTCTTGGTCTCCATTTGTGTTCATTTGAGCTTACTTGTGTACATCTGTCATTTTACTTTAATTTTGGTGTGTGAACCAGCATCCTATCCATTACTTTTGGTTCCAGTGGACTTTTTGTGTAACAAATTGGGTTTGGAGTTTCTTGTTTAAAAGCTCAACTCTGCTTTTGTTTTCTGTATCCTTTTCTTTCGTATGGTTGGATGGCTGTGTTTGAGTATCTTCAAGAAAGTAATTGTTCTTATTTGCTTGCATTTGGTCTCCAGATGTAAATAAGGGAGCTAGTGGGCTAACGTGGTCCTTGTTTGCCCTTTCTCTGTTCTTAGCTAATTATCTAATAATATATACTTCAGGTCATTTTCAGATTATTATAAGCTCATTATTTATTACTCATTTTTAGCTTATTATCACTTTATAAGTAGGTTCCGCCAAGTTGAACTAAATACCATATGAAACTTGTACTAAATATCAAATAATACATATATGCTTGTGACCTGATCAATTAGATCATATTCCATGTGAATCTCTGTCAGGAGCTTATCTTCATCTTTATAATCATGTAGTTGTAGGGTTCTTCTATTTGTTGGTATCATGAGATTGTTTGGTAAACCTTATATATTTCTTCATTACCTAATAATATATACGTTTTTAGATTATTAAAATTTCATTATTTATTACTCCATTATAGCTTATTATCACTTTATAATTAGTTTCCACCAATTTCAACTGAATACCGAAAAAAATTATACTAAATATGTATTATAAAAATATCCTTTATTAATTAACTCCGTTAACCCAACCCACATTTCTGAAATTGTCACCAAACACTATTATTACAAAATTATAATAATTTATATATTTGAAACACTTTACCGTATTATTATTACTTTAGTTCAGATTTAAATCATGTTTTAAACTACTAAAACGATACCTATGTTTGCTAAGTTAATGGGGCTATGTTTTGAAGCTATACTATATATGCCTAAATAGTACTTGAGCTCTTAGATGCAAACAGAATCTATTGCTCCACCTCTTACTGTGTCAAATGCTAAAAATTACCCTTTTTAATATATTTTTCATGTGTGGTGGAAGGCTTAAAGAAGGGGTTTGCCTAGTTAGGTACTAGCCTTGGAAAACCTTGTGTTCAATTAGGGGTCAGGCTGGTTCAAATTATTGAGCATTTGTGTCTATGGCTACATTACATTGTCATCCCATCTGTGGCATGGAATAAAATATCATTTGGTACACCGATATGTAACACCTCCAAAATTTACTACTGAAAAATTTTGTTTTAATTAAAAGTTAATCAGAAGTAAAAAAAGTAAATTTTGGGGATGCTATTGTCACACTTAGTACTATACCGATTTCCTTCTACCGTTCTAGTACCAAGTGCTAAAGCTTAAAAGGAACATAATACAATTTACATAAATCTAATAGTACATTTAAATTAGAGTAGCGTGATAAAGACATTACAAAAGATAAAATCCACTATTAGTAGTTACAAGAAAATAAAATCATTACACAAAGAAATATGAAAGTTTAAAAGATAAATTTAGAAAGCTTCCTTGACAATCCTTACGCTCTTGCCTGATAAGAACTTGAATAACACCTTTGGGCTAACTTGTAAGGGACACTGACCATTGAATAGGTAGGAGCCCACAAAGGAACCATTTAGTACTATGGTACTGAGTAACTCTTTATACAAAACTAAAAGGTAAGGCCCGCATGCAACACATCATACTAATATAAGAACAATAACATACACAATGCATAGAATTAACCACAACAAACATTGGATAGACTCGTACCACAAGAATCATATATCACAAGCCCATTTACTTAGCATTTCCAACCTTTACCATGAGAGACAGGCACTAAGGCCATATTTATATCATAACAATAGATTATACTGGTGAAATCAACATCATCTAGTCTTAAGCCATTAATTAAATATTATTCATAATCATCTCTCGAATTATATCTACGTAAGTATGAGAACCCAACATGAAATCAACATCATCTAGTCTTAAGCCATTAATTAAATATTATTCATAATCATCTCTCGAATTATATCTACGTAAGTATGAGAACCCAACATAAAAGCGGGTGGATCGGAAATACACTCTAGGGAAGAATGCTCCAGGTCACTATTATTTGTCGGTTGATCGATCTCCAGGGTAAAATGCTCTTGGCTACTATTCTCACCGGTGAATCGGTCTGGCCCCGACTCACATGGTGTTCTACTGTAAATGATTAATATCTTTTCCATGATTTATTATCATCCAATGTTTGGTTTATTGAGTTCGGAATCCCCCACTATTATAGCCGGTGGATCGGCATACACTCTACGGTAGAACTTATGCTACTATTCTCGCTGGTGGATTGGTCTGGGACCAGCTAATAATCTTCCATTTTAAATGCTTGTATTTTTTCATTTAATTAATACAATCTATTTATTTAACTCAAGGGGGAGATCACGAACTTGGAGATACAAAGGTACACTGGCTATACTAGTGCATACAAGTAACACAGTACCCTCCAACCATCAACTCAGGGACACAAAGGTACCCTGGCTGCACTGGTGCACGAGGATACATAGTATCCTACTAACAATGACACCTAATCTATAAATATGCTTACCCTCTAAGTAGGTTCGTTGAGCTAAATAAAGTAAGATGTAGAGCCTGGCTGGGGCACTAAAGTCTAAGGCACACAAGCAAAATTAAGAATACTTGTGGGTTAAACCAAGTCTTTAGGGTAGCGACCCTTAAAGAGCTACTATTTCCGATCTCGAGGTCTTCCACTTTAATTATTAGTGTTAGGGTTAGAAATTATTTAGATGGAGAAATTATTTTAATAAATTAATTTATTTAAAATTTAAGGTATTAATTTAAGAGGATAATTTTAGTAAAATGTGGTTTGGAAATTTATTTAGATAAAAAGAGTATGGTAAAATAGTAAAATATTTATTTTAATTTATTAAATAATCATATCCATTTTTATAAATCAAAAGTTCACAAAATAATTAAATTAATAATTTAAGATTAAATTATTCCAAATAAGGATTAAGCATTAAATTCTAGGTTTTAAAATTTTGAGGTATTACAGATATGTATTGGATTTTTGACTTGCTGATATATGAAATATCTGATGCGCGATGTGGAAATAAAATCACATGCATATCGGTTGATATAATAAGTTTTGGCTGATATATTCTAATATTTTATTTATATTTATTGATATTTAATAATATATGCCAATATTTGTTGTGGGGAAAAAAAAGACACCACAACAATTGCAACATACTGCAACATGGAGACCACGGCTGCAATCGTGATTATGATTTTATTGCCTCCCACAATTCCCAGAGCTCTAAATTGAAAATGCACTTGCTAAGTTGCTATTGAGAAATGGAAAAAACAGTTTCTTCCCATGCAAAAGCTTGGGAGTTTTTCTTGGCTGAAACTAGTCCAGCAGAGAAAATGAATCATTAGGTACTCCCTCCATCTCACAGTATTTGCAACTGTTTGAAGATTAAGAAGCTCGTCAAAATAGCATTAACTACAATGATAAATCTTTAAATTTATAGTTGTATTCCTTGTTTACCCTTGCTATTATCGAGTTTTATTATAGGAAATGTGTAAAAATCCTTAATTAATGAGGTCATATAAAAAGGTAAAAATATTTAATTTTTTATAAATAAAATCCATGCAAGCATTTTGGAAAAAGTAAAAACATGCAAACAAGTTGGGGAGTACTTTTTATCATCTAATTTCTTCCGATAAAATAATACTCTACCATGAGAACTCATCCCATATAGGAACTCAGCTGGGCTGAGCAGGTTCTGTGATGCTCTGCTTGTAACTTTTCAGTGAATCACATTCTCTGGAGCTTCTGAATTTATTTTGTGAGGGGACCATTTTGTTGACCCTGCAGCAACCTCTAAATATTATCAGTCTCTGGCAGAAAGCACAGGAGTTCATTGGATAAATACATACATGGTGAAAATCTATCTGGTAGAGAACCTATGGATCAAAGATAACTGCTGGGGGCAACTTTGTTTTCCAGATTGTCTTGTTTGTCATTGGATAAGCGTTTCCATATTGTTTTCATGGCACTTAGCTTGTACTATCAGCCAAAGTGCTTGCTTAGTTAGTCTTCCCTACACTTTTGCAAAACCTTGCCTTTGCACAAAAATGTGTTAGGCAGTCAAACACCTAAACAAACATCACAAGAAAGAATTTATGTTAAGAACAGAAGAAAATCTTACTTAGTATTTGCAAGAGCTCTCTAAAGCATTCCCTTCTTTATCTCTACATGAGTGGATAACCTAGGGAAGTTACCACAGGAATGTACAATATCTATGAGCATGAGGCCTTAAAAAATTCTAGAACTTACCGGTGTTTAACAAAAAGATGGGAAATGTGTACTCCATCACATTCTTCCTTTCTTAGTCCTCTATTCCCATGTCAGGTCAGTGTGTCTCACTTTTGCTATTGGTGCATTGAGAGATGAGGGTTTGCCCTTGTCCACAAACACTATGCTTAAAAACCCTTCCTAATGGCATCCACGGGCACAACAATAGAGTACATTGGGCTTTCATATTAGGCCAAAATCATGGATACTTTGTTATGCATTATACACAAGGATAGTTTTGGATATAAAGCTTGACTACTTAGTATGCATGAACCATAACCATGCAACCTCCCTCGTACTAGCGGCATCTAATGCCTTGGTGCTTCCCTCGTTCGAATTCGACATATATCAAGCCCATTGACTAGTTTATTCTACCCCTTAGGTACCTTCATGGCCTTGATCACCTCTTATGAAGGTCATGGACCTTAGCTTGAAAGATTTAAGGTATTTCATTGACCCTTTGTGTTATCCTTGTCATTCAATTGGCATTCCCCCAAGGCTGAGATAATGGGTTGGGATAAGGTTTTTAACGAATAGAGTTGCCTCACAAGCATTTTGGGCATAAACGAGCCAAGCTTGAGCATAAAAACTTTGGGCTCAAGCTTGTTTATAGGGCAAAAGCTCATGAGCCCAGTTTGTTTATAAATGAGCCGAGCTTGAGCTTCATTTCTAAGCTCGTTTATTAAACTGGCTGAGCTCAAGCCCACTTTGACTCGGCTCAGCTCAGCTCGTTAACAACCTTAGTTGAAATGCTCTATCTTGGAAACTCCCATGTGCATAGTATTTACAAATGAACCAGTTCAGAACCAATCACTTGACTGGTCCAGTTAATCAATTAGACAACTATTACTATTCAAGCCGGTGCAAAACATGTCAGACTGGCTGTTCGGTTTTGCAAAACCAGTCCGAGATGATCAATAGCATTAAAATTCCCTCTGTGCCTTCTCTTTTTCAATTTGCTTTTATTCAATAAGAGGCACCTCGGTCTCTTTGTCAAAAGACTGTTGACCCACATAGCTCATTTGCTGCACCTCACAGAATACGATGAAGAGGAAGAGGGATTCAGTTATGACAGCATGTGAATGAATAGATGAGGAAGACAAGACCGTTTCCATTATCTTTTTAGCTTTGGTTGCCCGTTCTTTTTGTTGTTGTCGAAGGTAGAAATCACAGAGGCATATAGAACAAATACTCATGGTTACCAGAAAGTGGATAGTTCGATGCTTTGTATTGTTGATATTATTCCCTGGTTTTTCTTTTGGAACTTTTGAAATCAAAAGGCAAAAAATGAAAGAAAAAGAAGAAAGAAAGAAATTTGCTAATTTAGACCAATAGAGTTACAATACTGGACCTACTATGGGTGTGAGCTGGGTTCATTTTGGGGATGGGGAATTGGTTTCAGAGAGAGAAAATGGATGAGTTTATGGAAAGGGAGGGGTGGTGGGTCTGGTAATGAGGAAAAGGATTGGAAGGGGCATCCCCTGTTTACTGGCAGGCACTCTTCCTCGATTATCTCATGAGTACACGCTTAGGCTCTGTTCTACTCAGCTTATTTTTGCTGATTTGATCTGAATAAATTTTTTCAGTTAGTTATTATTTTTATTTAACTATTATTATTTTCATAATTTATAATTTTTTCATTACTATAACTACTATTTTTATCATTATCAGAATTATTATTATTCATTTTATATTTCTTTTATTATTGTCAAAATTTTGCGGAACCTTAGTATGCACACGAGTTCTCTGAGTATGGCCATTTTGACTTTACATGAGTGAAGAGCCCTAGAGTGATCTACGAGGTTCTACAAGAATGTAAATGTACAAATATTGAAACGTTGAAGATTCCGAAGGGCTCTGCAATCTGGAACCTTAGAGATTTTTGAGAAAAAGTACACCTCTGAAACATCTAATCGCATATTCTCGGTGATGGGCTTGACCTGTGTGGCTGTATTTCTTGGCATACTTATTGCAAGTTCCCTCTGCTTTCTACCCATCTCCATTTCTCATCTTTAAGATTACTATGGGACTGAGAAATCAGGCCATCATAAATGTCATTCTTTTCTCATATACGTGCACTTAGCAGTCTTTAAGTCTTCATTGGGTATTATTGTTCAGCATATTAGTTATACCTTACTTCCACTCATGGAAGTTGCTGCCCATCTTTAAACGGCAAGTCTGTGCCTGCATTTGTACTGGGTACTAGTTGATTGAGGGTGTGACAGTTGTATTAGTGTTGCCATACATCACGGACGTGTTTCACCAATTGCAGTTGCAAGTGCTGGTTGTGTTTGTATGTGATTTTGTATACGTTTTCTTGAAGATATGTTTTATTTTATATTTGTTGTCCATATGTGATTGTTTCGCTCCAAACTATATGCAGATGATACTTGCTTTTTGACTTGTAACACTAGCCACATTGGTTGCAGATTATCTTATCACAAGAGAGAAATATTCATAAACTGAATGAAATGGTCCGCAGTCTTCGTCGACAGCTGCAGGAGTGCAGAAGCAGCAACGGAAGTGCAAATACTAGTCTCAGCAATTTGACTGGAAATATAATTGAGCTTGAACGGCAGCATATTTTGGAAGCCTAGATGAGGGATTCCCTTACACCGCTGCTGGTATGTGCATGACTGCTACAATCTGTAAAATCTACCTTTAAGTTCTGCTTATATCTTTGTATAAGTAGAAGTAGCTTGTATGTCTGAACACCAGGATGTTTGGGCCATAAGTCAAGCCGCTTGTACATGAGAGGTTTGCCTGAAAGCTAGTATCACAATTCCTCATTATCAGCGTGTTGAAACTTTCTCTTGTATTAGGGCGGGGGTGGGGGAAGGACGGTTGGGCAGGTGGTTGCCTCAGGTCAAATGTGTACGATATGGACTCCAGTTTCATGGGAAGGGTTACAGCTAAACTGAGAGCACGAAGGTTTAGCTACCCAAGTAGGTGATAGTTCCCTGGCCAGGGATGAAACCATAAAATAAAATACATAGGGTTCCGTCAAATATTAAACATATATTTAAATATAAAATAATAATAATAATATATTTAATATTATCCAGCCATATATAAATATAATAATTTATACGGTATAATATGTTGTATGGTCTAGTATCGTGTAATAGGTGCTACAATTTTTTTTTGTTCTAATTAGTTTATTTTAATTTTGGTTGATTAAAAAAATTTATCATATTATTTTTAAAATTTTGCTTTATAAATAGAGATTTATACTAATATATTTTTAATAAAAAATTGGTAAAAAATTAGTATGTTACTGGTGAAAGATTAATTTTAAGTATAATAATGGTAAAAAATTATATTATTAGTGAAATATTATTACATTAGCGATAAAAGATTAGGTTTAAGTAAAAAAATATTAACTTGTTGGTAAATAAATTAATACATTAATGGTGAAAGATTAATATATTATTGGTGAAATAATAATTTTACTTAGAATAGTAATGGTGAAAAAAGGTACATTAATGTTGAAAAATTAGTACATTAATGATAAAAAATTAATTTTCTACGAAAAATTAGTACATTAGTGGTGAAAATTTAATATATTAGTGGTGAAATATTAGTACATTAGTATTAAAAAATTAATTTACTGGTGAAAAAATAGTATATTAGTGGTGAAATATTAATATATTAGTGGTGATAAATTTTAAGTGGAAGAATAAAAAAATATCAACTCGTTAGTGAAAAATTAGTTTAAGCATAATAATGGTAAAAGATTAATTTGCTTGTGAAAAATGAACATATTAGTAGTGAAATATTAGTAATTAGTGGTAAAATATCAATACCTTAGTAGTAAAAGATTAGTACATTAGCGGTTAAAGATTAATTTTAAGTAGAATAATTATAAAATGTCAACTCACTATCAAGAAAACAGTATATTAGTGGTGAAAGATCAAATTTTAAATAGTATAGTTATAGTGGTGAAAAATCAATTTGTTGGTAGAAAATTAGTACATTAGTGGTAAAAAATCATTTTTAAATAGAATAATGGTAAAATATCAACTCATTGGTGAAAAATCAATTTCGTAATAGTGAAATATTAGTTTAACAGTGGTAAAAGATAATTAAATGTATGATGGAATATGTATATATATATATATATATAGTTATGGTGGAATATTTAGTAAGACTAGGCTGGTAAAGGATTAATATAATAATAGTAAAGGATGTATACTTATTATTTTTTAAATTAAAAGTTTATCAATGTGGGTATTATTTATAGAGAAAAATCTTGTAATTATTATGGTATTTTTTTTATTTTTCTAATAATATTAGTGAAAGATATTTTAGCTTATTTTAAAAATGTAATACCCCAAATTGAGCGGAGTGTTATAAGGATTGAATTAGCTACTTATATCAACATGGTATACCATCCTTTTGGTGATTCCATCCTAAGAACTTCACAGTGGAGCAATTTTAGGATGGGTGACCTTTTGGGAAGTTTCAGAAATTTTATGAAATTCTCTCAGGAAGCACGTGAATGAGGACAAAGCGTGCTGAAAGGACTCGTGTTGATCTGTGGGGTCAGCCGATCAATCCGAAAGTACTCCAAGGTAGCCCCCGCATGGTCGTGTCGACTCGGAGTGTTACAAATGGTATCAGAGCGAAACCGCGACCGTGAGCTGAAATCGGATGAATTAGTCAGTCACCTAGCGGGACAATTCTTGGGATAAACTGTATTTGAGACAGTTAGTGGTTGAGGCGCAACGAGGACGTTGCGTTCTTTGAGTGGGGGTGAATGTAATACCCCAAATTGAGCGGAGTGTTATAAGGATTGAATTAGCTACTTATATCAACATGGTATACCATCCTTTTGGTGATTCCATCCTAAGAACTTTACAGTTAAGCGTGCTGGCCGTGGAACAATTTTAGGATGGGTGACCTTCTGGGAAGTTTCAGAAATTTTCTGAAATTCTCTCAGGAAGCACGTGAGTGAGGACAAAGCGTGCTGAAAGGACTCTTGTTGATCTGTGGGGTCAGCCGATCAATCCGAAAGCACTCCAAGGTAGCCCCCGCGTGGTCGTGTCGACTCGGGGTGTTACAAAAAACCCTAACATCATGGTGATGCTAGCATGTTGCACATATCTCTAATATGTAATTGATCATATTGTATAGGTATTGATCATATTTTAGATGTTTCATATTTTAGCTTATTTTAATAAGCCTAACATCATGCTGATGCTAGTATGTTGCACATATCTCCAATATGTAATTGATCATATGGTATAGGTATTGTATAAATATTCATATATAACTTTACTTGTTGATGTTTCATATTTTTAAAATAAAGTGATGATAGTATCATTATTAATAGTGTTGATTACATTATTTTTTATATGATAATAGACAATTATGCATCTATTCATCACACATAATTTTGCATCTTGTTTTTGATAAAATTTGTTGTTGAAAAGTCTCTTTCAACATTTTTGATAACTACCATCAAAATCAAAGTTAGTTTTACAAACATATAAACCAAATGATGCATAGTGTGTTTTTTTTTTTTATTTCCACATTATCAAGCCCATTCAATTCATAAAATTTGTCACTAGATCAAGCATCCAAAATATAGTTCTCACGTTAATTTTCTAATACCACAAGATCAACATCAAAGTACTCTATGAGTTAAAAATTTATCAATCTAATTAATTATTCTTTGTTAAAAATAGAAAATAAATCCAATAAATTCAAGTATGCTACACGACATAATAGCATAGTTCTTATTACATTAAAACGATATGCAAGCTCCCTTAGTTGCATGTCTAATATGCTATACATACAATCAAACTTGTAATGATGTGTATTTGTAAGCAATGTAGCCTCTCATTGTGACTTATTTTCCTTAATATATTGCTCATTTATATTTGCTATAACAATCTTATTTTGTTGGGGGGGGGGGGGACTCCTACCTAAAGAACTTCCCATCCTTCATCTCTCATGCTCTACAGGCAATGTTTAGCAAGTTAAATAAGCTTCATGGAATTCACATGTCCTAATCAGTTTATAACATCCTAAATATATTTGTAATCCAAAGAACCCTCTTCATCATTAAATCATACTCAAATGACATTAATATATCTTTAAAGGCTCTAACATCACTTTTGTTTTGCCTACTTTTTGAATCATTTTTATGGCTCGTTTGTTTTGGTTGAAAGGGGGTTAATGGAGACGAATCAATTGATTCACCCCGTTTGGAGCTAATTTTATTAACCTCAACGAGATGAATCGGAGTTAAAGTTTCACTTCCGTTTGCCTTAATTAACCTCACTTTTATTAACGTTTGATTTTAAGAGTAACAGAAGTAAAAGTTAATATATTAGTAAATTTTTTATTTGATTGGATATAAATGTTCCTATATCAAATCAAATTAGCCTCATCTTTTCTACTTAATACAACGGTATACATGTTTATTATTATTATTATTATTATTAGTATTAGTATTATTATTATTTAATTTTAACTTTTTTTTTTTACATTACCTCAATCCAAATAGATTTACCCAAATCCACTCAGGTTAAGTTAATATTATTTAAACAATATTTTTAACTATTTACCATGAATCATCTCTAGTCTCTTCACCTAGGTTAATTTTTGAATATTTATTCTAACCTTGATTCACCCTAATTCAAATGAACCATTAAGGAACTCAGGTACTTTAATTGGCGGAGAAAATAACTTCATCATAGAAAGAGACTCAAGGCGTGACCCCCAATGAGTATCCCTCATCCTCTATATCTACTTTCTATCTTGCCTAGATCAAAAGTTTCTTTTAATTCATTAGCATGTTTTGTTTGAGTATATCGTGACGTTTGTGAGATGATCCAACTATATTAACAATACCAATATCAATAAAAGAAGAAGAAGAAGAAAGAACCAATCAATATCTTAATCAGACCTTGCAACAACAACGAGTGTTAATTGAAGCTAATGTGTAAAACAATAAACATAATAAGTTGAATTATGTTCATTGTGAATTAAAGTTTTTAAACTATCATATTCCTCTCTTATATTTCTTGCTTCATCATAGCATTGTCCTCATACTTTTGATAAGCATAATTTATATTTTCCTAACACTGTCTCAAGTTTAGCCTTAAATGACAAAGCAAATGTATTCACTACATGTGCAATACAAATGGATATTTCCATTATAAAATCCCTATGACCTACATAATGCAAAACAATCATTTGTGTTTCCTAGCTATATTACCATATTCATCAATTAATATGCTAAAAATATCATCCCTAAGTTCCTTAATGATCTCATTGCTTATTTTAATTACGTATGCATGAGTAGTAACTTTTTGAACATGAGGAGTCATCAGATTATTTCGTGTATAATTTTTCAATACAAAACGAGCCAAATTTGGATCAATTTCTTGCAAAATTTTCAAAATCTCATAGAAGATGCCTTAGTTTTTTGAGCAATCCCTAAAATACCAATCCTTATTATCTAATAGTAATGACCAATGCTTTCAATTGAATACTATATTCATATTTCATTAGTTCAATCTACTTTGATACAACATCTTGAATGCAATACGTGTGATTCATGAGATCATCACTTTTTTTCACATCTATGTTGTGAGGGCTATCACAACTTCCAACATGAATATCAAGTAAACCTTTCTTAGTCAAACATCTAAAACTTTGCCCCACAAAATAATCACTGCCAACTTTAAACTCATGTTTGAACAAGTAATAAGATAAGATAAAAGTATCATCTTATACTGTATTATATTTTAACCAATTATATTTGATCAGATCAAGATAAAATAAATATTTACTTGTTTTTCAAACAATAAGCTTAATAGAAAAATTATGTGTATGAGGCTAAAAATATCCAAATTTAATATAAGTTCTCCTTGCTTCATCTTGTTGATTTGGATAAAAGATTGATTTTCCCCCCTCAAACTCGAATCAAGCTCTATAGAATTTAAATTCACCTAGTTTTGTTGTCTAACTTGAGGTTGAAGTTGTTCTTAATTTCTAGCAGCTGTATTTGTTATTTGAATAACCAAACTATGATTACTCTCACCAAACCTTTTATATTTGGGTTGCTTTTGAAAATATCTCCACGTCCTAATTTATCATAGTGAAATATGCAATTAATAATTTTAATCCAAATAAATACTAATCAAGTAATCTAACTATACTAAATAAAATAATCATCTATAAAAAAAATCCTTAAGAGTGGATGGGATAACAAATGGCAAGAATAAGCCTTATGACTAGAATTAACAAATTCTAACTATAAAATTACAGTCAACAATATACTCAATCATTCCAAAGTCCACCTATACCACAAAGAAAAAAAAAACTATAGCTAGAAGAGAGAGTATATGACTAATAGACAACAAGCCTAGAAGCTTTAGAAGAATTCAAACAATGGCATAAAATTATTCTGCCAATAATATTTTAAAAGAAACAAAATCCTAAAATTAAAATCAACATTACTTTACAAGAATCAATTAACCAATAGAGAATCAAGAATAAACATAAAATCAAATTATAAACCGAAGGAAAGATAAAACCTAATTCAAAGAAATAAAAACAACTTATAGATTGGATGGACAATGATTGGAAGTTGGTCAGACTAAAATTCCCATCGAGGCTCAATCGACACTAAAGGTGAAGAAGGTGGGGATCAGGAAGGGGGAAACAAATGTGCTTGAAGTTTTTAACTCTCTTTGGTTCCTATTTGAAGAAGGATGATAGATTGAAAGCATGTCTTCATTGCAAAAAATAAGGATGGAGAAATTAAGCAAAGTGACATGTTTTAATCATTAGGAATAGAGAATTTTTTTTTCCTCTCATGTCCCTACACACCAAAAACTCTAAACTCATACCCCTATATCCCAAAAAATTTATTCTATTTCCAATCTTACCCTTCTCATCTCCCTAACTCTAAACCTTCCCTTATATCTCCTCCCTCTCCCACCCCACCCCAACAACCACAACTATTGAAGAGTCAGCAAAATTTATTAATTGAAAATAATAATCAAGATTCCAAGACATTTTACATCTAAAGGTACAAGTATTGTTGATTTTTTGGGGGGTTAAAATTCCTTATCTTTGAATTGAAAGAGTATGTAATATTTAGTTCTTATTTTTCGAATTTGATGTGTTATTTTCTTGAAATCAATGTTTATATGCATATATCAAACTTAGGTTAGTAGTTTTGTAGTTTTTTTTATATTAAAATCAGAGCTTTGAATATTAACAATAGAGGATGGGGATGACAAACCAGTATGGTAGCTGGTGGTTCACCCATAAGTCATGCCTACCAATAGATAACTTACTCGGTGCCCCCTCCCAAGTATGGTTCATCCATCAACCCTAGCTCAAATAGGTAACTTACCCATTGCCCTCCTCTAATGCATGTCTCACTTGTCAACCACAACCTCAAGTGGATGACTTATTTGTCAACCCCTTAACCCCAAATCTTTAGCCATAAACCCAAACCCTAAACCTTGAACCATTAACCCTTAACCCTTAACCCTTAACCAATAACCCCAAACCCTCTAAACCCTAACCATTAATCCATACCAAACCCTTAACTACAAACTAAACCCACAATCTAAAACCTCAACCCATCTAAAACCTAAAACATAATATTTATTAATGGTCTTTTTGTTATAATTAGCATATGGTTGGTAGAGAAGGTAGATATAAGGATCTGAGGTAGGTTACCCTTACTACTAGGTCGGCGGAGAGGATTGCAATTGCTAGTGTTAGAGCATGAGCTGCTATAAAGCGTAGAAAAGCGCCTCGTACTTCTAACACACATGATGTGCCATTTTAAGAAGATTATGATGTCCATAGCAAGGGTGCTTGTGCCGGCACTAACACCTTTTCCTATGCAGTAGAAAGAAAGACAATTTCCTTTTGACACAAGCCCGCAAACTCACCCTAACTGTGCTGATCTATCTTATATGGATAGCTAGGAATGTAGCTTTGTTTGATTTCAAGGCTATTGATAGTAGAGGCTTAATTTTACAAGTTAATTTTTTTTGTTGTATAGCCATCTTTATAGGAATGTTTCTTTTGATAGACTCTATAACTAATTATCCTGAGTGCCTTGTTATCTTTTTTTGTTGCCATTTGAGCTTGATAGAGGTACCGACATGTGGTATTCTATCCTTTTTAGTGTCCTAGGTATACCTAGCTTTTTGTAATTGTAGGTTTCGTAATATATTTATCAATTTACCTGGGATCTTCTTTCTCATCAGCATCAAACAATGGTTGATGTTTGACATGATCTACAAGTTGGACTCCAATGAATGTTGATCTTCTAACTAATTTTAAGGATTGTGTGGCATACACCATATAGAATGATGAGTGTGTAATTTATTATTATTATATAGATTGGTTACTATTTTTTTCACCATGCAATTTATTACTCTAATATAGTTTTTGTTGTAAGAACTACACCTTATGTTGAGGGTTCAGTCCAGGACAAGAAGATTGAGAAGACTACCACATGTTGATGTTATAGGTTTTGCCTACGATTACATTAATACTATAGGCTTGAAGCATTTACGTAACACATACTTTGATCGTCATAATACTCTACTCATCTTCATTTTTATTGAGAGGTGACACCCAAAGATGAGCATCTTCTACATTCTAATCGGTGATGGCAATGACTATTACCCTACATAATATGATTTATATTATTGATTAAAATTGTTATGGGTATGAGTGTATTAGCAAACATATTCCTAGTGATGGCAATGGTTTGGAGTTCTTTGCAGACACATGGGGTGAACGTGAGATATTGGTTGATGAATGTAATTTTTTTAGCTATTTTATACTATTTTAATTTAATATTTTGGTTATTTATTTAAATAATATATTATATTATTTATATTATTTTAATTATTTACTTAATTTACAATAATCTCATATATTTAATTAATATTAAGTTTAAAGTTGATTTTCAAATGGTTTTAATAATTTATAGAATTTTGACTATAATTTTTACGTATGAACTTGAATTTATTTGATTTAAAATTTTGTGTAAATATAAAACCAATATTTAAAACTTTTATTTTTAGTAATGTTATCTAAATTTGATTTTATTATAGTCATAAATTAGTTTAAAGTAACTGCTAAAAATATTTTCTAAATTAAAGGGTTTTCAAAAAAAGATGTTTTTAGTTGAGTTTTTCTAGTTGCAGGGACCCACACAGGGCAGCAATTTCTTATGCACATGTGAACAATCAACAAACAAACAAAAAGATAAGGGACAAACTCTTTTTACCAAGATATCTCGTACGTCCATTTAAACCAAGAAAAAAGGGAAGTAATTTTTTATTTTTTATTTTAGGGGGGTGTGTGTGGACACACAAACATCATACAAGGGGAGTGGGACATCATATCTAAAATGCCCCAAAAATATTTATTTTAAGAAATATAATTAAATAAGGATTTATTAAGGAATTAATTTAATTAATTATTTTATTTGAAATGGGAAGGATTTATTTAGGGCAAATTAATAAGGAATTTATAAATATTTTATAAAGGAAAATTTCGATTTTTGCTAATTAAAAAGGAATTTAGGAAAAATCTTTTAAAAACCCTAAATTAGCCTAAAAAGTTAATTTAATATTATTTTATTTAAATATTTTTATTTAATTATCCAAAATATTCTAATTAATTTATTTGACCCCAACCTACTTAAATTTTTTCTTTTCTCTTTTTCTTTTTGTTTTTCCTTCTTTCTTTTTTCTTATCTTTTCTTTCTTTTCCTTATTCCTCCCAATTGGGCCTGAGGTGCGACCCAATCTTTTTCTTTTCTTTCTCTTCTTCCGCGGCCCAACGTTGTTCTTTTCTTTCTTTCCTTCGGCAGCCGAAATGCTGCGTTTTGTGCCCTTTTTCCATGGAACGCCGCGTTCCATTTAAAGCCTTATAATTGTTGCCAACCGGCCCGGTTCTTCTTCTTTTTCTTTTCTTTCTTTTCCCCCCGGCCGCCTGGTTCACCTCATTCTTCCTCCTTCCTCCTCTACCATCGACCTGCACCTTTGAAGCTCCAAAAATGGTGCCGCCGACCACGCGTGACTTGACCGGCCGTTTTCTCTCTCTTTCTCTTCCCCTTGACTCGCAGTTCAGCATGGTCTAAACCATTTTCCTTTTCTCCCGCTCGAAGTCTCCCTTTTCCTTCGTGAAAGGTCGAACACGACCTGAAATTGTGCTGCCCGATTAATGCCACCAGCTACCCCAAACCCTACATGCATTGCCCTCCTGCCAACCTCTAGAACCCTACCATTCCCTCTAAACTCTATAAACACCCCTTAATTGGTTGTCTTTGAAACTTTTTCCTCGAAACCCTAAGAGCCTACCCTGTGCACCACCGCGACTTCAGACAACTCTCCCTCCGCCGTTAGCCAACTACACCACCACCTCTACCTACCAAAGTCTCATTTGCACCGCCCTCTAACTAATTGAGCCACCCATCTCCCTCGATTCTTCTCGCACGAGCCACCACAGCCGTGCGAAGATCCCTGCCCATCAAACCAAAATTTTACCCCGCAACCCCTCGAGCCACCGTCCACCACCACATCTGCCGCTTCTACTACCTTCTGCACCACCCAAAAGTTGCTATTAATCCTCCTCCACCTAGCCATAACTTTCTTTTCTCTCTTCTCCTTCTCCTCCCCTCTTTTTCTTCATCTCTTCCTTTCGGCCACCACCTCTACCGCTGTGCGCTGCCGCCACTTGCCGCACCACCACCCTCACTTTACTCCTCTTAGCCTAGGCTACCACCAACACCTCAACCTCCACCCTTATTCTCCATCTATTCTTCTCAAACCCCAACTTTTCCCCTTTTAATCCTCTTTTTTTGGCCACATCCGCCGCCACCGTGCATCACCACTGGTGCCACCTATCTCCGCAACTCAAAATGAAACCCTAGACCCTCTCAGCTCTTCTCCCCTATTTATTTAAGTTTATTATAATTTATTTTAAATTTTAGCATTTATTCGATCATTATTATTATTATTATTATTGGATGTAATATTAATGTCATATTTTCTTGGCAGGGTCAAGAGTAAGAATAAAATAATTAAGTTGTTAGTTTCGAATTATAGGCATTTATTTGTATTATTATAAGTTTTATTATCATTATTAATATTATTATTATTAGTATTAGTATTTTATTATTTCTATTATTTATCTGAGGAAGGCCGAAGCCCTAAATTATAATTATGATTCGCATACTTGTATTTTATTATTATTATTATTATCTTTATTATTTTTCATATTATTATAAGTAATATATGTTATTAATATTATTATTACTATTATTAAATAGTACTTTCATTATTTGAAAGTAGGGTTGAAAACCCTACCTTGTAATTTTAGGTTTATGTTATTGTTGTTGTTATTGTTATTATTATTATTATTATTATTATTATTATTATTATTATTATTATTATTATTATTATTACTAATATTTTTATTATTACTATTAGCATTATTTTGGTGAAGGGTAGAAACCCTTATATCACCATTCATTTTAAATTACATTAATAATATTATTAGTATTTTTATTAGTATTTCGTATAGTTAATTTTAGTATAGTATTATTTTAGTTAAAAACTTAGTCTTAGGGTAAGTTAGTAAATAATAGTATTGTTAGGGGGAAACCTAATTCTAGTTTTTTTTTCTCATAATAGGTGAGCCCAGTCATAATCCTCAAGAGATTACTCTAAGACCGGTGACATTTTAGGTGAGCCCAATCATAACCCTCAAGAGATTACTCTAAGACCGGTGACATTTTAGGTAAGGGTGTATCTAAGGTCATTTGTGTGTAATGTGTTTTACATGCCTTAATTGCCATGTGACATGCAATATAATATGTTTTAAGTGTATCTTTATATCTATTGTATATGTAGTATAACGTGGATTTGAGGTATGTTCATATGATATTTTATGGCATGCATATGATATGTATAAGTTGTGCTTTTAATATAAATTGTTGCGGCCCATAAGACATACATGTAGGTCATGAGATATGGTATTATGGTATGAATTAATGTGGGAATGGTTTAAGTTTTATATAACTATGCATGGTAGAGTTAGGGTTTTGCATGGGAGTTAATGGTTGCATTGTGGTATTAATGGTTGTATGGTGGTATTAGGGTTTGCATGGTGGCATTAGGGTTTGCATGGGAGTTAATGGTTGCATGGGAGTTAGGGTTCACATGGAAGTAGGGTTTACGTGGAGCTATAGTTTGCATGGGAGCTAAGGTTTGCATGGGTGTTAGGAGATGTTATGGTTAACTTTGGTGTTGGTGGTTAACTAGGGTTAGAGTGGTTAATTAGAGTTGAAGGGTAAGCATGGTAGGAGTTAGACGTGCATGTCTTGGAAAAGGCTTCTGAATAAGATACTTAAAACATTAATCACGTAAAGTGGAAGATGTTGAGCCGGGCCCAGACCGATCCACCGGCATAATAGTGGCCAGAGACTACAGTATCATGGAGACCTATCCACTAACATATAATAGTGGTAGGGTAAGTTACCCTAGTGACCGATTCACCGGCTAAAATAGTGGGGGATTCCGAGCTCAATAAACCAAACCTTACATTTTGCTAAGATATAGAAAGACACTAATTACTTTCAGTGGAACACTGTACAAGAAAAGGGGCCAGACTGATCTATGACATATAATAATGGTAGGGCATGTACTCTAAGTGACCGATCCACCGGCTAGAATAGTGGTCAGGAGCCGAAATGCCCTGGAGACCGATCCACTGGCAAAACTAGTGGGGTTCCCGTACTCGTATGGACTTGATAAAGAGCATGGTGTGAAAATAATTTCGATAAAGGATTGATGAAGTAATTAATCTGGACCGTATTGAATCTTAGTATTTTTACCTGAGCATTCATTTTACCTTTGTGCTATTATTATTGGACTTTATGCTCCTTTATTATTATACATTGTTTGTGTGAAATCTATATGTTGGTCTTAGTGCACGGTTACCTTACTTAGTACGTAGTGTACTGATTATACCCCTTTCATGGGTGCTGCTCATTTCCATGAGTAGAAGGCTTGTCTGACGTGTTGTAGGTAGGAGATGTCTATTTTGATGCCATTGATATCTATGGGATATCAGGTGGGGCTGAGTGATTTTGGGCTGGATCGGGTCCTGGAGTGGCGTGGCTATTTTCCATCATGAGATTATTATCCTTATTCTCTTTTAATTATGTTTGAACCTTCATAAACAATTTTATTATTGTTGTTATTTTTCTTCTTTGAAAAATTATCTCTAGTATTTCAAATTATGTAAGAACTTATGCGTACTCTGATTTCTGTATTTATGAACTTTGGATTATTTAATAATGATGTGAGTAGTTTTCTTAGCCTTAGCACTTGGTACTGGAATGATAAGAGTGAACCGGTCTGGTATTAAGTGTGGCGGTAGCATCCCTAAAATTTACGATTTTAAATTTAAAGGTCTATTTTTTTAAAAAAAATGTGTAAATTTTGGGGTGTTACAATATCTCAACACCGTATAGACTAACGATGCATAAAAGAATAGTGTCGTAGATGGAAAAAATAAAGAGCATCATTGATTTCGAATTCATGCAAAGCTATTATTTTTTAGTCTAATATTGAATTTGAGGTCCTAAAATTTTATATTCTAAAATTTTCAAATTTAATATTGTATGTTTAATTTAGATTTTTTATTTAATTTTATAAAATTTATTTTACCAAAAATATAAGGAAGAACTACTATTTATAGTCTTTAATTAATTGATTGCTTGATTTATAAATTATCACATGTGTTATGTGTTATCGTTCTTAATTGTGTCTAATTAATAGTTAAGTCATCTTTAACTAGATTCGAACAAATTAAATTGAGAGCAATAACTAATTCTTCACCTTAGGCTGAGTAGCATGAATAGAAATTGAATAGGTTGAAAGAATAAGTACATAATTTCTATAATGATAGGGAAGGATAATTAATTAATTGAATCTAAAATATTATTGTTTATTTAAATCCTTTTATTAAAGATAGTGAGACACATAATTAGTGATATGATTTTATACCTCGAAAGAGCATGTTAGTTATATATTTCCGTGACACATAGTGGATAATTGAAAAATTCAAATAAATGGTTAATTGAATTTTATAATTTGATAGAGGTAGATATGGATATTTTTGGTAATTTTTATTAATTAATTTGATATTTGTTTGATTTTATTTATTTTAATTTAGATATTTTTATTTGAAATTCCTAGTTTAGATTAATAATTATGTTTCTTTTATTTCAATTTCCTAGACTTAATTTAATTTATTAGAATTTTTGAGTTATTAATTAGTCTTTATGGAAATTATAATTCGGTATCATTTAAGCGAAGTAATGATTTCAGCCTTAGTACTTGGTATGAGAATGATAGAGGAAACTGGACTTGTACCAAGTGTGGCGGTAACACCCTTCATTTTATTATTTTAGCTTCTGCACTTAACTCTACAAATGAAATTTTTCAGTAATAAATTTTGGGGTATTACACAATAACATTTCCATCAAGTATAGGTATCCTATACCTAGACTTGACAATATGCTTGATTATCTAAATGGCGCATGCTTGTTTTACTAAAATAGACCTAAGGAGTGGCTACTATCAAATAAGAATGAAAGGTGGTGATGAGAGGAAAACCATATTCAAAGCCAAACGAGGATTGTATGAGTGGATGATTATGCCCTTTGGTTTATCAAATGCCCCTATTACCTTCATGAGACTTATGAATGATGCGCTTAGGCCATTAATTAGCAAATTTGTAGAAGTTTACTTTAATAACATCCTTGTGTATAACTCTGGCAAAGAAGAACATGTGAAGCATATCAAACTTGTATTTCTAGCACTTAGAGGTCACAAGTTATACCTAGGGTTACATTTCTAAGTTTTGTGGTGTTCAAGGATGGTATATTCATAGATGAATCCAAAGTGGAAGCAATCAAGACGTGGCTTACACCAACAAGTCTTACACAAGTGAGATATTTTCATGGTTTGGCTTCATTTTATAGGAGGTTTATTAGGGATTTGAGCACCCTACTAGCCCCTATAACCAAATGCATGAAGAAGGGAAAATTTAAGTGGACCAAGGCCACACAAGATGCCTTTGAGGTGATCAAGGGAAATTTAAGTGATGCACCTATCCTAACATTACCCAACTTCAACAATTTATTTGAGGTTGAGTATGATGCTAGTGGACTGGGCATTGGAGTTGTTTTACTATAAGAAGGGAAACCGATCGCCTTCTTTAGTGAAAAGCTCAACGGCTCTAGGGTGAACTATAACGCGTATGACAAAGAGTTATGCGATTTGATAAGAGCTCTAGATCGCTGGTCCCACTACTTATGACCCCAATGGTTTGTGCTACACATATAGCACAAGTCATTAAAGTATATCAATGACCAATACAAGCTTAATCCAAGACATGCGAGATGGGTAGAATTCTTACAATCTAAGCCATAAAACATCCCACATGCATTTATATAATTAATTATACATAATTATAATTGGTTAAAAATGAAGTATTACAAGTTTCATCCCACCTATGAGAGTTGTGTTGACTATCATCGAAAGATCGGTCGGTGGTTTATAGTCCACCATGAGTAGCCTCGGGATAACATCTGAGGTATGGTTGTGTAGTAGATACCTTCCTTGTAATATTGTATATGTTGTTATTACTGAGCATTAGTGAGACCCCTAGCTCTACTTTATAGGTGATATATGGGTCCTATAGGAAATATCGATACTCAAAGGTTAAGGTGTCATAAGTGGTTTTGTTCATCATAGCTGACAATGTTATATGTGTAGGTTTCTTGGCCCTTATACCTTGGATAGAGTTTTGTTCACTATAACTGGCAGTGTTATGGATTTGGGTTTCTTAACCCATGTGCCTTAGAGTTGAGTAATATTATGTTTTGAAATGGATAAATAAAACATCATATCATGGGTATATAAGTGGAATAAGAAAATATGATAAATGTATCATATGGCATCATAATACAGATTAGAATAATCAGTAGACCTCACATGTATATGAATTCTATCATTTTAGTATTCAGCATTATATTCTAAATGTTCATGTAATTTTAAGGTTTTGATAAATAGTAAGGAATAGTATTGAATAGTAATTTTTTAAAGTAAATGTTCTATTGTTTTTATATTAGCATGATTTATGGTATTCATAAATGTAAGCATATTTTTTATATGTCTTACATGAGCATGATATCGCTTTTAGTAAGTTATGTTTACTTTGTACATATATTATATTGATACCACATTTTTTAGATATTTAGTGAAGGTGCAATGCTGTTCTACAATTTTTTTGTTAGGGATTGGGCTAAGATTAGAGTTATCTTATAGTAGTTGGAGTCTTTGACCTAGTTTTATTTGGCTTTTGTGCCCTTTCTCTTATTATATTTCTTTCATTTGTTTTGTAACCTTATAGCTTTTGGGATTAGGCGACAACCTTACTTGATTAAAACATATGAGTATACCTTTTAGCTTGGCATCTTTTATAGATTGGATATAGGTTGTACTTTTTTTAAAATATTAGATGGTGTGTTAACATCCTGCCTTACTTATATGGCTTTCGCTAGAACTATATTTAAAATATATATATATATATATATATTTAGTGAAATGGTGTCTTAAAAGAGGTCCTTATTTTGAAATGTAAAGGTGAAGAAGAGAATTTCAAGTAACTAACCAAGGCTAGCTGTGTGCAAAAATGAGAGGGAAAAGGAGGTTTTATCAAGCTCATAAGGCATAAGAACAAGGAAGGGATTGGTTACTTGAGTCTAGTGCAAAAAAAAAAAAAATATGCAAAAAGAGAGGCTAGAGTTGTAGTAAGTTGAAAAAGGTGCAAGATGATCCCTATACCAGCCAAAAAGGGGGCAAAAGGTGGATTATAGTATGCTAGAAAATTACACGGCACAACCAAGAAGGAAAGAGAAAGGGTGTGAGATAACAAAGATAAAATCATGGCAAAAGATAGAAAAATAATTTATAGTCAAAGTATAATAGATCTCCAAGTTTATAGGATCAATAGGTAAATATTTGAATTAAAAGAGTGCATACATCATGTATTCGGTGTTTTAGTAGAACTAATTGATTGATGTTAATATACTAATTGACTGGTTCATTAGAATTGATAAAATAAATGTAAGATTACCAATTGATTGGTCATCTAGTCTGAAACATACTTTTACAATTTATTTTAAATTTATTTTATCTTTAAATACTTTTAATAAAATATATTTATACGTACGATGTTACATCCTAGGTGCTTGTAGGTGGGACTCAAATTATTTACCATGAACAAAGGTGGGTGAAACACCTAAGGCACCCACCCATCGGGCTATATTGCTTGTCCCATCTATTTGTAGTATTCATGAATGTTTATTGTAGTAATGTTGATTATAGTTATGAGAAATGTGTATTGTTGTAGCACATAATGTGTTGTAGTAATGAATAATATGTATTATAGTAATGAATTATGTGTATCATAGTATGTAAACATGTGTATTGTAGTTATGGAGAATGTGTATTATACTACATGAAGTTATATAGTTTTTTGTTTAAAAATTTTTATACTGTAAAAAGTGGAATTGTTTTCGAAAACGTGTATTTCATTATGGAAAATGTGTATTATAATAACCGTTAATGCCTATTTTAGTTATGAAGATTATGTATCATGTACTTAAGGATGTGTATTATAGTAATGAATGGTGTGTGTGATAAGTAAAGAGAATAAAAAAATTGATATATTAGGTAAGGAGAATAAAATATATGTATTTATATTATGAGCAAAATGTACTTTTTGTGTAATATATAGTAGTTTAAATGTCATTTGGTAGGAAAAAATAAATATTTTTTAATAAACTGAAATAACGAGTTACAATATTAGACCTAAAAATAAACCATAAATTCAAATGAGAAAAATTATAAACTTATCATTCGGTGAAAATATAATACTCTCTATTTGGATATTTATTTATTTAATTTATATTTAAAGTTATTTATTAAAAATAATCATCAAAGATTATTATTTACTTTTAAATATATTTTTTTAAATTATTTATCTTAAATAATTATTTTTAATAAATAATCTTAATCAAACATTTTCTTACCCAAAAAAAAATACTAAAGGCATCGTTAAATAGCGGACGAATGTGACACCGACACCCCCCCCCCCCCCTCCCGGGCCAGAAGGCCAGACATCATGTTCAACATTATGTCTGTTTCAATCAAAATCACTCCTCACCATTCGTCTCCCTCTCGCTCTTTTCTCCCCTTTCAGCGACTTCTTTCCCTCTCCCTCTCTCTTCCTGAATCTACCCACTACACTACCTAAATTGTTTAGACAAATAGGAAATGAATAAATAAAAGTAAAAAAAAAAAATCAACAGAAGAAGAGGAAGATCAACAGAAAAACGCTTAATTCATCATCATTACTGCAATTTTATTTTCTTTTTCCTCTTGGATTAAAACCTCGTAAACTTCGACTTAACGTGGTAGCGGGGAATGGGAATAATCAATTCCCAATCCCCATTTCTCTTTTCCTTGTTCAATTTTCTTTTTCTTCTCGTTCCGCTGTAATTCCCATTCATAACCATTTTAACAATTCCCCGCGTTTCCTTCTTCATGCCTAATTCTCTTCTCTCCCGAATGTTTCATTCGCAATTCATACTTATTTTCTCTCTTCTCCTCTCTTTACCCATAATATTCCTTCTCGCCCCTCGAATTCTTCCTCCTCGTCAATTGCCGATATCTCTTCCCGACGAGCTTGACGACCTGGCTCTCTTCAATCGCGCCATCGCCACTTCCACCGCTAATGGTAGGTCGTCTTCCACGACTTTCTTTCATTTGGGATCTACAAACCCCAAATTCAAAATGGCCTTCCTCTTCTTAACCAACACTGATTTGACGTTTGCGCCTTTGTGGGAACGTTTCTTCAACAATTCTGATAAGGAATTGTATAATATCTACATCCATGCCGACCCTTCCATTAATGTCAATGACCCAGGTGGTGTCTTCGCAGACAGATTTATACCCAGTAAACACACCGAACGTTCTTCGGCGACATTGATTTCGGCTGCTCGGAGGTTGATTGCAACGGCAATTTTGGACGATTCGATGAATTTTTATTTTGCTCTCTTCTCACAGTCCTGCATTCCGCTCCATTCATTTGGGTACATGTATAAATCCATCTTTCATAACCCTCGTTCTTCATTCAGCTGGGGTCCGGTCAAGTACCGGAGCTTTATTGAGATTCTTGCCAATGAATCTACTCTACATGATAGATATTATGCTAGAGGGAATGTTATGCTTCCCGAGGTTCCTTTTGATAAATTTCGAGTCGGGTCTCAGTTTTTTATTCTGAACAAGAAACACGCTTTGATGGTGCTTAAAGATCGAAAGTTATGGAGGAAATTTAGGATACCTTGTATAAGGATCCAATCTTGTTACCCTGAAGAGCATTATTTTCCTACATTGCTATCAATGCAAGATCCCAAGGGGTGTACTCATTTTACCTTAACAAGGGTGAATTGGACCGATAGTGTCAATGGTCACCCTCATACTTATAGGCCGTCTGAGCTTTCGCCGGAGTTGATTTATAACTTGAGGAGTTCCAATTTCACGTATGATTATTTGTTTGCTAGGAAGTTTTCCCCGGATTGTTTGGAGCCTTTGATGAGTATGGCAGATGATGTCTTATTCAAGGACTGAACTTTACTGTCTTAGGCCATTGGTGAGTGAATAGCCCTCCTCTCATTAAGTTTTGTATGCGTGCTTTTTGGTATGTAAGCCTCCTTTACGTGATTTGTTTTGGTCTGCTTTACTCTCGGTTGATGTTGAGCTGGATGGTCTTTTGAGAAATGAGTTGTCGGTGGATGCTAACTGATAGTTCTGTGACTTCTTTGAGCGGATCATTAGGATTCCAGTTCTAGATTGAAAGAACACCAGTTCAATCATGCATTTTGAAATGCCTAACGTGGGTTTCATCATTCCTTTTTTGTCTCCCCCCCCCCTCCCAGGAAAAAAAAAATATTTCTGTTCCCTTATCATGTTATAGTTGAATACTTTAATGGACTAGCACTGCCATAGATTAATTCTTGTTGATTGATGTTGCTTGCTGGTCCGAAAATACTTGATGTTACTTTAATTGTGATTGTCTCAACGTGGGACCATCAGCGACCTGAAATTCTGAAAATGGGAGCTGCAATTCTGAAAATGGGAGATGTGAACTCTCGATTTAGGTTGGCCTGCAACCAAAATGGTTGTTGGTTAGCCATCTTTAGATTCTTTTGACATGCATTTGTAAATTAATCACATGTAAGCTGCAAGCTTAGAATGTCATTGTTAGATGCAACTGTATCTAGTTTGCTCTGTGGCCCTGATCTCTTGGCCTATTTCACGTTCTTCTAGGGAAAATGGTGACTTATGTCTAGTATCTGTAACATAAATAAACAAAACGACGTTGTTATGCTTTTTCTTTGTTGCGAAGTAGGAATACTGAATTCCCATTGTCAGCAACCATTGAATGTGAAATTCATTAGGGAATGGATGTAAATCTGTTTTAGTCTTGTATTTCAGGAAAATACGGTTTCTTTTTTCCTTACAATTTCTGAAACATCATGTGGTTTGTGTTGTATTTGATGCCTAAAGGTTTTTTTTGTAAATCCCTGCCCCAGTCAATAGCCTGATAATAGCCCATCTGTTTTTCCTCTTCTGTTAGTAATGATGACTGAAATGTACTCGTCACCTGTCCGATCACTCTCATATTTTGAGAGGCTCTCATTTAACAGAAATGTATCTTAAAATCATTACTGGTTGCAGGTATTAGGCTGTGGAAAAGTGAATGAGCTCCTTAAGTAATAACTCGTCGGGGAACAAGGTTCTGAAGAGGCATAAACAATCGTCCAGGACTCTTGTAACCTGTCTGAGTCCAGATCTAATCCCAGATCTGAGCAGTTGAAGGTTATGAGCTGGTGTACCAGGCTACCAGCAGAGTTGTATTTTTAATGAGGTAACATGGTGGTGGTAGTAAGTAGAAATGATAGTTTTAGTAGGTCTAGAGAAGACGAAGCAGGTAAGAGCTTTGCATAATGCTCTCCTTTGTACATAAACCCCACGGGCGGAACTGTTATTGAAATTTAGTATGAAGCAGCTGTAATTAATGTCTGCTAATGGGTTATAGTAATGATTCTTTTATTTTTCTTTTTTAACTCTAATGTGATCTGTCAGCACGGTATCCTACTGTTGACTGTTTGCTCAAAGGTGTTGACAAATTTGTGTACGTACGTACCAGATGTGATAGCATCTGACCCCATCTTGGTCGTTCGGTGTTATGTTTCGGAAAATGGCAGAAAAAATACTGGTATGTTTGAGTGAAGGTTTTGCTTACGACAATTGTTTTTCTATCATAGGGTTTGGAAAATTGCATAAAATTTAGTAAATTTATTATCTAATTTAGAGGGTTGGGGGGGGGGGGGGGAGGCTGCAGCAATGATGTGAACATTTTGAAGTGGGTCTGAACTTTGAGGGGTTTTTGTTGGGACATGAGTTCTGATCAACAGATCCTAAAGGGCTCATGTTCGTTTATGGTTCCGAGTATGTTAATCTTGGTGCTTGAGATTTTGATTAGGTGTAGGTTTGGTTCTGTGTTAATGATATAGAAGGGACAGGTGGGCATCTGCTGCTGCTGTTGTGGTTTAGGCGGTGATTAAACTAGTCTGCTAATCTGGGAAATCCATAATTACGAAGAAATCAGTTAATTATCGGAATCCGTACCGTTGTTAGATTTGCGGTGATGGTTGTTGCGTCTGTCTCATGGGAAACATGTTTATACGTCCATTACGTAATTGATTAATCCTTGTTCTGATTTTTGTTATTTTATTTGCCGAGTTCACTTAATTGGGTCAACAAAACAAACTTGTATTGTAAATTTGTGATCCATCGACATGTCTTACGTTATCATTATTTGTTTGCTCTTCTGTGCGTGTAGGATTTTAGAAGCATGATGTCAAGTTGTTGATTCTACCTTACAAACCCTAAAGCGTGGACGGTGGTTGTACCTAAAAATTAATTATAATTAGGCTTCTAAAAGAAGCTTTAGAAGTTGATCGGAAATCTTTTCGCCTGCATTTTATGTGAATAAGCGATGTAGAATTTTTATTTATATTTTTTTTAAGGTTATGGGAAGGTTAGACGATCCTTGTGATTTTTGTTAAATATTTTTTATTTTCCTTACGATGTCAAGTTGGTGATATAAACTTGCTGGAAAATATAAATATATATATAATCCTCTTAAATTATTTAGTCTCGAACGTATTCGAGCAAAAGGTTACAACAATAAGCTGTGACGACGGTGGAGAAATCTATCATCGACAACAATAAGCTGTGACGACGGTGGAGAAATCTATCATCGAACTGACGGTGCGCAAGTTAATCACCGGCTGCTACTCTTATCTCATCTTCCACTCCGTCAAATAAAAGTGTAAGTTGTCGGCGTATCGCACTGCTAATTAGTACAAAACCAGCTGGCAATTGTATTGATGAGATCCCATCCGTCTCTTCTCTTTTTCACTTTTGGAGATCGCCTGCTCCGGTCGGATCACACTCGAGGAAAGCAGGTTTTACAAAAATACAAAAGGAAAAATTTCTTCCCTAGGTAAAATTAATTAGTAAAAAATTAAAATGGTTCTAAAGTATTTAGTTACAAGTATAAAATATTATGTACATATAATTACACTAATATGTATATCTAATTATATATAAATATACAGGTAATATTTTTTATATGTACATATATATTAGAGTATCAAAAAAACTAAACTAAATACTAAATAAATTGATCAATTTTAATTATTTTGATCCAAGTAGACCGCCAATTATTTTTTCCAATACAAAAAGGATGACAACATGCGAGGTGGACCTGTGACATCACCGTCCTAATTATTCACCGAATTGTATTGTCATCTGCCGCCACCTCTGTCCCGGCTAGAAAGAATGAACGTAACAAATTTATGTCGGCAAGGTTGGTTCGACATCGGTTCATTTCATGTTTTGATTTATAACTAGCCAAGCATAATTGAGTTAATATATTAAGTTGTTCCGCCAGTACAGGTAGTCGTTGAACATTTAATGCGTAAAGCAAGTAGATCTTCTGATAATCCAACATGTGTGTGGAGGTGGTCCTAACCTATTTGACTCATTTATAACTCTTGATACATATGACCGGTGTCTATTATAAAATTATTTATTCTTATGGATAGAATTTCTATATTGATAGTATCATAGCAAGCACTTGAAGGGACTCTTCAGCATCAGATTTAACAATCTAGTAATGCTGAAAAGGAAAGCACAGAAAAACATATTTTTAATATTTGGCTAGTAATTGATTTATTTATGGCTATTGTTTGGTGGCAGTCAAAAATCATGGATGCCAAATAACCAGCATAAAAAGAATACATGTTAATGCCAAATATAACCGCACGGCCACCGAACTTCAAGAAAGTACTAATATAAACAAACTGTCATCAAAATGGAATGTTGCCAACGTTTCATAGCTGTCACTGCAACCAGCTGGTTTCCGGAATCATTTGACTAACAAATGAAGTTGGGCTGCTGCATTTTAGCCGAATAAACCAATCACATAAGAAGTTAGAAAGAAAAGGTATCATCAAAGATTGTCCCAAAAATAACTCCATATATCACAAAATGTGTACACGTGTCAAGTGGAAGGTATTTACAAAGAATAATGAATCAAGCCTGAGCATGCTGTTTCTATCATATTATTACTCAGACACCCAGCGTCCTCTTATCTCAGTAATTAATAAATAAAAACCGGAACTGTTCGCTAGTCAAACGAAATGCTTGCAATCAGAACCGAATTAGTCAATGGTCAGAATACCCCCCCCCCCCTCCCCAAGATGCATTCATTTCCTCGTACTTTTAGGTTCCTCGCTAATGCAAAGTGGACGGACGGCTCTTTATCCAGCAAAGATTCCGTCCCTCTGGTGTTTCACTTATCATAATGGATGCCTTAAACCACACTTGAACAGATATACATCCTTCAAATCTGCTACTTCGCTTCAGGTCGAGACCTGAGAGCCTCATGAGGCAATGCTGCTGATGCCGAAGTATACTGTTTTCTGTTGAAATGCATTGAAAGCATAATCGATCTGAAAATGACCCCATTGTGACTTAACACGTATGCCATATCCGAATCCAATGCCCGTTCCAGGCTTGCCTTGTCTCAATCCTGGATTCCCTGCATTCCCCAAATGAAAGGGTCATGGCGTAGGAAAGAAATTCATTTCTTTTTTAACATTAGACTAAAATGAAGAGAAACGACTGATGTTATCTATAGTTCCCGTGACAGAAGAACAAGACACACCAGGAACAAGGCGTCCAGATCTCAAGTCAGTCCCACAGTCCATGAAAACAACACCTTCCAATGTTTCACCCTGAAAGAAGCAAAACATTGCACCGTGACAGTAAAAATCGCATGTTCATAGATGTCTACAACACACCATAAAGGGCATAGCAAAGGCTAATAACGGAAAGAATAATATGTATACTGGTTGAAAAATCTACATATGCTTAATTCAGTCAATAATACTTGTCTTCAATTTGTTGATGTATGCTCAGAAATGTCACCAAAACCAAAGATATGCAACAATCAATAAAAAATAACATCACTTTTTTTTTCTTCTATATTTTATAAAATCAAAACTGACTACCTATGGCAGATATCAACCATTGACATATTATCCCCACATTCAGATTCCCTATCCATGTCTGCCACCAGAATCAACACAGACCAGTTTGTTGTTGAGACATATAGGTTGCAGTTTGAGTTCGTTTAAACTGGAAGAGAGCATTAGGATTGCAAATGACAAGTAAATTCTGAGTTACATCATAAGTGGCAGCTGATTGGGAGCTATTAACTAGGGAGAAAACTGTTTATATAATATTCAAGCATGACCATGAACATGATGGCTGTATTATGCAAATAAGATCAACTCAGCAGCGGATATTCACGTCAAGAAATCAATTTTATGGTTCTCATTATAAGCTACACTTAAAAAAATAAAAAATAATGTTAACAACACATACCAAAGGAAATGTCAGGTCACTGTTAGCAACCAAGCACGACCTTCCAGTTCCAACAGCACCCTCACCATACCCCCGTACACTACCCTGGCCACCAATAGCAAAAGCTTGATATGGAGCCATGTCCCCCACAATAGAACCGCCAGTGACACTGCCCGAGTACAAGTTAATGAAAATGCAACCCAACAAAATCAAATTATATCACATGTTTATTTGATATGATGATGACAGAAGCAAGCAATGACCAAGATGTCCAAGATGGCATGCAATACCTTAAGAATGGTAGGTAACTGTATCACAAGAAGTTTAGAACAGCATGCATTAGCTTTCCCAGTCCCTCATAATACTATTGAAGCATCAGTTAATACTTCCACAGAATCTTTATACTAAGTGCTGTCATGAAGACTAAACTGACCATATTGATTTTACTAATACAGTAAATCAAAAATTTGGGATTTTCAAAACCTGATAGTGGAACTGTGGAAGAATAAAACTAGTGCCTTGATTAAACGCAGAAGATGGCAATAATACTTCAGACTTTACCAAATACTGATATGAGCAGAAATGAGGAACATGCTTGAGAGCATTCAAGATCCCAGAAATGATTGTCACTTCAATCCCAGATCACATTGTCAGTCATGTACATGGTCAGAAACACAAAGCAAGGGGAAATCAAACAGAAAGAAGAACAGAGAAAGGGTCTGGAAGCAAAAAGAAAAGACATAGATTAGTCCGGCATTCATGTCTGGTTCTCTGGGAAAAGTGAATTATCATTCAGCCTCGCATTCTCCAAAGTACACGAGCGAATGAGGTGATGAATCTTTGAAGTTGAAAATACTCACCTCATCAGGAGGAAAGCTGGGCCAAGTTTGAATCCCTTTGCTCCCACAAACTTGAACCGGTTAAAAGTAAGCCACTTGGACAAAACAGGAAGACCTTGCTCAATTTGCAAGCTAAACTGAAAGGAAAAATACATTTTTAAGTGAGTGACGTGTTGATGGATTTAACTGCAGGCATTTTTACCAAAAAATTGCAGCTACAATTCACATTTCAGAATGTTAAGTTGAGGTACAGAACTTGGGTGAAGTAATGATCATTGGCCTTGGCATATCGAGTTTGTTGCTTTAACACCGCCATGCTATCATGAGTGCTTCCACTGCATCCATATCCAAGCGAGTTTCTCGTTCAAACTTCTAGTTATAGACTGGAAGAGGGAAAAAAACATCCATAAATACCTGCATGTCACGGGAAATCCATCAATATCTCGGTCTATGGAACGGCCTTCATCATCAACTGGACGAATATGCTGCAATAGTTACAAAAAGAGGCAAATCTATAAGTCAGTCATCAACGATTGTCCACAGTGAAAGAAACAAAAAACACCTTGAAATCTTGCATGCTTAATGTAAAGTGTCCTCACCTCAAATTTAACACTCGTTGTGGAGCTCCAGTTGGAACTAGCTGGTTCATTCAAATCTAAACCCGCCGAGAAGCGACACAGATTAACACCTCCACTCCCAGAACGTGAAAAGTTATCAGCTGGCAACCCATGCACTCCGATCTCAGGTGAAATAGAGTGCTGTGCATGGACAGTAGAAAATGATGGTACCACTTACCTATCAACTGCTCCAATATAGGGAGATATTTCCCACCTTAGTCCTTTTTTGGGGTGGGGGGGGGGGGGAGGTGACGTGGATGAATATTCTCCTTTACTTGAGTTGTCT